>JACSVZ010000007.1:8372372-9854872 GCA_014706295.1 Lycocorax pyrrhopterus obiensis | reverse complement strand
TAAATGGAGTCTTGTGGAATGGGAATCACAACAGAATTGAGAGCCTGGAAGCTGTCACCCCCTTACAAAGGTACCCATGGTCATCCCCACACTGTGGGGTTTGTCTCCAGCTTGAAGTAAATAAGAGGCCCTTTTCTGGCCAGTCTCAGGAATGCTAGTGACTTCTCTCTGCCCTTGGCTATCTTGTTTTTAATTTAAGAACCATGCAAGTGCACTTAAACGTCATTGTTTACTGGTGTCATTGTTATCAAAGCAAGTAAAGACATCAGCATCTGTATTGTCCTCGGGTTTTATTTTCATTGTGTCAGGCTACAATGGGACTTTGAGCATCTAGTTCTTGACTACAGGCACCATTCAACAGGAAATTGATTTCCATGGGTGACAGGCGTGGAGGCTCCATGAGTTCCCGGGTGAGGCGCACACAGCAGCACCAACATGCCGTGGGTCTCTATTCCTTTTCTTCTCAGGCTGGGGCTCTCAAATCCTACCTGCCTCGTACTGAGCCCACTTATCTTCCTCCTGAGCATTAAGATGTTGGTGCTGGAGCATACTCAGCATTTCCCACGAACTGTACCTGCTTCCAAATTAGGCAAGCACTAAGGGAAGAGACGAGCACATGTGGGATGGGGGAGCAGAGATTTTTACAGAGAATAACTGACGATGCATCACTATGGACAGGAGCCTTAAGGGCAAAATACAGTGCTTGTCAGTTCACGTTTGTCTGGGCTTGGAGAAGAGGCATTTTCAGGCCCTGCATCATGATAGCTATAACAAGCTGAGTTGAGAGACTTCAATACATGCCCAGCTATGAGTATGGACACTGATGAGAAAGCTTATGTGTGCCTACCCGCATTCATTTCATACGAGTAGACACTTAGCTCATTCAAAAATACAGCTGGCATGATAAGCCTTTGAGAGTACAAAATACATATGAGGGTGTTCAGTTTTCAGTCAGGGTTATGCCATTTTTAATGGCCATATACTTACCCTGTCTGGTGCATTTATTCATTTTTGAGCCAAACAAGATTCAATGATTTTCGTCTTTTTTTTTCACCTCCGTTGACATTGTCTGACAAGACCGTTCAGACTCAGATTGCTTAGGAAAAATAAACTTTGGTGCCAGATTTTGAGCCATCAGCAGTGTTCACTCTCATCTTTATTCTATTATTCTTTTGCAAAGGAACTTTCAGCTCAGGAGCCACAATGGAAAGAAAACAACTCCAGCTCTTTTTTTTTTCTTCTCCCCTCTCCTTTTTTCCATCTTGTGATCTTAACCCAGCTGGTGAGGGAGAAAATTCCCATGTGAGGCATGTGGGTGGAGCCCAATTGTGTAAGCTCCATGCTTGCAGAGTGTTTGGCATGGATCCGCTGGCTGGCTTTGTTTTCCATGGCCGGACGCAGAGGGAAGCCACATTCAGCACATTAACAGCCACCACCTGTTGCTCTGTTCTACTTCAGAGGAACCCTGAGGCTGGGGAATCACACTGGGCTCTGGCCCTTGATCTCCAGGGAAGTTTGATGTATCAGGGATGTGCATTTGTCCCCACATTTTTCTTGCTTTTGCAGGACATGGTGCTGGTGGGTTTGGGAGTCCAGATGGAGAAGAGCTCCTTGGAGCAACTTGAGCACTGTTTTGGTGCAGGTCTCTAGGAGGGATTTTCAAGCTCCATTTGATGGGGCTCTCCTGAAGACAAAGTCTTCTTGGTTAATTCACTGCAATCAGAAATTTCCCTGCCACAGACTACTCCAAAAGTCTTAAGTACGTGAAGCCTAAGTACAAGGAATAGCAAGAAAATGCAGAAAGAACTTACCAACCTTGTCAATGACATTTGTAGGACCACCACCAGGTTTCTCCCCTCCTTGTGCAGTAGAGCTTAAATTGATCTCCATTCCTTTGCACTTTCCTGTTCATATGTAAAGCACAAGGAGGAAAAAAAAAAAGCATATCACTAATGCAGCTAATTCTCAGTATCTTGAAGCAACTGCCACAAGTACATGAATTAACTCATCACTTTATATCACACACTTGAGGCAAATGTGCTATTTGGAGTACCTCTTGGTAAGAATAAGCAATTTAAGATCCATTAGTATTTGGAATATTCTGTTTCATTAAAACCACAGTCATCCCTAAATGCAGATGAGTGGAGAGAAGCTATCAACCTCGTGGTTGTACTAGACAAACTTAAAAAACTTAATATTACAGGGTACTGTGAAAGGGTTTTAATGCAAATACAAGCCAGGCCTTAGGTTTCCAAAAGGGGGTTCTCCTAGCATGGGTTGAAGTTTCTCATAGCTTTCATAAGTTTGAAAATTACAACATGGACTGGGGGGAGAAAGCGATTCTGGGGTACAGATTTTAAGCTTTTGATATAACACCAGAGCAGTTTTGCAAAACACTATCTGCTACTTGCATACCAAAATCCATTCTCCTTTATAATGGCCTCAGTGCCTGAGATTATGGGAGAGCTGAAATTATTTTTTAAAATAATAAATACCTATTTTCTGTTTTCATTCAAAATTTCCAAATAAGTCAAGGCCCTTTTGCCCTGGGCTTGACCTGTAGAACTTCAAGACCAAATCAGTTTCATTTATGATACTGTGTTCTAAGAAGTTTGATAAATAATATAAAAGCAGTGGCTTTGGATTCTAATTAGACTTGTGACAAATCTATAGCACGTTAAAAAAAATATATATTTCAATGATTTTTTAAACACTTACTGTACAGACCAAGGAAAGAATTCTGAAAAACTTCTGGAAAAAAAAAGGAATGTTCTTTTTCTCCTCAGTTCAGTCACATTCAATCCTCAAGAAGTTCCTCAACTTTAAAAAGCTATTTTTGTCTAAGCAGTAAAGGTAGAAATGTTACAGAAGTCACAGGAATTTCTGGAAAAACTAAATCCTTTCACTGTGCCGCCTAATTTAGTCTTAAGTCTTTTCCAAATGTTGAAATACACTTTTGGGGCCACAGACCTTACAGTTCATACAGAACTGGAACGCCTGCAGGTAATGGCTGTCGACTGAGCTAGAAATGGGCACTGTTTCCCTACTGAGGAAGGAACAGTTGGGTCCCAGCTAACACAGAGTACAACCTGCCTTCCACCCCTCACCAAGGGCCCAGTCCAACCTTCCCAGAAGCCTCTGATTTAGGAGAAGCTTCCATCCAGAAGAGGAACTGATCAATGCATCGAGGCACAAAAACGCGTCTGTGTCGACAACGTGATGCTACTGAGAGGAGTGTCCCAAGAGACTGTTTCCACACAATGTTCTTCCCTTGGAAGAAAAGTCTCTTCCTGCTTGACAAAATTTAGATGATAAGAGCTCATGTCCTGCTGAAATAGCAACAGAGAGCTGAGCTGAAGTCACTGTAACCCTGGCTGACAGGCTTGTATGTCAAAAAGAGGAGGTGGCCTGGCTAGGCACAGTAAGAGCATGAAATGTATTCCATGACAACTCTATATCCATCATGTGGCTTAGGTCAGGGCTAGATTAACTCCAAAAGATCCAAAAATAGTTTCTATAACCAAACAAAGGCACTGGATTCTGGTGAATCGGGATTAGTGTTCTGTAGCTGTAGAGGAGATACTTCATAATTAAGCCAGCACCCTCCAGCAGATCTCAGTTGGAGGTACCAGCAGTCTTAGGCAAAAACTGGTTTGAAATCAGCCTTGCTTCCGGCTGAATAGCTCTGCTGGTGACGAAAAAGTCTCTGTGTTTCTATGGCTCGCACACAGCAAAAGCCCACCTAGAATATCTGAAAATGTGGGCCTGATACATCTTTATTTTCTTGCTTTTCATTTCCCTGCGAGATTTATGATTCTGAAAAAAAACAACAAAAAAAAGAGGCCTGTTTACAAGAATGGCTGCAAAGTTAACCATTAATTTTCTGCTCAAATGCATGGCCACAGTGCAAAATGATCCTTAAATGACAGAGCAGAAGTCAGGTTAAATCTGAAATTCTATGCTGCTCACTTTTCTAGGTTACCAATCCACGTATAGAGGTAATAGCTGGGTAGATCCTTGTCAGGAACAAGGCCTGGCCTGCCTGGATTTCAAGAAGTTTGCAAAAACCACTGGCCTAAAATTTGAGGCAAGCTAAGTAGGATCTTCCACCTGACTCCCAAGCATTCCACATCAATATCTCTGATAAATGTCTCAGGCATTTGAACACAGAAATAATACCAAGGGTACTTCCCTCACAGCTGAATCAAGCTGTGACAGCAGATCCTAAAAGTAGGTATTTTTTTACTACTTTATCTTGTAATTGTCCTTTTTTTTTTAATGTCTATTTGTGCAGGGAAGAACAGCAAGGTCCTTTCATGTTGAACAGGTTTAAGGACAATTGGTTGTTTATTTCCCTGAAGCTACGTAGTGTTTCTGCGTCAGGGTGAGACTGAGGTTTGTGTCAGGCAAATTCCACAGTGGTGTTATTTTTAAAATCATGTCTGATGTTAGTTTACCCTGGCTGAGAGAAATGACCCCCTTTCCCATCTCTGCATTCCTACACAATCTGGCCAGCAATCGCTGAAATTTGATAGCACACACAGGTATAAATTTAGTCAGCTGTTGGATTATTGCAGTTTCTTGGCCACAACCTGTGGAGTCCACAGGCCTGAAATGAGAGTGATAGAGCAGCTTGCCATTCCTAGAGCTCTTATTTTAGACTCTCTAAAATTAAGGGCACCTTCTTACCTTGTTGCTTCACACTTGGTTCAGATTTGAAAGAGATCTTGGCAACTCTGAGAGCCATGAAACATTTTAATGTGATTAATAAGACTGCACACTTAGAGCAAAGGATGACTCCTGCAGGACTCTGCTTACATTTCATGTTAGCATCAGATAACAGTTCAGCCAAGTAAAGAAGATGACTAGCAGATTTTTCCTATGCATCCATAAGAAAGTCTAAACAGCAGGAATAACAACAAAGTGCTTAAACACACAATATTTTCAGAACAAAACAGATTAAAAAAACACAGTCTCTTAAAGAAAACAAACCTGTGAATATTATAAGTCTCTGCTCAAGTCTCCAAATCAGAGTTTTACCTGTCCAAACACACGCAACATTAACCTGTCTTTTCATTTCCCCAGGATCTCCTCAGCTGCCTGGGTGACACGTGCCCTTCCCGCTTGCTCTCCTCCTGGAGAGCCCATCCCCTGTACGCTCAGTGCCGCTGACACAGGAGACTGTGCTTATCAGGCCACCTCCCAGGGCTCTGGGTCTCAAGGCATCACAGCCAGGTCTCACGGTGGCCTCAGGTGCTGTAGCCCTGTCACCCTGGACCTGACTGTGTGCCAGCCTGTGTCCGGCAGGTCCCCGGGCGGGGCCGCTGCCCGGGCACGGCAGGGGGATCCTGTTCCCTCACAGATGGCCCGTGTCTGCTGCGTGCAGCCAGGGGACGTGTACCGCTAAAAGGCAGGATGTTCGGCTGCAGGCTTGCAGGCTGGTGCGGCCGGATCGGGCTGGGTACTGCCACACGCCTGCGTGCTGTTCCCGAGGATCACTGCAGGGGCCCTCATGAACAGGCCGGCCCTCCCTGCCGGGGCCTGTTACAGCTGGGCTGACACGTTGCCTTTTCCCCTTTTATGTTGTCAGCGTCTTTACTGAGAAAACCCCACATGTGTAGTTTATAATTTTTTCCTCTTCCAATACATTTCTTTGCTGTAGTTTTGGATAAATTTTCTCCTCTGCTTGTCTGTCTTTTTTACCAGCAGCACACCATGAAGACAGTCCTAGCCACTTGGTAATACCAGTGGCAAAGCTGCTCTTGTTTCCTTAGCGCAGAAACCTTCCTGTGCTCACACTGGAAAAGACTATACCCTCAGAAATCTACTGTTGCTTTGTGCCCCATCCAGCATTTCTCTCTCCTTCCTTTGGGAATAGCAGCCACAATCAGCAGTTACTTGGCCACAAACCTGTGCAGTCTATGGGCCTAAAATGAGGATAATAGAGCAGCTTGCAATTCCTAGAGCTCCTATTTTAGGCTCTCTCCAAACTCAAGTGGACTTTCTTATTTTGTTGCTTCACACCCAGTTTTGAAAGAGATTTTGGCAAGAGATCTTGCAGTCCCCTTACTCTGTGGTAGGAAGTGAAAGCACTTACTGTGATAGCAGCACTGCCTTACCCAGAAAGGCCAGGAGACAAGGAGCTCTGAGCTACTCAAACTGCTGAGGTTGAAACAGATTTATAAAAACATCTGTATTTATTTATTTGTATATGTATTTCTCATCCTCATTTTTCCCCCCCTCTGGTAACCTGACATTCATGCAAGTTTATTCCTTTGTTGCATTTTTGCTTCACTTCCTGTCAAAGTATTTAATTTTATTTAGCCTCACCTGTCAAAATACATGAGCTAATTCTCTCTGTGATGACCTGCCACTGCTTCTTAGTCTCCAGTGACAGGATGCAGCAACTGCATACCTGCAGTCTGTGCCATGGAAATCACCTGGGCACCTTTACATGCACACAAGCAGAGAAGGCAGACCCAGACTGGAATGCCTTGAACCAGCTTAGCTCTGCTATCAGGCGTTGCCAAACAAGAAACCTCCTCTGCCCACAGACATGGTCCTTCCATACCTTTCATCTCTGGGTTGCCAAATGTTCAGGGTGCAGAGTCTAACACAGTGGACACCACCCTCTCTGACTTTTTCCCTCACCTAAAACTTCCTCTGGGGGGACTTATGTAGGGGTTTTTTTGGGAATGAAACAACATTCTGGTATAGCGTAATATGTTCTGAAATAATTTCTTATTCTATGAATTGACTGCAAACTACCTGACTAACAGCAGCTGCAAAGGAAGGAACTCTCTGTAATACTATGATATTTATTTCTGTCATTTTTACGGCTGTGATGCTGGTAGTTGTAATTTATCTGACTTCTCAGTCAATGTGCAGAGCTGCCATGGCTCCATGCCACCTTGCAGCACAGGAAGCCCTTGCCTGGCCAGTCCGATGGTTGTCCAGCAAGTCATTACTTGCACTGGGAGTGGTGAAATGCAAAGCCAGAGTATCCTGAGTAAACAGATCCTTCTTTCATCTCCTCTGCAGAAGTGGGTGAGTGAGAATTGGTGTTAAACAAGACCGCGTTGATGCTGTTCAAAGTGATGAGTTTTACCCTTAATGTTATAGTGAGGGAACCCATGTGGTGGCCAGTGATTGATTACCTTCACAAAGCTCATTTTCACTCAGCAGTAGTGAGTTTCAGAAGGGTGATAATAACAGATATCATTGCCTAAGTTCTCTCTCACAGGTTTTCCACTGTCCCATGGAAATCAAAAGGTGATTAATTCCTCTAACAGCTTTTGTGGTACTCTGGAAAAGTTGGCATTAAGTGGAAGATACTGCATATTTACCTGTGGGAGCCAAAATCCATAATGGGTCTTTAACAAGGAAAACTGAGGGTGCTACATCAGCAAAGAACTGGAAGAATGTCTGTAAGGAAATAGGAACAAGGCTCTCAGCAGGGATTCAGGACCTCCACAGGACCAGGAATGAACAGGAGCTCTATGTCCACCTGTGAGCTTGTGTGCTTGAAGAAACAGAATCAGAGCTGGAGGCTTTGGAAGAATGCTTGTCTGACGTTGGAGAGGCAGGTTACACAACCTGAATAAGGAAGAAATAGATGGCTTACGTTACCTGTTAAAATAGGGAAATGCTCCTCTTCGAGAGTTTTAGCTGAGGTCCTTCCAAGCATGAGCCCTCTTAAAAAAGGACAAAACATACAGATTGCCATAGATCCCAAAAGGGTGAAGGAAACACCTGCTGGGGGCAGTTTGTCAGGGGTGCACCAGCCTCTGTGGCCAAAGGCCCTGTGGGGGCCGAGGCAGGTGCATCCCCCTGTCTTAGGGGGTCAGATTAGCAGCTTGCAAGCTGTACCAACCACGGAGGCAGCGGTGCTGGGTGAGGGCACTGTTATCCCTCATCCTCTCCCGCTTCCATGCGAGCAGCAGCAGCTGCTCAACCCCCTGCCCCTGGCGCTTGCCTGAGCGGCGCCTCACCGGGTGCACAGTGTCAGTAGGAAATGGAAGTAATGAGCCTCAATTAAGCAGCTCCCCATACAGTCGTGGATGAACTTGTCCCAGCAAGAGTACCCAGGCCCAGGGGCTCTGCAGGGTGGTTTTGTGATGTGCAGCTGGTTCAAAGCCGTTTGTGGAACGCTGAATATTCCTCCTCCCTGTGGGACACACTTGCCCTTTTGAGTACCACACACATGGGGTGTAGCCAGGGGGTGGCCACAAAACACAGGATATGAATGCCATCCTTTTTTATCTAGGCCTGTTTTTATACACACTTGTTTACCAAGGAGTAAGAATAGACAAAGGGAGAAAAGGTCTCCACCTTCATAAAATCATGAAGGCTTTGGCTGACGTAACACTAGTTTGCTCCTGAAACAAAATTTGGGCACCATTTCGCTTTGCTCTTGTTACTGTTTATGTAGGATAACACTTACTTTTACTTAGAGAGCCAGCACATAATTTTGTGTCTTTTCTTCTTCCCAAGTGAGCCTTCAGTGTGGGATTTACATGGTGGCCAGAACTTTTGCAGCCTTTTCCCAGTGGTATATTTCTGCAGTAATATACAGATCTGAAAAGATAAACCATTTATTCCCATTAAGAGTGCTTAGGGAGTAAAAAAAAAAAAAAGTCTTGTTAAATTCAGTATCATTACACTTTGTAAGTTTTTGAGGGTTTTTTTCCCACCAGGCCTTTTTTAATCCAGCTGTTTTCATACAAACTGTGCTCCTAAACTTCCAGGCATGATGGAAAGGGGACATCAGCCTCTGATGTCTCTGAGGTTAGGCCACAGAAACTGTGCTTATTTCCTTCAGGGAAGCAGCGCTGCTTTCCGTAGATTTCACACTTTTTGCAACACGTGAGTCACCGAGTTGACTCTTGCTAAAAGAGCATACAGAGTTTGCAGAACTGTGCATTTATAAGTTTGTACTCAGTATTAGAGAAGCAACAGTGTTCACTGCAGAACAACATTCAGCTGGACAACTGCATGATAAAATGACCTTGGGGGGGACTTTTGGAGTGGGTTTGGGCAGGAGGTGGACCCCTTGCAAGGTGGCATTCAAAGGAGGAGATGAGAAGTTTAATTAATTCAAGGGCTCCAGGTATTTTAGGAAAGGTTTTTACTGACTGACAGTAGGACAATGTTTGCATAATTGCCCAAGCATGCAGCCTTTGAATAATAATAATAATAATATTGCTGTTCTCTGAGATACACTTTGTTTTCAGAAGTGACCTGATATCAGCAGAAGCAAAAGACTCATTTTCACAGTTACTTCGAAACAAAAATAATTATGGGAACGCATGCAGAAATTAAAATCTATTGCTAGCAATTTGTGCTAAGAAACATCCCCTAAAGCTAGACAATTTCAACCATTTCAGTCTGGTTTTGTTACGATTGGTTATCCTCTCTGTATCGCTATTTAGGCCTGAGATCTCTTCTTCGTCTGCTCTAATCCCATTCTTTTGCTGGCTTCCATCATGCTAGAGATATTCTAGGTCCTAGACAATGTGTATATTCAATAAATGTAATTAAAATGTAACTACAACTATCTTTTTCATTTTCCTTATCACTAAAAAAATTACATATTGAACCCTAACAAACTTTATGGATGTGTTTCTCATTTTGAGTCTAATGCAGCATCCACTGAAGACAAATAGGATAATTTCCCACGAATACAGCAAACACTGGTACAAATAATATGGCAACATAAAAAAAGCCCGTTTAAAAATTGCAGGAATGTGAGAATCTCTTTGAAGATGTGCAACCCCCGAATCACTGAGGAACCTACTCATCACCTTTCAACCTTCCTGATAACACCACCCAAAGAAGGAGAAGCTTCTTTTCTCTGTTCTGTCTGTATTTTGAGCTGCCTAGAAGATACTAACTACAAGTTACCTTTCCATATGTTCATTCCTTCCAAAAAGAGCAAACCAGCAAATGGCCAGACAAGCCACTGTTAAGCCCTGTTAAGCCATTTGTGGGGGATCACCTTCAGAGGCTCCTGAGATTTATTTGCTCACCTTATCTGGCAAAAGTTCATCAGCAGAGTATTTCTGAAAGAACGACAGAGCATCTTTTTCTGGTGCTGTAAGTGGGAAAGCAAACCCAGGTACCAGAGTTCTGTGTCTGTCCTCTTTCCTTTAGTGAGTAGTTACAGCACCATGGCAGCACTGCCAAGTCCTGACAGGCTTTGGAGAGTGTCACCAAACTGTCCATCGGCCAGCAGGGAAGGATCTGACAGTGAGTTGGAACTGAAGGGAGTGAGAGAGACAACATTTACCTTGAGTGCTGAGCAGTCAGGGAAGATAAGTACTGTAATCTGTGGCTCTGCACAGCGACCTTCTTGGCTACGTTCAGTTCTCGCTGACACTTCCTGGGCTTCCACCACTGTGACCAAGGGAGGAGTGTGCACCTCCTCTGCTCCTATCCTGTCCCTGTAAAGAGCTACACATGAAGCTGTCCTCTGCCTCAAGGCTGAGGGCCAGCCTGCTGATGCCATTTATGCCATCAACACCATCAAGGAGGAGAATGTTGTAGTAGGTCTGACCTAGTGTTTAGTATGAGGTATGCTGTCCGTCAGCTGCTCAGCCTGGTTCCACTCCAAATCAGCTGGTAGGAAATGAGGGTCAAAAAGAAAGTACTTGGCAATGAATCCTAGCATTTTTTCCTCTCCTCTGCATTCCTCACCCACCTTCATTTCATAGCTTTGCCGTAGAGCTGAAGAGAAAAAGAAATGGTTTGAGTCTAAAGCCGTTTTTGATAATGTAAACGCACAACCATTTATACTTCCAAGAATTCAAATCTGCAATTTCAAAGTGGAATTATGCCAATCACGTATTCCATCTGGCTAAATTAATTGTTAGGAAACCATAAATAAGGATGGCATGGGACCACTTAATGGAAAGACACTGACATTTCCTCCATGGTTTATTACTGTCCTCTGGTCCAAACTGAAGTGAGCTTATATTCTCAGCTTAGTTTGTCTCTTGCCATAAGAAGTAGTTTTGCTTTAGGAAAAAGTTAGGAAGCAGTGTGAGGATCTCACTCATTTATTTCTCCTAGGAAATACATTCTCTTTTGATCTCCTCAGAGGGATGTGTCCTTGTGGGCAGGTTCTGCACTGCCAGGGGAGGGGGAAACCAATCATTTACATCTTCATGATGATGGTTTCAAGAATCATCTTGGCTGGGCACTAGCATTAGTCTCTGTACAAAGTGTCTGAGGGAGGATAGGTTCTCAAAATAAGTAAAAGGCAAATTCAAAGAAGAGAGTCATCTCTTCTGTGTCCTTAGTAAGGAGGAAAATAAATGGGCTTACCTGCAGCTAGAGGTGTTAAGAAGCAACAAAGTTAGAGAATCCCTGAGAAAAACTGCCCAATGAAGTGTGGAGTGCCTGTTGGTGGAGGTGCTTGACAAGGCACTGTTCCTGGGGAGATGCGGATGTTGTTAAGGACAGAATAAATAACCTCTTGGTAGACAATTCACCCCTGTGAATGACAAAAATGTTTTACTCCCACCAGCTTTTTGGTTTCTGAGATCTTCTAGCACTGAGAGCAGTGACAGAATATCTCAGTTCTTCCTACCTCATGTCACATGAGAGTACACCAAAAGCAGTAAGGAAAACAGACTGGGAAAATATAGCCTCAGAGTATGAAACATGGAAAATAAGGATATGCTGATGGCATGTGAGCCATCCTTCAGTCTCCAGGTGAAATCCTGGGCCTTGGCAGGCATGCAGACAGCTCCTGGGTGTGTGTGTGTGTCTGCCTGACACCGGAACAGCTGGTAGCACAACCAGCCTGCGGGTCATCCAGACTATTCAGTGGTCTCATAAATTCTATGAGCTATTATTCAACAACAACCAATAATTAAAAATAAATATGCTGCAGGTAACATGGAGGACATCTGACAAAGTCCAGGAGTAAAGACACCACCTAAAAAAATGAACACAACAGGCTGCCATTGGAAAGAGACAGGCTCCACATGAACCAATGGCTGCCAGAGTTGCATTCATACACCAAGAACTTTTCATTTTTAGTGCCCTTTTAAAGAAGCAGAAAATATCCACTAACCCTGAGAACAAACATATCATTTTAAAGCAGAATAGGCCTGTAAGACTTTTTAACACTTGTTCGTTGATTATATTAATGCCAGAATATATTAAAGAAGTGCAATATAAATTTGATTTTAATTGTTTTGTACACACGCCAGTGAAAAGGAACTGATTGGATACAGTTCACAGGCAGTATGTTAATACGTTATTTTCATATGATGATAGCTTTGCATAATCTTTCTTTTTCCAAGATTCAGAAGAACCTGTTGTTAACCAAAGCACAGGAGAGAGGAAGAATACAATTTACATAAAATCGGCTACCCTACACATTAATTAGTAATGTGGCTGAGCGGAAGGTGTGTTCACTTAGTAGAAAGTACACTTTATAATTTATACACCAGCTGTTTCAGTGCTTTCTAGTCCATTTTCCTCCCTGCCTGCCTCTAATGAAATCGTGTTACTGGAGAATTGACTGGGGTGAATTGAGATTTTAATCCCATTGACGCTTCTCTATGGAAAGGCACACTGGTGGGAACTTTTAATGGAAGGTCTGTAATCAGAAGACACTTGTATTCAGTCCCCCACTATAATGACTCTCATCAAATGTTAAAGCCCAGGCAGTGTGCAGAAGGCTAGAATTTCAAGGTTTTTGACCAACCCCATTTGAGGCATTCCTCTGGGAGTGTGTGATTACTCAAGTTTAGCAGTTTATTGCCTCATCTTTCAATATCCAGTGAAGCACAAAATTCTCATCTAGGTTGCTCTTTTTACTTAAAGAACAGGCCAAAATAGACTGCAGAGCTACTAGCACTGTCATTGAGGTTAATTCTTGCTTCTCAGTTAACAGGAGATCAATGGAAAAGCTTTAAAATATTAGAACACAAATGCTGCTTAGTCTCTAAAAATGCTCAGCAGCCTTTGTAAAAATTCTGGTTTGCACCACACTTTTCCAACACACGCTCGCATTTATTTATTAGCAATTGCTTTCTTAAAGGCTAAGAGTAACATTAATTGAGAGGTGGTGCTGTTCTGCAAAGAAGGATGTAAACATGTATTAAAATCCAGCAGAGCGAACAGTTTTCCTATTCCCCAAACTTTGCAGTCAAGAAAAGTACAGTCATTAAAAGAGAGGTGGTCAAAAAGCAAGCTGAATCGGGAGTTAATGGGACTCATTATGTCTGCTGCATGTTAGTAATGTCTCCTTCTCTACCAGAAAAACAAGCAGAAATAGACACAGAAAAGCAAAACCCACTTAAACAAATGCCCGTTAAAATCCCTGTGAGGAGAATGCATTTGCTCTGAACAGACACAAACACATCAATTAATACAGTGGAAGCCACTTATACAGATACATGTTAAGAAATAAACTGGGAAAATGAAGGAACTTCTGACAAAAGATGTCAGATGTTGTTGAAAGGAATAAATCTATTTAAAAGACAACATATTTTTCAAATGCAGCAAGTCAAAATAGGAGGAATAATAGGAAGAATGCCTCTGAAGAATTAATGTTAAATAAAAAAAAAAAATCTTTCCCTTCCATCTTCTGTTCCTCCTGCCCAAAAAAGGAATCAAGATGAGAGTTTCTTTAATAAGCATTTCTCTGGGAACTTAATGAATACATTTGAATGACTTTCCTTATTCCCTGTTCCTTTCTTATTGAATTGGTCAGACAAAGGTCTAATTTGGGAGTTTTTTTACTTAAAGGAGCTCTTTCTTTTTGATACTTCTTTCGGGCCAGCATGGGTTCAGGATTTTCCACTCCTTATGCAATTCACTCCCTCTGGTCCCTTTCTTATTTTAGTTATTTCAAAAAATGTTAGGATCCACTTGTTATTAGAGGTTCCTTTTTTATGGCTTCCAATCTGAATAGGTGCCTACATTCTCACATTCCCTGCAGAATTCATGGCAGTTATTGTATATGTACTATAATTCATACAGGAAGGATCACGATGTAGCTTTTCACCAGAATATGTTTGTGTGCATTTTTCAGGGCTTGTTTAATGCTTATTTAATTTCAGGGTTTAAATTAATCTATATGTCTACGGATTTTTTTCTGTGTGCCTCCAAGTGCCTTTCAGGAGGTCTTTCTTTAGACTTTTAGACTTCCCACTCAAATTTGATGGATTGAAGCATTCCAAGTGTCCGAATTTGAAGGGAACATCCAAACATCAGATTCCTTTAGAGTTTCTGTAGCAAGTAATGAATGCCTTTTGTTATTTCAGCCCTAATTTTTCCGGGCTCTCTCCTGCTTCCTTTTACTAGCCTCCTGTCCACTTCTTTGAGAGTTTTCTCACTCTCCACCCTGCCAAGCCAGCCTCTGTTCCCAGCAAGCTTTCTGCTGGTGTCTCTCAGGGGTGCCCATCCGTACATCAGTGATCTGCATGCTCCACGGGCATTCATTAATTTATTTCCTCGGCACCTATATTAGGCATGGAATATTACATCAGTCTGGCAGAGAGGGAGCTGAAACAGAGACAAGCAACTGAGTCACCCAAGGGCACTCGGAAAATTTGCTCGAGGGCCAGAAATCTCATCCAGGCTCTCATTTCTTGAACACAGATAGTATTGGATAAGTTTACTAAGTGTCCTATCCACTAAATCCAGCAAAAAGAACAAGATACAAATTCAGACATTCTGAAGTTGTGCCTAACCACAAAATACCAGCATCTTACTATGTGAGCTACCTTTTCTAGCTCTCCAGAAGAAAACATCTTAGCAACTAATAAGGCCATTAAAAGCGGATTAAATTTGAGGAAATGTGAGAGATTCTTTCTGTAAGGGGCAAAGAAGCTCCTGAGCACAGACTAGCACTGCACACTCACCTTTCTTATTGAAGCTGACCTAGTTATGAACTCTCCATTTTGAAAAAGACACACCAAAGAAAACGTGGAGACTGTTGTGAGATAGGAGTTGGTCAGAGGGGAAAGAAAAAGATGCATCAGCACAATAAAATAATTGGCCAGGCAGTAGCATTGCTGGAAAGGACTGAAAGGAGCCCTGGATCATGAATGGATCAAGGAATCAGCAATACTGTTACCAAAACTAAAGAGCGAGAAGTTTGCAAGGTGTAAATAGAGTTGTCAAGTAAGAAAGGAAGGGGAGCAGGAAAGTATGTTCCAATCAAAAAAAACCCAACAAACCAGGGGTAGAAAGGATGTCTTATCTTTCAGGCCTCTCCAGCACCATCTCTCTAGGATGCTTATAGCATCTTTCTGCCATTGGGTAGGTGTTGGTTAGGGGCAATCCGCATCACCAGACTAGAAAAGAGTGAAAGAGTGAAGAGCTCTGTTTTCTGATTAGAATTCAGTCATAGGCATCTGCCAATTCCACTATTTCTGTAGCGCCTTCTAAGTATGTCAGTCACAGATCAATCTGACCGCCCACTTATTCTAAAAGATCAAAAGCTATAGATCCAAATATTTTGTTTTGAAAATAAGAAACACTCCAATTTTTGTTTCAACCTGTTTAGGTTTCTTCACTCTGCTTGCTTCTGGTGGTTACTTTTTGGACACATGGAGTGTGGCAAATTGCCCCTGGAGTAAAGAAGTAAAGACAGCAAAACTCCAAACATGGTGGAGGCAGAAGATGTAAAGAAGTACTCACATGACAGAAATGTGTCTGTCTTAAGTTGGCTCTTCTGACTAAGGCATGACTGCCCATGTGCTATTTGAGCTGCAAAATAGAGCAAAGAGAATCATAGGAATAACAAGACCTACTGCTTCTAACAAAAATATTGCTGTTTATAGCAGGGAAGCCCTCTAAAATACATTTGCACAGCACTTAGCACAATGAGCCCTGGTCTTCAGTGATACAACAGTAATAACTGTCAATAGCACTGCTTATGGACATTTTCTCTTTTCAACAACATAAGGGTGCTTTTCTAATCCACAAAGGCTATAAACTTGAACTATTGCACTATTTCTAAGGGCAGAAGTGAGACCAGAGATCAGGCAGTTGAAGCGTGTCTTTTGTGATTTATCTGCTTGCTGCCACCACCACCTTCTTTCTGCACTGAAGCCATAAGGAGGGGATCATCAGTGCTTAACTCAAATGTAAATAAGTATAACATCTTCGGGGGGATGTTGCCCAAGCAGTAATCCCATCCAGACAGACATAAAAATTGGTATGACTGGGAAGTATAAGCCATCTACACTTCCTGTATAAGGCAGATATAGGGTAATTTAACAGGAAAAGTACAGCCTTTGTTCTGTGAAAAATCCACATAAGATAAACTAGGAAGAAAACACAAGACATCTATGGTAGGAGACAATCCCACGAGTCCCAGGGGACAGATCAGCCAGCCTGATGTGGCACAGGTCTTCCCCTCCCCAGACTTGAGCTATAGAGTCCATGGCATTCATGAATTTTTTGGCTTCTGCTAATCTCTAGTAGTTTAACACGCCATATGTTTTTTTTCCCCAGGACAGACTGCCTTCCACAGCATGGTCCTAAGGAAAGGAAGGAAAAGAAATCCAACTCTAATATTGCTGTTCAGAGAGAAAAGGCAAGTCAACAGTCACAAAAGAAAGAAATGTCATTGAAATTTTGTTGTGTTGAATCACTTAAATGAGATCATAAGCTACTATAATATATTGATTTTTTTGCATTTCCTGGGAGGATGCCATGTGCAGGAGACAAGGTGCTTTCTATTTGCTTTTAGGCATTATTTAACACCAAGTTTTACTCTTCAATGTAAAAATTGAGTTGTGTGCCAGTAACTTGATGAGCACACTTTTGCCATGTCCACAGGGATATAAAATGATCATATAGCTCAGAGCTTCATAATATGCAGTAAGTTTTCTTATAAATTCCCATGACCTACAAAAAACACTTTTGTATGTGAATATCTTCAATAGATTGATCTAGTTTCCCTTAATATTTTATGACCATGTATGTTTAACAGGGAAGATGCTTATAGTGATAGTATTTTATACCCTTTAATTACACAGTAAATATTCCAAATGCAGCTCCACGGTTTCTTACAGGAAACAGCAATAGCACTGGCAGTTACAAAAGTGAATGAAGCAAGGAATAGGTTTTTCATTCCCTGCACAGAACAGAAGATGCAGCATAGGAGGAAACAGTTTTCTTTGAACTTTCAATAATGAAGATGCCCATGCAAGTCAAATACATAGAATAGCAAGTTTCAGCTGTTCAGGCTATATCTGGCTTTTTCCCATGAGTTTCAGTACCAAAAATATCCCTTTTCTGCAACAGTGTTAGTCCAGACCTACATGATTTGGTTTGCTTTCAGCAAAGGGTGTTCCTTTACCTGAGCAACACAGCCAAAAGAGGATGAAACGCACATGTTATTTTCCACAGGAATCACAGACACAGTGACTTAATTTTCAAAGAGGATGGAAAAGCAACACTATGGAATCTAGCAAGATGGGCAAAGGAATAGGAACTTGCAAAGACCTAGTGAATAACTCTTCTGCAGATAGTGACTTAGTGCAGGAAACATCTGATGGCTGATGTTTTGGACCAAATGACCTGCAATCATGAATTCACAATATTACATGCTCTGGAGAATTTTATGGCTCTCAGCTGGTAGACTAGGATGGATAACTTCCAGAAAGGTGTATTTGTCCCACCAATAGTCAGTGCTCCAAAATACATTCAATTTCTTGTTGATTTTGGAAAAAAAACAAACTGAAATTGAATGGCCACTTTGAGAACTTCAGCTAAACTGTAAGTAGAACTCACTATCTCAAAGGTAAATGTAATCTAACAGGAAATGAAAAAAATATTAAAACTACACTTCATCACTTAGCCCAAAGGTAATGTATAGCCTGTTGAAGGAGAGTTGTGTAGAACAGGCCTAATCATCAGTGCAAAGAGACCCAGTGCAAAGAGACCCCACTGGTTTTGATATACCTGTCCCCAGCTGATCTGGGGGATGATCTGATTGCCAGAAGAGCCTCTTGGGTTTTGTCCCTGCAGCCTGATGTGTGCCACAGTGAGTCCCCCTTGCAGGATGGCTGTGGCAGTGTCTGGTAGAAAATCTGTAAATGCTCTCTGGGCCTCTCCCATGGGCCCAGCTGCTGTGCCTCAGGAGTCTGATGGAGCTGACAGACCAGAAGCAACAGCATCACGTTTTCCATAGGAAGCCGTTCTTTGTGCCCAGACATTTTCCACGGGAAGCCGTTCTTTGTGCCCAGAGAGCTCCTGCTGAGCTCAGCCCTTTTGCAGCCTCTTCCAGCAGGCACTGGCTAATGGAGCCAGCTCCTGGGAGAGGCACTGGGTGCAGACTGCTCTCCTAGGACAAGTCCCAGGTGCCACAGCAGGAACAGCTCCCAGCAAGCACCCAAGTGCCCCTGGACCCGTGTAGCTACACGCAGCCTGGAGCATGTGCTTACAAACGGGGCCACGGCCACGGCACAGGAACCGAGCTACTGTTACATGTTTACACCGAATGGAAAGTGGATCCACGAAGCAGCACATATGTTTGTCTGATAGTCGTTAAACAGGGATTTGACTGCAGATCTTCTGGGAAAAATCTAGCAGGAAAGAGCTGAGTATCTGCCTCAGTCTTGGCATGCAATAGTGCAGCTCCATTACCATTAGGGAATTGGCATATGTCGGGAATTAGGCACACTGGCAATCAAGCCACTTCTTTACAAATAACTAAGAAAAGGGAACAAACTGTTTGTTATCAAATTGATTCAGGCATCTGGGACACAGTGGGTGAATACTATTGATTATTTTCATTCAGGTTTTAAAGTGAATTTACTTTGGCCGACTGCTCTCCTTTCATATTTACTTGCCATGAACATTCAAGTGATCAAGTGTTACTTACACAGATGCGACCTTGACCAAGTCCTTTTACCCCTTTGTGCTTCCATTTCCTCCTTTTCTCTTACCTGTCTCAGTTATAAACTCAAATAGATTGCATCTATCAAGGTTTAAACCTTAATTAATTAAGCACACTGGGCCCTGTCTTCTCTGGGATCACGCCATGCAATTCTAATACAAATCAGAATAACAATAAATTGTGCAAAATGCATTTCCAAGTCTCATATATGAATGATGTTAGTGGAAAAGGAATTTGAAATTCAGAGGTGACATTTGAGCCAGATGCACTTGCTTTCTCGCTCATCCAAACACATAACCCATCTGCCCAGTGGTGGTGAGGCCACGCTGCTCAGTGTGGGCTACTTGCATCAAATTACTTCCCAGTGGGATTGAAAAAATAGGAAAAAAAAAACATTCACAAAAGACTGACAAACCAAAAGCAAGCATAGAACCACATTCTGACCTGCTCTGAGAAATTTCAAAAGCAGAAGAAAAACAACTACTTTTGTCTGATATATTACTTGACCATTACACGTCCAGTTGCACCCCAGTGCTTGTTTAAACTGCTTGAGCAGACAGTTTATAAATAGAAGTAAAACTATAATAAAAAGCTTTTTTTTTAAATTTCTCTGTGGTCAGATATGTACATGGCCTCTAGGTCCCTTAGTTACCAAGAGTTGTGTATGTATGGCTTTTGCCTCCTTTCTTCTTTGGCTCCGTATTTTTCCGCACACTTGCAGGAATTAAATAGCCTGGAGACTTCCCGCTCAGCCAGCTTTGCTGAGGCTCTACAAGAGGTTCAAGAACGAGTGGAGAGCAACCCACAGAGAACATACCTGTAGAATCCATATTTCCACAGGAACTCTGGCTGTGGCCTTGCAGAAGCTGTTCTGCCAAGGGCACAGGGACAGCTCTGGTGCCAAGCACACTTCTGCTCCCTTGGGCGTGGGATGCCAAGCACAGGTATAATTTCTTACAGCAAAGCTGCCACCTGCAGCATCCCTCTTCACAGGACGAGTGAAAGGGAGCAGAGATGCAAAGAAAAACAGTAGCTTATGCTTCCTATGGAACAACACCAAAAATGTGCTTTTGGGCAGCCCAAGGGGTAAAAGCCCTTCTGAGGAGCAGCTGCTCAGCAGAGAAGTCCCTAAGCACCCGTTCCTTGCCACTTATCACTTCCAGTGGACAGCCAGTTCAGCCTTCTAGACCTCAAATCCCAGGGTCAGAGAGAATCCACAGTCCTGAAGAGTGGCTGATCCTGTATTATTTAAACCCTTTACTAACAAGAGCCAGATTCTCAGCTGCTGTAAATTGAGAACTCACTCACTGAACTCACTCAAGGCAGGTAAACTTAACCCAGCTGAGGATGGTTTAACCAATACAACTTCCGAGTGCACCTACTCAATAATGAAAAAGAGAGAAAAATGTACTTGGTTCTTGGGGGAAATTTGGTTAGTATTTCTGGGTTTTGTGTTAGCTTTTTCTTGGAGGTTTTCTTTTAGGAAGGAGGAGTGAGGTGAGAGGAATTGTGCGTGGCCTGCTTGGGAGTTGCAGAGCTGAAGCTGGGAAGCAATGCAAAAGAGCACTTTAGTAAGTAGGGAGTGCCAAATGAAATGCTGGTTTTTCTTCTGTGGATGAAGAAAGCTAAATACAATATTCACGTTACCTCAGTTTCTTCCATCGCTCCAGACAAAACCATTGCCAAGACAAAATAACCCCCTCTGCTATTGCATAAACTCTTCATGTGCAGTTATTTGTACTAGCCAAACAGAAAGAAATTAATCCCATTTGGAGTACTGAATGTGTGGCCAGAGATTTCATTATATTGTTACCATTTGGGACAAGGATGCAGGCAGAGAAGAACTGCTCTGCCAGGATTTCAAGCTGAAATGTACATTTAAAATTTAGCTCGTGACTTCCCAGTGCCATTGTGAGGTTTTTTCCCGATGTTTCACCCTGGAGGCATCATGTTGTGGGTTCAGCAGGCAAGATGCTGCCATGACTTATACCTCAGCAGATCAAAGGCGTTGCACGGAGTGCCAGGGACGGATATGATTCCTAGGACTAATTTTATTATTATAACTCCACTGACTTTAGGGCGTTACACCAATGATGAATTTGGCTCATCATACGGCAAATGAAGCTTAGCATCTTTTGTTCCAAGTCTTCCTTTCTACCCACCTCCTCTGCTACCACCTGCTATTACTCTTTGGGTATGTTTACACCACATATTGCAAACAGCCATGAGCAAGCTCTGCCCACGCTCCAATCTGACAGAAGCCATGTGATTGCACTGGCACCAAGCCTGAGCTAATAATCCCTCATGAGAAGGATTTTTTTCAGAGAATAGCACGAGGACGATGAGTGTACATCTATCCAATACAGTATCAACATGCCCAAAGACTAATCTATTCTGTAAATCTCTTTACAGGTCTGGAATCTTTTCCTTCCTTCTTTGTTTTTCCCATGCCCTATAAGGAGGTCTTGTACCTGCACTCATAATCCCCACAGTCAGAAAAATGCTCCTGAGTGCTACAGAGAATTGCTGCCTTCACTTGTTGGTGCAGGGCCCTTCAGTACTGCTCAGGCCTGGATACTGAGCTTTCTTCTCTACCGGTTTAAACAGGTTTTTCACCCAAAGAGCTGACAAAATGATCTCACATCATACCACATCTGCCTCCCTTTCTTTCTACTGCTGCATTACTTTCCTTTGCCTTCTGCACCAGCATCACTAAGGCCTGTTGATGGTGCCCCTCCTGCACTTGGCTCATCCCCCTCTTTGCAGCAATACCTATTAAATTGCCTGGGTTCCTATTTGGCAGCTTCACCTTTTGCTTTCCAAGACCTGGCAGAGCATTCCTTGGGGTCTCACTGCTCCACCATATCCCTGGCCTGCACTGTGGTGAAGACAAACCTGTAAACACCACCATGGCTGGGCCTCCACAGCTGGAAGGGAACAGCCAGACCCAAGGCCGTGCGGTGTCTGTGAGGAAGTATCACATAATTTGTATCTCTTGAAATTTGCTTCCTCTGATGTAGGGAGCAGCTGGATGTTTCATATTTTCAAACGATTTAAAGCTGCCTAAATTTTTACTTTACTTTTGTTATCAGTTTAGATGAGCAACCACAGACTAAGATAATCCAGGTTGTTATCCCAATCCTTGACGGTTTCCTACACAACATTCAGTCACACATTCCTGACTCACACTTTGGGTTGCTCTGCAGGTATACAGAAGCAGAATGACAGAGCTCTCGTGGCTTCAGCACCTTTGCTTGTAAACTCAGGCTGTGCACATACACTCCCATTTCTCTGCACTGCTCAGTAATATGAAATTCCTTCCTCTATCCCAAATACAGGGTGGAACCAGGAAACAGTTCCAGGGCAAGAGGCACTTATTTTAAAATCAGTTATTTGCATGTCCATGCAGTATTTTTGCATTAATGGAAACCAAAAGAGAAGCCACCACTGGTTTTCCATGAGCTTTACATTCACTAATAGCTTTGCAAAAATTTGGCCTGTAAAGAAAAGATCCCAAATTAAACAGAACCAGCAAAGGAATGTGGCTCGAGAAAGAAGAGTCAAGTAAATTGTGTAGAAGCACATCAAGAAGATAGAAATAAGATAAACATTTTACTTTCCTCAAAACCAGCAATGAAAATATTCTGAAAATTAACATTTTTTGTGCATCTTCATGGCCACATTTACTATCCTTTCCACATCTTTGTCAATATTAAAAGTTTTTAAGTCCAGAGGATGCAGTATCACTCCATCTTTCTTCAAATCTGAGACTGCTAATGAAAGACCTTGAAAAAGTTATGTGGAGTTTGTATTGGCAAAGGATTACAGAGATACCTTTCCAGAGCTTAGCAGTAGCTCATGAATTGTCCATTGATGCAGGCAAAGGGAGCCAGAGAATCCAAATACCACTCCACACTCTACAACTTGGCTTTTTTTTCTCATGGGCTGCTGTTTCCAGCGAACTGCTCCACTTCTCAGTGATAAAGAAAAATTATTTAAAAGCCACTTGATCTGTGTTGTCTCCATTCAAAAAGAATCTAACCTGATTTATTGTTCCTCAAATGGCTGAAACACTACTTTGCTTAATGTCATTAAAAACCTGATATCGGCACCCAGCCCTAATAAAAGCATCGGGAACATGGTAGTAACCTACCCATAGAAGGAAAATGAAGCTGTCATTTTTCAATATAATTAAACCTGGTTTCAAAAATCCAAAGGTCTGTAATATGAATTACACTAATTACTTCTTGTGGTTTAAACATTGATTCCAATGTTAAATTTAATGGACTTAATGGATGTTGCTTTTCCCATCAGACTGGTGGCCGATGTTTGTCTTGTTTCTTGACCACTTATAGATTTCTGTTGACCCTTTAAACGTATTACAATCGGCAGCCTGCTCATTCTTCGTGCATGAGAGTACGACTATTACTTTCCATGGATAATCCCAGCTTCCACGTAACCTGCCTCTCGGAGTTATTTTTGGCAGCCGAAAGCATACATACCCCAGGAAATAGAAAAAGAGATCATTGGACTAAATTTTCAGAAATGTGCAAGCAATTAATTTTGCCTGGGCAGTATGCGAAATCCAAACAAACATTAGGAAATAGCAAAACGTGCAGAAATTCACAGAGCAGAAGTGCTGCTGTTCGCTGCACACCAGTCCCTTTCCTGCATTTCTTCATTGCTGAGCAGAGTCAAAACAGAGAAGCAGGGATGCTGAACCTAGCTCTGAACTCCAGCTGGTGTTGGAATCAGAAGCTGCTGGAATCCATGGAAAAAACCCTTGGAACCAGGTTCCCTCTTGAACTTTCTGCTTACCCAGAAAACACCAAAAGGAGTGCTCGGGTTGAACAAATAAGAAATACATTGCAAATAACAAACTGTGGGCTTTCTGTTGACTTAATGACAGAACCCCCACGGATTTCGAGGAGAGTCAGATGAGATACATTTAGTGTGTGATCGATGGGAGAAAAGGACCTGCTCTGTATTTGGGCTCACACCCAAGAGACACCCTGAGAGGGTAACGTTTGATGCTTTGGTTCTCTTCAGGAGCTGGAATTAATCAATGTTGTGCCCAGGCAAGACGATGTGGCTTGTTCCACTGGTAAGAACACAAACAAAGCCCGAGTTCCTTGGATCACAGAGCATGCCTTCATAGGAATTTTTAAGGTTCTGCTTGGGAGAGAAAGCCTAATCCTGAAGATTCAGGTGTAAATAACAAGGAGCACTGGTTTCTTCATATTCTGGGGAACAAGGCCATTTTCAAATAAGCCCATAAATAAAGAACTTGGGAGAGGATTTTCAAAGTACCTCGTGTTGAAAATCTTGCTCTCCTAATATATCACATTTGCTGAAGGCATCCTAGGCTAAGGTTCAACCAGCAGAATGCCTGTTTTCCCACCAAACTGCTTTTACATTTGTTTTTCACAGACAAGGGAACATTGATGCCAAAAAGGAATCAGTACCTTGAGATATCTGCACCATTTCTTCTTCTGCAGCAGAAACTCTAGATGCTACATGAGAGGTAGTTGGTAAGAATGGAAGAGAAGTCTACAAATATTTGTAGATTCAGTCTGTCAGGACACCTACAGCTGCAGTGAAGACAAGTAGATGAGTTTGCTACAACCAAAAAATTGCCATTTGTAGCTCAGGACAACAGAATTATTACACATTTTTCTATGGCAGTCTTGTTACAGTGGTGATGCCAAGGGGGAATCATCATTCAGCAGAATGATCTTCCTCTTTCTCTCTGTTTGTGGTACATTCCTGAGCAAAGTTGTGCTGCTGTATTTGTCACTGGCTGTGCCTGAAACTCTAACTGGTATGACTTTTAAAAGAATAACATTAGCACTGAGGAATCCTGCCAGCACGTACATGACTATTTCTATCCAGGGCCTGAAACATCTGTGCATAAGTAAAAAATATATATAATCCATATGTGGATTGAAAGATTTGACAGAGTCAAAACACACAGCTCTAGGAAAACCTTGTTATGCTCAGGGCCAAGTAATCAGCACGTATAAACTTGCATGATTTCACTGACACCAGCGATGCTCTGCTGATTCACATCAGCTGAGGAGCCTCGTCTCATAAGTATGTTTTTCTTCCTGTATGGGAATTCACTCAGCCCAGAATTAAAGAGTATAACATAATCCTTAAAGAAAAGGGAGAAGATTTTGGAGAGGTAATTTAATTCTTTCAATTTAGGAATTCAAGTCAAATTAGAACACACTGAGGATTTCCTACTCAAATCCTACTCAATAGGGAAAACTTTTCTAGATGTTTAAAAAGGCCTTTGGACTGAACTGCCAGCACTGGCCTCCTGGCCAAGGTCTAATAAGAGGAGACAGAGCATGACCTATTATGTCTCAGAGTTTGACTGAATGGAGACTTTTGGCAGGTGTGTACTGGCATGTGCAGCTCCTATGTAAACTCTGCAGTTTTACGATTGCATAAAACCTTTTTATAGCCAGAAGATATTTGAGTTCATAACATGTGCCTTTCCAAACTAGATAATAACTGAATTCTTGATTATTTTCTATCTCAATATCAAGAGGCAAAGATGACAGGTTAACAAATCCTTTTCCTTTCCAAGGTAACTCTGTAAGAAAATAATGAAGCAATGGAAGTAGCTGGAGAAAATGGTTCTCTAGTCATCATTACTGGTCACAGCCCAAAGTCAAACATACCCA
The DNA here is from genome assembly GCA_014706295.1 of Lycocorax pyrrhopterus obiensis. Classification (NCBI taxonomy): domain Eukaryota; kingdom Metazoa; phylum Chordata; class Aves; order Passeriformes; family Paradisaeidae; genus Lycocorax; species Lycocorax pyrrhopterus. The sequence goes on along the minus strand of JACSVZ010000007.1, from coordinate 9,829,306 downwards.
GCCATCAAAATTTCACTCTGTTTTGACATTGGATGATGAAGATATGTTGGTCTCATCACTCACTGAACTTTCCTCTCCTCCTTTCTAGCAAGTATTGACTCCTGCCACCACGTTACTTTTTAGAACTACTCAGATAGTTTTCTGAGCAAATCATGCACTTCCATAGTTTTAACCTTCCTCTTTCCCACCTCAGACCTACGTGTTTTACCCAGCCCATGGACTTGCCTGGAGTCTTTTCTCTGGGAAGCCAGCAGCCCTTCACTCCTGCAAGGTCTCCCACAGACCCTCAGGGCTGCACTGCAGGTGCTCATGACCACCTCTTCACAGGTGCATCCAATTTCCATATTCCTTCCTCCCCAATGAAACTGCACACAGGTGCCCTAGGAAAGGGATGCTTGAGCTTTCACTTAAGCCCACCCCTGAAGTAAAATACATCCGATGGAATAATGCTTTTTTGGTTTGAGAGAGCTTGGGGAGGACAGAAATTTGACGTGCTCACAACTAATGGGTACGGGGCAAGCAGCTGAGGTGGCACCCAGGAAATGCCATGGCAGTACTCCCAGCCCTGCCCTTTTCCCAGGAACTACTTGGAGTCGGCCATGCTGCTTTCTCACTTTTGCCTTACTGAAACAAAGTAACTAAGACCATGTTTTCTCATCTCCTTGGCCATGAGGGAGGACAGATTCTTTAAAATAATGATCTTAATTCACAGCACTTAAAAATAGGCTCTTAACTCTATATGCTGGCATCTAAATAAAAGCAGCCTGACTTTGAGAGGTGCTAAGCATTTGCACCTCCTAGCAATGTGTACACGAGCTGTTTTAAAGATCTCCAAAGATACAGATTTTCTTCCCTGCCAATACCATTTCTCTCTCCTTCAATATAATTTTATAGGCCATCCATTTTGACATTATATCAAATTAACACTAAAAACACACCTACCACTTTGGATAGAGCTTTTGAGAACTCACTCTTCCCAACGCACGAGGCAGGGTGCCTACTTTGTGTTACAGACAAGTTCACATTTAACTTCGAACATTTGCACGAGTCACGGAGAATTCATTTTGACTTCTGTGTTGTCCTGAACAATGACATTTTCCTGAATCAGGGACAAAGAAAGTCATTGGAAAAGCGGTGACAGCAGAATAGATCATGTTTATGCAGTTTAGCAGGGGCATCTGTTTCTCTAAGTGAGACCCCAAAAGAAAAATAATAACCAAGAAAAGAATTTATTCAGTAAGATTTGAAAAAAATAAAACCAACCAAAACCAGAAAAATTCCTCCTGGCACCTCCAGACAAATTAGCCTATGGAGTCAGGAATGCTAAAGAAAAGGGAGAGTGCATTGCTGTGAACTTGTCTGAGCTTTTATATCTCTTCCATTGGGTAATTTTCAAGTAGTGTTGATTTAGCAGCTTCAATTTCATTCAGAAGAGGCTAAACAACGTTAGATGTTAAAGTTTTCCTTTCAGGTTTGCTTTACAATTCACTATTGCTCTTTCTACTCTTAAGCCTGTGCTCCGATATATAACCAGTTATACATTCCTTATTAAAAATGTACGATGTTTCAGAAAATTGAAATAGTTTTCAAAATTGTCCCCCATTGGTAATTCTGCATTTGATTGTCAAAAATGTTAATCTTTTCTCAGGCCTGAAATTATGAGCCAGCTTTATTGGTCAAAGGCCATAATAATTTGAGCTCTTATTTTATAAACTCATTTCTGCCGAGTGATATCCTGATAGGAGCAAGAATAATAAATCACAAACATGTCCCCCAAGATTGCATTGTAAATGTCAAACTAGACAGGAAATTGTAATTAAAGAAAGGAAATTGCTACAAAGAAGCACTTGATTTTAAAATGAGCTAAGCACAGAATTTTCTAAGCATTTAATTATAGACCAATTTCAACTGACTGCTTTGCTTTTGCACTCATATTTCTTATTATAACTCTTCTACATAATAACCAAATTTCCGTGCTTACGCTGGTCAGGAGCATTACTACATAACACTGCATAAGCACAAGGATTACCAACTTTACAGGGACCATTATCACATTTTAGTGTGATGGACAGCAATATCAGAATTTTGAATCAGTGACAATCTGATTTTAACTCAGCAACCGAGTGGATATCTTTTCATAACAGCAACTGCACCTTTTGGCACCTCACTCTTAAACAAGCAGCAGGACCAGTTCTGAGACACCTGGACTGACAAACGCCTGGATGAGAGAATAATGTGGTCAGGGACAGACATTCTGCCATCACAAAAAAAGTCCCTGTGGTCCACGAAGACTGCAGTGGTTCCTATCAATCCAGACAGAGCCTTTTGGTGACATAAAAAAAGGTGCTATTCACTTCCTCTCCAACACATATAAGACAAGAGAGAAAAGAGAGGATTTAGGGAGGAAAACAATATGTACTAGTAACACTAATCGAGCAAACCCTTAAATATATGGGTTGATGTGCACTGAGCAACTCAGGGCAGCCTTTTTGAGCCCTAAATTCTGCTATTGACCCTTTGTTTTTTACTGATCTTCTGTTTCAAGAGAGTTAACAGGCCTTAAAACCCCTTCTTTCCATCTTCTCAGCCAGACCCAGGAGTTAATCCTCATCTTCCCAACCATCTTTTTTCTGCTTCTTGTCAATACCACAGTGGTATAAGTGGTAAGACTGAAGTGCACAGTTCTCCTTTTCTTTAGCATAGTCTAAAACTTTATTGGAAGTAAAATATACTATATAGCAGCACACTGTGTCTTTTTTGATTTGAAAAGACAGATACGCAGAAAAACTTTTCTACAAGACTGAAGCTGGAGAAAATCCTGTTACACTGAATCCTCATTAGAACCTAGCAAAATTCACTGAATACTTGACACTGCATATTTCCAACTAGTAAGGAATAAATCAAGATGCAGATGGGATCATTTGCACCCATAAGCTGACTGCAATGGAAATATTATGCTGCTGCAGGAGCAAGATGGAATTGGATAAAGCCTAGTCAACTGGCAAATACCTACCAACCACAGAATTTACTTGTTGCCTTGTGAATCAATATAATGACCTAGAATTTAACTACTCAAACATTTAGGAGAGCAAGGTTAATAGAAGCATTCTAATCCTTTACTTTCCTAGGGAATAAAACCCATTAGACTGGATGAAAACAGTGTCACAACAGAAACGGCATTTTCTTCAAAGTGTGGCTATGTAATTGTAGTGTAATGTAGTCATTATTTGGCACATGGTCTAAAGACCTCTCAAGTAGGTTACATTCTTAAGTATAACATGCAAAGGAACACAATCTGTGTGTCTGATAAAATCGATGTCCTGCTGTCCAGCAGAGCTTACTTTCAGATTTCATCAGCAACCAGAAGTCAGGTGGAATGAGTGGACACGGAGAAACTGCTCGTCTCAAAGGGAAAATTACGCTAGTTTGGCTGGAAAGAAGTGTAAAGAAATTGAGCCCATCAAAAAGATGTGTCTTGGCAAGAGAACTTACAAAAAATAAAAATCAGTGTGAAAAAAGCAGCAAATGTTTTGAGGTTGCTTTCGCTGGGAAGAACTATTGAATTCAAACTAAATAAAGATGTTGTGGGTCAAGTACTGTGCATCAGCTGTGGGATAGTATTGTATGAAAAGGAGAGAGTGAAGCATCTGTGAATAGGTAGGTGCTAAAAGAATAGGATAAAAGTAAGAGGAACCAATAAATGAAGAATAAGTCATTGTGGGAATCTGTGTGGATGATGATATAGATGGAGAAGACCAAAGGGTCCCATAAGGAAGCAGAACCTTTGAAGAAAAGATTCCTCGGGGGGATGGGAAACCAAAAAGGAAGAATGAAGCAGTGGATGTACAGAAACAAAAAAAGAACAGGTCCTATCCTTTGGTAAGGTGTGCAGCAAAAAGGCCATATTTGCCGTGGTGCCAGCCAGCAGGGCACACGGCTGGGTGAGCAGGAATGACGGGCTGTGACTGAACAAACCCACCCTTTGCTGGAGTCAGTACATTGCTCACATGCTGAATCTGAACGTTGGCATAACACATCAAACAACAGCGAGTGGATGCAGACGCCACAAAACTTACTTTTGGGTCAGGGTGAATAAATATGTATCTGTTGCCATTGTGCATGATGTGAAGTAACAGCGACTGCTGAGGAGCTGAGGGAAAGGAGGATGGAGATGATGCTGTGATTGAATAAACAGCACAGAAAATAATCATGCCTAATAAAACATGCTCTTACCACAGCACCTGGAGAATTCTCCTGCTTTACACAGGGTTTTCCTCATTATTTCCTATTTCTGTTTTCCTTCATGGTTTCAGCTTTTCCACAGAAGTGGCATTGCTAACACTGTGCTTAAATCCTCTCAAGTTAGTTTGAAACGCAGGAGAGAGTGGCAATTTTTGCAAAATCATAAATGGAGCTTCTTAGAATTACTGAATTACTTTGTAGAGCGTTTTATTACCAGCAGAGAAAGGCTGCCCTGGCCAGGCTGTAGCCTGTGTTGAACAGGGTTCAGCCACACTAAGGGATGGTGCCAGCATTAAAGTCCGGGTGTTGATGAGATTAGGGCCAACAGTTGGATATTGCTTCAGATAAGGCGTCCTTCAGCTAAACCCAGAATTTTTGCCACCTCATCTAATTGCTATTACTTTTTTCCTTATGCATTTCTCATTTCCCCTCTTCTTGCATTTATTTTTTATATCTTCCTGTGGTAAATTTGACCTATCTCCTTTTAATTTTTTTTTTCTGGAAGGTCATTACATGTGCTTAACTTGAGCAATACTGTGCATGCAACAATTTCACTGCTTACTAGCAGTGACAGCAGGGCTTAAAACAGGCACAAGCAGTGCTGGGGATGGCAAGCAGGGGAATTTTGGCTGGTGCTGGGGGCTGATGGGGATTCACAGTGACCAAAAAGGGGCTTTTCCAAGGGCAGGAGCTGCCGCTTGCCCACGCTCACCTCTTGTACTCTAGCACCAGCCACCCTATGCAGCTCTGCTACCTGATAAGCATCTCGTCTCTTTGGAAAGCAATATTTCCTGATTACTGGTGAGCTTCTAGTGGCACGGACAAATTTATTTTGGGAAAAAGAAATACAGTCTGGCATCCCACTCTTGAAAGGCTACTCACCTCACGCAAGGTTTCCATAACAGTAAGGTCAGGAAAGCAACACATCTCTTTGACAGGAAGATAGCACAATACATTTTCTGGCTCTATTACACCGTCTCCATGCAATCTGGACACGGCACTTCATGACTCGTTTGCCTCAGTTTCTCATTTATAAAAATGAAGACAGAAATCCTTCTCGCCTGTTTGGGCTCTGGGCTCCTGGGTACAGGCACGGGCTCAAATGAGGTTTTACAGCACACAGCCCAGCAGGAGCTATGTCTTACTAAAGGCCTTCTTCCATTTTAATACAAACTGGAAACTTGTGTTACTGAAACGCTATTTACATTTGTCACAGTACTCATTAAGTTGTTAGAAATATCAGGCGAGACTATTAGTTACAAAATTTGCAACCAGCACCTTAATAGCAAAATATATCAAAAGGGGGAGATGTTTAAAATGTCTCCCAAGCACTTCAGGAGGAACTCTGTGCTGCCCACATGGAGCACTCTTACTCCCTCTCATTCTGAGGGTGTTGGATGTGCTGGTATCACCACACAAACACATGTTTATATTTCAGCTTAAAAAAATGGCTTTTTTTTATGACCTGCAGTCTTAGGTACTTGCCATCAGAAAAGCATGCTCGCAGGGGAAGGATCCCAAATTACCTGGCAGGTATGGCTAACACAGCCCAGGGAATTATTAGTAGCAGCAGATTGTTGTGAATGTGCGGAATCAAGGCAGAGACACAGTAACATATAAAATGTGTACGTACACACACACACACAAAATGAGGGCATTTAAAAAGCCAATGCGACGGCAAAGCTTCTTCCAGTGCACAGGGAAGGGAATTGCTTTGTTTATTGCCATCAGTGCCCCTGTGAATCACAACCCATATCATTGGAGCAGATGAAAGGCCACAGCTTTAATTCCTCAGGAAAGTCTCACATCAGAACAGTCAAAATTTCAGACAAAGCAGAAATTCCAACAAATGAAAATATCTAACTATATCAAAGTAACTTCTTAGGATATAGTCCCAGTGCTTCCTTTCAACCAAACACTTTATATCCCATGAAAGCACTTCAGCCTTATAAAAATTAAACATAATGATCATTTTACAAACATCATGATCAAATCAGCTTGTTCCCACAATTTTTTGGAGGCTGCTAAATCTCTGTTTTCCACCATGAAGGCTGTAGTGCTCTGTCACTTGTCAAATGCTGTGTCACAAAAGTATTTTAAAACCCATTTTGCCTTTCCTGCACTCCTTTTCTTTTTTAACCAGTAACAGAAATAATCAAATTGGTGATCAAGGCCTGGCCTTGTGTAATAGCTCCAGTAAAAAAAACAGGGTAAAATTTTGTGTTAAAGCATCAGTTCAAACCACAGAGAGATAAGACCCAGGATAGACACTTAAGACAGACAAGTCCATAGATTTTGTAGACAAAATGCTGAAATCACACAGAAGGAAATGCTGTCTTATGAGAGGCTTGTGGGATTTAGATATCAGGGAGAAATTCAGTACTGTGAGGATGGTGAGGTTCTGGCACAGGTTGCCCATAGAAGCTGTGGATGTCCCATCCCTGGAAGCGTTCAAGGCCAGGTTGGATGGAACTCTGAGCAACCTGGTTGAATTAAAGGTGTCCCTGCCCATGGCAGGGGGTTGGAAGAAGATGATGTTTAAGGTCCTTTCCAACCCAAACCATGCTATGAGTCTATGATTTATCCAGGATCCTCCGGGAAGCAGGAGCATAACCAGCAGACTCATTAGTGCCGACCTAAGCTACTGAATAACCCTTATTGTTTCGCTTCTCTTACTTTTTTCCAGGACACGGCTTTATTCTGTGGGTTAAAGTCTCCAGATCCACAGGCTGGAAAGTCACATCACTGTGGTCAGGGGGACATGGGCATGATTATCCTCTGGGCTGTCACTGGGGTGGAATGTGCCGTGTGTGTCTCTTTTCTTAGGGAGGTATAGTTTTTTCTGCTGTCCTATCTGAACATGAAATGGCATGAAATCCAGAGGACCCCAAGCCTGTAAGGGAAATCACAGTCAGGGTACAGGGAAGCTAGCTCAGGTCTTGAGAGTTCTTTTTCACAAAGCTACTGAGCTCAACTAGACATGAAAAAAAAATCTTGGAGATGATGCTGCCTACATATGCCATAAACAGATGTAGAGTTGGATTTTGTCCACATAGCATGAACATTTAAAACTCAGTAGAGGCAGGATATGCAAACAAAGAGAGAAGCTTTGTGCATTCACTCATACATTGACTTATAAAACTCAAGCTGATGGGTCATAAAAATATTTGAAGATGTTTACATGAAAATTTTCACTTTGCTTGCAGCAGTTTCAGCAGCATATTCTCCCAATAGACTGTATTATTAAGACAACCTTTTTTCACAATGAGCTGCAAAATGACAGTGCCCAATTCTAGAAGATCTAGGCTGGTTACACAGTGTGAAAAGGCTTATAATTACTGCTCGCTGGTGCTTTCTGCACAGAGTAAAGAGGAATTTGGTATACTCTCTGGCCATAGTAGTAAATAGGATGGCCAAGCCAGTGTTTCCCACCTACATGTCCTCACCCTGTGACAATCAAGCAGCAGAAGTGTCCTCGTTACTGCCACAGCCTTTCTTTCCTCCTCAGAAGTCCCTGTAAGGGCACTTGAGTTTCTCAGAGAGGACAAAAGCTGTGCAGCTAAACAAGAGTCAAAATGACCATTTTGAGAAAAATCCCAGTTTCTCATTTTCTGTTGATTCCAAACATGAATGGAGAATCAGAAATGCGAACTTTCCCTAGGACAGACATTTTTAGAAAATTCCCCTTTGGAGAACCCCATGGGGAGCGTGTCACACCTGATGTATACATGAGCTCGTGGGGATCCTGGCAGAGTGTGGGTGGCAGCTCAGCCCTCGTAGGGGCTTGGAAGCCGAGGCAGCTCATAGCCCATGAGCCAGGTGGACAGAGGCCACAGGGAGCTTGGGATGTGTACAGCTCCACAACCCCAGCAGAGGGAAGGCAGCTTGTGGAGGTCATCAAGCCTCCAGGCAGCCTTTCAGTGACCCCAGGAGTTTGCCAGGGGCTGCCTGGCACGTCAGGCCTCGGCAAAGTGGGGTGGGCAATTTTCCAGACCAGGGATTGTCCCCCAGAACCAGCCTTTCCTAAAGAGGACCCCTCTCCCAGAGCCCTTCTCTGAGACCCAGGCCCACAAACGCCCCACTGTGATCACAATTTCCTGGCCATTCTGCATCACCTTCCGAGCTTTTCTTCATGCTGGAAAGGGGAGCTTTTCCGAGGGGCTCGACGGGGGCCCTGGGCAGCCCCAACGAGAGCCTCGTGTACTGCACTGAGTGGCCCAGGGTTCACAGGGCCTTCTGTCGGGTTTGCAAACTCCAGTAAGAGCAAACATTGCCCCAAAACATCGCATCTACACTGAAAAATCTAAAATGAATCCTCCAGGATTGGCAGCGCCAGCAGCATCCCCATCACTAGATACAATCCTGACTATTCCTACAATTAATGAACTGGGAAAATTACAGGTAAAATAAAAACGACTGTGTGAAAAAGACCTTGAAAGACATGAAACAGACAATGAGCTTTTTCTACTTTTTATTTCTCTTTCCCTCCCCTCCGTCACTACAGCTTTATGCATAATTGTTTGGTCAGTTTGTTCTTCCCTGAAACTTTTACTGAAATGGATTAGGTAAACCATGCTCTGAAACAGATTGAAAATGGAAAATATGTAAATATATAGCATATAACTTATAAAACTGTATATATATGTGTGTGGGTGGGTGCTGGAATAAAAAAGCGACTGTTACTTGCTGGTAGAACAACATATCAACAACTGTTGGAGCTGACTTGAAGGTTAAATATTAGGAAGGAATCCAATTTCTCTTGTCTATTCAGCTCAGCGGTGTGTTAGATTGCGGTTGGAGTGTGCTTATGGAGTGTGGGATATGAAGTAGGCTAATCAATCCCTGCTGCTTCATTCTCAGGTTCTTCTTATATCAGGTCCCTGCCCTCAGGCAGCCTTCAGCTTTCCAAAAGCCAATTCCATACAAATAAAAATTGCGACCTGCAGCTAGAGGGTGAAGCTGAGTTTCCCCCTTGTGATTAATCTCTTCTTGGGTGGCTTACAAAAAAAAAAAAAAGGAGAAAAAAAAAAAAGGAAAGGGGAAAAAAATAAAGGAAAGAGAAAAACCATGCATGCTGCAGCCCTGTGAAAGAGTTTTCCTATTGAATGAGCCCAGTGCTCTGGAGCCAGCTTATCAAATGAAAGAATTCATTTTTTTTAACAGTGCCTCGTGTTGACATTGAGAAAATGAGCTATCAAACACTATGATTAAACTTCAGCTGCCATAATTGTCGTCCGAACAACTGCATGGTGGAACTGAAAAGCATTTTTTTTTAACCAGCTCTGTATGGTTCACCAGTAATACTCAGTTTAAAAGGTTGTTGCTGCTAGCAAGAGAAACAAGGCTTGAAATTAACTTTTTCCAATCCATAGATAAAATTAAACATAGGTATTTGAGTCACACAAACAACAGGTAAATCAGATGTGCTTTAAATTTCATTTTGAGTCATTTTATCTGCCGAGGGGTAGCTCCAGGGTATTAAACTATCTGAGCATTTTCTTGTTTCACTGCAGCTGACTGGATAGGTCCTGCCTTTTATTTTGAGAAAGGCAGACAGACAGACAAAAAGCAGCACAAGGAAGGGTGCCTTAAATACTCAATTTGGTGCAAGAGGGGGTAGATGGCAGGGAATCGAAGGTTTGTGGAATGTTTTCCCTGCATCTTAAAGATTTAATATGAGCAGGGGACAATCTAAACCACAATTGCCTCACTGCATGCAATTATTGCTCACCTTCCTTTTGGGCCTGGACTGGTGCATTTCTTAATTTGAGGCTTATGGGGACACTGAGTCTTTTATGTTACTAAGTATTCTGTATTAATTCTCAGCAATGTTTTTACATGCATCCTCAAGAGACTGTGGCCCCTCAAGGAGGCTGGGGAAGTCCTTCAGGGAGGGCTGTTAAAGGCAGGATACCTCAGGAAGGTGACACCACTGGTGACAGCAGCCCTCTGAAATCTTTGGGAAATGAGCTTTTGCACAATTAAAATCTCCGCTTAAATTTGTTTAAAAAAAAAAATCCAACATCACAGGACATGCAGTGCAGTGAACACGAAGGAAATAATGACGGGGAGTAACTGAGGGCCAGGTTAGGAGAATACAAATGCAATTTCCTTGCCGCTTTTCCGAGGAGCCTCGGCGCTCCTTGCCGAAGGAAGGGTGCGCAGGACGGGGCGGGGGCCGTGCACCGGGATGCGGCCGGGGCCGGCTGGGGAGGGTTTGCATGGCCAGCAGCGCCGCAGCCCCTGTGAGCAGCCGTGCCACCGCTAGATGTCCGCCCCGGCCCCGCGGGGACCAGCCCGCCCTCGGCATCGCCCTCCGCCTCGCTCCTCCTCCCACGGATTAATACCGCATCATTTTTTGAACAGAAAGGCTCTGGTCCCCCACCCCCCTTCCACCCCACTCTACCTACTCAAGCAGGTATTTTTGCGAAGCCAATTATACAACCTGATCGTCGCTCTGTTTCCTGAACATATGGGGATAACATTTTGAAATAACAATAACATTTTCATCATCTTTGGAGCCTCGCGCACTCTGAGCTTTGCTTTATCCCTTTCCAAGAGTAAAACTGATAACGTCGAGGGCTTGTTGAGGATACTCAGGGGTTGAGGCTCTTGCTTGTAAACCGATTTCATGATCTGAACAGAGCAGCTGGAGAAGCAGTGAGGTGCAAGATGACTTAGGCATGGGTAAGAGTTAGGAGCTGAGGTGTAGAGACAGGAACAGCTTCCAGAAAAACAAGCTAAGCAACAGACTGGATGTTGTTGATGAAAAATAACACAGGTCTGCAAAGCTAGGTAATGGCAACTGCTCCATAAAATAATAATAACATTAATAATAATTAATAATAATAATTTAAGAAAGAATTTACAGGTGTAAAAGTAAGAAAACTGAAGTCACTCAGATCTGTTACTTCCGTAACACTTTCAACAGCTCTTTTATCAACCTAGTTCTGGATTGTTCCCACCTGCTGGACAGCACACACTAAGGTATTATTGTAGGGTTGCTTACGCACGCTGAGCTGCATTCCCATGTTTGCTGTTTGTAGGGTCACTCAGACACGCTGTCTGGATCATGACTATTTTCAAGCACCCTGGGCCGCTGGAAAGGATTCATTTATGCAAAGCAACAAAAGATATTTGTGTCAGAAACAAAGATATGAAAAAGGTACTCGAAGCCAAATTCTGGGCCAAGCTGCAGAAGCACTGGGCAACACATTATTCACTCATCATAAGCTTTGCAATATGAGAACAGCAAAGTTATAATCAATTAAGAAAACAGAGTCTGACACTGCAATACTCTTAGCTTAAGGAAACCAAATAAAAGATCACAGCTTGTTCAAAAAGCTTATTTTGAAATCTCAGTATAAATAACAGGTATAAACACACATCCTTTCAGCTAGGTTTTGGGTGAACTGTCGGATCTATTTGCTGCTGTGCAGAAAGCTAAATTAGCTTTTAAGACGAGTCTTTCGTAAAAGGCCTTGGAATTCTCTCTTATTCCTCATTTCCTACATTTGAAATATTTTGATTTAAAGAATCCAGTCTGTTGTTCCTTAAGTAATAAACTTAACATTTGCAAAGAGATGAACCTAATATGGTCACTTTTAGTTGAGGACACAATGTTTATCTTACTCTCAAGGCAATGTTATTGAGTACCACTGCTAGTGAATTCCAGGCAGTATTGGAGATGGGCTAAACACAGTGCACCTGCAGATTGTTTTGGCTTTAGGTTGCTCTTTGACTAGAAAGAAAATGTGAGGTTTGGATTAGCTGGTGGAGAGAAAGGGACCCCCTGGCCTCTCTGCACTTGGACGCTGTTCCTGAGGACATCAGGCTGCCGGGCTTTTTCTCCAGGTGACAGAAGTGCTGGGCTTTAGCTCGCACGCATTGTGCTAAAACAGCAATAAAACTGTGACAAACTGACAAAAGCAGGTCAATTCACAGCTCAGGCTGACACCACTTTTTCAGCCCATATTGGTCGATTACCAATCAAATTTCAGGTACAGGGGAGAGAGGGGAAGAAAAAGGCATCACTGAGACACATCAAGATATGGCAATCACAGCTCCCTTAGGGACGCAGGCAGCTCCATCTCTTCTCTCTGTTTTTTGGCAGCCTCACCAACTGCAGGTAAGTGTGTGATAGCCGCTGGGAGAAACCCCTGGAGGCACCCACAAACCAGGCTCCTTACTGACCCCTGAAGCCAGGCAGACGTGAGCCTGCAGAGGAGATCCAGGTGCATGCTGTGAGGCTGGGAATGCCAGAACCAGGTTTCTGAGACAGCAGGGCTGTGGAGGGCCCTGTGCTCATGAGCTCCCCAGGCGCTGGCTAGACTAAGGGCTATTAAGGTATTCCCATGCACATCAGTGCATGAGGATCTCTCACAGGTGGGGTTGCTTTTCCTTGCCACCCTTTCTCACAATCCCAAAGGAAGGCAGCCACTCACACCACACAGTGTCTCTGCTTTTAAGCTGGCACATTCACCCACCGATAGTTCTTTTTTCACTGTGTTCAAACTTTGGTTAAATTAATACTTTACAGTAAAAAGCAGAGCTAATCATATCATTGCTTCATGAGAATAGCTGTGACTGACAACCTCTCTGAAAACACAAGCCCATGACTCAGTGCACACAACACGATCTGCGAAGGGCAGAATGAAAACTGCCTGGAAAATAGCGTCAAAGTAGAATAGGAAAAATAATACACAGGATAAGAGTATAAGAGGCAAAAAATCCTCTTAGCCTCCAAATATCGTCTACTCTCCCACTACAGGTTGTTCAGAGGAAAGAAGGATGCTACGTCCTCCCATTCTGATTTAACTGAATTCCTATGCATTTTTACTTTTGATGCAAATTTGTTTGCCTCACATTTTCTGTGTTGCCTACAGAGAAATTGCTTGTGTCTTTATATAATAGATATAAATAGATATACATAATATATATATAATAAATATTTAGAATATGAAGTGTCTTTTCTCCTTTTGCATTATCAGAATTAACTGTCTGTCATGGCCCTACGAGCTCCTCTTTCTCAAAAGTGTAGGAGTGAGGGCTGGACCTTGGCTTTCAGGACCAGCCCTGGATCTCTGAGTATTGCAGGGTTAACATCACATAATTCCTTTCATAAATGTACTTTCTGATTGGGAAACATGTCACACAATATGGCTGCTGCTGCTATAAAGTAATAACAAATAAATCCAAGGAGTCTTTTGCCTTTTTAAGGGAAAAGTATAACAAAAGTTAAACAACTCCCTCAATTAAACAATGACTAAAACCCGTAGCATCTTGTTTCATCCAAGCCCAAGGCAAAGTTCAGAAAAGTAGCTCGCTTAATCCAAGGGACAAGAATTACTTATCCTTCCTTCCCTGACTCACTCAAGCCACTCAATCATCAAACCTCTTCCTTTCAAAATGAATTAGTTTGGGGACGGTTGTGGGAAATAAAGCTTTATATTGCTTAACCTGATTTCTGTACCAAGTATCTGCAGTGGGAGCAACAATGGTAAAAAACCAGAGTTAACCTGTTTCCCACCAAGCTTTCAGTGGTGCTTATGCTGATGTTTCTACCACAATATCAAGCAAAATTAATCTCATCCTACAAAGAAAAGAGACAATTAGCACTTATATTTTCTTCTATCCCTTTCAAGAAAGCTGAAGCAGGTGGAGTCACCATCCTAATAAGAGAGTCCAAGGTCTGGGAGAGGGAGTCTGGGAAATACCTCAAATAAAATAGATGGAAAATTCTCAGAAAGGCAATTCAGGCTGCTTGCTGCCACCAGAGACTTCTGGAGCTCCAGAAGCTGGGCACAGAGTGAGAAACCCACAGATGAATCCTTCCAGAGGAAGCAGAGACATGGATGGAGATATCGAGAACCAGACATACAATTTGTTCAGTGATGTTTACTCTCCAAGTTCCAGGAATGAATTGTGATTACAAATAGTCCTTTCAATGCTACTTGGCAGGTACAAATGTAAGGTGAGTCAGTTTTTATCTCATTGCTGAACAGCTAGCTGAACCAGAAAAAACTGCTAAAGACATAGGCCCGAGTGCTCTGACAATGTATGTAATTGCAGCTATACTGGGCTTTACAGAATTCCACCTGTTTTCATGAGCTGTGTGTACATGTGCTTGTCCAAGTGGTTTTCCATGGTCAAGAGCCTATTAGGTTTTCATTATAATTGCAGTTGGTAGCACTGCCAACTCTTAATGCTGCCTGACATTTCCCAGCAATTCCAGTTGCTTTAAATTTTGCCAAATATTCCCAATTCAGGCTGGAATTGGTGTCCTGGATGTGTACCACTGTGATGAAATTGTCACCAAACCCAGGTGCCCCTTCCAAGGATGAAATTAAAGGAAAATACACTGCTTGGCCTTTGTTCAATACATATATATACACTTCTCCCCTCAAATTTTATTTCTGTTTGATTTCTACTGCCTAATTGCAGTGTTACACTCTTTCCACTACAGAAATTTTGCAATTTAGTGGAAGGAGAAAAGGAGGGGACGTGCCACTGTTAAGACGGTGGGGCTTGCTGCCCACTGAAGGGGATTATGTATCGATCTGCTCCTTATCAATTCTCCTCACACTGGAAGGAGTCTGCGCCTTATCTTTCCAGTTGGACTGGATTCCCTCTCATTTGATCACTGGAGGGAAACCTAGACATGGCCAAGGGGTGGGACAAGAACATCTGGTCCTGGTTTGTGGAGGACTGTGCAGTAAGGCACATCTCAACAGGAGCAGGGTGTCAGGGCCCTTAGCAAACTGTTCATCACCAGTGATTCACTAAGCTGCGTTAATTGACAGAAATTACAACATACCTGTGAAAAGATCCTCATGACTGGTTGTGTTATTGGGCTGGAGCACCCCCTTAGCTTTGCAAAAATGTTCTACAGTTCTTATGTGTTTGACTTCATTTTCAGGGGGAGAGGGTAATAATAGACAGTCTGCTAAAACAGATTTTATAATAAACTATTATTCTATAAAGTAATTGGAGAGGTTATTAGAGACGATGATTACTTTGCCATTCTATCTAGAGAAATTATTATCAAAGCCTGTCAGCCTGCTTGATGGGACTGCTTTTATACCCTTTTTTGGGAACCACCCAGTATAATGGCTGTTTCGAGTCCAGAGGAAGGTTGCCTTGTAAGCCACAAAAGCCTGACTACCTTTTTAATTTGGACCAGACCATCGATGATGTAAATTGACATAGCTCCAGTGATGCAAAATTTCAGGAAGATTTGAAACAGTGCCAGTTCCTGTCCCTTCATCCCAGTGGGGCTGTGCTTACATCCACTGAAGATGTGGAGATTTGCTTTAAAACATGCATGAAACGTCATTTCCTGGAAATAGTTCCCTTTCACTTTGGGAATTTGAAAAAAAAAAAAGTATCCAAAACCCTCAAAAGGGAAAAGAAAACAGAAGGGGTGAAGAAAAATTACTTAATTCAGTGATATTAGGCATAACGATAAAAGAAAACTTCAAAAAGGCTTGAGTGGAATTTATAAATAGATAAATAAAAGATAAATACATCGATTAAGGTATAGTTAACACAGTATTCTAAAATTTCCTGGAGACTTAATGAGTTTGGAGCCACTAACTCTGCACCAAGCACAGGGGACATAATCAGAATCAGGAGTGGCACACAGCTCAAAATCATTTGAATTCTCTCTTTCACTTACATTAGCTAGAAAAACAGTAAACAGTCAATGGCAAATAAGTACAGTCAGGCAACATTAGTGGGGAGCAGCCAAGGCTGGGTCATACTGTATACTGAGAAGAGAGCTTGACCTTTGGAATTGAAATATAGGCATTTTAAGCTCCAGTGGAATGTATCAAAATGGCCTTTTTCAACTTAAATGCATAAAAGGTCAACGGGAGGTCATATTTGGCTTTGCGTTCATCAGCAGAGAGCATATCTCAGCCCTTTCTTTATTCATTCTCATTTTAAAAAAAGGGTTTTCAAACCTCTCTGGCATGGCATAAATATTCATTCTCCAGGGCCAGATTTTCAGTTGGTGTAAAACAGGATAACCGCATTGAAATAACGAACCTCTGCCAATTTATACCATCTCAGAATCTGGCCATCCTGTTCCCATTCTTTTAAGACACAGAAATGGCAATTTTGAAACTTTTCCTGGAGCAAATGCTTCCAACAATAATGATGCATGTTGAAATTTGAGACTTTGACATTTAAATTGTCTGGGGTTTTCTTTGAAAGGCATGGCAGGAGGCATCCTCCAGAAGAGCCAAGGAGAGAGTAAATATTGCAACAATCTACTTTACTGCTTCTCTGTGTGTTCACCCTTCAATAGCAGTTTTATGTCTTTTTCAATATTCCCACAATTCTCCTCAGATGGGAAAGAACTTTTCTCTTCCCTTATAAATTGCTTTGAAGACAAAAAAACCAAAAGGGCCACTCACGAATGGCACTGGCACATGCGACCAGTGAGGAGACCCAGTAGGTGCAGCAGGACTGTGCATCCATAGCAGGGCACCATCCCCATTCTCCTACCAAACCAATTAATTATCCAGAAGCTGGATGAATGCAGGGGGATCATCCAAAGTCAAATGAGTGGCCATCTTAAAGAAACAAGTATCCACAGTTACCTATTTTGAGTACCAGTCTCCTTTCTAAAGCAGGTATTTCACATTCTATTCTCTTAGTGTACTAAGATAATTTCTAATATATTGGTAAAAAAAAATTGTGCCTCTCTTTTTTAAGGATAGAGGATCCATTTGAAGAAATAAAATAATATCAAACTTCTGCAGCCCTGAATAACTATTTTTATCCTAAAGTGGATAATAAATAGGAGTTTCCTTTTCTTTATTTTTATTTTTGTTCTGAAGAGTTCAGATGACACAATTCAACAATTTTCAGAGGCTCTTGGGAAAAATATGGTCCACCACAGGTGGCATTGGTTTTCTTGTGGTATTTCTTAGACTTTATCCAATTTCACTTCTGTCCCTCAGCATGCAGGCCAATCAACACAAAACAGTCAATATTGCTCCATATTGAGAGTCAATTCCAAGGAAGAGAATCTCATTTTATATTTTATTTGTCTGTAATATGCTTATCCTTAAGTGAACATTTTAGACACAGATTCCAAATTATGCATTCATTGGAAAGATTAACTCTGATTAACAATTCATGCTAAACAACTGTGTTTAATTGGATTTTTGTAAGTAGCTAAATGTGAATGCTTCTCAGTTCTTCTATGTGGAAAACAAAACAAAAACTAATTTTAAAATATTTAATGAGGAACAATCTCTATGTTGCTGACCTATCTTCACTGGTGATGAACCCTTCCTTCCCTGCATTCCCCTGCATGCAAAGTTCCCCTAATCTAGTCCTAATAATGGTTAAAGTTATCTGTCTAATCAAACTAATTAGCACTGGTGAACAGAGACATAATCATAATAGAAAGCAAATGCCAGTTTTACAAAATGAAAACGCCATATGTGCAGTAATTAGTGAACCACACGCACTTTTTATAAATCATATTTATTAGTTCATAAACAAACCAAATCCTAAATGAAATGAACGTTACCATTACCAAGCACCACTGAATAAACAGATACGATGGCTGGCCCTGCTGGGTGTGTTGTACAAGGGGCCGTGGAAGGGCACCCTCCTCTTCTCAAAGTTCCCTTAGAGGTGTTTATGGCTTTTCACAGAGGACTGTGTCCCCTTCTTTAAGTCACAGCCTGGATGTATTAGCTGACCTAGGGAAGCTGCATTTTGATCATATGGGCTGTTCTTGACTGGAGACCAGATGGTCATAAATTAGGATATTCAGGCTACGTCCATGATGAAAAATATACCACTAATAAGCGCTCTAATAATGTCCTGCAGCAGACCGGGTTTCACCTGAAATTTAATGTGGATTTTGTCACCTTGCATAAATGATCCTATAGTATAAACTATATTTAATGGCAACATCCAGCCAGCAGAGGCACACTTTCAGCTGCCTTCAGACTCAACGTACAAAGGGCACTTTTACACCTCAGACACAGATCTTAAATACACGGTATTGGAGAGACACACGGCCCAGAAACACAGTGCTGGAGGCTCGGCCTGAGCAATCGGACTCAACACCCACAGGAAGACGTAGTTAAAATTAAGAAGGTTTGTAATAAATACCACATATCATTAAGTATCTGATCACAATTATCACAGCTTTCCCCTCCCACAGGGAATACTGGCAGCAGAAAAAAATGGTGAACAGAGATATTTTTGGAGGCACAAAAGCTACTTCGTTCCTCTAGCTGTTAAAATAGTCTAACGGTTCAGACCTTTACATTAAGTGCTCTTCAATTGAAGAGATCCTGGATATTTCCAAGCTTTGGGAAGAAACCAGCTTTCCTTTCTATATTTTGGCTTAAAACAATGCAGAACCTGGTCTTTTGGGTTCTTGAACCATTTTGCTCTTGACAAAATGAAGCCTTTGACTTCCACAGCTTCTGCAGACCAGATTAGATCATATCTGTTCCTATGTCTGCAGACACCCAGATTTGAGTCTGAGCTCGGTTGCCTCCTCCTTTCCAAGGTGACCATATAATACGGTGAAGCAATGTTTAGGAATGGGCTGAGCACATTCTGCTCTGAGGTCACGGCACAACGTGTTCTCAAACCCTCACCTTTTGAGGTGAGAACACAGTGGGAACTTGGGAAGCAGAAGCACAAACCAACTTTTCTGTCAGTGGCAAGCCATACTGCTCCCTTTGGTGCTCATTCTGAAAACATTAATTAGAGTGGGTATTTAATGTGGCTCTCCTGTAGTTTGTACACGAAGAGCTCAAACTAATCTCACCCCGCCCCAGCAATTCCAATGTACTCTGTTACAATGTCTGAAACATTAACAGTGAATTAATTATAATTGTGCAGTGGCGCCTGGCCACTCTGCTTTCTGTCTAGTTTATCTTTATTTTAGACTAAAGAAAACAACAATGAAAGAACAAACACGCAATGAAATCTGCGCAGAAGACAGAAAGCAAAGTATCCTCGTCTTGGTTCCCCTCTTGGCCATACCCCCCATCTGGGCAGGAATCATGCTTTTTACATTTAAAAGTGCAATGCAGAGACAGCAGACCCAAAGCTGCAAGCATGCTGTGCATTTAAATTTGATCCCTTTTTTGTTTGTTTATTTTCCTGTACTTCTTTGGATTGGACAGGAAGTTTAAGCATTGCAATAAAGAAACAAAGGCCACTTTCATTGTATATTTGGCCTGGCCAAGACTAAGAGGTAATACCCATATTGTGAAAAAGCCTGAGCAGGAAGGGTTTTTTGCACATAACAGCTGAAATGAATCCATGCAATCATCTGAATAGTTGTGGATTTTCCAAAACGCAGTCTCACCAACCACACATGGTCCAAAATACTAACTCAAGATTCTACAAAAAACCCCATGAAATTGCCTTTAAAATTATTATATTTTGAAATAATAGTAACACAACAGCTTTCTCCCTTTAGTTTCTGTCTTCTGAGCTCCTTGGGCACTTTTATTTATTCACACTTTCAAGCAAAGGCTTTCATGAAATCTCTTGTTTCCAAGACCTGGAGCTCTCCCCCAAAGTCCATTAAGGCCCTGGGATAAAAATCACAAAAGGCTGACCACTGCAAAGTGCACGGACACCTCCCAGCTCAGATTGACTCCAATGGTTGGCAGAACAGCCACGTGAGACCGCCTGAATGGCCTCACACGTCTTAGCAAGGGGAATTTTACACTCTGATACCAGCAGGACCTTAGGATAATCCTAGCTTTGTGGGAAGAACTCCCTTTAAAAACATTTTTCTCCCTTTTCACCCACAGGTGATTTGAATCTGTTTGTCATGGTGATGCCTTAGGTTTTAACTTTTATATTTTTCAAATCCTGTACTGCTTAGTGTGTAACTCTGAAGTTTCGTGTGGCCTGTTAGCTGCTGCTCTCTCGTGCTGGTTAGACATAACAAACCTCTCTAGGTTTGCTCTCCAAGGACACCTTGATTGTCCCAGGCCCCAAAATGTGTAAACTAAAAGCCTCTGAAGAGGAGGGGCAAACTTGGGGTAATTACATCATTAACTGAAGTTATAATTGGAGAATTAACCCTGATATGCAAATAGACCAAACTTATAAAAGTGTGAAGAACCCATGACCCAGGGTCCATCTTGGGTAGAGCCCCTCGTAGGCTTTACACTCCCAAGGTGTACCTTTGAAGGCCCTTCAAATAAATACCTACTTTTATTCTCTTAGCCCTGTCTAGCCTCTGTTTTCAGGCAGCCACTTCCAGGCATCAGTGGAGCCGAGATGTAACAGAAGGAGAAGGGAGGAAAGACCTATGACATGCCAGTGAAAAGGAGGTGTGGGGAACCTTCATGAAGACAGCAGAAACAAAGCCACTCATAGGAATACCCGTGGGCTCCAGGCTGTCAAGCCCTTCCACAGCACTCAAATGCTATCAGCCCTCTATTTTACTGCTTCAGGAGAGTAATTTTGGCCTCATCACTGTGCAGAAGGCCTAAAGAAACTGGAACTCCCACTGGAAGTGCAATATCAGAAAATATGACAAGACACCCAGCCAGTGCTGTGATGGTTCAGCAGGAGCAGTCCTGTTCCTGATGAAGTCTAGTGGGGATTTTTTGGTGAGTAAAGGGAGCTGGCACAGGGGAGAACCTGACTCTGCAACAGCCTGATGAGTGACTACAAGAGGCACTGAAAAGACTCTTGTAGATTTAAATAGACATTAACTCTTGGATTAACTAAATGGGGCTCATGGCTGCTTCACATTAAAGCTGGTAGATATCAGTGATCTGACCCAGCACTGTAAACAGCAAGGCAGAGCTTTAATTTGCTTATTCTTTGAAGACTGGCCTTTTAGCAGTCTAATAAAGCAGAAGACTAATCTACACAGGATAAACTACAGTATGTTTTAAGTAATTATACTCCATGGTTAAACAGTCCTTACTGTAGGAGGACAAAGACCAAAAAAGATTAGTTCATGCTAAATATTTCTCTTAAGCGATGTTGTTTTCCTCTTCTAATTTGGTTTTCTTACAACAAACTTCACCTTCACAATTATTCCCTTGATTACTGTAAGAGTGCCAACATAATTTAGTATTTGAGGCTGGTACACAGAGCCTGGCAAAAGCCTGACTCAAGCAAGTTTTGCTGCAGATTGGAGATCCGGCTTACTGCACAGAAAGCAGTTTTCTACATGAAAACTGTTAAACTATATGAAGAGTAATTAAAAGCATCAATTAAGGATGTGAAATACAAATAATTTTATATTAGCCAGAAAACTTATTCTGACATACTAAAATGGGTGCTTAAAAGAAACTGCAATGTGGGCTGCCACTTATTCAGAGCTCTAAGATACTGCCAAGTTGTGTCTAAATGTATCATTTGATGCGGTATTTATAGGAAAATAATTTATTCTTACAATTTAAATTAGTGTAATACACTGTCACTATGTTCATTTGTATGGAGATACCCAGAAGTGCCACTGCTGTGCTGGCAGTTATTTTTAATTCTGCAAACAACCTTGTCTTTCTATGCCTGGAAAGACACAACTTGACATTTTCTATTCTCCAGCCTTCCCAGGCCAGAAAAAACCACAGGCAACAATGCTGTGAGTTGCCCCCATGCTTTGTCACATTTTCCTGAAATAATTCTCTTTTGCTATGAAACAGTAACCACTTAACTATATTTAACAGCTCTGTGGCAGAAATTTCTTGGTTTATAGATTGTTGTTTAGCTTTTTCCTATGAAGGGTCGCTGTGGAAGGTTGGATTCCTTCTCTCCACAGAGCTCCATCCAAAGAACAGTAGAGGCCCTTTGCACTGGTCTTTGGCAGAATGTAACAAAGCAGTTACCCATCAGCTGACATGCAACTGTTTAAATGAGGTTATAAATGAGATTTTTGTGGAAAACAAGAGTTAGAACAAATTTTGGTTAAGCTAACCTTGCTGTTAGTTGCTGCTGCTCTCTAAAACCTAGTTCTGCGTGTCAGGATGTTACCTACCTATCACATTGCTGGCACCTACTTAACACAATCCTAGGGAGAAAGATGCACAAAAGAAAATTCTGGATCACTTCATTCCAAAACAAGAGTAACCTCTCTTAGCGTGTGTGTACAGCATTGGGAGACAAAGAGCTGCTGTTGGAAAAAGCAGGACACCAGTTGTGTTCTGGCACTCACCCTTTGCTAAGGTTCTGCTCAACAAAATAAGTTGTCTTGAGCTTGTCTTTGAAAACAAAAAACCACACAAAAACAAAGAATTCATGAAAACAAAGAATTCTTTGTGGCAATGAAGCAGAACACTTTTTTTTTTCTTGTGACGCCCTCCATCTGTACCAAAAGACAAAATAGCAGCAGCCTGATACGTGCACCAAAAGAGGAAGGTTACGATACAAAACATGGGTGCACTGAAGGATTGGTCCCACAACATACAGCATCACATCCATGGAATGATGCAGTTTAAGGATCTATGATCAACCTGTGCAGAAAAGCTTTCCATAAAGTTCTTAACAGTTGGTGTGTCTCAAGGTAAGCTTTTTGGGGCCTTGTGAACTAAGAAATTACTCAAGGAGGAAATGTATACGAAGTATTCCCTCATCTTCATGAGGGAGAACAAATGCTGGCGACTGTGTGCCTCACCTATGGGTGTTTAATAACACAGAAGAAAGGAAAAAGAAGTAGTAACATCTCTGCTCTTTAACATAAATGCACAATTTTCCATGTGCAAGGTTACACGTAGCCCTGTGGTCCGATCTGCAGTCTCAGATGAGTTACAGCAAACACATGCTGACAAGCCAGTTGGAGAGTTTCAATTCAAATATACTGGAACCTGCTTCTTCACAGCTCCCTTTCCCTCTGCACTTACCCATACTGGTAGGCACCTACTTATTCCTCATTTTTACTACATAAACACGCTTGCTTTGAAAAGCCTTTTTCTCACTTGCCGAGTTTAACCCTTTACGACGCTTGCTGTAGCTGTGTCCCAAGATGATTTTGGAAGAAAATGGAGCCATAAAAATGATAAAATCCCTTTGTCAGCTTGTCAAAGGAACAATCCAGATTGTGAACCCAAGTCCTAATCTACCTTTACTCAAATCATGGTAACAGCGGGCAAAGTCCTTATCTACTTCCACTGCAAATCACAATCAATTGTATTAAAATACATTTTAGAAACATACATGCTGGATCACCTGAAGAACAGCAGTCCAAGCTCATTTGTATTTTTAAGCAAGATTTGATGGTACGTCTTCCATCCAGAAAAGTAATATATTAACCCACTCTGCCACCTAATCCCTAAGAGTCACATTTTGATGGTACAAAAATAATTTAGGGAACCTAACAGTTTAAAACTGTCTTTTCTGGTGCCTAAGTGCTTCATTTTAATAGATATTAGCTGTTAAAGATACTCATTTTAACAATGACATTTACAGCTTTAACCAGTCTGTCATTGAGCACAGTGCATCACTTAGCAGGATAGCACTGTTTAAAAAATAATCTACCTGCTTTAATGTATATTGGAGTGTATTAGTTGATGTTGAATGAGGTCATTTTAACCCTTCAGCATTTTTCAAGAGCATGAATGCATTTCAGACCCTTTTAGTTCAACATTGCACTAAAAGATTCTTCCAGACAATCAGATTATTCACTTACATCTCCCCTTCCATTTAAATTCCTTTCCATTAATTCCTTTCAATTAATTAAGCCTCACAACATCATTGCAAAGTGTTTAAGAGCTACCATTGCCCAGTTTGAAGTTGCAGGCCATATCTGTTTGAGATGGATGGAATAACTCCCACTGCTTTGAAGCAGGCCAAAAAGCTGGGCTTTTTAATATCACAGAGAAGACTCCCATCAATTTTCCAGGGACAGGGTCGAGGCACAGATGACTGAACTGAAGCCACACACTGCCACATGACATCATAAACCTTCTGAGAGATCACAGATGTACAGATTCCTGTGTATCTGTAACCACAGCCCTACCCTTCTTTTGAAACAAAATCATGGGGCAGCGGATGATGAAGAAAATGTCAACAGGCTGTATAAACATGCAGTGGAAATCTAAGAAGCTGATTCCTCCTTTGTTGGTAAAGGCAGAAGAACTGCCATGTTAGATCAAACAGCAAATCCAATTAACACAGTATCCTCTCTCTCATGGTGGTCAGCTCTTAGGAAATGATACCAGAATTATGTTATGCCATAACATAATTCAGTTTCTTAAAACCGAAAGTTTAAACACCTTTCTGAGCCAGACCTTGAATCCAGGTCAAGTACTTTTAAACAAACCTGCAGCCTATTCAGGCCTGTCTCCATTCCTGCTCAAAATGGGGGATAGGATATGCAATGAGGGAATGGGTCCCTGAGCAAGACGGAGCCTTGGCCCTACACGGAAGGAAGTACTGACTGGAGGTCATCTCCTGGCTCTACAGCATCCATAGGGACAGTCACTGTGTCTCTGGGAACAACTGGTGGAAGGTATGGTGTTCCCGTGCAAGGCTGTGCCACTCCATTTCCCACTGAATTCTTGCAGGCAAGCAAGTATTCCAGGGGCAGAAGTCCAGCCCAGTGGGACACTCTCAGGAAGCCTGTGGAGTCTGGGAGGTTATTCCTGCACAAAAGCCCAAAGCCACCCCCACAGTGACATAGGCTGCTGTCGAGCTGCTGCCAGGAGGCATCTCACATGACTTCCAAGCAGTGGAGCTCACCACAATTTGCAGGCCCTGTGGGGCAGCCATTTGCCAATAATGTGTCCATACGGGCGTGTCTGGAACAGGGGAGCAGCGGGATGCAGTGCCGCACGCGCTCCGCCGCCTCCTGCTCCCATCCCTTTGAGATGGGTGAGGGAAACTACAGAGCGCCCCTGAAACACGGCCATGCCGCTAATTTATGCGGCGGAATAAATATTTTCTCTTCTGTTTTCTCTCTTTGCTTAATAATTCGGAAAATTCTCCTTGCTTTCCCAGCTGCTGCTGAGCAATAAGCAGTTATTTTTAGAGAGCTAATCACTGCGACTCCACAATATTTCTTCTGAGTAGTAAAAACTCATTTGCCCTTGCTTAATCTAAGGCAGTTTGCTGTGTAGACATTGTCAGGGCTCCCATTTTCCAGTGAGACTATATTGTCATTGAATTTCTCTGACATTTTGGTTTTCCAGTAAAGGGAATGCCCCAGACATTAGGCAAGGGAATATTCTTCCACAGAACCTTGTGGCTATTTTATATTTGACCCTCTTGCTGTATGGTCACATTCTATAGATATTAATGGCCATGATGCTCAGATTTCACTGCATTGTTCAGGACTTGGGACAAAGAAGCTCTCTGGATGGGGGTCATTCTGTGCAGATGTAAAGTTTGACAAAGGTGCCCAAAATTTTTTAATATCACATATCATGTCTGAACTTCCTTATGAGGAACACAGCATAAACAGTAGTTTAAATACAGATGTCTAAAAACTATTAGATGAATAGTTAAAACCAGTCTTCTACTGTTCTGTCAAGCACATTGCATTTCTTCAGAGGTTATCACACCTTTGCAGAAGAGCAACAGACCACAGAATTATTATTCCTTAGTAACTAGAGGTTAATAAAGCCATTTTTCAGACACAGACTTTAAAAAGAGACCAAAAATGATCTTCTTGTCCTGAATATGATGTTACACTGTGTACAAAATTCAGGTTTGTCGCATGTGTACAACCAACGTGTGAAAAGATAATTTATCCAGCCCAGTTCAGGGAGGAATGTCCTGTTATAGGAGCACATGCTTCCTTTTATCATTTGGTAAATCATCTCTGCTTTCCTGAATAGCAACAGATTTAAGTGTCTGATGTAGTCTCCTGAATTAGAAGTTCTAATGCTAATTAAGTTCAATTTATTTGGTCTAGGTCTACCTGAAACAAGATACTGATGCATCTGCATACAACAAATGACAGCTTGAGCATCTGCAGAATAAAATGCTGGCCAGCTGATAGGATATAATTAAGACAAAAAGAACTTGGGGATGCTTTTCCCTTCAGCATACCATTCAAAACTAAAGAGGAAATGGGCTTAGATTTCCACCAGAAAGCTGAGTATAGCAGCAGCTAACACATCCATTAGTAATCACAAGGTTTTAACAAGCTTAGAGCTCTCTGCAAGAGAGGCTGGACAGCCATGGATGGAGCTGGATAAAGGAGGTAGGTAGTGTCCTCCCACGGAATGCTGAAGAGTTGCTCATGGGAGCTACAGTTCTCTTTGTGAATGGGAATAAATCTCCTGAATGGGTCATGTAGGACAACAACAAAGCTATAAGCAAAAGAACATGCAAACAACTGGAAAATTGCAACACTCTATGCAATGTACCATCACAGAATTCTGTGCATGTATGTCTTTGTGAAAATGTCATGTATGAAGTTCTGATGAATAGATACAAAATTTATTGGGTAAATATAACTGGGTTTTAATTGTAAGTTTATACTATCAAAAATAGCAAGGGCTAAAGAAGTATCTGGGACATCACTCCAGGTGTATTAAACCATTGACAAATTGCCAGCTTTTGGGTTAATAACTTTGCATAGGCTTGTTTTAGATACAGGATAGGGGTGCAGGGTTTTTTTCTAAGGGGCTGACACCAGACACTACACTTAGAATGTCCCTGTACTTCATCAGGGCAAGGTGATAAAAACAAAAAAACATCCAAGACTGACATCTCAGAGGGTTTCTGAAGTGTTTGCATTCAGGCTCTGCGATTTCCACCAGTGTGTGAGAGGGAGTGTCCAGGGTGCACAGCTGATGACAGCCCCTTGACAGCCTGTAACATGCCACAGAACAGAAGACTTAAGGTTAATGTGAGACTGTGCAACTTCTACTTTTGTTTCCCATCTGGGTTTTTGCAAGAGAAAGAAAACCAAAAGAGCTGACAACTGACCACAAACGATGTCTATGTATCTCTGCTAATGGAGCAGCATGGGGACAGGCCATTTCATCCATGTAGCCAGCAAGATTGAAATCTCAACCTTACTGACAGTGATTTGGGGTCAGTCACTCTGCTGTGTTTCTTCTCGTCCCTTGCCTACTTAGGTAACAAGATGTTAACACAGAAATTCCCCATACCACTGGTTTTTTGGACAAACAGCATGAACAAAAGCAGTCTGTATGATTCTCTTACAAAAATCAACTAAGGACTTAATGACTTCTTTTCCTTTCACGGGGATTTCTTGCACAGGAAGCTAGAGCCACTTGAGTCACTCAACTATAGGAATGTATCTCACTCTTGCTTGGACCACTTTCTACCGAAACCACACCAAAGCTCTTTCTTTTTGCATTATCTGACAGTGAGACCAGGACTGCCTTCCGCCACAGTCCTTCATCTGGGACACTTTTTGGCACTGGGACACTTTTTGGCGCTGGGACCTTGTAACAGACCTTCCATGAACAGAAGCCAGGTCTGTGTGAATGTGCAGCTCAGATTTCCAAATTCCTCAACATTAGCACACACAGCCCTGTTGATCTGTGTCCCTCCAGTTATGACACCGAGGTTGCTAATGTGGTCATTCCTGTAGAACTCATACCCGATTAGCCGAGAGAACAGATGTGCTGCTCCTAAAATTTGCATTCCCCATTTCCACCTGTGAGAATAGTGCCATCAGCTCGCTGATTACTCATGGAGATTTGAGCTTGAACTCCAGCCCCAAATCTTTTTGCAAGAGCTATGTTTAACCAATCAGTAGTGCACTCTGCAAAAACGCAACTAAAGTGGAGTTGGAGAAAATATCTGTCTCTGACGCGCGCCATTGTGGTGCTTTATGTCAGTTTGCATCAGCCAAGCTTGCAGTTTAACTCTGTTTCTGGGGTTTTTTTAACATGCATCAAAAGGTTTGTCATTTTTCTGTGATTTAGGTAAAGGTAGGTTAGGTAATAAAATGCTGTGGGCTGGCAAGCACTGAAGCAAACCTCAGCTTTTAGCTTTATGTTCCCAGATGCCTACATTTCCAGTGGGTAGTCTGTCATATGTCTAAAGAAAATGCATGCTAATGAAATAGAAAGTGGTGAAAAGCTCCTATAATGGTAGAAAGTTTCTCAGCTAATAGAACAGGTTCTGATAGAGGCAATTGATAGAGGCTTCCCAGAGCTCTAAAAAAATAATTACTTAAATATTTATATGAGCAGAGAGTGGAGAACTGAGGGTGGAAAGGGGGCATCCATTTACAAGTCTGCTGTAGAAGGGATCTTCTGGAGGCTACCTAATGCACACTCTCACTGCCCTGTGAGTTCCAGGGGAAAACTCTTCCTCTATTCCCTAGCTCAGAAACCAGCTTTCTGCTGAGACACACTTCTGTATTACGTTAGGGACAGAGCAATGGATTTTGAGCTATGTCTCTTCAATGGAAATCCTTCTTTCCCCCCAGCTGGAAGGCAAAAGTATTTTGTCTGCTTCAGCCCAGAACTGTCATCACATAGGAACTGACCCCAGACTTTTCAGAAAATTCATAGATTCCATCAGCTTTTTTTCTTAAAATGACACATTCTTCCACTCTTAAACATTTCACTAAATGCGGGAGCCACAGGGGGCAATGCATTGGCCCTGGCAAAGCCAAGACTGGATTAAAACCCTAGAGGCCATTCAAATCAACAGAACTGTTTCCATTACACTAAGGGGATGGCAATGGGGAGGGAAAATTGCAGCTATTTTGCCAATGCTTTTTTCCCAATGATTTTTTTTAATTGAAAACTTGAAAATCTGACTCATTTTCATAACTGACATACACATGAGCATATGGTTAAGAGAGAGTCAACTTTCCAATCAACCCTGCAGGTCTCCAGAGGTCTGCCACCTTCAGCCAGTAGTTTTTGGAGGATGATGTTTCATTAGTGGATCAAATCCAGACTTGAACTTGAATCCAGCTGGCACACACGAGGCCCTCAAGCTGACAAGCTGTTCCTTGGAGCGTTAGCAATTCTTTCCTCTCCTGCCCTAGCTTTAAAGCCAAATTTTGGCAGTCTGATGGACTGTTTCACCATGGCATTTCACAATGATGCTATAACACCCACATTTCTGAACGGGAGCGCGTGGAGCTCCAGGAAATTCTGCACCAAAACTCAGCCTGAGCAGTTATTGATAAGCATTTTCACAAGTGAGGCAGGCCCCCTTGTCCTCTGGGAGCAGGGAACTCAGATGTGCTGCCCCATCCTCCCCCATCTAGCTTAGGGGCCTGGCTGAATCCCTCTCCCTTCCCTTGCAAACACTAGTTCTGTCTCTTTTCTCAGCTCCTTGACCAGCTTCCTTCTGAAAAGCCACTGTGATCTGGTGCCAAAGTTCACATGCAGATACTCCCCCAGGCTGCTTCCTCCCTTCTCACACTCTGCTCAAGTGCTCGTTTATGACTAAGCAGTTCTTATCACAGAATCACAGAAAAAGCAGAGTTGGAAGGGACTCACAAGAATCAATGTCCAGCTCCTGGCCCTGCACAGGACCATCCCCAGGAGTCACACCATGGGCCTGAGAACATTGTCCAAATGCTTCTTGAGCTCTGTCAGGCTCGGTGCTGTGGCCACTGCACTGGGGAGCCTGTTCCAGTGCCTGACCACCCTCTGGGTGTAGAAGCTTTATGTCCAGGAGAGAGATTGGTCTTACTTCGTTTCTTATGAAGCTCCACACCACTCACTACCTTCAGCGAAGAATAAAAGAGGCTAAAGAAAAAAAATATTTTTCTACATATTTGGTTTACAAACCACAGAAGTCCTTGCTTTTAAGTACAACAACATATAAATTGTTATATAAGGAAGCAGGCGGTGATGGCTGGTCCTCAAGGTGACACTCTCTGTGTGCGTCAATCACAAAGAAGAGCTTATTCTAACAGAAAGTGACCCCTTGAATGCTTGCAGGGCTTTTTGCCTTAAAATGATGGCACTTCCTGCACACCAATAACTAAAATGCTGGACTAGGACTGAGATTCAGTTTCTGGTGATAATTGTCCAGTGCCAACTGCCTTCTAGGTCAGTGTCTGCCTTCACACTCAAAAAGCAATTCACACAAGCACTGGATTGCTCACTGGTGGTGAAGAAGCATTTCACGAACTTTGCAAGTAAAGCCAAGAGCTTCAGGGTTTCAGTCTGGGTTCAAAATTTATGATGTTTTCTGTGCATCACAGTGCAAGGGTGTGTAAGCCAGTCTTAATGGAAAAGCTTTGGTGGCATTCTAGTTAGCTTTGATTTAAAGCTTAATTTAGGCCCTGAAAAGGGTTAGTGCATCTTTACAACCATCTTGTAATTCTCCAAGAGTCCTGCCACGAAGTTAGCCAAGCCCACATTTCAACACGGCAGGGTCACTTTCAGATCAAAGACGTACTCAGACAACTACCAAAACCCACTGAGAAAACTCTTACACCTTGTCCAAAAACCTACCAAAAAGGAGGCAGGTCATTCACGTTACTATTCAAGTGCAGTCAAAGGAGGTGTAATGAAATAACATATGTCGTATACACACACACATATATATATAGTCACTCATCATGGTAAATGAAAACCAAAATTCTAGGGTGGAAGTGGATCTAACTAAATATTTAAAACTCAATATTAGAGCTGAGAGAATAATTGGCAGCAAATAATTCACCCCTGAATTCAGCTTCTTTTTCAGCTTGTGAAGTGTCTGCATACAGATTGCCATTTCCTCAGATTTGATCATTACTTTAAATGAGTCTCAGTTTTATAGTGTAATTCTTTCCCTGTGTAGGTCGATGGAGAGGAGTCTCCAGTGCTTTCCTGACACTTTGCATCTGAAGGCTGATCTGCAGATGTGTTGCTCTGGCCCACAGCTTGATGTGCGTGTCCTGTTTGAAAATCTGAGCGTGCCAGTGCAGCACTTCATTTTTACAGGCAGCGGTGTGGGTGAAAGCTGACCACTAAAGTACCAGGAAAAAGCAAATAATAAGCAGAAAGTATGGCAGAAAAGTGCTCACTTTTAAGTATTAGCAGATCCTCAACACTGACAGAAAGGGCTAAAGAGGGGGTTTTGCCTCTCCTTGGTATAAACACCTCCAATAGCTCTTAGTTCAAAGTAGAAGATACAGTTTACTGGGATCAATACCAGACCCCAAGTATTCCTGCAGCTGGGATGGAAGAAGCCCATGCACCAGTGCAGGCTGGGGGCCAAAGGGATAGAAATCAACACACTTCAGAAAAATTAGCTGAAGGCCTGGTGGGCAGCCCACAGAGAGGAGTGAGCAGTGTCCCTCACAGCCAACACAGCTGGTCGCCCACAGGGCTGCACTTGCAGCCAGCTCTGCACTGACCTGTGTCTGCAGGGATGTAGCCAGCAGGACCAGGGAGGTGATGACTCCTCTCTCGTTCAGCACTGTCAAGGCTGTACCTGGAGCCCGGTGTCCAGTCCTGGGCTCCGCTGCACCGAAAATAAAGACCCTGCCTTATTGGAGCAAGTAAAGCAGAGGCCACCAGGATGACTGGAGAGCTAAGGTGAGGGGCAGCTGAAGCAGCTGGGTTTGCTGGTTTCAAAGAAGAGAAAGTGAAATAGAGATTGCTATTTCTCTACTGCAACCTAACAAGATGGTACAAAAAAAATGGAGTCAGACTCTCCTTGGAACTGCACAGTGATGATGCTATGGACACAAACTACAACTTGGGAAAATCCGACTGGATATTCAGAAAAGCTTTGTCACTGTCAAGGTGGAAACCACAGGAGCAGGTGGTGCAGAGGTGCTGTGGAGTGTCTGTTCTCGGAGACAGTGAAAACCCCACTGGACGTGGCTCTGAAGAACCTGCTCTCACCAGACGTGCTCCGCGTAGGAGGGAAGACTGTACGACCTCTGGAGGACCCTTCCAACCTATGCGCTTCTGTGACTCCCTGATACTCCAATAAATATTTTTCCAGTCCTTGGAGCAAGTCCAAAATATTTTAACACTCCCGATCTGTATTTCTGTAAGAATGTAAAGATTTTTATAGCGATTTCTGCCTATGAAGAGATTTGGAATATTAAAATCCCCCCCAACAGAGATAGATTAGTGGCAAAATGAAGGCACCAAAACCAAAGGTGCAAAATTCCTTAATGGTCGGGCTCTCTGTGAGCATATCTCAGCTCAGCACGACTGACTTACGGTCACCCTGATTTACACCAGCAGAGAGCTCCGCATTGAATCTCAAGGCTGCATAAATGAATGTGTTTCACAGTTAACGTAACCTCATATATAGTGCAGCTGATTTAAAGACATCTAAAAAGTGCTGTCTTTCTCACTGCTGTACCACGGTAGGAACCTGTGTGCACCTCCTGTGATCTCTGACTCGCAGTATTATTGTGCCTGACGCAGAATTATTAGGTACTGAAATAAACCTCTGCTTTTAATGACTAAAAGTCATGCAAGAGGATGCTGGATTTGAAAGCCAGCAGAAAAGCCCTAGGCTGTTTGAGAATTCAGATTCAAATTATTTAGTTATCTCTAGTCCTCTTAGATATCTATAAATATCTACACTCCACGGGGTGCTCATGCAATTTCTGATGGTTTACCAGACTGGAGCCACCTCCTCAACTGTAGGTTAGAGTTGTAACTCCTTGATATCGATGAAAAGGCAAGGGACTTAGTTATGAAGGTCATTTTTCAACTGAACAGTTAACTGGAGGGCACCACAGAATGAGTTTAGCTCTCTTTTGTCTCACAAATTTTGCAATCAAATAATGTAAACTTGAACAAAGCCATTAAGGAGACCTCTTTTTCCTGGATGCTATGGAAAAAAATTAACTGACTTCTTAAGGTAAAAAATTAGAACGTTTTCATTAACACAAAATGTTCTTTTTAATTAGGATTTTGCAAACTAAGTCTCCTAATGAATGAAGGAATGGAACTTCAAAATGATTTGAATTGCTTTTTTTTTTTTCCCTCTCACTGAGAAGAAAAAATGTAACTTTTTTTGCAAAATATATTCAGTTTCTAATTGGAGACTTTTTAATTAACTATTTCACGGCTGGGCTTTCCATCAGCCTATAAAAATGCATTGCTACGAGATGGCAGCTCTCCTAAACAATCCTCAAGATCTCTGAGTGCTTTAAGAACACAATGCAAACCATGCTGAGACACAGCAGAGCTGTGGGCAGAGCTACAGGCAACTTACTCCTACAGAAAATGCATCCAAGA
This sequence comes from Lycocorax pyrrhopterus obiensis, assembly GCA_014706295.1. Taxonomy (NCBI): domain Eukaryota; kingdom Metazoa; phylum Chordata; class Aves; order Passeriformes; family Paradisaeidae; genus Lycocorax; species Lycocorax pyrrhopterus. Next base: position 9,795,956 of record JACSVZ010000007.1, on the reverse strand, counting down.
CACCTCCAGGGGATATTTTTCCCTCTGTAAGGAAGCAGTTACAGGGCACAGAGGGTCATGAATATGGGGACACATTTATTGGGGAGACTCATTGTAACCACGGTAAGTGATGCTGCTGTGGCGTGGCTGCTTTGCCAGCAGCAGTGCTGGGCCCACACTCTGGATGGTGCCAAGAGAGGAAAGAAAGCTTTTAGAGGGACGTGAAGGAAGGCAGCAGCCACAGAGCCAACACACACTGGCTGTGCCACACGATAGAGCCCTGCCTGGTGTTGCGGGACCAGGAGTAACGTGACAGACCACGAGCAAACATGAAGCAAATTAGCCCAGTTGAACACGTCACATCTGGACACAGCTGGTAGGACCTGGCCACAGCAGAGAAAGTGTAGGAGGTGCCATCAGAGCTGGTGCCCACGTCTCCAAACACACAGCAAAGTCTCTGCACCAGAGCCAGGCTGAGCAGACCAAGCCATAGGTGTGGCACAGCACTGCACCGTCTCATCCTGGAGACACCAGAGAGGTGCTCGGTGCCACCACCCACCAAGGGTCAGCTCAGGTGAGTGCAGTGCCTTCCCCAGCACTTCCAGCCCCAAGGACCTCAAGCAAGTCTCTCTGTACGTGGAACATCCGTTCCCAACAGGATGATTTCCGAGGAAACACGACTCAACACACACTGATAGGAAACCTCACCCTGAAATGCCAATGGAAAAACACAAGCTGTGAGTCTTCAGTGAAAGCAAAGAAGTTGTCTAAAGCTGGCAGACTTGGTAGATCATGGTGCAGTAGGGATGAGGTGCTGTTTTTGACCTACTGGTCTGGCTCTCTTGCTGCAGCAGCTTCAGAAACCTTTTACGTGGGCTAATGGAACCACATTACTGCATGCTGTGCCAGAACAGGCTATAAAACCAACTGCCAGGCAGCATCATTAATCAGAGAAGTGCACTTGATCCACAGAGGTAGGAAGCCTGAGCAGATGGACTAAGACAGACAGAACATTGTGATATAAAAGACAGGTCAAAGCAAAGTTGTGGGAAAGGGCGTGAACGTTTGCAGAATTCGTAAAATCTGGGGGTTTTTTCTAAAGGAAAACATTAGCAAGCAGTAAAAGAATAATGTGCAATCAATTATAAATGTAATACACGGATAGCTGCTTGCTACTGCTCATGGACTTCAGCCTGACTACACTCTTGTGTTTCTAACACTTACTGTGGTTTTTTCTGTTCATTAAAATCTCAATGGTATCCCTCCAGCTCAAGATATGGAGAAACCTGGGGTTTTAAGACTAGGATGATACTTCCGTTAATGCCCATCAAAACACAAATGAGGTCTGTTAATTATTTTTGTTCTTAGGTGAGAAATGACCAGGTCTGCTTGCACTAAGTGTGGAAGCACTCACACACCTGTGTTCAGCAAAGGAGTATGGGTGTTGAGAAGGCAGTGACCCTTCCTAAATGAGTCATCCTAGGCACAATGTACTAGAGGAGGGGAAAAAAGAGCCCAAAGGTATTTTAATAAACAGAATACTGGAAAGCAAAGGTATAGTGAAGGCAAAGGTTAAGATAAAACAGAGGTTTTGGTCAGATGTCTTAATCTATTTACACAGCAGGAGGCTTTCAACAAACTGCATTGCAAGATTAGACATGAATTAGCACGTTCTGAAAACACACATTGAAGTTCAGGAACAGAGAGCAAACACCACACACATCATTTGTACCCAGTACCCAGCGTTAAAAGCAAAATCTACATGTTATTTGATGTCATGGTGGCCACACACTAAAATAGGGCAGAATAGAATCCAGTCGGAAGGGGGCTAAAATGATCATTTGGTCCCACTGTTCCTATACAGAACAGTAGGATATGAAGTTGTGGGATGGGAAGGCCCATACAGGGTCTGCCTGAACCAGAAAACACAGATGTCTTAAGATTGTGTAAAAATTACCAAATAAGCACAACGCAGCAGATATAAAGAACTTCAGAAGATGCTTTGCTTTAACAGACTGGAATTATTTAAGGATACATTATACATACAAGTATTCAGGTAAGAATACATGCACATGTATGGGAGTTCATTAGACAATTAGAAAATATGTTAAATTTGGAAGGTAAAGTCAGATCACATTGAGTGCTTGCAGATATCATCTGTTTAACTTAGGAGTTCAATCATTTAAATAAGTGACCTAAGATTCAGATCTGGAACACAGTAGTGCTGAGTGCAGTCCCAGAAACAACAATCACTCCAGTTTCCTGCAGATTAGAAGACTGGGAAAATCCTAATGCTAGAATTAAATTTTAAAAAAATTATCTGCAGGTATTTTTTCAGGTTTTTTTGGATATCCACTGTTTTACGTGATCAGCTTCAGAGTAGAAGCAAATGAGACACTATTTCATGTGAGGTACTGTGGATGTGATCATGTTACCCTGTATAAGACCTTTTTTTTCTATTTGCCTCATGTCATCCTTGGGCCAGGGAGAAATACACAAGACAGATTTGGGAGAGGTTTTGCCCCATTCTTTTTGCAACACAAAGATATGTATTTATGAACAGCTGACCTCAGGAGAGGAGAATCTGCCCCACACGTACAGAACTTGGCAGCTCTGGGGTGCTAGAAAGGCAGATGTAGGAAACAAGGCACCAGTCTTACACTGTAGGTGCTCCCGGGTGTCAGGAGGTATTTCTCTCTTTTTTTTTTCTTTCATTCTGTCTTTTGTTTACTTTTGTGCATGTGCTGAAGGCTGGGTGCTTTTCAAAAAATACAAACCCCTCTCCCCAGAGAGCACACAACCCATAGCACAGTGCAGCAGAGTGCTGGCTGCAGAAACCTTTTTGTATTCCTTGTGCACTGGGCAGGGATTTTTTCATTTCATGCATCATCCATAACTTGCCGCAGCAATTCCAAAAATCTCTACCACGCTCACATGAATACGAATAATTTAAATTCACATTTTTGCTTTTGGAAATTTATCATCATAGAAGTCGGGCTCATAAAGCAACTGTATTTCTGAAATTTCTCCCAGAATAATCAAATGATGGCAGTGCCCAACTAAACAGCCCCAACTCATTGGTATCATACAGGAACGTTGAGCTGTGACTCCATCACACAAGGTCAGATATTGAGAGAAATCTGTCACCATCATTAATGTTCACTCTACTGGTTTTTCTTTGATGCTTCTTTATTCACACTAATTTAATAAGCAATTAAAAAAAAGGGGACTCTTGCTCAGAGTAGAGGTAGGTGTCTTTTGTCTGCCAATGGCCAGTAGCAAATGTTTTGGACATGAAATGTTGCAGTGGACATCTATTGAAGAGTTGGCCTCGAGCGGATGTTACTCCTTAGCCCCCATTAGAGTCCTCTGGGTTTTGGCCAAAGAACAAAATATTGCATTTCTTATGCATAATTGTGACTACAGGTGTTCAATCCTCCCTGACGCCAGAGAAATTATTGGCTTTCAGAAAAAACAAAGCAAATTATAACTCTGCCATAAGCAATGAGTCCAACAGTTTCTCAATTTTAAATGAGTTGGCCTTTGAGAACCAAACATCCCTCTCATTTCCTACCACAGGACCATATCAAAGCCCCACACCTGCTCCTGACCCTACAACTGCCTCACAGCACAGAGACAGTGCAAGGAGAATTAGGTCTCAGTTTTGCACTATAAAATATTTTTTGTGACTAGGATGGACTCCCTTTCTCATCACCTGTATCTGTATTACATACAATTGAGTGCTTCCGCACTCAACAGTGCTTACAAGAAAAAAAAGGGAGAAGCCAGCAGGGAGAAGAAGGGAAGAAATGAATTGCAATGCTTTTTCTGTCGAGCTCACCCCTGGAAGAGGGCCTGCTTGAGATTCCAGAAGCTGGGCACACAGGCTCCCCAGAAGATGCTAAAGAAGTCTGCCCAAACATTTAAACCAATCTTGTAACTACACAGAGAGCGTTTAAGACAACCCGCCTAAATATTCCATTCAAGCAACAAAGTCTCCATTGGAAACAAAAGATATGCACTTCTAAGATTTTCAGGAAGACAGGCAACATTCTTAGGACCTACCCAACTGAAAACTTAAATCAAGATTGAACCTTGTTATTTCTTTCTTCAATTCTAGAATGAAAAATCTGATGTTTTTCCTGATACCGACCCGCTGATGGAAGTGGTGGGGTATCCTTGGGTACAATTCCAGCTGCCATGTGGTGTGCCCCAAAGGGATTTGTCACAAAGCACACTGCAACTCCTGCCAGCCAGGCACCAAGGCTGCCTGCTGCCTCAAGGAGTTTTATCTAAAAATAGAAGCCGCTTAAGAAAAATGACCACCTCTTTAGAAGAACAGTCAGTTTCTCTCTGAATCAATTTAAGCCCAGGCACATCAATGAGATAGAGCTTGACCTAAAGAGCTCCACAGAAATCAAGACCTAAGGTAAAGGTGTGCCAGTAATATGGAAGAAGATAAGGAGGCTATGGGCCTGATCCAAAGGCCACTAGGTCAGTGGCAAGCTTTAATGTTGATGTAAATGGGCTTTGGAACAGACCACACCAGAGAAAAGAGCACTCCTTGTTTTAAAAATAAGCAGCCATTAGAAATGGACTAGAAGTTACAGGAAATTTTTTGCAGACAGAACTTGCCTCCATTTTTCTCATCATCTCGGCAAAGCATTGGGCCATTTGGCTCCGTAAATGAGCAGGCACCAGGTTGCCACCCAACCCCAGCGAGCACCCAAGGGTCAGAAGCACGTGGGTACCGTTTGCCCAAGCTGTTTCTGCGGCTAAGACACGGTTGGACACTGCTCCAGCTGGCTTGCTGCATCTTTAGGTGCTTCATCAGCACAGCTGGGCACCCAGTCAGCAGCACTGCCCACCTGAATTGCTGCATACGTCCAGCTTGCATGAGCCACTGCAGGAATCCATTCTCCACTCACGGGGAGCAGTGATGACTCTAATAACGAGAGAGGAGCTGGGCAGTGGTAGAAAACACTAAACTTTCAGCCAGCCCACCCAACCCCACAGCTGCTGTTTCCAGCGGGTGCAAAGTCATTTTTGACTCAGGCATAATCCTCACTAGGTGGGGAGAGAATGCAAATGATTGGCAATAGGAAAAAAACACACCCGTAATTCTCACCCTCTGTGGCCCATGCTGAATATTCCTCGCTGAAGCTGTTAAACTGATAAGGTTATTCACTGACAAGATATGAAAGAGCAAATGCTCTGTAATTGAATACCATATGCCTCACCACAAATAACACAGCTCTCTCAGAGATAAAATAAAGGCTGTAGTAAGAGAGTATTGTTAAACTGTGCTAAAACAACGAGGAGAGAGGGAATATGCAACTCACCCTGCTGGCTGCAATATAATTGGCTCGTTAGGGAAAAGTGCACACATGGACACACGAAGGGAACAGGAGATCACAAAACACCGTGACCCACAGAGCAGCGTGGACTTTGGGCACAGCTCGCTGACAGTGCTGCCGAAATGAGGGAGTTGATGATGGGACAGAAAGTACTTGAGAGCCTTGGAAATGAGTGCATGTGGCTGTATCCAGCTGGCCCCTCCTGATTTCCCTGTGCCAGCCAAGGGACTCTGCTCCTCCGTGACCCTGGCAGGAGCCATGTCCGGCCGTGAGAAAGCTGCCCTGTGCTCTCTGACTCGGGAGCTGCCAGTTTGCCTTAAACTATTAGAGAGGCATTATATTGATTACTGCTTGATATTTGCAGGTCTACAAAACGTCCAAGGAGACACAGGAAAGTTTAGAGACTTTTAATTTGCTGTACCAAAGCTTTTCTGATGGTCCCAGAAGATTACACATTTATGAACAAGGGCAGCAACTATAAAAGCTTATTGTTTGCACTCAGCCAAACTTCATGGATTTTTTAAGTATGACAAAAGAGAAAATGAGTTACACAGATTTTCAATAACTTGAACACCAATCTCTGCTGTCCAAAGGGAATTACTCTAGTGTTCTCTCTTTGTCTACCTTGGCCTGGCTTTAAGGGTTTATCCTTGTAAACGACATCAGTAGTTACAGTTAACAGGCCCAAATGAAGCTGTGGGGCTGAGATCCCTCTTGTCCTGCTGTGCTAGATGCTCCAGGGAGAAGACTAAAGATAGCAAGAGGAACTTTGTCAAGGTAGGCTCCATGCAGAAGATAGGAGCAAGCAGTCTGCACAACCCTTCCCTTCGCTTCAGTGACACATCAGAGGTACCAGGAGGATTCTCTCATCAGAGGGCAATGGCACAAAGTGAGATTAAGGTAGCAACCCATTTTGCTTTTATGTGTTCAGCTAAAGAACAAGGTCAAAGACATAAGGTATTAAAACTTTTAATTAAGTGACAGTGGAATTATTTGCTTGCTCCTGGATTACATTGGCACAATACAGCCTGAAAGCTGCTGTTTGACATTTGATTTCTGCTCCTCTTTGACGGGGTTATACGGTAAATTGTTTTCAGGCACAGACTTGCCATAACTACTGAAAGGCATGCAGGATGCTCCTAAAATCTTCCCTACTTTCTGCTTTACTGAAATAGCAGAAAGGCACCAAAGCCATAAAAAAGGAAAGCATTATTGCAATAAAAACTAGTGTGGCTACAGAAAAGAAAGTTGCAAACTGGGGGGAGGGATAAGGCAAGTACAGATATTTTCTTTGAAAACAATGGGTCATGAAAGATCCTGACCAGTCCTTATTCAATGGACGACAAGTAGAACCTCTTTTGGCAATACTGAGACTGGCACAAGTACATCAGGTGGCTCTGAATGGCTGGATTGGTCCATGGCATGCAGCCCTAGGAACATCCAGCATTCAAATGTACGTGGTGGAGCAGAAGCAGACCCCACAGTCAGGAAACAGAGCATAAAATGCATGGCCATGGTAAGAATCAAACTAAGATGTGATTAAAAAAAAAATGTAGGAGTAGTGTTTTGCTTTCTGAGCTCTCTACTTTATTTTTATTTGTTTTTATGCTCCTGTAAGTAAAATCAACAACTTCTTTTTCCCCAATAAAATGAAATTTTGCAGACCATTAATCCATAATATGGACAAAAGGCTTCGGGTGCATGTGAAACAAAATGAAAAATGGTCAGTCTGGCTCTTCCAGGAAAAACTGATACTTCACATGAGCAGTAAAGATTTTCCAACAAGCAGCAGCACACACGTTTCAGTGCAGACCCACAGTGAGTAGAGGGTAATGGCTCTGAATATCATTTATGCGCACTTAGCTACCATTTAGTTAATGTTTATGCAGCATTTTGAAAATGTAAAGTGCTGTAAAGATGCCAAATGTTATTATTATTAATAATCCAAGTGATAAATATGACTCCAAATTCTCCACTTTATCCTTGTCCTCCATGTCAAAGGGATGTTTGCACGTATAATAAGCACAGCAATCCAGCAAGACACTCACAGTGCCTGTGTTACTCAGAGTTCATGAGTTTTACACGTAAGGGGATAAAGGACTAACTGGTTTCTCCCCAAGTTTACTGAGTGTTACAAACCCCCCCACCCCAAATTAAGATGGAAGATAACATTAAAATCCTACTTTTAAAAATACTGGGTCAGAGCTTTGCTGCAATATTTAAAAGGCTATTTGGAAAGGGACAGAGGTCAAAATGTTTTAATGAAATGTGTTTTCCTTTCAATGAATTTAGAAGAGGGTACAGGAAAGTACTTAAAGCCAGCAATATGGGGGTATCTGCTGTCTGCCATGTTCCTACTGCACCTCCCACTGCTGCAGTATGGACCACTGCTGGCTGTCCAGATTTAGAGCATCAAGCCCCCAGATCTGTGCTTCCTTACATCTTCACTTTGGCCCTCAGAGGAGGTCACCAGCCACAGAGCCCAATGTCACAGAAACAATTATCCCCTCAGCAATTTTCCCATTTCCCAAAACCACTTCTCTTTTATTTGCACATCCAGCACGGCATCAAAAAGTCAGGCAGGAGCCACTCCAAAAGCCACGGAGTTTCCCAGACACAGGTCCACCATGAGTGCTTGCCACTGCAGTGGATTGCTCTTATTGCACTAGACCTCAGCAGGGACAATAATCTGTGAGGCAGGGCCTTTGGTCTCTCCTTTTATCCTCAGAAACGAACCTACTGGTGCTCTCAGAGAAGTGGCTTTTATTTCAAGGAGGTGATCAGTTTGTGAGGAAGTGATGAGCAAGGGAAGGGAATTTTTGTTCCATGCGTTTTTCTCAGGTTTGGAATGGCCTTTTTGATTGCAACAGCTTCACAACTGAGGCTAAATATGAAGTTACTTCTCTGAGTGAAACATCTGCCCTTCCCCTTATTGGAAAACCAAAAGGACAAAACAGATTTCTAAAAGAAGGTATTTTAAATATCTTCATTCACTTCAACAAACTGGATTTTCCTGAGTTCAGGTCCCATTCCACTGTTCTGTTACAGTGGCTGGATGCTGAACTCTTGGATGCTTGGTCCAGACTTTGTGACTGGGGACACAGGCAGAGAACCTGTGGCTCAATACACCCTTTGAAGGCTTTCTCCAAGACTTAAAAAAACTATCTTAGTTTAAAAAAAGGAAAATGAGGGAAAAAAATCCCACAGAGACAGCCTGATCTTCTACTTTCTCACACTGGTATAAATCAAGAATAACCCCATGGACTTTGTAGGACTTGCACAAGTATAAAACTGCTAGAAATGAAAGGTTCACATTTCCTAACTGCAGCAGTTAGCTGGGTTTTCTTTAAATAGCTTCATTAATAAATACTTTGAAAAAGGGAAAAAAAAAATGCTCTTCCTCCCTCAATACTAATTGCTAGTGCTCAGATTTAATCTTCAGCATTTATTGTGCTTCACCAAATCCCTAATAATCACCCCAGAAGACTCCTTAACATTGTTGTATAATGGGAAACAAGGGCAGGGTATTACTTTTTCATGTACAAAGATGATTCATCAGGAGGCCAGATTTCTTCTATGCAGCTAAAGTACATAGAGCCTGACACTTTTAATTTCTTCCGTAATTGTGTCACAAGAGGGGTTTATGTCACTGTGCCTCTTTGCTGAATTCCAAGAGGCTCAATGCTATTCCCATGGTCATTGCCTCCTGCCTCTACTTTAAAATAATGAAGATTTGGGCTGAAATAAATTTGAAGATATCAAATAAGGACCCCTTGAGTTCCAGGGAAAGAAAATAAAGCAGCTTTTATTAAACTTGTTATGAGACCTTTCATGACCACTATTCTCGCTGTTCTCTTTGCTCAAAGCCTTTAGAGAATGGTCTCACTTTAGCCTAAACTCAGCTCTTTCTCAGCTCTCTAAGCCTCTGTAAAATTGAAGGACATTCACTCCAACACACGTCTTTAATAACTCAGTATGATTTAAACTTTCAATCTGCATTCCTGATTTCTGTAATAATTGAAAGGAATGCATTAGCAGCTGAAAAAAACCCCCACTTTTGCTTCATAAACTTTACCTTCATTGCCTCAGATTTTCAGTAGTTCTCAATATGTAAGTTTAATGGCGTGACCCTAACAAGAAACGATCAGCAAATGAAACGAACCAGTGTGTAGCTGCTCCACACGGCTACAAGTGTCAGCTGTGGCCTGCCTGCCATTAATTTTATTGTAACTCATTTCTTCAGGTTGAGTACAGCACGATTTAATGTTCCCATTCTCCCATTCCTGTTCTGCATGACAAATTGTTTTAATAAACATAAACCGGGTAATAATAAAGTAATAATAAGCCTAGCACTCACCTTATATCACTGCAGTTAAATTCTCCCACAAGCCAGCGCCGGTTACAGTGACAATTACAGTCGGGCCAATCCGCAGCCAGGCAAGCACAATGGACAGATTTAATATCGTTTGTAAATATGATTAGTGTGCTGTCATGTTATTGCAGCCTGGTATTTACATTTCTCTCTGGGGTTATTCACTACACCAAATCAACATTAAATAGTGCTCCCTTCTCTTTCCCTTAAATCAAATATACCTTTCTTTGTGCTCCACTCAGAAGTTAATGAAGAAAATGGCATCGATTGTTAATATTCAGGGATCAATCAGTGCTTTACATACCCCCTTTTTTTTTTTAAACAGATGTACGTCTGTCTGTATAACCCTGGAAGATTTCTTTCAAAATTCATAATCTCCCTGCTTCCTCCTCCCCCTCCATACACACCCTTTAACATCAACGCTCGTCTGCTGACTCTCTTATGAAAAATGTTCAAATAATGAATGGCTGTTGTTTACAGAAGTAATTTCATGCTACATTTCCATTATTGCCTGGATTTGTTTAGCTTCTCAAGCTTCCCCATTTCCCTGCAATGAACTTTTAAGGAAATATAACCAGCTTTCACTGTTTATGCCATTATGTTTATAATAGAAGCCGCTCTCATTTGTGACATATTGCAACACTTCATAACTGTGTGCAAATAAGCATCCTTAAACTTGTTAAGGTCAATTAATCATTGTACAAAAGCTTTTTTAGCCAGGACTTCCACCAGCATAAATCCAGCGGCGTAGCAGGGTAATGAAAGGGCTCCAGCGTGGACTCGGGTCCTACTTGGCACAATTGTGTGCTTCAGATGTTAATAAAACTGCCTACAGACGACACAGGTCTTTTTCTCCAAAGTTATTTGGCTCCTGCGGTCAGGCAGCACAGGTTGAATGCCTGCAGCCCGAATCAAGAACAGACAAAAATTTATAATGACTTCAACAACCAATTCCCACCAACCTAAAAAAATTCTAAAGCCACTTTTTCCACGGCGGAGGCAAGGAATCGAGCCGTAGGACATCCTGCTGAGTTTGGCCCCATGGCATTTCACTGGACAGGATTGGACACATGAAACACACCGCAACAAGCTCCTATTTTCAGACATCACAGAGGACACCATCAAAGGAGAGCGGGCTGCTGTCAGTAGCGCGGAGCCCTGGCTGCTCAGGCACGTGGATCGAGTGCCAGCGTGGAGCCCTGGCCTCCTCCCGCTGCTGTGTTAACTGCTCCGAGAGGAAGGGTCCCTGGGGGACAGCAGGGAGGGCTCTGCCTGCCTGAGAGCCGCCTGGCACAAACACTGAGGATGGAAAGGGCTCTTCCTAATTAGCAGCGACCTTCTCTGCACAGCCATGGCGCACACAGGCTCGCTCTTGCCCTTCGTGCATTTAAGAAAGAGGAAATATTCATGTGGTTTGTATTTATGCTTCCATTTTCAACAAAGAGGTTCTCATCTCCTGCACCATTGACTGAATTAAGACCTATGTCTGAAATTTAAGACATGCCTTAATCAGACTCAATAGGTTTTCTGCATGCCCCAGGCTTACCGATGTCATGGTGCCTGGATGCATGTAAAATAAGCCTGGTCTGTGTCACTGGGCTTGGGCTGATGTGTAAAAACAATGACAATAAACCCTCACAACAACCTCATTTAAACTGCAATAGTAAAATTCAGTGAAATATTTCATACTAATGGAGAATTAGAAAATATAGGATATTAGTTTATGAGGGAGGCCATGTGCAGCCACACACTATGCATTCACCTGCATTTAACTTGCACTTACTTTTCCATGCAAATTGAAGTATAAAGAGATGTCCCACATTAGAAATATACCCCAATGAAGTCCAAAATGCATGGCAAAAACCAATACTCAGGTAATCTGTAATAATTATGAAGCTGACTCACACTTTGTCATTTACCACCAGTTAACTTCCCTCTGCTCCAAGTTTAAGTTAGGAGAAGGGAAAAGAAAAATTTAAGGAAAGCATTACCAGTCAGTCAGAGAGCATAGCTATTTTGTGGGGGATGTAGATAATCTGGAGACCAAAGCAGGACTTTTTAAAGACCTGTCTGTATTTGTTGCTTTATTGAAAATGATAGATTTAAGAATATGGCTGCTATGGTCACCCAGAGGGCATGGATCCGACTCACTGTGACTTGCTGATATTTTTTATTTAGAAGAGTCAAATGTCACAGCAAAACATTTCTGCTAAAATGTGTATTTACTGCATTTTCCTTTCAAAGCTCAGCAAGGTGACAGCTGGAGAGGGGTGTCTGTGCATGTGTGGAAAAAAAAGAGGGGGAAGAACTGGGGTGTTACTAAACACAAGATCACAGTACTCGAAACATCCTACTGAGATCAGAAGAATTGTGAAGCATACCGAGGTGGTACTCTAGCTATTCATTAACTGCCTGTATCAGCTGGCCCAGAGATTAGAGCTTAATGCAATGGTGAAGTAAGTGTCCATATCACAGTAGCCATGGAGGAATAGCAAGATGTAATGAAACTGAATAGCTAGCCATTGAAAGTTGAAAAATATATTGATTTTTCAGTGCTTGATCACCCAGGAGGCTTTATCAGGTATGAATACTTGGGAACCATCTGCTAACTCTGTAATGGTATTTTAGGATTTGTGACAGACTCCAGCAAAAATAAAACTGCCTGTTAGAAAATAACACAAAGTGAAGCCTGCTTCTCTGCAATACATTCCACTGCTCCACATCTGCTTTTCTCATTCCTGCCTTTTAATTGTTCTCGAATTAGCTATAGCTAATGTGTGAGTACAAATTGAAATTGGTACGTGGATTCAATTTCTCCCCACCTTTCACACCAAAGAGAGCTCAGACGCTTATAGCTGCATTTATCTCCGCATCAGCTTGCATTACACACGTGGTAAAGATTCCTCTCCTCCCCAAAGGAAGTCAGCAGGACCCCGGTTATTGTATTTAGCTATTGAACCTCCTTGTCAACATTTCTTAGCATTCATTTGTGTGAGTCAAAGAACAAAACCGAACAGGAACAGGCTTGGAGGCACAATATCTACATATTGTCTGATGTAAATAACACTCCTAGACATGATTGGCGTTCTCCAAACAACAATCATTGTTATTGAAATGTGCCTCTATTCCCCTTGTTTTAATACCGAGAATGATTATGAAATCTCTTTGGGTACGATAAATCAGCTGAAAGATGTAATAACATGTTTCAGCTGTTGGAATGGATGTTTGATTACAGCTCTGAGGGTTTTTTCCTCATCTTGTTTCTAGTTTAATTCTTAAACCATTCTCTGATTTAACAAAAATATATTCCACATATCAACAGCAAATACACATTCTTGTTTACAGTGTGGGTAACCGAGCAGGAATATAGTTGCATTTTAACAATGCAGGGAAAATATTTTTCTATTACAGTTTTGGTTAAAATAGTAAGTTAAGCTGTCATTTGAAATTATATTTAGTGAACACTTAACACCTAAATAAAAATAGAGAAGATAAAAAAGGCAGGGGGTGAGGAGGACAGAGAGAAAATGAGACTTTGGTCAGACCATGTTTGATTTCCAGACACAGAGAAGAAAAATTCCACCTCTCCTCTACCACCTCCCCCCATGATTCTGCAACCATCTCTTTGAGTAAGTGGTAGCAGAATTAATTTGCCCCAAAATGGTGAAGTGTAAGGGGAGGAAAATTGTTTCCCCCTGATTTTACACTGTAGTGGCAACACACAAAAGATGAAGGAAGTCAGACCGCACCACACAGCGGCAGCGAGAGTGAGGCAGCTGGACAGAGGCTTTTGAAGGATCTGAGAATCTGTGTGCAGCAAAGGCACCGCAGCTTCTCCAGCTCACTCTCCCAGAAAAGATTCTGGCAAACAATGCCTTTCCCTTGAGTGTATTTTGTGGAGGAGAAAAGGTGAAGGAAAAAAATAACTTTGGGAAACAAAAAGATTAGTACATGGGTGGCTTCCCTTTCCAACCAACTTTCCTTCCCGTCCTGTGGGGCTGCCCCTGCGCTGATGAGCACACTATGGAGGCTGCAAGGACACACCCTGATGTCCTCCCAAAGTTTGCAGATCCAAAGAGGCAACTACATTCAAGACTGGTGGTGGGAAAATTCAGAGAAATTTGGGGCTTCCCGAGCTCTTTAGAACTGCTCAGTGATGTCTTGCCAACATTTCAACACGAGGCTCCTAAGAGAATTCCCCCCTTGGCCTGTGATAAACTCAGTGCCCCAACCGTGTATTTGCTTGCCAAGAGGAGGGGCAAGGGATGAGAAAACCATTCAAGCATTTTCCTATTTAAATGAAAACGCTTTCTTGTCATTGTAATCAAGAAAAGAGGCTGTCCTACTGTGAGAGAAACCCTACACCACCCATTTGGGTGGAACTGCACATACTCTATCTCCCTGCAGGAAAGAGGATTGCATTTGTAAGGAGAAATCATGGTCTGGATAGCAAGACATCCACCCATAGGAGGGAGTAAGTGAAGTCTCAGGAATTTCTTCCAGGGTGCCAGAAACACTTGAACCTAGAAAACAGTCAGGGAATGCTATTAAAGGCAGCTCTAAGGTAGCATTCACATGAGCAGAGCTTCCCAGGGTGTGCTACAATCAGACACGTTGGCAACTGAGCTCCCACCCAACAGGGGGACAGAGGGAGATTTCCTATTCCCTTTGCCTCCTTGGCTTCTTGTGCAGCCTGCCCCTACTCTTGGAATAGGCAGGCTCTGAAATTAGGATGCACAACTCACTCTTCCCTAAAGACACCAGCACAATGAAGAAAACATTTCTAACGTTCAATGGAATTACAAAATACCTTTAAAAAGTTACCCATCGCTTAATTCACTCCACTCTTTTCGACCTTCATTCAAGGGGGAAACTGCCAACTGCACAAAATCCTGCCAACTCCAAGGAGCTTAACTGTGCAGATTACGGTCTGTTTGTAACACAGATTATTAAAAGCACACTTGGACCCATCATATCCCCACGTTTGATTCGGTAATAGGTTCTGCATTAGATAAAGGAGATTTGTTTTGATCCTCTCCTCGCAGATGCAGAGTGCCCTACACCTTTTGTATTCCAGACTCCATCATCCATGACCTCTTTGCACAAGTGACGGAGCCACAATAGGCTGCCCCATACTGTAACTCCCAGCTCCCCACTTTTGGGGGTGCAAGAAAGGCAGGAAGAGATTCAGTTCATGGTTTATACAGTAGCCTGAAAAAAAAATCACAAATTGTACATCTTATTCAATAAAGAGCACATTTATCTGAGAGATTCTGGCACTGTGTGGCACAAAAGCTAACCATGGCCATTTTTGAAAGCAGAGCACATTGTGTTTTTAAAAAGGAAAAAAGTGAAAATTGCCTTTTGAATTTCAGAGAATGAGGTGAAACACAGAGTCAGAATGGAAAACTTATCCTCAAAAATACATGAAGTGAAATAATTTCCTTAGGTTCAAGTTTTTTTCTCTCTTTCCCAGGCTAAAAATTTAATGAGAAAGCTATCTCCTCAACCCCTTAAAAAAATTTGCAAGAAGTTAAAGTATTTTATTTGCCACCTGCTACAAAAGCACAGAAATCACCTTGAATTTCTAGCTATCATATAGTAATTACAAATCAATCCTCCCTGCCTCAGAACCAAGGCCTTCTCCACAGCCAACGATCATCAATGCAGGGTCTGGATGGGAAATGTCTGGCTTTTACTTTGCATCTTCATTCTTCAGCTTCCTGTCCTTCAACAGCTGGACTTGATGACCTTAAAGGTCTTTTCCAATTGTAACGTTTCTATGCTCCTCAGTATTATTATAATTAACAATCAAGGAGTTTTTCTTCAAACACTATCCAATACGTGTTTTGTGAGGCTGCTGCTTACACTTCACTGCCCTTTCAACAGGAGGGGAGGAGAGTGGAGACACCAGAGTCGTGGCCATTAATGCCAGCCAAGCGTTTGGGACTGAGGGGAGTCACTCCAAGCACAACTCGCACGCAGCAACTCTGCTGTGGCCTCTCTCCTCGTTTACTGCCTTATAAAGTAGGCAGGACATGGCAACAGCTTTCTCTGGCATTAATGTGCTTTTAGTTGCTTGATAAAAGTATTTTCAGTCCATAATCGCTGCACAACACCGGACTAAAAGCGCAGAATACACTTTTAATTTGAGCACACACTTGTAGCTGTGTGCCAGTTCCTTGCTGCTGTACTGTTGATGAGCAGTTGTACGTGGAACAAATTGAAGAAAGCCACAAACTAATTTCCTAAATGTACTTTTTTTTCTCCAATGGTAAGGAAACGATGAGTTTTAGACGAGAAAGTACATCTATGTGCAGCTCAATGAACTGAAAATGCAGAAAGTAAACTCCTGCAGCCTTCAGAAGTACTCGAGAGTGACACAAAAGTACTAACCTCTTCAAATTTTATGATGAAACTAAATGGAGTCAGCAAATCGAGAGGATGACAAGGACAGAGGACGACCGAAACACACCTGAACTACTGTGATAAATGAAAATAACAACTTCTTGTTTTAACAAAATAGTGCCGGTCCTGTGATACATACCATAAGCTGCCATAGTCGTTTTACTATACTTCAGCAAAAAATTGTGCATGACTGGCAGCTCCCTACATGTCCAGTTCTTGGTAGCAATGCTACCTCTCATATTCAGCACGCCTGTGCCTCTCTTAGCGAGAAATCAAGGAGGCAGCAGAAGCAATTAATTCTCTTGCTGCGTTGCACCTTTCTGCTATGAGACACAAACTAACCCACACTGGGCGTGCATTTAAGAAAATTAACTTCTACAAATTTTATTTTCAGTCACAAAGAATGCTACAGTCATCTGAAAGCCTATGAAACTCTGTTTCTGTAGAAGCAAGACTGCCAACATTTCTAAATTAGCTCCAGTGGAAGAAGCTCGGTGCTGTGCAGATGGGTGGAGGAAGTCATAAGACTATCTCACTTCTGGAGCTCTGTAAAACAACTTGATAGTGTTGGTTTAATGCTCAAGTTTTACTGCATACCTGTAAATGTAGATTTGGGGTAATAAAGTGTGTTTGCTGCCTGCTCACAGTATCTGGGTAATTTTACAGCTGTGGAGCTCTGCACGCACATATGCTCAGTTGATCACAGATGTAGTTTTCCAGAGGAATTCTCACCTTAGTTCATTGTTTTTAAATTTCAGCAGAACCTCATCTTTGCTCCTTTAGGTCAGCAGGTACCTCTAGAGCAGACTGCTTTGCCCATCATGCTGCTAATAGCTTCCTCACAGAATTTTCTGGCTTTTAGCCACCCCGGTGATCTACAGAACATTTAAGGGACGTCTGTGCCTAGTGGTGCAGGACACGGGGTACTGGTTTCTCCTCACTTCTGGCTGATAAGTTACTTCTAAACACAGATGCAATGGCTTCAGATGTTTTATGGGATAGGTGACTGCTGTCTTAGGGTTCTTACCCCACTGTAATATGAAAAAAAGGGGATCCTACGACTATGAAAATAAATTAAGAGGGCAGGATGGGTAAGTTGCATGAAAGCAACAATGGGGTAGTACTGTCCTTCAAAAAAAGATCTGGTCAAGCTTGTCTGTTAAGCTGTCTCTGGACATCACCAGTGTGCAGACAAAGCTGGTGCCTGTTCTCTCTCAGTGCTGAGCCCACCAATAAACCAACTGAGTTTAGGCCTCTGCAAAATGTCACGTACCACCCCAATCAGTATGTGAAAGAGAAAGGAATGGCCTTGGAAGGGTGAAGCACCCATCACCCCTGCACTGCTACGGGAACCCTGTCTGGAGAGGCAATCAATCTGATTTACAAGCGCTATGCGTCAAATGGGCACCAGCTAAAGATATCAGAACTTTTAGGAAATTATTTATTTGTGATATTTGTGGACAGTGGAGCTTCATGAAGGTCCTGGAGCTCCAAACTTTGCTATGCACATGCTCCTACAAACTCACTCTGCTGCGATGTCATTACTAGCACAATGAGCTGCCACCGCGGTGGTGGAAAACACAATAATCATTACACTATGAAATCAGAGCAAAGGATTTCAAGATAAAGTGCCTGTAATTCAAAATTATCATCCGCAATAGAATATTTTCCCAAGTTTTCTTGTAAGGTATCGTAATTGGGTAGGATACTTCAAAAAGCATATTTCAAAGTGGAAGGAGTGAGTGTTAATCCCTGCCTATAGCAGAACAGCAATTTTCACTGTGTAAGTGATATGCCAGTAGCAAAAAGGGCTCTTAGAGACAGACTTTCAAAGTGCCTCCATATTTCACATGTAAATAAACTTTTTCTTCAAATGTTCAATAGTGATAATTTTGATTTGTTGTGAAAATTCTAGGTTAGTTGCCAGTTCATGAAAGAAGCCCAGAATTTCTCCTTTTTAAACATGAATTTTAAGGATTCAGACACAAGAAAAGTAATTCTCAC
The DNA here is from genome assembly GCA_014706295.1 of Lycocorax pyrrhopterus obiensis. Taxonomy (NCBI): domain Eukaryota; kingdom Metazoa; phylum Chordata; class Aves; order Passeriformes; family Paradisaeidae; genus Lycocorax; species Lycocorax pyrrhopterus. The sequence goes on along the minus strand of JACSVZ010000007.1, from coordinate 9,777,836 downwards.
GTGAAACTAAATGATCATACAACTCCTACTCAGTCTGATAAAACCAGAAGACTATCAAATATTGGAAAATACATAAAAGCATTAGTTCTCTTTTTCATTATTCCTTCTGAAATCATTTGGGTCCCAATTCTACAAAGGGTTCTGCATTCTTATCCTTATTTATAAGGTTGTGTTTGCCTTATTGCTATTTAAAGAAGTGTAAAATACCAGAAATTAGAATGGTAATATTTTATAATAAAAATGGTGCTATAAATAATGAGAAATCAAAGAGAAACAGTTTTTTCTCCTTCAGAAATTTTTTTGAGGTACTATATTTTTCCAGCCCCAAATTTGGATAAAAAACACTTTAAAAATGTTAAAAGTGTTCATAACTAAAAATTAGAAGGCTACTCAATTTGATAATTTTTATCAAATACATTGTTTCAATGACTTTGGAATATTTCCCTTCCACTTGACCACAATCTTACACATTTTCTAATCTGTTTTTGAACTTAAAGTGAGAAGATTTTGCACCAAAGTATATAAACATACGAGTGATATTTTCAAGAGCTTGAAACCATTTAAGTGGAAAATTTTCACCAAAATTAATCTACTCCCCAAAGCTCCCACTAGCTTGGACAAACCACAAGAGCTGGGAAAGCATACGAGGTCAGCTGTAACAGGAAATCACAGAGAACAATTAAGACCCAGGTTAGATTCCCTGAAGCAATTTGTAAATAAACATCCATGTGTTCAGTTTGGGTCCCTCACTGCAAGAAAGACATTGAGGTGTTGGAGAGAGTCCAAAAAAGAGCTACAGAGCTGGGGAAGGGTCGGGAGCACAAGTCCTGTGAGGAGCAGCAGTGAGAAAAGGAGACTCAAAGCAAATCAATCCATCCTAGCGATGATCATGTTTAAACTCTGTTTGCAGCTAAGACATAGCACCAAAACATTAATAATTTCTCAAAACTACATGATTTGGAAGCTATGCTATATTCCAAAACTTAGTGCCTTCCCTCTTCTGATTATTGGCATCCTCATCATCAGAGTCTTTAAGTGTTTTGCTAACAGAAATACACTTGACACTGAATAAAACAAGCAAAGTTATTCTTCATAAATACAAACTATAAAACAAGATTCTTGCCATACAGGTCAGCTATGTGAAATCAATTATGAGACCTCAAATGTTTTGCAGAATGAGAAAAAAGTTATATGAAAATTAACTCCCTAAAGTAAACAGCCTTTGTAAACCTTGGAGCAGAGTATAAAAGAAATATGCACGTACACTTGTACATACTGTGTGATTCGGTTTCCTTCTGACCAATTAGAGATATTCAGAAAAAAACCCCGCAAAAATTATTCCGTGGTATTTTCTACCACTTTTGACCACTTTTAGTTACACGTAATTCAGAAACAGAAACAAATTTATGTTGGCCCCTGAACTCTTGCATTGGTGTTTCTCTCCCTCTTCTTCTATGTTAAAATTACATCCAGGTTTTTTTTTTCATTAAATGCTTTTCCTATTTGTATGGGAAAAGTCCATCTCCCCCAAATATTTATGTTATGTAATCTGTGAACAAAGATTTAAATATCTGAAGGTTTTCAAGAAAATCTATTACGTTACATTTAAAGGTTAGATTTGAAATTTTTCAGCATCTAGCTCTTCTTTTGCATTTCTGTTGGAACTTCTGGCTGCATATCTGTTGCAAGCTTATTAAAACTACTTGCCCACTACCTTTAGAGAAACTGGCTTTCTGATTAATGAAGAGCTGTTTCACCAGTCTTGCCCATTCAACCAACATTTTCCTGTACCTATTACTCAAATGGTTTTGCCCTGCAGTTTGAGCCTCAGCATCCTCTGAAAAAGATGGCTGCTGTTTCCAATTGTGTCTAAATAAAATGGACTTCATTTGGATAGAAAAAAAACCCTAATTTTATAGATAGAATATATCTCAGTATGAGAGATGGGTGTTCTAGAAGCACTGGAAGGTTGGGTTTGCTATGTGCATTCCCAGCACCTCTCTCTCCTAGCCTGGCTTTGCTGTGAGTCACCACAGAGGTAGTTTTAGCTCACCTGGGAGAAGCCAAAGCTGCGGTACTGGTTGCTACCTTCCTTGGATGGCCCAGACCAGGATCAATTCCCTTCCTGACCATTGCTATACATCACTCAATAAGGGTAAGGCCTTACGAAGGCCTTGTTTCTAAAGGTGACAGCACCCAACCCAACAACAGACAGAAACCCCAGAGACAGAGCAAGTCACTGTGCCCCACTGCAGAGACCACAGTGGGGAAAGAGAGCAACCTCTTCACCTGCCACGTCTACAGGTGCCCAAGGTACTTCTCATTTCGATTAGCCAAGTCCATGCACAACTGAGAAAGTTGGAGTGTTACTGCTCTAATTATTCTGTTCCTTTTCTTTCCCTTTTCCTGCCTCCCTCACCCCGGGCTCTTTAAAGAAAGACTCCCAGGGGCTTCCATTCAAGTGGACTGAAAACAGTGTCAGTGGGGGCTGACTTCTGCAGCACGGGCTGTTGTCACCAGTGACCTATTCATCAGCACCAGCCTGGCTTTGTCTTCTGCTCCGCTAAACAAACCGATGGCGGACTCAGTTCTGCTGCGGAAATATTGAGAATTAAATACAGCACAAAGAGAGCAGGCAGCAGGGTTGAAACATTCCGTGGAAATAGGGGAGCTGGTCAATAAAAGGGGATGGAGACTGGATCAAAAGGGGATGACTTACAATGGGACATGGGCTAAAAAGGGGTGTGCACCATCCTGCAGGTCAAAAATGACAAAACATCGTGGTGCCGAAGCTGTCACCTTCTGCACAGTAGGGTGGGATCTGGGAGCAAGGAGAAATGCAAAGCTAGCAACTCATTATATAGGAAATGTACAAAGCAAAAAAAAACCCATAAAGGGTCAAATTCTAGGGTGCTTGCAACAAGCTGAGACCACTGATCTCAATGAACAAAACAGAATAAACGTTTAGAGGAGGTTTTGGAAAGAAAGAGAAGCAAAGGAGGATAAGGAAGAGTGTGATTTTGGCTTAGGGGTTCATCTCAGGCTTGGAAGAGCTGGTTCCGTTTCAAGACTCTGCCATGTATTTCCTGTGGGACCAGAAGTGAGGCATTTAATCTCTGCAATTCAGTCCGCACCAGTGAAGAAATACTTAGGGGAGGGATATGAGACGTATTTTGTCTGTAGGGTCCCCTAAGTTCAGCCATATTCAAGTAAAAGCAAAATGGTTGGTTGAAATGGAAAGATGTAAAAAAATTCCGTATTTTGAATTTTTCTATTTTGGACACATTTAAATGGATCACATTTACTCTTAAATAAGTTTTCAAAGCATTAAACTTCCATTCACACTTTTCTATCATTTTCTACCTTTGAGGTTCTGAATACAAATATCTGACTGGTGTCCAGTGAATACAGATATCTGAATGCTGGCCAGAGATTTTCCTCTTCACTCTTTTTCCATTTTTCCTACTTTACCTTCTGCTCTCGTGTCAGGTTCCAAAATGCCTTCTCTTCTGGAGAAGGTTAAAGGAGATGAGAAAGAGTAAAATTGTAATGCCTGTGGCTTTCCAAAAAATAAGTTAAAACATTAATGATATTTGAGAAAAGTAATTTCCTCAGTTTAAAGGGGTTTGGCATATTTTCAGTGGAAAGGGAGATTTTTTTCCTCCTTTCTTCTTTCATGTAATTTCATTTAATTTAAATATATTTTCCTCCTTAACATTTCACAGAAAGGAAGAATCCCAGAAGAGTAAAACAGCTAGAGAAAACAGAATTTCTTCGGATATTAAAAGACCCACATGCATTTCAGCAATGTTTTTTTTTCCTCTTGGAAATCTGAAACAAAACCCTGGTCCCACACACACGTCATGAGAAAATGCATCTGTTTAAACTCTGTTCTATGTGACCAACCTTGATAGCCATAACAGAGGGTTCTGGATCCTGCAAATGGATTCCTGTATCCATTGTTGGGGTGACTGCAGCCAGAGGGGAACACATCTTGGCTGCCTTGAGGTAGTAAAATGCTTTCCTCTGTCATGGCAAAAATTAAAGAACTTGGGTTCTTAAGGCACATACCATCAATAGATGTCCTGGACAATATAGAAAATCCGCCTGTATCCTCAAAACCTGTGCATGGATGGCACAAAATTCGCTGCCCCACGGATGAGCTGCTGTTTGTCAGACAGAGCTGCCTGAGTGTGCCTAGAAACCGCCTGAGCTGCCCAATCACCAGCTGCTCCTCACTATGGTAGTTCCACAGAAACCAATCCCCAGACCTGTCCTCGGAGTTTAAACGCTGGCCACCTGGCCAACAGCCTCGCAAGTAATAAAATAATTCAAACAGGTCAAGTTGCCAGCTCAGAAACAGTGAGGGGTTTTTCTGCTTCGTGCCACGGAGAGGAAAATTTCCAGTCTCCGTTCAGAATTGGCCATCATTATTAAATGCACACATGGATGGGCCTTTTGGCCGTGATATAAATGACTTAAAGCTGTGATTCAAATAGGTCTATAAAGTGCTTCTATGATGTTCCTCTCCCTTCTTTTTTCTTTTTTTTTTTTTTTGAAACTGTCTCTGCTCCACTGTTCTTTGTAGAGATAAGCCCTTGAAAATCACCCTTCTTAAGGTGTAAACTTGGTGACTGTACATTACAGTAAAACATTTGATTTGTTATAGGCTAGAAAAATAGAGAAGTTGAAATCTCTTCATGGTGTATTAAAGGTCACACAATTATAATAAAATCTTGCTCCAGCAGCTCCAGTCACAGACAAAATCAGTCTCAAATTTCCAGCGAACAATGAAGTCCCCACAGAGTTTCAGCTTCCCCGGGAAATCAGGGTATCTCAGGCTGTGTTGATCTTAAGAATGTCCTGAATGCCCATCATAAAAAATGTGTTACTCAACACAGTCACAGCTCTTTCGGGGTCCTCTGATTGAAAAAACGCTTTTTATTTTACAGCCATTTGGGGCATGGCACTTTTCTGGTTCCAGGAGCCTAAAGAGCAGCAAGCCCTACTCTGTTCGGGTGAGACGCCACAAGCTTGAATGTCATTTCCTAGCATGCCACACATCAAAATAAAATAATAGTAATACAGAACAAAAAACTACATCCTCACAATACAAGCTAATCTTCCGGCTTCCCATCAAGCGAAACATATTGACAACTGACAATAGGCAATTAATAGATTAATGAGTATAGCTCTTATCTGTCTACATTATGAGTTTATCTGGTTGTAACAGGATGAACACAACACGGGCCTGTGCTCACAGGAGTGCTGTCCCAGTAGAAATGAGATCATTGCAGCAAGATATGAATGCAGTATTTTGATTACCAGGTATCACTCAACGGAACAGAACCCCCACACTCACACTTTATTCTATACATTTTAAAATTATTCAAGGGCAAAGAACAGAATATAATTTACTAGAGAGAGAATTAGAGGGATAGGTTTTACAGAAGCAGGAGAGATTAGGTTTTGATCCAGGGTTAAGACCGCTGCCTCTGGCACACACACACAATCCATCAAGATAGGTGGTGGAATGTAAAAAAACCTTTCTACCTAAAGCCAAGTCTAAACTCAGTCATGTCTGCAATGCTGAATAATAAAAAAAAACTTTTAAAATCCTTTGATAACCCAAATAAAAAAAGAAAGCACACAAACTAGTTTTTCAATGGTTCTAACTCCAAAACATGGGGCTGTTGTTTCTGGCAGTGGTAACTTCACTCACACCATGAATAGATTGATAAGTACAGAGTACAGCAGAAGTACAGAGGTGCACTGGAGCATGCTGTGCTTCATGTGAAACCCGCGGAAAAGCAGACTTTCCAAAGGACCTAGGTAGGAAGGCAAACAAGGTACGAATTTGGGGAGCCAGAGAACCATTGCCTCGATTGCATTGACATTTTCTCCCTGGCACACTTGCCAGTTACGTATCTCCCCAGCTCTGTGCTTACTTGTTCCCTATTTCCACCACAGAAGGAAGCCAGATTTACTTCTCTCATGCCCAGAGCCAAGTTCTGCCTTCTCTTCCTCGCATGTGTAATCTAAGTTTTCTCGAGGGGTCCATTTGTACAGATAAAGTGAATTTGCCCTTGATAGCACTGTAAAGTTTCAAAGCAAATATTGCGATGTTTCTGTGGGTTGGCAAACACGATCTGCAATTTGCTGTGTGGAAATTGCTGTCCTGCTCCAGAATTATGCAGGCTTTCATAATGACTAACGGCATGAGGCAAACGCAGCAGGACAGTTGCGTGTTGATCATTCTATACAATTTTGCTCATAGGTTATTTATTGGGTTTCTTTCAGAGCCCAGGGCAGCGAAAAGAAAAACACCAGTGGAGTGAACTTTGGATCAAGCTTGATGTTATTCCACTGCAATACACTAGACAATAAGAAATGAGAGATTTATTCTGATTTGAACTGAGCCTCCGTTTGGAAACAAAGCTGCAGTCCTGATGATGACAGTCTCCTGGGAATGTGGCTGTGGAGGTTCCAGGCACTGCTGTCCCAGCTACTTACTACCAGCCCTTGCAGAGCAAAATGTGGCTTTGCCTCCCCACATCAGGGCACAGCATCAGAGGTCACTGTCTGGCTGCTGGTAGGTAATTCCAGCAGCAGAGAAGGGGAAGAGCTGCAGGCAGGGGCATTTAAACCACAAAAGCAAAAATCACGACCAGGCATTTCAAAGCCTCGCGGCCTCCTTTACACCTGTTTTAAGCAACTGTCATGGGAAGGAGCTCAAAAGCTACTTCTGCACGTGTCTGGATGACAAAAAGAGCTACGTGAGCCCAGAGAAATATGGAATTATATACTGCATTGAAAAGGGAATTCAGTTTGTGTCTCATTTTTAAGAGCTAATATTCTTTTATCTGATCAAATGGTAAACAGCGTTGGTAAATCAAGTTTTGATGGCATATGTATTTGCAAACAAAACTTTATATTCAACCTTTTCTAAGATGATCCCACAAATCTGTGTTGATATCCTCTGTGGTCACATTTTTTGAGAGCCTGAAAAATAGAACAGCCTCCCATGCACTGCTTTAAACCACGTACACGCACTTCTACATTTCCTAATTGAATGGGACCTTCTAGGCATGCAGTGAAAAGCAGCTTTGGAAAATCAGTGTAGAGAGGGACAGAATGTTTTCCAAATGCTGATTTAATTCTGTACTTGGGTATTCTATTCCACAGGAAAACAAAATAAAACTCCCCCACTGAGAACTGCAATGTGTCATTCAAACACATCCCTCATGCTTCAGGGATGACATGTTCATGGATGCCTCCCAGAGCACCCTGCTACACTGAGACGAAGCTCCTGGGCCCTCTGAAAGGAAATGTACAGACAGGATGGCACAAAACCTGCGAGATACCACAGTTCTCTTAAACACGCTCCTTCCACGGGCACTGCCTCCCATCGTTTCAGCTGGATGCCTCGGGACTAGTCTGGTATCACAGCCTTGTCACCTTGCTTTGTCATTCCTCTCCGCAGGGTTTGAGGAACCCTGGAATGCTGGAAGGCACAAAACCACTGGGACTATCCCCTGGCAAAACCAAGCCATGAGTGTTTAACACAGCTTGGTACATTTGCTCCTTATCTCAGGGGGCGAGAAGGCCCAGGTGTTTCCCCACAGCATTTCTGGAAAAACTCTTCAATTTTATGGATCGATCTGGGACCTATCTTATGTGGTTTCTGGGGAGAACTGCTGACAGAAATATCAAGAAACATCCCCAGCCTGCGTTACTGGGAGATGCATCGAGATCAGAGGATAGGAAACCAGTTTGAGCAGAGTGGTTGTGACTCACTCGTTTCTTTGATGCTATGAAACGATGCCAAAGAGGTCACTGAGGGAATTTGGTGCCTATGGAGAAGAAACAGGCACAGAGGAGAGCAGCTCTCTGGCTCCATAAAATTACTTCCATTCTTTAGGCAGGTGATGCCCACTTGCAAAATTTTCCATGCAGAACTAAAAAAAAAAAGAAATTCTCTTCAGCCTGTGTTTGAATGTGTGGGCCAAAACTGCTTCAATAGGGAGCAAAGGGAAGAAAAACAATGGCCAAGAGCCGACACTGCTGACTGCTAACAGACAACAGCTTCTCTTGACATAAAATGGTGCTGCTCCACCGAGGTCGGGGGAAGCAGCAATGTTTTATCTTAGCTAAAGAATATCTGGACACAATTGTTTCTCACTTTTATATTGTAATTAATACTTTAACATACTTAAACATTTTCCTGTAAAGGAGTTAATGAAGCCATGCTTAGATCTTTGGACATGTTTACAGCCCATTATTTAAGATGTAGGAAAAAATAAGGTCCTTTAAGAAATGAAGCAACAGGAGCCATTAACCGAAACAAAGAGATCACAAGACATTCAAGCAGCAGTTGAACCAAATGATTACCTTCCAAACTGGCATTGCAAGGCTGACACAGGCAGGACAAAGGATTTCAGACACACTTAGGCTGGGGAGAAAAAACAAACCCAAAAATAACAGACAGGAGCAGACAAGAACGTTGGCTCAGGGATGCTTTGGACCTGATAACAAATACTTTAACCACTGTAGAATCTTTCCTATGCTCAGTAAAGGCAGTGGAACCATGTTTGTTCTTTGCAAATAAACAGGATTACACCGTGGGTAGAGCCAAATTTGGTATCAATTCCCTCCTTTCACTATTGATCCCTGTTGCTTTCCCCAGTGTGGAAAACCCGCTGGCAATTTGGCTCAAAAGGCCAGCACAGCACAAAAGAATCAGGAGCCATTTGAAGACAGCTACACACACATTCTCCTCTGTCCCCATCAAAGCACGGCTCTGTTCTCCCAACCCCTTTGGCCCTCTGTTTTGGTCTGTAAAATGGAAATAACACCACAGAAGAGAGTCACAGATCATGAGCCCACTCAGTGAACTCTGGGAGAAGGAGCTCCCCTTCTGCCCTTCAGCATTTTTACGTCTACAGTAACTCCCTTGCGGTAAGTGCTACCTACACGAGGAATATCTGGTTTATTCCTACGCACAGAAGCTACTTCCACTCGAAATATTTGTGGAAAACCACCAGTTTCAGATGTGTGGCTGACAAACCTCAGTTAAAGCAGAGGAGGTTTTAATGCAAATATAAAGCTCTTTACAAATATCAGACTTTGTGATATAACATCAGCTGTGAATGTAAAACAACATAGGGATGTGTTTTCCTGCAAAAACAAAAATTTAAAGATCAAATACCTTTTCCTTCAGATTCCCCATACTGATTTCTGAGAATCTAATGAAACACAAAGTATGTTTGCAAAGTAGAAGGTTTGCATATGCTTCATTAATTAGTTTGGCAAGGCCTCCACTACCAAAGGTGCATGTATTTTTACACAGGCTTCAGCAATCTGCCTTGGAGTTTTCAATATTCATGTTTCTGCACTATTTGTGCTCTGTATCATTTCATTATATCTATCTCTATATATATGTGTGTGTGTGTGTATATATATATATATATATATATATATATTTTACAGATCTTGGAATTTGTCATTCTGCTAGGATTTCTAAAAATATCCTTCCAAAAAAACTTCAATTGAACTTGACTGGAATAGGAGAGGTGGTGCACACTTTCCTTTTCTTGGAGCCCCATCTCAATCCAACAGCAACGCTGTCCATGTAATCTTGGCATCACATTTCACACTAAGCTCACAATGAGCTGAATTTTCAGTAGAACTGACTGTGAATTTTCAGATGAAACAACTTCTCGTTGGAATACAACGGCTTGTTCAAACAAAATGTTTTGGGCTTTGACAACCTCCCAGCTCAACACAGCAATGTCTTATAAAACTGCTTGTGGGGCTCCTAAATAAATATTCTTTGGCAAGCGGGTGATGGACTTCCTAAGTTTACTGTGACACCTGAGGAGCTGCTTTCTCCCAGTTTGAACAGAAACAGGAATAAGAAACAGATGTTTTTCTGAAGCCGGTGTTTCTGAATTTCCTTTCCGTCTCCAGTTCCCTTGTTTACATCTCACCCCACACCCAAACATCCCAGCAAAGGTCTTCTGGCAACCCAGAAATGCTAAATGCCATCTTCTCTGGCCTGATTACTGAGAGTAGTAAGGGGGCTACAAGGAGGAGGGGGGAAGCACTGAGAGAAGTGATGCAGCAGCAGACTCTAGAGCCTTCACGCAGATTTACCTGGCTGCTGAAGCACTGGACTGGCTTGAGAGCTTTTTCCATCTAGGTCCAGCCCAGCTTTCAGTTTGGGTTTTACTGTAGGAAAAAGCTATTCAGTGCCAGTCACTTGTGGCAGTACTTAGCATTACCTAACCGTTCACAAGGGTACTCTAGAACACCCAAAAGTAACAGATGGGAAAACCCACATAAATAAGGCATTAAAAGGCATTAAACTCCCAAAACAAAGGGCACATCGTCATGCAGAACCTGTCCTGTCTCTCCACAAGTAATGATATGACATGCTGAAAAATCTTCCTACACCTTAAAAAAAAGGGGGAACAGGGAATATATTGGAAGGGAAATGTAAAATGTAAGAGGATTGGGAAACCACCTTCCTTATTTTTACACAATTATTTTCACCTTCTCACAAACATAAGTATACATTCCTGTAGCTTTGTGCGGCACTTCAGCCCCTAGTAATCATCAAATAGTCATTATGTGTTTCTGAAGTTAGGAGCAACTTGTTCAAGGTTTATGTGCTCCCTCTAAGAACCCCACATCCATTCAGTCAAGGCAGAGGCAGGGGCTGGACCCCATGCTACAACACAACGTGGTCTACCTCATAAAATGCACTGCACCTCCTGAAAACCAAGCACCCCTCGGCCTCAGTCCTGCCTGCTGTGCACTGTGCGCAGCCACTAAATAAAGCCCCCAGCATTTTACCGAGCTTGGACAGTCACACTGGACAACATAACAGGATCAATGCGGGAGATGAGGATAAAGACCAAACAGCTCTGGAGATGTCCTGGCGAAGACGAGTAAACAACAGGCCTCCATAGAGAAGGGGGATAGAAAACTCAAATCACACTGAAATTTATCAGAGCTTAAAGCTGCTTACAATAATGGCTAAGGGTGAACGATTAATTTCAAACCAGGCCAAATTGAGGAAAAGAACCTTGATGCACACACCAATTTTGTTTCTCAAAGTCAAGAATTGCCTAATCAATAGTAGTGCTAAAAGGAGATGGGCACTCTCAGGGGTACCATTACAAAGAATTGCACTGGATTTTAGCCACCTGGCTCCCAATTGCTTTAATAGCTGTCACATGGCTAAAACCCAGGCTGAAGCTTTGAAAGTTTACCCCTCGGTCTTCCTGAGCATCCACTGCTGTCAGGTGGCAAACGCAGAGCAGCAGGAGGGACTGCGGGATTTACTCCTGCATTGACCAGTACTAGAACATGCCCAAGAATTTGCACTGCTGCTGCTGCAAGTGTCACTTACTGGGTGAAGAAAGGCAAAGCAGGAGAGGGTAAAAGGGGAGAGTGAGAGAAAGTGAAAGGAACTGTACTCAACCCTTCCCCTGTCGATGTGTTGATAGCAGCCTGCACCAGGTACTCAAATCGCTGGCCTAATCCAATTAGCCCCTCCTCTTCCATTAGCTGAAAATAAACTGGCACTTTTGAGGTAATGCTCTGACTGCTCCCCCCGTTCCAAATTGTGCTCCAAATCTTAATGGAAAACTTTCAAGCAGTGTAAGGTTTTAAATCATATAAAGAAGCAGACGCAAGGAGAAAAATCCAATCAGAGCAGAAAGGGTTGGATTAGACAGGAACTGTCTTTCTTTCCATTGTCACCAGCACTGAACTTCACAGGAGCAGTAGCTGGAAAGACAGAAGGAGGCAGACAGAAGAGGAAGGAGAGGTTTCTCTCATGCATAATTTTACAGAAGGAAAGGTGGCACCATGTCAACAAGACCTGAGCTTGGCTTGACTTCCTGGGCCTGCTAGTGGTCACCTATGCAATGGTGAGTATCCTGATTCCTTTCTCAGGCAGCTTCCACAGCCCCAGAGCCTTAGAACAAATAAATATAGGCCCCAGAGCCTATAGAACAAATAAATAACCAGCAATATAAACCACCTTTTGAAAGGAAGTGGGGTAATACTCAGTGAATCACAACTTGAGGTGGATAGGACCTTAAGTTCACTAGACCAGGTTACTCAGAGTCTCATCCAACCCTGAACACCTCCAGGGATGGGACATCCTCATCTTCTCTGGGCAAATTGTTCCAGTGCCTCACTGCCCCAGTAGTAAAGAATTTCTCCCTAATATCTAATCTCTTCCAGTTTGAAGCCATTCCCCTTTGTCCTATCACTCCCTGCTGCTGGGAAAAATCCCTTTTCACCCTTCTTGTCAGCCCCTATTTAAGTACTGGAAGGCTGTTATAAGGTCTCCCCAAATATCAGCGTGAAGAACAACAACTCAAAATGTTTCTACATGGAAGTTGTTGGGCAAAGGGAATAGAGAAAATAAGTAAACCAAAGAACATAAAAAGCCCAAAGTAACTGAAAAAAACCCCCATCCATAATGGAGCAAAATCCGAGCCTGTAAATGAGGATGACTGAAAAAAATAAAAAAAATAAAATAAAAAAAAAGTATTTGTGTACTATCAACATTCCTGCCAGCCATTTTGGAGACTAAACATCTAAGGTTTAGAGGGCTAATCATCAGAAATTGGTTAGGAGAGAAGAAAGGGAATGGCAAAATATTTCTCAAAATACTAGATAACTGTTATGGGCTTCCAGAAACTAGGAATTATTTTTTATATATGTATATGAGTCTGAACATATTTCATTGCATGGTCCCTCTTCATTGAACTCTACATATATTATATGTACTTCAGAATAATTATTTTGAAAAAAACCCCAAACCAAACATAATGTCCTGAGCCAAAGGAAACACTAGAAGAAATCGAGAGCACTGAGATTTCTGTTGAAATAAAGGACAGAAATCTGATAAGATGTTGTTACTTGCACGTCTGATCCAGAACCCATTAATTTGATAAGCTTTGAATCCCACTACGAGAGTAGGGTCACACACCCAAGAGCATTGGTGAGTGCTACTGTTACCCTGGCTTTTGCAGTATCTCTCTTCATAGACATTAGAGCCAAACCACATCAGTTCCCCTTAGCTGAGCTGGATTGGCACGTTGGAAATCCTAGTGCACAGAAAATGTTTAAATCCTCACATGTGAGGAGTAAGAGTGGCATAGAGCTCAGCTACTGGCTAAATATGGCTCAAGAAAAATGAAGGTAGTAGAACTGGCAGGAAAAAAAGAAACAATGAGTAATAAAATGAAAAGGGAAATGAAACAGAAAAAAGGTACAGCAAGGAAGTGAGAACAGGAAAGATTATAGGAAACTGGGGAGGGAGGGAATTAAATTAATCAAAATCAAGAAAGATTTAGGGAAATGGAGACAGTGAGAAACACAGGAGAGCACTTGAACTCACGAAGTAAAAACAAGCAAGAGGTATATTGGAGGCAACAGAAGGAAATAGTGAGGCAATGAGAGAGAGAAAGAAAAGGAAGCGGAAAAGGTGTGAAAAGCTGAAAATGGCAAGATGTAGGAGAGAAAACAGGAGAGAGGAAAAGGGAAGGAAAGAGAAGGAACTGTACAGGCAAAGGACCAGAAAGAGGAGAACAATCCTAGGGAGCCTGCTGTGGTGGGTCGCAGAGGAGTTCACAAGCCCATGCACTCCAACTATTTCTTTTTGATTCTGTGTCATTGTCAGGCTTCAGACTGCAGCTGCAAATTGTTTGTCTGGCAGTTCTGGTAGGTTTGATTCAATAACTCCTGTAAGAGGGCAGGCAGGATATCAATGCTGCTTTATTGCCTTTTTCTCTGCCTACAATAGCAATCCTCCAGTTATACAGTATTATAAAGCGCCATCACTGGGGGTTGTATCTCAGCATAGTCACATCTCATCTTCCTGGACTATAATAAGCCAGCAAAGGTAGAAATCTGAAACTACGTGAGCTTCGTGAAAGGATTAACATTGAGGCCTAAAGATCGCCCTCAGGGACAGGCACTGAGCAAACAACAGATCCTCGTCTCCCAAGGACCACAGTGGGAGCTGGGAACATCCTGCTGGATCAGACCCTCCAAAATACACTTGGGTAACCTGGGTCAAGCCCAACTCCAGCCGCTAGTGGACAAAGCATTAACACTCCAGAAAGCTGTAACCACCACTGGGGAATGGAGAAAACAACGCCGCGGTCCCAGCGGTTGGGTAACTTTTCATGCCTCTCTCCACATCCTTGGCATATGAGCTCTTTGAAAACGATCATGCAGCGACATTTAATATAAGATTGGACTGACTGACATGGACCTACCATTTTTCCTCCTGGAAGTTCATTCTTTCAGGCTGTGGGGGGTGTACCTCACCAGCTTGACACAGAGAAATTTCTCCAGCCTTGAGTGTTCATGACCTGTCAATAAAAACAGGCTTTCAGTTACACAATGTCATCACCTAGCGCCTTTTACAAACACTAAATTCAGGCTAAAAATGTCACAGCAAAACAGGAAAACCACCATACAGAAAACTGCCTGTGAGGCATTTTATTTGCATGTCTTGAAAAAAAAAAAAAAAACCAAACAGAAAAATTCCTGACACATTGTTCTGGTTAAAGCCACACAAATCAGAACACAACTTCTCATTCAGGCCACATCATTACAAATATTGGGAGTTCCTGAAAAGAAAGAGATCAATTTAATCTGCTTAAACTTTGCCTCACATATACACATACAGAAATCCCTGTTTCATTGAAAAAATCATAGATGGATGTCTTTAAGATTGTGTCTAGAAATCATTGTGATTTTACCCTGCAGTTTATTCCATATATTTCCATCCTTTTGAGTCACACTGTTCAGCCTCCTACTTATTCTTAATAGATTAATTTGCGATTGCTCCCTCGACATTTCAGCCTTTCATGATGGAGAGCAATTCCTCTCATTTCACTCATCAAGGCTCCATATAATAATGAAAGTTCCCATAGGTCACCTCTGTCGTGCCTCATTTCCTTAACCCCTTTAGCCTTCCACCCTGATAAGCGTTCTTAAACCTAGAGCTGTCTGGGTTAAGGCAAAAGTAAAATTTCTCCTGCAAGCCAACTGCAAGTGAATCTGTGTTGCACCAGTTTTATAGAAAATGTGACTATAACCATGTGATTCCAATTCTCCAACACCTTTACATTGTCATAATATCCTATTTGTTTTTTCCAAGCAGTTATACACACAAAACTGCTGAGATTCTTCTCTAATAACCTCAGGTCTCTTTTTGCTTTGGTGCACTGAATAATAAGAATTCTGCTGTGGTTCACTAGCTCTAGACCTACTGTTATAGCCACTAAAAGATCCAAATCATCCTCATCTCAGTGAGAATTGCTTCTTACTTGTTTGCTTAATCTTTGCATTAGGCAGAATAATCAGTGTCTGCTATTTTTCCTCGTTATAATATCTCAGAATAAAATTGATAGGCAAGACTCTGAGCTGCCATACGTTGGCATGTCCCTAGCATCACTTCACTGGCCCAGCCTCACACACTAAATAGATGCTTCAAAACAAACCTGGAGGGCACGCCACCAGTTTGAATTTTCCAGTTACTCCTTATGACCAATAGCTGTTTTCCAAGTTGTGGCCCTGCTCCATGGTTTACATGGATGCAGGGGTAAAGTCGTGACACAGCCTGCAGGCAGGCAGGCCCTGGGTGCAAGTGACGGGTAGCTGGAAGTGTCCAAAAGTAGCCCTATTCTCCCAAGAAATCCACATTAAACCAACAAATCATGGCATTTATTTAAAGAATGATTTTACACTGCATCGTATTCCAAGTTTTCTCTTCTTTTGTGCAATCTGTCCGTTCCATGGGAGACAAAATGTTTCTGACCAGCAATGTGGTGCTAGATAAAACAGCTGCCATTCCTACGCACAGCCTTGAGGGCTGTGCATCTTTAGGGGGAGGACACAACAGTTAGCTCAAAGCAATTCAGTGCTGATTGGGTTGGGGATAATTTTCTGGCAACTAAGGATGGAATTGAGACCAAAAAATCATTTCAAATGACTGCGGAGGAGTCACAGGATAGCAACACCTTCCAGTCTCTAGAGACCTAGAATTGATTTGAACTGGTCTACCACTTAAATGGAGAAAAGCTATTATCCCATCACTAATCTCTTGAGCCATTCAGTCCCACTTGAAGCAATTTTTTCTTCAATAAGCTATTTTACATATTTCACTTAGTCCCCGATCTATGGGAGAAGCTTATCACATGATTTGTTTAAAAAGATAAATACCTCTCCCCTTTGCATTTCTGTTTATTCTTGGGTTTGTTGCTAACATGACAGAACTATTAAACATGTTCCTCCTCTTCTCTCCTTATGGAGCCCTGCTTTTCTTTCTACCATTCCCAAAATAAGACAACTTCTTGTTCGTTTTTGGAAGAAGACCCAGCCTAGAAACATGTGTTCTAGGTTTTTTTTTCCACATAAATGCAAATTTATTGCCCTCAACCATCATAGCAGTCATCAGTACAATGCTGATACCTACTCCATAGCTCAGGAAGGGTAAAATCCAGGATTTGAAGTGCAAAAACAGAGAATTGCTAAAGACACAATTTGCAAAAGAAATCTTAATTTTTTTTGTGCATTCATGGGCACCAGAAGGTGGCCACGGTGCCCACAAGTATGCAAAGATGCTGTAATTATTAAGGATGTCTTAAAAATTAGGTCTTTGGTGTCTGAAACCAGGGAGGCCAGAGCTGCCGTTTGGTAGTGGGGCCACACTGGCCCAGCAGGAGAATTCTTTGTGGTGAGAAATCAAACACACGTCCATGTTCAAATCTCTCTGTTTCTCCCACTGTTTCCCCACTATTTTGTGCACTCAGAGGAGCCTGTTTTTTCTCCTTCATGCTTCCTCTTCGTTAAGCATTTCCTCTGTAGCTTCTCCCAGCACTGAATTTACTCAGCCCTCCTCCATCACTCCCAGAATTAGAATCCGTGCCTTTGAAAAACCTGGGCTTCCTTCATTTTCAGGCAGTTCATTTCAGCTGCTGCTCACCCCACAGGTTACACTGCTGGAGCAGCACTGCTTTGATACTGTTCCTCTGGCAGCAATTAGAATCAAATCAGCACCAGGCTGCTTATAAAAGGGGATGTTGCTGTAATGGCACTATCAATTCTTCCAAACATTGTAGCTATTTATCAAGTGATTAAAGTAGAGTAACTTACTCCAGGTTTACCAGCCTATTTTCCATTGGAACTTAAAAGGTTTTACTGCCTCAAGTATGGCACTTGGACTGCTAATAATTTCAATTTTATTACATTATCATATTTTTTAGATTTATTTCTAGGTTTTGCATAAGATTCAAATTGTTACCCAGTTTATAAAATAATGTGAATTTATCTTGGTCAAAAATCACATTAGGATAATTATCTTGCCCTTTTGGCAGATAATTTTGTTTGTAATATATTGAAAATGCTTATTTTTTGTCTTCCTAGCCCCTCATTCTTGCAGAAGAGGCTATTTTTTCCTGACACAGGCAACTCTGTCTCCCTCTCACTGTCAAGAGCTGTCAGGTCTCCTCCCATTTTCCCCTCTCCGTTAGGGGGAAACCAAGCAAAAGGTGCCTGCTCCTGCCTTCCACCTCCCCAAAGCAGCAGGATGCAGATAACACTGTAACCTGCCAAATTAAAGACAATTTAGTCAGATACTAAATACTTGCTAAAACTCCCAAATTATCAGAAAGATGCTACTTATCCAGTACCAGAAGAAAGTTGCAGCAACTAAGGCTGGATTCAGCAAATCACACCTGACTCTCTGGCCAGGGTCTCTGACCCTGGAATGTCTGAAAAGCCACCTATGATCTCCATTGGCAGCATTTTGATTAACTGAAATTAGATTTTTCAATTTAGGGGACATTTTAATACTTAAAAAGCACAAATTCACAATTAGATGAAACCTTTACTTTTTTTGTTTTGTTTTGTTTTGGGTTTTTTGTTTGTTTTGGGGGTTGTTTTTTTCTGAAAAATACTCAAAATAGCACTTATTTGGGAATAAAAAAAAAATCATCATCAGTAAATTCAAAGTGTCAAATTTTATTTAGGAAGCAGGGGGTTTCCTTTGTGCCTATATAGCATTACTAAAAAATAAAAATTTATACTGACATGCTTTAAGTTGACATAATAATTAGTAAAATAAAATAGCTCCTCCTACTCTAAAAGTTATTAAGGACATTAATAATCAGTGCTGCTTAGTACTGATGGAAACAACTCTTTTACACAATAAAGTAAGTGGCATTCTGCTGTAGAAAAAGGACAGCAATATCCTGAGCTTTGAATAAGTTAAATGAGGATTTTTCCATTCTAATTCTAAATTTCAGTGATTCTAGTTCTGTCAAGCACTCATGACAGAAGTACCAATAAACAGATACTGGGTAATATCCAAAAGGTTTTGAGGTATGATGTTGAAATATGAACCTTTTTTTGAGCAAAATGTACTAGGTAGCCTAGGAGCTTTACAAAAGCAATTCTCTCCTTGTATTTTTTCCCGCTTCTTTTCTAAGGGCCCAGGAAGTTACAAGGTGTATCCCATCTTTTTTCTGCTTTAATGTAGGCAGGGAAAAAAAAAGCAATCCAAAACTGGAGAACAGCTAGTTTTCAAAACAGAGATGAAACAAATTTTGCTTAAACCATTTGGTCAGCACGCCAGTTTGGTATTAAAGTGAAAATCAGTTTGCATATTTGTGTTATTTCTGAAGACAAGACTGTGGAATGTACACAGCCAGAAATTCATGCATTTCTGGGGAGAAGACATCTACCTTTCTCCTTCACTGCTGCTCAGAACTCGACATTAAATCCCTGTTGTGCCACCGTCCATGGCCAGGGAGCCAACAACACGGGGACAACACACACATGGCAGCATCCAGGTGCGAGGGAAGCAGCTCAGGCTCCCTGCAGTGAGAATGGGCTCAGTTCTGTGGATTTCAGTGGAGTCACAGGGAAATTGCACCAACAATTTGTATAAATCACAATCCAGATGGGTTGGCAAAAAAAGTTTGAGTGCTTTGCGTACTCCCTGTCTCTGAACATTTTTTTTCTTGTAATGACACAGTGAAGAAGCTGATGATCATTAATATGGAGTGCATGGCTGTCCTCTTACTCCCTCCTTATTGCTTTTGCAACGTAATACATGCATCTCAAATAAATTAAACGTGTGACATATAAATTCAGTTCATGCTTTTTGGGGGTTATCAAAATCCTGAGAAACCAAAACGCTGAAAATCTCTTGTCAAAACGTTCTGGGATGAAGTAGTTAAGCTGTCATCAACAGCTTAAGCTCTGTTTATTTGAATATGTAAAGCAACTTTTTGAAAAAAACACAAGTACTGAGTCTGTTGATCAGAGTTCTTTCTCCACATGTCTTAATTCTGCTTTCTGATCTCCTGGGAAAAAGAGAAACTTCAAATGAAGTGCAAGGGCACAGACGCCCTCAGTGAAGGCAGCACTCTGCTCCAGTGACACGAGTGACGTGACAAAGTATGGCAATGGTATTACCATGGCACTACAGGATTATTACTCTGCAGTGCCCATTATTTGAAACGGAGTTACTCAGTGCTTACCACAAAACAGCAAGCAGCATTTTGCAGTAACACAATAAATATCCCATGTCATCTCTGTATCTACACCTTTTGCAGGAGCAGATACAGAGCCAATCTAAAAACAAATCTAAAAGTGCTATAATAATGCTGGAATGACATGCCTCTTAAGCTGTTTACAGCTGACAGACCAAGTGAAATGGTTTGACAAGGGAGAACACAGTATGTGTTGACAGCCCTGCTTAGTTCATATTTGAAAGGCAAAATTAAAGTCATACTTTTACAAGGTGCAGGATTCTCCTCACCTGAAGGACGTTCTCTTAAGCAAGGCATGGTATTAAGCCTCTGCCATCCTCCTCCTCCTGTCTCCCATTTTTATGTGTAGGCCACTAAGTGGCACAACTCAAAAACCAGTCCTGACTGCCTATCTCAGTAATTGCTTGTGAAAACGTATCATTTAGAAAAGTATGGAGAAAGCAACAGTGAGAACAGCCATAAATGTTCACCCTCTGTAATTTAGGGGAGCACAGGCACATATGGGCAGCATTTGGCTTTTCTTACAGCAGGCAGCACCGTCAGGAAAGAGCAAACAAAGGCTGAGTACAAATCCCCTCTGTCCGCAGAGACACCTTTCACTTGATTACAGGATATGAGAGAAAAACATAAAGACACAGTGAATCCTAAAAAAAAAAAAGCAAATAAGAGCTAAGACAGGTCAGAGGAAAGGGCTGGAGACCGGCACTAGGAAAATCAGAGCTGTTTGGTAGGACTGACACAGCTCCAAGGCAGAAGCAAGGCTCAAAGGACAAATGCTGGCCAAAAAATGGCCTCTCACTTCCTACCTGGTCCTTTCTAAACCCATTGGCTGACAGCAGCCAGAGGCTGTCAGCAACTCTTGTGGTGGTCAGTGAGAATAATTTGGTGGGCTCAGGCCAGCTACTACTGAAGAGGTTTCGTCAGTGCCAAAGTTCTTACTGTCACTTGGCCCCTCACTGTTAGATGCCATGGGAAGCCACGAGCATTTTCCTTCCCTCTCACTCAGAGACAGTGGCTATGTTAGCATAGGGCAGGTGGCCCTGAGAAGGGAAGAGCCAGCACCTGCTATTCCTTTTCTGTGGATAAGCTCAGAGTTCAGCTGCTGCAATGCCAGCCAGTCCAGCTCTTTTAATGAGCCCTGTAACTGGTAAAAATAAGCCCAAAGTGGCCAAAAGAAATCATCTCGCTGAGGGGAGCTACCAGGAAAGCATTAGGAATGTCGTGCACTTGGAGGCATAGGATGCCATTGCCTTTAAGTTGGGCTGACTCTACCAGCTGAGCCAAACAGAACCAAGGAGCCTGGCTGCTGGCAGCCCCTTCCTTCCAGGTGAGTGGAGAGCTGTACCCAGCTGCAGCCTCAGTCCAGATTCCATATGAAGTGGTTCCAAACAGTTCCAGTCTCCACATCTGGAGCCCGCTGGCAGATCACAAACAGGGGCTGCACAAAGCTTCTGGTTGAAGCTGCGCTTCAGGAGTCAGAATGGTGTGGAGTGGAAGTGTTTTTTCAAACTAATGGAAGTTTTGCCTACATATTTCTTCCCCCACATGAAGGTCATCAAATGTTCGTGTGCCAAATGTTAGAATTGATGCCATCTTAATGAACACTGAAAACATTTTCCTGTCAAAGCAAATAGAACAAGTTGACATCACTGATCTCAGCATCGACCAAAGAGTAAAAACAAACAAACCATCAGTTAAAAAACCAGAGGGGTTTTTGTGCTCTAAGTTCAAGGATGTGAGTCCAGCAGTGCAATGACAAAGGGGAGCACAGTGCAGATGACAAAAGGGTTACACTCACTGCAAAGGAATTTGGTCCTGGGGAAGAACAATTGCCTCAGCATCAAGGTCAGGAATATCTGGGCTCCCCCTGCTCCTAGTATGTGGCACACAAGATCCCTTGTGTCTGAGCTGTGCTGGGTTATTACCTATAACATGTGCCACAGGCTAGGACCTGAGTGGAGAGTGAAACCTAGAACTAAGCCCTGTCAGAAGTTGCAAAATGATTACTCTTAAAAGCAAGCCAACAGCTCTCAACTTGTCTACCACGAAACTTTTTCTCTCCTACTTAAGCTGCCTGAACTTGCAGCCTTCTCTTCCTCCATCTCCCAGGGGATCTCCCAAACCATCTATCCAAGTATAAACCATGGAATGGCAACCCTGATACAGCTGGATGCAAGCACAGAGGAAGCATATCTTACAGCTACGCTGCTAAATTGGGGTTTGGGAGATCCAGAGACATTTCTTCCTTCTAACACATGATTCCTCTATGTCCCTTGGCAAACTCGTGAAATCATTCCACATGGGAAATAACCATACCTTCTCCTTTGCCTCTCCTGCTTGTTCAGAACTCTGGGACAGAGCTCATCTTGCTGTGGGTTGTTTCTAGCAAAGAAATGTGAGATCACAATCTCTCTAGGTAGCTTGGTGTGGTCAGTATATAACTAATCAAAGCTAATTTTACCATTCACACAGCACAGAGGAAAAGACACAGACTTTCTGCAGAGTGCACAGTGGGTGTGCAAGCCTGGTGAAAGCAGGTAGGTGCCAAGAACTGATGAAGTCCCAAAATTAATGTTTCTCTTCAGCTCCTCTGGCCATTTTGTGAAAGGGATTTTTCACAGAAATTGCTATAAGATAGAGGTCCTGTTGAAAAGTATAGCATTAAATTTGGGAATAATGACAGAGGAACCAGACCAGAATTGAAAGGATGATACATACTTTGTTATCCTTACATCAAATACATTTCCATTTTATGTACTGTTTTAATTTCCAGTTCTCCCATGCTCACCCTGTGCTGTCACCCATGTTTTTTGAACTGAAAGGTATTATCTCAGCTCCCATTTCTCCAAAAGTCAGTTCTAATCTCAGTCACTCTCCAGCCCTGCAGTTTTCCTTCTCCTTGACAAGCCTGACCACTTAAATTTCTATCATCTCAGACAACATTTGCCCACACCCCTTTCTGTTCCTATCTCATTTCTTCCCCTTCCAGTTTTTGTGATGCCATCATACATCTATGCCAGCACACAGAGCATGCAGCAGCAGACATATAGATCCTGACTGCGTTCAGGAAAGGGGAAATGTTGAAGTGAATAACATCCCGTGTATGAATGATTTCTTTGCTTGCTATACTACAGTGAGCTGTGCTTTCATATACTCTGATGGATGTGAGTTATGGGTCACTCCCTCACTTGTGAAAATAAATGTACACTTGCCAATGGTTATACTGTATATTACAAAATTCTATCATTTGAGATTTATGCACTTAGCAGACCAATCACACAAACAATACAGGTACACCACAGCAGCTCTGCTTCCAGGTTTTTCTTCCCATTGAGACAGACAGACACACAATCACCCTTAGCCATAAAGTGGTGCTGCATTATCCAGAGGGGGACATTTTATGGACAAAGAGTTTATCATATCCAGAATTTGCCTTGGGTGCAGCAGACTTAGCATGTGTTAAGTAATGCTTAAGTGATTTGCTGAAGTGGCCTAATAGCACAAAACACTCCTGGCTCTATTTGCTTATAAATACATTTCAAGGCACTGATTGAAGTCTGTAGTGCCCTAAATGGTCTGGGACCCAGTTATTTAAGAGATATCATCTCTCCTTATAAATTTTATGTGGTAATTGAGAACTACCAGTTGGTTTCTTTTCCTGGGTGGCCAGTGGGATGTCTTAAATGGGAGATACGTGAGCCTGGAACCTGCTCTCGTCAGCCTTTGGACACAACAGTGCTCCAGAGGACTACTTCAAGGAGAAATATAGAGCTGGTCTCTTCAGTGTGACAAACATCAATTCATCTCTTGAATGATCTTTTACATCATGTATGTTAGAAACAGAGGGCCTGGCTGAGGCTGGCCACGTGTTCAGAAAAGCTATTCCAGAAACCTTCTTCCCTTCCTCCTGTAACCACAGAACCAGTGTAAGGGTGCAAAATTCTCACTCTTGCATGCACCACCTGTGCCACGAGGTCTGAGCTGTCCTTGCATCCAGGCAATGTCACCAGAGAGACTGGAAACCCTTGTTGATCTCACCCCCTGCAAGGCTCCCTTAAAGTCCTCACAGTGCCACTGGCACACCTTAGCTAGTGACAGTGTGTCCTGAGCACCTGGATTTTATTTACAACCACGTGTTCCATTTGAGGTTCACTGGCACGAGCTGCTGAAGCACCGCGTGCCCTCATCTGATTTCTTCAGGGAAACAAGACACATGAAATACAGAAGATACAAGGTTTTTAAGATTAAATGCTACAAACACAGATTAAATTATATGCTCTTCATTCCTTCAAGGAACTCTTTTTCATGGCACTCTGTTCCAAGTTTCCAAAGTGATTTCTACTCCCGTTCACATTTGGAAGCATTTCAAACGCAGCAAAAAGGGAATGCATTAGTGGACAGAACTGGCCACTTAGAGTTCAGGCCTGTGCCCCCAGCCACTTCTGAAGCTCAGCCAACCCAGGGCAGGGCTGTACAGGTTCCTCCAGGTGGGTACCAGAGGGTCCCCAGCAGTGAGGAAAGGTGATCATGGCACAACCTCTTCTCAAAACCAAAATACTGACACTTAAGGTAATCGAGAATGAAAGCACTGCCTTCATCTCTGTTTCCATGATGCCAGCAGAGACTGTCTGGTCACCTTCTTAAGAGGAAGCTTGATTACCTGTCTTTTCAGGAAGGCTGCCCTGACGAAAAGGAACCAAGAAAGACAAATAGCCACCCACAAGCTAACAGCCTCAGTGGGTTGTTCTGCTGTTTGCTTTAGTTCACTGGCTTAAAAGGGTTAGCAGCCCTCATCCTGAGGACCCTATTAGTGAAGTAGCTTTGAGCAAAACATATAATTAACCTTTGGAACTTACTGTAGCAGGATATCATTGAGGAAACATATGAGAAAGATTTTAATTCTTTTAAAAAGGGCTGCATATAGGCAACTCTAAGGACACAAATATCAGTGTTTTTACTACAGAGAATTCACTGGTTACACCCACTAAGCACTGTGCTCCTGGGACTCAAGAATAAACAAAGCCAGGGACTAATAACAAATTCTTCACTCACCTAAACGGTAGGTGAATAAAATGGGCAAAACCAGTGAGATGAATCCAGACTACTCAGAGTCTTCAGAAAGCACCACTCACAGAGGCAGGAATAGAAACTACAGTTGGTGAATGGATACTTGACCTATTCCATCATGTCAAATTTTGTGTCCAGCTCTCTCCTTCACGTTCACTCACTTTGTAGCTCCCATGAGATGGCCTTTCACAACCTTAGAATGATTAACCAAATGTGCATAAACCCAGGCTGACCACAAAGATCTAGCAGGCAAGTTGAAAGTAATATACATACAAAGAAGATTTTAAAGAATCAGGAACCGACTGAAAACATTTTGTTTTACCATGCAGGAGACTCAAATGGCTTCTGCTAAGTAGGACCCAACTGACAAACCTGCCTCAGAATGACATCCTTCAAGTGACTTCTATCATATTTAGAAAAACTGTAAAATCCCCGGGTTAGAAGGACAGGGCAGCAGACAGGAGACACGAGATACTTGGAATGCACTGACATTTGGAGTACTTTGAAGCAATAAGGCTCACAACTCTCCCTCAATACAAGGAAGGTCTGAAATGCGCGGCGCATGCTGAGCCATCAGCATTCTGGCAGTGAGAGTGTGTGGTAAGGATCTGTGCAGACAAGATGCCATAAATTCTCCCATTTTGTTACCATTAGTACAAAAATAATCAAGAAAACACATCTTTAGCACTACTGGGTGAACTTATCAGAGAGGCAGAAATTGTATATCGTTAGACATCTAGTGTCATGTAACTAACTGCCTGGCATCCACAGGGCTCTATCCTCATCCTGGATCCCTTCACATCCATCAGTCCATTCCAGCTTTGAACAGGTAAGCCTTTAGATTTGATCCAAAGGATGTTCACAAGCTAAAAAGAAAATAAATTGTAGTTTGGACCTTAACTCTTCTCAATTCAAAGCCAAAATGTCGTCGTGTGTAGTGGTGTGGAAAAAACCCAAACCTTAGCAAAAGCCCCTACAGCCCCATGAAACACAGAAAGAGAAACTATGCTGTGAGTTCTGACATTAACAAAAACATAAATGGATTGATTCTAGAGAATTTATTGGATAAAATTTAATTAGGGTCCTTTTGTTTTGTTTTAACAATTGCACACCATTTAATTTTTATGAGCTCGATTATGCCTTAAAGGCACATTCCAGCAGAGGGCTGAGGTGAAAAAGCCTCTGCAGGGAGGATGCAGCAGAAGGAAAAGCCTCTGGGATGTGCACAAGTTCAGCTAATCCTTTCTAGGCATGTGTTCAGCATTACCTACTTGCAGCTTTTGCACTTCCCAGTGGAAAAGCGAATCTGTGGGCCAATGGCTAAGAAGTTTCTGCCTCCTTCAGCCACCTGTGTATAGATATGAGAGGGGCTGATCTAAATACCCTGTCAGGCCTAACATCTGCTGGCTTTTTTGTGAAGAAGTTATTCAACTTAGGGACCAGTCCCATCACCAAACCCCGGAACTTCTCAGGAAGGACAGAGATTATGCACCTCCTGTATTCCAAGGCAGTCAATGCTGGCAAGTTCATAAAAACTCTACTTTTCTCACTCTGGAGAATGTATTAGGACTTAAAATGCTGAAAATATGTAACTCAGACCTAAGAATGAACTGGTCCTCTCACCTGCCCAAGAGACAAGTCAAAACTAACACTGAAGGTCTGAAGCTCTTCGACCCCAAGGCTACTGTACCTCAATCCCTTGATAAGAAGGTGCTGCTCCTTCCACTTCACTTGCCAACTAAGAGGACTGTTCACTTCCTCAGCACAACAAGCTTTTAAAAACTGGAAAGAAAACCCACCAGAAATGGCATAAAACATTGTTCATAGTGTTTTGGGATCCTTGGAACAACTTCAAAGCAAATTCCACCAGGTGTTAAAACAATTCCAGTTCCTCAAATGCAGCTTCCCTCTCCTTAGTGCTCTTGCACATTGAAATGTGCATGCATGTTTCCAGCAATTAGGTACAAATCCTTGCTTTAATCCATGAATGCAAAAACATTTCCTTCAGACTCACTTTGATAAAGAATTTTGGAGTCCTAAGATGCAGTGGGCACCACCTGGGCTTCCCAGGGTCTACCATCGTAGTGCCTGCAGCAATCAACCAGCCCCAGGTCTGTGCAGCAACTACCACCCCAGCCCTTCTGGGGAGAGGTGCTGGTCCTGCTTCCTGAGATGCCACAAGCCACAGCAAGTTTCTGGAGTGGTTCAGGTGTCAGCACAGCTTCTCCAGAGCAGCACCCTTCAGTTGCTGAAGGCTGCCTGATTCTCTAGTTAGGGCAGAGCTCCCCGAGTCAGCTCCTCGGGGTGAGCACACGTGGCCTGTGGTGTGAGGGCAGCAGAGGGACAGACGTACTGCTTATGTTCCAGGACTGCTCCAGCTGAGCTGCCCCACATCCTCCCCTGCCTCTTGCCTGTGTATACAGGAGTTGTGTGTGTTGGGCGTTCAGTCCATGTTTTCCTTCCTTTTGCCCCCATCTTCCCTCTATTTTGCGTCCCAGTCAAACATCGTATCACAAGGAGCGTTTGGAAAGGTAAAACACATCAACCCGGGCAGATCAGTTGGGGAAATTCAAGCTGAATTTAGAAGCGAAAAAGACTCCCCCGCCCCTAGACTGAGAATGAATGAGACATGCCCATATTTACTGTTAATTCCTACAAATCCTTTACTGCCCTGCCGATACGGATGGGCAGCGCCCCGTACCCCGCCGCCCCGGTGAGGAGCTGTGCCGATGGTCCCCAGCAGGGCTGCGTGCGGCCTCACGGCGCTGCCACCCAGGAGGGCTCCTCCAAGGTGAGGCAGAAAGGACCAGCAGGGCTGATACTGTGTCTAATGTGGCACAAGGCTCCCTCGGCACAACGTGCCCCGGCTAATGAACGCGCTGCCCCAAGTGCAAACAAGCCAGGAAAGGTTCTGTTTTCAAAGCAAACGTATTGCACTTCAATGGAGATTTTTTTTCCCCCTAAAAAGTTTTAATATACACACTAAATTAAGCTTGAGAAAAGGGGACATTTCATCTTTAATCTATTTACTTCTGAATATTTAACATACAATTCTGGCACCAATCACCAGATTTAACTGGAAAATTACTCACTAATCTGTTTGCTTATTTGGAATAATTGGGTAGGCTGCCAGGGAAGAGGATTTCCTACCCTGTTTAATATCTCAGTTAGTAGTCCAATTTCAGCTTGGCGGCATAATTACTCTGACAGAGCTGTAGCCACAGGGCCTGTGAGTGGGGCTGCTTTTTAAACCGTAAATTATGGAGGATTAGCATTTATGAATTTTAAATCAGGGCTGTGGTAGGAGACACTAAAGCTGCTTAGAGCTTGCAAACCACTGCATTCAATCACCAGTCATTAACACATTCGTTCCCAGGACTTTCTGCAATCACAGTCAATAAAAAGGTATTTTCTAATTTGCTTTAAAATATTGTGGCTCTGTGTCTCCAGTGTAACACCAGGGATAAGGAGATGCACTTTTCAGAAAAAAAAAGCTCCACAATTTAATTTGACCCTGGTTTACCTCCCACATAAGATGTTAAAGGGCCTAATTCCTCTGCTTGAGCCCTACCATTTCTTCTTCTACCAGATGGCTAGCACGTGGTTTGATCCCCACTAAAACAATTTAAAAAATTAAAAACTGCTGAAAATCAGAGCCACAATGTGGCCGATTGGCAGAGATCTGAACTCTGCCGTCCCCGTAGCTCAGGAGCTTTGGCTTGTGAGCTCTCCACTGTTGTGTTTGCCTGTCAGGCTCACGATGAATCATTATGGGGTAAATCCTTCCTTTGATGTAGGCATGTAACTTCTTTTAAGGCCAATGAGAGTTATGTACATGCACTGAGGGCAGAATATTTCATGCCCTGAAGAAGTCTTAGGGAAAAAACCTGCCAAAAATCACACCGCTTTGAACTTCGAAGTTGCTCCACTTGGGAGTCTAAAGAGCTCTGAAGCCGTAAGACATGCATCCAAATGCAAATGCTGAGCCCTTCTTCCTTCTAAACATGTGCATCTCTCCCTCTGAGAGCCTACAATTCAGCAAGGGGTTTGAGTCAGTCCTTCACATGACCCTTTCGAAGACCAAAGGCACACACAGGAAACCTATAATTTTTACACCGAGAGTTTTCACGTATTAAATTTTGTCTATATATGTTAATAAAAATGCATAGATATATAGAGTCTCCTACCAAGAAACAGAAGACATGAATGAAAGTTATACACAACAAAATAAGCAAAGGGAAAAAAGGTGGCAAATTGGGCAGAGCAAAACTTGATCCAGCACCTGTCACTAAAACCTGACAAAAACACAGGCAGCTTAAAAGGGAGCCTAAGTGAACTCCTCCCACAGTATCCCCCTGCAATTAGCCCAGAAACTCAGAAGAGCTCTGTGCTCTCAAAGCCACCTCTGGGAAGGGGCAGACGGAATTCCCTGGATTGCTCAGCCAGGGGGATTTGTACACCCTCCTCAGAGTCACTCAGCATTGACCTCTGACACAAGCAGGATACCAGCTGATGAGGCATTACGCTGCAATCAACAGCGCTATTCACTGAAGCAACCAGATGATTTAAGATTCCCAAACCTCATTGAAAGTCGCTGGAAATTAGGCACTTTGAAAAGTCGACGCTTTTGAAAATGCCTTTTAATCTCCTAAATTACTCATGCTTTTGAAAACTTTACTCATGCTAAGTACTTTGGGGGCCTCAGTCAGTGAAAGCTAAACTGAAAGACACTAAGGAAGGACCTTTTACACGGAGCCCTGCTCAGTCCTTATCTCTCCTCTATCCTCCCAGCAACAATAGACAGAAGGAAAACGGAGCTCTTGGCAACACCAGCCCTGTGCCAAGAATTAGTCTGACAGAGTGGCAGGTCCCCAGACCCTATTAAGGCTACTCAGACAGATGGATTTTCTTCCCTACTGCACCCTGAGTAGGCTTTTTCTAGCTGGCCTCCTTCCTCTGAAGACTGAGTGGTACCTCCACTTCTCCCCAAACTGCAAGAAAGACGCTGCCTTTGCTGCCACAGGAAGAACAATTTGATCACTCCTTGAACAGTGCGAACTGCCCATATCTCAGGAACCGGCTCCATGCATTGCTGCTCCTTCTAACCTGTCCTTGCCTCCACAAAGCTGAAAAGCATTTCCTAGTTCTGCTTTCTGATTGCACCACAGCGTTCTCACTGATTATTGTGTATGCTCTCTGGGTGTATGCAGACAACATGGGGGCAAATGTTTCTAGAGCAGGGCAGAAGCAGCAGCCTCTGTTTAGCATTCAGAGTCTGAGAAGTGCTTCTGAGAAGTTTTTGTCCCTTTGAGGAGCAGTTAAGGGCAAGGAATGAGCGCGCACAGATGACCAGGATGAAATCCTCCCCAGAGTGCATATGTATGAGACTCATTAAGTGCTGCTTGTCTAGATCATGAATTGGGGTTTCAGGAGGTGGCAAAGCCTTGATGTGGAGCTGTGTCTGAGCCTAGTGCATGTCAGGGCTCACCTGGTCCCTAACAAACTAGAGCAGTGCCCAGCCTCTACCTATGAGGGCTATTCTTTGCCTGAGCCCTGAGTTCAGTGACCCTCTCACACCTTATCTAAAACACCTCTTCAAACACACTCATCCATGTCATCTATCATACTGTGGGAGGGGACAGAGGCACATTACATGGAACTAGGAAAAAAAAAGCAATTCCAATTGCTGGGCATTGTTTGGAAAAGCACCAAACAGCAGGATATTCCCCAAAGGGCTGTTCGAGTTGGCTTTGGGAGCGTTGCTGTGATCTCTGCAGAGACAGCATAAGGGCTACAACAGAGGCCAGATTCAAAACCCTGACAATCAAAGTCTGAAAGGAAAAAAACCAAACAATTTAGACTCAACTCCTACACAGCATCTCTAAGAAGCTTCAATTCCTCAGCATACGGGCAAAGAGCTAGGGCACTTTCTTATTCCTCTCTGTACTATGCAATTGCCTCAAAATGTCAGCTACAGCCAGAAGTTACATTTTAGTCCCCATAAATCAAAGGAAGTGGAATATCCTCTACATTTAATGTCTGCATTTCTTATCCCACAGGGTTTTTCTCTATGGCCCTGAAAGTACCTCAAAACTCGCAAAAGGAGAAAAACTTCTTCTCCCAAGGCAAGGGGCAGGGGGAGAAGTTGCACTATATATATATGTATATACACACAGACAAGTGACTGATAAAACTTTGACTTGGAAATCTCTCTTCAGTAGGCTTAATATGCTTCCTCTGCCTGAGAAATGTATAATGCATAAAGCAATCCTGCCTGCCTCCTTCTCAAAGCCACCTGAACAATCTCCTTTCATTGGCCATGGGGCTTTACAAGCAGCTCCTCTGTACAACCAGGTGGCTCAGCATATGGCCTCACTTTTCTGCCACTGCAGCTAGAAGCATTTTAGACCTTTTATAACTTTACCTCTAAAAGGTTGGTTGCTGGCAAACAGAGCCACCCTCATTTCCTCTGACACAGGAGAGGATCCACTGTTGTTCTGAGTCCCTTTCAATGCTGTACCAAGACTGGATCATTCTCGCCTTGATTGGGAAAATGGTCAGCGAGATGCTGTCGACAAGAGAGCCCCTAAAAAAATTAAGAGCTGCATTTACTCTTAGCTGGTTATACTGAGTATGGTATCCGTAGGAAAACTGCAAAAATCCTCCAGCATACTTTGTTTAGTTGTGAAGGGAAAGATGGACAGTAAATAGTTTGATGATTGCCACTAGAAACTCAGCGTTCTTTTTCCTGAAGGAAAAATAAAAGGCTGCTGCATGAAGACTAGTAGTATAAGCTACATAGAGTACAATACTTGACAGGCTCAAAACCTCTATAATTTCACAGTTTTGCAAACTGTAGCCTTTTAGCACTAGTAAGAAGGGAGATGAGATCTCATGTTGCTGTTCTAGAGGAGCAAGAACCAGTTTAGCTCATCTCACCCATCCACAGCAGCCAGCCTTGGTGGTGGTGGAAGACAGGTGATATCCTTCTGCAGAGTTCCAAACACAGAATCATTCAGAGCACCTTATTGCCAGCAACTCTACAGACCACAGTGCACTGGCCCCTCAAGTCCTGCTTCATGATGCTGTGAAACCAAGGGCTTCCCATTGGTTTTTGTCACGCTTTTGGTCTCATGGCACGTGGCAAAATTGCTGTCTCAAAATGATGCCGCATGCTCAGTACTTCTCAGTAACCTTTCAGTTCATGTGTGAATTTCCCTTACTTCTGTGAAGCCATGAAGCTGATGAACGCCAGCTGAGACTGTTTTCATTATTGTTAAGGGGATAGCTAACAAGTCAAAGCACATAAGCCATTTCTCATGTATAGCCTGATACACCTATATACTCTAAGAGAGCATAATCCCATAAAGCCCAGGTTTAAAAATAATTCTCTCGTTGGAAAACACGTGGGACTCATCACTGAAAAATTTACTGGTCAGGACTGTAGATCTGCGGAAATTCTGTGAGACAGGAGATCAGTGATCACGCCACCTAATCACACCCCGGGCAGCAAAAGCCTCAGCACTGTCCTACAGGCACTGGAGTCACAGGAGAAGTTTTGCAATGGTTTGGCTGTGCCTGTTGCAGGACAGAAAAGGAAGGACAAAGTTGATGTGAGTCCTGGGAGAACGACCAAGCAAGGTTAGAACGCGATCATACAGATACCCCTGCACAGGGTCACATCTCAGATGTGCTTTATTGAAATGTTAAAACTCTTCAGGTCACCTTTGTATTGCTGTAAGTGGTTGAATGCCTCCCTCTGCTTCCTGGTTTAACCTGGGGAAAAGCTACTGAGGAAGGGAGAAGGGGCATCAGCTCAGAGAATCTCACACAGAGAGATGCTGCAGTACAAGGCTTTGAGCTACGTTTTCTAAAGAGGGCTTAGTGTATATATTTAGGACGTTGGACTCTGCAAGAAATTAACACATTTTTACCATGCTCAGATGGAAAAAACACTTCAGCTGCAAAAACAATATCTCCCTCATGTACCTCCTTGTATGTAACAGAAAATTTCTCCCACAGGCAAGCTGAGAGAACTATAAGGTCTTTTTTCCCTTGCCAATGTCTGCCAGATGGTACCAACCTGGACACTCCTAGGCACTGGAAATACACTACTGAAGGAACTGTTCCTATGGGAAGAGGAGTGTAGAGTATGTAAATAAGGTCCTGAGCATCAGAAGAAGGCGGGACACTCTCTCTGCTCTTCCTAAATCTGTTGCTATTAGTAAGAACATCTACACTGTAAAGCTCAAAAAATCCTCCCTTAGTCTTCCAACCTTCAAAACACTTAAAGTTTTAAGAGGGAAACTCCTAGATTGCAGATTAAAACTGATTTATCCCACCAACAGGATCCTGAGTCAGATCCACAGCTGGCAGGACTGACTTCGGTGCAGTAGACTGATTTCTACTGCCTGAGGATCTGCTCTTCCACAGTTAGTGACATCTCAATTTCCTTTTTAATAAGCAACAGGCCCTGTTATAATGGGATATATGGAAGGAGAGATGTAAAAGCTTATAATGTGAAAATTGATTATCATGTACTTCAGACTATTTCCTGCTGTGCCCTTTGTTTTGGCATGCGTGTTTCATTTCATTACTCCAAGCTGTTCACCGTCTCTGAACCACACTACGAAATACATTAATTATCTCATTATCTTTGGGGCAAAACCTTCAGTCCTTCTTAAAGGACTGAAAACCATAAAGACCATATTCACTCAGAACCTTCTTTGGGTTCATTAGGGATTCTGAGTGTGATGAGATTGGACAGGGCTGCAGATACATCACAGCACACACCAGATAAGATTTTGGTTCTGTTTGTGCTTCTGTCACTTAAAATACAAAAAAAACCCCAATACCACAGCTCAGTGTAGGTTTGCCTTTTGTTTAAAAATGCTCAAAATAAAATTGCTCTCAAGTTCCCAACTCATATGGCAGAGTGAACCCATAAGAACTTTTCAAGGCTTAGTAATAAACTTCCAAAATAGAGGAGAAAAGAAGGGAAATGACAGGTAACTTTACTAATAGCCCTACCAGAAGGTGCCACAGAAATATGGCAATGTCAGCATCCTGAATTAGCCTCTATATCAGATAAAAATAATATAATACTTTTATTTTCATCAATAAATCTTAATTAAGAAAATGTCTTCTCAAAGCATAAAGTAGAGGAAGGTAGAAAAAAATCTCCACAAAAACCTGTGTCACACACTCTCACACTTTGAATTTAGGATCGGGTTGGGGTCATTTTGTAAAGAAAATAATGTTCCAGGCCCATCACAATTTGTGAAAGTCAGGTTAGAGTAAAAGCAAAATTCCCCATCGTCCTCACAAGATTTCTCGCCCTGTTCTTTTGTGAATACGCTAGAATGGGTGATGGATGGGAGGCTGCCCCTTTCTAGAGTCCTTGCTGTGTTTTGTGATAACTCATTATATTTCTTTCTTTACAAATAGCCCCATTAACGCTCCAGAATTGAACAGAATCATAAAGCTTGAAACATCCCACTCCCATTCCGGTGGAGCTAGAGGTATTGTTTCATGAATTACAGAGCTGCCAAAACCTGATTTATCCAAGCGAAGCCTTCAAAGCCAAGTCACAGATATTTATTTATTTATTTGGGATTGTAAAAGAAAATACTTTTTACTGAGATAAGGATGATATAACCTAGCTACAGCTTTATTTAAATTGAATTATGTCTCTTTTATATTTCTTCAACAATATGGTTGATGGAAATGTTTTAGTCCTTGTATTTTTTAGGGCTGAACTAAAAACCTTATTAAACCATTTAGAGAAAATTTACAAAACAGAAGAGAGTCAAGCTCTTTCAAAGTCTCTGTGGCCTCAAAACCTTATATATTCTGAGATTAGATGTCACTCGTAGTCAGATGATTCTAAACAAGACTACTATAATCCTCTCTGTTATGGAGATATTTATTTTTGTCTGAAAAACTTCAAAGCAGGCCGTGACAGATAATCAAAATCAAAATTTGCATTCCAATGAGAATTTCTTTTTAATAAAGAAGAATAATTCTCACAGTTCCTCTGTGAAGGAGAACTGAGCTCACTTACTTCAAGTTTGGGGGGTTTGGGGCCTGGGGTTTTTTGGGGTTTTTTTAATATCTCCCATTCGTCAGTATCCAGTAAAGTTTTTGCAACTTTTGGGAAGAAATGCCGCACCAAGTCAAGAAACACAGCAACAAAACCCAAGCATTGCATCTTTCTTCAGAATTTTTCCCCAGAATGAACAAACCAGCCAGGGATCACCATGAAGCCGTAGTCCTACGACTGACTTCCTGGGTGAATACTCTACAATGTTTCCCGCAGGGAACTGAAGCCAGCTCTCAATGGAAGCTGGGAATGCCGGGGCAGGGGAGGAACCTGCTTTTCCTTGTGCACATGCTTTTTAAAATACGTTTCTGTGTTTCCTTTTTTGTTTTGGTAGTGGCAATGGGGAGCTCTGTCTGTGGACCAGGAGCTCAGCATGGCAAACCCTGCATTGCACCAAAATATCTGATGCTTCAAAGACGTTTGGAGCATCTCCTCAGGGGCAGCTGAAGACACCTTGCATCCTTGCAGACCGGGTGCTCTCAGCCTGGGCTGGCAGCTCACCTGAGGGTGCTACAACAGTGATATTGTCCTACCCACCCCATTCCCTCTGGTAAACTGCTCTTGGGAAGGAGAGACATTTGGTAGCAAATGCAGTGCATCACTGAGGGCTGTGACCACTGCTGGCTGGCTCTTTATAGGGACTGTGCACAGGTGAGGGAAGGTGCTTTTCCATTTCCAAGTAAAGCACCAGCCTGCCTGGCCTGAACCTTGCTGTAGCACAGATCTCTTTGTCCTTTCAGAGTGCTACTGCTTCCTTCCTTTCAATATTATTAAGAAAAAATTAAATACCCAGAACCAATGATACACTTAAATCTGTTCATAGAACTATACTGGAGCTTCCAGATTCCCAGCTTCTACCAATGATGCTGAAATGGTGGTACCACTCCCCTTTCTGATGCAAACCTCCTCTAATGCCACTTCAGGAGTCCTCTCCTCCCAGGGACACATTCAGATAAAAATCTCTGCATGTCTCACAGGTGGGACTGTTTAGATTTTGTCTACCTGTTAGTAGCTCACAGAAATACACAATTTGCAGACCCCGAATCATCAGTTTCTTCAGTTACGGATTTACACCACAAAGTTAGCTTTTCTTTACAAAGAGTTTGCTGCGTGGAAATCAAGGCCAGCTGCAGCAGGAAGAGTGAAAAGCAGCACAGTAAGCAAGGGTGGTCCAGCAAACCTACAGCGCTTTTGCCAAGAGCTCCGGAAAGGGCTGCACAGAATCACCCCTCACCAGAAATAACCTGAGGCTCCCACTTACTGTCACTGGGGCTTTGTACCAGAGCAATCCACTTCATCCCCTGGGCAGTGAAAGGCAGCGCAGGACAAGGTGCCAAGAAACTAGGTTCTGTCTGGTGGGACTTTCTGAAGAAGCAGAATAGCTACTTACATTCACTTGGTAAAAGCCAAAGAGGCAACAGGCGTCTGAGAGCAGCACCTTGCCAGCCCAAAGTGGCCGTGCAACACCTCTCTGAGACACAGCGTTTGCTGGCTGCTGTCACAGGGGCCTGGAGGGCAATCTTTGCTCTCAACACCTCTCCCCATCACAGGCTTGTGTAGTCCCCTGGATGCAAAGCTGATTTTGTACCTCCTTTGTTATGTAAATAAGATATCAAAACTCTTCTCAGATCCTCTCAGGCAAAAGGGCTGCCTGTAAACTGCAAAATCTCACTTCTGTTCGTCGGGCTGGTCAGCTGGTCTATCCAATTCCCTTCCAATTCACTGGGATTTATTTTTACATTTCCTTTCCAGGCAATGCATCCTGGCCCACATAGGTTTTCATTCACTGTTGCACAATTGCTTTGTTAGCACCTCTATTTATTTATTAATTGTCTTATTAGTGGTCATTCCAGAACAGCACTGTGTTCAAACACATATGAAGGAAACCTTAAAAAAAAAAATCGTGACTGCACATTACATGGACTGCTTTGATATTCTGATCTCACCCCATTCAAGTACAGTTCTTGAAAGTGAAGGACAGCGATGTGAGCCAATCTCAGTTAAATGCTAGCTTTGCTCATTTAACGATGCAATGGGCACACTTGGCTGTGTTCACTAAAATCTTGTTTGATACCAATTAAGCCTTAAAAAAATCCATTAATAGTCTGAATGACTCTCAAACTCACTTTTCAATTTATTTTGAAAAGACTCAAAGTTGGATAAAACTGAAAAAATCTGCCAAAGATTCAGTGAAAAGGGGCTGATTTGGAAAAAAATGGTAGTTTTAATAATGATAAACCTCTGCATACCTTTAAAGTATGGCTCTAAATCTGGCTCTATCCTCTTTACATCTTTAACTTTATCCTGCGTAATGCACTAAGCACAATTTTCTTCTTGGAACAATCTCTTATAATTGAAACTTTCTTAAAGGGCTACTGAGGAAGAACAGTCAAGGCTTTAAAATGTGAATTCTTTTTCCTTGGATACACCATCTCCGTTTCAGATCTTTTATCTGGGGCCTATTTGGCATCAGCCTTCATTTTGATGGGAATGCATAGCCAAGATATTTGGAAGAGCAGAAAAAGAACTACTATCTCCTCTTCCACCTTGCAATCACACTACCTCAATGATCATCAGGCTTTTATTCCGTGCCTTGCCGAGACACAATTTTTGAAGCCATTTACTCCTTTGGTAGGAAGGCTTGCTTTCACTTTTGTCTTTTTACAACAAAACAAAAAGATTGCAATAACGAGACCCAATGCCTGCAGCCTGCCTTGGTTTATTTTAACTTTTTTGGGTTTTGTTTCTGAAACTCCCACAGGTCCCAATTCCCACTGAATAAGAGCATGCTTACATCTCACTTGCAAAAGTACACCACAAGACTGGCTTGAAAAAACAAGGTGGGCTAAAGCAGAGAGCATTTTTGCTGAGGGCTGACAGAGCACACCCTTGGGACAGCAGGACTCTGGTGGCCAACATGACAGACATCGAGCAGAACAACAACCACTTTTGGGGAGCTGCCCTGACAAAGCTTCAAGTGGCACCAGGGTACCTATTATGGCTGCTCCTCTATTTCTAAGCAAAATGATATCAAACACATAGAAAAGACAGCCAATAATGAGAAACTTGCAGCTGTTCTCGAAGAAAGACTTTTTTTTATTGTACCCCAATCCAAAATACTTTAAACCAGTTTTATCAATAGCCATAAATCAGTACGATGATATGATGTCTCTTTAATCTTTTCTAAAACAAAATTTTTTGAACTTTTGAGCATGGCCTTCCCAAATGGGTTAGGTCTTCTAAGACAGCATCAAACCTTCTTTTCCTTGCTTCCCATGTCAGCCCGAATCCCAATAGTTATGAAGCATAAAAAAAAGTTCAAAGTAAAATATAAATTACCATCCCCTTCAAACACAAGTAGAAGTCTTATTAAGTCTCTAGTGCTTGAAT
Organism: Lycocorax pyrrhopterus obiensis; assembly: GCA_014706295.1. Classification (NCBI taxonomy): domain Eukaryota; kingdom Metazoa; phylum Chordata; class Aves; order Passeriformes; family Paradisaeidae; genus Lycocorax; species Lycocorax pyrrhopterus. The sequence continues at coordinate 9,739,682 of JACSVZ010000007.1, read as the reverse complement.
CACGTCCCATGTCTGTTCTTTAGACCTTTCTTCCTTTGTGAGGCATAAATGGACACATCTTATTGATTTTCTTTCAACCTGGATCACCTCGATTGCTGTGAATATGGCAGACAAATCCAACTCATTCTCCCGCAGGGAACGAGGAAGAATGCAGACGAGAAGCTGGGGAAAGTCTTCTCACAGTGGGATACCAGGAGTCATTACGCAAAAAAACCAAGTCTAACTGCTTGTAATTCCAAGACCTTTTTCTTTTCAGCTCCTTCAAAAAAATTTCTTTTTTTTTTTTTAGTGCCGAGAGCTCTTTCTTAAATTTTTTATGAATATCATTTTGGCTACCATATCAATTTCTGAAGGTGTTTTTGTTTAAAAAGAGGAGTATCAAATAGGCCAGCAGCGGCTGCAAACCCTGATAAATACGTATAGTTAATGATGAGTGACTGTAAACAGACACTGGTCAGAAAGAGAAAGTCAGAATCAGAGAAAGCATTGTTTGAAGCTCGACAAAAAAGCTAGTTAAAACTTTTTCCTTCTAACTTGGCTCCACTTTGTATTTTTTTTTATCATTTATAGACTTACTTTTCTAAGGACAATTGTATGAAATGAAAGGAAGTGTAAAAGTAGAAAGATTTCTGTGCCTTACACCAAACCACTTACTGTACATGAAAAAGGGATTTACTGAATCAATTTAGTTGTGTAGGGTTTTTTAAATCAAGTGAATGATTTCAGTGAAGTGGAAAAAGGTGGCAAGAATGTGCAGCAACCCAAGCTTTGCTCCTAAAAGCAACAAAAAAGACACAATTGAAATGCAGTGGGACCTCTGTGGATGAATTAGACAGACTGTGTACAGACACTTTGCAGTGACAATCTGCTTCTGAAAGGGATATATTAAGTGCTAACTGCACTGAGGACGTAAATTGAAGACACGATATCCAAGGACTAATTTCAAAGCACTTCTCCTTGTTAAATGAATTGCTGAAAGAGCAGGGTTTAAAAGACTTTGTTTTGTGTTAAAGGATTTGAGCTGCACCTATCAGCAGAGCGCACCAGCAAACCAATGCTAGCATATAAACCCACCACTGTCTGATTACCATCCGCTCCTAATACCATCACAGCTGTAACGAGCCCAATTTCTCCAGTGGTTCTCAACACCCCCTGCAAAGCACTCTGCCCCAGTCTTCAGCCTCCAGCACATAAAATTCACATCACTTTTACAGTATGAATAGAAAGTTCTAGGTCATTAGTTTACCCACATAAAATTTTAGGAAACAAGATGGTCATCAGCAGGCCCTTAATGTTTTTTAATGACATGTTTAGACATCAGTAACTATATTTCCACTGATTTAAAATGAGTTTTGAACAATGTAAAATGGAAGATGCAGAAGAAATTGGAACTTTCTTAACAGGCAGGTTCTATATTGGCCTCAAGTTGCATCATTTCACAAAGTAATTCTGATATCCACAAGGATAGAGCTTGGGGGATACCTCAGAATAATTCTTCCCACATATATCCACCCAAGTAAGCGATGCTGTTAGTCAGAACTCTCCCAGCAGGCTAGCACTAAGCCCTGCCTCACCCATGTGCTCTCCCTTTCTGTGAACTTTCAATGTAGTCGCTGATCAGAAGGTCCACAGGAACACAGAAGGCAGACAAAACAGTGCAAATAGCACATGTAAATATTTCAATGACAAACACCGTGCTGCCTATAGCATAGCACTTAAAAAAAAGAACCAGGAAAGAGGTATGAAGAACAGGAAAGGTGTAGTTAGGCAGGAAGCCGTGTCTTCTGGAGTCACAAAATTACAAAAAGGAATCTCAAGAACCAAGATTATGATTCCCTAAGAAGAGCCAAATGACCAGAGTCTGAGGTCAAAAGAGCATTTTTTGTGGGAAGTTGGCATGTTTCTAATAGCCCAGTAGACAGTGCACTCCTCAGACATGTGTAGAGGCATAGTCAGCCTTTCTTTCACCTCAGACTTCTTGTGTAACCTTGAACACATCCTTTATCTCCCCAGTACATCATTTCCTCTAAGTACACATGAATATTGTAGGGCGTTATTCAAATATCGCAGTAGTGGGAATTATACAATAATCTAATAGAGTAATTTCAAGATTGGATGTTCAGAAGAATTTAGGCCTATTTCCCCCTGTTTTAATTTTTAATAGAGACAGTAAAAGCAATGCATACAACTTGTAAGATCCAGCTATAGCACCTGGTAAAAGAATCCAGATGTTCTCGCTTCCAACAGCATCATTAAGCATGAGGCTGATGTGAAATATTTATAATGAAGGTGAATCATAGCCCACAGAGGAGGAATCTAGGGCTGTATCTTCTACCAGCATCAAGCACAAAAATGCAAATACACTGAACAAATACTGCATTAACTTTCAAATCACACGTTCTATGTCTTACAAAGTAAGACACAATTTAGTCCTGATGCAGGTGACAGATGGTAGCAGGAGACCACCAGTTTGGAACAAAGTGTAAAAATCAGATTTTGAACGAAACACACCCAACAACCCAGGGTGTAGGAGCTCATGGCTGTGAGTGACCTCCTAGGCCAGGGAGTACCCTTTTCCCTCTCACAGCAAAGGACATGATGAAATCCCTTTCTCAAATTTACCAGTTTCATCTTAAAATTGCTTCTGTTATTTGTGGCAGTCACTCTCACTAAGGCTGTTCTGAGGATTAAAAATCATCTTATTTGCAGGCTATTTTATTCATGCTTAATTCATACCCATTCATTCCTGTGCCAGCACTGACCTCTAACTTAAACTGCTCTCACCAGCTCCCAGCTTTTGTCCTACAACAAAACAAGACAAGGCATATGGTCTCCTTTTAAAGATTAAGCTCTCCCTTGTGTTACTTCCAAACCCAATTAATCCTTAAACATAGGAAGACACAACTGTATTGTTGCTCCATGTCTCACAGGATCATTCAATGCTTTCTTAATCTCTACTGGCAAGACTTCCCCTTACGCAACAAGAGCCATTTCAGCCACTTCCATTGCCCTATCATGCTGACAGTTCTTAACCATTGACATATCTGTTTCTCATTTCAACCCATGAGCTGACAGCAGAAACATTATTAGTGTAATGATAAAAAATCTTACTCATAGTGCAGGTAGCACAGCAAGGCAGAGAACGTACAGGTGCTGACTGCCTCCCAATACTGCATTTGGCTGGCTCATTTCACTTGCTAAACCATTCGACAGGCTGAAATACCATCACCTCCAGATACCATCCAAGTCTTTCAACTTTTCTTGAAGAACAGTAATCCACAGTTTCTGCTATGGTTGTTGAAGCATAACACTCTCAGAAGCATCTTTGTGAGAAAGAAGTTAATACTGTACATGAATCATAAACCTGCCATAAATTAAAAATAAGAGACCAATGTCTTCACTCTTCATAGGCACATCTAAGTAGTACATCTGTCCAAGAGCAGAAGTCTATATAAAACACTGAGTTATCTACCATGGTTTCATCATCTATACTTAGAAAAAAAACACTAGTTTAGAAGATGGACCAATGAATTCTTCTATAAACACATATCATAAACCATGTGACCTCAGAAGGAAGAAAATCTGTAAGGCCACCCACATACTCACCAGCACATTCATGACAAGGAAACAAAGGCTGGTCACCCATCAGCTCTGAAAGATGTTTGAGACAGTCTTTATCCAAAACAAGTTGTTAAGAACTGTGATTAGACTTTAGCATCAGGTCAAAATTTGATACCCTCAATTTTTGGTCTACAACCGAGCATGATGTTAATCATGGAATCACAGTATTGTTAAGGCTGGAAAAGGCCTCTAAGATTGTCAGGTCCAACCACTAGCCTAAATGCCAGGTCTACCACTAAACCATATCTCTAAGCTCCACATCTACCTGTTTTTTTGAAGACTTTCATGGATGATGACTCTACCACTTCCCTGGGTACCTGCTCCAATGCTTGACCATCCTTTCAGTGAAGAAACTTTTTTTACTATCCAATCTAAACTTTCCCTGGCACAACGTGAGGCTCTTTCCTCTTGTCCTATTGCTTGTTACGAAGAAGAAAAGACCAAACCCACCTGTCTACAATCTCCTTTCAGGCAGCTGTAGAGAGTAATAAGGTCTCCCCCGACTCTCCTTTTCTCCAGACTAAATAACCCCAGCTCCCTCAGCTGCTCCTAATAAGACTTGTGCTTCAGACCCCTCACCCTCCAGTTATTCTATTAATGGTAAATACATACTCAGCTGCTTTGTTAAATAAAAGAGGAACTCCAGCTTCCTTTTTTAATGTTAGCTGTAATTTAAGAACTTAAAAGGGACACTGGACTGAAAATCTAGCAACTGTTAAAAGCATGCTATCTGACATACTTGTTTAATTTCTTTAAGCAACCGTCTTTTTAAACACTCGTGTGCTTGATCAGCTGCAAAGTAGAAGTGTTGTTTAGCATGGAGGCTCGTATTGAAGAAACCTGGGAGGCCAAGAAGATTGGATAGGCAGAGATCTAGAATCCAGCTTTTTTTGTCACAACAGAGATGCACTGTGAGCAGAAATATAGCTCTGCTCCCCTTTGGCACCACTTTTGGTACCCCTTTTTGGACCTTTGTGCAGCTTTTTAGTAGCTGTTCATTTACTTCTATTGGTACATCTGCTTCTTCTGCTCCCAGATCTGAGTTTTTATCTCTGCTAATATTGTTTATTTTTCCTCTCACGCTTGACCTGAACCATGAGCACTGAAACTGATGTAAAGACACCAGCCAGCTTCAGTTAGTACTGAATTACACACCAGAAACTTGACCTTTGATGGGAAAGAGAATAACAGAGCAGGCTGGAAGCTGCCTCTAGAGACTGTCTAGGATGCTCCTGCTTTGCTCACAGCAGAATCAACTAGAGCACGTTACTCAGGGCTGTGTCCAGCTGGGGTTTGAGCATCTCCAAGGATGGAAACCCAGCAACCTGTCTGGGCAACCTGTGCCAGTGTTTGACCATCCTAACAGTAAGAGTTTATTTTTTTATGTGAAAATGGATTTTTGTGTATTTCTCTTGATGCACAATGGTTTTTGTCTATCATTTGGCACCGCTGAGAAGAGTGTGTCTCTGTCATCCACACCCTCTAATCAGGTATTTACTCACGTTGGGAAGATCTCTTGAGCCTTCTCTTCTCCAGGCTAGGCAATCCCAGTTCTCCCTCATATCAGATGCTTAGTTCCTTAATCATCCATGTGGCCCTTTGCTGTGCAAACTGCTGCATCTGTTGGCTACTAATCACTGTCTGTACTTGAAGTTAAAATTATTATAAAATCATTTGAATTATAATCAAACCTAACATTATATCAGTGCCTTATATAAATGGATGTGAAAATTGAAGGAGCAACAACTGGAATTTTGTCTCCATTCACTTCTCCATTAAGGTATCCTAGACTAGCTCAGACTATGCTTATTCAGAAACTGAAGAATTTTTTTAAGTTGTCAACTGGCCCAGTCATTAAAAACTATCAATTATCACCACACACATCCTCAGGATTTCAAGCACCTATCTTGTCTCCAGTAACAAACTGTTTATCTGTTTGGCACAACAGTGGTCCTGAAGACCTGATAATCACTGAAACAAAATGTACTTTAAGAGAAGTAAGTGGTGCATTAAACTGTGCTCCAATTCCTTTCTTCCTGGCACTGATAAAAGTTCTGCTGGGCATTATTAGTTCCCACACACCTCTGTGATACCCCACACACTGAAGGACAGTGAAGATCTACAGTCCATTATAGCAATTTACCACAGCCCAGCCCTGAACCCTACAAAAATCCATTCTAGGACTCTGCTCCCCCTCCTCAGGCAGTACTTAGTGCATCTCACTGATGTGAGACACCAGTATGTATTTTCTGCTTCCAATAAGAAACTTGCTGCTCAGTTCAGAGGACTACTGTCAGAATCCACCTAAACTTACTTGGAGAACCTGGATAAACTTATTAATGTAAGAACAGCTCAAGCAGGACTTTTCCAGCATAAACAGAGATATGGTGTCTTGCTTATGTGCTCTTGCAAACCCCAGACTATCATCACTAAGCCTGTGAAGTAGATGCTTATGTAGAAAAGTGAGAAGAAAGGCAAGTTTTAGTGAGTAACTGAGTAACCATGGCATGAACTAAGCACTGCATTCTGTAAAGTTGCTCATGAGAGAGAGCAAATAAGAGCTGGCTGGAAAACATTGATAAAAAATTGTCTGAATTTTCTGATTTGTCACCACAGAACTATTACACAAAATGGCATAATTTCAACAAATTTCTTGCTACCACTTTATTCCCCAGCAGGAAACCAGGTCTTTGGGATGCATGAAAACCTTGCAGGTGCTGTTTGATGTGGATGCTTTTAAGGGGTGCCATTGCTGCTCATGCCTGTCAGGAAAGTACTTTGCTCCAAAAGCGTCAGTGTTCCATCTTTCAAAAAATAATCACAGCATGGTTTAAGCCAATCCTTCTGCTTAGATTCGGGGGAGCTATGTTTGGTTTGCTTTCTACAGAATCAGCATAAAAAAATTATTTCTGGAAAATGAAGCCACTCTCGAAGAAGTAAGAGAATACTTAGGGCCCAGCTGCACGGCAAGTGCAGTTAAAGTAATCAATACATCTTTCCAAAACAGAATATGGATGGTTGGGATTCTATATAGGCAAGCAGGCAGCAAAGGAGGTGAAACAGGTATAGCTACACCCCTTTTTGTCTCTATGTTTTTGGGGTTTTTAAAAATTTATGGAAGCTCTAGCATTGTTACTCTTGATTTTGAGATAGTTTTACTTATTGTTTTACTTCCCTACCATATCTCCTCTTCTTTAGATCCTCCTCAAAGAACTACTCCTTCAAAATCTACTTTGCCCGCTCTCAAAACTGCTCTGTACTTCTTGGATAAGAGTAACCACTAATTACTGGCCCCTTGTCCAAAGCAAGGCATGACATTTTGTCATGATGTCCAGTAAAGACCAGGTTGTTTTTCCCCTACAGAATGCCACAACAATTTGGGCATGTAGGTCATGGGTAGTTAAAGGGAGAAAAAAGGTATATAATGTGACTTTTCAGGCATGGAATTCACCTCCTTTGAAGTCTCCTGTCATTTTCCTCTGGCCTCCTGCTATCCCAAATCTTCCTGATTCCATGATGCAACAAAGCTATTTAATCTGTAAAGGCTCTTTCTAAAGAATTACATTATCAAAATACTGGATTTAAAAAGTCCACCACTCCACTATTCCAGGGAAGTTATGCAGTTCCCAATCTCAGCAGGAACTGAATGGTGTCCTTCAGATTTCTACAGGTATTTATATGCACATACAGATATATGCACCATTCTGCCCATGGATGGTGTTACAGTGAAGAGGGCAGTACCAATTAACTTCTGTTTCATTTTGGATGCCACAGGCTGAAAACAATTGGCTGGAGTTTATTCTTTTGTCTGGATGGTTGTTGGATCTTAACTCTCCAGGAATAGCAGATTGTGTTACTGACCTCAACATTAATTAGGTGTTCTGTGCACTGACAGACTAGGAAAGGCAAATAAGCTTTCCAGCTTCCTGTGTTTCACTAGAGGGTGAAGGCAACCAGAATATAAAGGACAGAGTACACAGCTAATTTCAATCTTAATGTCAATTTAGTGTGTGTCTTTTCCTACTTACAGCATAACAAAAATACATTTTTAGTACAGTAAGAGCAATCATAATTCCAATTAAAAGTGCAATTACAACAGTATAAAATGTTTTTTGGAATTCATTTTGTGGCAGTTTTTTTAGAAATAGCAAAATGAGATAAAATTTCCCCCATGTGCTTTGTTATTTCCCCAGTTCTAAAAAATCGTTATTAATTACATTGATTCGCTAATCAATACCCATTATATTCCTATTAGGAATAAAAGTCTTATATCCACAGGAGTAAATGAGTTGGAGTGACTTAGATCCTGGTAAGATAAAGAAACATCAATGTTCCTTGTGCTTGAGTCAGAGCGAGAGGTCCTGCTGCCAGCCTCACGCTCAGACTTCAAGGCCAGGCATGACTATATCTCTGTGGAACATGTTATATCAGGAAACATCATTTTTCTTTATCCTTCCATATATCTCTTATTCACCAATTCCATCTTGGGTTTCTAGAACTTCATCTAATTGCTACACTTAATTACTTTTCTTTTATCCACTTCACTTCATATTATTTCCCCCTTGCAAATTAGGAATAGAAATCCCTAGATACACGCACAAAATAGAATCTGTAAAGTTTTAAACTGTAAAACATATTCCAAACCTAAACAATAGGTTAAAAATAATTTTTAAAATAAGCTATCTCACAATAAATGATAAAAATGTTTTCTGCAGAATCTGAAAGAATGAACTATATAAATTATTTGTGTGAAAACAGCAGCATTTCCAAATGTAAGGCTTAGAGCCCTGTGAAAGAATTCTAAAAATTAAACAAAGGAAGCCATTTTTTAAAAGAGATAGGGCTCAGTGGGATTTATTAATGCACATCTTTCAGAGATATTCTTACTTATACAATGCAAGCAGTAGGTTAGCATGGACTTCCAAATTATATTTAATTGGACAATTATTCAAAGTGAAAAACCCAACGCAGTAAACTAAGGAGGTCTTTAATAAACACCTTGTCTCTTCAAGAAAAAACAGGGAAGTCATTTGCTGACCCAAGAGGCACAATTTTGTCTTTGGCAAATTTATTTTAAAGTAATTGCCAACTTCAGGAGTAACAATTTTTTAAAGAGGAACACGGTGCTCTCAGGCAGAATAATAAATTGATCTGTGCCCTGTATGACGGCCTAATCACATTAGAAAGATGTACATGTAGTTGTCTGAGGCAAATAGAGGATGTACATCACCTGGTCTGTGAACCCACTAAGACTCCTTTAATGACTTATAGCTTTCCCTCTCTCCAGATCAGGACTGAATTAGAGGGAAAAGACAAATGATAATTTACACAGGGGCTTTACAGCTCTGCCTTCCTGTCCAAAAGAAGTGTTCCCCTACAGAAGTCCTCTGCAGTCCCCAGAAGATTTTCAATAACCTGCCTTCTGCCAGCCAGGATTCCAACACCAGGAAGGAGGTTCGTGTTAATGGCATCACCTTTGAAGAGCCACGGCCTCCTCATGAAACCCAAATGCTCTGAAACCCACCGTGATTAATAGCGAATTAAAAGTGCAAATCGATATTTAAAACGTAATGTTCCTTCAGCTCAGCTGGAGAGCAGCTCCTCTAGAACTACAGCCCTGTCCTCCCTCTGCCAGGATACACTTTTCAGATCCAATGGCCTTTGATGCCAGGACTTAGAGGCTGAGCCATACCCAGGTTAAGGGCAGACCACACCTCCGCAGGCACAGTTTGCACACCTTCAGTGCCAGCAGAGAAACAGCCCTGATGGAACAGCTTCAAGAATCATCCCTGAGCTCCACAATGAGAGTGATACTTTCTTGCATGCACTATTGTGCCAGGAAATTTCCACCTCCAAAGTCTTTTCTCCTTGTCAAGGTCATTCTGGGCATTGGAACTGCATTGCTAAATAGTATGCCTCAGTGAATTCCCCCCGATTTCTGACTAAAAGGCTGGGACTCCTGCAGCGCAGATCCCGATAAAAGATTTATTTGTGGGGAGTGGAAGATGGTGCCTTTAGTGAAGTTAATAAGTTGTTTCCATTTGAGATGCTTTCATTACAAACACTGATAAATCTTAAGGCTAAGAGAGTATGTAAGAGTAATGAGTTGAAGGGCTCCTCAGCTCTTTGGTGATTATCTCTCTCTCTTTTAGCGCATTACCATGGGACATCTGGCTTCCAAATTTGTGCCTCTCCTTCACAGATCTGAGGACCAGCCTACCAATTATACATTCGCATAGGTTGTAATAAATCAACAGCAGCCAAACTCTGACAAGGTGATGGCTGTTGACAGATAAAAACGATACACATTGTCGTGCTGTTCTCCAAAAACAAACACATGCTTTTATCAGATTCTTTTCTTTTAATCAAAAAATTGCCTCTTTCAACATAGAGTCACCTAATTTCACAGAGGACTTGCACTACACAAGGTTCCCCTGTCTAAACCTGAGCTGCATGTAAAGCCAGGTTTTCAAACAGGCCCTGAATTCACCTCCCACTGCAGTCAAGGAAAAAAAGCTGCTGCTCTGATCCTGGGTCAGCCCAGACCCAAAGATCATTAACCTTTTACTCTGAGAAGCAGAGTTCTGTGCAGAATAAAGGACTGAGACAAAAAAAAAAAAAAAAAGTCTAAGGATATATAAGTCTTGGATTTATTCATAAGCCAAGTAGAGTCTGGATAGTGAATTTTCTTCAATAAAGGACAGATATATTAAGGTTATATCCAGCAGGCAGATCTGTGTGGTGGGTGCTCCCTGGTCCTCATCCTCTGGGTCTCCAAGGAATTGTCTGGAAGTGACAGATGCTTCTTGCCTGACTCCAACCCTCTGAAAGTTGCGTGTCTAATCTAACCTAATTTTCTGAAGAGCACCAAAAGTAATTCTTCTTAAAAGCAGAATTTTTAAATTCTTCAAAAGTAATTCTGCTTAAAAGCAGTGCTTATACAGGCAATGTGAGTGCTGCTTTCCAAGTGTCTTGTGCTCTGCAGTGGCAACAGGGGACCTCAAATAATTTGCTTGCACAAACACCCTGAATTCGGTGGGAAGAATTCCAGTGCCATTTTAAAACTAATCACCCTCTTACCAAATCCAGAACAAAGTTGTTGCACTCTCTGAATCTGAAAATGCTATCAAGTGATAGAAAAAATGTGGTTTAAGAGATGAACATTTTACAACAGGCCTTGTTGAGTGCTCATAAGCTACATGAACTAGCAAAGATTTGATCACCCAAAAAAACGTGGGGAGCAAAGGGCTGTAATAATCCTTTCGGAATTTCTGTTAGTAATTCTCATTTGGGGAATAAGGCTTTATCCCAAAGCTTCTTAGCACATGGTGGCAATTTATCCACTGTCTTATCCTCCCTTAAAGAGACCAGGACTATTTTCACATCAAATGATGTGAAATCTCCAGAAAAATTAAAGACTGTGAGACCATCAAATTCTGCCAGTCTCCTTGTTAATAAGAAGAATGCAGAGTAGTCTAGCTAACTAAAAGTATTTTAATTCCTTCAGAATTTCTTCCACATCATCAGCAAAACAAAAAACCAGCATCTCTCAGGTGTCTCTACAGAGCTTTGAATCAAATATAGTCTTTTCTAGTCAACTGACTGGACAGAAAGGTAGCATGTTACCCTCCAGCTCAGTTTTATTCTTTGACAATGTTATCTACTAGAAAGAACTCATCAGACACATGTTTTGAACCCTTTCTTATCGATTTCATCTCTTTCTTTTAACTTTTTACCTTCCTTTTCACCTTCCTTTTCCATTCCATTCCCACTAGTTGGGGCTCTGCTTTGACCCTAGGACTGGCAAGTCCCACAGCAATAAAACAGAGATATGCAAACTTACAGGTTAGGCATCTGTTCCCTTTCTGTTAAGGGAATACGATTCCCTTGACATACACACTTCTTATTCTCGTTTGTAAGGTTGAAGAACCATTAATTGAGGAAAAACCTGACAGAAATTTAGCCTGCTTTATGATAAATGGCATTCACCTTTATTTGACCAATTTACAGAATCAGGCTCTGAAACTTCAAAACATGTCCTTTGCCACAAGTCTTGTCTTTTTTTAAAGTTCAGTGCTGTGGAAATTACAGCTGGTGTAGGATGTGTAGCTGTTATGTGAGCCAGTGTGTTCAGCTTCTTAATATTCAGTCTTACTTTTTAAAAAAATTGTACAACCTAATCCAGGTATGAGTTTTGTTTACAAATTACTCTGTAGGTGAATATTCTTGTAATTAATGTGATTCCAGGAGCTTATTTATTGCAGGTTTTTAGCTATGAAAACACATGCAGTAGTACGAATAATATTAGAATAACAATCTGAGATTTTCAAACAACTCTGAGGAAATTATTCATCCAACTCACATTGTAATTCTGCAAGAATTAGGCAACTAATTCCCTCAGGTTTTATCAAATTTTAAAAAATGTAAGCTGAAAAACAAATAGGAGCTGAATTCAGCTAGCTGGGGTACAAGAGGTCCCAGTGGAGAACTGTACTACCAGTAAGTACTCAGGCTGCCTTCACCGACTCCAGGACACAAATTAGTACTCCTGATGTGAAAAGTAGAGCAGAATATGAGAGAAAACCAAATGGCTCATTCAGCTGCTGCTGGTAAATTGGAGAACCTTGGAAAGGAGAAGTTAGCTTGAAAACACTTAAAGCAGTGTTAGAATTCAAGATCATTATTCAACCCACTAAAAAAAAACAACACCAGAAAATAAAAAGTGCTGAAATATGAATTCCTTAAATTAGGGTAAAATTGTTTATGGCACTAGAATGCAGAAATGAATGGCTTCTCCTGGGATGCTGAGCTGAAGTTCCACTAGCAGCAGCAAATTCATATAACTACTTTGCAACTTTCAAAACTGGCTCACTGTTTGCCACTACCATCTTACCAGGGAAAATCTTTGGACAAGACATTCAAGAAACATGGCTTTTTATCATTTGAGTACACATTTACTTACAGCCACCTCTACTACCAATTCCTAACACTAATGTCCAGAATTATACCTGAGACTCATACAATTACCCTCACACTTTCTTATCATCAATAGATCAGTTTGGTTTTTACACAACCATTTCACCAGGGTGTGTCCTGTGAAATCTCTATGCATTTCTTTTTTCCTTTGCTGGGCCACTTAATGAGCCTAATAGAAAAAAAAAATCACATTTGGCCTCATGTACCTCATATAAATTAACTCTAATTTCCAGTTCTCCAAAGATGGTCCAGCCCTTTCTGTATGATATTTCTGTATGAAATCCATTTCCTGCAGCGCAACTGAGGATGCACGGGAACATCCACAGGGTACACCTCACCCTGGTGGCACACCTGGCAATGACCAGCCATGGATTGTTCCCTTGGTGTCGCTATCTGCACCACGAATGGCGCGAAGAATAACGACACAAAGTCCAAGTCTAGGAGCAATAACACTTATTTAATTAATTAGAAATTGGTTTATGTAACGTGGGTCGCCAGCATGGCATAAGGTCATTGGTCACTGATCATCCACCTCCTAGAATGATTGGTGGAGGCTACAAAACATTCATTTGAAAATATTTTCTTCAGTATACCGTAACAACCCTGCCGCTGAATAACAGCAGGTGCAAGATAAAGTTAGTTTACAGAACCTGTAGCAATGTTTTTCATAGTTTCTGTGAGAAACACAGAGCTCTCACAAAATGCTACAGAAAGCTGGAAAATTTCTCTGCTAAATCTTCTCAGCGTCTACACCCTTGGCTCTGCTCAGTGGCACATGACACTAAAATCCCATGAACACACACAGACTAAGGCACTATTTTGAAGAGTGGGACATGAACCCCACCATCCTGACTGTCTTCCTGCAGGGGCAAACATAATTCCCACTGGCCACTATTCTCATCCTAGAGCACTCTTTGTAAAACGCTTTCACAGCATTCAGAATGTAAGGCCCTAGGTAAGTATGTACCGGTCACTGATTTACTGGCAATTAATTAACACCAGGAGAAAAGATGACACTAGACTAAATATTCCATGTCCTAGCCAGAGGAATACAGTGAATACTCTGGTAATGTTACCTTCTCACTGCAAAGGAAAAAAGTAAAGGTGTCCATGACAAGCACTGTGAGCTCTTTGCCCTTTTCTTTGAACACACCATCATTTCTCTGAGGAAAAAAAAAAATATCCACAAAACCCCACTTCTACCAAAAAAAAAAAAAACCAGCTTCAAAAACCCCTATGAAATATATAACACATTCAGCAATATTTCTAGCCCATGGATTAAAAGAAGGATCACCTCAAGGATCACGACAGCTACAAAAGGTAAATGTCAAGAATCTAAGTGTAGGGTAAAGCTTTTGCAGCTACCTAAGGAATCTGCAGTCTCACCTACAGGGTAATTTAGGCACTCAAGCCATGTATATGTGGTGCCTGGCAGAGCTGAAGCACCAAGAGAATGCACTTGTTTGGAGCTACCTCGGATATCCCTACACACGAGATGTTCCCAGCACAGAAACCACGCAGGAGGACAGCTCCTGTAAATGCTTTCCAGTCAGGATCACATATGTGGACCTGCTGGTTGATTCCAGATGAGTAAACAGGTTTAGAAAAAACCTGCAGAACCTCAGACGTTGAGATCACTTGGTAAAATAAGTGAATGATATAAACAGTGGCTACATTTTGAGGCAGTTCAGAAAACGGTGTTTAAAAAATGAACAGAAGGACACAGGGGAAAGGGATCTGAGAGGAGATAAAACAAGTTCATGACACCAGTTACAAGGAAAAAGTCAGTATTACCAGGGTTGGTAAGGGAAGGGAGAAGGAAAAAGTGAGGATCTCAAGGATTAGGGATTGAAAAACTGAAAGAAATGAGGTGAAAAAGCTAACATCTGGAAATGGAAGGAACTGAAAAAACCCTCAAAGATCAAAGACTATACACCTAGATTTTTAACATGTGCTCAGGTGTCCAGAGAGTTTCACAAGACTGAGTAGATTGTACTACGGTTTTAGGACAGTGATGAATTGCTTGAGCTGGAATATAACAGCTCATGAGAACTCTAAAGATAATAAAGCAACACAACAGGCTTGGGGATCCAAAAAAAAAAAAGGGGGGGGGGGGGGTGGGAAGGAAAGTATGGATATTTTTGGCCTTTCCAAGAACCTGACCAGCTCCTTTCTCTGTCACAGATCCTTGGTCTGACCTTCTTTGAGATAAAGTAAATAAGAATTTACTTATTCTTACCCCTGTGTCACATCCATTTTCCATCTGCCTCTCTTTCTTTTCTTTTAAGGGCAAAAGCTTGTCAGAGGAAGACTCTGTCCCTAATTATATGCGTGTACAACTCCCAAAACAATGGGGTGCTCATCTCAGAAACGAGCAATGAAGTCACTTGCCAAACCAAAGAAATATTGTGGTAAAAAGTCTTCCCTTGGGGACAGCAGCTATTTAGATGGCCTGTTATATATGAGTGAGTCAGGGGCATAATGATGGTGGCCGAAAGTGAGCAGCAGCACATCCTCTGTCAAGCGTAACCCGTTAAAAAGTCATGCACAAGAGGGGAGAGTCAATGAGATGAGTCACGCCTGGCCTTGCCCACCACGTTATCAAAGGCTGTGTGAGGGATGGAGGGATTCCTTCGATCGACAGGCGAATAGAAGAGCTCTGTCTCCTGCTGCGAGCTCCGAGGGCTCCTCCGTAGGTGTCACTCCAGCTGCTGATGGCCATAGATAATAACAAGTTAGGGTACGGACTAACCAGGAAATGATACCACCTGCTACCCAACGTAAATTACCAACCCCTCTGGGTATAATTACTCTTGTCAACGTGTCACATGGCTATTACAGTCACTCTTATGCAGCAATGCAGAGCAGCAGCAGATTCTGCGGGAAGAACGTGGTTTGTGGCGTTTCTATGAATTCACTGAGAACAACCAAACCAAGCCAACAAACAAACAAAAAAACCAAACCCAATTAATTTGTTCCTGAGATGGAAAACAAATGGGAAAAATCCTGTAACACACACAGCAGAATTGGTCCCTCTGCTGCACAACTGGTGACAGAGGGAAAACACAGTGAAATGAAGGGCAGCCTCCAGCAGGTTCTTTGCCAGCTCCCTCAAAGCATGGGCCTCTTCTCATTTTCACAGACAACAGGTGCCCAAGTTGCAATTCCCAAGAGACAAAATGTGCACATTATTACTTGACACTACACCATTATACGAAAAGTCGGTAGACTTTTGCTCAGTCTGCAGGTGAAGTGACTCTCACAGCAGTTTTAGACACCTGTTTGTGAAACAAGCAGCTGTACCAGAAAGAGCTGAAGCATGAAAGTTCAGTGTTACTGCTGAAACAGCTCAGGTGTCCCTGAACTACCCCATGTTGTCTCTAGACGAACGCTACACTCCTTGAGCAAGATTGCATGCTATGCTGTCAGCAATTCAGTCACTGCCATTCTATTGTAAGCGCTTTAAAACAGTGTCTGACCCTTGAGATGCTCAGAAAGACTCCAACAGTGAAGAAACTGAGCCAGCCTTTTCATACACTTCTGCTTAGCTGGCTATGGCTGAGAAACTGGCCGTGGTGACCATACCCTTCTGGGCACACTGACCACGAAACAATCAGGTTTTCTCCAAGTCCTAAGCCTCTGTGTCAGGCTGACAGAACTGTTTGCTTGGTGAGAAAAGTGTGATTTCTTCAGCCACTCTTGAGCAGACTCTGCACCAGAACCATTAGGCCACTTACCCAACAGGCCTGACTGCACGATGAGGAAAGCCCATGATTTTATGCAAACTCATATTTATACAATTGAGATAATTTGCCTTAAGTTTAAATTCACACTATTTCTGTGTAGAGCAACACACAAGGCATAGAAACCATACCAGAACCAGAAAAAGGCTGTTTACTGAACGATACGGAATGTACAATATGCCTGCACCTGCCAAGGGTCTTTCTCGATGATTGCTTATGATTATAAAGGTAAATTATTTGCTTGTGTAAAATAATAATTAGAAAAAGTAAAGGTCATTCATCCAGCTATAAACCTGGCTGCAAAAAATCATCAGCATACCGAGTTAGCAGGCGTATTCATTGCTTTATAAACAGCAGGCCAGGAAACATTATATAGTTTGCAATCTGTATTTGTTCTATGTGAATCATAGCTTTGCATAATTTTATCACATTCCTGCCAGGCAAAAGCAAACATTAAAAGAAATATTAGAAGCCAAGCAGTTAAGTATCCTAGAAGAAGAAAAAACTTTGCAACTTCCTCCACATTGCAATGACCAATGAGTGTCATTTTATCAGCTTTATTTGGCAGCTTGTGCGCATTTTTTTTGCCATATCACTTTAAAATAATTTCTAATATGTGATTGGTTTATTTTGATTAGTCTAATATTGTTACATTGTCCTAAAGCACTGATACAACTGCTTGAACTTTTGATATATGACATGATTGATTAGGTGAAGATAAGAAAAAAAATATTACTTCAAAAGACCTGACCTTCAGTGAATCATCTGAGATGAAGAGAATTTAAATACTGCATGACTTGTAGTCAGCACCAGAAAATGTTACAGAAAAAAAAAATGGAAAAAAACACTTACTGAAAATTTCTGCTATGACTAAGAAAGTTTTCCATTAAGATTCTTTCTCTCTTTCTCCCCTGCTGGAAACACTCCTCATCCTTAAACTTTCCAGAAATAGCAAACAAAAGCCACACAAGGCTCCACCAGACCCGCAAGAGACCTTCTCCACCTTTACATGTCTCCTGCAATACATGACGGCTCTTTGCTGACACTTCAGGACCCGGAGCTGCGGAAGGGGATCTTTCCTCCTGCCCCAGCCTGGCGGTCAGTGCTCGGCATGGGCACAGCAAGCACTGCCTCAGCCTTTGGCATCTGCCCCAGGGCAGCGCCGGCTGCGCTCCGGTGTCCCCCTGCTTCCGAGGCAGTGACCGCACAGGGCAGGGGCGGAGCAGGAGCGATCTCAGGAGTGACCTTCTGAGGTGCTCTGCCCCTGATCCCTGCCTGTCTCCTGCCGGCTGGAGCCCACAGAGCCCGGCCCCTGTGGTGCCTCAGCCATTGGGGAGCTCCGGGGTCAAAGGAAGCCCCTACAGGGCCCCACCGCAGCCGAGTGCTGCCGTCCCTTCCCGATCCTACACTCTGTAAGGCTCATCTCCCCCATCTCATCACCCAAAGGACAGCACGAGGGAAGAAATTAGAGATGCAATTGTGTGGGGTTTACTCAGCTCTGCAGGTTTCTTTTGCCAGTAGCTGTCTCCCACATGCTGAAAAATCCCAAACTCCCACTCAAGCCTCTATAATATCCATGAGAGAGAAACTGGGTATGGAGATGGGAGCAAAGAGCTTAGACATATTTCCTCACACCCACTCCTTTGCTCTAAATATACAGGAATTTAAGCCTGTCCCCAGTAAAAAAATATTCATCCTGGGAAATGGCTCCTCAACTCTCCCCCGATTTAATCCCTGTTATATTTTCCTTTTAAAAGAAAAAAGTAAGGGGAAAAAAAAGAACTATACAGAGCTAAACATTTGGCAAAAGTAGTTTGCTACTGTAAAGAATTTTCCTCTGAACTATTTATCTTAAAGCAAGTTGGAGCAGGCATCAAAGGCAGCCGTGGCATCGGCAGAGTGCACACTGTGCACGCTGTCACTTACTGTGATTGAAAGGACACTATGTTTTCAAACAACTGCACTCGTGTGAAGTGTCATCAGATCTGACTGCTTAATCCCGATTAAAAAAAGAAAAAAAAAGGAGAGAAAAAAGGGCTGCTCCGTTCAGAGGTGAGGCTACACTGATGACATTGCCCAGGAGTAATTTTATAGGGACTGGATAATCACAGCAGCCACGAGCGACTAGATTAGTGACAGGGTGCATCTCGGAGTCATCACCGTATCGAACGTTCGGTGTGCGGCGCAGTACAAGGCAAGGATGAAAACCAAGGAGAGGTGGTTCAGAAGTTCCATCTAGCAACAAGCAACCTTCACCAGGGGAATTTGTACTTTGCAGATTGCCCTCCCTTTTTCGTGGGAGGCTACAAAAACTCAAGATTCAGCACTGTCAGAGGAACCTGAATCAAAAAGGAAATGGAATTCTGTACAAAGCTGCTTTAAAAATTGGTTTTGTCCTTCAGAAGAAACCTACTAAATTCCAGCAAAAAGAAAGCAAACTCCAAAGAAAAAAACCCATGAAGTCATGCAAACTTTTGCTTAGGAAATTTAAAGTGATGCAGGAAAAAGGTTAGAATATGTACAGCAAGGAATAATTTCAGGTTGGCAGAGGGGTGAATTAAATCACTAGATGACCTATTTTTTCTGTTTACGATTTAAATCTAAGGCAGTAACTACTTTTACTAATTAGGACGAAAGTACTGATCACTGCACAAAGTCACTTAAAAGTAACATCAGACTCTCAGTAACGCCATGAAAACAGCGTTCTGCCTATGTGTGATAAGAAGGCATTTAAATTTGCTCATTTACAAAAGTTCATCTGTTTGGGACCTAACCGGGAAGCATACGGCATCTTGATAATTCCTCACGTTAAGGAGAGTGTGACTCCAGCAGACTTTGTTCTATTCCGCCCCGTGTTATCTCCCTGCACATTCCCAGGGCTATGCTATAGAAGATTGCAAGGTGACAGAATATGTTCATACAGCCTCTGAGTGCTACTTTGCAGGATGCATTGTAGTCTGTTACCCCGAGGCACTAAAGTGTTTAATGATGTTGCTCTATGTCATTAGTTAGTATTCTCTGAGTGGATCTCACAGGAAAGCATTCTAAATTATAAATTGGGAAGTTAACTTAATATTAGTGAACAGAAAACATTAAGAGGTGGAGGTTGCTTTTGTGGGTGGCTGCAGCTTCAAAATTTGCCAGAACCCCTCGTGCCTGCAATCAAGTCTGTAATGCCTAAAACGATCCAGCCCTGCCCAGGCCAAATCAGCAAAACTGGGAGAGTATCTTGTTTGGTGTTTGCCTTCTGCTTTTACATGTAGAAGTATTGAAAGGGGCAAAAGAAAGCTAAGCTACTTTTTTAAACTCATTTTCTTTCCAGGGCTTCACAGAAATGAGATATCACACATCATAACTATTCAGTTAACCAGCATTGTTATTAGATATCTATTAATTTATATCAATGCCATGTTCTCTAATGATCACAGTAATTTCCTTGCTTCCAGCTATTATTTGTCAGAGACTTCTCTGCATGCACGTGTGTGTGTGTGTGTGTGTCACAGAATCAGAGAGGGAGATTCGGGAGAAAGAGAGAGGAGGAAGAAGGCTGGAAAGTGGGGGGTCACTGAATAAAAGTGGAAATGGAGCTGCAGAATTACAGGCACAGCTCACAGTGACACCTAGAGTCAATCCTAATACTTCCCCACTGTAAATCCTTGCTCTCAGGCTCTCTCTTCCTCCCCATTCTCTAAAAACTTTGTTTATGGTTGCAACTGACGTTTCTGTGCTCCAGCTCTACCTCTGGCTTAATTAAAAAACAAAAAACCAAACACACAAAACCAAAGACATCCCACTTCATCAAAAATGTCACAGCTGTTTTCAATAAAGCTAGAAAAATCTGGAGAGGTTGCCAGAACAAATCACTTTTTTAAAACAAAATATAACATTTTTAAGATTTGGAGAAAAAACATGGGAACTCAGCACAGAGATAACCCTGAAGCAGTTGGACATTTGCTAATTTCCTCATTAGAAAATCCTGTTAATTTAGCCATATGTGAAGTTTCTTAAAAGTGCCATGTGTCTGTGGTAAACAGGAGTCTTTGGGAGTTGGGTTGCTCCAGTGTGACGGCCTCCATGTGCTCTGTGTGAGCTGGGACACCCACGGGGCTGAGCTCTGAGCATCACACAGAGGGTGCAGTGCCCCTCTCGGAGCCCAGAGGATAACCAGGGTCCCCAGCCGCTGCCCTTCTTACTGCTGGTTCCTATCCGAGATACCTACAAATTGGGTTGTGGGGGTCATCTTGGTTATTGCTATTTACCCATCTTTGAAGGTCAGATTGCAAACTAACCATTCCTTAAATGCATTCGTGTGCAGATGGCCATGATGCCAAACTCTCGGATGGCAGCAAGCCCGGAAATACAGCTGGTAGGAATTATAGAGTCATAGAATGGTTTGCATTGGAAGGGATCTTAAAGAACATCTGATTCCAGCTCCCTTGTCCTGGACAGGGACACCTCCCATTAAACCAGGTTGCTCAAAGCCCCATCCAGCCTGGCCTTGAACACGGATGGGGCATCCACAGCTTCTCTGGGCAACCCCTTCCAGGGCCTCACCACCCTCACAGTAAAGAATTTCTTCCATACAGCTAACCTAAATTTCCCTTTTTTCCGTTTGAACCCATTATTCCTTGTCCTATCGCTACAATTCCTGATGAAGGGTGTTCTTGATTCGGTCTGATAAAAAAATTGAAATGGTGATTTTCAACTTAATCAAAAAAAGAATACAACCAAATATAAACATGAACGGCAGCAAGTAATTTGATCAACTCTTCTGACCACTAAGCCATTATTCAGGATTTAGTGACTAAAAAAGGCAGTGTCTTTTGTCCCTTTGACTTTGAATGTCTGATTAAGTGAAAGAAATTCATCTAATTAAGACATCCAGAGGATCATATTCAGCTTTTTGTGATTTATTACAGAATTTTAAAAGTTAACTTTGTTTTAGTGTGACTTTTATATATTAAAATTCAGGACCATCTGCACAGACTTTATCCATGCATATTTCAAACTCTGGAAGAGCTCAAGTTTGAATTAGTGCTGATGTGTGGACATTGCTCATCATTAACACACTGTACGTGTGCCCAAAGAAAGGTCAAGGGATCCTGAAATATAAAAAAACTCTCAACTGACACCTGCTACAGAATAATGATATTGGCCCATGCCAGGTTTATCAACCTGTTTGTGAAATGGGCAGCTAGAGGGAAGTGGGGGGTACAGGAGAGGACAACTTTGTACAATGCACTTTCCATCCCATAGTTGGTTAGATTTTTGAAAGCTGTGCCAAATAACACAGTGATAACTTGAAAATGACCAAATCTGTTGGATACAAACATGAAAAATTGATAAGTAAAGGAATATCCAGCATCTGTTACTGTGTAACATCTCAGGTTTTGCATTAATAGTCTGAATGAGGAGTAAAGGAGAAGGGACCACAAATCCGAGTAAAAAATTAAAATTTTTAAAAATAACATGTTTTTACCTATAAATGAGAGATATTTAAAATTTATTCCTGTGGCACATACTCAAAAAATGTACATCACTGCTTTTAGCATGAACACTGATTAACAGCATTAAGTATTCTATTTTCTACCATAACACTCATTTTCTAATTATTTAGATGTATCTCCTCTGGTTTCTTTCCAAAAAGAAAGCAAATGGGTCCTATCTAAACACAAGTGCTTTTAAAAGCAGGCATTTACACATGAACAGCGTCACCAATACCAGCCCAAATCAGTCCTCTGATGAAAACACACAGTTTAAAAGTTCTTGTACCTTACCTTCCCAGTCAAGTTGAAAGGTATTGAACTCTCAATCTCTGGTCAGATAAACAGTGACAATGTTCTTATTACTTGCACATGACACTGAGGCCCCCAAACACTGCTATCTGTTGTGACACAACCCCAGATATTGAGTTTGGTTCAAGGAAAGAAAAAAGAAAAAAGTGAAAATGAATAGTTTTTTTGGGTGCCCATACAAATTCAATCTATGTAGCCATTATGCACATCTCTGACAGCAACAGGGCATCTCCCTTTCTGTGAGCTGCACACTCTGCGTGTTGGCACAAGTATTGCATGAGCTGAAATGGAGACATGCCAATGCAATCACACAGTACTGCCTCAGTTACGGTGTCACCGCTGGCTAAAACTCCCACCGCATTCCCTCTCGGTTGACAGAATAGGCAAGGGCAGCAGGACAGTGGGGCAGAGCTCACTGTTCCTTCAAACTTCAGCAAGGCTGCATGATTCTCTTCTGCTCACTTTAGACCAGACTGACCAAGGGAGTAGAAGAGAAAGGGGAGCAAAAAGGAAAGAATTTGGAGCCCCTGTCTTCAGTTACACCCATTCATTTTGCCCAGGGATCCACGATTAGGATATACCCAAAAATGCTTCTGTTTTAAAAGATGTGACTTAAAGCAAACTGTCCAAAGCAATGAGGTAGCAAACAAACCTTAATTTTCTGTTCAGACTCAGACCAACTCTGTTTTTGGTCTTCTTCCAAACACTTCCCAGCTTCTGTCTCCAAGCATTTCCCTCAACAATCTCCACATAAACAAAAAAATCAGAATAAGTACCCAGGGACCACTGCCCACGGATGTGTGCGTGACGAGGAACATCACCAGTCTTCCTGGACTGGTCACGAAAAAGACGATGTTGAGGGTCACGTAGATCCTGCCGCTGGAGTTTGAAATATTTGTATGTTCCCCACGGCAAATTCTTACACACTGAAACCATTCACAGTGGCTGAATGAGGATCTGAGTACTTGGGTCGATGTTACAGACTGTGAAAAGGTACGAAGTAGCACATTATTTTCACTTCTTAGAATATAGCATCTACTAGGCCCACAAATAGGGCTATAAAACTGTCTCTCTTCCATATAAACTTCATGTTCACAAGCTCTGAATATTTGGGGTTAACATCTCCAGCCTGGGAAGTTCATTGAAACATCTTTCCCGTTTTTGTGCAACAGCGAAATGTCAGGAAAGGTGGAGCATCAAACACTGCCCCCAATCTCTGACCCTGTTATAAGGTCAAGTTCAACTGGACACCCTTTGATTTTTGACCAATTAAATTGTAAACCTGCAGGAATTCAAAATGCGTGCAACTGCCAGACGTAGGATCTAGGGAGAGCATGCTGCTCAGGTGAACACTCTGACCACAGGTTTACTTCTTTCCCTTTGAAGTAGGCTGTCATCCATTTGGATGGAAAATGAAGTGTGAAATATAGAGGCTTTACAACATGTAATGACTGCGACAATTTAGTTAAAGCTGATTTTCAGAAGCCAAGAGCTGGGTTTCAAATTAAATTCCTTATCAGTGGTCACCATGACAGAGTGTATATTTAGGAAATTATTTATTCCAACGTGATATAATTAATTGTAGTATTAAATGTTCTTTAAGTTCTGTGTGGCATTATAGGCACTGAACAAATAACAGTTGGAACACAAACCCTATGTAAGTCTATTATTCACCCACATTGCTCTGTGTGTTCACTTAGCAGGTTCCCAAAGAGAGACGACCAAATAGACTTGATCAAATTATTCAAATTTTCTGAATTTTGGTAAAATATTATTTGTTGCTCTTTGTCTAGTTTAGAGAAGAACAGAATTATCTAAGTCTGTTTCCTCCCAAAATAAAACTATATTATTGCAATGCCTGACCAGTTCTGCTCCTTGGTTGCAGTGCGTTATATGTTGGCTTTTTTACATCCTTGCTAAAGCTCCGTGCTCTTGCTAAAGAAACAATGAATTGTGTGCATGTGTATCTACATAGACACATTAATACTGCCCTCTGCTTCCTGCCCAGAGAGACTGAGAACTTACAAGAATTTACATGAAAAGGAAAATGTCTTTAGCTCCACTTATCGAGTATTGCACCTTTGAAGCTGAAAGACAGGGCTGGAAAGACCCAATTCTGCGTGAGATAACCAGCAGGTAATTGCTCACGTGAGTTTCAAAGAGAAACCAGAATTACTGTAGCAATTGTGTCATGACTGGTGGCACCAGAAAAAGGTGCACCTGCTCTCCTCATCAGCACAGCCGTGAGAAGCTGAGGAAGGACTGGAATCCTTCAGCACAAGCACCAGGTCTTGCAGCTTTGTTAGACCGAATGAAGGCTGACTCACAAATGTGCTGCAGATCAGGATGGGAGGGTAAATGCCAGTTGCATGAGAGTTTCTCCAGCTCAGCTACAGCACCCGTGTTCATCCAAAACTCCAGTTAATCTTGACAATGACGAGATATAACCTGAAGCTCTCTGGCCACGACCCCTCAATTTGGGTTAAGGTGAAGAACCCTCTTGCAGCAAGGGGACAGGTTCTGCACAGTGACAGCATGCCTGTGAGCCACGCTGCTTTACATTCCCTGAAGAATCCCACAGGACTTTGCTCTTGGGAGAGAATTGTAAAAAATGTTTCTATTATAGCCAGACGGA
Organism: Lycocorax pyrrhopterus obiensis; assembly: GCA_014706295.1. Classification (NCBI taxonomy): domain Eukaryota; kingdom Metazoa; phylum Chordata; class Aves; order Passeriformes; family Paradisaeidae; genus Lycocorax; species Lycocorax pyrrhopterus. Next base: position 9,714,912 of record JACSVZ010000007.1, on the reverse strand, counting down.
AAACTTTTCCTTTCTGACGCAGAGCACTCAATTCAGCTGGAATTGCCGAGTACAAGTCACCCGTGTCAGGATATTACAAGGACACCCAAGCTCAGCGTCTAAAAAGCAGTTATATAAATATCAAAATTCCGCATGGTGGAGAAGCTTCTTTCTCTCTCACCACCCATCTAAAAGATTAATCAGATCAATCATGGCACATTTCTTTACAGAATTCTATGACTTAAGTGCTACAGACATTAGCAACATTTCAATCTCCTGTCTCTGATCCTGAAAACATCATCTGTTAGGTTTTTGGCAATGCTAGAGGAAAATTGAGCTGCTTAAAAAAAAACCCCAGAGAACATTTCAGGAGATACCAGTGTCAATCTTTCACTTGCTCTCCCTACCTCTCTGCAAAAATTTACATAGAGTGAAAAATATGGAAAACTGGCATGGTTGGTGGCACTTTATAAAACCTCATTCAATACTAAAAAGCAAGCAGGGAAAGAAGGCTACTGAGCATGATACTGATAAACTTATCTCCTGCTTTCAGTAAAGATTCATGAAGAAGCTACATGTTAAGCCACTACTGTACTACCATAGAATATGCATACGGAAATAAAGGAGAGAAGAAAAGCCACAATTTTATTAAAAAGTGCAAAGACAGTGGCCTCATCCTACTTTGAGCACTAGTGGTTCTGAAAAAAAAGCCTCTTTAAATTCAGATTATTTCTCATTTGCATTTGCCATTACTGGGATTTTTCCTATAAGGTCCAATTAAGAAAAATATTTCTTTTCTACAAGGCAAATTTATCAAAAATTCAAATAAACTCTTTGATGCATTTTCTGCATAAACTAATCATGAATAAACATAATTCTCTTGCTCTAAGAACAGATGCCATCCTGTAACTCCCTGTCCCCAACAGCCCTGCTCTCCAATCATAAAGGAGAAGGAAATTGTTTGGCCAAGTTTACAGAATGAACCATAAATCATAAGCATCTTTGCCAAAGCAAACTCATGTTTCTTTTATGAAACAATTTCTCCTAAAAGAATTTATATTCATTTTTATATATGCATTTTTTATAAAATACATAAGGAAAGTAGAACATACTGTTCTGTTTCTCCTTTAGAAATGCTTAGTATTTTTCAGTTCTGGTTGAGAAAGCAAACATTTGCATTTTCACGTGGCTTTCTGAAGCTAGTTGCATGGACCTAGCTGCAGTACTTTGATGGATATGGGGAATATTAAAATTGCTTTGGAATATTTGAGTCACCATTATTCACAAAAGTCCAATTTGTAACTAGAAAACCTTAGGGGACTTTTGTTGAAGTCAGATGCTGGAAACATGAAGGAAGACTTGCACATCTTCATAATCAGGGAAAATTTCAAAGCTAGACCCTTTCTCAGGAGTTAAATAAAAATAAAACCCAAGTCTAAGAAGAACACAAAGGGAGCCTAGCCATTCCAGGAATACACATGCAGCAATGCCATTCTGACAGGATGGGCATCTCCCTCTCTTCCCAGACAACATTCCAGCTTTCAGAGAAACCCTGACCTGAAAGGATTGTCAGGAACCAGAGCTGCTCGCAGAAAGGTGCAGGGAGCATGGCAGAGCCCAGGAAGCTGAGCATGGAGGGGACACTGCAGCAGGACAAGGAGCCTGTCTGTGCTGCTCCCTCTCATCTCCCACTCCCCCAGCAGGGCACACTCAGCCTGCTTTGAGCAGCAGCTCGAGAAAACTCTGCACTGTCCTCAGGCTTTGAGTAGAGGAGAAAGAACACATATCTGAAGAGGCAGCATATCCCTGCTACGTGTGACGGTCAGTCACTTCAGTGCAGCTTCCTAGCCTTCTACACGAGCACAAGTGCTCAGCAGTGCTCTGGCTACATTACTCACATCTAGAACATGCCATTCAGACTGTCTCAGCCTGCAGAAGTCTGAGTGCCTAGTTATATCCATGGCTCTCGAGTGTGATCCTCTCTCAAGGGTCCCCTGGAGCACTCTTCTAGGGTACATTGAGAGGTCCAGGCCTGTCACAATGCTTTATTTCCTTTAGGGATGCCTTTGTGACACAACGCCTCTGCTTTTACTCTGAAAGGACTTCTTGTCATTCCTGTCTGATCTGATCTGATCTGTGGCTCTGGTTACTGGGATGGACACTGAGACGTAGTAAGTGGGACAAGACTCTGCTCCTCCACGTCCACCACTCTCATGTCAAAAGACAGGGCCTTTTGTAGCAGAATCATAGAATATCTTGAGTTGGAAGGGCTGCACAAGGATTGTCAAAGTCCAGCTCCTGGCCCTGCACAGGACACCCCAAGTGTCGCACCATGTGTTCCAGAGCACTGTCCAAATGCTTCTTGAGCTCTGTCAGGCTTGGTGCTGTGACCACTGCCCTGGGGAGCCTTTTCCAGTGCCCAACCACCCTCTGGGTGAGGAATCTTTTTCTAATATCCAACCTAAATCTCCCCTGACACAACTTCAGGCCATTCCCTTGGGTCCTGTGTCTTATTATCAGAGAGAAGAAGTCAGTGCCTGCCCCTCCTCTTCCATCTGTGAGGAAGCTGTAGATTGCAGCGAGATCTCCCCTCCACTTCCTCTCTCTAGCAGAGTCAGAGCTGATCTTAACTTTCCACTCCCCACTTTGTCCCACACAGTTTTGAAGACTAAGGCTTTTCCCCAACTATAAGAAGTTTAAAATTCATCCTCAAATCACATCTCTTTTCTGAGACTTGCTGTGATTCCCTCATCTGCACCTTATCTTTGTTTCCCTCTAAAGGGTTCCTTTATTTTCCTACCTCATCATGCTTGTCATTCTCTTTCTTCCTTTTCTTTTATTTTTATGTAACCAACACAGCCCAACCCAAAATAGGAGCCCCAGTGTGCTGAGAGCTGTGCCAACACTTCAAAAAAGCCCTGTCTGTTGTGAAGAGTACAATGCTTTTTCCTTGGTTATCCTTACCCTTTACATCCTATGCTGCAACACATCGTTACAGCTATCTGCCACTTCCCATTCATTAGGGTTAAAATCTCTACAGCAAGAGCACATTTCAGTTTCAGCATTAAAACCAAGTGCCTTGTCGCAGGCTGTGTCTTTTCTGCAAAAAAAACCAAAATTCACAACAATGAAAATGCAAGACCCTGATGCCAGAGACCTGAGGTTTCTCTATTCTGCCTTGCACTTGTTTAGCGCACCCCAAATGAAAGTCACTGTTTATTACACTTTTATGCTTAATTGATGTCTTCAGATGAGACAATGATCACTGGAAATGACAGCTTTTGGCCGGAAAAAGTAATATTATTTTCTGGTAACACAGCATATAATGTGTGTAATTCAAAGGATGAACAATTTCTTCCATTCAGAGTTCTCGTCTGCTTGCTTGTCGTACAAAGCGTATGCATTACCCGATTAAATAACTCATGGCCCCATAAATCGTTAACCATGTGTACAGTACATAATTCAGCGATCTGCAAACTGTGTTACAATACACTATTTCCAAGCTTTTCTCAAGTTTAAAAAAAAAACCAACAAAACCCAACCAACAAACCCACAAACAACAACAACAAAAAAACCTGCAAAGCTTTGTTCACCAAACACTGTGCCGGTGACCTTTCTCTCTAGTTTCCCTTGCATGTTTGTTCAGTTAACTGCTCAAAACATTTAAATGCTACATTCAACCCCTGCAAAGTCAAACCGACGCATGACAATCCATCAAAATCAGCCAGATAGCAGAAAGCACATTCCGATTCCAGAATTATTGTTGTCTGAGTCTAAATGACAGGGTATGAAACAAAAAGAGCACAGAGCCTGATTTTCCACAGCAAAATTAAGCCCAAAGAACGATAAGGAAAAATCCTTTATACTGAGATCCTACAGAAATGATATGAAATTGAAGAGGACAGGAATGCATGTAACAAGGCACTTGCATTGTCACACATACAATCTTTGATCAAATAAAAAGGTTGCTAAATGTGTGTATAACTGAAGACTCACTAAAGCAGAAATTATGAAACTATTTTCTGGCAAATAAAGCAAAGATATGTTTATGCCATTAGGTCTCAATGAAAACTCTTTCCCCAGGTTCCATCTCAAATCTAAGGATTAAATACGTAGTGATGAAATGTTTTAATTCTCTTAATTCAAAAACATATTAATAATTTAGATATATAACTCAGAAGAAACAAAAATTGCGTCACAAGACAGCTTGCTTCATGTAAAAAGCTTTGTTACCATTATTAGCCAGCAAAGGAATTAGTAAAAGAAGCAACCTAAAACAGGTACCGGTGAATTAAAAAGAAGAAATCACCCCAACTTCTTTGAAATTAGTGAAATAGAGGTATTGCTATTTAGGAATATCTCTGTCACTGCATTTTGCTAACTCAGGTAGGCAGACACAATGACAACACACCCATGTCTCTCTCTATCTTCCTTCCTCCGACAAGGAGCAGACTGGTACTTTGCTGAGCCATTCTGTGGAAGGGCCAGCGCCAGTCCAGCCAAGTGTTCTGCAGTTCTCACCAGGCCCTCCTGAAGCTTTTGCCTCCCAGAGCCACAAGGTTCTCAGTCTGATTCCCATCTCCCGCTCACTCGCACAGGAAAACGCGTTCCCAAAGCAGCCAACACGTGTCAACGGAAAGGTTTAAAAGTCTTGGCGGAGAGTTTGAACCATATTCTGTCTTTAACAAGGCGCGAGCCAGCGGTGAGTAATGCAGTAAGAAATGTCCCAGCTGCTGGTTGCTAAACACCTGGGATCCTTTACAGAAATCTCTTATCTTGGACATGAGGCTTTCTTCCTCAGAAAAATCCAGGACAGCACAGCCTGGGGGCAAATGTGACCAGAAATTTAACTCAGCAGCACTGGGCACAATATCTTTGACAAGCATGGACTAAAAGAAGTGGTTTCTCACGCTGTGATCCTTGGAGTACCTGCACTCAGTAGGGATGCGATCAAACTTTGGGAAGGGATGTTTTTGGGGAATCGGGCAAAGCAATTCTCTTGTGATGCAAGGACAAGGTAATGTTCACAAAAAAAACTGTTGAAAAAGCAGTCGGACATGGGAGAAAATGTTCTTTAAAAGAAGAAGCAAGCATGCTGAGAAACTGGGATTTCAGCAGTTGTGTCTTGATGGGTGAATGTTTCAAGATTAAAGACGCTGAAAGAGACTGGATTCTGAACTATTTTGCCACAATCCTCATGAGGATTTGTCACATATGCAAACGTTCTGCAGTTTAAGTTATGTTGGAAATAGTACAATACAAGGCCCGGCTCTCTGATTTCTTTTATGATTTAAGCTGGAAAAGGAGTTGCAGGGGATGCACTATTTTCCAAACAATTTCCCTGTAACTTTAGAAAAAACAAAATCGGTTCCATCCACCGTCAGTGATCAAAACACTAATTCATCTGCTCGCTTGTCACTTCAGACATGTCAGCTCCCTGCCACATTCCTTCCTACTTGGTTTTTCCGTTACCCCCACAACAAAGTTCAAGCAGCTCCTCTTCAGCATCATGGAAATTTTAAGCACTTCTCCTGTTTGTCTGACCTCTGTCTTACAGCACTACCTGTGGCATTTTCTCTCTGCGAACACCAGAAGTATCGAAGTTCCCCTATTTGTCTCATCCTCTCCTTCTCTACACTCTCTTCAGGATCTTGTCCAGCCTCAAGAGCCAGAAGGAATTATCCATTTGTTGCTGGATAGGCACACTGGGGAATGTGGAATGGTAAGACTCCTACCTAGCCAGAGACATGAAGTAGGGTTTTATTCTCAATGCTCACAGTGTTAGGTCAGAGGGCCTTATGCTGACAAACACACGTGCAGGGCAATAGAACAAGTGCTGCTCATGCATGAACACCTTTTAATGCACCAAAGTAACAGCAGAGTAAGCAAGCAACAACAATATGCGAAAGTAACTCGCATTGGCTTCAGCAGCAGCGGCTTTTGAGGTGAAAGCACTAAGTGCACAGGTAACAGAACCCAGCAGTTTTGAAATACAAGCAAATAATAATATAATTGACAAAATCGCTCAGAATTTGGAAGTGCTGCTCCATGAGGGTCTGTTTTAATGCCTAGACCCCAATGTACTCCGCATTGTAGCAAATTTCCTACAGGCAGTGCTCTCTTGCCTGCTGAGTGAGACATCATCTCCCTGCTGAAAAGGGCTAAAGCAGCACTCCTCCTGGCAGTGGAATTAGCTAATGCCCAAGGCAGGGCTGGCACCCTCAGAGCTTTTGTCCAGTATTGAAATGCTACTGTGTTTCTGCCCATAGGAAAATCTCCTGTGCAGAAACTTAAACACATTTTGACTACAGAAGTCAGCATCTAAATCCAGAGCACAATCTGTAAAGGGAAATAAAGGGGAATTGACATGAAATGCCCAATTCTCACATTTGCTCCTAAGGCTAAACAATAAATTTTGTTTTCAAAAATATCTACTCTCTCCTTACTTTTGAGTTATAGCACTTATCCAAAGTAATAAAGGAAAACACACCATGATAAAAAGTCTGCAAACTGCTCCTACACACAGATCTTATTCCACTGCCTATTTTTCAGGCTTTATACTTTTCTAAAATTATATAAACTAAATGCTCTATTTTTAAACTAAATTATAAACCAGTCAAGCAATATTATATATATACACACATGGATTTAAATCGTCGAGGGAAATTATCGCAGTACCTGGGCACATTTTACATAATGCACCTCTGATTGAAATCACCACAGAAACTGCTCCCTGCCCCTCCCAGCTATTGAAACAGCTATAGAAGGACCCTGAAAAGGGTAGCCAGGATACCGATTGCCAAGTGAAATTCCTGTGCCCGCCGTTAGTGGAAGCCTGGAACAAAGAGGTGCATTTAACGCTGCTTCCTAAACTTTGCCAGATTCAGGCTCAGACAGATTTCTGGCAGGAGCAGGATGCCGAGCCAGGAGCCTGTCGCTGAGAATGACCTGCCCCCTCGTTCCCACGAGCTCCTCCCTTGGGACAGATGCAAGGGATGTGAAAACCCAGTCATTAATGGGGAAACAGAGCGTGGGGCGAGAGCAACCCTCACACTCGGGGCAAAAAACAACTGGGCTCTTTGCACTGAACAACAAACTTCTTGGAAAATCCTACAGGACTTAAAGAACAACACCACAAATTGGGTTCATCACAATGCAGGCAGCTTCTACAGAATGACTTCCAATATCTGTGCAATTCAGTAAAGAAGGATGACCTTTCTCTAGGAATTTTTTATCCTGTCCTGTGGAGCTCCAACAGACACGCAGCTCTGGTTTACATCTTTAGGAAGATTTCGAAACCTTATACAAAGGCTATCACTGTTTTTCTCAACTGTCTGTGACTTTGCCAAGGGAAATTGTGTTTCATTTTATGCAGCCAATACAAAAAAAATGCTATTGGAAAACAAATGATGCCTGTTGTCAGAAAAGATAAGGTAGAGCTGACCCTTAAAGCAGGTGGCCCACAGAGGTGGTGAGGTGCCTGCTGGAACTCTGGTGGGTCAAACGTGATATTTCATATTTGCAGCTTCAGCTTACGAGTGTCAAGCTTTCAACATGAATTAAAAATCAGAAAACACATGGTTTCCATCTCTTCTTATCAACTCAGTACCCTGTTTCAATGCACTACCAGCTCCGAATCTGTACATCCTGCTCCCCTTGGATAACTTTCTGTGCACTAGTTACATTGAAAAACAGGAAAATCTAGTTTTATTCTGATTTCTCAACAACACTTGAATTCATAAAATTTCAGCCACAGATTGATATAAAATCATTGCAAGGCCAAAGGAAAACCCCAGGCTGAAAAAAACCAATGCTTGATCCACAGATGTCACATATCCTGTAGCAGATGGACATTGTGAGACAGAGTACGTTGCACACACCTTGTGTGGAGCTATTTCGTCTTTGCATGCAATTAAAAAAAATAAAGGATGATGCAATCCTAAATTTCATTGAATGTGTGTGGTTCAAATATTAGTCATACTGATATTCCAGAACTTGTAGCCAGTGAAAGTTCCACTGCCATTAAAACACCAAACATGCTGGTGGGCACTGTCCAATGATGAATGTTTTCAAAGATCTCTAAGGAAAAAACGATGGGATATTTTAATTTTTAATAAACACGCAAAATGTTTAGATATAGTACTGTTAGTCCTAAATTCTGAATAAAATTGCAAAATATCAATGTTATGCCTCGGGACTTCAGTACCAATGATTATAGTGTGTGCAATTTCCAATAATATATTTTGTAGTGAGAGGGTTTTTTTTGCCTTTTAAACAAACAAACAAAAAAAATGTGAAGGGAGACAGAACAAAAAAAAGCCCACTATAGTATTCTGTGAATTTCTTGAAATAGAAGTGTCTCTCCCATAAACCTAACCAGAACTGACATGTAATACAACAGATTTATACAGGAGGATATTCCTACCTGGCACTTTTACTCTATTTACAGAGGAACAAAAATTAGAGTAACATTTTCTAATCCATAGGATGACACAAGTACTATGTGACGCAACTAAAATTTTACTAGAGGGTAAGTAATGATGCTGTGGCTTGTCTGTGATCATCCTAATAGGTGAGTGTGCCACATCATGAACGTGAAGTGTCTGTGGTGTGCTGTGACTGCAGATGGGCCCTTGTCTGTCCTGACTCTGATGTGGCTGCCACGGCACCACCAAGCCTCCAGTCTCTGATGTGACTTTATTGCCGTGGCTGTGGCACTGCCTCCGGTGTCACGCTCAGTCTCCTGAGCATTATTTTGGCATTTATAGGTACACGCACAGTCTGAAGGCAGAGTTCCAGAGTTTAAGCAGTCCTGGTGAATTCTAGAGGCTTGGCAACCCTGAAAAAATGTTACAGCCCTTTTATTCTGTAAATATTTTACAAAGCATTTTCAAGGACGGTGGAGGAAATTAATATGGCTAAAAGGGCTGGGTTTTGTCACCTAGACTTTTGTAGGTATTTAAATGTGCAAAAATGCTAAGAAAGGGTGTTATCTTTTAAAATACAAAAAAAATCCCCTGCAAACTGTGTATAGTAAAATACATTAACCCTCCAGTTTAGGGTGTGTTCTCTTAGAACGCATGTTATCACAGCCACATTTTAGGGGACTAGTATTTCAAAGGGAGATTAGACCACCTGAAAATTATGAAGGACATTAAAACACGGTATTTTTAAAAATACAATAAAATTTAGTTTAGCTCAGTTCTAGAATTTGGAGGGGAGGGATGAAGTTAAGCAAAACTTCAAGCATTTAATAGTATAACTAAAAAAAAACCAACCTCCGTACTTCTGCATAACTGTGTCATCTCTAGATGTTAAAATTTATTCTTGTGGTTTCTTCTGCAGGATTTTAAAGTTCTGTAAGGTTTTCCATTTTTTACTGGCAAAATCCCATGAAACTAGAGGTCAGAAGTGACTTTATTGAATATAAACATTTGTGAGATTAATCTTCAGGAAGCAATTATTCACTTTCAGAAAAATGGAGGACAGACTTCTCAGAAAAGACACAAGTTTTGCCAATGAACAACTTCCAACTGGCATAGCAGAAAACATGACAAGAGATAAGCTCAATGATCTGGTTTGCAAATCTAGATAAACAAAATTTATCTTGTAGGAATTGTGATTCTCAATTGTACTGTAGCACGAAAAACATCCTGGTAATTGTCAACTTGAGAAGCTTCAATACAGTGCATATAAACACTCTGAGGTCACATTTATAGTTAATGTAAACTTGCACACATGTAAAACCACAATACACCGAATTCTATGTGTACATAAAACATGAAATAAAATAAATCATGCCAATGCACAAAGCCTGAAATCTGTTCCTTGAACTTCATGCATATTCCATAAAGTACAGATTACATCCAATTTTTTTAAAAAGCTATATTGTACTTCAGACCTTAAAAAGCAATGCAGAGAAAGCATTTGGCAGGCTCAGTTCCCTTAGAGCCTGCTGGACTCCTCCCAAAGCAGGTCTGAAGGACACCATCATCACGAAATGCCAAACCTGAGCTGGTTGCCATCAGCCCAGCTCTCAGCCCTTTGCATGTGCTTCATCCCAGACAGCCCCTAACCAAACTCTGTCATGCTCTCTTTCAACACTGAACTAATATGTTATTTTTAAAAAAAAAATTCTCCATACCTGCTATAAATGCAATTTTACAAAAAAAAAAAACCACCAAAAATAAACAAATAAACAAAAAAACCGCTATAACACGTCTCATTTCACAAGAATTAACTGTGAAAACAATTCTGCCATTATTTTGAAGTGAAATCCCAGTTCGAACCACATTAAACCCCTCCATTCAGAAGTAGGGAGCCATGCAAACACTGCCTCACTGTACACAAAACGTCTGCTTCCGGATGTATATTACAATCAGGTAAGCAGCGTCCTGGGAAGCAGCAGGAGCCAGTCTGCTAGCAGAATCAGGAAGCTGGGGAGCATGCAGAACTTGTCAAACAGAGCACATGTGCCCCTAGAAGCACAGAGAAAATGTCTTATTTCCTGCAATGAGAGGCAATATTTCTAGGGTGTTGGAGAGCTGTCTTCATGGAGAAACACTGGCAACTCTTCACTGCCTTTTTCTGAAAACGTCTGCTTGCTAAAGCCCAAGATGAAATGTCCAGAAGCACCAGCACAGCAGGCTGGTGACGAGAGCATTCCACTTGCAGGCGTGTATCCCGGAGGTGAGGACCTTGCCCCAAACCACCCAGAGGGAGTAATTTGGGAAACCTCCTCTAAGGGAGAGGCTTCCTCCTGCAAGGTAAACTCCCAAGCTGGCAGGCTTTTGGCTGCACAAGCACAGGTATCTTTGCTGTACAGACAGGAATCAAACGTTGGGAGAGTCTAGTTTTGCCACAACACAGAAAGGGAAAAGAGCTCAGTCCCTGAAAACTGCAGGCTTGGAAAAGGTTTCCCCCAGAAACCATAGAACAAAATGCAAAACTGCAGCTCGCTACACAGAAGGGAAAGGCAAGCTTGCCTCCCCCTTTCTTTTGACATTATTATCCCACATCAAAGAAAATATTTTGGCATAAGCATTTTATATATTTACATTTCTGAAATAAAACATCTGCTCAGCACACTATTCAAACTCTTTTGGGGACCAATTCTGCTTTCACAGATGCCCACACAACTGTGGAGAACTTAGTGATTAGAAATGTTAGAAAAATTGGACACACTTCCCAGGATTACTCTCCCAAGCTGGTTCTCTTCTGTTTTCTCACTCCCTCAGATGCTTTCCTCTCTACCCCTCCCCTTATATAACTGTGTCCCAATTTAAAAATCCATTTGCTGCGTTTATCAAGACAGTTTTTCCTTTTGATAAAAGGTATCACCTGGCTTTGCTTAGAGATTTATTGGTCTGTATGAAAGCCTGGTCACTCGCCTTTCTTTCCAGGCTTGTCAGGGTTTCGGGTGCAGCATGCAGAAGTTTGTTGGATTCGCAGTAAGTGAATCTGCTGCACTCACAGTTCTGTGCCTGTGACTGTATAATGGTACTTTTCCTTACCTGGGATAACAACTCTACTAAATGTGTTTCATTTTTTATCCAACTTGGGCTTTTTTAATAAGAGATATAAAACATTGATATTCCTATTACATCCCACAAGGGAAAAGAAACACCATTTGCTATAATCAGGGGAAATGTTTTATTGCCTAAGACATGCATTTATCTCCCTCACAAACAGAAGTCATAAAAAGAACATACAACTGGTTAAATGTTACTTGATGTACCTTAGGTCCCAACTGGTTTGCTTTAGGTCCTGCAGTGTCTTGTGGAATTAAATCCAGGCATGAACACAGGTTAATGCTTTTTCTTTCCTTTTAGCAGAACTCTGTCAGTCTGGCCCACACCCCAAGAGCTTTCACTTCAGACTAACCTGCAAGCAGCACTGTGGGTCTCTCCTTTACTTCTCCTTCCCAATGCTCCACCGATTCACTGCTGACTAATTAATTATAAACCTCTGTTCTTAAAGCTCTTATATAAATCTCTGTCCTTGTTGCCATCCTGCAGATCTATTCAGTGATCACACTCTTGCTTAAATCACGTAAGAAAGACTGGTCTGTCCCTTTTATCTGAAAGGCTGTTAAGGAGGCCCAAATTCTAAAGCTTTTTGTAATGAACTGTTCTTTCTTGAAGACAGTTTACCATCAAGCATCCTTCCAGGTCTCATGAAGGGCTACACTGCACAAACTGAGATGACAGTTGTCAGAAGGAAAAGCCAGTCCTTTCCTGAATAGAAAGAAGAATAGTTGTCTTTTTGCTTCTGTCCTTTCTCCATTGTACTTTCAAGGCACAACTGGAGCTCCTACAGCAACAGGTATTTTTCTTTGCTAAGATTCATTGTTGGATGCTCACTGGTATTCTGAGTTCCTAATTCTAAACCCACTTCTCTCTTTTATAAACCTGCACGTTATTTGTATCTAAAGGACATCCTTTGTAAAGGCTGCAGTTTTCAGAAACTTGATTCCACTTTCTTCCAGGGCCTTCTATCTTCCTCTCCTCCTCCTCTCTGCCACAATGGTCTCTTAAAGAAATCTCTTATGTGTGCTGCTATTCAAAAATAAAATCAGGCATTTGATCTTTTCTGTCCAGACTTCCTTCTCATTCTCCATTTTCCTGGATTCTGTCATGTGTTGCACTGTTAGCTTAACGGCCACTTTTTAACAGCATATATAGAAAATACCAGAACAAATAAATGCATCCAACACTGTGTTTCATTTTTATATTTGACATAGAATCATAAGCAAGTGGGGAAAGAGAATAATTTCAAGTTTTTCAAGTCTAACTTTCTTGGAATTCCATACTGCAAAATATGGACTGCAATCCGAATGACAAAATTTGCTAAAAAGTTCTGAATCTAAAATACATAAAAGGCTCTTCTACAGCAGCCATTTTGTATCTGACAGAAGTTGTAGGGTTCCCAGTCTCAGATTTTAATTTTGTCCCTTATGCCATTGACTGCTTTTTAGAGATTTAATCTTAGGTATTTATGCTTTTCCCTTTGAAGCAAAGGGTTCTTGTCCTCCTCAGCTAAAATCATGCTGTCCAGAGTTTCCCATGCTCAAATCTATGACTCAAACTGTACTACAGCTCACCTAATATTCAGGCTTGAACAACATAAGCCCCAACTCATCAAGGGTTGTTCCAGTCAGTGTGATAGATGGAAAACACAAGATCATTTTCATCTTGGTCACAAAATTCAAGGAAGCAAGTTTGCATGCAAATATCGTTTGGAATTTATGGTGCAATAAATCAAATTTTTCTCAGCTGACCTAAAAAAAATATAAATATATGTATATGTATATCACTATTTTTCAAAATATCTTCCAGAGGTAGGGTGCTTTCATGTTTGGAGTTGGGAGAATTTTTTTAAAGGAGAGCTTTACTGAAATTTTTGGGTGTACCAGCTTCTGCTCAGATGCAGCTAATTGTTCTGGATTTCCAATTGCAAATCCATTCCATAGATTTATGAGTTCTCTAATGCACTTTCACCATTACTATATCCTTATGCCTGTGACATTTTGGGTGAGTGGGAATGCCAATTCCACAAAAATTCAGACCAAAAAAATAACAGTTGACATTTTCAGACATGTATGATCAGGTTTAACTATGACTTAAGGTTGAAACTCAGCAAACCATCACACTTCATTACGTTCTCCATTTTTTGATGTGAGGCTCTTTATGGTGTGGTGGTATCAGTTTTTTGGGTGTTTTTTTAATTATAGATCTGCATTTAAAGTTTAACTGAAGAATATCAAAATGAATCTTTGGGTAGCTGGATTTTAAAATATCCAACATTAGCTCCATCATAGCTACAAAAAGCTTGTGCACAGTTTTTGGATCACATTTCTACTTCTCCAGTTTCAGAGAGAAATCATGATGGAGACCATAATGTGGTAAAGAGACACGTTAGCAAGCATACGGAGACAATTTGGAAAAACAAATAATTTTTTTCTTTTCATTTGTAAGTGTTACTCAATTCTCTCTGACCGTGAAAGACTGCGGAGAGTGGCTGAGCAATGTCCTGTACAAAGCACTTCTTGGCAGCCACCCTCTTAGGACTTTGTAAAATCTAATCTCTGTTTGTCTGTTACCATTTCACCAAGGTTTCTGTTACAGGGCAGTACTGACAACATTTAAGTCACCGACTAGAGTTCTGACACTTCATCAGCACTTAACATGTCATTTGAACAACACTAAAATGTATTTGTGCAAGCATACCAAGAGGTTAAGGCAAGTGGAAAAGTTACCAAGTTATTTCCTACCTCTCTCTTTGAAAAATCTGTTTCTGGGAAGGACACTTAGAAAAAGATACAGCTACAGCTTCTATCCCCTGCCCTCCCAATTAGGAGCATGAGCAAGATTGCACGGCTCTATAGCATGCTGTCTGAGCCTCCTGTGCACTACATCCATTCGTTGTTTGCTGGGGGAAGTGAAATTAGAAATGTTTTATTATGATTTCCAAATTACTGTGTAACAAATGCTTCAATAATCCTTACGGCACAAAAAAAAAAAGCCTGTTTTGCCCAACAAGCAACTGACAGCTTTCTAATGCAGCTCCATTAAAGCTCTTTCCTGAGTGTGAGAGGCACTTTTTAACTAGCTCCTCAGGGCATTGTTAGATATCATTGCTTACAGCCACTGCGAGCCACTGTGCCATGGCAGTGCTTCCCACTTCCTCCTGATCAGTCTAACACAAGAGGGGACTTGAAGCACAAGAAAAAGTCTCAGACAGCCGAGATACGAGCTGTAAGAATGTCTCTTTATGTACAACAGCAGCCCAGAATGAAAGCACAGCCTCCTGGAGAAAGATGGCACTCGGGCCATTGGATGGAAACAAAGAACATCTTCTGTGGGTGTCTTTTCTTAGGTTAGTAAATTGCAGGTGCTTGGAGTCATTTAAAAATGGGGAAATAATAGTTTCTTATTTTATGCTTTAAGCATACGCTAGTCTACTAAATGAGTAAACTTGAAGTGAATCTCAAAGTCATCTTCACTATAGGAGTTGATCCATTTAATCTAAACATGAAAAATTAGGACTTAGACAGGCAACAGAATGCATATTTTTGAAGCAGAGATTACTAAAACTACTTGATTATGTATTTATTTAAGAAGATAACTGTCATGAATTTTGCAGCTCTTCCAAGTCAGAATTTGTGGAGATCAGATTCAGAAGGTATTAATTTACCTTCTACAGTCAAAGGCACACAAACAGTTCTTGTTGAATAAATCCTTGATAGCTATCAAAAGCTGCATCCGAAGTTCAGATGCTTATTTGCAACAAATCATGCCGACACTGTCAGCTCTTATTGCCCAGCTCTACTGGGAGACTGTTAATAAAGCAAGCGTGAAATCTCAGCCAGTATCAGGCTGTTTTCAGGACAGATGGGAGACATACAGCCTTCTAGACCCAGGTAGAACATGGAATTAATTAACCAAAACTATTCCAAAGCCATGTGACTACCAGTGCATCATTTCAGAAATGGAGTGAGGGGGTAAGTCACCCTATTCCTCTTGAACAGCGCCTGGAGTTTCCCATCCCATGTGTTCCCCCTCCTGCTGGGGAGGGGACCAGCTGACAAACTCTGGGCAGCCTCTCAGCAAGTGCTATTTGATTCCTGAGCCTTCAGGCCACTTCCTATCACAGTGACACGAGGGGTTAATGATGTTGATCCTGGTTCCCTCTACTGCATTTTGGTTTTTTGGGTTTGTTGTTTTAATTCCTCAAAGTCACCAGAAGAGATCTAAGGCAAAATTACAAAGATGAGTATGAACTCTTCCCCAACACTCAACACTCATAAGAGTACAGGACAAGAGAAGATATTGCAGATATCAACCAGAGCTAGAGAAGCATGTGGTAGCAGAAAAGGAAAATATCAGGCACTTTTGGAGAAGAAGACTGATACGGTTACAATGTGATTGAGTTCTCCACAATGGAGATAGATGACCATTTACTTTCTTCATTTATCTGCTCACATCTGCACTTTACATTTCAAGGGGCTGAAACTCTTCCATCGTCCCATTTATCTAAAGGACTAAAGGCAGCACACAATCCACATGGGAAAAAAAAAACCAAACATGGCCCCGGGATATATGTTGAGCAGTTTTCAGGAAATCTTATTTATTTCCTCCGAGTCCTCAATATCTAAAGCTTTTATGTATTCATTATCAGCAACATGTCGAGTAATGTGATAACTTGACAAGGTTCTATTGAAGCAGCTTAGTGGGACATACAGTACTTATGCTGCCTGATAAGAAAACATTCAGAAAGGTCATATCCTCTGTTGTATTCCCTATCTCTCTGGGCAGCAGCAGTTTGGGTTTTTCTGAAAACTAAAGTTTGAAAAACATTCCTGGTAAAAGTGAGTGAAAAGCAGTCCGGTTGCATTAGCACGACGACAATCAGCTGCTATTAATATTCATGTTACTTTCCAAAACTGGGTATTAAAATAAAAACCCTCGCCAAAAAGCTAACCGTGATGACTGGACGTGATTAAGACACGAGTAGCTGGTTAGACCTGGGATATCATGGCAATATCCCTCTGACTGGCTCCTGGAACAGCAGCACAGGTCCCACCTTGCCTGCTCACCTTGCTGCTGCACACCCACTGCTAAGCAGTGCAGGGAGCCAAATCAGATTTAGAACACAACAGAGCAGAACATGCACCGTGGCTGTGCCTGACTTGCACTTACACAAGTAGCAAGGAGTAACTCTGTTTGGAAAGTCTTGTGATGTTGGAGACCTGCAAGAGCTCGTTCTGTGCCACTGATGCACAGAACAAGGACAGGAATGGGGCAAAGGGTGTGGTCAGCTTTCATGGAGCTCCAGAACACATCTCCTGCCCCAGCAGGTGGGGCCTGGGGCCACCTCAGGACACAACAGATGAGCAGCGATGCTCCAGCCCCTGATATGCCTCACAGCTGGAGGTTCCCTAAAAGGTACTGTGGAGCTGCATTTGTCACACCATCTCCTGAGCTGCAGTTTCTATGACTCCAAGGCAAGCTTGGCCAAACAAAGAAATTCCTGCTATTCAGGTAAAAGAACACAAAATGACAGCCCAGCAACCTCTGTTATAACAACACCACCAGTTACAATAAGCTATTTCAGAGCTATTACTCTATTTTGGGCACACACTGTTTATATGATATACTGCCTGATATTATTTGGGATATGGGGACACATTCAGCTCGATGTGTAACACATATGTGTTTTGTCACAAAATCTTTATATATAGGCCCACTACAAGTATTAAAAGTAACTTTGAAAGGCATTTTCTCTAAGCAGTAATTTATTGTAGTTAAAAGTCTTCTTTATTTTCCAACATACCTTGCTGCTAATTTCACTGAACATATTCAAGTTGTCTTTGTCATTACTACCCTGTCACTTATTTCACCTTGTGCATGCAGCCTGATTTCAAGCAAGTTTTACATACAGAAAAATACAAACATCATTATCTGACTTTATTAGATACAATGTTACTGAACTTCAGTAAAAACATTTTCTGGTTGTAAACCTGGATCACAGCTGCATGTCACAAGCAAAACAGTGAAATGAGTGATGAGGTGGAAGGGAAAAAACCCAACACTATTAAACAAATTAAAGAATCATCATTTACATAAATACCTGCTCATACTTAAATCCTTCGAAAGATAATAATTTTAAATCCTGGTAAATACTGTAGCTCAGTTTGTCAAGGGTCAAAAGCACTTGTTTTTTTCCCCTTCACTCAGAATGCTGTTGGGATCAGAATCAGCAGATTAAAGGGTTGCTGTCAGCTGTTCTGCCTGAGGGAGGGTTTTCCTTGTGATGAGAGTCTGCACTTGAAAACATGAGGCAAGTGGAAAGACAAACACCTGTAACAATCATTTCTCTAATTCTGACTGAAAATCAGCCTGACCATCAGTTCTTGGTGCACTTTTATAAAGCCTCACTTGATGACAGAAGCCTAATTACTCTTCCTATTGGCAACTCCTACAAATAAAACTTAATTCTGGGATGCAGTCAGCAAATGGCAGCAGATTCCAGATGGAGAGTGAAACACTGCCCTTCATTTGTGATGTCAAGCCCTTTATGGCCACAACTACGAGCCAGTTAATCAGAGGTATCATCTCGGGTAACACAGCAGCTTCTGCTTGCAATCAAAGCTGCTCTCACACCAAGGTACAACTCCACGTGAGCTGTAGCTGAAGACAGAGTGCCTCTGTGCACAGCAGGGGTGGGGGAGCAGGTAGCAGAATTGTCCCATATTTTATTGGCAAATAATGACTTTATCAGATCAGAGGACAAATTTTAGCTCAAGGTGAAGCTGACATCATGCTACTTTTGAAGATGAAAGGAAATTAATCTGATTTTGACTTTGTGCCTGGCCCTCTTTACAGCATCTCACCAGGATGCCTGGGACTACAAAAATATGTAGATTCTCGCTGGGCATAAATCTTGTGCTAGGGCTCACCATTGATCTTCAGACTTAAACTCTCTGGCTTTTCAATAACTTCATCTGTGGTCCTGTTGTGATAGTTATCTACTGCCTCTTTTTTTTGTAAGAGATTAGTAACAATTGAAATCCTCATAACAAGGGTCTTATAAGCATAGACACAGTTCTTATTCAATTAATAGTCTTTGTATGTTCCAATGTCCACACTGGGGAAAAAAAAAGAAAGGCAAACTTTTCCATTGATAACATAATTTTATCATTTGCTGAGCCTTTACATGTAATACAAGAGAGATCTTTTTCGTAACAAAAAAAGGGAGGGGTGTCAGAGACTGATGTCCAAATTTAAAATGGCAAAATGTTAATTGGGGATTGAAACTGTTAATAAACCATATCAAAGACAGTTTTAATCACATGAGGATGTCTAATTAAATTAAAAGGTTTTCACAGGGAGTGTCTTTGACCTGTTTGTTCAAATTTAAGACCAGTGATTGAAATCTCACTGTAGGGACCCCAGGATTTGAAAGCTTTGGGATTCCCCTCTGGCTACCTCTCATTCTTATTGGATTCCCTACCTCACGCAAAAACATCAGAGGGAGATCTCCAGGTACTTGTCCTGAGCACTACCCAGTTTGGATACAGTTTTGAGATGCAACAGTAGGGCACTGAAAGCTAGACTGGAAAGGAGATTCTGTGAAGGGGAAGGCAAATGACTGTAACATTAAGGCTGCTGCACGTAGTAATTTCTTGAAGCAGAAATATGTACTTGGCTCCATTTCCCAAAAGGTTGTCAGAAAACCCAGTATTTGCTTATCCTATAAGTTTGCCCTCACCCCGTTTAATGTTTTATACATACAGCAGGCTTCAGCTATGTAGAAGGATCTTTTTGAACTTGCAGGGCTCAGAACAAAAGATACGTTCATGGAAGTAGATTCAATTTCACTTCAAGAAATTTACAGTCTAAATACCTGCAAGATCCTCAAGATTTTTATTGTTTTGAACAACTAAATCTAAACTTGAGGGTCTCAAATTTAACGGAGTTCTTAAGCAGAATCCTCCAAAGGTGTAAACCAGCCTTGCTTCACCATTCTCAGCAAATGCACTGAAACTTGACATCAGGGGACAGAAACCCTAAAGCACAGTGAGCCATCTTCTTAGGAGTTACAGATCCTTCTCTGGAGAGTGACTGTCATGAAATGTTTGTACAGCAGCCAGCATGCCCAGGCTGTGACCTCAGCTAGGATCCCTATCCCACTAGAAATAAAAATTATCTTAGGAGACGCTGGAAATAACATTATTCTACTTCAGGTTAGGCATAATTTAACCTCCTAGAAATGAGTTCAGATATGCAATTCTTGAGCAGAGGAGCAAGGAGAAACCAGGCATGCAAGTCAGGCATGCACTGTAAAACCTGCTGTAGGTAAAACCTGTCTCCTAGGCTCCAGCAGGAGAACCAAAAGAGAGAGGAGAGTGCCTACACACAAAAGTTGGAGTTGTAAAGCAAACCTCACTCAGTCATTCTCGGTGATAAGCTCAGACAGATGGGGTGCGAGCAGGGGGCCTTTAATGTGCATTCCTGTGCGTATCTGCAGTTTTGTAGGGTGTACGTCAAGGAATACAAAACACAAAGTTTTCTGAGCATGTGAATTAAGAACCTCAGGGAGCAGAAGAAATATTGATTAGACACAGTATGCTGTTCAGTACAGAAAAGTACAGGAGATAGCCACCAAGGGGGATTTCAAACCTGAAACGCCAGGGTAGGACTTTCAGCACCTATTGGCAAAGCTTGCCAGGCTCAGACAATTTTCTCATTCATTTCAAAATAGCTTTACAATATTTGTGACAAGAGCTTCATCTTGACCAGGAGCAAGACAGGTCCCGCAAGAAACTTTTTGATAGAATCAGGTTGATTCTCAGTTTATAAAAACAGTAGAAGACCTACAAGATTTTTTGTTTTGAAATGAGCCAGAGATGTCTGGCTTCTAGTAAGGAGGAAAGCTTTCTTTTATTATTTTTTTCTAAAGCAAGAACTAAATTACGAACAGAAATCTTAACCACAATTTTCAAGAATTAGTCCAGCTCAAGTGTTTCTAATATTATTAATCGATTTGTTCTTTCCCTCCAGAAACTCTGAGGAGAAGATTTCTGATGACTAACCTCAACTTTGACAGATTTTTAATAGCACGTGACTGTCAGGCCACTTCACATTTTTGTGTTCAGATGTACGTTTCTTGGAGAGGAAAAGAGGAATGAGAGTGTGATGGAAACCTGAAGAAAGAGAAGAGAGGTTGATGATGGGCTGCACAGAGGAAATAAGGCAAATACTCAATTTTTATCTTTAAACTATTTTTCAACGGTATCAAACCAATATTTTTTAGGTTTTTTCATTTTTACATTATTCAGAAATAAGTAGATATGAAAACTGCTTGGGACTCGTATATATAGAAAACTTCATTTTCACATGGTTCATAGAAGTTACAAGGGTGTGAAAACAGAAGCTTGGCACAGTAGCCCAGAAAGCCTCAACGACTGCAATCATTTACCAGAAAAGCTGAAATAACAGACTTAGTTCCATGCAGTCTACATAAGCCACACAAAAATCTGGATCTCGTCGAAAGAATAGTCATCATAAACATGAAAATTTAACAAAAGTGTTCATCCTTGTCTCGGTGGTTACTGTAGAAGTCAGTGTAAAACTAAGGTTTCTAAATTCATTTTAAGAGCTTCAAAGAAAGAAAACATGAGGACAAGCCACCAACAGCCACATGGCTCTCTGAGACCCACACCAACAGGAAATCGGGGTCAATTTTCAAGCAGAATCCTATACAGATTTCTAACAATTACCAAACAAGCACTGAGTGCCCAATCTACTCCTAAAATTTGAATTAGGTATGCCAAAAGCAGAGAGAGAAATTGCAGGCCTCCATATCTCCTCACTTATGAATCAATAGAGCCTTCATGAATCCAGCCCTGTGCCATGGCAAGGATCTGAGCATTCGACATTATTACTGTACTGTAGTTCATTTAATGCTGCAACTATAGTTCATTTAATGCTGTGCTGGCTTCTCTTGCATTTTCCTCATATAAAAGTTAAGTATCCACTACAAAAATGAATCATCTAAACTCCAGGTAAAAGCTATCACAGTATGAAAGTAGAGATCATGCTGTGAAAATGATATCAAATGTTATATAAAAAGAGCTATCCTATTGAAAGTGTTTGTGGTTTGTAGTTTACCTCCTGTTAGCAGCTCTCTCTGTATTGATTTCAAAAACCTGTTCAGAAAGCTAAATTCAGAATTTTTATAAAAGTATTGAAGACTGCAGCCTGTTAACATCTTTTCATAAGTGAAGAAACAATGTATATAAAGCACATGTACACACAAATTCTATTATAAGAACATTAGGGTTGCAAAGCAGAGCAGTCAGAAGTTTCCAGGTGCCATAATTAAGATCCTCTCCACTACCTTAATTCAGCCCCCACCCTGCACCTGTCCATGATGACACTGTCTGACTGCACAGCTCTTCCCCAGATGATCTCAACACCATCCATACCAAACCCACACTCTGAATTTGTCCTCATCAGTAAAAGGAGACTCCCTGCATATTCCATCTTCAGTCAGAGACCAGGAGAAAAGAGACCAACAAGGCAAAGAACTAAAGTATTGAACGGTCACAGGGTTAACTCTGCAGTTCTGCCCTAGCAGATTATGGCTCATCTCCAGCACGGAAGGCAAGCTCACCTTCTCATAGCACTGATTATTTGTAATTCCTTCACCTTCCCTGTCCTGAGAAAGAGGCCCATGTCATGGGAGACTCTGTGCCCAGCAGCTGCAAACCAGAGTCAGGGGCAGCCTGGTTTGAACACAGCATGACCTACACTACGGAGAGCCAGGAAAACATCACACTCGACCATCCTGCATCCCTTTTTTCCACACGTGGGAGTAGAGAGCCTTACCGCACATCTTGGAGCGAGTGTACGTCGAAAATAAATGTTATTGTTTTCAAAACAGATAGCAATGAAAAACCCACAAGGACATCAGTGATTCTGTGTTGGTCTTGAGCATTCTGCAGTAAGGCAGGCCTGGGACTACCCGTGCAACAGAGAGAATAAAACAACTTAAGGCTGCACTCATTCAGCAATCACCTTCTACTTAGTGCACAGAACAATGCAGGGGTCCATGGGAAAAGCAGTGTGTGACCATGTAATTAGAGACAGTATCAAAATGTATACACACAAGGGGGCCCAATTAAGGCTTCATGGACAGCATTATTCTTTTTCCTTTTCCTTTTTTTTTTTATAGTGCTTGGTTTTATTGCAATGTCCATGGTTTTGTACCCTTTTATCTATAATTTCATAGGTTGCTTAAAAAAAAAATACAGAAAGGGAGAGAAAAGAAAGCCTGAAAAAAATCTATTGTATGGAATGGCAGTGATACTGAAATTCAGGGCTGGCACTTCATGGTCCACAGCAGAGGCTTTTGCCACGTGAGTGGAAAGAGCAACGTCTGAGTCTGCACGTGGAGCAGGCTGAAGGGAGGCTGTGCTGAGATGCACGCAGCTTTCCCTGGAAATATTGAAGCACAGGAATGCAGGGCACCATGTATCTCAGCTTTGCCACTCAGGTCTATCTTTGGTGGCCTTCTGCTGCTTTCCACTTCAAATACTTTTCTCTCATGTTCTTCCCCCCACTCCCAGTCCTTGCCTTGCGCCAATATTTTTGCAAATGCAACCCCTAAATTCCTCCAGTCCAAGTTTCCCATTCTAACCTTTATTTGCTGCTGTATTCTATAGCTTGTTCAGATTCACCCTAGGAGTATTTATTCCTCTTCTTACCTCTCTTTGTTAGTCCCAGCCTCTCTACTACACATTACCCTCAGGCTTCTCTTTCCTTTCTGACTCCTATCCCAACCCATATCCACACTCCTCCAATTTTTCTGCCACCTCTTACACCCCTACTTCCACATGAGTTCTTTCTTGCTCCCTTTGAGGTCCCATCCTATCCAAGTCCTTTTACAGCTCCTCAGCTCTACAACTAAGGAGGTTTTCCTCCACCTCGGTCTGAGCAGCTGTAAAGAGAGAACCTCAAAAGCCCAGGAGCATCTCCCTCACTTTCAGCCTGGATTGCCCGCACAGTACTTGGAACCAGGAGCTGAATCCCCCACCTCAGCATCCCCAGCACCAAGTGCTGCACTGCTCTGAGCCAGCATATGCTGGAACTTCCAGTGCTTGATGCCACAGTAGCCCAAAATGTTATGAAAAGTGATCCCTGACAAGATTTTGCTCAACACCTGCAATATCATGCTTGGCGTGTGCTGTACAGACAGTAATTTCAGGAAATTCAGATACCAAATCTCTACTGAACAAGGGAAAAAACAGATTTTTCAGTGTTTTCCCTAAGGGATTTTCACTGGAACAGCAAAAGATAATGATCCTACAAAACTTTTAGATTGAGGCTGAAGAACAGTGTGATGGAGCTGATCAAACACGTATAAGAACACACAAAATTTACTTTGACTTCTTTTTTTCTGAAAAGAATAGGATTTTTTTTTCTTTTCAAACAGACAGAAGTGGGCTCAGGCAGGCATCCAAAATAGAAAATTTCAGCACAGACAGTGCTGAAATAAGTATCTCTAAGTAATGTTTTAAAATAGGTCACTTGCGACATTAACTGTTATGCTATTAGCTTCTATTGTATGTGTAAAAGGGGAGAGAAGGGCTTGTATAAGCATTTATAGACTCACAGAAGAAAAAATTGAAGCACCACCCAAGCAAGGACTTATATTTGACATGATTTAGTCCTGGTCTGAGATCCATATGGTTCATCACATCAGTCCAATATGCAGGTCAATGCTCAATATATCAACTTAAAGGAAGCTGAAGCACCACCTTTGGCTTGCACTGTGAAAAACATTATTTGACTTCTAAGTAGCAAAGATCACTGGATGTGGATACTTGGTAACTCATGACATAATTATGAATGAATTGTGGTTAGTAAAAATGGAGGGAACCAGGAAAACAGGTTATTGCTCTGGATACAAACAGATGCGATTTTACCAAATAAGAAAGACAGAAAAACTGCAGCTAAATACTGGAAATGTTGTATATATCAAATGCATGCCCCAGAAACAGGCACCTCTTTGCTCCCAAGGTCTACCTCCATGAACTGTATGTGCCTTTTCCCAGTGTATCAATCCTTTCTGCTTCTCCCCTACCCAGCAAGGTCCCATAGCTATCCAGGGATGCCATCTCCACTGAGCCCTGTGCTCCTCCGAGATGCTGTGATCCAGACAAGAGTTCCACGGTTACACAATGGGCCCTGGGAATCACTTCTTACCTCGCTGCTTCAGCAGGCCACACGAGAGACAAGTGCTTAATTACAAAGGAGAAACTTGCTAGTTTTCACTGCAGTAACTTACAGAGCTGACATAATGCCCAAATATTGCACATATTACATAGCCAGCACGCTGGACATTACCTGGATTAGACAGTCATGTGCAGCAATGTCTAGAGCACTGGCAGGGTATAGACACAAAAGCCAAATGCACACCTACAACACTTACTCTGTTCTCCAAAATAACCACTTTTTAAGGACAGCTGTTAGGAGTTTGCCTTGCTTGGAGAAAATAGACGTTACACCCTTGAGAGGCCATTATCTATTTATGTTCACAGCTATGCACTGACAATGATTTCTCTGCTCCTACCACACCAAAATATCTCCGCTGCTTCAGTTATTTTTACTTTTAGCTTTTGGGTAGTACTTCAAGCTTTTATATAAAGGACAGTTGCCATCTCACCTTCCTGAAGCCAGATTTCTCTGCTCCTCTGAAGAATTTGTCTCCCAAAGTATTCTTCAAGCATGCCTAATGTCTCCTGAAAATCACATTCCCTAGTAAATACAGTACACAGGGAGACAAATTCATCCCCAAAAGCCAGAAATCAAATGAATGAGGATTCAAACAGCAGAAAGCCTGCAGAGGAGGCCTGACTGAATCCAAGCAGAAAGAGTGTCATCAATGAAGGTGGAAGGCTGCGTGCTGAGCTGCTATGATTCAGTGCTCTGTACGACCCATGAATTTCCAAAGGAAACCACAACTACACAAGAACTCGACAGAGAAACATTCTCAGACATAAGATTTTCTACAAGGATAACTCAGCTGAGAATCAGCAGGGATTCTTTCCCGCTCTGCAATTAGTGCACTTGTTAGTCTCTGACACCCTCGCAGTGATCCGTGGCCGTTTTCCTGCAGGATCCGGCAGGATGGAGGGAAGGAGGATGAGCACCACAGCACCGGGTAACACAGGCACTGAGGGAAATCCTTTGTTATCCCAGTAACCACTAAGTGGAGCTACTAAGTAAGAAAGGTAAAGGAAACTTTTGGATTGATTCTTGAAACACCTTTGATTCTATCAGAAATGCTGTTTAAATTCCCACTCAAAAAGGAAAATGGGAAGTGTCAAAGTAATAACTCTGGTTGTCCATTTCTAGACTAAACTAACCTCAGCATCTTGATCTACTTAATAAAGGGCTGAATGATTTTTCTCTTACAATAAGTCTTTTTATTCCACTTGTTTCCCAATCCTATGTCCAGTAATTGAGCTGTGTTGTGCCCCACAGTGTATCCCTACAAGTGTATAGACAGGACTATCACTGTTATGAGACCTTGACTACAGCTGAACCTCTGGAGGAGAAGTCTCTGGAAAGCAGCTGGGACTGCTGCCTGGAAGGTCAGGAGACAAGAGTTAACTCAAACTGTAGAGTGACTGCTCAGCCACTGATGTGTTGAAAATGTCACAATGCTTTCTGATCAGAACTAGGAGCTGCTGCATCCAAGAGATAGACTGAGTTTTTACCTGGCTGTCACTGTGAAATACTTGAATGTGGCTTCCAAGGAATCTGTTTTGTTCATCTAATCCATTTTGTTTCAAGCTAACAAGAGAGCCAGTATCAATGTATTACAAACAGCGATATCACACAGATACACTCTGTCACTCCCAATGCCAAAAGCACTGTCATCCAAGACCAGTGTTAAGGAGAGAGCTCTACCGTGGCTAAACCTCAGTCCTGGTAATGCCAGGGTGAAACAACCTAAATCCAGGTGCTGTGAGAGTGGGCTCTCACAGTTTCTCTAGCAGCAGCATGGAGATTCCTTCACCTTGCTCCCCACACAGCCAGGGGACTGCAATAATCGTGCTCATGACACATTCAACAGAGATGTTTTTGAAACGTCCTCTGCATAAGGCTGCTTTTTAAAGCAATCTTTGCAGCTCCACTTTTGCAGAAAATATTATCTACCCAGTGCCATTTCTCAGACTCGGCATGCCTCAGTAATCTGTGATCTAATGTAGTGGTTCCACACTACCATAAGATGCTTGATGCTTTTGTCTGAACATCAAAGAACTGGGAAACTTGGAGCTGTTCCCTCCATCCCCACAGCCATCACTGACGTCATGAAAGTCACGACTCTTTTCCCACAACCACAAGGTCTGCGTGTAGAGCATTCTTAATGATGCCCTCAGCACCAGAGCAGACCCCATCTCTGGTATAGAACAGGCTCAGACCACTGACCCTTTTGGAAAACCATAAGTCTCTTGTATTTACAGAGAAGTTGTTCTTAATGGAAATTTCATTTATCTGATTTAGGGATGCAGTACTTTGGGGGAGGCTGGAATTTCTGTACCACCAGGACACTTAGAAACACCTCATTCAGGCACCTTGCAAGGAAGGAGCAGTCAGCAGAGTCACACATGGGCCTAGTTGAAAGCACAATGAAATCAGCAAGTTCTCCAAATTCGCTGCACATTTAAGACAACATCAGGGATTGTGGTCGTTACCTCTTCTCACGAATGAGCTGAAAGTACATCTCCTCCTACCACAGTCAGTAGGAAGATGAGCCTGACTCAGCATTAAGGATCAAATTAAGGTAGACTATTCCATCAGAATCTCAGATCTTTGTGCACAATTCAATTCTAAACACAATAGTGAGGGATGTGAATCTAGCTGTTTATCATGGGATCTTTGATTAGTCATTCAATAATATTTTGTGATTTCCATATGCACAAGGCCATGACAAGGCACTCAAGTCAGTTAGCCAAAGAGCATCTGCAGTGCATGTCAAAGGTCGGAAATGCAAAATACATGACTTCTCCCTATTCACAGTTAAGGTGGGAACATGAAGAGAGTGCATGAAATACTTTGTTGAACACATTTCCAAATTTTGGGATTTGCCTTGGCTATAATGCACAAAGATGTTTTCCTGCAATTGTGCAGTGCTCCAATAACACCGTAATATTTATAAAAGCCCTAACTAGAATCACTAGATAGTTCGTTGAAACTCTTGTTTCTTCAAAGCTATTGCAGCCCAAACTTCCACTGATTAATTGCACAGATCAAGACTTTTGACTTTTAAGATCTTTCCCAAACACTCCCCTGCAGTACCCCCTGTCAGTTCCATGAGATGTTAGCAATTTGGTTCCTGGAAGATGGAGAAGTTAAAAGCTTCTTTCATCGAGATCAGTTAAAATTAAGCCATGTGGCTCCCAAGCATTAAAAAAAAAATATATATATATATATATATCTATTTCTCAATAGAGCTTTGTAATCTTTTCAAATTCTAGAAGGTCACTCATGTTTTCAAGGCCGTTTAGCAAGGTCAGGTTGTAATGAGCTGCAACTACTTTATTTGTGATTTGTGGCTCTGAGGGATTAATTGTCCCCACTCTGTCTCATCCACAATCTAAGGCCGAATTGTCAAAATGATCCATGGCTTTCGTCCCCAGGCCCATGGTTTCATTATTAAGGTGCGTTCTAATCGATAGTAGCATTTTTAACATTTTGCCCCTTACGTTTTATCAATCCTTATTATCTAATGACCAATACTGAACTGGCACAAGGTTTTTCAGAAACACACTGACAGATTACAACAGGCAGTCACATGCATTTGTAATTAGACTTCATTACCATTATAAGTGCCAAATGAGAGCAGAATAGAAAGGCAGAAGGAATGCACCCAGTTCACAGAGCTTGTCCCATTTCGCACATCCCCTGCATGAGTCTGTCTTAATTTATTAATAAATAAAAAATAACCTCGACAACAAAGAACAAAAATGTGGGATCTTTTTCAGGTTAACGTGTTCAATTTATTCCACACCACTGGCCTAAGTGGCATCAGAAGCTTGGAGAACTAGCCAGCCATCTAGAAAATTATGAAGTTTTGTTTCAGCAGAGAAAACACCCATTGCAAAACAAAGCAAGTCTGTTACATTTCACATTCTTAAATTTGATTATTTGAATTACTTTGATTCTTTGTCACAGTTTAATCTGTTCTCACATTGATGAAGCAAATAAGAACATTAAATTTCTTCTCCTCTGCTGTAAACTGGAACTATGACAGGTAATACTGCAACTTCTTATCTAAAATCACAACTGGTTTAGAAAGAAAGCTGAGGGGACAGATTCTCAGATGGCGTAAGCTGGCCTAGTTCCACTGAAGTCAATGGAAATACACTCATTTACGTGTGCTGAACATCTGGCCCAATAGTGATCATTAACAGAATATTGCCCAAGAGTAACATTTTCCAGGCTACAGAAAAGCTGAAATAGTTATTTGAAATTCCATAGCATTCATTCTCCCCCCTTTTCTGTAAGAGAGTCCTGGGCTGTCTAATGAAAAGGCATGCTCTGTCTTCCTGGCTTTCTTATTCAGGGAATGTGGCCTCCTTCCCAACCTGACCTTGTCAGAGCGAGCAGCTTCCATCTCTGGACAGAATGCAAAACTGCAGGCTACACACAAACACGTGCAAGAGTTTCATTAGGAACAAAATGGGACGTTTAGCATTTCACTGACAAACAGATCATGCAGTGATTTAGAACTTCAGCTAAATAGGGTATCACTTAAAAAAAAAAAATTCAAAAATTAATTTTCAAAATGAAGTCTGAATGACATGCTAATTTGCCAATTCTGAAAATATAAAATTATTGCTGATTCCAGTAAGCCTAGAATATAATTTCTGAAGTCTTCAAATTTGGTATCTTTATGAGAATCTGGTCTGTTTGCTTTCTGATCCTTATGTTTTCTAATCCTTACGATAGTTTTAGAGCCTATATTCTATTCTCTTTCTCCAAAGAACTTTTAGAGGTGGTTGGAAAGAAAAACTCCTAAGCAAACTGTCCACACACACTGAAAATAGAGGAATGGCTGTCATGACTCCTTGACTTCCAACAAACTGGAAATATTCTTAATCACTTTCGTAACCTAAGCAAGTTTTTCTGCTTTGCAGAAAAGGTCATGGAGCCATTTCACTGCTAAGATTATCTACACCCCACCACCTCAGCTGGGTGCTGAGGTGCCAGGGACTCTCCGATGACACCGATATGTTTCACAAATCACAATGTGCCAATGGACGAGGGAGTTGATCCTCCCTTGTTACAAACAGCAAAGGTGGTCAAGAGCTCTACCTAGCACTAGATTATATTTGTCAGTTAGCAGTTAGAGGTCATTAAAAGTCTAAAACTTCTGTTTTGAAAGGATTTACTTCTCTTCCCAGGCAAAAACTTGTTTCTGTTCTATAACGACACTGTTTGCTCATTTTCATTTCTCTAATTATAGGCAGTCCTATTATATTTAAGATCATGGCAAGGTGCAACAAAATTTTACAGTACCTGCAGCATCAACCTCACACAGAAATTACACAATGACATTCAAGAAAAATGTTTCAATAAATCAACTTTGCATCCAAAATTTTTCCCATAAAATGAAAGACAAATCCAATGAGATGGGGAGAATGATATAAAGAAAGTAAAACCAAGGTAAGTAATGTCTGAAGTGAAACAAAATATGTTTGGTAAGTCAGTAATACTAGAAACTCACTTCATTCTGCATTCTCCTTATAAGGCACACAAGGGACTGTTGTCCAGAAAACATCAATCCATTGCAGCTGGCAATGTGAGTTTTGGAGACCACTTTGTGAAAGATAACCAAGTGTACTGACAAAAATATCTGTCTTTCACAGAGGTTATTTGCTAAGCACTGAGAGAATTATATATGCCAGTTAGTACCCATGCAGTAAGGTGATATTTACTAGTTCTCATTCATTCACCTTGGCTTCCCAGGCCTCGTACCCACATGGATATGTCGGGCCTTCCATTTCCAGGACTTCCACGCTACTACCAAAGCAGGGCAAGTGAGAACAAGTATACTTGTCTCCTGAAGTAAAATCCTAATGCAAATATACTCCTAGAGAAAATGATGAGGCTTAGAAAGAAACCTGCCATCATTTGAGAAATGCCTTCACTAGAACAACTAACATAAAGAGCTACGTGTCCTTCCATTTCACTTCTTGTCTTGTTTATTCAAGAAAATTCTCATTGTGTTTACTCGAGCCACTGTCTGTTACTCACAAGAGTATTTGAACTCAACAAGCAAAAGGTAATTAGGCCAGCAGCCACGACATATCCAATTTTTTCAGAGCAACCTTGTCAAGTCTGAGCATTCCATTTCTACACACAGAATACTCTGACTTTTAAATAAGGCGGCATTATCCTTTGCTATAACTGATAGGATAAATCCACTTGAACAAGGAAAGAATTTCACGGGAAATTTATGGGAAAATAGTCACACGCAGTCACTGAATCAACACAATTCTTCTATCACCAGAATGTTGGGATAACACCAAAAAAATATGTAACTATCTGGTAATTCCAACAGTGATAAGTGTTTTCTCAAAATGATGAATATTCTAACTCCTGGATGGTCCATAGCAAAGAAATACCTGCCTAGTGATACAGATTTTTAACGGGCTAATCATGTCATCAGTCCTGTGAGGGCAAAAATTATCATGCCCTTGCATTAACTGACCTTCTAGAAGAGTTACTCAAACCATCCTTCCAACAACCTGAGAAATTTCACTGAATGTCAGGCCCTGAAACACCTCTTAAATCCCACGCAAATAGTTATTATTTTCGAAGTATAACAGTGCTGCGACTATTCTGAAATTGAACTCAGGGAGATATTCTGTAAAACTCAAAATATAGGCTATATTCTGATCATAGCAGTCCTGGAAGAAGGCCATCAAGGCTGCCACTGTGATGAAAATCAGAGCAGCTAGGAAGGCTCCACTATAGGTTTCCATATAAATATTTTTCAAGTAAATAAGTTACAGTCCAAGTGAACCGAATCAAAAATAGATATATAAAATTACTTTCCAGTCATCCCAATACAAGAAAGACAATCCCTGATTTTTAGTGAAGGTAAAATTCTTTTCTCTACTTCTGAAAGAATTATCCCACTCCCTCAATTTCACTTTGCATTCAAAGCAATGCTCCTATTTAAACAGTGTTACCTGCCTCCAGATTGCAAACGGTAGCAACTACAGAAGTACAGGGAAATTTGCCCTTTCACAGCATTAATGTACTCAGTTCTACTCTGTTTTGTTCATCTTTCTGATGAAGGATTTCTCCCATTAATTAGGAAGGCCTTGCGTGATAAGGAACAGATTATGTCAGCTCGTTTGCCTTGTGGTCAAAAGGTGCCTTATAACAGCAGTGTTATCACATACCTGTATTAAAGTCAAGCTTTTATCCATTCTCTTTAACACAGAAGAGAATGAATTCTGTTCGAGTTCTCTTTGTGGCTCTACTCATTTTCAATGAAGAGAGATTACAGGACTGAGGAACAGTCTTCAAAGATTTTTGAATGGGTAACTGAAAAGGGCTAAATGAAAAGTACATGTAGCTGAAGCAGCCCGTAAGTTGTACACACAGGACTGATTAGCAACATGCACACAACTGCCAGCACATGCTCAGAACCACCTCATTTCTGAGTAGTCTGAAGAGAGATACAGAGTATTACACAACATGCTTGGCTAAATTTAAATTTACAAACACTCGATGTTGTTTGTCTAGAGATCCTACCACTATTAATGAAGGCAGCGCACAATTTCAGTTCAGAGTATGAAGCCTGCCTTCTATACACTTTCCTCTTGTTTTCCTGGTAAATTACAAGCAGCTAAACTCATAGAGCATTTGATGTGGTAGGTTATACTGGGAAATATTTAAATAAGAAGGGACTTCGTTTGTGGACATATGAGCAAGAGAAGATGTAAGAAGTTGTAAAAGTTTAAGCTTCCTTCCTATATGTCTCTTAGATTTTTTTTTTATTTTTTTAGTCACTTGGTACATTCAAGATTTGGGACAATCTATGTCCTATTTTTAGTATTTGTCAAGACATGAAAAAACCCCAATAAAAAACAAATAACAGCAGGTTACAAGCATGTTGAATTGTTGAGCCACTTTACCCCATCCATGACTGTCAGAAAATTCAGAACACTCTGTAACCAAAAACATCAGCTCAGGTATAAATTCACTGAACCAGTATGACCTCAAGCACAAAGTTCTAATTATTTTATGTTTGGCAGGCTCTCTGAACAACAGAAAATAAAAGTCACAAATACTATTGGGACTTTTTCCATCCTCCCACTTCTGGGGATTTCTGGGGAGCAAAAAAGCCCTCGTGCTCCTGTTATGTTCAAATTGTACTTACAAGAGTTCAGCATGGAAAGTATCCTGTGACCTAAAAGGCTGAACATATTCTATCACAGTATAGCTCAGGGCAATTCCTTTTAAAGCAAGAGTCTTCTGAGCAATCTTGTTTTTCTAATTCGTAAACTACACAAAACCACAATTTTTCTCTAAATATTTTCATATCATATCCTTCCTGGATTAACTCTGTTAATAGGAAATGCATAAAACAGCCACAACCATTCATTCCCATGTCTTTCCCAATTTTGGGATTTTTTTTTTTTTTATTTTAAACAGGCAAGGATTTTGATTATAAATGTGGCTGGATCTTTAATCTCACAGACATCCTCCAAGACCAGCATACCTTGCCAGGCTTTAAAAAGCTTCTACCTACTTCCTCTATGCTTACTGGATTAACAGGGTAGCCACTATCTGTCTACATTCTGCAACACTACAAATGGGGAAGGGAAATGGGACAATAAATAATAGACAGCCACTGGCTTTTGAAAAAAATCCCACAGCAACTTTTACCACTCAACAGAATAAAATACTCCATTTTTAGGATTCCACAAGGGAAAAAAGAAAGAAAAATAAAACTATCTACTACCAATGAAACTAAAAAGTAAACAAACCCCAAAAATCATCACTGGGATCATTTGTCTTGGGAACCCCCAGAACTTCTCAGCCAGACCTTCTCAATTCCTTCCAGAAACAGTCCCGCTGGAGCACCCCAGGAAGCTGTTATTCACCACTAGCTCAGCTGGCAGAGCCTGTCCTTTTTACCTCCCTGGTGAGATTCATCTAACCTAGCTTTAGACACTGAAAGGTTACACATTTAATTCTGAGTTTGTCACTGCAGGCCTTTCTACACTCAATGGAGAGAAACAGGCATCTCCAGGGGGCAAGTTGTCTGACCTGCCTATTTTAGGCTGAGATGAATCACTCTCTGGAGGTGCCCATTTTTCCTCAATTGACTGTAAACTGAATCTAGGGTGACTTCCCCAGCCTTTGATATCTACATTTCTGATATCTTGGTGAAGACATCTGAATGTCACCCACAAAGAGCTCACTCACCAGAGCTCAAACCCAGCATCTCTGACAAATTAGCAATGTTATGCATCTGTTCCTTGAAATGAAAATTTTCACACCAAACTCACGGGTTATATTTCAGTTGATTTTCACAGTCCTGTCCCTTATAGAAACAACACCTTTGTTTTAATCAGTCATAGTTCCAAGAGGGTAAGTTCACACAGTAAAAACAATTAAAAGGCAAAAATGAGTTTGACTTCGCAGAAGTAATAACTCTTGGGTTTTTTATGTCCTATTCAGAGCTGACATCCACCAGATAGCTGGTCTGAATCCATCACTAAAGCACTTTCAGGCCAAATACTTTTGTTATTATAAACCAAAATCCAATAAGCATCTTTCACCAGTAACTACATTTTTCTGCTGAAGTTTGATAAGAAATTTCAGTTTTAGTGCTAAGCCTTCATAAAAACAAATAAAGTACTGGACAATACCGAAAGAGAGAGAAACTGCTCCATACAGCTCCGTTTCATAACGGAGATCTTCCCAGCTATGCATTTTTCCCATGGGATAAGCCAATGTTACAAATTCAGGAAAGTCCTTTCAATTATTATTTTTGGGCAGATGATCCATCAGAGCAATAATCGCCATTAGCACTGTACTCACAGATGTACTCCATACCTAAAGGCTAAATAAGCCCTCAGATAAAGTCGAATCCATGACCCATCAGCATTTAACTTAGATGACAGTCCGGTATGTTTTTCCTTTAATGACAAATTCTTACCACACATGTCCTTCTCCACTGACGTGTTCCCACCTCTTTCTCGCCAGATCTGAACGAGCAACACTGTTTCTGCAACACAAAAAAACCAAAATGGTCATTTAAGTATTATATTACCACCTTGGTTTTGTATGGTTTGGGTGGTTTTTTCTTGGTTTGTTTTTTTTTTTTTTTTAAATGCTGTAGCTAATAAACTAGTAAGTCATAGTTAAAATTATACACGAGAAAAACAAAAGGAAAAGTAAGATGAAATAGTCTTTTTACTACTAATGAAAACTCCCTTTTAATCTTGTTTATTCTTAATATATCACAACTATTATCGCTAGATAAAAGAAAATAAGCTTTGGCACACGACCAGCTAAAACCACCAAAAAATTAATCAGTTTCATCCCACTCTATCCAGTTATTTCAGTCTGCCTAGCCCACACCATCACTCTGCACTGTGCTGCCACGGTGCAATCTATTTGCTCAAAAATGTGCCTGTAGCAGTCACTCAAGTTATTAGGGGTCTGATTACTGATCTTCCTGCAGCTGCCCCGTGGCAGATTCTCCTCTCCTGCTCCTGCAAAGGCAGAATCCAGGCCCCAGCGTGGCCAGGCTGGGAATAGTGCTGCCTCCAGATATCCAACTCACACAGGAATTGTCATCTACCAATTCCTACTCACTTGCTGAATTTTAGCACTTTTTAAACACTGTTGCTCTTAACTACCCACAGTCAGATACTACCCTCAACATTTCTTTTAGGGAAGCACTCTGCAATTTTTTTTTTTTTTGCATGGTTCACAACAGTCCCACAAAGAAATAAAGCATTGGTTTAGCTAAAGCCCATGCCTGATCTCAAACGGGAATAGCAGAGTGCTTTTCTTAACAACGATTTCACTGAATATTCTACATATTCACTGAATATTCTATAGACAGACCCAAAACATAAATCACTAACAATTTATTTCCCATGCAAACGCTTTATTGAGCTGGCTGCAGCGGGGAATCATTGCCACTAGGAGGCCAGTCAGAAGAAAAATAAAGTTTTCATTTGCCTGGACAGCAAAAACATCACTGTCCAGCACTGCTCTTCCCTGAGGAGCAGACACAGTGACAATTGTCAAGGTGGTACCCCTACTAACTCTGAGCAGCAGGCCCTGGCCAGTCTCAAAAGAAATTAGTCACTGTTTCGTCTGTTTTGTAGATCCTGTCGAATATAACCTGTGCTCTTTAACAGACCTTTGGGCCATATTCAACACATACAAAACTTCAGATGACCAGGCCTGAAAGGGCTCCTGGTCACAGCTGAAGAACCTATATGTGAAGTCTTAAAACGGTGTGACCTCTTGTAGCTCTTGGGAAGACACTTAAATACAAAATTTGATTCCTCATTGTATCTTAAAGAGCCATCCTGATTCAGGGAGCCCAAATCTGAAACAGAAAACAGAAATACAGGCAGATGCTGACAGATTTTCCCAAGTAAGAGGGCCCTATGGACTAAGTCCGCCAGTGGTCAACACAAGCAGCCAGATAACAGGAACAAGGCTATGCCTGTGCAGTCCACAGCAATCTGTGTAGGAAAGGATATGTATACTGATTAATATATCCTAATTAAATTACCAAGCAAATGGATTGGGGCTGCATTATACACAGAAAAAAAAAAAAAAGGAGTGTTTTGAGAGGATGGGGACAAGAGGCAAGGATTGCTTTTCCAATGCAGTAAGAATAGTAATAATTCTGCCATTAGGCCAAGACCTTTCACTGCAGGACAAGTTTTTATTACCAAGACATAAACTCCAGAGAAAATAGATTTATAGGGGGCACGATGACACTAATCAGAAATCCTTATGAGTGTCCACAGAGCCCAACTTACAGGCATTGAATGAGTTCATAAAATTAATCATAGGCCTTTGGAAATGTTTATCTACATCCTACTGGTTTTGTTAAAGTCAGTCAGATTTTAGGAGCAGATGCCTTGATGTCAGTGTATCCCTTTAAGGCTCTTTGTTTTGGGTTATAGAGGAGAGAAAACAGGAGGCAGTATCTACCCAGGTATGCATGTCCTATAAATCACACCACTTGGAACCCTGTCTCTCATAATAAAATAAAATGCCATGATATAAAATTAATAGTGACTCAGAGAAAATACATTTTCTGATAGGTGTTGGGAGGTACTGGCAGAAGTGAGCCAATGGTCTCTGTCAAATTTCTAAAAGAAAAAGGTCAAAAGCAATTTGTCCCCAGTCCCCACCTTCTGTCCCAGTCTAAATTGCTTTCAAGGTTCTCAATACCTCAACAAAAATAAAATTTGGCCCCACTGAGACCAATAACAAAGTTTCCACTGTACTTGCTGGAGACAGAATTTCACTTTTGGATAGCAGAATATCATCTTAAAGCATGGCTTGGTCCCCCTTGTTCAAGTCTGAGATCAAGCACATTTACAAAGTGATGACTGTAGGATTCCTGGAACCGACATGTTCCATGCTAAGATTTTCCTCTGCATGCTCAGGAAAACAAGGTGTCTGGTTCAGACAGTTTGTAATCCAAAACCAAAATCTGCAACAATTTATGCTCAAACTGCCCTACTAAAGAAAAAGACACCTCTCACAGGAGTAAATATTCCACTTCGTGGGCAGAAGCTATTCTCAGACGAAGAAGAAAAGACAAGCTATATTGCTCTGCTGTCTAGAGTCCAAAGAAACCCTCCAGTATAAAATATTTGTATGTGTTTTGCTGAATAATTTTCAGCCTTGAAATGTTATTAAAGTAAGAATTTCACTTAATATGAATGTATGCAAAATACAACATTTTTTCATACAAAATATATTCATTTATATTGCTTAGGAGAATGACAGGATATTATTCTGGACAATCAGTTCTAGAATTCTGCTCCACAGAGAATATGAAACACTTAACAGCAGAGAAACAAACCCCCATTCACTTCATACATCACCAGTGCTAATTATGCAATGTTGCAAAAGAAGGTTAAAAAAAAATTCCGTCCCTTAAGCTTTCAATTTGCTTTCTTAAGCATTAAATATTTGCCCTGTTTTGTAGCATGCACAACTAGAAATAATTTCGCTACGTTTTCATGTATGTTCAATAAAAATGCAAATATATAAATCCCTATCTCTGAACAATAACTCAGGTTGATGTTTACTAAATAATATTTCTAGTAGATTGCAAACAGGAAACACATGAAGCAGATCCTTTTAAAACAGTTCCAAAAAAGTATTATGTTCTGCAGCTTTGAAGGGAAGTAGATGAGAGACTGCCAGTTTTTGCTGCAGATATGTAGTTCTAACACACAGGCAGAAGATAGTTGAGACAGCTGCTTCCCTTGTTCTTAATAAGCAAACCCAGCAATTGCAGGACCTGACCAAAGAGGCTTCAGTGACTATCAGCAGATGAAAGGAAGCACCATAGCCTTTTACAAAGATCTGCTGTTAACCAGCTTCAATGACTTTCCAGGCAGCCTACCTGTTTTGTTTGCAGCTTTAATACACTGGTGGCTACTTATGCAAAAAAGGCAAAAACTAATTAAATTTGTTTATGTATGTTATCATGTGGAGCACTCATTTCCAGACATCAAGCTATGAATCATTAAATAACTGCTAAATTGGTCTCCTGGGATAGATCATGCCTCAGAGTTGGGCAGGCCCCCATCCCACCAAAGCCAGGTGTGCTCTGCAGTGAGCAGGCATTAAAACTGCTTTAAAGGCCACGATTTGGGTACGCAGCCAGGTCTCACACTGCGAGGTGAGTGGTAGGAAATCATGAAAACAGTGACAGCCCTCCTGTCAGAGTTACTCCTCTGTTTGATTAATGAGGGCATTTGAAAGACAATTAGCCAGAGCAGGTTTGGCTGCAACTAGCTTATCAATCAGGCACCCTCCATTCAAAGCGCTGCTGCCTTCTTTGTTTTTGGTAGCAGGAGAATTGTATCAATGATACACAAACAACAAGGGACCTTTACATGTTATGTAAAAAAATAAAGAGCAGAATGTAGCAAATCACAACTGAAATAGTAAAAAAAATGCTTTGCAAGCCGCAAGCCACTGGTTGCCGGGAAATCATCACTGCAACTTCCACATGGCTGGATTTTTTGTTTGTGCATGGTGAATTCAAGGCTGCACAAATATATCAAGCACTTCCAAGCTTCACAAGGACAAGTGCAAGCTAAGTTTTCAACAACAGCAAAAATGAAACCTAACCACAAATGATCCCATCTGTAACAAAAACAAATAATCCTTCATTAGAAAACCTACTGTGAACCTACTCTCTGAGCTTCGACATGTTTCAACTAAGAACCCTTTCAATTTTTTAAAAAAGATTTTGTTGCAATAATTCATCAGCTTGATTTATCCATTAGTAATGCAACCTCTTTGCTTTCCAACTACCAGCATAGGTAGAATTTAATACAATACTTTTCTTAGGCAGCTGCTCTCCAAAGAACATGTTTCATGCTTTGGTTTAACTGAGAGCTTTGCTTCAAGTGGGGTAGTCCTTGACTTCATGTAAGTGATCAAAACCATGCAATGGACAATTTAAACCATGTCAGAACTTTTCCTGAAGATTTGCATTTCCATCAGAACAGTTTTTATCAAACTAAGGAAAAGATGATTTTTGCCTGTGAATGAGTAAAAACCAAATTACTGACTAATGTATTTATATTACACTTGATCTGAATAAATCCAAGACTGAAAGGGTAGGATTGAGATTGAAGTGTGATGCACCACTTTTCCTTTCAGTTTACAGTTAATTTTCCCTGGCAATACCAGATCAGAGGTATTTTTAATGCATGACTAGTGTAGTGCAAAGTGGGTATATATGCAGTTCAAGGAGGCTAATTTTTTTTTTTAACCTTGCTAGAATCTATTTCAGAAGTAAGCTCACAAAATACTGCATTGTGTGTGCTTGAATATGGGGATAAAAAAGCAAGCAGCAAATTAATCTCTGATTAGGTTAGTTAGAGTACAAAGACAGAGGGAGATTCAGCATAGCCCAAAAAATCCTCTCTGAAGCTTCCCTGTGTTGGCAGAATGTGATAGTCCAGCATTCATGGAGAGAGAACTATAATTGTTTTTAAAAATTTGGAAGAGTTCCCACTGAGAACACACAGCTTGTCAGAGGGTTAATCTGCAAAATCACTTTTGTTAAAGTGTTCAGCCACCTCAGTAAGCCCCAGCAGTGGCACCCACAAAGGGAGCACTGTTGTAAACTTGCCACTAGCAGTTTATACCCCCTGGCCCTGATCCAGGAGCCACTGCAGAAAGCCCAAGGCTCTTTCAATGGATTTTAAATTGGTCCCTGCACTCCTCTAAGTTACAAAGGTGGTAATGAAGTATTGGGAGATGTAATAGAAAAATAAAATAAAGAGGATCTAAGTAGGTGGCGGATAACCAGTGATTCCGATATTCTTACTGAGAAACTGTGAACAGTTTCTCATTTTCCTATGGCTGCAATTGTAAACAAGAAGGGACAAAGCCCTAAGTGGTGTGGCATGGCTCCTGTCTGTGGGCCAAATTCTTTGTACCCCCACCACGGGAGCAGCCCCCATTCATCCTGCTCATTAAAGGGCCTCAGCCCTCAGCAAACCCCTGCCCCACACCTGGGCATCATCGAGGGCAGGGCCTGGATAAAAACCCTGCCATGGCTGTGGGGCACTGTGGATGCACACAAGTCCATGCCTGGTCTTGCTTAGTTTACTAGTGCAGGCATAGCTGCTCTGTTCTACTTTAAAGGATCCAGGGCACACTAGCTGGCTCCTTGTAAGACTGTGGTAAACGCTGTGACTGTGCTCCAGCAGGAAAGTGGGAGTGCTGGAGTAAGTGCTGGGTGTGACCTGCATGGCTGGCTTGTGATCATTTCAGGGGAGGGGAGGTCAAATGGACAGAAGTAGGTCCACTATTTTTCACCTAGATTAATACAGACTGCCAGCTTCTTCCAAATAACAAAAGGTTAAAAGGACCCTGGGCAAGCGACAGAGACTTGGGGTCTTGTCATCACCTCTAGGAGAGCAATTGTTTCTTCCCCCTCTTATTCCTCAGAGTCAGAAAGGATCCAGACACGTTGCTTCCTCAGCAGTTTGAGGAAACAATGGCATGAACAAGAGTAAATATCCTGCAACATATCCCAGGTATTTCAAATTTGAGGTTGCTAGACAGTGGAAAATGAAAAAAAAATTAAAAAATAAGTTAGGGCACTACAAAAAAGATAGATTCTTCTGTTTCTCATCAGTGACCTACAGTCCAGATGTTTGCTTAGCTGGAGAGAACAGCCAGAAGTGCCTTTTGCAGAAAACAAGCAGAAATGTTGATTAAGCAGAGACGATTAGATGACTGGTTGGACTGGTACATGAACGTAGATGTGCTATCTGCTTCTATATGATGCCTGTGGAGGAATTTTGCAATGCATGCTGCTTCGAAGGCTGAAGCCTAAGGAAGACTTTGAAGGAAACATCAACGCTTCCTGTAAAGAAACATGTCTTTCCCCTTATCTTCCAAAGGCACCAGATCATTTTCCAGACACAACTGCAGACATTCTTTTTCTCCTACAAGCCCCTACATGTTTCCCCTTTTGGCTTTTTCTTTTGAAGCACACTTAAGGAGACTTGAGCTTCAAATCCAGAGACACTGAAGCTTTTGGAGAAGAGCATCACGTTTTAAAGTGTGCTCTGCTGTCTGGGTCAAAGAACCCAGGCAATCAGAAGTAGCAAGGAAATCTGCCCCTCCAAATATCCTAAACAAGATGCAAGTTTCACATGAATATGTAGGCATTCACTGAGGAAAAAAGTGAAGGCTTCTAGTAACCATGATTAAAGACATTTATTCTTTCACTGTCTATTTCTTTGAAACTATGGCTAAGGCCTAGTAGCTTAATTGACTTTCATAGAGTCAATCCTCATTACAAGGTGCATAAAAATGACCTTGTATCCTTCTTCCTTGTGGAAAGTTGGAGAAATGCTATCTGTCTAGGACAGATGGTTCTCACCTGGGCAAAAATGACAGAATATGCATCTTTGTTGACATTTCATTAACTACAATTTAGAAATTCTTCCTTAGCCTTACACATTTTTTAATGCAAGTAAAGTTTACCTTGCTAATTAGTTCACTAAGTAACACATCATTGTTATTAAAAGGAGAAATGAAAA
Source organism: Lycocorax pyrrhopterus obiensis (assembly GCA_014706295.1). Lineage (NCBI taxonomy): Eukaryota > Metazoa > Chordata > Aves > Passeriformes > Paradisaeidae > Lycocorax > Lycocorax pyrrhopterus. Next base: position 9,673,037 of record JACSVZ010000007.1, on the reverse strand, counting down.
CTTGCTAACCGAACATCCTCAGCTATGATTATTCTTGTCAATTATTTTATATTTGGAAAGGCAAACAAATGTTGTATATAAAAACTAAATACTGTATTTGGCATAACTTCAAATTAGCTGTCTCACCGTGCTTATAGCATGCAAATTAAATGTCCTGAATAAGCATTAATCATCATAATAGGCTAATTATTGTCAGCTAGCTATCGAATAACTGAGCTGCTACCCCTTGCAAAGAATTTGGAAAAAGTGTTAATAAGAGTCTGGCTACCTAAAAGAAAGAAAAAACATTAGAATTTTTGCCAGTAAACAGTTATTTAAGACAAACATGTAGCTTATTTTGACCAGTTTGAGCAGTATTCTGGTCTCCCCACATATTTAGGCTTACTGTCTACCAGGAAGTTATATTTAGTCCAAAAACACTTCTGTATGAAGATGTCTTTGTATCTATGTCATTTTAAACGACTTGCTGAATTTTAAAGCATTAATTAATATGCTAATAAACAGTTCGTCTTTGTCTTCTCTGGCCATGCGCACGGCTACCACAGTACTTAGAGACAGCAAGGAACTTAAATGTTTTACACAGAACTAAATGTTTTAGAAGTGATAAAGAATACATGAATGTAGAACTGCTACTTGGAGACAGTGTGTTAGGGCCTTGGAGTATATATTTAATAAAGGAGTGATACATTCCTGAATGTAAATGGATATCCAGCGCTTAAATGGAACTGAGGCACTTCTACAAATACACTAATGCCAACACATTTTAAATTAAGTCTTAAACATTTAAAAATAGTCTTAAAACAAACTTGCAGTCAGGTTTCTGTTAGACTGGCTGATATTTCTGCACAGTATTTGTGAGGAAGATATTTGCTTGAGCAGATTCCTTTATATCCCCCTACACAAGGTGTTTGTCTCATTCTCTCCAAAGCTCTCCCCAAGGGGCTCACTGCTGCAGTGTCCTCACACTGTCATTAATGTGCTCACCCCTCAGACTGCCTCCAGGACTGGGACGAGGCCTTGGCCCTACTCTGCAGATGTGCATGATTTCAAATCATGAAATCTGAGCGTGATTTCTATGATGTCCCAGAGGAAATGCATCTCAAGAGTAAGGATCACAACCTTCTCTCTCTCACCACCACTGCAGATGCTGTCAAAACCAGCTCCAGGTCGTACAGAAAAGCTGCATGGAACCAGTAACAACTCCAGGACACACAAGTCTTCTTTTAGCGCATTGACCACAGACCATCTCAGGTGAAAAAGTTCTGTACTTTGGGGCTTTTATCCAAGAAATTGCTTGTGTACCTCTTCTTCTGCTTCATAACATTCTGCCTGTAGCATTGAGCTAAGGAAGCATAAACGACAGTGACAAAGACAAGCTGCCTCCCCAGATAATACAAAGGGTCTGTAAGAGAACAGTTAGCAGAGTATTGATCGGGAAACACTTAGTTACTCAGTTGCAGGAGGTAAAAATCACTTTCCAGCCCACTACTGCCACATGCAGGAGTCCCACTGGCCTTTCTGAGCACACTTCCCTAAGAGCTCCAGTTCATCACTCTTGCCACTGTGACCTCAAAGTCTTTTAAGTCGGTGACTGCTTCACAGGATGCAGTTGGCATTTCTGTTGCCTCTTGTCTCCTCTGTACGACCTTAAACCTGAGTGTGTCAAAATACATTTTTTTCCAAGAAGGTAGAGTCTATGTGACATGAAGCAATAAAAACCTGAAGATGCCCTCCCTCATAATTTTCCACTAATCTTTGTCCAAAAATGTTCTTGGCCAAGATGTTGTGGCTTGGTGTCCAATCAGTGATGACACCAAATGCTGCCAGAATCAGTCCTAGCAGGATGCCATTGGAAGATCCCACAGAGCAAGCACTCTTCAGTAAAAACCACTCCTTGGCATTTGCCAGTGAGGCCAGTTTCAGTTTGTTTGTTAGATGCTGCTGTGACAGCGCTACTGTTCCTCTTAATTCCAACATGGCATCAAGTGTTTTTTGGAGCCTAAATACCTTCTGTCTAGACAGTTCATGCATTAGACTTACAACTGCATGAGAAAACTGGAAGTTTGTTTTACAAGGTGTTTTCATCATGAAACTATGTGACAGCCATGAACTATGCTTCCATTCTGTAATCCTTTATTGAATTCCTGATCAGCTTTTCCATTAATTTACCTACAATCAATAACAAGCTGACTAATCTATACAAATCAAAACCATTCTGCTCACAGTTCTATACACTAGCACAATTTTATGACTAAGGTTTTAAAATATGCAAAAAATCACCTTTTAATAAAAATGAAGAGGCTGACCAGAAATCATCTCAGCAAAGTCTTTTAGGACTCTTACACTGAGGTCAACTAAGCCTGCTTTAACTAAACGCAAAATGTTTATTTTTTAAAGACCTTCTTTAACTAACTAATGGATTTTAAAGTTGTTCATTACACTTTTACAGTATTTGGACACACCACCATGTTTCTGTCCAAATGCAAGAGAAGTGTTTATTTATTCATATCTGGGGTTTTTTTTCTGCACTATAAAGAATTTGGAAGTTTCCATCTAGTAAATGATCTATAGAGTTCTTTGGGTTTGTGGATATTTGGGGACTATTTTTTTACCCTAAACATGCTGCAAAAGCCATAGTCCTTGATTCTGTCAGCAGGAATCATAATTTCTTCTCTTTTGAATTTTTATATTCTATTACTTCTAGTCTGAAAGAACTTTACAGCGATGGCAACTGATATGTGAGTGCATATAGAGCATAAAAGCCACTTATTACAAGTGCGGCTTCTATTTCTCTCTGATACAGCGCTGGACTTTTGAGTTTTTAAGCCTCTGATACTCTTAAAGTATCTCTCAATTTTCCTTCCCCTTTTTTCTCTCTGCATTTTTCGATTTCCATTGAATCTCAATGCAGCTTCACCATTTGCAGTACATTGATATACTCTGACAAGGAAGTCTAAGACACAACTATTTGATCCCTTTATGGGAAGGCAAAATTTCAACTTGCAGCTCTGCTATGCCCCAGTAGAGATGCTGACCACCTGATGAGCACATACTTTGGTGACATTTGATTTGGGACATTTCTGAGATATCCCATTTCTTTTGTGGCCTCAGTTACATTCCCAGCTTCTGCCAGGGTGAGGGGTGCAGAACAGCAACACTTGAAGATGCAGTCCCATTGAACTGTGGCTGCTGAATTACCTAATTACTCAGACTGATAAGGCCAACAAGGCATTTTGACATGAAAATTTAACCCTTTCTTGTCTTGCAATTTGCTACTAATAGTAAGAGAGTGCCTAGAGCTAATGGACTAAAGGGGAAAGAGTTACCCCTGAAAAGAAGAAAATTTGTGTTTATGTAGAAAAGGAAATAAATTCACTCACCTGAAGGCTTTAGAGCATAAACTTTTAGATGAGGATCCTATTTTTGCTTGTTAATATAATAATATTTGAGTGTAAATTATTCTGTTCTCAACAAGTTAGTGTCAAAAGACACACAAGCAAAACACAGCTGAGGCCTAACCTCTCTCTTTCACTCACATACACACACAGTTTTTGATAATAAAGTATTTTTAGTTCATTTTAAATCAAAAGTCAGTCATTGCTGAATGTGTGCGCTAAAATACATATTGCAAAAGCCCTGTAGGAAATGAGCAGGTTTGCAGTACCATTGCTGCCAAAATGAATGTGAAATTGAATGCAGCCTGAAGTTTCACAGACTTTCTGTAGTGAAAAGAAATAGGACCAAGAAGATTGTGGAATATTTTTCCATATTTCATAAAGAAGTTGTCCCTTTGTCCTGTGTAGCTACGTGTACTCATAAAATCCACTTGAAACAGGAGAAAGCACTAATTGAAAATATTAAGTGCTTCTACTTAAAGCCAGGGCTTTCCTATTGCAACTACAATTGTTGAACTACATTAGATGGATAACAACAGTTAAAAGGATCTCAGGTCCATGCTGCCCACACAGTTTTGCATGATATTTATCTTCTCACAAGAAAGAAGAGTAAAGTAAGCTCAAATCATCCCATAAATCAAGCCATCTATTTCGATGATTTTTTTCCCACCAACTGCTCTACAAAATCCAATCTAAATGCACAGAACTGGTCTGTTAAGGGCCAAAGCTTATTTTGCAACAGCTGTTAAAAAAATTACAATAACGGCATAATCTTCTTGCTGTTCCAGCAGAACTTGGCATCAGTAGAAGGAATTATATGGTCAGAAAAATGTGAAAAGCAGTACCAACAAAGCATCACTAAAATAAAATCTCCAGAATAATTTTCATCATCTTGAACACCAGAAATCTCAGTAGTTGCTACTCCACTTGTTAAACTGGCTAGCAAGAACCATGTAAGACCTGACAGCATTTCTGAAATATCAGTACAAGCACAGAATTACAGGCAGTACTTAAAATAGGGCTGCAACAACCAGCCATTTAGTAAGGACTTCCCTTTTTGAAAAAAACCTCCACCATCTATTATGCAATGCACACCAGAAGAATTGCTACATACTTGGGCAGACAAAGTACTTTGATAAGATGGACATATCCACTGATCGACAATTTGTCGACTATTATATGTGTTCAAGTAGTGAAATAGACTCCAGCTGTGCTTAGTACCTCCTGGGTGATATAAAATAGTAAGTATTCATTATGACCTTTAGTCAGCTGCTTAATGGTAATACTAATGCAACTGCAATAAAATTTAGCTGACATACTGCTTAAGAATATTCTTAGGCTATTTTGTGGCATTAAGTTGGCATACGTAACTACATTTAACCTCTAGATTAAATAACAAATTTCCAATTATTAATAAATCTTATAGTTAAGGGAATTTTGGTAGGTTTTGATGTGACAAAAATACCTGGTCAGAAAGAACATTTTCTAGCTAAAAGCTAGCATTTAAATGTTTGAACGCATTTGCAGACACTGAAGTTTAACATGAATATTACTCTTTATGTAAAGGGCAGCCCAGGAAAAAGCTTGATTTACAGTCATAGTCGGATACAAATAGCAATGTGAACACACTAACCACCCAAACAGGGGCAGGGTGGTCAGGCTGCTGTGTTCACTCTTACCAGATAACCCTCCAGAAGAACCAAAACCTTTGTGATGAAGAGATTTCTGCTTTGCAATTGCCCATGGCTGAGATGCAATTCTGCAGAGACTTTATTATCCACAGACCTCACCTGATCCATTCATCTTTGCACTGGGATTCTACCAGACAACTGACTGAGGGTCTTTACAAAATGCCTCATTTATACTTCACAGACTGACAGAAAAACTCGCTAGAACTTTGCTAAAATTGCAAGAAAGTATTGTAGGCCTGGCCTCCATCAATTGCTACCTTTCCTTGTCAATATGATCTCTAAAAATGTTAGAAGTTTTCATTATTTGTGCCCATCTCTTGCCCTCTCTTTTCAGATATGTTCTTCATATGCCTTGGCAATTTATGTCACATATTCTTGGGCTTGGATCACCTCCAACTTTGTCTCCCTGCGTAGCCAAATGGTTAAATAAAATAAAATCTCACAGAAACAATTTTCTAAAGGTGTTTAGTTCTCTAACCCAGCTCTTGGGTAGTGTATGAAAGAGCTTTCCTTCTGTTACATCAAACTTCAGAGTCTTTCCCTTCCAAGATGGGTATTTCTGTAAAATGACAGGAATGGACTGATCTGGTACAGGCTCACTACCCACCTAAAGACCAGAGTTAAAGAGATGTTTTTACAGGCTGAGGATAGCTTTCTGCAGAGAAACTGAATAAATTATTGAAATTTGTGTCTCTATATAAGCATAGATGTGCAGGCAATAAAAAACAACTGACTTTTAGAAGGTTGAGTGGAAAAATAAATTTTCTTCCAACTTCCTGTTTTACCCTAGGTTTTTGTGTGTATTAATGTGATGCAAAACCCTATTATAATTCTTTCAAGATTTCCACGCAGGCCCTTCTTCCAACATTTTATCTGCATAATAGTATTTTAAGGACACAAGTCTCTTTCAGAACAATGCTGTGTGTCTGTTATCCTTCTAGCAGCATCCTCAATTCTCTATTAACCCTTTCGATATCCCACAGCCCACATCCAGCCCTATATTAAATCTAAACAGACACAAACACAGAAAACGGTACTTTTTTTCATTCTTAAAACATATTACACAAATTTCTCTTTTTCTCACTCAAAAAAAACTCTTTAAGAAGTGTTTGGAGAGACCTGAAGAATCTAATCTGTATACTACTTACCATTTTACACTCCCACATTCCTGAGAATTCAGCAATACCTGCCTTCCGTGGCTCTGGCTTCCCTTCTACGTCAATTTTTCCCAATGAAATGTAATTTTCAAAGGGCTTGTATTTACATAGCTCCTGATGAAGGCACTGGTACAGGTTTTATCCTTTAAATTTCTAACCGTACTGTTTGTTCATGTACAAGACAAATGTAATTGGGGGCATGAATCCATCTTATTTGCACATATTCAAATGCTAAAGCAGACCTTATCAGAGATGGTTTAAAGAAAAGGGGAGTCACAGAAATGTTGATTTGGGGTCTGCAGAGAACCGTGATGAAAGACAATGTTTTTGCTACAGCTTTCTCTATGAAGCCACGACAAGCAAATATGTACAGTTAATGAAAAAGATTAAACATTTTACTGGAAGGTTTTTGAAGTGCCAAAAACAGACCCAGCTTTGTTCCCTCGTAAGTCTTGCTGCTGATTTCAACAGCAGGAAAACTAGCATTTTAAAATTCTCTCTTGTATGTCTCCACTTTAACCACAAAAACCACAATAGAACCTACAGCTTGTTGAAGCAATACCACAACTATTGGCATATGTAGTTGGATATTACTTATTCTTTGGAGATTGATGGATGTTGTAGAAGCAGGCAACCTCCAAGAGAACTCAGGTGACAGATTAGAGACAGCTGCAATACCAATTTTTCTTTCCCTGGGACAAAAGAGACCAAAGCAGCGCCACAGCAGTTGCCCATTTACTAATAGAGAATCAGGCTCTTACTACAAATAAGTTTCCTCTTGGTGAGCACAAAGTGTGGTACACATACTACTACAGGCAGGAACAGCTGAGAAATAATAACCTTACCCCGTTCACTGCTATAACATAATCTATTTTGCGCCACGTGACAGACACAGTGCTAACACCAACACTGATTCCGTAGTTGTCCTAGGGAGTGATGACTGTGGTTCCAAAGTCCCAGACTGAAAAAAAAAGATTGCAGCTATTCTGCAGTTCTCAGAATCTGTGGTGTAACACAGAAACACACAAGCAAGCTGTAGAAGAAGCTTGCTTTCCCACAACCAGCTTTGTAGGAAAGGACTGCACTTTGTACCTATCAAAACAGCAGAAAGTCTATGTGGAGAATGTGTTTCTGTTATTGACACACAGACCCATCTTACCCAAGATATGCTCAGTGAGACTGGTGCTAGGAAGAGACACACAAAAATTCAATGATGCTGAAAAAAGCTTCACCTGCAGGTAGTGCCCCACAGCCTGTATCTCACAGGCACCATAGTCCCTGAGTTTACACCTGCACTGCTCTTTAGCAATCTGCTACAGATTACTGCCATTCTTCATTTCTTCCCCAAAAAATGTATTTCAGAACGCCTTTTTTTTTTTTTACAGGTGTCTGGCTAGCCAGAAAACCGCAACAAGGTCAGAGCACAAGCCTGGTTACAACCTTGCTCTTCCCTGCATTCTTCTCAGCTCAAGCCAGATGGGCCTTGCCTTCCTGTGAGGCAAGCAAAGCTGGGAAGCAAACCAAGAGCATCTCAGTCTCTGCTGAGCACCTGCAATAACACAGATGCATGCCAGTGAAAACAAGGCTACATGCAGGGTCTCTGTCAAACACAAGAGTGCCTACTGTCTCTGCTAAGAGCAAACTACTCAGATCACACACTTCCCACCACAGCGTCTTTTGAGAAACACCCACGTACAGTATTGCTTTGAATTGTTTTCTCCTTTTCCAGATCAGCAGCTAGAAACTCACCCATTTTCCATGCTTTCAAAGTTTTCTTTTTCTGCAAAGAGAAGGCATTACCACCTATTCTTTAAACTAATTAACTATCCCTTTTAGCTATAATTTCTCTTCATATAAAACATTTGTAAAAGGTCTGTTTTTCCCCATGCCCCCTTTTCTCTCTTCTGGCTCTTCATTATGACCATGCCTAATTGTGATGAGCTGTCCACCATTTACTCCACAGGATTGTATAGAGCTTTGTAATGTGCCTGCCACTGATGTATTTACAATTGGAAGCAGTTAACTCTTTAGTCCTGCCTCCTTGTTCAAAACAATGGGCTGCATGACGAACTAGCGCTTAGCCCCAATTAAAGATTTTTAAAAGTCTCCATTTTAAGCCTGAGTACTCCAAATTGAGCATTTGTCAAAGGCCCAGCCACAGCTTCAAATGGAGAGAGGGAAATCCTACTGAGGAGAAGAATAGGACTACCCCATCAGTTGGGGTGAAAGTTCTTCTCAATCAGCATCTTAACCACGTAATCAGTACGGGATCTATTAGGTCTGCCTCATCCATACAAACCTGCTGATCTCTACCAGTGCTGCCACCAAACAATGACTTTGCTGATATCTGTAATTTCAACATTTTTTGCCTGAAAACAGTCCATCTAACTCTTAACTGCTGAAAGGTGGGGGAAAGACTTATTTTCTTTACTTTGGGTAAGGATATGAATATGAAAGCAGCTCTCCTGCCTGCATTAGGATTTCCAATATTTTTGCATCATAAAAGTTTCTCAGAGCTTCTCTTGACATAAACCTATCAAAATACATTATCAGAAGAAATCTCTCTCTCTTCTATTTCCCTTTCTAGATAAGAAACCACACTCAAGAGCCATTTGCAGTTTCTGCAGTTCGAAGATTATTTTCCTCAAGTATCAACTCTAAAGTCAAGCTCCTTCACATTCCCATTACAGGGTAAAATCCCTCAAAATGAGGTGAGGGTGGTTCTAAAGACTCTTCTATTCAACTACTTGAATATTTTTTTTATTATTTTCATACAAACTGCATACATCTTTAGAGTTGACATCTATGGACAGATATGAATTAATGGTTATGCCTCTTGATCAGCTTTGCACTGGACAGTGATTGTAACATGATGAATGATTCTTTTTCCAATAGAAAACAGAACATAACAGTTGACAAATGTGCATAGACTGCTATTGTTCTGTGCAAAAATGTTCATATTTTGAGATCTTGATATTGACAATCTGTCTAAAATGGATCTACTTAAAACTTCAGTGCAGTACTGATAAAACTTTGTATATATTTTTGTCTTACACGTTTTCTTTGTGCTAAGGATCTCTGTACAAGTTGAAAGAGCATAGTTTCAGAACCCATAAAATGGGCACTTAATATCTACAATTAAAAAAGACAGGAGAAAAAGACTCAATTTACTCTTACAAAGAAAAGAAATTGTAAAGAGATCTGACATATGAAAGAACTGCTGAAAAACTGGAACTTTGTTTCTCATCTGAGTCATAACAGCAGAGGTGACGCAGCAGGGTCAGGCACTTTTGCCACAAATCACATTTTCTCAAAAAAAAAAGTTAAACATAACTGTGAAAAGCTTGCTCTATATAATTTTTAGAGTAAAATATTAAAATAACATTTATGACAGTATTTATTAATAAAAGTACATTAGATATATTCTTGTGCAAAAAACCCCAATTAGTTTCAGCTATGTTCTTGGACCCTGGGCTTTACAAAGTTTTGGTTTGAGGTTGGGTTTTTTGTTTAAATCAATGCAGTGCAATCAAACTGGTGATGGTACCGTTGGTGTGCTTCATGTCCAAGGCCAGACGTGCAAGTGGGTAAGAGCAACAGCCAGAAAAACAGAGCAGCACATGAAATGAGCATCGAACTACAATAATTCCAACTCCCCCAAAGGATCCAGGGAGAGAATGGCAGCACAGTATACCTGAAGCTTAAGTGCTTTTCAAAATTACAAAGGGATTGTTTTAAAAGAATGTACTGTATGAGACTTTTCTCTCCCCATCTTCTGTTCACATTTTCTCCTGCACCTATTTGTTTATTCTGTTCTTACTGCTGTCAGAAATATTAGGATCTAAGGTGACAGAATTACTCCTGCATGTCAGCTTAACCTGCTCTCCTGGGAAATAAAAGAAAACCAAAAAGCAACAATGAAAAGCAAAAGCTCTTCTGTCAGTACCACACTTTGTTGGTCTAGCTGCTCTCACAAACGGCTGAGGGACCACAGTGGGCAGAACGACTTCCTAATGGAACGACTGAGCTCTGTGTTCACTGCACTCAGACCTCTGGTTATTCATGTGGGGAAAGTCCACACAAACTGAAAGCCTGTCTATAGCCACAGACTGCAGTGGTTTTTCTTCAGCAGTGCCTCTCCTCTGCAGTGGATAAGGCATGCAGCAAGCTCAACAGCAAACACAAGCAGAATATTTGTTCAAGTTTCAAAACTGATGGTGAAGCTTTAACTCAGACCAATTCTCTGTGCGCATGTATCTTTTTTCCTTTCTTCTCCCATTTCTTTCCACAACTCTGAGCACCAGTCCATCGCTTATTCACTGAGAATGCTCAGCCCTCAATTATCACAACTTACATTTTCACCTGTCTCTTTACCCATGTTCAACAGACGTATTCAAGCCCATCTTCCCAGCAGCAGTGAGCAGTCTTTTAGATAGAGAACTTTTTGGATACTAACGTTTCCACTAGCATTTAACATATGAGTAATGCTTGCATGTGTTTTGCACTAAATCTACTGAAAAGCAACCCTTTGCTTAGAACAGTTTTCTTAAAATGTATATAAACACATTTTAAAAGTTATCAGCTTTCTCCTTGTCAGAGAGTGAACCCAGACAAGTCACCATCCCTTCATAAAAAAATTAAGAACCTTCAATATGTACCTTCACAGAGGATTTCTAATCTACAGCAAGTGTAGCAGACAGTGGTTCCCCCTACCCTGACTGTGTAAATGTCCAAGGCTCCCGACAGCAAATATCTCCTTTCCTTCCTACCCCATCACCCCAAATATCGTGCAAGGAAAATCAGCTTTTCATCCAGCATGCAGGCAGGATGTGCTCCTTGTGCTCAATTACAGACGAGCTCGCTAAGATTTCTCAGCAGCAATAACAAGAGTAGCACATCAGCTGTTTTCCACTTTCCAAGGGAAAGAGAGCTGTGTATTTTCTATATTATTTTCTTGACTTGTAGAAGAGCACAATTTCCTAATTTGAATCCCTCAAGCTTCTGCATCTTCCTTTTCCTTAGCAATTTCTCACTCTTTCTTATTCCGTCTCAGAGAAAGGGATCCTGGAAATTGTTTTAGCCTGAACCGTGTCCTGGGAGAAACCATACAACCCAGCCGTGCTCTTTATGCACTTACAAAACAAGCAAAAAAGCCCCAACCCATAATTTTCAGACAGTGAAAGGGATTTTCTTCTAGCCTACAAGAAAGCAACACATTTCCAGTGGTTAGGTTTTGGAGACAGTCTGGTGCATTAAACAAAAGGGGGGATTTTGTTTTGAAAATAGGCATTGTTCTTCATTTGTGTAAAAGTCTCCACCTCTTGAGCTGGGCCAGCATTTTGAGGTGTAGGACACAGTGCAGTACACCCTGACAAAGCAGAACTCACAGAAAAGAAGAGCATAGGAAAACTTCTGCACCAAATCCAGTTCACAATAAAGTTTATTATTAATATCTTTATAGCCCCCTCAGTTTCCAATACGCTCTAATCACAGCTGTGGCAGCCCAAGAAGATTGAACTTTTCCACACAATTCTCACTAATATGGCCCGCTACTTGGTCTTATTGTTATTAGAATAATTTGCTCCCAAGTTCTGAAATGAACTCTGTGCCCAAGTAATTAAAGCTCTTAAAGTTTCTAGTCCTTTGTTTAAAGAATTCGTCCTTGTGCTCTCTATGCCCCATCAGCTACCTAATTAGCAGAGCCTTTGCGTGATTAAAAATTCTCACAGAGATTCTGCTGGATATTTGCCTCTCTTAATGAGTGTTTGTGGACAGCTGGGAGCGGGAGCTGGTTCCCTCCTCCCAGGACCTCCAATGAATTCTGCAGACCTCTGTCAGGGCCCAGGAGTGAAAGCTGTCATTTTAGTAATGTGGATGAAAATTGGTCAAAAGCACTGTGGTCCTTGAGGAATGAAAGGCCTTGAAATATAAATGAAGATGAATATTCATATTTGGTTCAATAAGTGCCAACTATTAATATACATGTCTGTCAGTAAGAAAAGTCAGAACTTATTCAATTGTGCCTGGCATAATTTGGCTCCTAATTCACAATTACCTTCCTATTCTCTGCATTACTCTTCAGTTAATTTTTTTAAGTTAAAAACTTGCTAAAAAACTGAAAGCGTTGCTATTGCCACAAAAATGGCAATGTCTAGCTTTCTGCTAATTTGCTGCCTATTAAGAATCACCTGTGGCTTTTACACACAGGATTCTAACTGTCTTGCCCTGACTTTCCACATCTTATTCTCTTCATCAACATCAGATTTTAAATCAGCCCATTATATGCCTCTGGAAGTATACTCACTTTCTTTAAGGAAATTCTCATTCAATTCCCCACCCTCTTCACTGTGACCCTACACTTGATTTCCAAACAAATTCTAATTTCGTATCTGCTGTGATTTTCTAAGGATATTTCAATTTTTAAGGACTGTAGCGCGAGGCTGAAATATTGCCGAAGGTGGTTTTGTGGGAGTTTCGGGTTCTCTTGGAGGGGCAGAGGGGGGAGAAACAGGAAAAGGGGACAGGGAGTTTGGCTGGTTATGTTTCTTTGTTTGGTTTTTAAGTCTACCATGCTTAGTTTTGAGAAGGAAGCCTGAAGATACTGAAGACCTTCTACCATGCTCTTTTATTAGCAACCCACTAATAATTTCTGAAACAAAAGGCTGGGATTTCAGAAGATTGCTGGAAGTACTCAAACTAGACAATCCTGCCTCACATGAGAGTGATCTCTTATTCAGTGACATTTGAGAAATTAGAGCTGAGTTTCCTAATCAATATATTCCCATTTATCACTTTGTTCCCAATACCTGTGCACTGGGACAAATATGCATACTGGACACTCAGTCCTGCTTAGGAGAATAAAACACATTGGAGAAACCAGTGCAAAGTGGGATCAACACTTGGTGTACAGAGGTGATCAGAGAAAACAAACATTGCGTAGAGGAGTAGCTATTAGACCAAATGCAAAAGAAATGTAATGTGGATTTTTGGACCAGAGACCAGGAGGAGAAGCAGCAAGAAAAGTATTTGTTTGTTCCCTTCAGCCACAATATTGCAGACCATATTGAAAACAAAAGCCAGAGATATGACTACCCCAAAACCTGCTGCATCACCAAAAGGTTACAGTGATTTAATTCAGCTTTACTCAGGAAATCTAACAGAACCAGATCCTGCAGAAAGGTGCCTTTCTAAATGACAGAAGAGCATTTATTGTTTGAAATTCCACTTGGTCAGGTGCCTGCTGACTGATAATGTGAGCTTATCCAAGTAAGACACAGGTAGGAATCGGGGAGGCTGTGGCTGAGTGGGACAGTGTGCTAGAGAAGGATGAGAAACACTGGAGTACAGGGGAATGAAACCAGCACCCAAGAGAAAAAGAGTCCTGGGTATTTTGACACAAGTGACCAGATTGTCCTCTCATTTATACTGGTCCCGCCCCATTAGCTTCAAGGTGGTACATCTGTGAAGCCTGTGAGTTAAACAGCTTTCTGGTCAAAGCTTTTAGGTTAAACCACATTTTTTTCCAAGCTATTTCTATCTACGTGTCATATGGCACCTTTTTTAATGTGTGTGAGTAGGATATTGTTCTTCACTCTGCCCACTAGATGTGGATTTATGTAAGTAGAGAATGGTGATCAGCTGCTTTCACTGGCAGCTTGAAAAATGGAAGTAGTAAGTAAGGACAGGTGTGGGTGCACATTAGTGAGGCAATTAGGTTTGCAAATATTAATTTATCACTTGTAATAAGGTCATGGATTATAGATCTATATCCACGATACACCTATTATCTCAGGGGTTCCAGTTCAAAGGATCCAAAACAAATACAGGGGGAAGAGGTATCTTTTTTTTTTGAAAAACTGTTTTGGTTTGCATGTTTTCAGACCACCTGTCAAAAGCTAACTTCCCTTGGACTGAAATTAAAAAGCCACAACTCCACCTTTATAGCACGTTAAGCCAAGCAGAAGCCACAGGACAGACATGAGTCAAAAATTCAACAGGAGTGGAAGAAATACGGCAAGAATTTTAGGCTTATGATTAAAAATTACCACAATTCCACAAAGTCTATATTTATGTGTGCTTGCTGGTTCATGCTTGCACAGTGGTCATAAGTCACAAAATCCCTTGCAACGATGTGTCATTTTACAGAACTCCTTTGAGTTTATTTGGCTCCTGGGGATTTAATATCCATCCTGTCTCTGCTAGGAGAAAGTGCCATTTGCATCACTACTATTATTGGTCAATTTTCCCCCTCCAAATGTAATAAACATTCAAAAAAAGAACCCCACAAGTCAATTTAGAAACTACAGAATAAAAACATTTCCAAGTATTTTTCCCCCCACCTCATTTTCCATGACTTCACGTAGAACATCACCAGAACGTTCCTTGAACATATTAATTGTCTTACCAGAGCAGACCAAAAGTCAGCTAATTCTGTCTCATTTGCAGAGATTAGCAGCCTGCAGGTGCTTTAGAAGGCTGTTCAATACAGTCATACGTGCAACTACCACACAATACACCCCTTACTTTCACAACTTATTGTGCATCCATGTCCACCAAAAGGGAACAGCCCATATTATTTTGATTTTTAAAAAACAATCCATCTGTGATAACATGGAAGTCAGTGGAGTAGGGAAAGAAAAAATTAATCAACTAAGTAAGAAGTAAGAAAGGAAAGCAATATTTTCATTTAATGTTTGGGCAAAGGCTCCGCTGAAAAGGTAGAACTGGCAACACTCTGCACAGTGATAAACTCTAGCTTTAAAAACCTGAACAAAATAAACTCCCAGGCTGGGAACCTCCCACAAGGGGCAGACTCCTCCTGTTCTTCATAAGGGAGACACTGGCTGCAAAGGCACCCCAACTCCTTGCTCAGCCCACACACACAGGAAAGGAAAGGTCAGGAAGGCTGCAAGAGTCACCAAAGTGCAAAGGTTTACAGATGCATTCACTTTCACTGGAGTTCTACGTGCACTTGGATGTGAAGGACACTATAGGATTTTAATAAAGATACTCATATTTAAACTTTTTGTGAACTAATTAACATTTATTCTGCATATTTAGGAGTTGATCTGTTCATTTACCTTGCTTTTGAAATAAGCTTTGTTTCTTAGAGATGCATGGTGAAAAAAAAGGCAAGCAAAAGAAAAAAAAGAGTGTTTGATTTTTTTTCTTAAAGATTTTTTCAAAACTGTTCTGAACACAGAAGTATTAGGTTCAGAAATTGTGTCATCAAGCACACGTGCCACAATAGATGAAAGTCCTGTCTCAAATCAGTATGGATATCTTGGGGGAATCATTATAGGAAATCTGCACAGAAGTCATCTCTTAAGGAGGCATCTGAATTGAGACAGGGAGATCGTTTGACATACAAAGCATTGGGGGAACTTGGGAGACTCTGAGGATGAGAGCAAGGGAAGGATAAACAGTAGGTAGACTTCTTTCACATAATAAAACCATCACACGTAGCAAAGAGACTATCTGTGACTAGATACTGTCACAAAAATGCAGTGAAATTGGCCATAACTGCAAAGTCAATAAAATGCCCTTAATCTTTCAATAAACAATTTATTTTTAAAAGTTATTTTGGAGCTATTGAAGCTCCTGGGGTGGGGAAGTAAATGCATTTTAAATGTGCTGTATGGTATGCAGTACCACAGGTTTAAGTTTCATTTTATCAGATATATGGTTTTGTCATTTGAACTCTGGATTAGAAGCCAAAATTCCTCCACTCTAGCACTGACTGCTTTTCTGGCTTTCAACAAATCATTTAAGGCCAGACTCAAATAGCTCTCCTCATGAAGGAGGGCAGGTACTCTGCAGTACAAGACAGGAAAGCAAAATTTGCCCTTCAAGTCAGTTGGCTTCTGTGAAACTAGTGCAAAATATTCACCTGTTTTCTTGCAAGGTGACTGCCAAAATGAATTATTGTGGTTAAAACTTGGAACAAATGAAGAATATTAAATAGGGCTGGGCAAAGGTTTTGGCTAAAAAAAAAATAAATCCTACTTCTCTAATTTTTCCTATTGTTTTTTTCTATTTTATCCATATGCAAAAAATACACTGAGACAAATGAACAGAGAAGGTAAGAATAATGGAAAGACTGTAAGTATTTAGAGGTGAAAAAGCCCACTAAACAGTCATGGCATTTAAATTCAGTTTTTCATTAGGCATTTGCTTTCAAAACTATTGCACAATATTCTGGGCTCAAAATAGTTGCAGTGACTGGAAATCATCCAGAGAAGACAGCAATGCACATTCCCATTTGCTAGCTTGATCCCATCTCTGTCACTTTAATGTCTCAGTAACTGCTAGGAGGGTGTGGGGAGGTCATTCCAGCAATTGACTGTTTCATCAATTATTACTTACCCATTTAAGAGCTGCTAGGACACTTGCACATATTTTCATTACACAACGGGCTTAAAACAAATCTCACCGCACGACTTCAAGGTAGCAGGCAGAAATCTGTGCTCAAGATTCAAGATCAGTCTCCTGCTTTGGAGGTGACTTCAGCCTAATTTAGTACAGACCACACAATCCTTTAAGAGATTTTTCTTCCTCCTCATTGGATTCTGTACTAACTCCTTTCATAGGCCTAGCACAGGACCTTGTAAGGTATATGCCAGTTCAAAATACATTTATCCCAGCAAGATGCTTTAAGAAGACAAGTGAAGATACATTTTCAGGATTGCCACTTCCATGAGAGACATGAAAGAATCTAGATTTGCATTCATTTGCCAAATATTCAGTAGCCACTCATACTGCTAAAACATGTTTTGCAACTATTTCATTGAAAGCCGCCAAGTTATCTAAGTCATGAGAAGGTGCCGAAAAACACCAACCTGTTAAGAAGTATTTTCCCCAGGTGAAAAAAGGATCAACATTGTACGGAAACAAAAATGAAGAAAACCAGATTTGCCCTTTATGAGGTCCAAATAGGGGATGCAGGAGTGCTATCCAGAACCAAGACAACACCTACCAGAGCACCTCTCCAACGAGGAAAGGCTGAGAGAATTGGATTTGTCCAGCCTGGAAAAGAAAAGGTTTCAAGGTGACCTAAGTGCAGCCTTCCAGTACCTGCAGGGAACTTACTAGAAAGCTGGAGAGGCACTTTTTACAGGAACATGTGGTGATAGGACAAGGGGAATGGCTTCAGACTGAGAGAGTAGGTTTAGGTTAGATATACAGAAGACATTCTTTACTGTGAGGGTGGTGAGGCATTGAAACAAGTTGCCTTGAGAATTTGTGGATGCCCCATCCCTGGCAGCATTCAAGGCCAGGTTGGACGGAGCTCTGAGTGTCCTGATCTGGTGAAAGGTGTCTCTGCCCATGGCAGTGGGGTTGGAACCAGATGTTCTCTAAGGTCCCTTCCAGCCCAAGCCATTCTACGATTCCATGATATTTACTCTAATGCATCCATAACAAGTGTCTGGAGAAAAGCCCTAATGGCACCAGCAGAACATATTAGAGAGCTTACCCTTTGTTGCACATTTAAACAGACTTCTTGGCAGCTTCCAAGAGAGCAAAAACTAAACCTGTGATCTACATCCTGAAATTACAAATTCATTCCTTTTATGCAATGATTTAAAATAAAGGCTGAATCATAGATGTGCTCAGAAAGCACTCATCCAGCAGCACGGCTCAGTCACCTTTGGAAATATATCCACAGTTTGTTGACTTGTCTGAGTAAACTGTCTGAAAAGTACCTGGAGGGACCCTAGACGACTTCATAACTTGCTGAAACAAGCTCAGGTACTGAGGGAATATTGTCAAAGGTAACACTGGAAACACTAGGGAAGATTAATGCTCCAACCCTCACTGGCATTACCAGGGGGGTCTTCAAGTACTTCTGTCTTGAAACACAGCTTTCTGCCTTTCATCATGCAAAAAGGAAACAAATGACAACCTGATTACCAGGAATTCTTCCAGAGCAGCTCTGCTACTGTCCCAAACCTTGGAAAGAAGAGATTATGCTTCTTATCTTACCCCTTCACATGCCCTACTTGATGATCTCTGAAGTGTTTATTTCTGAAAATGACTAATTTATTGTGGTGGGTAATACACATTATTGTAGGGTTTAATAGATGCCTTTAAAGTTGCTATCTGATTCACAGACTAGAAAAGTTGTGTGGAAGACCCTGTTTCCTTCTTCATGCCCTCATGGAAACTGAGATACCTTTGCAGCCTGTGTCAGTCTAGAATCCTGTACGCAAACACATCCACATATGCACCAAAGAGCATTTTCCAGCACAACCCTGGTTTCCTCAGTAGATGTCCAGAAACCTTACAGAAGGAGTAGGACTCCGACTTTATGCTTGATCTATTTTATTTCTGCATCTCCATTCCTCAGTTTTGTATTTCCTTAGTAACTTTTTGTTATATAGTTAGGAGATTGGAATATGCCGCACCATTCTCCTCTATTCCTTGTGTATCTCAGGCAACATCTCATTGCTTCGTTTTTCAATTAACTTGTCTCTGAACAGTCTCAATACTCTTTGCCTTATTTCTTTGGATGCAGTGGAAGAGAAACTCCTTATCACCTAGGCCACTATATTTAAGTGTAGAACTAATGCAAACAGCCTGCTTGAGTCTTGAAAAAAAGATGACGCACAAACCCTCCCCCATTCCTGCAGACCTGGGATGGAGTTCAAACTCCACAAACTGTTTTCTTCCACTCTTCTCCATGGAATGCCAAGTCCTTGGTCATACAATGACTGTGCCTTTAAAACTCTGAAGTAACCTTATCCTTATCTGCAGGTCAGTGCACAACTGCGTTCCCAAGATGTAGGAATGGTTCCTTGTCAGACAGCAATTCTGGGTTCCCCAAAAAATTCTAGAATTTTGCCTCAAATCCAAGATTTGCAGCTTGACCAAACACTTTAGTGAGGGTGGGGAGATGAAGTAAAGTGGAACAGTTAGGGAAAACATATAAAATGATCAGATTCATGGCTCTCACATGCCAAAAGCTCCTATATTTCCATCTTCCATAACAAACAGGCAAGCAGCTCCCCAAAACTACTCTTCCAGTATCAGACACTAAAACGATTTGTGTTTAAATATATCAGACCTATCTCATTGCATCTTTCTATAAATATTTTTACAATTGAAATCAGATTAAACATCCTATACTCCTCAGAAACATGCTGTGAAACAAGAAGTGTAAATGGTTAGAAGAAAACTGGCTCCTGGCATTTTTTTTTGCCTTTTTTTTTCTTTTTTTTTTAAGAACAAGGTCACATCTCAGCAACTGAAAAGTAGCAGAGCTCCTTTCATCAAGTTTTTAACTAGAAAAATAGTATGCCCATTTCTTTGTAATACACCTCTGGGCTTTTTTATTATGACTTCATTTCCCCTTGTAATATTGGAACGTCTCTATAATTGTAAAAGTGTAATAGAATCTAATAGAATTTCATTTGGAACTCTGAATGGTCTATGCCATCTCTGCTCATTTTGAGTAAAATAATGATTTTTAATGTCCACACATGGCTTCCCATGACCTTATTCAATCTTTGGGTTGATCAGGAAATATATTGATTCAATTACATACTGATGACAAATGAACTAAAAGAAAGAGGAAAAAAAGGTCAGCATATATTTGAAAATGTAAATCTTAGCAATGTCTTTTGGGTTTGCCCAAAAAAAAAAAAAAGTCATTTCAAAATGCCATTTGTGGCTAATAGTGTGGAGTTCTAGTTCCTATCTATGAGCAGCAAAAAAATCATTAAAGTGTAAGAAACAGACTCCCCCCTTCTTTCATTGTTCCAAAATCCTCTTTCCTTTAGAGGTTTGCATGGAATGACCTCCTTTGACTAAAAGACCCTTTTCCCCCTCACTTTATGGAAAGAAGGCTTTGGTTCATAAATACACACACCTCTCCCCCATATGTTAATTTTTCTTTTCTTCCTCCTCCCCCGTTTTCATTTCATTTTCTTCATAAAACAATTACCAGTACAAGCATTCCATCACCACCACTTCCCTACCCCCACTGCTTTTATTATGATCACACCTCTTATCCCCTGATCTTCAATCTCAGCCATGTAAAATGCCAGGTGGGATGGTGTGCATCAGTGGAGTAGTTCCCTGTTTAATCAACCGTAAGTGTCCATTTCTACTGCTGCAGTACCTGACGGCACCTCACAGCAAAAACCTTCTTAATCTAGGCTGAAACTTCATCTCTGCTCTGTGGAGCTTGGCCCTGAGCCTTAAAACCAGAACATTTAATTGGGAAGAAGCAATAAGACATGAACAGAAAGAAAGAGCAGCCCGTAACTAAAGCAGTCACTGTGTCGTTAGATTATTTGGTAATGTGGATTTCACAGGGCACCAACCCATCCCTGGCTTTGGATTAACAGTTCAGGGGGTTTCATTACCTTGCTGGGATTTTTCCTTTAGGAATGAACTGTGGGACTGTGGAAAAGCATCCAGCTGACAGATACCCAGTCCAACATCTGGATATTCATCACAGCAGGCACACATGGTGGGCCTGAACAGGCCCATTTTTTCCCCAAACGGGCCTGAAAAGGGCGACACAACCAGGCCCCTGAGCTAATTCTGTGAGTCCTCTCCACATCTGAAAATAACTTTGCAGGGACTTGAGAGTTTTACTATGAAAAAAATGCATTCACTGGGAACAGAAATTGGACCATCATTTATCTTTGTGCATTTCACCAGAGAGTTTTTTGGTGAAAAAACTTTTTTTTTAGTTTGGGAGGACTCGAGGAAATTTCAAACTATCCCAAGACTGGCACAAGGCTATGCCACTCACCTCCTTTGTGAGCCCCTTAGGATCAGCCTCAAGCCTTTAATGAAGGGAATGGCAAATTTGGGATTGACCTGTCATCTCAGCCATAGAGGCTTTAGCCACACTCTCTCCTTCTGCAGAAAAATCTTGGTTTTTAAATATTCAGCTCTATCGTCAGGACACACGTGAATGCTTTCAGACACAAAAGCAGATAGCTGAGCATCTGAAGAACAGGATATGGGCACTCCACTAAGATCATGACATCAGAAACAAGATTTTATTTTGTTAATGCAAATTTTGTAGAAAACTGCATGTACTGGAAAAGATCCATCAGGTATTGATTTTGCAAAACAAAACACATACATGAGGAAAGTATCTAGATGTATGTGTGGCAAAATAAATTCAAATGTGTTATAACAAGATTTCTCAGTAATTTTTTTCATATTTAGTCAAAGATAAAAACAGGTGTCACATAATATAAAATAAATTTCACTTTAGGAATTTAAACTACAACTATTAATTTTTTTCAAAACAGCTTTTGTTTGCATACTCAAAGGGAGAGAGGTTAAAACAAAAAATTGCTTGTTTCCCAATCTTTGCTCATTTAGGGCAAAATTATCATGGGAAACATTTAGATGGGTAAGCTGTTTTGCTGTTACTATTCAGTGGAAAATACGGTTCATTCACAATAATCTCTTGAAAACACAGGCACGCAATAACACCTCCAATCTGCAGCATTTTTTGATTGAATGAAACATTGTTGGAGGATTAGTTTGTCTGCAGTGGAGTGCTGCTTTATGTTACTAGTCTTTGGAGTGCTGACTCTGGAGTATTAAAGTCCCTACAGGCTTTTAGGACAAAATTGTCAGTCTTCTGGGAAATGAACATAAATTATACATCTTATTTTCTGCAAGCAGCAAGGATGGCTCAGTACAGAAAAGAAAAAAAAAAGAAAAAAATTTAAATTGCCTTTTTTTCAGTGTCACACAGTGACACAAATGATAGTTCCATGTAAGTACTGAAAAAGTATAGTTAAGGATCTTATCCCAGATCTCTACATTGACTGAAATTGAGAAAAAGTCCATCTTTCTGACCTAGGTATGGCAGTAAAATATGGTGAAATTCCTGCAGCTACTCTGGGAAATTATGAGAAGCAAAAGCAGCAAGGCTATATATGTTTTTCTTTTTGTCTACCAATTCTTCTGGTTTCCAAGACGATTTAAATACTACTACTAACTTAAGCATAATACTCTGCAAAAAATATAAACATTCAAATCATGACAAAGAAAAGCCAGATTTAAACGTTTTGGACATAATTGTAGTGTTCAACATGAGGGAGTAAATACCTATTTACACTGAAGTCTGGCAGAATAATGCAGATTCCTAGTAGACTAACCAGACTTCTTCGCGAGTCAGCCACCATAAAGAACTGTGCCTTGTCCTACTTTTCAGCAAACATTTAATGGCAAAGTGTGGTAGTGAGATCTCATATTACCACAACCTCATTAATTTCACAATACATACTGCAGAACATTTGCTAGCATACTCTGAAGTATTATTCTACATTATTTAAGCTAAACTACACTTGTCAAACAAATGACTAAAGCACATTTTGTGACGCAGAACCCTAGATTTTTCACTCTGGTACTGTTTCTCAGCTTCCTAACTGCCCAAACTATAAATTAGCCTGGACTTTTTTTTGTGCCTACCACACTCAGAGCAATACAGCTTGGAGCTTATGCCTGGTTGCTTTGCATATCTACAAGGTTCAGGTGAACAGTGAATTAAAGCATGGGTTGTTCAGCCTAACTAATGCCTGCCCAGTCAGATGCATGGAGAAGATCAGCCCCTTGCCCTATGATACCCATACCTCTAATGGAAATATTAATATTTACAGGAGATATCTTGGTTAGTGAGCCTCCAGAGCTGCACCTCACCAGCTGTTTAAGATCTTTCTGCTGTAACACACTAAAGGAAAGGCTGTGATGTCCCTTCTTGGCAAGGTGGTGGAGGCCTTCAGTGAAAGCAGTTTCAGCACAGCACCTTTGTGCTGTAGAGAGCCTGCTCCACAACACTTTGTTACTGGGGTGCTAAAATACAACCACAAGTGACAAGCAAGACAGCTGAGCTGCCAGTATCATGATTTCCAAAAGATCACCACAGCCAAAGCATTCACCGTTGCCACATCCTTAACCTGCTGTATTAAATCATAACAAAAATATTTACATTAAGCTTCACTGGTCTCAAATTATCTTTAATAACTTGATCACTCAGTTGAGGCACAGAGGAACCCACACCTGCACTACAGATATATCTTCTAATGAAGGGGGAATGAAAGACTTGTTTGCTATGTCACTCAGGGTACAGATTGAAAATGTTTCAAATTAACATCATTTAGAAGAATTGAGGCCATAGGTTATTAAATATCAGCTTTGTGCCAGCAAAATTAAATACACTAATTTATTTTATATCACTTTGAAGTATTATATGGCATTTTATTTCCTGATAACCTTTCAATGTCTAACCCCATTTAATTTACATACATAGTTAGCAGCTCATTAACAGCTCATTAGAAACACCAGCGAAAACATGCAACAATAACAAATTCAGTGCAGCAGAGGGGACCAAAATTCTATTTGGGAAATTATACAGAAATTTCTGCTTCCAAATGACAAATCTATGGTATTTTGCCAGCACTAGGCCTGCAGGGCTCACAGTTATTACATGAAAATAGTAAAAATAACTCAATTTCTATAGCTGACTCGTCTTGTATTTATTTAGACAATACTAGAGGGCAATGTGCTGAGAGAGGATCACATGGGAAGGCAGGGAACATGCAACATAATGTAAATACTGCCACAGGTAACTGCTGCATTAAACACTGACCAAGTGGTGCGTTTAGGATGATATACTGTTTCCTGAAATCATGCTTTTCCGAATTTCTACTCTTGTTTAATTTGCCACTCAAAGCAAATGTACATAATCTGAATCCACACACATCACAAAGAGAGGTGTGCCAGGCCAGAGCCCAGCTGCACAGCCCCTGAGCTGTCTCCATCAGGGAAGGGGAGCAGAGGCTGCGGATAGCATGGACACCTTTCCTTGGGTGCACCTTCTGGCAAACACCAAGGCAGAAATTCTCCAAGGGGGATTACTGTACATGCAGACTGTCATGCTGCAGAGTGACTAAAGGGACCTGTCTTTCATGTCTTCCCCTAATCCTTGGCACGGAATCTCTGTTTACACAGGGAGAATCGGGATGCTGACGGCTATCATAAAGCACTATTGGATCCACGGAGGGAAACTTATGAAATATTGTCATCACCTCCTCATAGGACTTTGGAGGGATCATAGAAATGAGTTCTGCCAGGGAACACAGTGCACATTGGAACCAGAATATGGCAGCATAGCACAAATCTCACCAATAAATCTCAGATATAATATCAAACTAGTGACACCCAAAGAGCTGATTTAAGGGAAACTGGAGGTAAATGGGTCACAGAGCCCAAAGTTTCCACATTAGAAAATAATACGCACATATTTCCAACAAGGAACTTAATTTCCAAATGCCAGACTCTGCCAGGTTCTCTGAGCTCTCAGCAATTCACCTGCTAATGTACTGATGAGGATGGAATATACTTTAAATTTGAGGCCGGCCCTCTCCAATTCTTTCTGCTTCTCTTCCAGCTCTCCGGAAAGAAATCTCAGTTGTCTCTTGGCCCTTTCTCATTCTCAGCATAATCCTTCAACTCTCTTTTCCAAATAATTTTCCTTTCTATTACACTGAAGTTTTTACCATTCCATAAAATTTTCTTCCTGCCTCACAGCCTTCTTCCTCCCACTGCTCCCAAGTTTTGGAAGAGAAAATAGGTTTTACTCATCCATTGTGTCACTCCTGAATCTTTCCTTCTACATTATTTTAAACAGTCATTTCCCCATATCTAAATTGTCTACCTATTGATAAGGTGCTTGAATATAGTCTCGATCACACAACTTCCCCAGTATTATTCCTCCATTTTCCACTTGATTGTATTCAAAGTTTAAGAAAAGTTCTTGTTATCACTGCCTTCTCTGGTGGGCAGCCAACCACAGTGACCTCTTCACATTTTGCCAAATAAATACATCTCTTTTTTCTTTCCCCTCCTTCCTGATATCTCTGTTCTCAAGGATATTTCCCAGTTAATTCAAACTATTTCTGAAAACCAAATACAGCAGACCCACCTACAGAAAACGAGCATATCTACTTTACAGTAAGTTCATGGCACCGGGATGTTAAGATAATGAAACTGAGGTACCACCATCACATGCAAGCAAATGTGTGCATGTACACATTTGTATCTGTAACTTATGGGCAACTTCCATCCTCCTGTGCTCCAGCCAACTTGCCACCTCCCTCAGAGATACCACCTAGGTGATTTCCTTCTTTCGGTCACCCACCACACAGCTATAAGCAGCAGCTTAATAAAGCTATCAGTCTTGGACATTTCTAAGTTGAGACATCAATATATTACTTCGCCTCACTTTCCACACGACCAAGACCACTCCAACCACCCTCCCTAATGGCATCTCTCCGAGGGGAAGCTTTCCATCCAAGCTCCAACTGCCCTCCAGGGGCCCGCTCCCGGTTTGCTGCCTCCTCCGCGGGCGGCTCCGCATCCCCGGTGCGCTGCTGCCACCTGGTGCCGTGCCACCACCGCACGGCCCCGGGCCCCGCACGGCCCCGGGCCCGCTGGGAATCACACGCTCGCCCTCGGGTGCGGCTCTCACAGGACGCTGGGTGCGGGCTCCGGCAGCCCCGAGAACCTCCGCACATCCCGAGGGACTGGGACCCTTCCCCGCGCATGCCGAGGGAGTGGGACACATCTCTCCTCCCCTGCTCACAGCCGCACCGCAGCCGTCCGTGTTTGCCGCACGCTCTCCACGGTAATTCAAGCTCCAAGCTGCAGCAGCTACTGCAGAATAATGGTGAAAATAAGGGAGTTACTAAATCTTCCCGGAGCGCACTTGCCAAATGGGTAGTGTTGGCTTAAAAGCACCGGGAAGAAGTTTCAAAGGAAAATGTAGTTACGAGCCTTGCATTCGGTAGGTTTAACTCTTTGTAAACCATGGGTGGCTCTTTCAGAGTATCAGGTAGGTACCCCTGGCCAGTAAAATCACGTTTATTAAAAACAGCTGTTCGTGAATTCATTGATGACTTCTAATTTCCAATTAGTCTAAAAGTCTGCATGTGCACTTAAAACTATTGTAGCTCCAAACTTAAATCTGCAAGGAGACTTCTCCAGAGAGCAGGGGGGTTTAATTTTAGGTCACTTATTTTTAAGCAAAAGATGGGATATTAAAGTAGATGATAACCACCTCTCTGTGGATTCTCTCACTACATCAGCAATTAAGGAGATATTTCTTACAAATTTGTTTAATTAAGTGGCATCTTAACCAAACTGTAAATGCTGAAAACTAAAGTTGTAATAGAAATTATGCTTTGTTATTTAACCAACTGCTACATTACTGCTCAGTGTTTACCACTCTAAATCCTCCTCTTCTACATATCAAGATGCTTCTCATCCTAAAAACCTAATAGTATCTAAGTGTAACTGCTTTTTAATGAGCTCCCAGTGGATCACACACAAGGCCTTTATGACATCTGTACTCCTGTTTTGCTCTAGTCTGTCAAATGATGAAACAATTTTTAGAAATCTGACCATTTTAAGTTTTCTACTTCAACCTTATATTGATGGCATTTCTTTTTTACAGCAGAAAAAAGAAATAGAGTGGCTCCTATAGATAATATACGTGAGAAGAATTAAAACAGAATACATCTATGCTGTGGCAGAGGAAGAAAAGGAGGTTGTGATAAAAGGAAAGAAACTGAGTTAACTGAACTTCAACCACATCCTATAACGTAATAAAGCAGATTAATTACTATGGTGGCCTTGCAGTTTCCTTACAATGGAAATCCTGGGAGTGGAAGGATCCAAGATCCCTCTGTGTGTCACACTGCACTGTGGTGTGCTCACACACGGTATTTTGCTCACGTCCATGAACAAACACACAATAAAAATGTACAAATGTAACTCTTGGAATGAAGTTTTCTCCATGTTTTTTTCTTAACTAACCTCACTATGCACTTAAATACACTTGATATTCTTGAAAGCCCCTGGATATCACAAGTTCAGCCAAGAATACAGAGGCTTTGATCCATTTATTCCATCAAACTATATTTTCCTTCCATTTCAGCAACTGCTTTGAGTGTTTAAATCAGGTGTTTAAATGAAGCACCCTCTCAGCTGGTAAGAAAGACACTTCTGACAACCTTGAAACATGACATCGGGGAGAAGTCCAAGCCACAGTTCTAGGAATGGCCCCAAACTATTACTGTGGAGCTTTTCTAGACTTGTACTGATTTAAATCACACCTAAACTCAAAAGAGACTGGAAAAAAAGCAGATGACAGTGAGTTATTTCTCAAAAATTATGGCATACCCACCAGAGTCAGAATGTAATGTTCTTCAAGAAAATTTAGGATCATTTATACAGCATGTTGCTTTATAGTAGAAAGAAAGGGGTGGGGGAAAAATGCAACCGTGATTTCGGACATAACACAGAGAGGAATCATTTAGATTGGGCTGGATACAGATTCACACTCACTATGTGCGCATCAGAAGTGACACTGAGTGACTGCATTCCCATTACAAAATGTACACAGTGACCACTGCTCACTGGTACGCAGCAAAATGTGGCTAAAATCGTGCCATAACACATGAGAAAATACAGCACACAGAGGTGGCCGGGATAAGATGTCAAGAATCCCGAGGAATAGAGAGATTTAGCACAACAGAGATAAGAAAGGACTAAACTAATCATCCAAGCATATGAGATCATCATAATTTTAATCTTCTATACAAAAGCACTTGAAAAAAATGAAGCATGCAGATGTCAGTGCTTGGAAAATAAGAGCCTCCCTTTTAAAACTATCGATCTGAAGTGCACACAGAAATGAGATATACAGTGGGGATCGGATACCCACTGAATTTGGTCCTCGTTCCCTGTTGCATATTTGTTAAGAGATTTCTTTTTATTACTTTTTAATTCATTATTGTAAGTGTAATCTCAGTCAAGTCAAATCACTTCATTAATTAAAAGGGATTGAAAAGGTCCTTAGCTCCCGGATTCCACAAAGGCCCAAAAGCTCAGGCCCGTTTACAGGAGGTCGTATTTCATTTGCTGCCTGTGTCAAACCAGAACCCGTCGGGCCTCCACTGGGCCCCAGAGAGAAGCCAATCAATGTCTGCTCGCTAAAGCCCCTCGCACGAATCCATTTAAGCAATGTGGATGCTTCCTGTCGAAAAAAGAAATGGTCTCTTGGTATCTCTGATAGAAATTAGCCATGAATTAAGAGAAGCACAGTTGTTTTGGAAGAAAGCCAGGACCAGAATTAATAGGCCATCTGAGCCTCTTGAGTGTTGAATCCCATTTGTTAGCAATTCTTTATGAAAAGCTTCCCCTCCCTACACTAGTTCTGACCAAACTCTGTACGCTGCCTCCTGAAACTAGTTAAATTTTAACCAGCTGGGAAAACATCAAAGAATGCTGTCTTTTGTCAAACACAATTTTAGAAACTTGCTTCATATTTGTACTACAATTGCCCATTTTCCCTCTCTTTCCTTGAAAATACACTTTTCCTTATGACTCATCATGTCTCCGTGCTTACATGTAGCAGGAACACTGACACAGATGGAGTTGCACTAGTCACGAGTTTGGCTCAATATAATTTCAGTAATTTTGGCAGAATCTTCTAAAGGCTTTCACTGTACATTTAATTACTGTTATACTGTGTGAATGGAATAATCCATCTTGTTGCCACTCGTCCTAGCCTCAAAAGCTTTGCATATAAGTTTAGTAGCAATGAAACTAAAGAGCTTTTAGAAGTCTCATTTTAAAATGCTCTAGACTACCATTTTTACAATAGACAATTCGGTTCAAGTCTGGTTTCCCAAAGTTAGTTGAATCTTCTCCAATTTTTGGTGTCTAGGCATAAGAATTGCAGGGTGGGGGGCTCGTTTGTTTGTTTTCTTTCCAGAACATGACTTCAAATTCTGGACTAATGACTAAAAGTTTTAGGTTTTACAGAAAACTGAGGATCTGTTTTTCTCAGATGAGCTTGTGAGGACATCTCAAATGTTCATTACTGACAGCTAGGCTGCTCAAACCTTAAGTGAAGCTGTGTGATCTGGAAGCAGGGAATGATGTGCCAGTGAAACCCTCAGCCTCAGTATCCAATCACACAGAAGAAGAAACCAAACGAACACCAAATCAAACCTAACAACCCATCTACGTTCTCTTCAGCCACCTGGTTTCTTTCACAGTTTTGCTCTACTTACCTGGGATATCACATTTCCCTTTTCAGACTGTAATATTTACCAGGGTCTGCCTTTTTCATTCTACTCAGACCATCCCTGGAACAATAATACATTAATCCAGGTTGATGTTTTGTGTGCTCAGGCTATGCAAATCAATAATTTGATAATAATATTTATAAGCATATAATTGGGTCTGTGATTAGTTTTAGAATCATCAGCTAGCTCTAAGGATCTCACTTGGTGATAGTGAATACTTACAGAAGTAAATGGGTTTTTAATCATTTGTTCATAATATGTTGATTTTGGTTATAGGGAAGGTTAAACCTGACCTTTATTGGCTTCTCTCTTGCAGAGAAGTAGGCAGTTTTACAGCTATTTCTCTCTTTCAGACACATCTACCCCGTGAACTTGCAGGACAGAGGACACAATTTGTGTAATTTAATTTTTAATGTGACTGGGAAGAATTTTCCGGTTTCTCCAAACAGAACCAGCCAAGTGATTATTTGGCTGCTTCCTGACTTCTCATTTGTTCTCATTATTTTCAAAGGCCTTTTTTTAATTGATTATGTTTTGGAGAAGAAATAGCAGAATTTTAACAAATGTCCCTGCCAGTCTTAATTCTAATTGCAGTATCATTTCATCATTTAGTAAGTCTTGGCAAAAATACTCCACACATTAGAGCACACAGAAGAATCTTGTAAACAACTAGACTGCCAGGCATCAGCTCTAATTCTTTTTCACTTGATTTGCATTGTCTGATTTCATTATCAGTCAGAAGATATCCATTTCTAAAACAGTCCACCATATTAATGTTCTTTTTCTGTGAAGCAGACCTTAGTATTTAATCATCACTGATCTGTTCACATACTTGTTACAAAAAGAAAAGCACGCAACAATTTTAGTAAACACTTAAGGAGAAGGAAAAAATTCATACATTGTCAGTTGTTACTGTTTTTTAAGCTATTTTGAGACTTTAACTGCCACTGTAAAACAGGGCAATGGACACAATCACTTGGAAACTTTGAATAAATTTCTACATTTCAAAGCATATTGTGCTAGTGGACATGGAGCATCACGAAGACAACTGTCCCACACACCTTTAGCTAATGAAGCAGAGTGACATCTTTATTACATGGCCAAGGTGATAAACATTTATAAAGTCCTACATTTTGCCATTACTGTCCGCCTTCATTTTATACCACATAAGGTGAAACAAACCCCAGCCTTCCTAAAAATCTCTTCCTTGGGTCACTGAAATCTCTTCAAAGATGCACTGACTACTCTTGCTCTGAGGAGGGAGGACAGGGTCTGAGATTTTTTTTAAACATCAGGTTGACATGGGATAGGCAACAAACATGTAGAAGTGGGAGGAGAATCCTGTGCAGCAGCAGGACTCCGACCAAGGATTGGACCAGCTCAGCCAAATGCCGGTTCTCATCCTCACTCATCAGAAAAGAAGAAAGGGAAAATGCACTCAGTCCAGCTGCACCAGCATTGGAAGACAAAAGTGTAAAGAGGAGTTCTTAGAGATAAATGGAGATAGAGGTTCGCTGTAGAATAAAAGTGGTTTAATCACAATTATTTCCCAGAGCCCAACCAAAGACAAATAAAGGAACCTACAGCATAAAGTGAACCGTGAAGGTTTCATGACTGCTGTTGCAATTTAAGGCCAAATGGAAAAAAGTGGAAATACAGATTTGTCTGGTTACGAGCTGTAAGGAATCTAGAGGCAAGACCAGCTTCTAGGATTCACAAATGCTGCCTCTCCTGCATGTTTGTCTCCATTGCAATGCCTGGTGGTTCCTCTCAGCTTTGCAGCTCAGTGAAACAAAGGTTCACAGAACACAAACACATGCAATTTCTCTGAAACACCTTGTTCTGGCCAACTGCCTTGATTCGCTTCTATGAGCCCCGTGCCAGGTCACAAGAAACTCTCTATTTTGTCTGCAAAACCTACACTCACAATCCCCAATTCTGCCCCATGAGCACCATGTTCCAGCCTGACACCTTTCTAGAGGCTGCAAAATACTCCATGTTTGGACAGTTTGTCAGTTTTCTCTCAACTTACGGTCTCAAGCTAACCATTTTCAAAGGTCTATTTTTGAGTTTGCTGTTCTTCCCCTCCTTTTTGCCTCCTCCCAAGAGAATTCAAGAGGATTAATTGATTTGAAAAGGTGTTGATGCCATTAATATGGCTATTATTTCTAGAGTGGCTCTGACCACAGCATAGATAAGCATTGCAGGAATAAACAGCAGCCTAGCAACATTGTTTTAGAGACATCAAAAGCACCAAAATGGCTTAGGAGCCCCACTCACAGCCCTGCCTTCAGAATATTTACTACATGCTTCTACATTAAAGATAAATCAGAAGGCATGCCAGAAAAAAAAGCCGTTTGTTGGTGCTCAAAAGAGTTATGCAAAGTAAAGATAGTTCGTGACACAACCCAGCAGAAACTCCAGCCTGCCTTCATGTGGCCATAATCCTCTGGAAGGGAAGTGCACACAACACGCACACAGCAAGTTACTGAGGCACAGTATTTAAAGTATTTTGATTTTAATCCACCTTTTTTTTTTTTTCAGCCAAATACAAAGCAAGTCTGAGAGTGAATAAGAGGCTAAGCAGGTAAATGGACTGAACGATATTCCTGAAGCCTATAGAGACTCCCTAGATTTCAGTTTTGTGTCTGTTACAGGTACAAAGGGTAGAAATATTTCATTTCATCTTTTTCAGAAGTAGAATTCAGGTAGATACAGAGCAGTCTCCACTTCCTTAGCCATATCAAAGGCATCCCCAGAAAAGGTTTTTTAGCTTTTTATTCTTTCCCTTTCAACAAAGCTGAAACATTAGAGCCTTCAGTTGGATCCCATCTTTCCTGACAATTTATGCTGTACTAAGGACAAAGCAGAAGAGCCCCTTGAGCAACTGAATTTTTGCATACACGCTTTAGAGCCTGTAAATCTTGCTTTCAGTCAGATCCTTCTTAAACCATAACTGCAGACAAAACTTTAGAACTTGTATTACCATCACTCAAGGACGCAGTGTGATAGCAAACATCATAGCTGTAGCTGTGAAGGACCTTTACAACACAGGAAAGCCAGAAAATTAATTTATTCTTCCTGCAATAAGCAGCACAACACTTCCACTGTCTGCAGACAAGCAGTTCTGGAAAGAGGAGGTCAAATAATGTTCCCAAACATTTGTACCCTGCTCATTTAGGTCATGTGCCAAACAAGTTCCTCCTAGAGGTCATAAAGACTCTTCATTATGTGATGAGGATTGCATGGCAGACTGGTCTTGGTGTATGGCAGGGCTCTAGCAATGCTTGCTTTCATGAAATATCTAACTTAACATTGAGACCATTGTGCCTCTAACCACTTAATTCAAAATTTATTGGTAGAATATGAGGTGTGAGAGAATAGGTGTGTAGAGAAAGCTGTAGCTACAAGGAGAAAAACTCACAGGGATTGTTTTCCTAGGAAAAGGAGAATGGCAGTGTGGCTGCCACCCGTGTCCTGCTAAGTGGCTTCCTGAACTTCTCAGCTTTACATCTTCAAAAAGTGTGTTGCACACACCTTTGCATCTTTCTGATGGTTGGGGTTTAACACTTTGACTTCAGCAGCCTTTCTGTCAACCCAAACAAATCAGGGCTGCAAAGCTGCAAATCAGAGCTGCAAAGTTGTCAGCTGCAAAGGCGAGGAGAGCTTTCCAGAGGAAGAGTAGCTATCTGCTATTCTAAATGACACAGTGAAAAGGCAGACCCAAGCAGAGGTCTTCTCAAACTTCCTTTGAATATCTCTCTCAAGAAACTACACTTTGTGCTGCCCTGTGCTAAAAGAACCCCAAGAAATTGTACAACAGAATTACCTTTTGATTGTCATTTAAGAAGAAAGTCTCGTACCATGTAGCATTTACAGCCACTTCAAGGTCCCTTTACACTCCCAGGGCAGTTAAACAGACATTTATGCACATATGAAGCATGAACCCTTCTTTAATAAGGGAGTGTGGTCCGTGGCAGTCCAAGTTGAAGACCCACAACTTTTGGGGGCACTTTTACCACTGGAGTCAGACTAAGGTCCCAATTCAGCAAGACTTTGGGAAAGTACAGAAACTCCATTCTGTCACCGTACAGCAAAACATTTAAACTAGTTCTTTCAAGAGTGCCCAAACTGCAAATGTGTCCTGCTCAGGTGCCAAAAATGCTAGCTTCCCCACATTATCACCTAAGAGGCTGTTCAGGTTCACTGGGAAACCAAAATAGTCACAACGAACAGCTAAAACGCAATTTTTCTTCTCATTAGCTTCCTTTCCCCCCCTTCTCCTTATGTTTCTTTGTTTCTTTCTCCTTCATGCTATAGCAAACTTTGGCAGCGCTGCAGAATGCTGATGAGACACATGCTTACTGTGTGAAATCCCAACTGCTATTTTTGGCCAATACCTGGCATGAACTGCCTCCTCTTTGAGGACTAAGGGAGTTTGCTTATCAGGCTCTCTTGAAAAGTTTAATGCTTCCTTATGACTCGCCAAAAGGCTTGCAAGTTTTATAAAACTAACATCACATTATTGACAAACTCCAGCAACACTTTCAGCATTCCTAACAGTGACTTTTCCTTTGAGAATACAAAAACCATAACAAAAAGCATTTTTATTCCATCTCCAAAAACAAGACCAACACTGTACATGTAAAATGCTTGCTCATTTACTTTGTCACAGTTTTCTTCTCTGTTGGTCAAGTGTAGCCTTATCACAAAAGTCAATTATATAGCCTACTCAACATAGTATTTTCCAAGATCTGTCAATCCTGACTTGTCACAGCCCTCAGACGGCCTTGAGGAAGGCCTGTCCTCCTGTCCCTTGTGAGAAGACATCCATGAACACCCAAACTGAAGACCAGAAATATATTCCATAGAATCATTTAGATTGACAAAAACTCTTAGGGTCTTTAAGTCCAATCATGAAAGCATGCTGAGCTCTTATGGCAAAGAACTAATTCCAGAACATTTCAGGCCTCCTTATGCCTGAAGGTTTACAAACCACAATTTGAGACGCACTCCTGCTACCTCTGAACACCAAGGCTCAAAGATTGATTTTTTTTATTCCATCATTTATCTAAATAGATAATTCAGGAAGTATTTGACTTAAGCAGTGACTCTACTTTTATGCCTCCCAATCTCCAATTCATATTCAAAGAGGAAAGAAATGGAAGCGCTGGCAAATAAGGTGTGTTAAAGGTATCGCTTACCACAAAGTCGAAGGCTGGAGTGTGGGAACACTGGCGGCTCCTAGCTAACCTTCTGTGATCACTAAACTACCCATTCTAAATACAAATTTAGAAAGGAAAAAAAAATTGAGGAACAATTTGAAGGTGGTTTCTAGAGACAGAGAAAGAAGTCAGATTCCATTCACTCGTCTAAAAAAAGACTTCTATCCCTTTCCTCCTGGCCTTGAAAAGCTTCTTGATACCGCGTTCACTTCTTTGACATCTGAACCAAGTCCCCCAGACTACACCCACCACAGGAAGAGGTTTCACTGCTGCAAGCTCAGATCAGGACGGATCAGGACAGTTTCTCTGTTTTGCTTTGTTAACGTGATAAAACACAGTGTTTTAACAGAGGGAACAGTCAGCAGGAGGATGTGCTTCATCCTCCAGCCACCTCATTTCATGAAGTTTAGTCAGCAGCTGTATCAGAGCCATTTTAATTAAATAGGTCACTAAAGGATCTTCCTTTTACCTTGAAAAAGATGTGGTCAGGACTTTACCTGAGCTGAAAGGTTTGAATTTCATTAGGACTTTAAAGTGGGTTGCATTTTTTTTTCCCCATCCAAATACAACTAGCACCTGTTTTTCAGCACATCAATACAGCTATTTGCATAAAGTATTGATTAGAAGTC
This sequence comes from Lycocorax pyrrhopterus obiensis, assembly GCA_014706295.1. Lineage (NCBI taxonomy): Eukaryota > Metazoa > Chordata > Aves > Passeriformes > Paradisaeidae > Lycocorax > Lycocorax pyrrhopterus. The sequence continues at coordinate 9,637,811 of JACSVZ010000007.1, read as the reverse complement.
ATTATAATCACAAAATGTTAATTACACCAATTAATTCCCAATCTGTTTGTACCTTAAGCTTTTTTGCGTTCAGCACAGAAGGTTAAAGCAAGAGTGAATCAGTCTTAGCTTTTCTCTGGGGACAACTTTTTATACATCCTGTAAATACCAATTTTTCTGTATGAACAGCCTTTTTCTCCTGGTTGTTTCATAATTCTCCATACTATTTCAAACCCTTGGTTATTCATCACCAAACAGGTTCCTTGCAGTCATTGTAATTAGTCTGCAGGTTTGTAAATAAGAGACAGCAGGAAAATGTTCTGATGTGCCCCAGCTACCAGATGAAGGACATGATTTCTGCGGGACTGGTACAAACAGAGAGTGCTGAGCAGATCTGAAAAGTCATGTCTTAACAGTGTTATTGATCTGGTTCCATTCCCCACCTTCCCTTCCACAGAAAATTTTATGTAATCAATGTGTGGAGACACCTTGATTCCTGCAACATCATTTGTCCTGCTCCCAAGGACGGCTGTATCACGTTCACTCTAAATACTTCAACCCAACCCCATCACACCATTTTTGAGGGTTTAAGCAGGCCTTTTACTCTTATTTTCCAAGAAAAATAAAACAATTGTCATGTCCATATTTTCACCTGTTCCATCTCATCTCCCTCTAACCAACCAACCAATTTTGTTTCCCCCTTAACCTATGAAAAACCTCTAAAAACAAACAAAACCAAGGCAAAAAAATCCCTTCCTCTACCAGCTGGCACACCTGCTTCACTAAAACTGCCTTGGGCTTGAGATCTTTGAAGGGAAAGACAATCTAGGTTGCTTGTATATAACCCAGCCATTGCTCTCAGTCGACCACACTGATGAGGATAAATGGGAAGAGAATTTTGCATTTTCTTTGCACTGTTAGTTACAACAGAGTTAGCATTAACGTAATAACATCAGATCCACAAAGTATGTGCAATGAAGGAAATTACATATATAAAAACCTATTCAATGCCTAAAAAAAAAAATTACTTTGCACTATACAGACATATCCAGGAGCGGCATGCAAAGAATGTGCATTCACTGGAGGCAGATTTTAAGTTACAATAGTACTTCTTACGACATGAAAGTTGGTGCCATGTGGGCACAGACAATGAGTTCACTTTCCTATCCCTTTGCTTAAGCTTCCAGTAAAGAATTATTACATTTTTACAAAAGATTTCTTGGATCAAAATACTTGGCATGCAGTATTTAAAGGAGTATGATAAAGCTCTGTTTTAAGTGATGCTATTGTCTCAAATTAAAACAATGGGCTGACTGCTGAATCATTCAGTCCTGATGGCTGCAGTGCGTGGTTTCAAACAGAGATTATGTCCAGATGTTCAAAGACTTGGCCACTACCTGAATAGAAAATCACTTCAATGTAAAGGGACAGCCACCTCTAAGTTCTGTTATTAAATGCACCCAGAGATCAGCTCATGGAGGGTAACTTTCCTGTATCAAGATTGCAGAATTCAGAATAAAAAACTTTGGAGTTTCATTGAGCACTCTATTTCTCCACCAAAAACTAAGTTAGTATTTGTCAGTTCCATGCAGCATATCCACCATTTTAGTGAGACTCAATACTGATCCCTCAAGCCTTTTTTACATCTAGCCCAGACATTTGGTGTCTGTACAGGCAATTCTCCTCTTTCAGCCAGCATAAAAAACTGCAAAGTTTGGAGAAAAACCCTGAAATGAAAGGCAGCCACTGAAGAGTTCCAAGACACACAGATAACTTATCCAAACTCAGACTGAGCACCTCTGATTTCCCACATATTGGTCACATAGAGAAAATGCCAACATGAGAGACATTTCTTAATACAACTTTCTGAGATAATCAGAACATTGTAAAATTAACTCTACTGAGGAATAGTTTGGACTCTGTGCCTGTGTAACCCAAAGTCATAGGTCAAAAACCCAGCAAAGTTATGTAATAACAGAACACAAGTAAAAGTTCACACAACAAAGATTTAGAACATAGACAGGTCATCAGTAGAGCACCCTCCTGTCTATATGGCTGATACAACAGAGAAAAGCAATTTCTATGGGTTTCAAGTTCAAAGAGCTTTTTGAGTTTGTTTTTAAACCCAGAAACAGATTAACGGTATCTTTCGTATAAAATCACAGCATCCTGTCCTAAACTTTGGCAAGCTGGCTCCACACTAAGCTAACCAGCATTTCCAAGTAAAATTATCTACTGTAAACTATGCATGGTAGAGACCAGTAAAAAACAGGGCATGCAAACTGCATAATGCTTGAACTCAGAACTTCTTGATAGTTTTAGCTTTTGTAGTCGACCACAGAATTTTAACTTTTTAGCTAGAAAGGTACAGGTATGATTTTAGGGAGGTTGGTTGGTTGGGTTTTTTTAAGGTAAATATGTCTTTGGAGACCACTGTATTATAATTACAGCTATAAAGCAATGATCTTTGATATTAAAAGATATTAAAAAAAATAAAAAACCACAGCCACCTTTCCCTCCCTCCTTTTGGAAGGGATTTTGTGGTTCACAGAAACCATCTGGCTACAAGTAATTGAGTGCATAATCCTTTACACTTGCATCCATGCCCTTCCAGCACCATCTCTTCAGAGATGAAAGTCTGGGGATCTGGCTCTAGGCCCAGTCAAAAGGGAAAAGCAAGTGACTAGAGCTGACAACCACACAGCCTAAGCCTGAGGCTGCATTAACTATTCTATATTTTCTTTTTTATGTTCTTGAAGACCAATGGCAACAGCTGGTGAGAACCCCAGAGCCACAGTCCAATGGCACTGGGAAGAACAGTGAGAACTCAGGCTTGAAAGACATCTCTGGCCTCCCACACATCCCCAGGGGCTGAAAGAGCTGGGCAGGAGTCAAATCCATTCACTGAAGAGTTTTGTCTTGTTGCACTCCCTCGTTTCCGTGGGAAGCGAGTATCTGCATGAGGAGTACCAAAACACCAGACTATAAATATCTTCTCATCACTGAGAATCATGACCATCCATCAGAGGATTATCAGAGACTGGTTTATGAACGAGTCAGACTACAGACCTAATATCATCTATGAGTTAGGGCAGACATGGATATTTCATGCAGGTCAGACAAAAAGAGCATACGATTTTCTGTCATGATCATTTATGAGGTCCTGACCTTAATGCAACCTCTCTTCACAGTGCCTATGACTTGTTTTCTTTGGTAATTCCTGTGGATTAGCTTTTTTGCTTAGCTGTCTAAAGTAATTTTTATCACATGTGAAAGCCTTTTCATGAAGCAACAGAACAGCTTTGCTTCTTACCTTTAAAAATATCTCCTTTTTTCCTGCATATTGATACAATTTCATAGTTGGGACAATTTTACATAAACTATTTTCCACTCCACTGAATGTTATGTCGCTCTACATGAATATATTTCGTGGTTGATGCTAAGGCAAATATTGCTGTAAATGCTGTACTTTCATAAATGCTATTCTTTGACTTTTTAATAGACTCATTCCATGCATACTATCAATACCAAGTCTCACTGATGGATCTGTATTAAGCTGCCAGCATAATTTCCTCTGTTGTCCCCAGAGCCTTCACATATGAGTCAAAGAGAAAAAAGATCACTGGCTCTTCTATATTTCAAGGCAACAAAGTGATCAAGACAGAGAGAAGAATGATTTGAAAAACTCCAGTCAGAAACAGAGAAAGGGAGTTTGAGACTTAAAAGTGCTAAGTGGGAAAGTGGGATTTTTATCTTTTGGTCTATTAAAAAAAACCCAGAAAATAAAAGAAAAACAGCTACTGAAGTAAAAACAACACAGAATGGCCAAATTCAGAGCCACCTGTAGATATGGGTAAGTTAAATAAAAATAAATTAAAGCCAGATCCAGCTGTAAGTTTCCAACAGCACATAGCATATGAGAAAACCCTATGATTGTAATGCCAATAATGCAGGAGATAAAAGATAGCACGGTTTTATCAAATTTAGACTATTTTTAAGTATCATTTGGCTCACATTGGGGGACACATTTTGTTCTCTTGTACATTAGTTTAAATCTAAATTCTGAGTAATTGACTCCAGGGTTATATTTCTCTAAAGGAGACTAAAGATCAGTGCTGCCTAGACTTGGGTCTGAAAAAGGCCCAAGAATACTAGCAATACTGTTCTTGTTTTATTCTAGCTTTTCAGCATGTTGGGAGCAATTAAACAAAACTAAACAAAAATGCTATAAATCCAAATGCAGTGATTTTGATTCTTCATTGACTTACATCTAAACCAAATTTTTCCTTGGCTTTTTAGAATTTATGATTACAAATATGTTCTCTTTGCCTTTGACCGTTTTGTAACTGCCTAGTTATATGAGTATACCCTCTATGCCTTATCAGTCCCCCTAGCCTTTTTATGGTTTCTGAAACACCATACAAAGATGTCCCTGTTTTTAAAAAGGTATCCATTAATACAGAGGTGGCTGAACTTCTGAGATGCAAGTTTTGTCACCTTCTGAAGGTAACAAACCCATAAAACTGTATTTTCAAGTTGTGCTGTATTTGTTCTGAGCCACTGCCAAATATGAAATAGCAAATAACACATACTGCCTTTAATCATATAGCTTAGATTATATAATAAAATAACACAAACTGAAAGTAAATTCATAGACAGTTCTGTCCAGCTTTCTATTTACTCACTAAAATTGTCACACTTTTAAAAGCAGTACCAAAGTGCTGTTAACGCAACCTCATATCAGGAATAAAGACCTTGGGAAAAGATTCTGGCCAACAGCTGTTCTATTTTCTTTGAAAGATTATACCTTCTAGCATAATTCAGGGCAAGAAGGGTGTAAGGTATTTCTGCTTGCAGGAGAGTTCTGCAACAAGACTTCGTATCCGGAGACAACAAAGGCAATCGACTTGCATTCTTTATTTGAGTTACTATTAAAGTCAAATCTCACAAAAGGCAGGAGCTGAGTATCAAGGAGTTCACATCTCCAGCTGCTTTTAGTGCATGCTGCTCAATGGTTTGTACAGACCAGCTCAACACATGGCCCTCTGTGGGGCTGGAAGACTATCACACACAGAGGGAACGAGATGAAGTTGCCACAAAGCAGTCCAAATGCATTTGATCACACCTGTTCCTGAATCTGCAGTCTTCTGCAGTTTACTTTTGCAGTCCATCACTGCAGAAAACACCTGACCTTTTGGGAAAGTCTTTAGCCTCTCTCTTCAAAGACTTAAGGCATGGGGTACAGGAGACAAGTTACAGTAACAACAGCAGTCACACTCTGAGACATTCCAAAACAACCAGTAAGAATCTTATTAAAGCCTCTCATTAGTGTGAAGTTTGGGACACAGTTTATCGTCCTAATTTTGCATTTTAAAGCTAAGGCTGCACCTCATAAAAAACAAGGAAGGGAAACACATTCACAAGAAGCATCTGCTTCGGTCTTGGAAGACAAACCAGGAAGTCCTTGGGAGTGCATGGAGCTTAAGTCAATTCACATAACATTACCTACAGTGTTGTGTTATTTTATCTCTAAAGCAACCTTTGCTTCCTTCACTTGTGAAATGGCAGCTCAGAGGTATTTGCTGACGGGATGTTGTTTGAGAGTTCTCTCGTGGTGTTGTGAGGCACCACTGTGCAGCCCGAATTGGCCTGAAATGGAGCGGAAGGGGAGTCATTAACAGTAACTCTGCAAGCTAATTAGGCAGTCACTGGCACAGAGGCAATGTATCATCACCTTGACTTTGTGCATGGAAAATTTTCAGCTTTTAAAGCTAAAGGTCTCCATCACCTTACTTCATATTATCTAGCGCTGAAATCTTTACCCTACAACTCCTGGAGCTGCAGAGAATTTGAACAACCTGCTGCCCAGTGAGCACACTTATGTCACTATTAAAGCAATTTATCTTGGGACAGTGTGTATATGTGCAGGCTGTGGAGCACAGGTTGTGACTAGACCTTCAGTGTCACTGTCATATTCAGCCAAATATGGATCCTAAACAATGCTGCTACCAAGAATCTGGCCCTGAAATGTTTGAAAGGAGCAAACAGCAAGATGGAATCAAGAAGTTTTATTTCCCTTAGTTTGGCATTAAGGTAATTAGTATTGGAATATAGGCTTTAGTTTTAATATCCACAGTCCAGAAATGCTATTATTAAATTAGAAATGAGAAGAGCCTCAAGAATAATGAAAATTTGGAAGATAATACGTGATCACTAATGTACAGCTGAATCTGCACCTGAACAAGAGGTTAACATGTAAACTGTGATTGCACTCTGTACATAAATGAGGAACAGATTCGGGTAAGAAAAGCCTTCAAAGCCAAAAGAAAAGAAGTCTTAGTGTCAGGAAACCAAAATTAAACACAGGTATGCAAATACTAGAAATTAATCTTGTTTGAGAACAACTTTTTTGTTAATAATATTGCTAATGGTCAGCATCTGTGGGGTTTTTTTCCGCTAGCCATTTTAAGCATCTCTTCTAATAGTTTTCCTGCACAGTAGGATTCTAGATTAGTTCCAGCTCGTACCTTACATACAAACACCTTTGAATCTTTGTCTTGTCCTATTCATGTAATGCCTGCTGGCATCCATTTGCCTTAGGTTTTGCAGCCATATAGCACTCTGATGTTTTCAAGGCTTTTTTTTCCCCTTTTCCGTCTCTAGACAGGACTGCTGGAAAAATGCTGTAGCACATGTTTTCAGCTTTGGTTTATCACTCCTAAAAATTTTGCTCCTGGTTGTTTTTAACACATTTAACATGTCTACACAGGTAAACACATTTACTTTGAATTCTGTTTTGCATTGAGTAGTCTCCTCACTGAGACTCCTCTTTCTCCCTCACATCACCATTTTGTAGTTCTTCAACAATGGTACCTTAAGCAAAACTGAGATGCTTTTTTCAAGTAATTGTTGGCATGAATTTTAACTTGCTACTGTACTACTATATATCACAAATGGAATGTTATTCAGAGTAAGATAGAGCTTAATTTTCAAATACTGGCTTTCATTTTTTTGCACATGCAATTACTTGCTAGCACAGTCTATCACATACAGATGGCTAAATATATGACTGTACCTCAGTATAACTTACAGTGGCCTATTAGAGGCTAGGCTGAAATTGTACTCCTAAAGGTCTAACCCGAGCCTCAAAAAAAACCCAGTTTATTTAGAATTAGTACGCTTATTTCAGCACATTACATCTAAGTAGTATGACAAACAATATGCAATACTATCCAAATTCATATGCCTCAAGCTCTATGAGTACTCAATCAGATAAAATCAGGATGTATGCTTGCAAGTTTTCTCCTTCACACACAAACACACAACAACTTCAGAGATGCAAAGAAATTCTATTTTTCATTTATCTTTTCATCCAGTTTGTTTCCTGGTAATTGTAATTGATTCCTCTTCATTTTTGCACTGGGAGAGAGAGACAGGAAAGACTCATAAAGAAGATCTTTATAATCCAATCATTGCTATTAGGTTCTGTCACTCTCTCTCCCTTTAATTATTAACAAAAAGAACAGGGTCAAACTATAACATCTTGTAATTGAGTAAGCACAAAATACCACCAGCCTTCCCTAGGCATAAGAAACAGCTGCATGTAAAGACAATCTGTGTGGGGCAAAAGGCTGCTCCTGGGGCCCAGGTTTGGTTCTTGGCATTTTTACACTTAAAAAATACAACTTAAATGTTATGGATACGTGCAAATAACTCCCCTTGTCACGTTTGCCCTAAGCAATATTACCTACAGTATCCGTCTGCTTAGTGAGGATGTCTGCAATGTAAGTAATTGTAAAGCAAGCCAGAAACATGACCTCCATCAATCCACAGTACATGCAAATGCTTAATTTAATTTTTCCATCAATTTCCAAATGAATGAGGCTCATTGTATTGAAAAATAAAAACAGCTTGGCCTTTGACTTTGCCGGAGATTACTCTTCCACATTAACGTCTTCAACAATGGAGTTTCAGGCTTTGGAAGAATTAGATGAAAAATGTTCAGATGATACCCGTTTGATCTTCACATTTTTCCACTCGTGCTTGAGGCCAAGAGTGCAGAGATGCATTTAAAGTAAGCACACACTCCAGCATCAGCACAGCATACCTCAAGGAGAACTGAAGGCGTTGGTGGTAAAAACTTATTGACATGCATTGTCAAACAGAAAGAAGACTGTACACAAAGATCAGAACCTCACTCGCAGTGTGCAGAGCCTACATAATACATTGGTAGCCTTGTCTCCTGTGCTAACAAGTTTTTCATATTTAGTGCTCCTGAGAAGAACCATTTAATTAAGCACAGAGATTGAGAGAGGCTGCTCACTACAATTTGAATTTCATTCTGTTTTGCATCCATTGTCAATGAACATAAATTGCAGAGCTATTAAAGATAGAACTCAGTCAAAGTTTCACACTGCTTAAGTAAAGCAAAAGGGAATTTAACTACACACATATTGGCATTGCAATCAGCCACGATGTATGACTGCAGCGTACAGTCATATGTGCTAGGCTTAATCAAACTAATTTAATCAACAGAAAGGAAGACACGGTGGAACAGGCTTAATGCAAGCTGAGGGTAAGCAGTGAGCCTGCAGAGCTCATCCCTGCCTCCCCAACACTGGGTGTCAGAGAGATGGTTGCAACTCCTCAGTCCTTGGGGAGGTTCTGTGCCCTACACAGAGTGGGAGGGGGCAGGCAGGCAGAAGAGGCTAATTGATATCAGCTGGCAAGATGTGTTTGCTGGCCAGGTTGGGAAGCCCATGTCCCACACTCACCTGCCAACATATGTCCTCCATCAGAGCAAACAGGAGGTGATGCAAGAGTCAGGTGTTTGGCTCAGCGCTAGAGCTTCTCACACTGGAAATTTCCACCCAGCCAGGTGACAGATTTAATTCCTTTGTGTTCATCAGCTTGTGCAAAGCATGTCATTACATTCAATTTTTATTACATGCAGGCAAAGTGCACCACGTTTACTCAACACAGGAGCAAAAAGCCCACATGTTAAAGGACTGATAAACGGAATGGATGCCTCTCTGACAGTGCCAGCATCTGGAGGCATTACTATTTTAATATCTACTTTCATACGAAGTGTTTTATTTTAAAAATGTAATTTTTTCTCACCTTCATTAAAAAAAATAACATAATGTAGCAAAGCATTTTTACAGCCTCACTGTTACTCATGTATTTCAGAATAGTAAATGACATTCAGGAATGAGCCTGGCCCCAGTGGTGGTCAACAGCAGATGGGAGGGTAACAGATTCTACCCACAATGTCACATTAGAAAATGGGAAAGTGAATATGTGTGAAAAGCTAAAAGGTAGCCCTGATGGCAGTGATGGAAGGCTTTGGATGCTATGTGGTGAAAGGAACATTATGGGCCACAAATCTCTTGAAGTTTTAGTTCCAAATTTAAACTCAAAGTGTGTCCAAAGACTTTAGAGAACCAACTTAAATCTTTCCTCTCATGGGAAGTGAACCAAATCCAAACACAAGAAAAGAATATTATGTCAGCTTTCTCAAATGAACATATCTTCCTAGGCCTAAGGTATTTGGCAGGCAAAGCTTCAGGCATAATCAATTTATGCAGCTCTGACTTTTACTCATTAGCAGACTACTATTCTCCTTCATTGCCCGTGATATCTTTGTTTTAATGTCAGAATCCCTTACAGAAAGCACCAAACTGAGAACAATGTCTATAGGCCACGTCTTTCTAGCCTTTCCAGGACATATAAGGCAGCTGCCCAGCAAGTTGTGACCACAGAGAACAAATACAAAAGGTACTACTCCATGAAGCCTTTCATAAAAATTATCTCTTTAAGGGCATAAACAGAGCTAGGAATTGCCTCAGATTTCAGCAAAAAACAGAGGCATTTTCCAATATTTTTAAGGAACAAGAACCAAAAAAATTAGGTGAGAACTTCCATTTCTTTTTTTTTTAATAAACCATTGCTTGGTTTGCCTGTCTAGCTCCAAGCAAAACCGTGGCATTCTATATATTCTCAAGCTAAGCATAAGGCTGCATACCTTCACCCATTTTTGCTACTCAGACTTTCCTCCACTATCTCTCACTGTCCCCAAAAAAATTCAATTTTCTGATGGGCAGTACGAACCTATCCAGCAGCAAGGCAGGATCAGCACGGTTTTCACCAGTAACATGTTTATACTGGGAAATGTCCTTTTTGAAACTCAAACACCACCAGGACAAAAAGCAAAACTCGCTTCAACTCAATTTAATCAATTCAGGCCTCTCAAAGACGAAAGCTAAAAAACCCTTTTAGCAATCCCTCTGCCTTTCTGGTCTGTAGCTGTTCTAGGCTCTATCTTTATAGAGATGCCTGAGTGAGCCTTCCTGCACTTGCCGGCTATGAACTGGCTGCTTTGCTCTAATCATGGTCAGCTGGTTTGTCTCACAGTGCTGTTCCCACTGCTTCCACCAAAAACTTTTCAGATCTGTTATTAACATTATAAGTTAGTAACCAATGTCAGGACGGCCAGCAGGAAACCTGAGAGGCCTTGTAATATGAGGGTGAGTGACCTCTAATTTTCACTACACTGCTCCACTAGCAGGGACTCAACATTAATTACATGACAGTAACAAGGGGAGAGGAGATCAGTTACAATTTCTTTACCAAAAATATTATTTCATCTTCACTTAATGCAATCTCTTATTCCATTAAGACAACATCTTTCCTTAATAAGAATTACTGCATATTGTGTCAAGAAACTTGTTTTCAAGTTACACCTGAATTTATGGGTGTAGCGCGATAAAAACTAATTCATCATCCAGGCTCTTTTCTCTCTTCTGGGAATTAAAAATATTTAAAACATATTTTTGCTCCCAAGACAGAGAAAACCTTCAAATTCCCCTCTCTTTTCATTTAAAGCATTTCCCAAACAACTTCTGAGTACATTCTGTTTTCTGCACTGAGAGCAATTGGTCTTCTCATGTTAGACAGTTTTGGAATAATGTAGTTCATAAAAAAGAAGATCAGATGTTTTCCACCATTTTGCCAAAAATAGCAACCATTTTATTTGTCACTGCAAAGTTCTTCACTTAGAAATGTAAAGCAGCAAGTACAGAGCCCTGAATTAAAATCAAACAAGTTTTAAATATTCTTCTCCCTAATATTTAATTAGGCTGAATTTATAATATCATTTTACGAAATGCAATTCATTTCTTAATTAGGCAAACTGAACACTCCTAGTTTAGAAGCACCCATGAGTGTACCCAGTTAATGTCAGCCCTATTTGCTTTTATTTAGTGTCTTTTATCTGTACCTTTACTTTGGCTAGGTAAACTCCAAATGCTTCATACTGGTGTTTTTTCCTCATTTTTTCACTCCCACTAAAGTAAAAGATGACAGGTAATAATATAATGTGTGGTAGAAGGAGAAATGCTGACAGACATTGTGTTACTTTGCTTCAATTAGGCTCTAATTACTTCTTCTCTTCAATTAGAAAATCACATGAACCAATTATGCCAGATAATATGTGCTTATCCTATTCAATCTGCACAATGGGTAAGGTCTATTCACATTGATTATCTTCAATTTATGCTTTTAGCCTTTTTTTCTCTTCTGTCTGCATGGCCCATTACAGTTTTAAAGTGGAAGCTCTTAAGCAGTTCTCAGTATTATGATATCATTCATTACAATTGTTATGTTTTGATGGAAGAAAAATTTTGATGCCTTGAATGCAGAGGGGAAAATCTCTTTGGATTGAATGTATTCCAATTTTGCTAGTTTGGATAACAATATTCCCATGGTTTTTTAAAATAAATATGATACAATGTGGTCTACTGTTGATGGACAGAGCTGAGTGAAACAGTTGGTTCTCTGGGAACAAAGACAGGTTTCCAAACCAAACACAGGGTATTGAGCACAAGAACTGCTCACACATTGTCAGCACAGAGGTATCAGGCCTCACTAGTCAATGATCTGCAGAGTGGAAGGCAATCCGCAAAAGCAAAGGGACAACCTTAAAAACCTGGAAGTGGAGAAGCCACAACAATATTTTCCTGCTAAATAAATGGGGAAGAAACATCATGTGAATCCTCACCAGTTATAGAGCAGTTCAATTGATCTGGATGAGCAGAAAATGTTAAGAAACAGCACTGAATACTAAAGGCAACTTGCCCTATTCCACCTCTCCTTTTATAAGGGTTTAAGGGATTCTTCTCATACAGGGTTTTATCTATCCTTGTGATCAGCTGGGGAACAAACTCCTTTTAATTCTCCAAGGATTAGACATGGAACACAAGCTTTGCTGTCCAGCACTCGCCAGAGATGGCCAAACACCAGGCAAGCTTCAGCTGATTCCACATGACACCCATCTCAATTGATGGGAATCTTTCATGCTTAAAACACACAAATTCCACTCACACTGGTTTGCTTGGATAGAATTGATATGCAAAGAGGAGGTTCTGATCATAGAATCATTTAGGTTGGGAAATACCTCTGAGATTAACAAGTCTAATCAATCTCTCCATTACAATTCTACACAAATTTATAATTGGACATAAACTATTACATGGCACAATTGCACCTATTCATGCTTTTCCTGACTATTTTAGTGAAACCAGAAGACCAATGTGTGCATATGACAAATATGAACACATAAGTTACCAATTGCACTCTTTTTTTACATACATTCCATAAAAAGAAGGCTGCTCAGGAGTAGCAAAATCCTACTGCAGTGAAATAAAAACAAGGCAGAAGCCAAAGAGTTAAACAAAGGCAAGTTATTTTGTATAATGCCAGAACATGAAATGTGTATTTGTCAAAATGTAATTACAAAGAACTCTCCATATTACATGATATAATGAGTGTCATAATGGAAGTTCAAACATCACAGGGAAAATAGTTACCTGTGACAGGCAGAATCATTTTTCATTGAATTGTAACTAAAAGACATAAAAATTGAAATGTCTGTGAGATTCCATTGTTCTAAGAACTTACTACAGAATTATATACATTTTAGGTAGGACAAGCCTGTATAAACAAAAAAAAAAAAAGTTTGGCTAACAATATTCTCAGCAATCAAAATGCTCGGGAAAGCTCAGCTTTGAAATTTCCCCTTTCTCTGTTTCCATGTTTTTGAAGTCCAGATCTAGGTCCTAACTAAAGTCAAGGTCTCACAATAACCTGCTCTCTCTTATAGCAGAAGGGAAAGAAGCCAAGTGAGATCATTTTCTCAGAAAATTTTTACAGTGTCAGAAATTTTAAAAAGTTTAATATCAGATGCCAAGAGACTTCCAGTCCATCTGTCAGATCAAAGATGGGAGCAGGTTTAAATGAGGACCAAAACTTTTGGAAGCTGATGTGAGCAGAAGTATTTCTCACCAGAATCTTCCTTCCACCACTCGAAATTCAGCAACATTCACAGAGTTCTACTGAAGTTCAAGAACACTTGTCTAGCATTTTGGAGCTATAAAAGTGACAAAGAACCAGAAGTTAAATTTTTTAAGATGCTTTTTGCACTCAAAGAAAAAAAAATTGAACAGATTTGTTTCAAAGACGAGATCCATTTCTCAATGGCTCACACCTCTTCTTTTGATAGACATCAAATGTGCCAACTTGACTGGAGTGACTACAAAACTTTTAGAACCATTTGTGCAGACTAAGACTGAATCAATTCAAATGCCCCATCTCCTTTTAATGACAAGAGTCAGTTGACATGAATTATCCTTAAAAAACTCAACTGGACAAGCCAATTGGTTTTGCCTGGGTTTGGACACTCTGGCTGGGAGAATCATAAGGAAGGTCATTATTTGTTTTGAATATGAAGGCTACTAGGCCACGTAAAATTGGTAAAGTTATTTCTCTCACCTGATACAAAGCAAACCACCTAAAAGTAACAACTTACATTTTCTGTCATTATTCTGGCTTCTATCCAGAAGTAGAAAGAGCAGTACCAACAGTTCTGTGAGTAGGTTACTTGATTGCTAAGGAGAGGAAATCCTTCTCTCTAATCCAAAGGGCTGCATTCGTGGGGAGGTCACACAAAAAGGGCTTCTATTGAGTTCAGACACACTCATGCGTTGGGAGAACCACAAGTTCTGTTTATATCTCTTCAGCAGTATTATGTGCTCTCCAACTGCTAGGAAGGAGGAGGAATAAAATGAGACCTTGCCCATACTTGCAATTATTTTGTGGCAGGTACACTACAGAAATAAAAATGAGGCCAGAGACACGAGGCAGCAATTCAGCAAGGAAAACGTCACCATGCACGCACAGAAAAAGGAAAGAAAATGCAGGGTTTCAAATGCATGTATGCAAATTCATGGTCTCTTGGGTATTTGTAACAGTTTAAAGTGAAACGCAGTTTATGAGTATGAAGTATTCTCATGGCTGGTTTAAACTACTGTAAATTGCACTGCATTTTCCCCTTATAAATACTACTTGAAAACAATTATGACCCATAAGTAAATGGTTTTACTTGAAATATTACTCATTATGGAAAGCACACTATCATTCGCCTCCAAGTTTCAGGAATCGATTGCAAGAAAGGCAGAACTGAAATGTTTTTCTTCCCATGAAGAGAATTCAAGTATCTTAAATCCCTTCCCGGATATTACATGTATGGTACCAGAAAAACTTTCACATACAAATGGAAACAAACACTCACAGGGAAGCCAAAAGGGACCCAAGCAGCACAGCAGGGAAACAGATCCAAAAGAAGCAAAAGACAAGATCCATAAGTTTTATAGCCTATAGTACTTCCCGGTTTTAGATATGAAAAAGTTTTTTGGGCTTGGGCTTTAAATTTTCAACTTAAATGAAAACTTAGTTATGCTAAAAAGTCAGCTTTGAAACGGAGTACTTGAAACTAGTTTTAGCACTAAAAGGAAAATAGGTTGATGCAATTCACTGGAGAAAAATGGGATTTTTCTCTATAGACAAATTTTGCAGTGATCAATCACTCTAATAAAGTTTCAGATCTGGTATGGAGGACTCATGTTTAACAATTGTAATTATGGAACAGTATCAGTGATGAATACTCTGTGTTGTGAATACAATAGTATTGTATTTTTAGATCACTGTATAATTTCTGGACACACTTTGATGATTTTGCTGGCTACTCACCTATTTTATAAATCAGCAGGAGACTTGACAAGATGAGAAAAAAAGGTTTCCCTCTCCTTAGATTTATATATGCTCAGTTATGTTCATTGTTGTGCTGTTCTGAACAACTTACTCATTGATTTATGGTATGTGCTCTGTAAAATCTTTTTAATGTTTTTATGTGCCCTGCATGTATCTCTCACTTTAAAAAAAAATAGTAAAAATTTGAGAAGAGTTTCAGAAATTAAACTCAGCACAAAAAAAAAGTAATATAACTTGCCTCTTTTTTGATAAATGTATATACACCTATTCATTCCCTATTCTTCATCCTCAGGGAAGTAAAGGAAACATCAATGGCTTACATCATGTGTCAACAGAAAAACAAGCAAAAAAAAAGTGTAAAAAGAACAAGGAGAGACTCATGCCTTCAGCAGGACAAAAATTTTCAGTGTGTCTCCATTCTGCAGGTTTCCCCTCAGTCTTTCACACTGAAAACATCTCAGGTTGTCCACAACCTCCACTCTCACAGGGAGAAGTTATGAAAAAATCAGGTACGCCCATCGTTTCAGACAGGCTTAGGGTATTAAGCCAAATCAAATACATATCCATATGTTCTAAAACTTTTGGATCTCTGGCCTTCCTTGCTGGAAAGGTCAAGGGCTTCTCCCTCTCCCAGCCCTCTTCTTGGAAACAGGGACACTGGAAATGAGCCAGTATAATCCTCCCTTTCTCCCAGGGCTAGGTCAGATTTTTCTCTCTGCCTTACTGTACTGCCCTTTGTCTCTCAGTTATTTTCCTTTCTTACCCCTGAAAGGCATCTGAAAGTTAAGTATTGGGAAGAAGAAATGCACTGTTAGTAAATTTGAAAGGAAATAACACTCAAATTCTTTCATGATCGTACTCACTCTAATGGCTTAAAGCAGGTGCCACTGCAATACACCACTCATTCTCACTTCCATCTAAAGTACTATGAGTGCTTTTGAAAAAAAAAATACACTTAATTCATTAAATAACTTTCTCTATTTCTGGGCATTTAGCCTAACCAGCCCTTAGTGTTATTGCGATGCAAGTAATCAATAACGATTCCCTCTCCACTGACTAAGAAAATAATTGTTCCCACTTCACAGGTGAAAACAAAATTATTTCCCAGATCCTCCAGAAAGTCTCCTTGAGCCTGTCAAGTGCCAGAGCCACAAGATCCCTTTGCTTCTTTTTAAGACATCAGGTGACTTCCCCAATTCCATTAGAAATATGGCATGCTACAGAATGAAGCCACAGGAAGAAAACGGGCAAATTTCCAGAAGAATCTATTCCTAGGTGCTCTCTGACTGGACCAGCAATTGTGGGGAATGCTTCATCACTTATTGCCCATCTGATACTTGGAGCAGGGATGCCTCAGAGCAGAAGGTCAGAATCCCCCTCGTAGTGCTGGGAGACTACACGACTGGGAATTTGAAAGATGTGGGAGTAGGAGCACCGGAGAACACTCCATAACCCACAAGTAACACAACATGTTTGAGGCTCTTCACTGTAATAGCAGAGGCAGGTTTGGAGCCACCCAAACCTTATTCCCTGTAAAACTGCAGTCTAAGTCTACAGAGATCCAGAGTACCTTGGATGTCAAAGCAGCTGGGAGCCAGCATGAGGGAGCAGGTAAACCACAGCCAGAAGGTAATGGTGAGAGGCAGCTGTTAGCATGGAAGAGGGTTACCATACCCTTAAATAACACCTTTCAAAGGCACTCAGTACATAGAAATTCAAAGTGAGGTCGAAAAAAATTTAAATGCATCAGATTTAGCACATAATGAAGTGCATTTTGGGTTCACTTCATCAGTGGAAAAAAAGAGCCCAGCAGTACTGCCAGGGTGACATATCCCACAGAGACAGAACAGAACATGCTGGGAACATCTCGTCTCAGCACACAGACGAGGTAGTGTCGTACATCCCGACCACAGCTCTGGCCACATCGCCAGCACATTCCACAGGCTCTGTACTTCTCTATTCTGCATTCAGCACCCCTCACCTGTTTCAGCCTAGTGCCTGTGATGCAAGCAGCAACATGTCTCATTGAAATGGCTCTGCCAGGCTCATGATGGCAGAAAGCAACTGCACCCTTCCAGCCTGCTCCCGGCCACCTGTGCCCGCTGCATTGTGTCCCAAAGCAGTGCTATTCCCAGCAGGATCACCAAACACGGCAGGCAGAGCACACTCCTACCCCGATCCTGGCCTGCATGCCCACATCCCTCATGAACCAGAGCTGGGGAATACAAAACTGTAGACACTGAGTATTTTGAGAAAATGCCTAATGGAAGTTACCCAGGGATGTGGATCTGACTTTATAACAAAGAGACATGTACCAATTTGAGATCGAGTCCAATTCCCAGAATGGCATTATCTGTGTAGTGTTAATTCTTTATTATTCAAAAGATTGCTAACTGTTCATATCTGCACAAATGTGTTCATGCTTCATTCATTCCAAGTCAATAATAATGGATTCTTACTATTGATTATACATGAGCCTTTTTGTCCCATCATAATGAAATTTTAATGTTGATGGTCCCCAAACTATTATTTCAACCTAATAACAGTGAGTCTTGACAATTACCTCGCTCTGCGAATTGCAGATAGAACTAATAAGGTCATCCTTAATAACTTTTTGTTTACCTGACATTTGGTAATTTTATAGTTATTATGTATTATTTTAAAGTCAGAGGAGTGTTTTGCAAAGAAATGTTGTCTCTCTGTGGAATAAAATACAATTCTGCCAGGAGAAAGCCTTTCCCTTGCCTGCTCCCTGACCTACAGTGAGGCACTTGCTGCCATTTACCTGAGGCCCAAGGCAGAGAAGCAGTTCCACAGCTGCAGCTCAAAAACATGATAGTAAAGGAGAAAAAGAAAAGGCAAGAAGCTTACAATTTTAGAATAATGAGTAAGGAAAAACTTAATCTAAGAAATGGCAAGGATGGGCCATCTAGTGACAGAGTATTACCCTGATTTAATGAGCTGGAGGGCATTTCAATCGCAGCACTGGTGTGGGATTTCTCCCCTTTCCCAGGATAACTGAGCACCCCCCATCACTGCCATACCATAGCCAGGGAGCAGAGATTTGTGCTCCCAAACAGATCTCTTCCCCTCCTGGCACGGCTCAGTGCCCGGCCCATCCCCTCACTGCATCCCAGCCCTGCTAACAGGCAGCCCCACCGCCATCAGACCCCACTCCTACAGTGGCACACAGGCCTCAAAACCAAACCCCTACTTCCTCAGAGCACTCTTTTCCCTCGAAAATCAGGCTGTTTCCAACACTTCTAATCCTTTGAAGGGCTGCAGAAGTGCTGTTGGCCACATGCTGTGCCCAAGGTGACCTTCCCAAGGCACCTACAGTTTTATCCGTCTCCACAGAACCTTCCAGAGCACAGCAGACCCCTCAGGCAGCCCAGGAAGCAGCTGCCAGGCCCGAAACGAGCGCTTTCCACCCAAAAAGAAAAATATTGGCCCTGGGGGTACATTAGGTGAGGGAAACTGGGAGTAACTAGCAGAAAGGAGACCACTGGAAGGTTTCAGCAGCAACTCCATCGTGGACAAATGACCACCAGCCTCTGGGGGAGAGAATGGGAAGAGAAACAGCAGGTGCAGGAGGGCTCCCAGTCCAGTCAAGCACAGAAGGAGCAAACAAACAAACAACTGGGATTTGAAGGGATGTTACTGGAGTAAATCCATGTGTAAGCACTCTCAATTTTAGTAGGTTAACTGGGTGTGTAAGCACAGTAACAACCTGAACTGAGGTACCCTCCCAGGACTGGGTTTCCACACACCACACCACTCAAGACACATCCACAGCTTGGGATTTTGCTACAAAAAAACCCCACACTTATGGGTACAGACCTGCCTGTGAAGCAAGAACAAAGTCCTTAAGGATATTTCAATTTAGGATAGATTATATTGAAGGGAACAGCCTTTTCTACTTGTTCTGGTCCCTCTGCTGATGGCAGGTTGGCTAAATCGAGGAATGTGGCTATAAAAATCATTTGGGGAATGATGAAGAATTCTGGTGAGAAAACTGGCAGACAGAATTCCCCAATTCCCTGCGTTTTCCAAGGAAACGGCCACACCTGCTTGAAGGAAGCAGCTGCGCCTGCCATCTTCACCGTGGCACTGGCACAATTGCCCGGCCTTAGGCAAGACCAACAAAGCAGGAAGAGTACTAACACTTTTAATAAATACAGTTTCAGGAACAGGAGAAAGAAGAAAATAATAAGCAATGGTAATGATCAAAAAGATGTGCCAGATCTAAGACCACTTTTTGTTGTCCAGTCCCTTGCATGCCATTTCTTGGTTAACTAGGGTTTTTTTAGTACTATGAAGATCCTGAACACAACAGGGATACAAATGCTGGGAATAGCTATTTGCAATTGTTACAATCTGCGTCCAATTACTACATTCCCCAGACACACATAAATAGTCAGGGTTTGGTTTAAAGTAACATTCAGTCCAAGGCAGGCAATTTTACATGGTTAAAGAATGAATTTCAAAAGGGAAAAAGCAAGTATTGAGTCTGGCCTTGGGCTTACTGGGCAGTTATCGCTGTTCTCACCACAGATGAGTAGAGAAATGAGTCCAGGCTCAGGGATAAATGGAAGTGATTTAATAATCTTTCCGAAGGCTTTTATATGTTAGTTCACAAAAGTATGTTAAATGGCATAAGGTAATTGGTTTTTGGCCATCCACCCCTTGAGGGGATTGGTCAAGTTCTAAGACACCCATCTCAGAATGTTTTTCTGGTTAGAACCATAACAACCCTGCAAAACAACCTGCAGCTGCAAGAAGTTTACAGAACTGTAACACTGTTTTGAGTTACTTGCATGGGAAAGACAGAGCTCTCACAAAATGCTGCAGAGAGCTGAAGAAATTCTCTGCTGAAGCTTTTTCAGCATCCATAGGCAGTTGTATCCACTTCCATTGCTTCAATATGTGGCTCTGGTTATTAAAATGACAAGGCAGGGTTTACATTCCCCTAGACTCTTTTTACACTGCTTTATTTTCCAATGCCTCTTTCACATTTCTTTCATTGAAGTGTTTGAAACCTAGGCAGTAACCACTGTGATGAAGCTGCACCCACCATTGTATTCTGAAACTCCTACATTCTGAAATTTTTAGGTTCCTAGGCTAAAAATGTGCAGGACATACTTAGAGAAAAAACACCCACCCATGTTAATACATCTAGTGTAAATCTACTTTTTCTATTAATTAAAAAGTTCCTGACTTCAAAAAAACACCTATTTTTCACTTTCTGAAGAACAAAACAAATGTGTTTACCTTTCTACAACAGGAACTTAAACTGCTCTCCAGAAGAACAACCCTGATTCTGTGATCAGCCTTGATTTTGCAAGAAGCCTCAGCTCTGCTAGAGCAGTTGCAAAGCTGCAGCTGTTCAAGTACTGGCATTTGCCTTGCTGGAAAGATAGTACAGAACATTTGCACCCCATTTTCCAGGCATGCCAAGGGAAGAATGTCACACAGATACCTTCCCGGGACAGAAATCCACACACATCTTGCAAGTAAAGGATTGAAAAGGAAAGAGTTTAAATTTCATGCCTCTCCTTTATTTTCTAATTTAGAGAAATCTGTCCAAAGCTCTTATTTTCAGGCTTTGTAGAGCCTAAATTTTTGTTGTTGCTGTCTACAAACTTTCCCACAGGTCCAGCATTCCTAAGACTGCTGACAAGAATTTAAATGCCCTGTGATAGGACACCATACTGCTCAAAATCACCCAGACTTGTCTCAAAAAATGAGGTGAAGGTCCTTGAAGACAAGAGACATAGCCTCAGTCTCTGATGTTGATGCTCCAGATCAGTACAAGGAAGGAGAAATAAGTTTCCTAAGTGTGGAAATTAATGTCATATTTCTGATTTCCCCACCTCTCCCAACTCATGCCTTCTCTCGCTTATGAATAACACAGGTTTTGCCATATCTGCTCATGCTGCGTTCAGGGCAAGAAGGGAAAGGAAGCAGAAGTCTCCCAAAAATGAACTCCAGAGCTCCTGGTTTCCAAAGAGAAGAATGCAAACTTTGTTGCTAAAAAAAAAAAAAACCAACAAAAAAAACCAAACAAAAAACCCTGCAAACAAAACAAACAAAGCAAAGAAAAACAAATAGTCCCAAACAAACACAAATGAAAAAAAAAACCCAGAAGAAAAAAAAAAGAAAACAGAAGAAACAAAGAAAGACTTCACACCATGCAGCAGAAATGTTAAGCTTGTTATGAAGCAGAAAATCACTGTTTGCCATACAGGAAAGACTTCATTTTTCATGAAAAAAAGTTTCATTCACCATTCTCGAAAATATAAACAAAATTTAAAAAAAAAGAAAAACAAAAAACCACAAGCTTGCTCAACCCTACTCTCAACTACAATCTGTGGAAACTCTAACATACACAAACTGTAGAAGGTCTTTATATCTCTGCAACATCACAGAAAAAAGTATTACAAAAATCACTGTACTAATGTATTGGTGTCCCAATTTCTGAACCCTTTTTTCCTAAATATTTTTGGGACATCTGTGCTGCAAGATTCTTTTTGCTTGTTTGCTCTTAAAAGCCATTTGCAATAAATTTCAGAGCTTCCAGGAGCATCATTTCATGCAAAAGTACAGACACTGAGACCCCTTTTACTATATGTGAGATCAATACATAAATAAAAGTGAAATCAGAGCTGGTTAATTATTACCATTGACAGAACAAATGGAAAGGAAGAGGAAACACCACCATTCAACCAATACCGATGCCACGTAAGAGCAAAAATCTCTTCCAACAGCTGCCATTAAACATGCAGTGGACAAGATATGCGTGCATAGCACACTGCTTATCAAAACAGAGTCCACCACATCAAACCTGCTCCGACTGCAATGACAGTAAAGTGCCCCAGACGCTGTCTAATCAATAGCTCTGCTTTCCTACAGGCACATGCTCTGCTAAAGCAGACTTCTCAGAAATAAATAGGTGCTTAATGCATTGCATTAAGGCTAAATACAACCACCTAAATAAACACACTTATTCCCTCTTTAAAGACAAAATGCAATAATAAAAAAAAAGTGCACTCATCAAACTCATCAAACGTTGTGGAGAACAAGTTTCCTCCGCAGCATTTGCGTGAGGGGAAGTCTGCTGCTGCTCTTATTAGAGAGTCCCTAATTAAAGGCTCACACATTCCTACATCAAATTAACAAGGTACATTTTGCTTCTCCTAAAAGCTGTCCAAAGTTTCAGCTATGTGAAAAATTCTCACTTTACTGATTGCATGGGTTTTGCAAAAATTAGAAAATTGTCTTAGGCTTGGGTAGAAGCCCAATCTGCCAGAGAGATGTGCACCACCCACTGCCTGCCCAGCGTCTGCTCACGCTGCATCCTCTCCTTGCTTTGCAACCTCTGTTCTAACAACCTCCAAACACTGGGAAAATGTCATTGAAACATCCACAGCTCCTTTAAAGATGCAAAATTCATGCCACCTACTGCTTTTTTTAGGGAAATATACATGCTCGTATGAAAAAAAAAATTAAAAATTAATATTGGGGATTAACAACACTGAGAAATTCTGATGGTAGTGGTGCTAAGAGTAACCAGAGCTCAAATTTCAGCTGGTCTTCTGCAGCATAGTTCTTCAGGATCCCAGGTTTTGGCCTCACAGCAAGATTGTCCATTAATTTACTTTACAGTTGGCCCATAACACTATATTTTAGTCATTTATATAGCACTTTGAGCAAAGTGTTGGGAAAGGATAATAGAAGGACAGAGCAATAAAACGAAGTATAACAATTAGCAATGTCAAAAATGGTGAGCCCTGAGGGACGACAAAATATTAAGCTGACATGAAAAGCCATCAAATCTATGGATGAAATGCTATTAAGAAGTTGGGATAAGAGTCATTAAATCAAAAAATTAAGGTGCAGAGAGCAACAAATTAACGAAGGAGAAAGATCCAAATGATTGGGTTAAAAAGTTTGGTAAGCAATTTACAAATAGCAGTTAGAGAAATTTGAAAAAAAATGAAAGAATAAAAGAAAAGATCCCAGGGTGAAGAATAATCTGTTACAGTTTGGACAGCTGATAAGATAGAAAAACAGAAATTGTCATTAAGATACAAAGATTAAAATGAAAGAGTGTCTCAGGGCTCAGACAATACACTGGGATGTTCAGCTTCGAGGCCTGCCACAGACCTGCATGACCATGGTCACATCACATTCTCATGTTCAACTCCTACCTCACAGAAGAGAGGTGCTAATGCTTCCATTCTAATTGACATTTTGATCATAAACCAGCTCTGGATGTACCTCCACAAACTATCACAGCAGTAGCTGTTACAGGCCTCATTGTAGGTGGCACAGTTTTGGAGCAAATACTTAGAAACTCCCTAAAAAGTGAGAAGAGATTTGAAACATGTCAAGGAAGATGGAACACTAAATAAATAGATTAGTTTAAAGATGGTTGAGGAAATATGTGTGTGAGTTACAATGGAAATAACATTGATTTAAGATAAAAAAATCAGGCACTGGCCTTCCAGAAGCGAGCAACAGACCCATGTGAGCAATAAAGAGAGTTGTTGTATGGCATTCCCTCCAAGTGAAATTCTACCAGACTTTTGTTTCCTTGGAAGCTACTTTTAGATGAGGCAAAGTTTGAAACTCGACTGTGGTGTTTTATTTATAGAGACATACCCTTAACAAGAACTGACAGGTTACAGAGATGCACATCCTCTTCCCTTGACTCCTGTCTGAGCATCAGCTCCACCAGCATCCAAAGTTTAAAGAATCCTCCTCCCCCTCTCACAGGTATATCCCTCAGTTCAGCAACAAGCAGGTTTGCCTATTTTTAATACATTTTATGCACTTCAGCAAGCACATTCTTTAAATCTGGACAAATCCACCTCCACTCAGCACACCATTACCGTAGCCCTGCCTGCTGTTAAAGCCTTGCTAGCTATTAAGGAAGATACTAAGAAAAAGGTGGCTCAGGAAGAACAGGTATCAAGCTGTCTGTATTACTCTCAAACTGGCTGACAGTGTTATTTGCCAGCACAAATTATCTCTAAGTAGTTCTGCACATCTGCAATTTTTAGTACCCACTTCTCCCCCCGCCCCTTCATCCTTATTCCCATTAGGAATAGCCCAGATTCTTTAATTGACAAGAGACTGCCCACAGTTTGACATTTTTATGTTAAACTAACAGTCACATTACTTTTTCATTTTTAAAAGGTACTATTCTTGATCAGCGCCAACACACATATTATTGAGTGCCTTTCAAGGATGGCATTTAAATATTGCTAATGGAATTTCTTTGTAATCAGTCCCAGAGAGTTTAACTCTATCACAAAGCAAAGCCTTCCTAGCATCTGCCATCGACTCAAATAACAGAAGATTCATAGCTAACTCTCACTTCAGTTTTTTGTAAACATGATAAAACAAGAAAGTGACTTTTCAAAAGAAAGCTTGTGAGTGGTGCTCTGGTAAATCTCATCTGGGTATGAGCAGTGTTTGAGGAACCTCTGAAGCCTTTTCTGAACATGGTAATTAAAATAACAATTATGCAAGGAACTCAAACCCATTTGGAATTCTCCTCTGTTGTCAGACTCTTTCCTTTGTTGACAGCGATAACACTATTATTAGCCTTGCAACAAACTCACACTGCAGCACTAACAAAAGTGGGTTTCAGGCTTATATTCTTTTCCTCTCACTTTTCAAAAATAATCTTCTTATTACCCACTCTTGAAGACAGAATTTTATTGAAATAAATTCTAGACACGGACAGGTTGGTGGGTTTGTTGTAGAAAAAAGGCAACCCTCCTCTCTTAATCTCCTTTTACTCAAGAAGAGATAAATAGTTTTTTAACACTTCAAGAATCTCGTGGCCTAGTTTGCAAAAAGTAGGAAACCACTGGCTTCATTTGGGGTGACATTACTCTAGAGGTCACAGAGCAGGGTAACAAGGTTGGCTGCAAGGATGGAATTCAACATTTCCCTGCTTAATTCTTTCATACATTTCTTAGCCTAGCACCTTGAATGCATGGTGAACTGGATCCTCTCTCCATCTGTGCAACAGAGAGTAGATCTGGTGCCAGTGAAAAATGCAAGTTTTAGATCCAGGGAAAATTTATACATAAATTTCATTTTTCCCAATAATTTTTGTATGAAAGTCAAACTGCCTTACAAAGAAGTTCCCATGCTGTGGTTATGAGAAATGTCTTCTCATAGCTGAGGTCTGAACTCACTCTCCACAGAGCATGTCCTGACAAGCCAGATGAGCTGTGTCTGTCCACAGTCCACATCAACTACACTAGGGAAAGGAGAGGAAACCTCTTTTTACCTCTTAGGAAATCTCCTTGCAGTGCCTTACAACATCCAGCCCTTGGCAAAAGGTATCTCATCCAACCCAAGAGTGGAGTTTGGTTTGGGGGTTTTTTTTCATTTATACTGATGTCTAATCCTCTTTTTCTTATTTAACATCATGGACTCAGTAGTATGATGTGGCAGGGGGGTCTACAGGCCAAAACATCCTTTAAGAGTTTATTGTCTCTCGGTTTCATCAAAAATGATGATCAAAGAATGATTTAGGTCAAAAGGGACCTTAAAAAAAATCACCTGGTCCAAATCCCCCCACTTCCCAAATTTGATGTTCATTCAATAATCACTATAAACGTAAATAAATGCTCCTAATCTTCACTACCTGCCTCATGACCCCCTTAAGAAAAATAAGACATTTTTTTCACTTTCATGTGATTAAAATATGTATCCTCTATGCTTTTTTCATGCCGCTAAGTACTTTCACTTTTTGAGTTATCTGACAGAGTGGGAACTGGCCACTAGGAATAATCCCTTCCTAGGCACACACATGACAGCACTGATGAGCCAGACTGCCTCTGTGATGCTTTTAAAGCTATCGTTTTTCTCCTCATCACTACAGCCACATCTCACTGCTTTCAATATTGTTTCCTTTTGTTCTACAGAATCTTGTAGGTTTTGCTTTTCAAAGATAACATGAGCCACTGGCAGCACTGCCTATCATCTCCTTGTGGGTGACAGCAGCACTTATCAAGCCACAGTCGCAGATAGCCAAACAGGTCAGACTCCACAGGCAGGGCAGGCAGGGAAGCAGAAGATACAGAACACTTGATTTCACAAAGGCTCTTTTATACCTGCATCACTCCACCTCAAAGTCACCGCAGTCCTGTTCTCACGTATCACTGACCCAGTCCACTGACCATGTCCTCTAAAGGTTTCACATGAACCAACTGAAGCCAGTCTCTTCCTTTAGCCAGTGGCTTTTGATGTTCCACAGCCCAGACGCAAAAATTTTCAGGCGTATCAATAAACCAAACCATTAGTCATCTCAAACCTGCTCTCCAGATGAACATAGCTCTTCTCTCTGGGATTATCTCATGCTGGACATCCCAAGCATTCACACTTCATAAGATTTAAAGGACATCCTGCCCTTAACCAAGTTTATTCCACAGTAACATTTCCTGATTTGTTTCATTTTTATTGTATGTTTATTATTGTCCCTCTGCAGAAGTTAGTTTACAGTAAAGTAAGAGTTATATAAAACTTAAAGAAAAGATGAAAAAACATTTAAGTAATTGAATAGCAAACAGCATCAGTCCGGATATATAAGTTTATCTAAAAACCTTGTAGCAGAGAAGGAGAGAACACACAATCAATTCCATGAGAAAGAGGCAGAGGAATTCAGACCCATATCAAGTTACCTATGGGTGAAAATTACACAGTAAGTTAAAAAAAAAAATTTGTTTTCCACCATATATGACCATTTTCAAATTCTTAAACTTTTCCTAGTGACCCTAGCTATATGACTTCAAATAATCAGAAGCTCTGAATCTTATAAGTGTGCCTACTCCATTTATCTAGCAGGTTATTCCTCAGATACAAATAAATTTCTTTCATGGATTTTCAAACACCTGAATATTTTTGGTCAGCTTAAAACACCACCATATTCAGGTCTACAGGTCACCCAAGGGAGCAAAAGGAATTAACAAACAACCAAAATCACATCTCAGATGCACACAAACACAGCCCTTGTTAAACACGGGCATGGCATTTCTTTTGCCACATGGCATTACCTTAGTTGAAGAAGGGCAAAAACATATTCCCAATAGCCAGAAGATAGAGCCTGACTGAAAGCCCACAGAATCCCTGTGACCACAGAAGTATTAAGGACCTATAGCTAAGCTGCTTCCTGGCTAGCACTGTCATATTAGTTCCAGAAATACTGCCAATATTGTGTAATTCCCACAGGAAAACTAATGGAAAGCTATTCAAAATGAGAATCCTTCCCGCAGGTGGGAAGGCATTTCTTCAATCTCAGGGTTAATTGCATCTCGGCTGTGACCTGGAGCACCCTTATTATTTAAGTGTATGGCCTCCCAGGAGCACAGAAATCATGCTAAGTTATGGTGCATTTACACTGTGGGAAATGACTGCCAGATGCTGGCATTGAAACTATTGTACTCTTATTTGTGACACAAAGAGCACTTGGAAACAAGCTCCCCTCTTTTCCAAGCACAAAAAGCTTGCTCACTGACTCGCTCCAGCTCTTTTCCTTCCTGCACAATTTTCCCTGATTCACCTGGCATTTCAACCACTTAAAATCAGAAGTTTTACTGCATTTAACAATACCTTAAAAGAATATCTCCTAGAGCCAGGGGCCACATCCTGCTCTCAGTTACACCCAGAGCTCACTGCGGTTGCACCAAGTCACTCCAGGTGCACAATCTACACTTGGAGGGACCAAGCCCACCTGGTATAACGGGCCACCCATGCTTTAATTATTACTAATAATTCTTTATTGGTTTTTTTACTGATATTAGCAGTTGGGGAAGACATGGCATGAACAGAAAAGGAGAAAAGTAATAGAAATCGAATGGTAGCCTTTAACCAGGCAGAGAGAGACCTGTGCTGACACGCTCTGGAGACCAGGAAAGCTTGTGGCCAAAGACACGCAGTGTCTTTCAACAAAATAATGCATAAGTTACAGCCCCTTACAGCAGCCACCACTGAAAGGCACAGAGCCTCCTGCAGGTCCTGGGGAGTCAGCAGGTTCCTGCTGTGCCGAGCACCACCTTGGAATGGCCCTTCCCTGCTGTGCCAACAGCACACGGGGCCTGCAGGAATGGGCCCCCAGCTCCACAGGGATTCCTACTTTATATATAATACCATCATAACAGCAGATTGGGAGAAAAACTCTGGTCTGGGTTCCAACTCCATCCACCCTCTAGAAAGGCAATTTAAGCAAGAACAAAAAGACATGATACTGGAAACCTTGCTGGTTGCCAGCTCAGTGAACCAAAGCAAATCTATGTCATAGTAATTACACTTACACTGTAAATCTGGGCAATAGCTCTTCAGGTGGTATAAATTGGCATTAGCTCATTACAGTCAAGGAAACCTTATTGATTTATGTGAGGTAAGGCCCTTACATGAATTTTCTATCAGTTACCAACCTAAACCTACCTCCAAACCTGAATCGACCCATAAACAGTGCACTTCTGGAATGTCTATAATTCCTCTTCACTGTGTAATTTTTATTGCTAAGAGCTGAAAGTTTGGCCAATGGCATTCAATTTCTGATGACTAAAATCTATGCAAGGAAGAGGTGACCATAACTTCAGGTGTCTTCACTACACCAGCCTGAATTGTGACAGCAAGTTACATTATTTCAGGCAAGGCTGTATCAATGTTTCTGATTTAAATGTTGGTTTTTCAGGAGTCTGAAACATATCCATAAGTTTTCCTTGACACTGGAGCTCAACCTCAAAGCTGGCATTTTGCTCACTTGTTTTGAGAAAACAATGGCTTTCACATGCTTCCACCCAAGCAGGCAGTAACCCATCAGAAACATGTTTGCTCCTGTAAAAACTAAGAACAGCTATTCCATATTCCAAATCTGAACTACTAAGCTCCTGGAATTGAAAATATGCCAGTGGCATCTGAACATTAATTTGTCTCAGTCAAAATTTCACCAGGATGACCTCATGAGCCAGAGGTAGCTTTCCAACTCTTCCAGTAGCACGTTAGATATGGAACTTTCCCGGGTAGCTCATTTACTGCACACAGAGAACTTTTGCATATACCAACAGATTATTTTCTCCCCTAAAAATACATCTTGAAATATTCACTTTAAATACGTACACTACCAGACTGTGTACATGTACCCAGGGCAGAAGACATCTTTCTACTTTAGTGTACCCTGCTAATCACATACCATCTGGTAATATATTATGTATTCAAAGATACACATAATATATCAAAACACATACTGTAGGCATATTATGGTGTGAGGAAAGAAGGAATATATCAGATGTAGTCACACAAGTGTAAATAACTTCTCATCCAAGAGAGCAGAACAGCTTTAAACTACAATGACATTTTGAAAGATCTGCATTATATCCAGAAATGAGAAATTTTTAAATGAGCCTGAGCACTCAGTGATGCATTAATTAAAGACTTCATCTGATACCCATAAAAGTAATTGGAAAGACCTGCTGACTTTACCCATCTCTGAACTGGGCCCAGTAGTGCCTTAATTGAGGGCAAGTTTACAACTGCAGCAAGCTGAAATTAGTTCTCAGGACAGTAAATTGTGGTTTCACGCATTAAATAGTGATGTGCAGTTAATTTTACTTCGAGAAAGACCTCAGTTAAAAAACATGCATTTCAAAGCTACTCAATGCTTGACGTTTGAACTCTCAGAAACAGAAAATCTTTATTATATTGGTAGATTTCCACTACCCAAACGAGCAGCCAGCAGTCTCTTGACAGACAAATGTATGTGCTAAATTATTTCTGTCCATATAAAAAATGAAAAGTAGTATCTGTTGCTTTATTTCTTTTAAAAACAACGTCTATGATTTTTTAAAACTGTGGGTTTTAAACTGCGTTCTGCAGTGACTTAACTCCCATCTCCTTTGATTCTCACAAAGGGGTTGGGCAGACCCACTCCAACACTTCACCACCACTGTACCTTCTGCTGATCCCACCAGATCTTCATTAATAAGCAAAGGACAGAATTTATTCAGCTGTGTAGGGTTTTGTTTTCAATTGCATTTTCATTGCCACTTGTTTCACCTCTTATTCAAAGAGAAGAATGTTTCATGCTTACATATAAACACAGTCTAACAACTTATCAAAGTCACACAGAGCTCCAGTAGCACAAAGCAGAAACCAAGCAATTTGAAGGTCTTTTTAAGAGAAATAGAGCAACTAATACCGAGACGAGCAACCCCGAGAGCACCTGCAGGAGAAGTGGGAATAGGCAATTTACCACTGAAAACCTTTAGGTTTGTTTTTCCTCTGACACTGCAGATTGCTCTGGAGCTCATTGGCACCGATAACAAAACAAGATCCCCAAAGAAACTACGTTTACTTCTGCAGGGGAGACAGAAGTATTGGCAAGGGCAGAAACAGACATCAGTAAGTTCTAGCCTCACGAACCAGAATTGCAGAAGACATCCACCACACATGTACCAAGCTTTATTTTCCAGGCATTCACTTTTAACTGTCTCGCTGGGAGGCAGTTTTTTGCCTAATCTAGCCTTAAGTGACCTCCTTGGGATAGCATAGAGAGGGCTGATCTTTAGATGTGTCTGAGCAGTCCCAAGATCTCAGTTTCTTTTCAGATTTCTCACACTGAGCTTCAAGCATCTCAAGTCACTGTCACTTCAAACAGTGTATGTCTATTCCTCTTACATGGCAGCTTCTTACTTATAGCAGAGTTTCATTTCGTCTTCACACCAACAACCCATGCAAATGCTCTTTGCAATTCCAACATGAAGGGTTAGAAATCACCAGCTAAACCAGCACAATATTTTTGTAGAGCAGCTGGGAGAACAACAGAAGATAAAAAGCACAGCCACGCTGTTTTATTTTAGTGACATAGGGGACTGATCCAACTGCACCCATTTATACCTGGACTATTCCTTTTCATGGGTTCCGTTTCAGATAAAACTTGGCTTAGGGAGATGCAGTTACATTAGCTGATGAACCCTTAAAGAGCATAACTAATGTGTATTATGTCTTTGAGGAAGTCACTGTATCCCAATGTCCAGTTCTTTCTCCCCCTTCCCCACTCCAACTGCGCTCTTACCTGTCACCATCTGCAGATTCAGTTGTTCAGAGACCAAGTTTTGATTCCTATATATTCCAGACTTCAGCATCCCTAACTACAAGCAAGACACTCCTACACTCTGCAGGTTGCTAGCTTTGTTGGTAATTACTGTTCCATCATCATCCCTGAGGGGGAAAAAATATCTGCTGTAGCCCCATTACCAGATGTCTTCTGATATTACTGCAACTCCCATCTCCCCCAAGGTGTCCTTGCTACAGTTGACCCTGTATTTTCTGATATAATTTGTGATCTTTTTCCTATCAAAAAGATCACAGAAATGTATTTGTACATACAGCTCACTCATCTCTAACTGAGGTCTCTTACTTGTGCTCAAGCTGCCAGAGTCTGAAGACTGCTTCTACTCTCCAGACTCTCCTATATCCTGCATTTCTTCCATAAACCTTTGCCAAAATAAATTTTTCTGCAACTTTAGACTTACTGTCACAGCTTAGAATACTGTGTACAATGAGCTCAGAGCACAAAACAGCCTCCCTGGAGCACAGCAGAACTCATATTCTTTTTTAATTCTATTTCTTCCCTCAGCAACATTCCATTCTCCACCCTTAGGAAACAAAAAAACAACCAAACAAATAATTTTCTACCTTTGATTTGAGGTAAGAAATACAATTAATTTCTTTTTTACTATAAATTGCTGTTTTCCTTACTTCCAGCTTTCTATTATCCCCACAGCTCATTCCTAGAACATTGCCACAGCGTTAGATAGGGATGGTGGAGTCTGAAACTTGAAAATAGGCCTGTCTTGGTAGCACTGCAAGACAGCAGCCATCAGTGCAGGAATGCCAGTCACTGAGCCTATTTACAAAGGGGAATTTTAGGGACCTAGGCTTTTGCATTTTCTACTTGTCAAGCAGATTAGACACAGGTACATTCAATATCCTAAGTGAAATACATCTTTAACTAAGGTCATTCTTTCAATCTCTTCTCTATACTGAGAATCCACACAGGCATCAAGTCCAACTATTTACAGCTAACACAAGACTCCCAAATCTTGATGAGAAATACAGTACTTTTATTCATAAGTATATTCTAAGGTACATTATTTAAAGCTCACCCAGATCCCACTGAGTTGAAAAATTGCAGCCCAATAGGCCAGTATTCAAAACAGCTCAAAAAAAGACTTACACTAGGAGGTTGTTTCAACACTGAAGGTAAATACACTGTAGGGATGAAGCTAAACAGCTGTTCCTACAAATTGGAAAGAGCAAAGCTGGTGAAGATCCCAGACGTGGAAGGGGCTGCAAATATCTCCACACGTGAGAAAAGGATATTCACTGAGAGAGGTGCAGCATCTATGCCTGCTGCCAGCAAGAATTTGGCTGGCTGTGTCTCACCTTGCACGGTGAAACCCGATCTTGACCAACAGTCTCTAGATGTTGCTGAGGTACTGGCTAATACCACTGACAGGTTTATAAATATATAATGATTTATATAAAGCATTTGTAGGAAATAATGCTGCATAGTTTGGAATAGGTTGCGGTGAAAAGTCCTGCGCCTGCTGCTAATCCTGAGGGTGGTGAGGCCCTGGAACAGGTTGCCCAAAGCAGTTGTGGATGCCCCATACCTGAAAGTGTTCAAGGCCAGGTTGGATAAGGCTCTGAACAACCTCGTCTGGTGAAAGGTTGGTGGGAACAAGATGATCTTTAAGGTCCTTTCCAGCCTTGGTCATTCAATGATTCTATGAAACTGCTCCAGGACTGCAGAATGTCCAACGCCAGAAAGTAGGAAAGTGGCAACCACGGTGGCAAGAGGATCATGTCAAATTCTGATGCAGTAAGTTTAAGACACAAGTCTGCCTAATTTTTCAGCTGCAAGACACATTCACTGCATATAAATTCCTCACTCAGTGCTGGCAGTATGTATTTAGTCCAGTTCTTTGAGAACTCAGTCCCTAATCTGTATGCAGACTGCTTTTGTTCTGAGCCTTTCTTCATGTTCTCCCTCTCTTCTTAATTAACGGAAAACACTTATGAATATTAAAGAAGAAATTAACAACAGTGTAAATAATTTCTGGGTGTTTGTAGATTCCAAATTTAGTTTTTAATTAACCCCCACTGATTTCAAAAATCTGTTTAAGAAAAAGATATCATTTCAAAATTTCCCTTGTGTTTAAAGAAGGAAAAAGAAATAAGGTAAGACCACAAAGCAGCAGTTTAGCACTGCAGACACCAGCATCACATGTTAGTCTGATGCTTCTGGTTTCAGCAGAACAATCCACATGCTGCCTCCTTCATTTCACTGGCAAAATGCAGGGGATTTGGCCAAACACTGTGTAACTATGATAACAGAAGCCCATCTTCTGCAGAGTTAAAAGGATCCAGGCTCTTTGAATTCTACTGGATAAAACCAGAACGTGGGAACTGGTCAGCTGCATCCCACATTGCAATCACTGACCACAACTAATACCAGATGCTTCTGAGGAAGATGCTAAAAGCCCTGACGCAGCTATTACAGAATCCTCCTTTTTATGGGTACACCTCTTTGTCACCCAAGTCCTGTGGCTGTGGGGATTTTGTTTTGGTTTGTATAATTCTTCTCACAGCAAATCTATATGTTCCTGCTAGCCATTTTAAACATCCAGTCTTTAGAGCTCATCTGTCCAATCTACCCTCCTTCAACTCCTGTCACGAGTCAAGGGTAGAGGAGGCTCTTCTGGACTGAAGGAAATTCCTGACCATTTTTTTTTAATTGGCTTATTTTTCCAGTTTTTTGGCATTCACATAACCCAAAAGTGCACGCCTTGTAGTGAATCACTAGCCCATACACAGGTGAGGCAGGTATGACCTGTCTGTCATACCAGTAAGAGCTATTTACCTCTCTTTTACAGCTCTTGGGAAGATACAACAAAGGAGAAATCTCCTGCCATGGATCTGTGTGCAGCAAGCCCTGTTGAGTCAGTGGGAGTTCTGCATGTGAGACAACTCCAGAGACAGACACTCCAATGAATTTAATTTAAAGATGCCTCAGGAAAGCTTTAAATTGCACTTCCCAGAGCATGCAATGGGGTAGATCCTCTCCCTTGCGCGTTACACCCATTAGTGTTGAGTTATCCACGTTCACTGGGAGGACAATATGTCCTGGTGCTGCTGAAGGAACTCCTGGGTTTCTCACCAACACCACTCATCCCCTCTGCTTCCTCACACAGCCACTGTGCACGTGTGTGCTAAAGAAATATTCCACATTCAGCACTCAGCCTGAAAGCTGCACAACAGGCAGGAATCTCTAATACGGCAGCCACAGAGGCACCTTCAGACTGACGGATGCTGATGGGCCTTGTTACCTCTGCAACAGCTGAGTGGTAGTACATTCATGGAAGGGTGACATCTAGAAAAAAGATATCATATTTGAAATACTATTTCTAGGTACAAATGTTGAGGTCTTATTTAGAAAAAAAATTTCAAGGAAAAAACTCAATACAAGGCTGCTGAGTCTATACAAGCATTTCCACCCATAATTAACATGTTTTATAAAAAGGAGGGAAAGCCATTTGTTTTACCCAATCTCTTGCTTTTAATTTTTTTTTAATTCCCTTCTATCCTAAGAGGGCAGTTATATAGCAGTATTGAAACAGCACACACATTAATAAGAAAGTGGATTAACTGCACAACAGCCAATACAGAGACAAAAATCAACAGAACCTACTGCAGCTGGGATACATAAAGGTGCTCTGCCTCCCCTCCAGGAGAGGCAATACACTGGAGGTGAGAAAGCAGCCAGAAGCTGAAGAAATAGTGCCCACAGCACAGCTGAGTACATTGAAGTAGTTTTCCAGAGAAGGAGCTGGGAGCAGAGGAAGAGCTTGGGAGCATATTTGAGGAAGAAACATGAAAAAGACTAAATCCCTGCAAAGACAGCATCCAATGAGAAACATAAAGCTCCATGGCAAGTGTCCCCAGAGAATTCCCAGCCATACAAAATCTACCTTGCTGTGCGTGTGAAGCAATGCTGTGAGCTCTTTGCCTCACACCCAAACCAGAGACTGGCACAGGGGAAGAGGTTCCCATGGGAATTTACCTCCATCCAATACTTGGGGTGCACCAGAGGTACCCCAGCCACCCCTCCACAACAGAGGAGAAAAGCAAGAGCTGGGGTTAGGCCTGGAAGAGTTCCTCTTATCTTCATCCATTACAGTATGGTGAGACTACCCTGAGAGACACCTTCCATCAGTGCAGGAACACCTTCTCTCATGCTGGAAAGCTGCAGCACAGCAAAGTGGATCACCTAAACACAAGAATCACGTTCCCAGAACATGCAAATCTGCCATTTTCTTTGGGATTCACTCTCTGACAACAGCTACAAGTCTGGTCCAGGGAAGTAGCACAAGCTCTTTTGTGCCAGCAGTGCAGCCCAAGGAGAGATGAAGAAAGCAGTCATGCACCTTGATTTTTTCTCACACACAAATTGTCCACCAATGACTCTGCCCTGCCTTGAATTTGGCAACAGCTCTTGTGCCCCCTCAGGAGCTGGGCAGAAAGTGAAAATTCAGTGCCAGGTGCTCAGCACAAGCCAAGCAATAGCCAGATAAGAGAAGTACAGTAAGTCACCTTCCCAGGCAAGCTGGCTTTCATGCTAGCTAGGCCATTAGCAATCTTCAATCCCTACACATCACAAGTTAATCCTGCCTCAGGCAGCATTAACTTACACATTAGCTCTTTAATGTAACAGCCGCGGCACTGGAAAAGACTCATCTGGTACAAATATTTTCCCACATGACTCCACTCACTTCCCCAATTACTACCTGTCCTATCCTCTTTTGAAGGGATCTTTTATATGTAGCTTTGCCTTGCTAGGCTGAGGTTATCACAGCAGTATCCCATGAAGGTGTTTTCATCCTGTGCTCAGTAACTTCGAGCCTGGTTTTGCGGTATCTCCAACAACACCGACTCAGTGGTGCACAGGGAAAGGGTGATGGGGCACACAGCCAAGGCTGCTGCCCACCAAACTGCAGAAACTTGGAATATTCCTGTGAAAAGCCCTCCCACCCAGTTTGCTGTTAGCACTGGGGTCATCCTAGAGGTGCTCCGTATTTGTGAAAACATGCACAGATCAAAGCATCCTGAATTTCAGGACAAGTAATGATTTATTAAAAAATGCATACTAAATGCCTAATATATAAACTATTTATAAACCAGCAAGGGAGCAGAAGCTTTACTGTTTTACTTGCAGACTCTTCATGCGAAAACTGCAAAACAAGTACTTTAAGAACAACATGGATTGATTTCAGCTTGTGTATATCGAGCCAACTTCAATGGCTCTGGTTTTATATGCACAAATTCTGTGTTTATGAATAATAAATATTTTTTCCCCCTAGATAATCAGAAAGAGATTATATATCTTTTGCTGTCCTAAAAAAAGTCTATTTCATAAAGATACTATCTTAAAACAGTTAAGCCAACAGTCCTTTTAAATGATACATTTAGATAACACTTACAGAAATATCACAGGGAAAAAAAAGCATTTATACAAATTAATGCAAGAGAGTCACTAGAACAAAAAAACCAAAATTGCTGTAAATAGGCTCCTGAAACTGTTTCATAGGAAAGTCACTAATGAAATCCTTGGAGAGGCCAGGCAATCTTTGGTTCAAAAATTCAACTTCAGGTTCTTTTTTTTTTTTTTCTGTTCACATTTTCAGATGTTCCCCCAAGGTGCCTGTGCTCTAAAAATACTTTTATGGTAAGACAAGTTCAAACACAACTTAAAAGAAAATGTATTTTATGTCATTTTGATAGGGTGAGGTTGTCACCTTATTGTTCAGCAATGTTCCTGGCAGATCGACTCTAAAGAGCCGAGTGGGTGTTAAGCTGAAACAAAGCTATCTAAGTCAAGGTGATAAAACCTCTTCTGGTTAAAGCACCAGTTCATTCTTTTTTAGGCCTCCTGAACTGCCCTCCAGTGGTTGGAGGCCTGTAAAATCCTTTTCCCATGCAACCTAATCCCCACCTAAACAGGCTCCTTCCATGCACAGCTGATTCCTGTAAAAAACTCAGGTCCCCTTCCCCCAAGGCCGTTTAACGTGCTGCTCCCCTTACTTCAAAGCATGCCAAACCCAAACTGCAGGTACCAGAGCAGAATATGGCCACTAGAACGCAGAGCCAGGCCGGCATCCTTCCC
The DNA here is from genome assembly GCA_014706295.1 of Lycocorax pyrrhopterus obiensis. Classification (NCBI taxonomy): domain Eukaryota; kingdom Metazoa; phylum Chordata; class Aves; order Passeriformes; family Paradisaeidae; genus Lycocorax; species Lycocorax pyrrhopterus. The sequence goes on along the minus strand of JACSVZ010000007.1, from coordinate 9,600,475 downwards.
ACCACTGCACATCCCACTGATCCATCAACACGCCTATGAGGTGCTCAACCAGCAAGACTCCACCACTCCCCTCAGCAGATCAGCACACACCCTGATCCACCTGAAGGACGTGATTTCCCCACAGCCTCTGTAATTATGTTTTTTTAAACAGTCTCATTACGAGCAGATAGGTTGATATTTCAGCAGAGAGTAACAGAATTAAGCACCTAGCATAACTCTCAACGTTGATCTATGCACTGCTGAAAGGTAACTCCAGCACAGCACCACGAGAACAGTCCATCCATCCCACAAAGTGCTCCTGGCCTCCATTATCACTGGGATAATCTACAGCACTTTCAGTTTAAGAGTAATGTCCTTGTGTTGATGCCTTGCAATTTGATGGGATTTCCGTTCATTAGTAGTAATAAAAGAGCCACTTTTTATTCATTAAATTATTCCAAGCGACAGAAAAAACCCCTTTCTTAAGACAAGCATATGCACAGCTGCATTTTTTCTCATGCAGTTGGGATCACCCCTCTCAGCACATTAATATTGTATTAGAGAATGTAGACCACTTTTTCATTCTTAATTGGTACTTAAAAATTTCTCTCTAGTGAAAATACTGATTGATTTGGTGTTTAAATGAACTTGTTCGTTGCAACTGCAAATATCCTGAATACTAAGTAGTTTAAAATAACTTGTCATAGTAAAAAGATAGATTGACCGTGCTTAGAAAAAAAAAAAAAGTGCTATTAAAATTAAAATTCTAACTACATAGCTACTAAACAAATAATATTATAAAGAAAATCTGGAATAAGCCTGCCATAGTCATGTTCCATTTTTGTGCACTGCCAGCTTCACAGAGTAAAAAAATTACAAAACTGCTAGAGAAAGTGATCAGGCTATTAATGATAATGAAGCTTTCATTATATTTACTTTTTCATTTCTGAGTCTTTTCAGTTTTCGTATTTGAAGTGTTTTCTCTACATCCACAAGACCTACTATTTTAGGTAGCTATTTTTCTAAAAAGTGCAAGAAGGAAAGTGCAGGGAATTCTGACCGAATCATATTATCTTACACAATTTAAAAAAAAAAAAAAGAAAATAAAGTAAGCTTGGTATAGGCAATGAGTGAAGAACTGGTTGCATAAACCTGCAAAGAAGCTGAAAAATCCCACGCTCTGCATCGCATTTGGATGAAGTGCACTGAACAACAGACCCACAGGCACCCTCAAGGTGAGCATTAGGAGGAACAGTCGCAAAAATTACCTGCAGTTGATCTCCCCTGGCTGGTAGGAGACTGAGCACTCTGCTGGGGACAGCAGGTGGGCAGGGGTAGAGTTAAAGCCATGCAGGAAAGCACAGGCAGCTCCAGGGCTGCAGCCTGGGCTCCTGCCAGGCTCTGGCTGCTCTTCTGGGCCCTTCCTCTCTCTTTCCCACAGCCAAGAAGGTCTGAAGACAAAGCTTCGGCTGCCCAAAGAGGAGCAAAGCCCCCTAACACCTCTTTAAGGGCTGGGCAAGGAGCTCAGGGCAACTGCCAGCACCTGCCACAGGCTGTGGGGAAAACTGGCTTCAGCTGGGTCCTGCACTCAGGTGTGTCCCTTAACACACCAGAGTGTTGTGCTGGGGAGATGGAGCAATGCATCCTCATCTAAATATTATGTATTAGCTTAAAAGACAAAGCTTGTGATTTAATGGAGGTTCTCTGAAGACCCAAGTGAAAAGGTAAAAAGTAAGCTCATTAGTACACTACAAGCTTATAGTCCTTTTTACTTTTGTTCAATGTAATCTAATCCAATTTACCTTTTACATACAGGTTTATCAAATTATTTGCCCAATAGAAGAATATATAGTCTTTATTTAACAGCCCTTGCATTTTTTTTTTAATTTTGTGTGCCTTATTCAAAGTCTACTAAACCAGAAGTAGATGTGTGACAGCCAATGGTTTGTATATTACTGGTTTTGTTTTCTCAGTGTAAAGTGCCTTTAAAAAGTCTCTGACTTTCAGGCCATGCTGAAACCCCTGTTTTTAAGTGAACTTAAAATAAGATTTTACCTTTGAAAGCCTAGGTTATATGTCAGTATTAAATTTTTATCATCCTTTTGCAGAAATGAATTTATTCTTAATGTGCTTCAGTGTTTTACATTGTTTTTTTATTCCCTATTCTGCTCAGGAGAATTCTGTTCAGGATTGTTTCATTAGCAGTGGTCACAACTCAGGAGAAGAGGGTTTGGGCAAGTCAATTAACATTGCTGTAGAGCAGAGCCCAGGAGAGGAACGGACATATGGCCTGCAATGATGTGCAATTTGCTATTTTTTAATTTCTTAGTAAATGGAGTGAGCTAGAGGACATTCTTGGTCACATTAAGATGAAAGACCAACTACCGCACCTTACTAATCTGGCCTCACTTAAAATTCATAGATGCTTTACATGTCAAGTAACCTAACCTCTTAAAAATGTACAGGAATGAGATTTAAAAAAATAGAATTCTTTTGCTATACCAAATATTTGCTTTCATTATACATTCATTAGACTGGGAGAAGTGCTAGAGGGCAGAATTTGGGTGAAGTGTTTAATGTTTATTAAAAAAAATCCTTTGTTAGACACAAAAGTGTCCTAATAGGTCATCCAATTCATATCATTGTGCCACTACAGACTGACCCATGTTTATTTCCTCATATGCATCTAATCAATTTTTATAGCTGCTCTCAAATAGTCAATTAAGAGTTCTATTAATAGTAATGAATCCGCAGCTCCAGCAGGCAGAAAATATCTGCCTGCATTTCCTTGTTGATTTTTTTTTTTCCCACAGTGACAAAGACAAGTGCTTTTGAAGAGCTGTACACTCACACAGGCTTTACAGGGCACCAGCACAGGTCAGCATCCCACTCTGCAAAGCCACAGGCTGCCTTTCTGGCCATCCATTGGAACAGGTCTCTGCAGTATTCACGCAAGGGCATGACTCCACAAAAATGGAGAGGTGCAAAAGTGTTTATTGCGCAGGAAAATATTCTCTAAATACCAGCACCCAGCAGGATATCACATCCTATAAACAGGAAGGATGTTCACCACAGTGTCCCCCAATCACCTGGGATAGTGCACAGACATTGCCTATTATGGTAACAGGTAAACAATACCCTATAAGGTCACAAACTACAATTATCACATCTCATAGATCCAACACTGTCCAGAAACCCACAATCCTCTCTCAGCCCATCCTCAGTGACCTGGATGCACTCCCAGGATTACCTCTGGGTCCAGGAAAGAGGCTTTCTCTCTGGCCCTTAGGGCCTATTTCTCTTCCAGCACATAGTGCACCCCAACAGGTCTCCCATGGCTCCATCTTGCCTTGAGGAGTCAAAAGGAAGCACACAGACACTAATCAATTCCCCCTAAGTCCTGAGTAGAGAAAAGAGGATAAACTGTTGGAGCAGTGAACCAATGCATTTTTTATTATATTTCAGTTACCGATAAAACCAGAATCCAAGAAGGGAATGAGTACAGGCAAAGCCAAACACATACAGGTTCAGCTCAGAGCAGACTGAGGACCTTCCACCTCTCAACAAGCCACAGTTCAAAGGTCTCCACATTTTTTCTGACCAGGTGCACCCAGAGGATGAAGTAGAGCACAGAGCAAGCAGGGCCTACCCACAGTGGGTGTACTGCAGGTATAAAGCAATGCTGTTGGCAGCATGGAATATTTCTTTCGCACTTTTCCATGGACATAAACTCCCTTACCCCAGACTGCATTAATTGCAGGCAGTGTCTTTTTAAACCCCCATAGGCGGTATCGTGCTTTTTCCTCACTATGAGGGTGGTGAGGCACTGGCAGAGTTTGCCCAGAGAAGTTGTGTATGCCCCATCCCTGGAGGAGCTCAAGGCCAGGATGGATGGGCCTTTGAGCAACCTGCTTTAGTGAAAGCTGTCCCTGCCCATGGCAGGAGGAACCAGACAATCTTTAAGGTCCCTTCCAAAATAAACCATTCTATGATTCTTTCAGTGATGTTTTTTTAACCAGTCAGCCAATCTCACTGTTTACACATACACCGTCTTCCTCACAGTGCTACCAAAGACAGAAAAAAAAATCCAGGTTTTGACCTTTTTGGCTTTCTTATGCTCTCTTTCTTCTTATGAAATTGCTCCTTCTCAGGAGTTAGCAGGGAAGGCCATTGATCAAAAAGCCACAACAGCAAGATAGGACATGACAGTGGTTCTGGCAGCTGGAATGTAAAATGAATCTGTCTGTCTCTAGCTGGCCAATTCAAAACCAGGTTAACAGTACCTGAAATTCATCACTATCTAATGTCTTTGTGAGATGAGACTGATGTCAGTTTAATTTAATAGGCCAGGCTGAAAAATGCGACAGTTCAATAATTGATTCATGAGTGGATTAGACATCACTGCCTCAGGGGTGGCAACATCCACCAAAGGCTGGGGATGATGGCTGGGGCACTAACAGCATTAGCTGCCTCGTTTTAGTCCAGCCTCCAAGCCTTGCAGACACCCCAGCCTGTGCCCACGCCGCTGCAGAGGTGGGCAGACAGGCCCATGACAGGACACACCTTGGAAATAAAAGCATAGCCCACATTTCCCGTCAGGAGAGCAAAAGGGAAACTGGCGCTGTAGATGTCTGTAGTGTACACCCTGCTGGGCATACACCAAGGACTACAAGGTACAGAGCTGTCAGCCAGGTGCTTTCTGCAAGGGCTGAAGTTCACTGAATAAATAAAGGGAGGAAAGGGGGATGAGAGTCCTTTCATCTCTTTCAAAGATGTTCTTGCTGACTTTCCTCATTCCAGACAGGTGCAGTCTCCTTTCTTCATCACAGACCTGTAATGGCAGTCACTCTTGTGCTGCTGGTTCCACTTCCTTCTCTTTCACCCCACAGTCTCTTTTTCTTTGACAGTAGGTATTAATGTGCCATCTATTGCAAAACATTTCCGAGTTAATGCTGAGAAGCCTCCAACAACTCCCTAATAGTGTCTTCAACATCTATGGCTGCCCTATCCTTGTATCTTTATGGATAATTAGCAAACTACTTACTTATGGAAACAGTAATATTTATTTTAAGCAGCATCTTTTATTTTCAGGCTCTGATTTGGAATATAGTAATGTTTGCACAATACTTTTCTATTTTTCTTGAAAATTGTAAGCATAGACATGAAAACCTATGCTGCACTGCTTCACAGTATCAACATGAAAGATAAATTCACCTTTATCATGTATTTTTGTTAAAGCTTAATTCAAATTTTGCCACGAAACAGTAGTTAACCCAGTAAGCACAGTGTCATTTATAGTGTTCCTTAATATGTTTAATTTGGACAGAAAAGCAAAGAAATTCCAACAGTTAAAAAATCCTCCCTACACACAGGAGAGTGGTACAAGGCAAGTGTTGTAGAGCTCTTAGCAATCAAGGAGTTACCAAAAAGAACTTCCACCTTTGGAAAGCAGATCTTTTACATGTAAAACGGGCAGAAGCTTCAGGAATCTTAGAGTACTCTCTGTTTTTAAGAAGTCATTTCCAAGGTCTCCATTACAGAAGCATGGAATCTTTTATGTTGGAAAAGACCTCTGAGATCACTGAGTCCAACTTACGACCGAACACCGCCGTGTCAACCAGACCATGGCACTGAGTGCCACGTACAGTCGTTCCTTGAACACCTCCAGGGACTGTGACTCCACCACGTCCCTGGGCAAGCCCATTCCAATGTCTGACAACCCTTTCCAAGCACTCCCAACAACAGCTGCCAGCACAGGTTTGGTTACAAGCAGCTGCCTTGTCCAGAGGAGCTTAGAGCATCCCGTTTGGATGTCAAGGCTCCCACCTAAACCTATCATTGCTATTGCAATCAAAACAAGTAAAATGGCACTTTTAAAATCCATTATTCAGAGGACATAAGTGTTTCTTATATGAATATAAACCTCATGTAAGTGGATGAGAGAGAAAAGAAGTGGAAGAAATTAATGAGCTTATTCTGCTTTTTATTCAAGTAAGAGGAGAAAAATAATCAGACTTGGGCAATCCTGAAGCATACAGGTCCAATGTACTCAAGATAACCGAAGTATAAAAATGATCCACAACCATTATAAAAACCCTATTCTCTTTTAAAATATGCCTAGCCATTATCTCAGTTCTTTCTTCCTGGAAACAAAGCTGGCATTAGACTCAAATATGGATTAAGCTTTAACATCAGACAACGTATAAACAATAGTCATTCATTAACCCCTGTGGCTGTAATGAACCAGAGCCTACCAGGTATTGATTACTGAACAGAAACTTCTAAATATACAAACCCAGAACCTGTGCTGGAAACAGCACAGAAACCACACAATAGGCGCAGATGAAAAAAAAAATTCACTGGTTTGCTCCACAAAGCACGAGGTAAAGAGTTGCCATTTTAATTTCCATCATACTTTATTACGGACAATTATGACATACCCGTGTGCCCATAAATGAAGAGCTGCTACATCTAGACTTGGATTTACTGCCATAATTGAGCCAGAGTGTTTTAAAGCTGCCACGACTGTTACTATGATTTTACTGGCCTCAGTGCTTACATTACATCAGTGCCTTAGGCTCAAGCCAGCTCAGGTTGCAACAAGTGCTCTGCAAACGCTTAGAAAATGACAATTCCTGCTCCCCAGAGCCCATAGTGTTAAGCCTAGCTAGGCAACACCATGAGGTTTAATGGCTTTTAGGCTCCAGTTCCTTTTAAACTTGCTGGTCAATGCCTTGATCCCTCTCTCCTTGCAACTTTGGGGCACTTTTTTACAGGAACACAGTAAGTTTTTCCTACTGAACACATTGTCCGAAGGAAAACAGTCTGTTGCCTAAAATGTGCAAGAGCAAACCCAGGAGCTCAGGGGTTGGTTAGAGAAGTAAACCGTGAAATTCATCTCATGTGGTGATCTACCCTCTCTTTAAACTGTAGGGGACAGATCCTCACCCTTTGTAAACTGTCAGCATTTCACAGGCCTCCTTGGTATAACTCTGAGCTCATTCAGGCCAGGAATTGTCTCAAGACGTTTTATCTCAGGTTAAAATACAGACTGAACAGAGCTCAGGTAAAGGCATTTTATACCTGTCATAGTAAAGAAAAATGTTCGTGCTTGGCAATACTTTGTCAAGAGCAGTAAGAGGTTACTCTGCCCTCTTACGTGTCCACGCTGCTTATCCTCTTAGCAAAGTAACAATCCAGCCACTATTTGTGGTTACAGAAGTTCTCCAGCTTAAATAGTGCTGGGTAGGAAGTGCAGATTAAGAGAGTTTTCAGGGCACTTCTCTCCCTCCTCCACTTTTACGCATACACTACTGGGCCCTGCTCAGGACTAAGAAAACCAAACACTTGTAGAGACTTTTAAATTTCAACTTACCTGTGAGGCTAGTCCTTTCTCATAACAACTGAGTATTTACTACATTGTACTACGCACACAGAGGTCTAGTCAGGCAACAAGGACCTTTTTTGGTGCATATGATATCACACATTTCCACTTTCTCTCATATGGATTTACACACTAAAATTAATTTCTACTTCTGTTGAAACTGAGAATACAGGAAATACACTTCCGACGAGAGGAGAACTAAAAAAGATAACAAAATGAAAAACATTGCAGAAAAGCTAAAAAAAATCAGAATAATTTTACAAAACCAGAGGAATAAAATATGGTCGGTATAATCACAACACAGCCATTCTGTAAAGGAAGTATTTCCTGGCACCTTGGCCCCATGTCAATGGCCCCATCTTGTGTCCCAGTTATTTTTAAAGCTGACTTAACACAGTAAATAAGGATGGAGGTGGGGAAGAGAAAGGGAAAAAAAACCCCATCAGACTCCTCTTAGGAAAATAAGACTTAATTAAAAAGCCTGCCATTGCTTTGCACTTAATTAGGACTAACACAGCTGTTAATAAGCTTCTGATTGATAGTAAACTTGATGTCTGCACAGAAAACTACTTACTTGGTTCAAAGATGCTGATAGTTTCATACAGAAAAAAGATTCTGTTTTGTAATTGTGCATAATGTTAATATTTGAAACATCCTTAAGGGTGATTGTACCTATTAAAATTTCATGTGTGAAATGAGAAATAAATGAATTGGTGTTGCATTTTTAAAGGATCAGATTACTGTTGATTAAAGCTTTGTCTATACTTGAAATTTCCCAGTAGAACAGCTCTACTGGTGGTTGTAATAATAGGAGAACAAGCAGAGATAGGCTGCCAGTGACTGCTATTAAAATTACAATGTCATACAGACCTGATCTTTAATGGGTTATACAAGGCTGTGGTTATAATGTGGCTGTAGCACTTAACACTGCCAACCTCACTGCTGCTGCTGGGGGTGGAACAGGAAAAAAATGGAACAAAAAGCCAGTATAGATCCAGTTGGGAAGTTAGTGTTTGTCAGCAGAGCTGAGGTACAGATTGGAGTATTTATCCAGAATGTTTCCACAAAGCCTCACCCTGCCAGAGAAATTAAATATCAAGCAATAATAAGTGAAGGGGAAGTTGAAGTAGAAGGACAGAGCAAGAGAGCAAAAGATGAGTAAAATCATTTGGAAGAAAAGAAAGGAAGCATTTGGAAATGGTAAACTTCATAGAAATAGCAGGGAAGGGAAACAGGCCTCTAGAGGAAAAAGAGAAATAAGAAAATCCTATGCAATCTACTTTTAATTTTTCAATAGCACTCCTCCATGTAACAAATACAGAGAAGAGACTAAAATAAGCTCTGAAGGTTGAAAGGGAAACATAGAGAAAAGCCACATCAAAAGGAGAAACAAGAAAGGGATTTGTGGAAGAAAAAAAAAATCTTTTGACAAATGAAAAAAAAATCAACTGAGGAAATGAAGGTATTGAAAAAGAGTGAAAAAAGGCATAAAGGGAAAAAAGAGGATAAGGAAGAAAAAGGAAAAATGCATGGAGCTTCCTGTAAGAGCTCTATTTTGTTTTACAAGAGGTTTAATGCTAGGAGTCACCAACATGATGGAAGTTTCTCTCCAGCATCTGGGAAGATGATGTTCTACTCTTCTGCAGTTCCTACACAAGCTCAAGTCTTTAGCACCTCCCAGCTGTTCCCACCCTGGCAACATCACCTTTGAGATACACCCAGCCTGTATTCTAATTCCTCATTCCCTTCTTGGCCTGACACAGTTCACCTCTGGGCAGGAGACAGGTCACAGCCATGGATCTGACAGGCTGCTGCCTTCTCTCCTGTGAGCCCCAGAGAGCTCCACTGCACCTCACCAAAGCACACTGATATGTCAAGGCAACACTGGGCATGCGTGAGACTTACACAGGGTAATGCAGGGTGTACATCTGCTCTGTGGCAAAAAGCTTGAGGAGTTGTAGGAACAGAATTGTACAGAGCCAAAACAGAACAGCATACAAAATAAATCCAGGAGCAGAGGAAAGGAGTAGTCACAACAGGTGAGATCAAAGTTAATTCCACTGGGGAGCCAGTCACAAAAGCTGTGCTCTGACCAAAATATCTTAAAATCGACAGAGATGGAAAATGATTTAACACCTCAGGATAGGAGAATGTACCCATGACAAGTAAATACCTCACCCTCTAAAGGCAAATGACACTTACTGTGTTCTGTTAGTGCTGTAAAAATTACATAACCCTTTGATATGAAGCAGTGCATTTTCAAGCTCCCTTGGTTTCAAAGAGCAGGGGTGGTACAAAATGTCAGCGCGTCTGCTGGGCCTCTGAAAATTTCATCTCTCTTCGAAAAAAGCACTTGACAACAGAATACCAGCACTGGGCAACACTGTGCCCCAAGTTTACTGCTGTGCAAGTGCAGTGATGGGGTAGGACTGCCACAAGGTGGGCTGGTGATGCAGCCACTGTGGTAATGGTGAGTGCAGAGGTGCCCTCCAAGTGACTCACTGAATGAAAGGAATGAGCAGTGTCACCTGCCAGCTGAGGAGACAGTTATCCAGGCCACACTCTGACCTACCATCCTGGTGTCATGAGAACCAGAAAGCAGTTGGGACTTTACAAAATGTTCGAAGCACATCAAATAAAAACAGTGTGACTATTAGAGCTCATAAGGGAAGTTGACTTTGCTACTGAGTGGGTGCACAACAAAAAGAGAAAAAATCGACAACTTTCTGCTTAAAGTGAAAAATCTTACTGAATTCTGTCAGAAAAATACAGAAATCTGTGGCTTATACTCACTGCATTTTGTAAAATATACATTTTTCCTCCTCAACAGACTTGACTTTGATCTGATCCGAAAAACAAAAACTAGATCACTCCTCCCAAAAGGTGCCTGAGTATGCATAAAGCTGTGTTCTTCAGTGAGAATGAGAGGGATATATTACCCTTTCAATATTACATGATGTCAAAGAGCTCTTTCTTAGTTTACTGTAAATAAAATCTCTCCAAGTGTTCACGTATGTACAGAAAAAGATTTTGGCGCTGTAACAGAAACACTTCACACCTAAATAAAATCAAGGCTGTAATGACTGTAAGAGGACTTTCAATATTATTTTGGAGATTAGAAAGTATTTCCTAAAACTGATATTCTCAGCAAAATTTCTTGCAAAAGCCATAAATCAAACTGTACCTATATTTAAGGAAATGTTTTCCACGAGAACTGTGCATAATTTGCTCACGCCATGTGCCACAATGCCAGTTAACTGGCAAGACCTGTCCTTAGAGAGTGGCTTTTTCTTTAGGACAGTAAATCACATTGTAATTTACACTTACATATAATAAACCTAAGCCAAATGGTAGCTCATCCTTTGAAAATGAAGATTAATTAACTTGTAAAGGCCATTACTCTAACACCTGTTTTATACAGAGTTTAATCAACACACCAGAATTTCAGTAGCGAGAACCACAGCAATTCCATTGTACTTTAAAGAACATCTCTTATTTGTGCAGTTTAAAATAAGTTCTGCTCAAAAAAAAGCAATTGAAAGCAACCTAAAATAGCAGTAACAAATTCCATAGACTGAAGCCCTTGTGTTGTAATGCCTCAAGCAAATTTATAAGCAATTTCCTAGAATATTCTCTGAGGGTGAAGCATGCAGTTACCAGGAACCCCTATTGCAGATTCTGGCCCCATCACATACACATCCCCCCCACCCCCAATGTTTGTAACAAAAGTAAAGAAAGTAAAAGCTAGGAAAACACAACAAAATGGATCTGTGAAAGAAAACTGCCTACCTGGCATGGTGTCTATTAGTACAGAACAAATAAATTACATACATTTTAGACAATTCCATAATTTGTACTCTGACAAAAATACTATCGGCGGATGTCCTCTTACAGGTTAGGAGTTCACACTGCTGTAAGATTTTCTTCAGGGCTAAAGGAGAGCTGAAGCTTTCTGATTAAAGGGTTCAGGGAAGTAAAGAGACAAAACACTTCAGGATGTATTTGTCCATCTTTATATAGTTTGCTCATTTTGGCACAAGTAATAGTTGTTTACTCTTGAGTTGTTCAAAGTCGATGGATGTCCTATGATTTCTGTCTGACTGTGAGTGAGCAGAGCTCAGGAGGCTTTTATGTCCCAGTTTCTGGGTGGAAGACACTGAGAACATGTCAAATTCTCCATTCTTTTCTTGGAAACACCAGTTCTGCTTTGAATTTGATACAAGAGATACCTACCTTCAGGGGACTGCAATTTTAAAAAAATTAAAGACTACAACCTTATAAATGCACTAAACAGGTGGGAAGAATACAGATATGAACAAAGTATCATAACAGAGAACAACTACAAAATACTATTCTAACGTAACTCTACTGTAATAGATACATCATAAAATATGCAAAAATAAGATCATGCAGAAATAAAAGAATTATAACAGATAACTTTACATCTCTCCTATAGTACACAGAGACAAGGTTCTTGTCTTTAAATTTTAAATCCAATCCTTGAGACAAAACTTTTTTTGCTTTAACAAATGTATACGACCATTTTCTTGATTTTAATCTTCACTAACTAGGCTTCTTAATCAAAATGATAGATATTGCCTCATCACAATATTCAAACACAATAGAAAATGGTATCTTCATTTTATAAAAATAAGAAATGAAGACTTATATCTTCACATCTCACAAAAAATATGTTCTTTGGTATGTCTGGTCTGTTTTGTTGTTAAAATTCAACCAAGACAGGATCAGTGGTCTTCATGGGCTGGGTGAAGTTCAACTTTTGCCATTAGATTTATCTCTTCAGAAAGCAAGACAAAGCTAGCAAAACAGCTTAATACTCCTTGGAAGAGATCTTCAATTGATAAGAATCAGTGATTTAAGTAATAGTCATAATAATGATTTATAACTGCTGAGAAGGTAAGCCTTTTTCTTCAGTACAATGACAATTTCTTGACTTTCAAAAATGTCATTCTCTGAACACTACTCCTAACTCAAATAATATTCAGTACTAACAGAGAAAATAGTCTGATATTTTTAAAGCTGAAAATCCCACTCCTAAATACACAGTTAGAAACTCAAGTTTCTGAACACCCTGGTCACCTCCAATGAAAATACTGGTTCAAACAAGAGAGGGAAAACAAAGAAAATGGTACACTTAGGGAAAAGTAATCCAAAGCAGGTCTTCCCAATGCTTAACTCGAACAGGCAGTTACAGTCACCACTCAGCAAAGCAATCTTGGAGTCACCAGTTTGGTGAGAAGGTGACTGAGGAGGGATATAACTGAGATTTTACTTAGTAGTGAATGTGAGCTTTTTGCCACATCCTGTATCCATAGAAATAAGGGCCATCTGATGAATAGAGTAGGGGATAATTTTAAAACAGAAAATATTTATCTACTCATTAAATAGTGCATTTCTGGATCTTACAGCCATGGGCAGCTGCAGAGGCAGATGGCATCGGCATATTCAACAAGGAATCAGAGATATTCATTGACAACGGGGCCATGATGAATGCTAACAGGATTATGTTGGAATGGATCTTCTCACAACCTTAAGGATAGCTCTGAACGCTGGGGTACTAAATGAGAGGAAACACCCAGGCTCAGTGCTACGTGGGAGGAAATAGCCAGGCTTGAATAGTCTCCCTAAATAGCATTTCCTGTCATCATTGTCAGAGTGCACTGACATAGGTGACGTCACCCCATAAGTAATTTCTTACCTTCTAGTGGTTTTTTTCTATTTTGTTATCACTTCCTACTTAAAAGACCCATCACCATCTCTACTTCCTCAGGGACCACTTCTGAGAAAGAGTACTTTTCAGTGATTTTGGGAAAGGAATTTTAGCTCTTTCTGTAAAAATAGAAAGAAAACCCAAAGAGTTAGAGGATGACCAAGACTTTCCACTACCCCTGTTTCTCCATGTTTCTGTATCTATCCATGTTTCTTTAGGTTACTGAGCAAACAAATGTGCCTAGACAACCCTCTCATTTTATTGAGCCCAACCCATAATGAGTAGTGCAACAATCCATGCATGCCAAAGGAACGATTCTTTTCAAACTGATCAGGCGTCTGTCCTCTCACCTCACAATGAATGCTCTGAAATCATTTTGGGTTTGCTACCTTGGCTATTCAGTAAAGGTGGCAATTACGTATCTGAAAGGTTGGAGAGAAAGGCAAGCATATGCTATATGCAAAGTTTATACACAACTCATAAAACTAGTCTTGTCTTGTTACTTATTTTTAAGAGATAATATTTGCCATTAATACTATCAATCTTCTGACACCCTTAGAGCACTTCACTAACAGCTGGGATATATTTTTTCTGATATTAATTAACAACATATAGTTACTAGGTAGTTTATCTAGACTGTACAGACTGGTAAACTGCAACACAGGAAATACAATTATTTTTCTGAGGTCACACAGTGGATCCAGCAGAGGAAAGAGGTCACAGACAAGAAGGTTTCTAAAGCTCTTTCATCCTTCTCATTAAACTGACAATTCTCATTTCAAACTATTTGTTTTCTGTTACATGAGGACTGGTATTTAGAAAGCATTTCCTTTGTTTGAAACAGAGAGCAAAGTCACTTATGTAGCAAATGACTGAGGCATAAACACTCACAGCCATTAGAAAGGTGGGTTTGGATTGTGCAAAACAACCTCATTTGCTGCACAAGCTGATTTACATCTGCAATTATGACGACTGTGGGCATAACTGATGGCACACATTTTAACTACCTCCTTTGCATGAACAATTATGTAGTCAAATGTGCAGCGTGCAGTGAATTGCACCCACAAAATCAGAGGCTGAGATTAGGCCTTTTTAAAAGACCTAGGCCTTACTAAGTGCCAGATAATTGTATACTCCATAAAAGAGAAGAGGGGGTTTATTTTGTGACAGTTTTTAAGAAAATGGGACCATTTAAGTTAATTATCTGTGGTGGCTCATTTGAACACCTGTTGGGTTTAATTCACCAGCACCTGGTGCCAACTGCGGGTCACAGGCCTGGGGGTCACTAATTGACAGATTATGTTGTTTCTGTTTCTTTTTTTTTCTGTTTCAAAGGGGTTTTTTCTACTCAATTTTTAGAAAGCAAACTTTAGCAGGATTCAAGGCAAAAATGCAGAGATAACTAGCTACTCTTGGAGAATGCAATAAAGTATTTTCTCCACGAACACATGTAACATGCAAAGTTTGAAGCCTGATGAGCACCCATATTTTGTTAATCTCACTGACATATACACCAATTTTAAAACACCAAGGAGAAGGACTGGTTGAAGTGATCATTTGCAAGAACTGTTCAATGCATTAGTCTAGAATATTTTAAATAGACATTTTAGGGGACAATAATTCAGTTATCAATTCAGGAGGAAAAAAAAATTTAGCTAACACCAAGAGCAGGAAACAGAACTGTTAAATTCTTGATTCGTTATCATTGGACATTCAGAATACAACACTCATTCCGGTGAAAGAATTAAAATGTTGTAGGGGTAAACAGAAGAACCTTCAAATTAGTTAAGATACACAGTAAATGGAAGAATAAGATGCCTGAAAATAGTAAAAATGCTTTTGATACTATGGGGAAAGTTGAGAGAGCCAGAGAAAAGTCTTGATGGATAGAGAAGTCTAAAAACAAACCAGAAATAACCATGGAATTAAAAAAAAAAATTGCCTCTTGTCCAACTGCCCAGCACTTCCAGGCGATGGAGGTGCTGGTGCACAAAAAGATCCATATCCAGATAGCTGAGAAAATTTAAGATAGGGAAGTGAGAGCTCTAAGCAGATTTCTTCTCAGAATCATTAGGCATCCTTAGGGATCTCAGCGCTTCATTGAATCAAATTTTTCAAGTCCTCACATACTTTCAGAAATGTGCTTAAATAATTTGCAGAGCAGATACACAAGGTTTTTGCTGAACTGGAATTGTAATTCAGACACAAGAGGATTTGGGCTTTAGTCATTTGGCTTCCTTGTGAAAGTCAATGTGAAAGGAAACAAGAAATCTCACATGCTGTACACCTAAATTTTATGTTTTAGGGTCTTGCTTTTCCTCTTCAGTTAAGCATACTTACATACCTGTAAATGTCACCAAAAATCACAGCAATAATACAGAATTCTAAATCAGAGCTCGCAATCAATGTGCTCAAAAGTTCTTCTGATAGGAACAAAAAACAATACAGGAGAAGAAAAAATAAAAATAAACTGCCCCAGTACCTGAAAGAAAACACCAACTTTTAAACCAGATCTAAGAAAATATCAAATTCCCATGGTGAGAAGTGAAAAAAATGTAGAATGTTGAAATGTAGAATATTCTTATAGTTAAAATATATCATATTATAGTTAAAATATATCATATCCATAATAATATATCATATCCATAAAATATATCATAATCCATACAACATATAACTAGGAAAAAAATGGGAAAGACCATATTTTTCAAACGTAGCTTAAAGTAATTGGAAATTATAGTATCAAACCAAAGTGTATGTATCCATAAAGGTATTTATTGCAAAATTAGATTAACTCTATATTTCACAAATATTATACTCCTTGTATAAGTAATGTTCTGTGCAGATTATGCAGAAACAATATATAGTGGTAATACAATCTTTGTGCTTCTTAGAAACTTACAAACATTCTGCTATCCTGTCATGTATTTGGCTCTTACTTTTCAGCAGATGTAAAAAGTTAAATGTGTCTGGAAAAGTTTTAACTGGTACAGAGATCAGAACAATCAAAACTAGTAACAGGACTACATTAATTAGTATTTCTGGTAAATAATTAATCATCAACCCTTTGCATAGCCCCCGGCCAAAACTCTATACGGTCTCAAACTGACAACACATAAACCTCCAGAGATATCCACTAACTTGAATTGAGCTTGAGGTCATTTGTTTAGCTGTAAGAACATGGTAACATTTAAATTAAAATTTTTGCTGTTAAAGTGTTGTTCTGGAATATAAAATTGCTGCACCTATGTTTGAAATGCCAGTTTTAATCATAGAGAATGACTTGTGACTTCATAAATGTTTGGTACAGATGGTAGGGATTTCCTGGTGGGAGACTGTGGTGCCAAATGCATTTTTCTCCTGTGCAGAAGCTCATGTGTCACATGGCTCCAAGGGGTTAATTTTTTTTACACACAGAATTCTCTACATGATAATGCACTTTCATGTTCCCCATCTGGCTATTGTAAAATCCCAGAGGCTGTGAAGGCACGAGCATGAAGTAGAAACTGGTGTCCTGATTTTCAGTGGTACTGACTATCTTCAACTCCTGCTGAAGTAAGGAGGGAGCCACAGGTGCTCCATAGCTCTGAAAACCAAGCCATTATTAGGACAACTTCAGGAGCATTTCTTTAAGAATTTGGCATAGTGACACTTTGCACTTTAAGTCCCCATTTCTTATTTTCGTGCTCCTCTAAAAACCTAGAGTTTTTTATTAGAAATGGAAAAATATTCAACAGTGCAATATGTAATACATGTGAAAACCATAAGCAGCATAGGAGAACGCAAATAAAGCAACTGGGGGCTTCGGATGGAACGTGCAGACAGAATGCAGAAGGTGTGGAACAGGAGAAGACTCTCCTCCACTGTCTGCCTACTGAAGCTGAGGAGCAAATTTTTGCAGGAGTGAATTGGGTGGGTGGTGCTTAGGTGCCAGCTGGGGTTAAACCATGACAGCCCTTTTTGGTGCCCAGTGTGAGGCACAAAGGGTTGAGTGATAGACAACACTGGCTGATCACCTAAAGGAAAGGCTGAAGCATAAAGGCAAAATCACTGTTTGGAGCACTGTCTCATCCAGAAAATTTTCCCTTAAGGAAGCAGTTAAAACTGTTAGAAGCAGATCAGCTGGAAGTACAAATGGCTTCAGCGTATTTCCAGAGCTCATTTCTGATGGTTTCTGACCCAAGGATGTCTGTAGGCCTCGGAGTGCGTTCCCTGGCTTGAGAGAATTCTGTCATCAGCCTAAGATGACCACCTCTCACATTTAGAAACCATTCAAACCTCATGAAAAAATCTAAAACACAGTTCTGATTGAAACTAATGCTTAAAGTTGTTGCACATTTACTGTGAACTGCAAATTGAAGCCAACTAATACAGGGTTGCATTTGTAAGTATTTTGTAGTTAAAAAACCCAGACTGCTGCCTACCTCATAAAAGAAGAAAAGTATTGCAAATTAAAATCTACTGGGCCTGAATTGTTGTGTAGTATGGAGAGGAAGATGTGGCTGTTTTCCCCACGGACGAGTAGAGAAACAACACAAAGTCCGGGCTCAGGGATAAATGGACGTGCTTTAATGAATTCTCAGAAGGCTTTTATATGTTAGTTCAGAAAGTGTGTTAAATGGCATAAGGTAATTGGTTTTTGCCATCCACCCCCTAAGGGGATTGGTCAAGTTCTAAGACACCCATCTCTGAATGTTTTTCTAGTTAGAACCATAACAATTCTGCCAAAAAACTCGCAACTGCAAGAAGTTTACAAAACTGTAACATTGTTGTGAGTTACTTGCATGAGAAAGACAGAACTCTCACAAAACGCTGCACAGAGCTGAAGAAATTCTCTGCTAAAGCTTTTTCAGCATCCATAGGAAGAATGGTTTACTATGAACTATAGGAAAGTCTTGTTACATGAAATGATGTTCACATGGAAATTAGTCTCAAGCTCCATGAATACACATGGTGAGAAGCCATGAAATCACATGGGTGGCAGCTTTCCATATCTTCATTTTCACGAAGCAAAGAGAGCATGGTGCTCACAGTATGGCAGGGCAGAGCTGGATGAAAATTGCCTCATTTTCCAGGCCATTGCAGAGTTACACATTTGGTTGTGGCTATTCTCCCACACACAAGAATGCAATGAAACCTTGGGAAATAAAGCTTCCTGTTCAGCTCTACTCAATTAGCAGGAAGGAACAAAGCTGCAGGCTTGTCCAGAATGGCTCTTTTGTAGATGAAGGTGTGAGGCAAAACCAGTGCTCCACATGAATAGAGAGAGCTATTTATCCTCCCACATACCAGAGTATGTTGCAATGATTCACAGGCATTTCTCTTCCTAAATGATGTAGAAGCCAGCTAGGGAAGAAATTAGGGTTTGCTATCATCAGTTATCTTTAAGTAGCAGTTATGGCCATTCCCTCTGCTTTAATTTCAACTACAAAATAGCACAAGTGTTCCATGAGACAGATGAAAGTTCAGTATTCTCACAGTGACAAGATCTGCAGCCCAGCCAGCAAGCTGGGAGCCCACAGGTTCCCTTCCAGCACTGCATTCCACTTGCCTTCAGAATGGTCCTGTAGCTCAAAGTTCTAATTTTTTTTTTAATTGAAAAAGGAAAAAAAATTATCTTTGAATAAATCAAACCTGATCCAAACCCATACTTCCATATTATGTCAAAACCTATGGGAAATCAGGTAAAGTTGGTTTGGGCAAGGACTACAGCGTAAAGCTTCTTTTAGTTAACAGGCTGATCAGAAGCCCATGGGATACAAGCAAACATGCTAATGGATTTGGGAGCTTCGGATCAAACCCCTAACAAGTGTTACGCTGCTTAGACTGCATTTTTTTAATTTTTCCACCCTACTGGGTTCCACTGAGGCAATAAAGCAACTTTACATACCATAAAAGAGGCACAGTACAAAGGAAAGACATTGCATCTCTTCAAAACTCGCTGTTATCCACTAGTTATCCAGTAATTCATTACCTGTGAGTTGGTGAACAGCATCAACTTTCACAAGTAGTTTCAAAACCTTTTCTTCTAGGCATGAAAACCACAACTTTAAACCTCTCACTTCTACTAACAGCAAGACACATTTTTAACAGAGTGCTTTAATTCAGCAGAGACCTTTCTTATTACAATGCTATGAAATTAGTTCACAATATCATTTATGTCAATTTGTTTTTAACATCAATTTTGCTTTTCAGAAAATGTGTACTACTTAAAAGCTAAGAAAAATATCACAACTACTATTTGTGGAATTCATTGCAATGCAGTCAGCATTTATTCTGAGGGAGCATTGTGTACTTACCAGCCTTGGTAACTGTTTCTCAGACCCAAGTTTTAAAGCAGAGGTCTTCCCTTCTTATTAGTTCAAAACCTTTTCTTCCAAACTTGCTATAAAAGGTATAAGAAAATTAGGGTCAGTGAATGAATACCTACTATTTTTCACTGGTGAGGCAAAAACTGTGTGTAATGGGATCGCTCTGAAATCAAAAAGTTGGCAGAACTGGGAAAACTTCAGAGAACTCTACAAAAGTGACTCAAGTTCTAAAAATGTGTGTCTCAGAGAGATTTAAAGGAAAAAGGTTAGGAGGTTAAGAGGTGATTTATTTTTTGTCACTAGGTATCCACATAAGTAATAGGTAATTGCTACGATATGGATTTTTAAGTAGCAGCCAAAGGTTTACCAAGAAGCAACTGAAGTATCAGCTAGGAAATATTAAACTGAACACATGGAGTATTTTGCTAGTGCCTAATTCACCCACCCAAATCCCTTGGCTAACTGAGAGCCAACTTGCTGCCGCCATGTGCAGTGTTTCTGTCTCAGAAGTAAAGCTTACTGCAAACACTGTGTACTTATCATTTCTTTGGATTCCATCTCTATCGGTTTCATGCCGATACAATTTTCTTTGTTTTGAGAGTCCGTTTTACTCAGAGTTTGAATTAGGAAGCAGGAGACAATGGTGTTTCTTCAGTCTCAGATTGTTTTTATTTTGTTATCAGTAACACAGCTGCACGGGATGAGCTTCTTAGTTAGCAAGGTGAAAAACGGCTAAAAAATGGCTACTGAGTGCTACTTCCAAGGTCTTTTATACTCTAATCCACCCAATTATAGACTGCTAAGTAAGATGTTTTTACTTAAAATCCAATGAATATCTATACATGGTCCGCACTGCAGGCTTCTTGAACCAATACCAGAAAACACAGGCTGGGGAAGAAGAAAGAAAAAAGAAGAAGTACAAACCCACACGAAAAATCCTCCATCTTGTTACATATCCATAAGCCTAAGTTCTATATCTCTACATATTTCACCCAGTGGCGTAACTTTTAATTACACAGCAACAATCTCAGCAGTATCACACAGTCCAGGAAGTTCTTCCCCAAGGCCTAAGATCAAATGGATTGTGCTTTTGAGGATCATTGCTTATCAGAGTAGAAAGAACGAAATTCTCAAAATTCAGGGTCCCAACACATGACCAAGTAATATCTTCCACCGAACAATTCAACAATTCTGTACCAACAAGCACTACACTGCGGTGCTAAGAGCGGTCAGTAATACATGGGCCAGTGTTTTTAGACTAGTGGGTTAATAAGAGTCACAAGAACAGAAACAACAGCCACAAGACAAAACAGACCACTCTCAATTTAGGCGTTGGAGCCCCAACCCGTTGTCTTTCAAAAAAACGGGGTTTGCTTCAAACAAAAGTCATGGATGCATTATAAGAATTACTAGATACTTTTGTTCTGCAGACTTTTTTATATGTCATATTAGTCATACATAGTAGGTGCTTGTATCCCTGAAGTCAACTGTACTGATGTTCAGAACTCAGTTCTAAATTCTTAAAATCTATGAAATGCGTTCAATTCTCAGTCTAAGGTGCTGTTCTTCACAGAGCAAGAGTTAATTAAAGCAGCTGTGATTCATAGAAAATTATAGAAGTCTAGAAAATCCTTTTACTGCTCCAATAGACATATTTTTCAGAACAAAAAAATAAAGCAGAAAATACTGAGAGAAACAAAGCATCATTTTTAATTCTTCACTCTTTGTTCTGGTATTTAGATGTATCTCCTTTACCTATGTAGTGTGAATGTTGCCTTGTTTGGCCTCATCCAAAGTTATTTATCAGTAGAAAATTAGGATAATTAAAAAAAGAAATGTCAGAAAAATGTAAAGACCTACCCAAAAGTGTCCATATTAAGAGTACATATGTTCATAAAAATATACCCCAGCTGCATTCTTGTCCTGTATCTATTTTCTGTTATTTTGAGTAAAATATTTGAATAAGTGTGCTATCTGTATTTTTAATTTAATCTTTCTGTATCTCCTGCTTCCTTTACACTGACTGTATTCTTAATGATGTGGAAACAATTAAATAAAAAAGGAAATACATATTAAAATAAAAACAAATGTATTCCTATAAAAAAAGAGGTTTCAATGTCAGACATTTGGTATGTGGTTTCTGTGACTATGTACCAGCAGAAGTATTAACCAGAAACATCAATTCTAAATTATTATTAGAGAATATACTTTGAAAGTAAGTATTGATCTGTGTTTTACTAATCACATAGTATGGAAAACCGTACCACGTGGTCTGTGTTTACAATCAAAACTAACAAAGATTAAATTCCCAATAAATTTTACATCATACTACTCACGCACAACTGACTTGCAAAGATTACGTAGCAAAGAGTTTTGAAAAACTAATACATCTATTTGTGACCATTTAAAACAAACAAAAAAAGACGCAAACTTCATCAAATAAATTATTTGTCACAAATAATTTTTTTAGTTCTATTCCCAAAACACAGAAATAGGTACTGAAAAATGTAGTTGTCGCATCCTGGTGAAGGATGCCTGTCACTTCATATCAAAGCAAAATACTGTGTTGTTTCATTCACATGGTTTTAATTTTTAAGGCAAAACATAAAATTAATATTTTGGTGCATTTCCCCCAAAACCTTTAATCTCAAAATGTCTTTGACAAAAGTTTTCTTTTATCCTCCAGTTCTCCTTCCCAATCTCCCTCATGACTTAAATCCACATGGAACTCAATTTAAGGAACAGAAAAGGGGCAGAATGCATTCATTTCAGGACATGATACCCTAAGTATTGGCTGGTGACAATGCCCATTATTCTGCTATGCACAGATAGGACTAAATTCTCTCTAGACTAAGGCAGTGACAGACAACAGATAACTTCAGCTGAAGAAATCAAGTTAAGTAGCTGAAACGTATCACATGGCACCTCGAAAATCTGTGAAGAAATTTTCTGTGCCTTTAGAAAGGAGCAAGAATTACCACACTTTCCTAATAGGTTTCTTACTGCTGTAATGCAGGCAGTAATTTATTAGGTATCCCAGGCTTCTTCAGCTGCACAAAGGTTTTTGAGAGCTACTGCAGGGGCCAGAGCATCTGAGCACACCTGGAAGAATGAGCAGGAAATCCAATAGTGCAGATTGCCCAGGAAAAAGAAGCCCCTGACCCTTTCCTATTTGACAGGGGCACATGGGCCACACTCTCTGAGCATGACAGGCAGCAGGACCCTTGCTGCTCTAATCCTTCAATGTGCTGACACACTTTTGTATTTTAATGGATTTTCTTTTTGCTGGTTACTGTTGTGGATGCTTCTATTAGTATGTGTTAAGATAGAATGAAATGGGAAGCGTAGAGTACACCTTATGTAAGGTGTAAAAATCCACCAGGCCAGCCTTGCCCCACTGCGCAGAGGAAACTGTGCATTAAGAGAGTTCTTGAATCACCTCGGGGCTTGCATCCCGCATCTAGGTACAGACAGAGCCTGCAGTGGCAATAACAGCCCTGGGGCCAAGATGGGACATGCCATCTGCACAGCCAAGGGAGCCAGGACAGCCAGGGATTTAGCAGGGAAGCTTTAGCTCGAGCCAGGAAGGGTCAAAGTGGCAATGGCAGCAATAATGGCTCTAACAGCGTCCTTACACAGTATCCAGTATCCTCCATTAGAGGAGCACCAGGAGCACAAGCTATTATTCAGGGTGGGAAGAAAAACAATTTGCAAAAGCAGAATTAAAATCAGAAGATGATCTTATGGCTTTTGTATTACTGTTTCCAAATTAGGCAATAAAAAGGAGTGTGAATTGCATTCTATTAATTCATACACGGTGTTTTCATTCTTGGGTAGTCAACACAACAAGGGGTGAATTAATGCTACTTTGTTCTGACAGTGTTGTGATTACAAAATGCTAATTTTAAGAAATATTTATATTCCTAATTAAGGAAGAAGGTCAGAAGTTCTAAGCTCCAGCTGCAATCAACACAGTTGACTGCTCTGAATTTTACAGGTTCTGAGCTGTGAATTGTGCTGATTGCAGGCACAGCTCTGGATTCTTATTAGCCACTCAAACCACCCTAGTTTCTACCAAACATTTTAAAATATATTCTACTATGTTGTACAAATCCTACTACTATGATGCAGACATTAATATCATTAAGTAAAACAATAAAACTCAAACTGTATCAGCATAAATTGTACGCATGGATTTTAGAAATAAAAAAATGAATAAAAACAAAGGCAATAAAGCTATGAGCACTTCATCATGCTGACACAAGAAGAAAAGTGAGCAAGTTGTACAGAAAAGAAACCGAGAAACCAAAATAAAGTGAAAAGAAAAATCAAACTAAGAAAATCCCCAAAAGAGGAGGTTATGAAACTCTGTGTGCCTGTGTCCACATGTCCACCTACAAAGTCTTAAGTTATAAAAGAACTCAGCTGGATGTAACAAAGGCAAAACAATCACAGAACAGAAAAAAATAACAAATGAAATGGTGGTGGTGGTGTTCTAAAACACTGGCATTATGCGTTATCTGGTGGCAACCGAGAGAAGAAAAACACAAAGTAGGGAGAAAAAAAACATGAAAACACTTTATGAAAGAAAAACATCCCTGAAAAAAATGTGACATTTTAGTTGCATCATATGCACAGTAATTTACATACTTTGAAGCAATTAATTCTCAATTACTGGGGTACCTTTTTATACTTTTTAGCTAGTATAGGCAGGTTAAGATTTTTCAGAGAGGAATCATTATTTTGTAGCTAAGACAAATGTTGTAAATGATGAAAGACTTCAATATAAGTATTCATGTACTCTTACAAACGTAAAGTTTCATTTCTTCCTCTTACACCAGCAAACTAATAAGCTTTCAAAAGACACAGTTAACCTGTACAGGGAGACCTGGCAGCCCTGGAACATCTCAATTACAGAGTTACCACAGTCAGAGGTGGAGAAGAAAAGCCTTTACCCTGATTGCACAGTTTGTGCAGTCCATGTCAGCATTTGACCAATAATCTGTAAATCAACTACTCAGTCCTCAAGTATAGATCCAGACAACAATGAAAAACAGAGGCCTAAACTCTCCATTTGATTTTATTGTGTTTCACTGCAATATTCTGTTATTTCCAGACAATTTAGTGGTCCGTAAATCAAATACTCGAATTTTAATACTGAAATCTTTTACCTCATTTTGCATAGAAATTTTTATTGTTTACATACAAGCAGTTATAAAAGCTCACTCTTTTGTGAAGATTTAGCACACAGGCTTATTTTTTATTTCAGTGCAAAATTGTAAGTACTTGTATTATAAATGGGTCTGTACATTTTATGTTACTTTTACAAGCTACTTACAGCATGTACATAATGACACCTGTGCTCCAAATGTCACATTGTTGGCTGTAGTCACAGGCACTGATAACTTCATGGGCTGCCAACCAAGCAGAAAAAATAGTATTAATAATGGAAAAAAAAAAAAACTTTTAAATGCTTAAACACAAAGCATGAAGAATGTGCTGATGTGGTATAATTTATTCCCATATGTAAGGAGGAACCAACAGCAGATGTTTAAATGAATAATGTACAGGCCTTAACAATTCATGCTGATGTGTCCTCACTTTTATCATTTAGCTGTTAAGGGGGTGGTGACATTGTGACATTAGCTGTGTGATTAAACTCAGTACTTTTCTTCCCCACAGTAAGTTATTAAAGCAGCATTCCTGACACACTGACTTAAAAAGCACTGCAAGACATCACATGAACTTCGTTTTCTCCCAGACATAAGGGTAGCACATAAGAATGTCTTTACTTTGTGTGCAAAACACAAAGCCTCTGTTTGCTTGAACACATCAGATGATGAACAAAATCTGTGCCAAAATACTCTCAAATAAAAATTTTCAAACCCACTTATTTCAGTCCTAGATTAAAAATTCACAAATTATAACCTATTCACTACTCACTTTATATTATTTCAGTCTCATGTCAGAAAGACGCTGGTTTGAGGCCACCTCAGTGAGATTTTATCTGCTGCATCGTGGGAGATGTGGCTGAGTTCACAGCATGATCTGTGGTTTTTAATTCCAGAACCAATGGAGATGATGTACTCAGTCCCAGTAAGGAACAAAATATAAAAATCTTCACACAATGGAAGGGTGAATATTGACAGTGAATATTTCACTTGATGTTGCCCCACCAAATCAAAAAAGCCTGTTGAACTGTGATCTTAGATTTTTTTATGTCTTAGGTAGGCACCAAGCTTCAACTATCTAATTATTATGACAAGGATCTTGAAATAGTTAACTTATAGTTTGATAATACCACAACTAGTAAAATAAGACTTTAAAGGAGATTCTGATCATTAATATTGTCAAACTGGCCAAATCTGCTGTGGGGACTCATTTTTAATCAATCATTTTGATAACATTTTAAACTATCATCAATTCATGCTATTAACATACTGGGAAAGTTTACAAAATTGTATACATTTATATCCTTATATACATGTCCTACACAAAATAAAATTACCAACTCAGAAAGCTGATATTACTTTTATACCTTTTCTTTATTACTAAACCAGTCTGATTAAATTTTGAATTTCCATGAGTCTCACACAGAACAAGGGAGGATACAAAAAATTGAAATAAGACCAGAAGGAAAACATAAGCATAGAGGGGCAAAATCAGAAAGAAAAAAATGAGGAGCAACTAGCAAGGGATGTAACTCAAAATGAAATCATCAATAAGAATATGAGTGGTAGGAAGACAGTGAATAAAGACATCAGTGTTGTATTCAACCAAGAATGCGATTGATAGATGATGCTTAGAAGGCAAATGTATTTAATGTCTTCTTGCATCAATCTTAACCAAAATGTCAAGTGGAAGCAGTGGATAGTCCAATCAATATCAGTGACAACAGGGCAAGACCTCAGTCTTTTACAGAGAAGAGAAAGGTTAGCAAGTGCTTGAGCTGGAAATTTTAAAATCAGCCATAACTGGTGAAATTCATTCTGGAGTACTTTAAAAGTGACAAGACTTTTCAGAGCTATTAGCTCTTCAAGAACCATTAGTGGAAGGCAGATAAAATACTTGAAAACTGAAAAAGGCAATCATGGTATCTATCTGTAAGACAGTAGGAAAGCTGGCATCAAAGAATTACAGAAGTAGCCCATTAATTTTAATTCCCAGGAAAATACAGGAATTAATAGGCACCTGGAAGAAAACAAAGAGGTGGGTAACAGACATTATGCACCTGTCAGGAGCAAATCTCCATGCAGCACAGGCTGACAGGCCTTGGGGTTAGAGGAGGAACATAAAATGTCACACATCTCTATTTCAGTAAGGATTTTGACAGTGTTTCTCTTAAATTCTTTTGTAATCCAAATTATTGTGTTTAATGAACTAATTTAATACATTAAAATATCACAGGAGCAATGCAGAGGTGCATAAAAAAATGCCTCTCAGAAAGCAGCTGTAACTTGTTTGTGGTCAAAGTGGAAGGCTGCATCAAGGCACATTCTGTAGCTGTCTGTCCTCTTTAGTGTGAAGAACAAGAGACCAAGAAAGAAGTGAAACTACAGATTGCTGACAGTAGGAAGGTGCCTACCTGTTCTTCATATCTGTGATGCATAGGGAGAGGAAATAACAGCCTGAAAATGTGAACTGCGGTTCCACCCTTTTCCTTCGCCACGCACAGGCTCCCACCACCTCCCTTAGGTCAGCTGGGGTAATTACGTGGCTGCAGGTGAGTTAACTGAAACTTTATCATGAAAAAAGCCATTAGATCACGGCCTGCAGGTATAAGTTTAAGCTGATTGTCAAACCGAAGGTTCGGGGCAGACAGCAGGAAAAATTTCCAGGAGGATAATGAAGCATCAGAATGGATCAGCCTAGGAAGATTATGGAGTCTCCATTACTGGAGGTCTTTAAGTACACTTTACACAAATACTCATCAGAAACAACCTCAGTATGGCTGCTTCTTCCTTTGGACAGAGAAATAAATCAAATAACTCAAGGCCTCTCGCAGTGATAAGAGTCTATGTTTCTGCCATGATTAGTAAATTAGAAAGTAATTTTACCCCTTACAACCCCCTCACTTAAAGGGTATTTAATGCTACTAGTATTTAATAAATCAGAATGTTGGAAGGACTAATTATCTTCCCCCAAATAGGATTTCTTTTTTGCTCCCATTTGTTATGGGCAAGCTGTGAAATTTGCTGGTATAAACTATTGAGGAAAAGAATTAAAGAATTAATTCCACAGAATTAAATAAATGAATGCTATGTTGGATTGGGGAACAAAGTATATTATAGCATGCAGTATAAATCAGAAAGGGTTACCAATCTTTATATTATAGAATGCAAAGTTTTCATTGCCTAAATGGACAAGGGAAAAGCCCTGAAGAGCATGTCCTTTGGGCAGGCTACATCGTAATTACCTGCTTTTGTGGTGGTGGGGTTTTTCAACTTCCATTTCAGCATAAATATTAAACAGTCCCCCCAAATATTAATCAGTACACTGGGATAGGCACATTTTTTGGATGAAAATTGTGTAAAAAAATTGGTTATCTTTTATTCCCACTGTTTAGCTGGAGATACCTACATTTTTCTGCAGCACATCAGAAGTCACAAATTAGTCTATGTAATCAGAGGTCATCACCAGAGTGACACAGAGCTAAAAAAAGTCTTACAAAAAAGGTGCTACTCATCAACAGTGCATGAAGAGGACATTTCAAAGGGTGGAAAAAAACGCTGATTTTTTTTTTTAAACAAGATAGAGTTTTATTCTGCATGTAAAACCTTATTCAAGTGTAACACTTACATGGAGAAAAATTCTTTTATATTTTATATTTGTCATATCAAAGTCTGTGAGACAATACATACATCTGAAGGTATCGGTGTCTGAGTTCAGGAAGGAATGCCCTGATACTGAGAGGTGGCCTGAAAAAGAATGTCTTTCTATACATACTACCAAAATTTCATCCAAGCCCCATGCCAGTGTACACGTGTGCCATGTACTCGTGTGCCATAAGGAAGAACCTCTGCTCTTTCACCAGGAGCAAGCCACGTCTGCATCTGTCCCATCATTCTGTCTGCATATCCTGCCCAAAACCAGAAATCCATAAAGATCCAGGAAGACTTTCTCACAGCCAAAAATAGGAGGGTGTGAACCTCAGCCTGACATGTAACATCAGCTACCTCAAGCCTGAAAGCTCTGAAGCAGTTAAATGTTGGTTTTAGCTGGTTTTTTATCTCACACTGCGTGATGGACCTCTCCTTTCCTGTAGCCACTTTAATTACTGCTGGCCACACCAGCCTTGGGGTTTGGCTCTGTGTTTTCCACTCCTTCCATTAAAGTCATTTAGGAGTTATTCTCCTCAAAAATGAGAGGAACAAGCAAAGTGAGGAAAGATCTGACCTCGTTCACAGGATGGAAGTTAGGAAAAATGCTCGCACCTTGCAGGAGAGATGACAGAGTGCGCTAGTTGCTGTTCCAAATGGATATATCAAGCAAATCCATGAAAAAAGAACAGCTGGCCATGGTGGTTTCTATTGATGGAAGTGGTGAGTTGACGGAAAGGATGGAAAACCTGAGGAAAAGACAGAAGTTTTATCAATGTCTTACCTACCTCTGGCATTTGCAGGAAGAAAGGCACAAACTGTCCCAAAATGAAGGGTACAGAGAAACCCAAAATTATGTTTATTAAAATGAGCAGGAGATTATATAAAAATACACAGGTTTAAGAAACAGAAAACAGAGTTCTGCAGTCTGGATTTATCCCATCATAAATTACTGAGTTGTCCACTTCAGTGTCTAAAATGCTTCTCAGCCTGGAGTCTTCTCTCTCAGACAGTAAATTCCAACAATTCAGTTCTACAAGATGATGCCTACATTTTAACAGCAAGTACTACTAAAATAGCAAATTGGTGATGCATGATTAACACATGATTCATAAAGCATCAAAGACTATTTTCTTCAACAGAAAAGAACATGTGAGCATATGGAACATTGTGTTTAGGTAGAAAATATTTGTTAATAACAAAAGAATCCTATAATACACTTGTATTTCAATCAAGATATAGTCTAAACAGGCTTTTTTTGCTAAATTACTAACAGATTTACTTTAAATTGAAAACATTCCTAATTTAAATATTAATTACATCTCACAGCATCTGCTGGCTTCCTGTAACTAATGCCTTGGGACTATGCAAATGTAGATGTGGATGAACAAGGTATGGTTACTTTAAGGAATTTTTTTTAATTGACCGAGAAATGTACTTACCATTTAAAAAAAATAATTCTCTTTTCAACAGTGGCTCTTAGCTTCCAAATGATTTTTTTTTCCCCTAATAACACCATTTAGTAACTCATTTCAAAACCTACTAATAGGTATCAAAGTCGGGTCTCCCAGTAATACCTGGATATTAAAAATGGTTCTTGAAGCAGAACTGCTACAATTGTCATCTTACCTTTACATTTAATTTCACTTCATTTACTTCATTGATGTCACTGCTTTTAACTAAAATGTTTTCCAGTTTTAGATCTCTGCTAACAATACCCGCCAAGAGAGAGTAAGAAATAAAATGTTATCGGTTGCAGTGAATATATTCTGAGAGAAACACTTTAAAACCTTTTGATTAATTCCTATGAGCAGTTCCCATGCATTTTACTCTAAACTAGTGGCACAAAAACCATCTTCCCCACTTCTTCTAGGGGGTCATATAAGAATTTCAAATTTTGAAATCTCATTCCTCCCCACAATCCTGTAAGAAAGGTAAAAGTACATATTGGTTCAGTCTTTTAAAATCAGATCATCTGACATTTTCCAACAAAAAAAATAAAGTGTATCTTGTATATTTACCGAATTTGCACATATTTTCATGCCTGAAATTCATGTTTATATATCAAATCAGTCAATTTGTGCCCTTTTGATGAGGGTATAGAAGAAACAAGGCCTTATAAAAGGCGCCATTCCATAATGCCACATAACTCTCCAGAAAAAGAGGAAATGAAGGGTTCGTAGAAAGAGTATGTTATAACAAAGAGATTAATAATTGCTTTGCAAAAAACTCAAGAATTCCTAGTCTTGCACCATCTACAAAATGTAAATTCTTTGCTAGAGAGGTTAATTCTGTTGTGGACTGTGCAGGATTGCAATGGTTCTGTACAGTGGGTGAAAATGCTGATGTTTACTGATCCCTAAATGCAACATATGCTGTTAGGAAGTATCAGGAACAATCCAGTTCTGCTTTTTTACCTCCTGTGATACACTATACACATAGAACAACTGAGCTAAATTAAAGTTATAATACAAAGCAGTTGCAAGCTAAGAAATAATAACACAGTTATTGTCATAGCTGGTGCAGAAAGAGAAATAAAAGAAAATGGCAGCAGGTATTGCATCTGTGAGAAAAATTAAGTTCTAAAAAAGCATTCATGTATTTTTCTTTACCAGACTATTTTTATCCTATGAAATACATAATAGATAAAATATCAATCACTAACTGTTGTTAAATGTATGAACACTGGAAATCAATGAATATACAGGAGAGACAGAGGAATGTAATTACAGTTTTTGTGCAGACACACTACTGCCGAAGCAAGGCTTTGAATGATGTGTCCTGTCTCATTTTCTGTAAAATGCCCTTTACCACAAAGCATTTTTTTAAGTTCTCCACCCTCACACAGCTCCATTACAAGGCATATCCACTAATATTAATAAAAGGGAGAATTTAATGATTTTGTTCTCTCTGAGTTTAGTTTCTTCTAATGTAATAACAATATATAATTAATAGCAATGCTCCAGTTGTAGTGATGACCTGGAACCCCAATGCACTTAGTATTTTATGGACAGAAAGCAAAGGACAATTGACCAGCCACAAATATTGGCAGCATTGTGTTTACTACAACAATCCCTCAAGCTTTCAAAACATATGCATTTTAAAAATGTACAAAGATACTGTGATTTCAAAACAAAGGCTAAGTATGGATTTAGCTTAAAGCCTCTTCCATTTAATGCATTAAAAATGGCTTTTAGAAAGCCTAATTACCAACCCTTGAAAAAAAGTAAAATGCAACTTTTCAACAACTAGGAACAAAAACCGTAATACTTTAATCAAAGGAGACTTCCAAACAATTCAATATCCGAAGAAAAAAATCCTGCACATGCAGCTAAAAGCAAATATTGTTTTACATAGTATTGTTTCACTGTAGTACTTATAATATGTGCTGCCATTATAAAGTCCTGAAATCTTATCTGTCAGCTCAGCCACAAAACTTTAGGCAAAAATTTGCACCATGGTATTCATACTGATTTGTGAATGGAACACTTTTCATTCCTTATTTTTCCCTTACTTTATTGCTAAAAATCCAAATAAATGCTTAAACAAGAAACACTGTTCAATTGCACATATTCTTTGAAGAGGTTTGGTTAGTTTGTAATCTAATATGCAAATATCTTTTCAATTATTCTTTCATGAAAGAATAAGAACCCTAAATTACATGGCTGGACAGTATAGTTTGAGTGGTTTAAAAACTTATGCTGGTTCAGGTTTCTGCCACAGGGGCAATGACTGAGACACAAAGGAATACCTGAAAAATGAAAATAAACATCCACATAAATGAAAAGATAAATTCTGCATCTAATTTGACATCTTGGTGCTCAAACAGATATTGGAAACAGAGAATCATCAGACAGTAAGAAAGCTACAAATAATTTAAAGAATATCACACATCTACATGATATTTATTCTTTTCCTAAAGTTTTTATAATGACTTATTTTTTGCCAGTAGTCTTGTGTTTAACTTCAGTTACCATCCCAAGGCTGCTACCTTCTAGTTTCCTTCCAAATGGATGAATTTCATCAAAAAAACAGATAATCATGAAAAATGCTGCAACTTCTAAAAATATATTGATAACTTCTATTAATATATTGACTACCCATTAATATAAACTAATCTAAACCTCACAATCATATGTTCAAAAGGTGTTTTTGCTATCAGAGAACAATCTGATTTTTTCCAACAAAAATATTTACAGATTTTTCTGCTGAATATGTTTCAGTCCTCACGCATGTTTGCTGTAAGGGTTAAGATCAGCAACTTGCAGAGTTTCATACAAGTTTTCTACTTCACTTTGAAAAGCACTATGAGTACCACCAGTCGTGGTCTGGAATTCCTCTCTTTGTTTTCCATCAAATTCCCATGTGATTTCTGGAAAATTCCCCCTTCTGCTTTCTAGGAGTGCCCATCCACACCCCAAATCATAAGAATTTACTTCATTCTTTCCAGGAGTGCATTCCACTGCTTTCCAGGAACATCCTCAGCTTTCTGGGAAATTTTCCACATGCCCATAACTTTGCACAAGATTTCTGGGAATTCCCCCTTTGCTTGCTTGGGTGCTTTTGGGGAATCCACAGTCAACTTCCTAGGAATTTCAAATGTAGTGTTTAAAGTATTCACTTTCGCTGCTCTCCTCCTTTTTCTACCGTCCACTTTCTAGGCCCTACCACTTTGTTTTTCAGGAAATTTCCCCTTTCTCTGCAGGTATTTTCCCCCATGTGCTTTTTAGAAAATCTCCCTCTGTTTTCTAGGAATTCTGTCCCTACTTTCCAAGAATTTAGTAAGTGCTTCTTAGGAAATTTCCCAGCACCTTCCCAGTTTCCCAGCTGCTTTCCATGCATTTTCCTACTGATTTCCAGGAATTTCCAGGTGCTTTCTAGGACAGTAGACAAAGTGAGTGGGTAGTCACTGTGTAAATGCTATTGGTAAATAAAACAAACAAAAAAAAACAACCGAAACAAAGCTACCTCCCATGGTGTCTATGGCTTGGGAATTGCAAAAACTCTCTGTAGCTGAGAATGTACATATTAAAAACTCTTCTTAATGAAGTGGCACTTCCTGAATGTAATATTGGAAAAAACCCCACAACTACCCAAGCGTATTTTCTATGAGAAGAGTGTCATTTAGTCAAATTGTCTCATGCCTTTTCATAAAACTGGGAGGAGACCTAAAAGTGGATAGTGTTTAGATGCCAGTAACACATCTGGAGAGCTGTGACATCTTCAATTGCTAGGGCTGACTATTCAGTATAATTTGACACTGCTTTTGCAGTAGTGACCAACATCCATGGCTACACACCTTCAGCTTCCTTGCTGAAAGTTTGTGTCCCCCTCCTACTCACATTTTCCACATAATTCACAAAGGCAAATAATTGGTTGCATATTCAGATATATCTAATTTAGGGTGACAGTTACTTTATACCCATGTATATGAATATAAAGAAATTTATGTGTAGAAGAGCTGCTTGAAAGGGGATCCATTTATGTTACTTTCCTAGATGATGCATTTAATTCTGAAATTTCAGTTTCAGTGTGGTTTTTTCTCTATTTTTTTCAGATGTACATGTAAAAGACTCCTACAACAAAAGCTTTTAAAGTTTATAACTGAACAATTTTAAAGCCTTCGACATTAAAGAACAGATTATGATACAGGATAAATATGTCTTTATCAGCGTTAACTACAGCAGGAATGATAAGAAAAGAGACTGTACATCAATGAGGGTGAACTGCAGAGAAATTAAAGTCAATCAACTTCAAACTCAGCTTCAGTCTCAATTTTTCCACCTACTATCTTTAGAATAGTATTACCATTTACACACTTTTCTACATCTGAAGGGCACCATAATTGAAAGACGTTGAGGTACAAGCGGGTGGTAGGAAAACCACACGCAAACTCTGACTCCTGAAACAAAAGCTTTATTTTCAAAACACAATACCTTTAAAGCCTGTAAACTTAATCTAATGTGTGTTAGGTTAATTGCAGGATTAATAAGTCCTTTAGAGCAGGTATTTCTTTGTCAGTGGTAAGAAAATATATCTACTGTAGACATTCATGCAGACAAACCTTCTGCAAGAATTGGGTCAATCTTAAAATGTGACATCACAGATGAATATCACTAGAAACCATGACAACATTTCAAACCATTATGTAATTAGTCTCATTTCTTACATTACCTGGAGGTAAAAAAATACTGTTAAATGTCTTCAAAAAGAAACCATTTTTAAAAGTCCACTATTTCAAGTTAATTTGTTCTGCTTATCTTCTGATGAACGGATTCTTTCAGGCAGTGAAATTTTGTGCTGTGGAATTCCCGGCCTGCTTACTGGATGGAACTACCACCCTGTGCTTCCAGGGATTTCTTGGAAACCAGCACTTTCTGTGATCACTGAAAATAACATCAAGTTGTCATCAGGGGCAAGAGCTGAAAAATATTCTCTGTGGAAGAGATTTTACTCTTTTCTTTAATTTTTTATAGAATTCATCAGGAAATAAAATCTTTGCTCTACTTTAGAGAAGTGAGCACTGATAACTGTAGAATATGAAGAAACACCCAGTCTTGAAAACACACTTCAAAAAATACGGAGCAAAGAAAATTAGGTCCAATTCCAGTCTCCTTACCTCCTCTCCCCATGCTGGATCCTCTTGTCACACTCCTCCAAATCACATGTGATCTTTGTGGCAACGGGGGCAAAAAAAAATAGAGCATTGCTTGGTTCAAATGAAGCTGAGCACATGGTTCATTTTATGGTCTTCCCTTCGCTGCTTTCAGACATCTGTTCAATTTTATATAGTCCATGCCCAAATTAAATTAAAACACTGAGACTGGCAGGAATGTGTCCACTGCTCAAAGAAGTGGAATAAAACCTGAGAGATGAGGGGGCGGGTGGAACACAAAAGCCTTGTGTTCTAACTACAGCTGTCTGCCACGCTGACAAGGGACTAGATTGGCATAACACAGCATGCTGGTTTGGACAGCAGATCTGCAAAAAACAAAAAACACACAGTCAAAAATGGTACTTCGGCTTTTTTAGCTACAGAATCGCTGGGTGCATTCAGAGATGGAAAAAGCAAACATTTTTTTCCACCAGACAGTACAAAACTATAATAGATTTTTCCTTCAAAGCAAATGGTATACAACACATTTTTAGAGGATTTCAAAATACTTCAATAAACCTGGGAAGCTGTTGATCTGGAGCATCCAGTAAAAATGAACTTTTGCTTCTAACTGGCTTCATGTGAGGACATCCTTCAGCAGTGCTGCCAAAACAGGGATAACAAAAGCAAGCATTTCTGGGTGCTCTTGCAGCTCCCCTGGAGAGCTGATTTGCACATGATTCCTCAAAGTCTACTCTTCTCAAAAAAGAAGCTGCACAAAGAGGCTCAGAGGGAGTTAAAATGCACCAGAGAAGGAAAGCTTAGCTAAACATTTCCAGGCAAGAAGGCCAGAGCTCAGTTCCTCCACAGCAGACAACAGAGAAGAAGCAGCCCCTGGAAGTGTGGCAGGTTAACAAGGCTTTAACTCCTGGAATACCATCAAGATGCCCAACTTTATAAAAAGAGACTCATTCTAGCATTGCAAATGGCTGCTTCAAGGTGAGGCACTGGAAACTGCCTCCAGCTGGCTCAGCTCCCGCAGGACAGGGATCAGAGTGCCGAAATCTGGGGTCACCCCTCGGCAAGCAGCTACTCCCCATGCTGAGGCAGCTGCTGCCCTGAGCAGTGACAAAACCAACACCGCTCACCTCAGGCAAAGGGCGGCTTCAGTCTCTGCACACCACGAGGGTGTTGGCATTTTAGACACATGGAGACATCAATGAGCTAAAAGAAGGATCCAACTGCAAGGAAATGGAAAACATTGGCTTAAGCTGAGAGCGTACAGCCTGCATTCCCGCAGAAAACAAGGACCAGGTTTTCAGCTGGCATTCTGCAAAATCTCCTCTGCTCCATTGCCTCTGATGCACCTCAGAGATAATCTCAGATGTCACTTGAACATCCTTAAGCCCTTTGGTTCCATCCTAGCCCCTCACTTCCCAGATCTAGGACTTTTCTATTTGAATGACAGATGACTTATTAGAAAACAATAGTACAAAACACTTACATGGAGACAAAAACTACTTAAGAGAATGTTCTTTTCTGATAGAGTGCTTTTATCATGAGATAACTTCTAATCTCACTCAATAGCCTACATTTCGCAATTTACATGAAATGTGATTAATACCCTATTTCCATATTTAAGTCTCTGAAAATATTAATACTCTGAGTCCTACTATCTAAGAAATTTTTAACTGTAACGTGATAAAGTTATTACAGTTCTTGATTCTCTGAAATGTGCCAGGAAAAAAAGTGATAACTAACACAAAAAAGAGATAAGCTTAATGATATGTAGAAATCTTTTTGTTCTCTTGAAGATGTTCCGAAAATATTAAAAAACGGCTAAAATCCTGAATTTATTTTACATTTTGCTTCTGAACAAAATTTTTGTATTAAAAAATTCTGACCTGAGTAAAGTCTTCTGTTGATAAATCAACAAACTGAAGGATATGGGTTTTTCTCTTTAATATTAACAATTTGACAATTCAAGAAAAAAGAGGAATAACTTTTTCGCAAACACCTTTGTGAACCCTTTGTTTAGGCACAAGAAAATACTACTAGTTCAAAATAAATAAATCATCAAAGCAATAAATAAGGGAGGGACTACAGCTGTTTTAACTCAGATTATGGCCAATATTTTTAAAAAATTATTAAAAAAAGAAAAATCTTGATTTTACATTAGCTTTTGATAAAGATTTCCTATTCTTGATGCTTTAATCACCTCATGAGAACCATGTAGTCCTTCTCAGACCCTTGTGGGTGTCAGAACCATGGGGCAAGACACCAGGCAAAACCCACCCTGTCTCTGTGCACCTAACAGATTTTTTTGCAAGGTTTTATTAATCTCTTAAACTAGAAATGATATTAACATATTTAATTAAGCAATTAAAGAATGAATAAATAATGTGGCAGACTGCCCCATGGATAGATAAAAATCTCAAACACTTCAGCAGTGAATTATCTGCCTTAACCACTAGAGGTAACTATTATAAATGCACATTTTATACAATTAAAAGTTGTACAAGAGGAGCAGATGAATACCTGTCTCTTTTTAATATCATGTGATACAAACAGGGAAATAGAGGAGGAATTGTTACGTGACAGCTTTGGGCACCTAGAGGCATTTCCCTATCACATCTGCAAGTTTTTTCCTTTTCCTTTGTAAATTGACAGTGTGACCAAAGAGCAATTTGAAGTTGTTTTCCCAACCCACAGGTATTTCTAGGTGCTTTTGACCAAGGTTAAAATGGTGAGGGATCCAAGGGGAACGTG
The DNA here is from genome assembly GCA_014706295.1 of Lycocorax pyrrhopterus obiensis. Lineage (NCBI taxonomy): Eukaryota > Metazoa > Chordata > Aves > Passeriformes > Paradisaeidae > Lycocorax > Lycocorax pyrrhopterus. Next base: position 9,562,887 of record JACSVZ010000007.1, on the reverse strand, counting down.
AGCTCACATCGATTTATTTAGTTGTTGCTGGTCAAGGTGGACATGCCGAGAGACACAGTGTCCATCATGGATAAAAAATGGCCACACTGGGAACTCCCACTTTGAACCTTCTGGTGTTGAAAGGTAGGAGCTATGTGGCCAGTACATTAGAATCTAACATTCCAGATCTTCTTTTATTTAAATTCCTCCATGATTTTTAACATCTTCAATACCTGAACTTGATTAAAAAAACCGAAGCAGACCAGAATGCTGGGGTTCGACCCTTACTGATTGTTCACTTCTACTTTTGGCATATCTGCTTCTAAACTGAACCAGAAATTAAATCTTCCCTAAGCTCCTTTGGGAGCTGAGAAGCTACATCACCCTCCTGCTACAATTTTCCTTATCTGTCAAATTAAGATGATGTCACTTATCACAATTAACCTTCTAAAATATTATTACATGGCAAACTGCAGGAAGACAAGGACTGCAAGAGCTATGAATGCACAGAGGCCTCCTCCTACAAATTCACTTATAAAAGAGCAGCACCCAGAACAGAAAAAAACAGGGCCAGGACGTCATTGCAGCTGGCAACATGTCATCCAAAAGCAACATGACAGTCTTTGCCTACACAGAGCTTACTACAAACTGCTCTACAAAAGCAGCGAATATCTTTTCACGTTATGTAGGGTCTCCCAAAATCTGACAGTGCACCAAACTTTAGAAAGCAAGGCTAGGACTAATCCTATGCTCTTGCAAAAAGTAAAGGCTCAACACAAAAGGCCTGAGAAACAAACCATATAAATAGTTGATCCTACTAGTTAATAAATTAATACACAATGACTTGTAAGTAGTATGTTTTTACCCTCAGTTTAAATGAAAAGAATGTAATTCCCAGAAAATGAAAGGTGAAATCCAAGGAAGCCTGTGAGAAATTCTTAGAAAGAAAATGGGTTATCCCTCAAACACCCGTGGAAAATTTCTACAAAATACGTGTAGAATGTGTTAGACAGCAGAGGGGAAATTACTTGAATTTACAGGAGAAAACATCTGGGCAGCACAGAGAAAATTTCTAGAAGGCAGGGAGGAATTCCTTGAAAGCACAAGGAACATTTTCTAGAACGTGCGAGGTAAATTCCTACCAAGTACAGAGCAAACATACCTGCCTAGAGGGGAGATTCCCCAGAAAGCACAAAGAAAATTCACAAAACATGGGAGGTTAAATACCTAGGGAGCAGACATGGAGAATTACTGAACACCAGAGGTAAATTCCTGGAAATGAAAGAGGGAATTTCCAGAAGGCAAATAGCAATTCCTGTGAATTGAGGGGAAATTATTATGACACAGCACAGGGAAAAAACACACCAAAAAAAAAAAGTGGGGAAATAATCCTGGAAAGTGATGAGGAAATATAAGTAGAAAGCAGAAGCTGGCATTTCCTAGAAAGCACAGTGCAAGCGCCTGGAAAGCTGAGAGGTGAATTCCTAGAAAGCAGGCTAGGAATTCCTAGAAAGCACATGAGCACTTTCCTAGAGATTCCCAGAGCCAGGTGCGTCCTGTGCAGCCCTACAGCCCTTTACTTTAACAGCTGCATCAGGTTTTGCCTGAACAGGGAGCAGAAGCACTGGAATACTGGGTCACCCCTGCCCTCAGTGACAAAACCAAACAATAACTAGGCAGTCCAAGCCAAGAGAAAACCATGGCTTAGGTCAGACACTTCTGAAGACCTTCTCTTCTAGACCAACACATTTGCTTTCTTCTGTGGCCACTGAGATCAAAATCACAAAGGAAAGGAGGCAGAAGACAGGGGTGACCTTCCTCACTGTGTGTTGCAGGTCCCCCAAGCCTGGACACAGCTAAAATCCTGCTTTCACACGTGCCCCAAACTGCTCCCCTTGTACCAGAAAAAAAAAAACCAGCTCAAAAACCTTTTTCATGCTCCTCCTTCCTTTTCCTCTTGGTTTTGTTTAACATTTCTGTGTTATCCCTAAATTACACTGAGGATACATGAAAGATACAGCAGACCAGTTTATTATCAGAGATTACAGACACTGGTTACTACTTAATCACCAGTTATGAGTAGCAGTCAGTAGTTATTACCACAGATATCTCAACACCTTCAACAATTAGCATCTTTTACTTGGAGTTTTAAAATACTGAAATGGGAGAATTTGAGAACCACAAGAAACAAAGGGGCACAGGATTCCCTTTTATTTTCTTTGGTCAGTAACATAAAGGAGGAAAAAAGCACATGAGGCTCAGCATCAAATTAACTAGTCTTATTATATTATAAGAAAAAACTGAAGGGTCTGCTGTGGAGAGTTTGGCTTGCCAGTCTGAAAAGCCTCCAGAGTTAAGAAAAAGTCTTCACTAAATAGGAAACATTCACGTCTGTGCCACTGAAGACATCTGTGCTATAAAATCTGCTGTGAACAAGCCACGAGTTCTGTTCTGTACAATCCTAACACCTTAGTCCCTGTTATAAAGACAGATCTCCCATTGACAGCATCAGAGGGGGAAAATGACTGCGGGATTAGATCCTACGTTGCGCTAGTTCTTATTTATGGCCACTTACCAACACCAACCGCTTACCACTTCTAGAACATGTCAAATTACTCCGTCCAACCACAGACACTCAAATATATTCATATCCGCTTCAAACTGACTATAAAGTCAGCGTGAAGGTTCATGAATAAAGAGAAATTCTAGTGACGAGGCACAGGACTCTTAAGGCAACTCAAACTGCCTGCAAGACAAGGGAAAGCCAACCAGTGTGTGCCCTTAGCACAACGACCTTGAGTCATCAGTACAAACACGCAGACAGATACATGGCAATTTTAACAAATGGTCAGCAACAAACACTCTTTGAATCAAGAAAGCTGTCACAAAGACATGGGAAAAGTCATCTGTAGCTTTCTTTCTTCAGTGACTGCTGAAAAGCCCACAGCAGAACTGTAAATGTGATTAAATAAATGTGGATTTCAGTTACCCGAGATGTTTATGGTAATTCCAGTGAAGCCAGTGTAGTCACACTACATTTACACTCGAGTCAGTGGGATCAGAATCAAACCCTAAGTGACTAAAATCAACAGAGCACAGCATCTGCTGATACCACTGCCCAAAAAATCTCAATAAGACTCAGGCATGCTATTATCAGATCACATGATTCCACTGTCAGGCTGAGGATTTTGAAGAGCAACTACAAACTGTGGAGGATTTAATTTTCACAGGCAAAGGATCTCTTCTTTCAATTAAAAGGACAAGATCATGTTGTTTCTTCAAAGATAAAACTTAGTTTTATTCTTCTCTTGTAAGATGATAGATAGAAACATTCTTGCCCAGTATTTTATGAGATAAAACATTTTTATCTGTAACTGGAATGTGAAGAACAGGAAAGCTGGATTTCTTTTAAGAATGCCAGAGAGTGTTTGCCATGTAGAACCACCAGAGATTACAAGATTACAATTACAATTGACATAACACTGGGAAGAGTTTCTGCAAATAGCAGAAACAGTGGCCAAAAGTTTATTTTGTTCTTATTGATAATAAGATATAAAAACAGATTCATCCTTCCAACATCAGACTGAAGCTTGTTGTCTCAATAAAAACTAATGGGATTACAAAAATTAGGGTTCATGAAAATTCTAAGTAGTAAATGGATGTGTTATGGTATATACTCAGTACTTCTAGAAATCTAACAAAGATCTTTCCTTAACCCCACCAACAATGGAAATTTTTATAAGTTTTCAACCTTTTCCTATTCTGATGGCATTTTCCTTTCCACAACCTTCCTAACTTCCTCCCTTCACTCTGTGCATTTCAGAGTGCAGGGTTAATTGCTCTTAGTAAAGTAGACACACAACTTCACAGCTTTCTAGATGAAACAAAAAAAATCAGCATATATACAATCTTGAATCATTTGAAACAGCCTTTTTTAGATTACTTGCAGTTGCTAGTTAGTAAAATTTAGCAAATCAGAGGTCAAGTTTGTAGTTTTTGGCAAAATAAAACCCATAAGCACAGACAAAAGGGGACATCATTTTTCACAGCTCTGATTCGAGATTCCTGGCTGCCTTTCTGCACTCACAGTTGTCCTGCTCCTAGCTTGGCAGAAATACAGGGTGAATGTTCACACTCACCAAGTGCCAAGGCAGCCTGCGATGCTTAAAAACCAGAACTGGCAGTCTTGTTAGCAAAAGGAATTTATTCTGACTTCACCAAAACTGGACCAGCCACTAAGACCCAATTCAGTAGCCACCACCGACCGCTGCGTTTGCAGCTCTCAGAGAAGGATCCCAAATATGCAGCTAAGCCCCAGGACTGGGAAACTGCTAATGAAATACGTGGGAAAAGCTCAGTGTTTGGCAGCCTAGAACAGGGAAACAACAGTTCAGACAAGAAAAATGCAATTAATGGTTGCCTGCTGAGTTGTGTTTTACATCCCTTCCTGCGCTCAGGAACTAGAATGCCCATCCTGAAGCTGTGACTGAAAATGTCTCAGTGCCGACACCCACATCTCAGGCCATTCTCTTTGACATTGTGGCGTTCATATAATCTGTTAGGCAGCTGTATTGGTTTGGCACGGCCTGGTTTAAGGTAGCAGGGAGGCCACAAAGATGGATCCTGTGAGAAGCTGCTGGAAGTTCCCACCATGTCCGGCAGAGCCACTGGCCAATGGCTCTGAAGATGGACACACTGCTGGCCAAAAGTGGGCCAATGAGAGAGGTTGGCAACACCTCTGTGATGACATATTTAAGAAGAAAATCAAAACAAAGTCCCACAGTTTTGCCTTCTACTCAGAGGAGGCAGTGAAAACATGTGAGGAAAACAACATGGCCACACCAAGGTCAGTGAAGGAGGGGGAGGAGGAGGTGCTCCAGGAGCTGGAGCCGAGATGCCTCTGCAGGCCGTGGTGCAGAGCACGGTGAAGCAGCTGTGCCCCTGCAGCCCATGGGGATCCACGGGGGATGCAGAGATCCACCCGCAGCCCAGGAGGGAGGTGGCCGGGCCAGAGCGGGTGGATGCCTGGAGGAGGCTGTGTTCCAGTGGGAGACCCGGTGGAGAGAGAGGGCCCTTGCTTCCAGGCTGGAGCAGCCTGTCCTTGGAGCACTGCACCCCGTGGAAGAGACACCCACGGCGCAGCAGTTTTGGGAGGACTGTGTGCCCGTGGGAGGGGCTCACGCTGCAGCAGGTGCGGTAGGACTGCTGCTCCTGAGAGTGGAGCCATGTCAGAGAGGTTTGTGGAGAACTGTCTCCTGTAGCAGGGACCCCACAGTCTCACAGGGGAAGGACAACTCTCCCGGAGCAGCAGAAGAAAATCTCGGTGATGAACTGACCAAATCCCCATACCCTGTCTCCCTGCGCTGTCGGTGGGAAGGAGGGAGGGGCTGAGGGGAAAAGGTATTTTTAAGGGTTTCTTCTACTTCTCATTGTCCTCCTCTGATTCTGTTAGCAATAAATTCACTTTGCAACTTAAGTTGAGCCTGTTCCACCCTTGAAGTGTTTTCTCCCGGTCCTTATCTCACTCATGAAGCCTTCGTTAATTTTTTTCCTGTCTCCCTTCTCTGCCCAGCTGAGGCAGGGGAGGGTGAGCAAGCAACTCTCCTGGGTGCCTGGCATTGGGCCAGTGTCAAACCACGACAGCAGGTATCAGCACACAGGCCTGTAAAAAGGATGTTCCATTCAATAACATTTTGGGCTTATCAGCAAAACAATGAAAATCTTTAACTAAGACAACCTACACAAAGTTTTTACAGTATATAATAACAATCAGTGTTGTAGGCAGCTGCAGAAAACCCTGCAATTACCACTTTTTTGGTGTACATGAATAAAATGTGATTTTTACACCAAAAAAAAAAAAAAAACCCAAACCGCCAAAATTTAGGGTAACCATTGAGATACACACTTACAAAACATACAAATATACACATGAATATATATAATTTCACATCCAGCATAACTGCTATTACAGTTCAATTACGTACTGTTCCTTCTTTTTTGGGATTTTTTGGCATTGATGTATTTTGCCTCTGTCATACTGCATAGCCATGGGAGTGCTCAAGGATTATGTCAGAGGGGATAAAATATCAGAAGCCATTGCTGTAATTTATTAGGTCCAGCTCTAACATCTCATGGAGCTAGGCATACCACTACCTGCTGATAATTTTCATTTCCTTGTATTTAACACTGCTGAAAGAAAGTATCACTTCTATTAATAAGAAAACAAATTTCTCCCCTAACTTTTTCTACAAGATTTTTAAAAATAATTATTCTTTTTTTTCCTCACCAAGTAAGTTTAGCTCTGAAATTCTCTTTCATCTCTTGAGATGTGATCCTGCATCTGCTCTGCAGGTAGAATTTTATTTGAAGTAAACCACAACATAAGAGACAAATCCCTAGGTTCAAATCACTGGAAATGCCTTTGCCTAAAAAAAGTCACATGCAAAGAAAGACCTTCATACAAGAAATATGGTTGACTGCATGTACACATAATTTCATTGGAAAATGCACCGAAAAGATGCAATTTTTATCACCTATTTCAATATATTATTTGATGCATATCTTTATGTTGCTATACACTTAAAAAAAATACAAAATCCTAAATTACTTTTTTATCTTTCATTTTGTTCAAATGTTTCACAACTTAAGCCTACCGTATTACAAGGCTCTTCAGGAGACTTAAATAGTATTAAAATACTGTCTTCAATTTGAAGGGCAAAATACCTGGAAAATTAAGGTCACATAATGTTTCAGAACCTAATGGAGTATGGATTTCTGCTTGGAGTACTTCAACCAGAAACTTCAGTAATCTTAAATCTGTCTCTGCTAGACATAATAAGTTTTAAAAGTTTGAATGAATTTCAGGGTATATTTTGTATACCCTGTGATTTCTGAGCAGGGCACAAAGCATTAAGTTCAGAATACTCAGCTGCCATAGAAGAGAAAAATTATTCCAATCAAAAGCACTCTTACAGCACGTTAGGAATAGACAGCTGCAGTAATAGATTTTGAGGCAGTAAATACGATGTTAATTTCTTGCACTAGTGTTTAAATATACATAAACACCACTGTAATAACAGGGCATGGGGTTATTAAAACCTGGCATGCTTAAAAGGTGTGCACCACCATACACAAAAAGTAATCTGCATCTGGCACTTACTGCTTCACTTCTTGGGTGATTCTAGTGTCAGTGATTATTTCCTAAGGGTGCCCAAGGCAGATAACTCAAAGCTTAACAGAGAACAGCCTAAAACATCTTCAGGCTAGGAATATTTTTCAGTATGTTGTAATGGATTTTTTTTAATACCTGATCTCTTATGGTCAACATCAGCCAAGAAAAGCCACCATTCAGCCCCCAGGAGAGCCCAAAGACAGCAGGGCTTACAGGGAAGACCCTGTCCTACTGCAACCTCCCACAGTCTTCTCAGCAGCTCATGGGGACAAGCATGTGAGCAAGCAGCAGATTCAGAGCTGTGACCGGGTACCAGGAATTCCTCTACCATTCCAGCTACCAAATAAAGGGTCTAACTCTGTCTCTTGGCTAGAAGTAAAACCATGCCTTTATAAAATAATCTGAGATGCCAGATGTGGAGAAATTAGTTACCAGCCATGACTTGCTCAGCTGCACAGCAGAGGCCCCACCTGCATTACTCCAATTGTCCATACAAAAGGGAGAGGACAGGAGTTGCCTTTGCCTAATCTGAACCAAATTTAGTCATGGAAAAGGAGAATCCTAACGAGGTATTTACATAGGTTACATCAACAATCCTCCTGAAACCCGCAGACAAACCGGGAAGAAATAAATCCAAAGCCAAAGGAACACGATGTTGCTCATAGTACCTTAAATAAAAGATTCACCACGTTCAGCAGCCTGGTTACCCCTAGATACCCATGTACACATGGTACTGTTTACATGGAGTGCAGTCTTAGGAATAAAATCTCTAAGATAAAAGAAAAAACCCAAACTAGTACCCTTTGAAAGAGTGCTAGCAATAAGACCTCATTTGTACACTGTAAGATGAAAAATTATATCAAAACATTGCAGCCTTTTCCCAGGAAATATGTGACTGGCTTCCATAACAACCTGACACCAGTCTTGGTAAAACCCACATTAGCTTCTCTCTTGCCTCACCTGAGGTCACATGTAGACATATGAACACTTTTTAAAAACTCCTGACACTGAGAAGTGTTCCTCACGCCAGTATCACATCAAAGATTCACAATGCCACAAACAAGCTGCAGTGATCCTGAGGAGTTTGGAAGATTCTTATGCAAGAAACCGGGGCTGCACAGCAAACACGGATTTTCCAAAGCAAAATCCAAAATGAATGAATATCTGAAAATCTAGACAAGAACAGAGGTATTGATACCATTTCTCTCAATTGTGTTTCCCATATAGAGCAACTTGAGAGGCCATTACCACTGAATGAGTCAAAAAACACTGAAATAATGTCCTAAAAATCCAGAGCACTCTACGTAAACCTGCCCAAGGCAAAGGTGATTCAAAACCATAGCACCAAGACTACAGACACCTGGTGTTTCATTGACTGCTGTAAGAAATCCATGATATGCAGTTAGGAATGACAAATTAATACATGTAATGTGTTAATCTTGGTATGTAGTGAGAATTCCAGCACAGGAAGCTGAATGCATCACCATTCTGTTTTCATACAGGGAATATCTACAAAATCTTCTCTTTTTTGTTTGTTTTTTTGTTACCCAGTCAGGTTAGGATGACAGCATTAAAATGGTGCTTTAATACGTTAGGAACAATGCATTGAACTTGATGCCAAAATTATGTGGTGATTACAAGCATGATTTTTAGCAGTCATTTAACACTTACACCAGAACAGTCCAACTGCAGTTACTTAGATACTTCATAAAAAATTCAGGAACTGAAACTCCAAAAGTAACTCTAAATGTTTAAGAAAGCATAAACTCAATTTCCAGCAGCCAGTCACAAAAGTATAGAATCTATTTGTTAAACATTTTGAATCATCTACTGCATCATTTAGTTCACCCACAAGGTGGCATCTTTATTCTACATTTCTTTTTTTAATAGCCTAGAGAAGATAACCTATCCTTTATAAAAGGTGCTGTGACCTCAGATGAAAAGTGGAGGCCACTGTACAAAGACTTGTGAGAATTTATACTCAGAAATCATCAATATTTCTTCCTTTCAGACCAAACATTTACTGATTTTACCCTTGAGACGGGAGTCAGTTTGGAGTCATGGCATCCAGCTCAACACTTCTCCCATAGTAAATATAAAAGAGAAAGTGCTTTAGATGTGATTGCAGGAAAATCTCTTGGTATTCTGTGTACTGATACTTGGTATTCTCAGTGTTCAAGCTCTCATAATGAAAGCTCTGTGACATGTATAAAGCTGGCTTAAACATGTAAAGCCAGCCTTAAACCTGTCTGATACCAATCAAAACAGCTCAGTCACTCAGTACTTACACGCAAAAATCTGAATTTTAAAAGCTATCTAAGGTTTATCACTAAAAAATTAAATCAAGCATCAGCTAAACATGGGCCTGCCAAAAAAAAAAGCGTTCTATGCTGCATGAAGTTACATACCAGTACATGTATTACATAGGTAAACACCTGTATCATTATGTATTTAAAATTAATTATAAAATTGCAAGTAATTGCAGATTTCACTGTGTCTGTGAAAATTCACTGAAGGTCGCACTAATTAAAAATTAATTTTCTACATGACAGTAAGGCAGATTTTGATGCAAAGTCACAAATCAGGTAATTATTTTAAGAAAAAGGGAAGCAACCAAACAGGCCCTTCTCCCTAAAAGTTGTTAACCCTGCTGTCTTGTTTTCAGTGCTGTTCTTTTGTGTTTGGTTTTCTGCCACAATCAAATGTATGTATTCCTTAATTCCATACTTTGTTATCATGAACTGGGAAGGTACCAATTTCTCTTTTACATTAAATAAAAAAGTTCCCAGGAACACACATGGTTGAGTGCACACAAACACATGCTCAGCTATCTACATTATGCAAAAATCTCAAAATAACATCTATAATCTCAAAGATTGGCTCTCAAAGATTGGAAAGGGGGAAAAGGGTACAGAAAACTGTTCCTAGGATCTTCCAGAGTGTATCACATTTGTGCATTTTACTTAAGATATTCCTTGAAAATGAAAACTCAGTGGCACTAAACTAAATGTCATTCATTTTTACTGCCACCAACATGCAGTTTGAACAGTCGTAAAATGCAGAAATCTATCAAAATTTAAGATACAAACGGGGGCATGGGAATTATGTGCACCGTTGTAAGATAGTTATTTACTGAAGAGAAACGTCAAGAGTAAAAGTTAATTCTTACTGTTACTTTACTTTTCCCATCCAATACAACTGTCTATATTCCTCCTTAAAGATTGCCTGCCATCAAATTTAATGCACTTGTTCCAAACTTCTTCAACTGGAAGACCCCTAAAAGTTTTTCACTTATAACACAAGCTATCGCAGAATTTTTGCACAGACTGCTGTGCACAGAATATGAAACTGTTTCCATAGTTAAAAAAACTAATATAAGTGAAATAAGATACACAAGTAAAAACCACCCTCTGACATAAATATTTGTCTTAGTAGGCATTGGGCTGTGTCAATGGAATAGCCTCCAATAAAATTTATGTACCTGTTGTGATGGTTTATTAAAGACTTGTTCTAATATAATTTCCTACCTTCCCTCTAAACTTCTGGCTTGGCAGACAGTACATGAAAAGAGAAATCATCTAAAAAAAACAACCCTGTAACCTTTCTATACCTACACGCTAAAAACATGAGAAATTAGACAAGTTCAAATCAAGACTTTTCTGCCTTGGGTAAGGAAGCAGATGAAAATGTGTTTCAGTGCAAAGCAGCCAACAAACAAGAAAACAACAAAATAAAAACATCCCACAAACAAAAAGTCCATTTGGTTGGTTTTCTGGTGGGTACAGGAGCATGAAAAAAATAGCAGCTGTACTGTAAACTCATAAATAATAACTTTAGCCTGAGTTTATAATTGATTATTTTAGGAAAATTTAGGAAAATAAAATCAATATCTGCCAAATTTATGAGCTGGACGAAAATGAGGGCAGAAGAAAGGAGAGTTTTGTTACATGTGCATTTGCCCCATGTGTCCAGCCACGGTCAACAGAGAGGGGTTATTTGAAAGAAGGACCTCTATTGAATTTATTTTTCTTAACTACACACATGAGTTCAGTTCCTGAAATATTTTAAGGTGGACTTGAAACCCTTCTGCTACTATAAAGAAGGTGAGGGTTGCAATGTGATGTATCAAGCTTCCACAAATCAAGGAAAGATAAGTAATGAAGGCCCTTCAAAGCTGAAGGAAAGGTCTTTTTGCCTCAGAGATAAACAAGTGTAGTAAGGAGTCAGTCAGGGCAATGACCTGGCTTGAAAACTGTTCTATGTTAAATAGGAGTGTGACAAAATATTCTGTATTTTGACACCAAACCTGGGTAATGACAATAGTCCCCTCACCCTTTCATTAGAGCTTCTACTTGGCACAATCTAAATGATCAAGACCAATTCCATGCAATGCAGGCAACCACACAAAGGATGCTTATTTCAAAAAAGTCCACTAAACAATCTATTTAAAACTATATTAAATACTCTATAAGTGCTGTTTCAATACCATTTCTGTGTTTGGTATCTTGCCCAGAGCTCTGAGAGCAGGTGTCCCCAGTTTCAGTGATGGATCCAATGTGGATTCATCCATCCATCCTGGATGCACTTCTGAGTATTAATGCATAACAGCATCATTTGTTAGCTGGTGCTAATTAGTACCTCTAATGAAAAATGGTAGACACAAAATAGGCTGCTTCTCCAGGTGAAGACATTTCAATGTCTGGAGAAATTAAGTGGTGTACAAAACCTACAGTTTTCCTCCCAACTGTATTAAGTATTAGGCTATCAGGAATACTTTTCCCACACCAAAGAAAAAAAATTATTTTTTCCCTTCCTATCAAATTGAAAGCACATACAAATTCCCATTTCTGTTTTGTTGAAGTATTAAAAAAAAAACACTTCTCTTTTGACAATTAATTCTCATGCAAGGAATGGAGATCAGAAGATTTTGCATGCCTCGTGGACCAAAGCTAACACAGAAAAAAAAAGGTTTGGAAATCTTACAGCTTATGCAAATATGTAAAACGTATTTTCAAGGTAACAATTACCATGTACTATAAAAGTTATAGAATGATAGAAGAGGTTTCTACTTTTCCCTCCCCTCAACACTGTCCAACAACACATGAAGCATATACCTTGATGAGAACTATATTCAAGAACCATAAAAAAATGTTAGTTTTCAATTCACTTATCTGTTCATGTCTAAAGAGATCACAAATATTCTCATTTTTAATAAATAACAAGCTTATTTTTATAAAGAAATATGTCTTTTTTTCCTAATGAAGATGGCCTTGCTAAGAAGATGCAAAAATAATTATTTAGAGGATGGGTTTGCTCTGGAGGAGCAAAACCAGTCCTACATGCAGAGAGTTTAAATTTCATGCCATGTGATGTTCTAATAAAGCATATCTACAAAATACAGAAATGCTCTTCCATTGCTGAGCCAATGGGGAGCAAAGAAAAACTCTTTGAACCCTCAGTTAAAATTTTAGAGGCTAGAAGAAACAAGATATGCAGGTGTGCATATTAAATGTCACACCATGTTACTGCAGTTTTATAAGGATATTCATTTATTAAATATTTAATTTGTATTTTTTTCTTTTCACTTCAGTATTAATCACCACTGCACCTGACCAGGGTCAGGCACTGCTTCAACAATCTTCTTATGAGTTAGGAAGTTAAAAGCATTTGGTACATGGCAACCTAATGGACAGAAAATTAAAATGAACCTGGTCTTGCTTCACCAAATTTAGGGAGTTTATTACAATTCCATGAAGTGAAATCGTTCTCCAATGCAAACAGGACAAACTCTACCACCGTTACAGGCATCACAATCATCCATGACAAGATTAAATTTCAGGCACTCTCTCACAGAAATCTATGATCCTCTCCAAAATACAGTGATGTGGATGAACACATTTCAAATCTGACATGACAGAACTTACAGACAACTTACAAATAATGGAAATCTCTTGGATTTGAGAGATCATGTTTTCTCAGGCATTCCAAGAAAGATAATTTATACCTTGTGCTGGTTCAGCAAAAAGAAATAAAAAGCCCAGGCAAAAAGTACGAGATCTGATCCTTCTTCTAGACCAAGTGATCAAGATTTATTTACTTGAATATGCATTAAAATACAAAATTATGAAATATTAAAATCCTAGAGTTACTGGTATTTCATGTGCTTGTGTTGTAGTTCAGTTTATATGTTCAGCACAATAAAACCACAATTTAGGCTGGCATGTGAGCACACCGACAATTTTTAATGTTAAAAAAGGTGAAACTGTTAAAGAAGATTTTGCACAAGACAGAAGTATTCTTGTCCAGCATTCAAGGCTGCTCCACAGTGTGCTTGGCACAGCAGGTTGGAATTACACTAACACGAGATTCAACACTGGGAATCTCAGGAACCTGCAGTTTCAGCAACTTCTCATTCATCTACTGATCCCCCAAAATGTTTGGGATTTACTTTAAACTAAGAAACGTTATTACCAGCATTCAAATAAACAATACTCCACCGTGCAGCCAGCAATAGTTATAGAAATATGAACAATGAAAACGTGACATAACACAAATCATCTGGAAGCAATTGGTATTTGCTAGTTTTAAACACAACTGAGTGCTCTGCTGCCAAAAGAAAAAGTACAGGAAACACCAGAGGAGCCTGTTCTTTAAAAGATATTTGCATAAGAAATGGCGGTGGGAAAAACTACACTCCATCTCACTCCCGCCTTAAGTGTCTTATTCCACCAAGTACATCAGCAAAGCTGCCACGAGCAGATGCTAACACTGTAATTAATTCTCAGGACCCTTTTGTTTTACTGCAGGGAACGAACGTGAAATAGTTGGGTGAACTAAATTGAGCATCAAGTACATTCAGTTGCTGATGGCAAATTGATTTTTTCACAGCAGGCTATCAGTACAATTTCAGACAAGCATTTCATTAAGACACAGCATACATAACTCCTTATAACTTTGAACTACCTTCAACACAGCATTAGGATCAAAGAACAATCAAGTCTTTGAGACTATTCTCAAAATAAAAAATGGGCGCTTGACACCATGTTCTCCAGAGAGAGGAAAACAAAAATCAAACTCCAAAAGCTTGCTTGTGCAGCATTTAAGTTTGCTAACAACATAACTGGCATGAACTCTTGCATGGCAATTTCTATATGAATCTCCCAGCTTTTTTCTTAAAAACACCTGATGCCAGTTCTAGGTGAAAACCCACACAATCCCTGTTTTTTCCAAGTGACTTGTCACAGCAGTGCTCCTCTGACAATTAGGCAGCAAGGACAGCTGACTTAGCAGCGCAACACAACACAGAGAAATGCTCTCCCTAGTGTCTGGCAGGCAGGGAGGTCATTCCTCTGCACCTTTCCTGGAGCTCATTGTGAGGATGGAAGCAGTAATCGAGCAATACCAAAAAAAGGAGGTCTCTGAGCAATGCTACTCACACAGTCTAAACCCCAACATGAATTCTCTCCAACTCACCCCACCAGAAGGTCTTCTACAAGCTATAGCACCACCTGATTCAAAGCAGGAGCCTGGAAGGAATCTGGGCAGGATAAATGAAAAGTGAGATCAAAACAAAAAATGCCTCAAACTAATCTTGGATTTTTTACATCTACTTAGAGTGCCAAATATGTTAGTTATTCTGTTTGGATCTCATTTGGGTTCAGCAGTGACTAAAGTTCCAAAATAATAAAACATCAAACTAACAAAAGTTCACGCTGAATTCCTATTCAAGGAAAGAAAATAAAAATGTTCAAGTTAGTATTTCCTCCAAGTTCCGTTCAATTAGCTGTACTTATATAAAAAACAGTGGGGAAAATGCTGCCTTGTTTGGTGTTTTTGCTTTAACCTTTCTGACAGGGTTACTGGGCCTCTACTTAATGAGAATTTTTAGTTGAAAGCTCAGCCTGAAATGATGCTGAACTCTGTATAGCAACAGAAGCTACCAAATTATCTTTGTCTTCTATTCACTTCCTGTCCTACCTATCCCACAGAGCCTTATCTCACACATACCAAAACTTCTGATTCCCTCCTCCATTCCCACTCTGCCTTTCCATCACCTCATCTGGTACTCAGCTGCGTCTTTATGGGCTCCACACAGTCATTTCTGTGATGCTTTTTTTCCTAGCTCCTCCCTTAGCTCTGTCTCTGATCCAATTTTTCCTTCATTCCTATCTGTTCTCTTTCGCCTTCTTGGTATTCTCTCTAAAGTCATCCAGATTCCAAACCCAGTGGGGGATATCAGAGACATTGGTCGTCTTTGTTGCACCAGTCTAAACCTGAACCTGCAAAGATTTAGAAGAGCCCACAGTCCCACACCAAAGTGAGTGACAGGTAGTAGGTAAATTTAAAATGATCAGCTGTGAAATAAATATTCAAAGCAGCCCTGCAAGTGAAAGATAAGTATTTAGTTCCAGAGGCCCAAATTAGGACCCAGTGTCAGATCACTGTTGAATTTTTATAACTGCAAGGAGTTCTAATTTCTCAGAGTTGGCATAAAAAAATCTAGAATTTTTAACAAAGAGTTTTACATGCCTTTTTTTGTTCATTTTAGCTCAAGCTAATTATTCTGTGTACTTGTTTTTTTTTAATGCAAATTTGATGCACAAAAATATGTCAATATGGGGAAATTCATTACTTTTTCCATATGAAGCAGTTCAGGCAAATATCTAACTGTATACGAAAACTCAAAAAAATGCAACTAATAAATCACAAGCAGAGTTTCCTCAGTTCTGTTACAGTTGCTTAAGATGATGAAACAAAACACTTACTTTAATTGGTTGTTCCCTGTTCTTTAACACAGTGCTGGTTTCCCTGTGAGATTTCAAATGATAAGTAACTGGAAATTAGGAAGAGAATTAGTCCATTATTCTGCAGCAATGACACAATGATTAATTATATTAGCTTACTGCCCCTTCTGCTTTCAAACCCTACAGTCATAAAATTAGTTTTGTTCAATATTCCAGAAGGGATACGAAAATTAAATTTACACAATTTAACAAATTCCTGCAGGAAAGCCATACTCATCTAAGATAGTAGATGGATGGATCCTCTAATTTACAATAATATGCAGATGGCACACCTACCCCTTACAGAGCAATGTGCAGATAAGGAAGCTTCCCAAATGGCTCAGAAAAAGAGACTGTGAAGGGACAGAGGTGGAAATAGATCAGGCAAGTCGGAGCTTGTGCATCCTCCTGGAAAGCCCTCAAAAACTTTTCACCCTAATTTTACCTATACTCAATATTTATCATTTCTTTTATCCAATTCTTTCTAAGCCACGTAATATTTTAAACACCCTGAGCATTTTCTATGCCCTAGTGAATATGAAATAAATGGAAGGCTATTAGGGTCTAGGGAGGCAGATTGTGAATTAAAATCACCACCACACCAACCTAAATCCCCACAACTTCCACATCTCTGGTAAATAATGCAATTCAGGAAGAGCATATTACTTTTAAGGAACAGTGCTTCTGCCACAGTTTCAGCGTTGGAAAACACTGAGATGCAATCCTACCTTCTCACTGCATGTCTTTTGCATGATGCGGTTTTACATAATCCAAAAGCTTTGCTTTCCATTAACTGACTCTTTTTTTTTCTAGAATTATGAATAATATCAGAAATCTGGAACATTAAGTACATATCTTAAAGCCAGAACAGCTATGGCAACAGAGCCAGACTCAGCAGCTAACCTTTGTGCCTTAGCCCTGACATGGACACTCTTTACTGGTTTCAGAATATCAAAATAAACTGACTGCAAAGCATTCGTTCCGCCTTAAAATGAATAATACAAAGCAAAACAAACCTTCTGTGTGAAGAATGCAAGGGCTTTGTAGTATCAAGGCCTGCACAATTATGAAGTACATTTCATCAAAGAACCTGAATGTTTGTACTGCAATGCAATCAGGACATAGCTACGTTATTGGGAAAGAGGAGAAAAGTAGCACTAAAGTTAAAGGACTTATTTATGTCTTGATTTAGAAAGTTGGTATTTCATTTTGCCAACATGCTGTACTTCAGTCAAGTAACTCTTAGATGACCTTTTCTACAATCTCTGGATAAACTGGATTATTATGGGCAAACGGAGAAAGTTAGCAATGCACATTACCGATAATAATTTTATCAAAATTAAACCCTGTACTTGACTGCAAATTCAGTTCATAATGAAAACAGACAGACTGTTAAATATGAGAGAATACCAAAATCTTCAGCTGGTAAGCCAGAAAAATCTAGATACTTACAATTTATTAACTTTAAGATAAATTAACTCTACTTTTTAACTCATTTAAAACAAACGCCCCGTAAATCACCTTTGACAAGTAAACAAACTCAGAACCACCCAGGAAATCCACCCATGGTGCACAAGGACTGGAGACACAAGGCTTTCCCTGCACACAGGACATAGCCTGCAAGTGAATCCATGCCTGGTGCTGTGTACTTGTACATTCTGTTTATTTATAAAATTCTGTGGGAGAAGTGGAACAGCAGGACCTACTGCATGGCCTGCCTGTAACAGAGACTTTAACCCTTGGCACTGGAATTATGAAGACCCAGATAAATTTATTTTAGGAAAAAACCAACAAAAGAATACTCCTAAATAGAGGTGTTTCTAATAAATGTAAGTACTATTCTTCAATGATAACATTCATTAAGAACATGACATATAAGGTACTTCGACTAATTACATTTGTTTCCCCAAAGTTAATCACCACTGGAGAGGCAGCAAACATCACCTCAATGCTCGTGCCTGTAGTCAGCTCCCAGCCCAAGAGGCAGCACCTCTGGGGATCAGCACATTAAAAGCTCCCTTCATGCAGTAGCTACCCATTTTCTTTTCTAAATCTTCCAATATTCTTCCCATGCCAAAAATATTGTCATTTCTCTTTCATAAGTACCAATGCCTGAAGTACCTGATTGAAATATATTTGATTTTCCAGTTTAAAAAAAAAAGGGGGGGGGAGAAAAAAATTAAAAGGTTCTATTTTAAAAAGTGCTTTTATTCTGCTCATTACACATTATGAAATAGGAATCTGAAGGTGCTGCAATCTCCCTCAATTACTTCAGGGCACTTAGTTGCAACTCAAGCTAACTGGAAGAGGCTCATCCCAGTGGCCTCTCCCACTGTGTTTTTAAGAGCTTGGCATCTCCTACCAAACCCACTATTGAATCCCCAGGTTTGCTCCAGAAAGAATTAGTCCTAAAGGAGAAAATTTTAAAAAGCCAGGCTAAAAAGCATTCTCCCCAACTCTTGGTATCACTATACTACACAGGACTTTGAAACAGCATAATTCAAACAGACAGGCCACCTTTCCAAAGCTTACTGTCAGATCTCAGATATTCACCCATTTAAGAACTGAGCTTTTAAAGACTCACATAACAGATGTATCGGCTTCTCCAGGCAGATTATTATGCATTCCGTGTATGCCGGTGTAGCTGACACTATTTTTTTCCTGAAGAGAGATTATGGAATTCCTAGACATGACGACATGGGGATGTATTTCTCAGCCTTGGCATAACCTAAAAACAGGTGGCTCCTGTGGTGACTTCAGGAGAAAATGGGGTTTTCTCCTGTTTTGCATACTATTTCATGGCATTCCCACTAAAATTTTACCACTTGTGCTCTCATTTCTTGAGGGGTATTGAATTTTTCCTTGCACGGTGTGAGCTCCAGGAAGGAGTCCCCAGTTACAATTTCACAGTGACTCGGGCACAGCACCTCCAGTTCTGTTCCTGGCCTGGCTTGTGACCACAAGTACTAATGCTAAGACAGCTTTTGCAAAGGTTTATTTAATAAAAAGGAATGTCTTTCAGGCAAAAAGGCAACTAAAGAAAAAAGCAAAAAGGAATGGGTTATAAGTATACTTCAATTCCTCAACACTCGCTGTCCCTGAGAGTTTGGGAAGAGCCCTACTACTTAAGCCATCTCTCTCTTGTCCTTCCAGGCATCCTTTCTAAATTACTTCAGTTTCAGTCTGAGAAAAAAAACACATCACAGCAAGTGTAGCCTGAGGTGACAGTGAGTGACTCAGGTACCTCTGAGAAAAGGCCACTTCCAGTAGAAGAGGTCACACATAACATGCCAGCTACATCAATAAAAATTGCTTGTTTGACCACTGTGGCTTGTGAATCAGGAGCAACACGGGCTCCTCTAAGACACCCACATTGCAGATTCATGTTCCAATCCACAGCTGCCAAACAAGTGCATTATTCCTGGCACGTTGTCCCACCCCAGGAAAGCAGGCCAGGAGCCAGCTCCCACAGCCACCTGCCAGTCACCCGGGGCAAGAGTGAAAGGACTTCATGCAGGGTGGGTGATGACAAGGACGTGTAATCCACCCTAGCAGGGCTGTTTTGGGGAATTTGCCCCACTGTCCCCAGACAGATGTCTGCTGGCTAACTGCCCCTTGGGCTCAATTGCACACATGCAATTTGCAGGCTCCTTTTACAGCCTCTATTCAGATCTGAGAGGTTTCAATATGACCTTTTCCAGGCCTTCTGGTGGTTGCTCCCAGCCTGCCTGTGCTGTAATTTACCTTCATTGTGTCTGGGTTGAGCTGACCTGGCTCGTACAGGTCCGTTCTTTGTTTATTCCATTGGTAGCCTGCACAGAGGAGACACACTGAATTGTCTCTGTGTCCTTCCACAGAAAGGTTCAAGTCCAAATTGTCTGTGTACCTTGCCAGAAACTTAAGACCAACAAAAGTAAACAGTCCTTGTCAATAAAGGGCATCAGTTAATAGGAGAATAAGAACTCAGTATTATGACAATACAACAACAGTGGTGAGGCTAAAAGACAAAACACATCAAAGCCTCACACAGAAAATGATACTTTCTCATTCTCTTCGTTTTCTAGTTCAAAATGTTGAGCACAAGTAAAAGCCACATATGAAGAAAGGAACCACTGTGAAAGCTGCTGTGCTCCTCTCAGTCAGTACAAGACAATCTTGACCTTCATGCCACAATATTAAGCCAAAGTTCTTGAAAGGAAGCATTGTTTCAAAAGCCAGGCATTTTCTCAAGGGCGAGAAATGCCTGTTAAAGACTAGGCTGAAACCCCTGAGGTCACATTACATTCGACATGTGACATCTAAACTTCTTTATCTGAAAGGGGAATTTAGAAGGCTCTGACTGCTCTGTGCTACTTAGCTGTGCTTTGAACAGGATCCAGCGTAAGTGTGTACTAACAGAAAGTCCATGGGAAAGCTTTAGATAGGGCTTTAGATATCCTTGCTATTTATCTAAATATTTATCCTGTGGTGTGTGAGTACACCTCCCCCTCTCCTTTGGGCCTAAAGAGAGTTATTTCTGTTTTGGATAGGTCTGGCATGAAATGCACAGCTGATAAAGTGCCACCAGCCACCCTGCACCTGCAACACCAGAGGAAACAGGTTCCCTGAGATGGAAAATGATGTCTTTTATCATACAGTAGTGTGACTCTAGCAAGAGCCTAAATATGGATGCACAGAAACTTTTACTTCCATAGACACAATAGGAAGAATAGGCTTCTTAAGTGCCAGTACCTTTAATTGCCATGACAGTGATAATTTGGCGTTAAGGGCTGCAGTGTTACTGACAGTGAGTGAAATTTGGGGAGCAGTGTTTGGACAGATACACACAGCAGTAAATGGTGGATAAAAGACCAGACACGACCCAGCTGTGTGAAATCCCAGAAATCCAACCCTATCCCAGGCTGCATCCAGAGCATTGTGGGCAGCAGGGTGAGGGAGGGGGTTCTGCCCCTCTGCTCTGCTCAGATCCCACCTGGAGCACTGCATCCAGCTCTGGTTCCCCAGCACAGGAAGGACATGGAGCTGCTGGAGCAAGAGGCCACCGAGTTTATCTGAGGGATGGAGCACCTCCTCTGTGAGGAAAGGCTGAGAGAACTGGGATTGTTCAGCCTGGAGAAGAGGAGGCTCCAGGGTGACATAATTGCAGCCTTCCCACACCTGAAGGGAGCTACAAGAGAGACAGAGAAGAACTGGTTTCGTGGGCAGGTAGTGGCAGGACAACAGGGAAATAGCTTTAAACTGACAGTAGGTTTAGATGGGATATCAGGAAGAAATTCTTCCCTGTGAGGGTGGTGAGGCACTGGCACCGCTTGCCCAGAGAAGCTGTGGATGCCCCATCCTTTTAAGTGTTCAAGGCCGGGTTGGATGGGGCCCCGAGCAGCCTGCTCTAGTGGAAGGTGTCTCTACACCTGGTAGGAGGATGGAAACTAGGTGATCTTTAAGGTCCCTCCCAAACCAAATCGTTCTATCATTCTATGAAATGCTAAAAGAAATTTTTTTTTTTGGCCAACCTGACTTCTCAAGCCCTGGGAAGTGCTGCGCTCTTCACTGAGCTATTCACTTCTTAGTGCAAGTTCATTAGCGTAGCAAAGGGCGAACGGCAGCGCCACAGGAAAATACCGAGGTGTCGCCTGCCCCCTCGACACCGATTTCACGGTCCCTTCAGCACTCGGGATCCTGTAGCTCCATCTACTGGCACTGCGGGAGCGGCCGTGGAGGAGGCGGCAGCCGGGAGGAGGAGACCCTGCCCGGACACACTCGGGATGAGGAGACCCCCGGACATCGCAAGGTTAACCGGAGCCTCCCTGGGAAGCTGCTGCAGGGTCAGATCATCCCCCACGGAGCGACAGCACCGCCTGGCCCCGGTGTTCATCCCGCTGGAGTGTCCGAGGGTCATTCCCCTGTGGAAGGTCTCAAGTTCCCTCAAATGGCATTGAGATTCCACACCCACTTCCAGGTGCTATGGTACACGAAGATATTTCAAAAAGCGTGAGGAGCTTACCTTTAGGGAACTTGGTTGCACCCAGGTCGGCAAATTCTTGTAGGTGACCCTAATTTTAAAGTGTGCAGTATCAAATATCCTAACTCTAGTGTCTCCAAAATGGTTATCAACAGGTGGTAAAAACCCCACAAGCAGACAGGCTCTTGTAGTCGATTTTTTTTTTCCTTCTCAACTCAGTTCTTTTCTCTTTTTCTGCTATACAAATTTACATCAGCCCTGCCACAGCAGAAATCAGCCTCCCACACCCCTCCTCCACTGAGGTGCTCACCAATTTACCCCAGGTGAGAATCGGTCAAATAATCACAGAACAGCCAGGCCATAAGGGGAAGGCTCACTTGTGAATCTTCTTACTGTTCACAGCTATTTACAAAGTACTTTTTACATCCAAAAGTTTTGATGACACTGCTCACATTTTTAAGAAATAGTATGTGGGGTTTGTTATTGTTAATATCTATTTATGTGGCCACAGCTTTATTAGAAACGTGCCTGTTCTGTCTTTTCCATAATTGGTGCATAAGGGTTATAGAGACTTGTGAAAAACTGTTGTTTTGACACTCTCCATCTACAAATTAAGTTCCTTTGACAAATAGTTGCAGCTTGCTTTTCTCATAAATTTGAATTTAAGCACTATCTTTTTCTAGAAAGAAAATAAAGGGGGAAGTTAACTTCCCTCTTTCCCCATAACAGCAGATTGAGAGAGAGCTATCAAGAGATATATAAGTGCTAACTGTTTTCTACTGGGTACTTAAGGGAAACAGATGGGTGTAATTACGGTTTTATGGAGGTCTTACCTAAAATGCTTACACTCAGCTGCCACATTGCAGTTTGATTCTCGGTTATAAATACGTATATTAATCTTTGTAAAGGTCTGTACAGATTTTAAGCTAAGGGGGAACGTGCAGCCTCGTAGCTACCTTTCAGAGAAGGAAACTATATTAAAACCAGAAGGTGCAGTGATACTGGAACCCACAGGATTTGGGGGAGGCAAATTCTCCTTGCTTGAAACCACTCAAATCGTACTGAAAGCAGCAGAGGGAGCCAGCTGCCTTGCTTTGGAGGAGCCAGCCCTCCACCTGCTTTACCCCGGGGCAGTGAATCCCCTGTTCCCAGAGGCTGTGTCATTGTACGGGAAATATCGGGAAAAGCTGAGCTTTGCTGCATCATTAGTTTACCGACCCATTCAGGCTGTACCACCACCCCGGCAGTGAGCAGCACCTAAATGCTCTCCAGGAACCCGAAAGAACACCCGTTCGGTCGCAAAACTAACCGAGAGAGAAATAAAAACCTTCTCTTTATCTCCCACGCCTTCACATCTGTGTAAGCATTTTATCTTTTCCTACGAGCTGCAGAAACACTTTGGCTCAAATCAGTGAGGAAAGTTATACACAGAACTTAATTTCTCTGACAAAACCAGCAACAACACTGCTGTACCAGTGCTCCCCACCCCTCCAGTATCGCCCTTGGTGTTTACTCACCTTCAATTCCATTGAAAGAATATTCATTTTCTTCCCATATGATGACACGGTGTAAAACAAAGGAGAAAACAGCTAATACTGTCACTGCATTTTCAAATCTGAAGCTCAGTTTTAGCAAGTAAAGTAATAGCACAAAACTCCATTTAATTTTTAGATCTCTAGCTCCAGAATCGGTTTTTTTCTCCCCACTGGAACAAGAAAACAAGAAGGCTAAAAGACTCAAGTCCTCCTACTCTCTTCTCAGAAAGCTTCTTCCTTTGTTTCTCACACTTCATAATGTTAAGGCTCAATTTATCTGTGAGTGACCCCAGTTAAATCAATGGGTCTTCAATGCATTTGCACAGATACTCAGGAGGAAACAATTTGATTAGCTAATCACTTAATTACAAACTGCTGAATTAATAATGCAGGAGAACTTGACTCGAAATGAGCAGGGCATTATAGTGCTAACAGCTGGGAAGAGGTGAGGCAACCAATGTAAATTTATTTTTAACGTGTGCATTATTTGGAAGCAGTAAAAGCCAACAAACACAAAATCAGGCTAATTCTGCAGGTATCTTCTCACGAGTGGAGTAAAAGGTTGAGTTCTGTGGCTATAAATATACTAATATATTTACAGTACGCCCTAATGAGGACCAGTGAAAGGAGGGAAATTGCATATTCTCGTTCCATTAAATATCCTTTCACAATATGAGTAATCTAGATAGCAGACGAAGGGTGTGCTGGAGCAACACTTTTCCCAGCTCAGGGGCTGAATGTCTCCAGGGTGTTCCCACCTCTCCAACACGTGTCCACCGCAGGCTGTCTCTCCCTGCCCCCAGGGATTCCCGGCCCCATGGCACCGGGCTCAGGCTGGCATGATGCAACACAGCACGCTGGGAAGAGCTTTGAACATGATGCAAGAGCTCGGAACACGCAGTGAGACTGTCGCCTCAAAAGGTCACTGCTGTGAACTCCTTGTCCAGCAGCCTCACTCCAGTAAAGAGTGCAGAGATTTTTGTGATATTTAACAGATCAAAAATAAAGATTAAGACTTTCTGCTTTCTTGAATGGTATGGGATATCACTTCTGGGGAGGCTTTATGTGGTTCATTCTCTGGAGAAAATCCGTGCTGTTTGTAACACCCCCAAGATAACCTCGCTCAGGCAGAGGTTGTGGCTGTAGTACCTGCGTTGCCCAGGCCACTGCTGCTGCTCCCAAGCTGTAAGGCAGTGGTGAGCTTGCAGCAGAGGACTGAGCATTGCCGCATTCCCCCTCACTGAACAGACCTGCCCTGTGGGTAAGACAAGCTCTGTGTGATTCCTGACACTGCTCCAGGACCGGAGGTGCTAAGGTCGAGCATCATCCGCACCACGCTGTCAGAGCCAAATCCCCGCTTCCATAACGAAAGGTTTCAGTATCCCAAACCTGAGATGTCTCACAATGCTTTCATTCACACTGCTCCATGATAATCCTGCAACCAAGTCCGAGGGCTGTATTCAATTTCCATCTCTGCTGCTTGCTCATTCCTTTAGCTTGTCATGCTGTTTTCCACAGTTATGAATGGGAAATATTTATAAGTGCATCACAAACATGGATGAGAGCCAGTTAACCAATGTTTCTAAAGCCCTCAGAGGCCACAGGGAAAAAGAAACAGAGGGGTGTCCAGTGTTTGCCTAAAGCACTGAATTCTGTAATGTTATTTTTCATAAGCTAAAGCCCACCTGTATATATTAATATACTACACTGCAGATACCTGAGGTATTCACAATTATGTGTAAGGTGCAGGACAGAGTTTGAGTAGGATTTAAAGATTAATTTTGAATTGATTTTCCCTTTATCTAAGCTCTATATTGTTCCTTTATTTATACCATAGAATAAAATATCCTATAAGGTTTTGGTTTAATTTCTGTGATATACAGAACACTTGCACAGTCTCCTGGTTCTGTGGTGCTCATCCCATTCTATTAATACTTCCAGCATTAGAAATTAAGGGTGTTTTCCATTTGCTGTCCTGCTACAGGAGAGAATTGCTTAGCTTAGCCCAGTGGGCTGTAAATTCAGAAGAGTTTCACTGTGCACCACAGGCTGCACAGTGTGGCATAGACGTGCATAAACTACTTCCTTGACTTAAACCTAGGTCTGCTTTAATGCTCTTGCAAGAAACATTAAAAGTGTAGTAAATAGCAAAAATGCGATTATTTACAGGACGAACACTAACTTATAAATTACCATACAATCCAGGAATAACTGCATAAAATATCCTGGCACAACACAGTTTATCCGTTTTACTGTAATCATCTGAAGACACCACAATTCTGATGGTTTTTAATGACCTCTAAACAGTGATATTTGCTGGGCCCAAAACCAGATTAAGTTCTATGAGTTCCTATGAGCATAGTTCAACATCTGAAGCCCCGTTAGGGTGCTGTGTTTGTTCATTCAGCCAAGAGAAATGCTCATCCTGGTGCAGGCAGTCAGCACAAGACTTGGCAACCAGCTAATTCTGCAATGGGAAAATCTCACCATTTTAAAGGTACAATCCAAACATTAGCTCTGATTTGAAAATTTACAGGGAGTCTGTCACAAATCACACCCTAAACAGGAAGAAGTTATCTCAAAATTATCTTTCAAGAACCTCTTTTCAGACACTTGGAATGAAAAGGGAGCAACTGGACCTGGATATTTGACAACAGATTTGAACACTGCAATTTCTCACCTCCACAGTAATATTGCCACTACAGCAAACACTTTTCCCAACAAACCCATCCAAATACTGTGTTCCTACTGTTGTATATCCTAATATAAACTTCTATGGAAGTCTCCTTAGTCTAAATCCTACCAGTCTACTAAATGCTCTCATGAAAACACACGTAACTACACACTAAAATGCACTTTCACGAATGTTTACTTACGGACAAGAACATTTCTTAAAAAACAACCACTCCACCTCTTACTTCTTGCTCCTGGTCTACAAATACAGCTTCAAGAGATATGCATCCTCCTCTGCCTAGGACTACTGCCTATCTTTATTTCCCACAGATTATCTCATTTGATATCTAAATAAAATCAGAGAAACTCAGCTGGTATTTAGCTTTTTGTCTATAAAACAGTTAATTGCCTGTATTTAACACCTGAAGGAATTGCATGCCCAGAAGTTTTTCTACATTTTCCTATTTATACAATAAAAAAGTTACCTCTATCTATAAATTATCTCCTAATTATGGCTGAAGAGCAGCGCATCTTTAACCCTGAGAGAAGGATTCTTTACCCCTCAAGCCAGTAGGCCCCCAGGTCAGAAAGTTGATGCTGATAGTTTCATTATCCCATAAACCAAACAGAGAGGAACCAATAATAATAATAATATTAAAACATTTGCAGTGTCTGCTTGACTTCCTGCCAATAGAGGATTTTTGTTCTATTTTTTGGTAAATTATTCCAATTTCTGGCATTTTCAATTTTAGAACATCTCTTCTGATTCCTCCAGATTAATACATTACAATATGGTTTTCCTCTCACTAATAAGTAGCATGTTCCTTGGCACTTTATGCGTGCAGACATTTAAACTAAAAACGTTTTCTGCTACTTGTTCATGTCATGTTTGTTTCTCAATAACTTAGAGCAACTGAAAAACAAAAAGGCAAAATATCTACTTGGTATTGAAAATATTAGCACAAATAGCAAGCTGTCTCCTGTGCTAGCATAGCTGCTTTCATAACTGCTCTGTTTTGCTATCAGAAGTTATGAGCAACTTGGCTAATGATTGTTAAATGATATTATACGATCCATATGTGAATTGAAAGCAGATGTACTGAGAGCAAAAATTTCAGATTGATGTGCAAAAAGACATTTCACATGTTTTATTGTTCAGCAATGCACATTACACACATAAACATGCAGTCATTGGTTAATCTGTATGGTTAGACACCTGTTTGTGTTAACTGTGATGCCATTCTCCTGCCACAACACTGGAACAAGCAGGTCTTTGAAATTGTCAGGGAGGGAATGAAAGCCAAACTTGTAGCTGCCATTTCTTCTTTGACAGACCTATTATCATAGTGCAATTGATCTCTTTTCCAACTAAAGACAGAAAAGATTTTCCCTTTCCACATGTAACCCATTACATGTAGGAAAAATATATTGTTCTTACAACCTGCACTCTGTTGCGAATTTGCTGACCCACAGGTTCATGTTTGAAAGTACATGAAGTCATACACAGGACTTCAGTTTGTGTCCTGCTTACCAACATGACATGAGCTTTATGAGGGTTTTTTAAAATAGTTACTAGTCTTAGAGTATTAATCAGAATCTGAGTTAACCTTAAGAGTGCTCAGGTCATTCAGTCCTGCCAGCACACACCCAAAAGGTGTTTTATTTATGACAGCAAATTTTAA
Organism: Lycocorax pyrrhopterus obiensis; assembly: GCA_014706295.1. Classification (NCBI taxonomy): domain Eukaryota; kingdom Metazoa; phylum Chordata; class Aves; order Passeriformes; family Paradisaeidae; genus Lycocorax; species Lycocorax pyrrhopterus. The sequence continues at coordinate 9,535,105 of JACSVZ010000007.1, read as the reverse complement.
AACTCCTATTTTTAATAAAGGCCTAATATACACTGGATAAATTTTATTTAAACAGGTGATCTCCAAAATTAATGGTACTGTTAAGAACCTTACAGCCTTTAGGAAACAGAAAGAGGCTCTTGTTGACTCTGCTCTTCCAGGAAAAGAGGAAGCCATCAATAATCTCTCACATTTCTACCACTGCCCCTAGATGAAATCTAGAGAGCATATCATTTTTGCACTATTAATGGTAAAAGACAGGTCTTTGGTGGAGGAACTGAGAAAAAGTGATACCTGTAGCACAGATAAGGGTGATTAATTCAGTGACAAACCAGCACTCATCGCCCTGTGCCAAGACTCTTACCGTTTTGAGGAATTTGACAGAAAGCAAACATATACAAATTCACATTTAGAAAATGTAAATTTTCTGTCCCTTCATCTCACAGTTTGCCAGTCAGTTTCTAATATCCAGATTTTCATTTCTTCAAAGGAAAGAAAAGATGAGCTCACTACCAAGTTAAGGGCAAACAGTAAGTCACACAGATAGTAGAATATAACATTCATGTCTTATTTCTTATATAAACCTTTACTTTAAAGTGTTATCTAAAATAACATACATGGCTACCAGACAAAATAGCCCATATAAACTATGCTGAAAATATCATCTTTATTTACAGGAACCTAATTAAAATGAACTTCAATTGTGTTTGAGGTCTGCAACAACCTCCTCTCCCAGAGCTGGACCCCAGCCCAGATTATTCTGCTGGGCAGAGCTCTAAGGAGGAAGATGCCCTTCACACACATGAAGAAAGCCCTGGCCATACAAAGATGTGGCTCACCTGCTGCTGGAAGGGCTGGGAAGCAGCTTGCAAACTACCACTCTCTGCTCAGGTGTGATGTCCTGTTACCCATCCCACCCTTCAGACTTTACAGTGACATGCAACCTTTGTTCAAGTGAACTCTAAAACTGCTGTTGGTGGTGTTCTGCCCATACATTGTGAAATTTAGCAAAAATAGAAAAAAAAAACCAGCTTAGACATCCTTTCTTTCTGTTTGAGCTTCTACATATATATGCATTGTCATCATCTTCTAGTACTGCTGGTAATCACAACTACAGGTAATAAGCAAAGAGAAAATCAGAAATAAATGACGTTATTTTATAGGCACTTCTATAACCATGTAATTCACTGCATAGTTAATTTAGTGAATTCCAATATCTGCTTCATAGAAAAACAACTGCCTTGGGTTGTATAAAAATGCTGCCTTTGAGAGCTACGAAATCCCGCACTGCTTCACCAAGCATGAATTAGATTCCAGAAGAATCATGCCTTGCAAACAGAGCACCCAGTATGCACTGAGAAACAGCTCTCACAGAGCCCTTGTATTAGCACTATTAGCACTTGTTCTTTCGTGGTTTTATGAAAATGCTGTGCTTCAAAAGAAACAGCTAATCAGATAATCACATTATACTGTATCTCACAGGCTTTGAGCAGCCAAGCTCCCAGAAAAATCATTGAATAAGACAACAGGATTACAGCCTTCATGGCTACACGTTGTATTTGTCACAAAGCACGGCCAACATTCACACTGAGGTTGCCAGATTATTACATGGTTACCTGTGCTCTATAAAATAGAGATGTCACCTTCAAGAGATTATGAAACAGTACTGCAGTATGATATATTATCAGTATGTTATTTTTATTATTATTTATCATTACCTATGACCAAAACATTAGTACTTCAGTGTAAACACTGCAAGACATATACGTGATTTAACAGATGGAATATTGACAGATTTAAACATTTTGGATCTGTTGTCTATCCACAAGATCTAGAAATAAGGCATATGGTCAGCAGAATAGGAGAGTTTAAATAAACAGCCTGAGCGCTTTGCTTTCCTCCCACACACCTTAACTCTGCCAGTCATGCTGCTGGATTCCTCAAATCTCACATCTTGAGGAGGTCATACCTGAGGAAGGCTGTTAGCTGGCTGAAACATCATTCTTTTAGTTTTTTCGCTTTCCTGTGTACAAAGGAAACAAACAATGAATAGCTAAAGGGCTTAGTCTTTTTACAAACCTTGACAGAGCTTTCTGCTAGGAAGACAACTGTGCAGCCTGAGAGGCTTCATTTGCTCCTGCTCGCACATTTATACACATCTGACACTTATTCCACTCAAGAGACCTTGACATAAAATTGTAGAACTGATCACACATCCGTGCTAGAAGCTTGACAGTTTTCCTAGACAGTCCTGCCAAAACTTCCCATCAGTAGCAGTAAACAGAGTTAGCAGGGTGGCCACTTAGCAACCAAATGCTTTTGCTTTTGCAATCTTACAGCGTGGCGCCGTTTCCTTTTGGGCTGAACGCACTCCTGCCCGTACGACGGCCACTGGAAATCCTGGCATGGCACCTGGCTGTTCTGGCTCTCCACGTCTTCAGAATCAGTGTCATCTTGTTGCATTGAAGGGAAATGCCTGTCTGGGTAAATCTCTTTCAGTTTGTCCTCAAAGAACTCATCCAGGCATCGTCCAGCCTCAGCAACCTCGGAATCTGGCTGTAAGGGAATGAATAACCATTCAGCGCTACCACGGGCAGAAATCATCAAGGATCAAACCCAAATAACTACCCCACCCCGACATCTCACCTTGGCTCTGTCTGCTACATCTCCATTAGTCTCTGCACACATTCTACAGCCCATTAGTCCCTCTGCATTTCCAGTGCAAGTAAAAACCAGATGCTGCTATTAAGGAACACATTTGTGCACCTCTAAGAAAAAGAGATGTGCAGTGAACTAGAAAGAAGAGCAGTCATCCCTGCTTAGGAATTTCTATGCATTTGATTTTCCCTAGGTATTTTGCTGGCTGTGACTGGCCTCTCCCAGCAAACTCAACAACATTCCATAGAGTTGTCTGCGAAGATGTCCCTCTTTAATTTTAGATCCATATGTATCTCAAGTTCTCAGATACACACATAACTTTGTTCCTGTCATTAAAAAAAACCTAACATAATTTCCAAGGAATCAAACTGATTAATACTTCTGTTTATCCCAATCCTGTATCTGATTTCCATAGAACCAGTGTGACATAGCCACTGAAGGAGCCACCCCCTGCTGTGTACCACCCACCCATGCATATTAGAAACATACATAATTGAACTTTGCACAGTTCCAAAACATGAGACGCACGTCAGTCACAAGTTCCTCAGGTGCACAATAGTGGGACTTGTCCTTTTTTTGCAGCTTCTTTCGTATGGTGGACAAATCCATTGGCCTTTTGATGATCTGATAGTAATGCCGAGCCTGCAATAAGAATAAAACACAGGTATGTGACATTTTTAATTAAAACATTTCCTCTCCAGTGACTTCTTCCTCTCCAGTAACTTCTATGGAAGTTCGGACAGAAGTCATTTCAGAGGAGTCCTTGCATCAGGGCAGAGAGCCCTAATCTTTTAGTTCCTAAACTTGCACATCTTCCTGGGTGCTTTTTGGTTTGATTAAAACATATTTGCTTGCATGATTGATCTTGAAAATAGCATGCTTCAGTGACAGCTCTGCTGCTCGCACTTTGTAAAGTTTATCCCCAGATAACCACAACCCCAATTTAACCACGATCAATAATATATGTAACATTGATAATTAGCTGACATTTTCCCTAAGAAATTACAAAAAGAATGTGCTGCAATACATTCAGCTGATAATGTGGGAAGTAGTCTGTCAAGAGTGACTCAAAATATGGTACTGTGCATTCTTTTAAAAGTTCAACCAAAGTCTTTTTCAATGGGCATCAGCCACCGGGATATCCCACTCCTTAAGTCTTTCTGGGTCTAAGCCTACTTGTTAGGTAATCTGTTCCATAAGTTCATTGCAAGCTTTATTAGGTGGAATGGGGTTTATATCATTATTTGGACTACTCCTTCACATAAAACCTTTATTTTTTGCCCCTTCAACTTGTAGCACATTGTGTTGTTACAATAGTGTGACTCTCCATCTCCCTTAAGGCAGACAGTTAAATACTGCAAATGCTGAGTACATGGGTGAAGCAGAAATCTCTACATCTTCCCCTGCACACAGTCACATCCACCCTCTTTGTGCACAGCACCAGAAAAGAGCGAGTTCGGGGCTGCTTCTAGAGCAGGCCTCTCTTACGACAGTACAACACTCCCCATGTATCAGGCAAGTCAACTTTTTTAATCACTGGAACCCCTCATACACCTTTACCATTCTACCAGCATCTCAAATTGGCCCCCTAATGTGGCCTGAAAATTGGTCAGCATTTACCTGCCTTGGGCCTGACACCTTCAAGGCACTTACAAGAGGCAAACACCCACCCATCCCTAGGAAGCACTACTGTTCAGAGTAAAACCTCATGAATGTCTTTCAAGAAGACAAAGGAGAAACTCATGAGGTTCTCTGGATTCCCTCTGATCCCTGCACGTGCAGTACTTACCAGGGGACTGACGGGTTCATGGAATGGGAGGCTCATACTGCTGCAGAACAGGGAAAGCACCAGCTTTTCACACTTCTGTGGAAGCCAGAATCAAAATACATTTTAATTCAAAACAAGTGAATTTACTTTTTCCCTTAGTTAAAAGAGAATTCTCAGGTTGAGTGTTCATTTCTGATGCAAAATTGCACACTTCACTCTAACCTGGGGGACGTTTTGCCTCATAGCATGGTTACACCTTGGAAAATAAGGATAGTCAAGAAATGAAAGAAAAGAAACATTTTCCTGGAAATTCTTGGGAATTAATCACTATCATTATTTACTTTCTGCACTCCAAACCTATTCCTTGGCTCTCAACTAAAAGAACAGCAACAACAGTATGGAAAGAGTTAAATGGCCAGTGTTTCGCACTGCTCATATCCATTCATGCAAACAGATGTAAGTCGGTAGTACTGTATGAAAAAGTTCCTTTTAATCACCATTAACTTGTAAAACACTTATACTGGTCTTTGGCTGTTTCACTAAAAATGGACTACAAAAATATTATAAGCCGTATTTCCTCACAAACAAAGGAATTTTTCATCAACTCAATTTTTTAAATAGGACTTCACTATTCAAGACACAACTCCCAACAATCTTTGTCCAGTTGTACCAAATCCAGTAGAAACAGGGCCAGCTGAGCATCTGCACTCAGTTATGTGGACTCCTCCTCTCTGTCCAGTTGTCACCAATATACACAGGACACCTATTCTGAATTTGTACCTTTCAAATACGAAGAGGGCTTTGAGAAAAGACTCTGTTTTCATGGAAGATTTGGTAGAGGAAACTGATAATGGGTATGTACATTGGTAAGTTTTCATCTAGGCTGAGTTAGCAGCCTGAATGTCATCTTCAAAGGAACTAATGGGACCTATGAACACTGCATGATTATTTCAGTCCAACTGAAATTCAAAAAATGTCTTCATCACAAAAATGTCACAGCATTGGCCCAAGCAGATGTCTGAGAAGATGCCAAGTTTTAAAGGAAAAAGGTTCAGTGTCAAAAAGCCAGGGAAAATTGACTCAGGGAAGCTCTGCTCTTGAGTGTGTCTTCCCTGCTCAAAGGAAAAAAGATTTTCACACCTGCCTGCTTCATCTTTCTATAACATGACTTTCATTTTTAAATTGAACAGCAACGTCTAGGAAGAAGAGAATGATATAACCAAACGGTAACAATGCTTTTGCTGTATTCACCGCTGCGTGTAACATTTGAGTAGCAGCCAAGTCAAAACCATCATCTCTCCCATGAAAAAGCAAAGCCTCATGCTGAGATCAGGTGGCCTGCTCTAAATAGGGCAATGTGTAGTTATTCCCACCTTCTGGTCACAGTCATCGAGGCCATATTGTGCATCGTAGCTGTGGCTGTAGCGTGTGTTTTCACAGTCGTATTCCACCTCTGGCTTCACTGGATTACGGCAAAGCGAGCACACCCATTCTCCCCTGCAAAACAAGAAACCAAAAAAACTCCTGGGGAATTTTTTCCACAACCTTGTCAAACAGCAAATCTCAGAAATCACTATTTGCAAAGTCTCACCCCTAGCTAGCATTACGGTAGCAGGCAATCTGAAGCCCATCGAACTAGATATTCTTCACTGGATTTGAATCCAGTTAGAAGTATAATCATTTCATATTCTATTCACAGCTCTTTTTCTATCACAAAGGAAAAGAAAATGACAAAATTGTATTTGAAATCATCTACCAGCAGTGCATGTGGCTGCACTGATTCAAGTGCTGCTTTGAAAAAAAATATTAAGGAAAAACAGGCAGCAATTGGTTCATAAGACAAACCCAGACCCTTTTGATAATTGAGATATTTATTATCGACTGATATGATAATTGACATATTTATCTAAGAAATCATCAGAATCTAAGAAATTATCAGAAAAGGTGTGATAATACACAGGTCCCCAAACAAAATAGACATAATTCTGCAAGGGTATGTGTGTCCTTGCTAGTAGATGCATTTTTAGAAACCTCTTGAAGAATTTTGGGAAGGCAGTGATGCAACTTCTGCAACATCAGGGTCTGAATAACTATAGATGAAGATATATTAAAGAATTATGAACATAAAACTTTAGTTAAGGGAGTTAATTTATTTCATTAGAGTTTAATTTTGTCTAGAAAGTTTATTCTAACAGGAAAACTTGGTTTTCACATTGCTTTGAAACTAGAAGGTAATAATAACTCCATTACTAGAGAAAAGAACGAAAAGCCAAGAGCTGAAAAGTCCTGGTTTTTGAACAGAAAGGACAAACCAGAATCTCCAAATTAATACCTTACAATATCTTTTTCTCAGCTGAGACAATTATTTGGGCTTGGCTCAGATGAAGCAGACTTTGGTTCCACTTAGTAATGATTTATAACAGAATTCAGAATTGTACACCACAGTAATGCACATTGTTCAGCCTCACTTTTAGAGTTTGGTATGTAGACGTGTATTTCTGGCTCATTGCATACAATCCATCTGCGACCAGTTGCAAGAGAACATATCTTAGGGAAACCAATGACTTAAATATTTCCACAAAAGCCCTGATAATCCTACATCTCCCATAAAATTTCTAACAAACCAAATAGAAATTCACAGATTGCCCTTCCCTTGTGCTAGTCTGTTCTGCTGAGAAGAGCTGATGTCTACAACTCCACATGCTACATGAGAGTTAGGATTTTATCTTTCTCCAGTGAGTCATATGAAAGTTTTTTAAGTTCAGGTCTGCCACCTCCTTTGCTGTACTGGCCAGTTAACTGCAGAAAGGGCATGGTGGCTGGAAACAGTTCCTTTTCATAATTCTTCTAGTTCCTAGCATGTAAGACAAAAAAGCATCGAAAAAGGCAAGTGAGAGGTGCAGTCCTTGTATAAGGCTGAAACATCCATCCCTGAGGATATCTTCTGCCCCCAGGCAGTGAGCAGGAACAGCACGACAGTGAAATGGCATCCATACTCACACTGGAAAGCTGAGCAGGGCTGGAACGTGGCAGGAGAGATGGAAGACCTTGGGGCAGTGATCACAGCACAGCAGTTCTCCTCCATTAAGACACACAGCACAGAAATCCTCGTTTTCAATTGGACTGACTTCCTGAGTAACTGGGGATTTTTTCATGCTGGAGATGCCATTGCTGAGCTTCTGATCAACAGACAAAGTATCTACAGGAGGAGATTGTGCCTGGCCTGCAGCCTGGGAGATGAGAAATCTTCTGTCCTCTGAGTTCTCCTCCTTGGACTTCTGTCCTTCAGCTGGACTATCTTTATTTATCTTGGAGAAAGAAAAATCTGGGATCACACAATCATCATTTTCGTACATCAGCATAAAACATTGGTTATCTGCAGACAAGTACTTCTCTGCAGTGAACTCTACTGGGGAGGGCACTGGGGCTCAGCAGGGCCCCACTCTTGGCATCTGCCACGGGCTGGACAGGTCACCCTGGTCAGGTCATTTCCTCCACATAGCACAGAGTAGTAGCACTGAGAGAGAGCTGTGCAGATTCTACACCACAGGTGATAGAAACAGGATATTCTACAGCCTTACTTGCAAATTTTACTGTAAACAGCTCAAACCCCCCACCCCCCCCAAAAAACTAGAATAGGTCTTTTTCCCACCAGCAATTCCTGTTTCCTTCTGTGGAAAGAAGTTCACGCTCAAGACTCCACTGAAGCAATAGAATAAAAAGCTTTTAAAAATCTCTTACACTGTGATTTCTGGGATCAGTTCCTCTCACTAGAATATACATTCAGGCCAGTTTTAAGCTATTTATCTTGCATTTGTAACCAGACAGGTAAGCCAAGCTGTTTCTTGGAGTATGAAAACACCACAGAGACAGACTTCTTGGAAATGGAAGATGCAGGGAGCTCCACAGCAAGCTTGTAGCGGGTTGAATTTGATGAATAGGGTAGAAACACTAATTGGAGTGTAGTAGTTTTGATTTTAAATTTGGATCACTTACTGAGTGCAATTACCAATATACTCAGGATTGTCATTGAATTTCTCTTTCAGATATTTCCCCACCTCAGCTAAGTATTGTCTTTAAAAGCTGTATTGTCTTTACCTCAACCCATCACTGAAGTACCCAAGGGTGAAACAAAACAAGACTTGTTTAGCATACAGTATTCCAGAAACTGTGCCTACAAACCAGTGGGATAAAGGAGAGAAGGCAGGTAAATCCTCAAGGCAATCCCACTCACCTTTATGGACATACTTGAGGACCGTGTCCCACACTCAATCACCAGGAGGAAATTGCCCTCCTGCTCATTGTCCTGTGGCTGGAGCTTAAACACTGGGAGCTCCCCCACTTCCGAAGCAGATATTTTCAGACGTTCCAGTCGCACATAGGGGATCTTCTGCTCTTTAGGGGCAGCTCTAGAGTCAAAAGGACACATGATTAAATTCAGCCATACTCCACAAAATTCTCCTCCCTACTCAGTTTCAAGCACCATCATCTGTGCTCCTTTTCCTTTGTAACTGTGACTCTGCTGGCCAAATGCTGAAAGTCTGGACATTTTTTCACAAATCAATTCTTTAGGAAATGTGAATGTAACTGCTTTAAATTAATCATATGTGTAAATACATTACTAACTTCTGTGCTAAAGCTTTGCCCTGCTCTGCATATTCTTAATTACCCCAACTGAAGTCATACTTGATAATTTTCAGTGTGGCTGGCTTCAACAGGAACATAGCACATCATCAACTTTACCATATTATCACAGCAGTGGCCGAAAACCAAATTTTATAAAATTGTTGACGTAATGTTAATCCCGTTCCCATTATATCTTGTAGCCTTCATCGGGGCTTAACATTTTCTAATTGTTCAAGTGAGATAAGTTTGCAAATATTTATTCATTCTGGAAAATTACGCAGAAATACGTGAATTCACCACTTCCTGTTCATTGTTGTTTTCAAGTCTGAGACCACCTTACAACTTTCAGAAGGATTATCTATAAGGAATCTAGAATTCTTTTTAAGTTCTCCATCATCATTAAGTATGACAAATTTTCTAAATACATGCATAAAATTTCACAGCCAGTGCTTTTGTATAAAAAAACGACTCTGCTACCTGACATTCTGATTGCTTTTCATATCCATTTCAAAATGTTCCTTTTCACAGTTATTGGAATCTGGAACAGAAGATAAGAAAACGAATAAAATATTTATAATATCACAGGCAGATTAGGATAGAAAGTACTTCAATATTCATGTACTTCTGACTGGAGTTTAATATGGTATCATAAGTGAATTATGGAATCATTTCATCTATATGTATAGAAAATGTGTCTGCTATTTTCTGTTCTGGTGCAGAGCCTTTGTCTTTCTTTTTTACTTTCAACCACAGCTTCTTTTCTAAATATGAGGAGCATTTATGAAATATTTTGTGGAAATGGCTTCACTCCCAGGGAATTATATATGTACACAGCCATATCACATTCATCCATATACATGGAACAACGTCAGTAATCCTCTTTGCTATACAGCCTTCGCTTGAGGAAAACAGACCTACTGAGGTCTGAACCCCCGAGGCTCAGGAAATCTCTGTGCTCTCCAGCTCCACGCTAAGAAGCTTCTGGATAATTCCAGTTACTTGGAAACAGGAAGAAAATTGTGTCTCCCATCTGCCACCACGGGACAAAAGTTACACTATAATTCCTTTCTTTCCTCCAACCTCTGTAACATATAAACACACGAATTCAGACCTGTCGGCTATATAAGCATTTAGCTGCAGCTTTATGTAGCTCTAGCAGCATATAGCTGTAGTTTTTGACTGACATTAAACATGAGTAATAACACAGTTCTGGGGAGATGGGACAGGGTAGAGACAAATGTCCCAGTGGATGCCCTCATAAATACAAGTCCACTGAAAAATTTCATAATCTCACCTTCTTTTGTTAGGAATTAGTTTGACATGGCCAATACTAACAAGAAATAAACATAATATCATGATTATCTTGAGATAAGAGAGGGCCAGATGCTTTTAAAAAGAAAATTTACCTCAGGTCAATGGTACTTCAGCCATGGCTTGAAAACAATGTGCCTCTAGGATACTCTTTTTTTCCCCACCACAGGAAACACAATAAAATCAAGACTAACAAGGAAAGGTGCATTTCACATCACACCTAAGGCATTATTCACTTGTGATTGTTGCTTAGGTGAAGGGTAAGTAGCCCTGTCATGGACAGAATCACTAAAGGGAGACTGCACACCGAGGTGAAGGAGCAGCTCTCACTGCACGCCGTCAAAGCAGAGGATGTTCCAGTCGTGCTGGGTTCCTACATTAACCAATATTTCCACCAGCAACTGGGCCCATCAAACAGTAGTGCCTACAAAATTTGTGGAAAACACTGAACTAGAGGGGTTGCACTGTGGAGAATGTTTTCAGTTAAAAATAGACCTTAGTACATCGGAGAAAAAAATCTCCTAAATCAGTAAGACTGAATTGAGATAACTGTATTTTGCTCATGAAGGGTCAAACAAATGTAATCCCAAAGGAAAACAACTGGCTAGGAGAATGCTCTTGGAAGGAAATCAGGGTTAAAGTGGGCTGTTCACTACACATGAGTCAACCACCTAATGCTGCTGCTGCAGAAGAGAGGAGTGCCATCCTGCAGGGTATTACCAGCAGCAAGGAATGTAAAACACAAGGAGCTGATACCCTGATTCTGCATGGCACCCCAGAGGCCTCAGCTGAGCACTGCGTTTGGCTGTGGGCAGCACTCCTTAATTGCAGAAAACCCAAAAGAGCACAGCAGGAATGAGGTGGTTTTGAAAAAATCAAACCCCTGACCCATGAGGAACGACTGAAACCATCAGATTTGTTTAGTCTAGGAAAGAGAAGAAGAGGGGAGGGTGTTTATGCAAGTCATAAGAAAAAAAAGTGGCCGTAAGAGGGAAAATGATGACATTTTGTACAATTTTTACCACATCCCTTGTGCCTAGGAGAAGAATTATTTTGTTTTAAATTAAGCTGAAATGTTTAGGTTTGCTATTAGAAAAGGATGAGCCACTGGAGACACACACCAGAAGGAACGAAGCTTGGCAGCACAGCAATGCTGAAGCCAGCAAGTCCTACCAAGAGCCAGGAGCAGGGTTAACATTGCCTTTGCAGCAGAATTCATGTTTTATGGTGCACTGGTGACTGCATCTCCTCAGGTCTCCCCTCACTGCACGCCCTTAAACAGGGACAGCAGGACGGGACTTGCTCACTCCTGATCCTTCCTCGTGAAAAGGGAGCAGCACCGAATTCAACACTCAAGGCTTTCCACCCTCTTGCACAACAGGGCCTGCACTTTATACCCAGCAAACCTGCAGCATCTACTACTGACAGGGAGATTCTGAACGTGGGGCTGCCTCTGTGTGTGGTGTCACACAGCCCACACCAGACACTGCAAAGCTCCTCCCCGAGCCGCTTCAGCCTGACTGAGGCACAGCTTTTTAGGGGTGCTCCCGATTCTTGCAACTCACACAAACGACTGTGGCGTAATTGCCACGATTTGGCATAGGACGTAGAAGAGAAGACAAATACATTTCCTTGGCTCACTGGGCTAAGCCTCCTTTGTACTAATTAGAATTCTCTGAATAAAAATACAGCACAGAGATAGAAATATTAATTCATCTTTTACAGAGAAATGCAGCCAAATATTGGCATAAGTCACGGGATAACAGCTTGATCCCGCAATCCCTTGCTTGCATGAATAGTCCCATTGACTTTCAGACTTTGCAGGAACGAGGCTGTACAGTGTAGCACAACGATGTTGGCAATTTGCCCACGAAAAGAGTTAAGTAAAGTCTAATTCTACATTAGGGCTGAAGAAATAGGTCTTGGCTGAAGGGAATGTTCCACAGTAGACAGAGCCAAGCAAAGGCACATACTGTGCCATGTATTAACAAAAACTTGGTATGCTACTGATGTGAAGGACTTAGCAGAAGGCACGTTGCATTTCGCAACTAATGTGGGTTTTTTTAATTGAATTTGGACTCTTCAAACCAGCTCTTCAATAGTCATAACTGCAGGTCTCATTAACAGGAGTGCTTCTAAGAGAACTAATACTCCAGGTACTTCACACAGTCACACTCGTTTCTGCTTCACAGATGAGGGACGTTACAAATTCAAAGCATATCATTTCCATGTTTTTCCTCCACAAATGAGATCAAACACACTTTTCCATTGGATTAAGTACTCTGATAATATTTGAAGCTTGCTGGAAAAGCACATTTGCATGTAAGTATATTAATAACCATACCGCTTTGCCATGCTTGCAATGCACAGTGCTAAGAAAGAACAAAACCCCAAAACCTAAAGGAAATAATTAAAAGCCCGGTACCTTCTTTGCTTCGAGGTTGTCTCATTCTGGCATTCACAGGCAGGAAAGAAGCGTTGCTGAGCAGTTCAGAAGGAGAAGTGCAATGCTGAGACTTTTTGATTGAAAGATTAATAGGTTCTTCCATCACTTTTTGCATAGAAAGAGTTAATTCATTAACTACCTCTTGCCCAGCAGTAGCCAAGCTATTTTCTAGAAGACAATCCACAGCACTGAGGTCTTCATTTTCCAGCTTCAGGGGGTGGGGGAGAAAGAAGCGCAGAATTTTATTATTAGTTATCTTTCTTTTCATGTTAAAAAAAATAATTTGTAATCAGTCTTCGAAAACTTTATTCATTGAAACCATAACTTACTTTAACTGATTGACTAACAATACCAACACATGCTGTAAATGAAAGTGGATTCCCTCTCAGCAGAGGAGTTTGAGCGATTCCTACCTTGCATTTGGTGCCTCCCTGGAGCGCATCACCTGGTGTGAGGGCAGCAGGAGCCCCAGGGCTCGGGTCACTGGGAGCTCTGCCCAGTGCCAGGCTGTAGCTGGGCAGGGGCTCCGGTGGAGTATCACAGTCACAGAGGGCGTTTGGGGACGGGCCAAGTGTCACAGCGGCCGCACCTTTCACCTGTGGGTCGGCCGAGCTGGATAACCTTGCCGGAGATAATTCCATTTCTGAACTGTTTGGAAAGCCCACAAAGCTTAAGGATGCTGAACGCTGGGAAAAGCAAAAAGAAAAAAAATCCAATATATTAATAAGCTTTTCAGCAGCAAAATGCCACTGTTCTTTCTATAAAATGAGATGCCCCATTTCAGCTTGAAATAATCAAACAGTTGTGTCACGAGGGCTTTAAGAATCTATTGTAATCCTATTCTATTTCCAAAAGCTTTAGATTTTCCACCATTAAAACTGAAAACTGGAAAAGGAGACAATTGGGTTACTCTTCCGTGGCTTACAAAAAAAATGTCTTCCTTAGATCAATTCAAGGGATTCTGATTTTTAACTCCTGCAATGATTGGGAAATCTAAGTATGTAGAACACGGTACCAAATTAATCCTTTGTGGAGGGCTGTGAATTCTTAGCACAGGAGCCGTCTGTGCTCCCTTGGAGGAGAGAGGCCTCAGGGCAAAAGGGACACTCTCTCCAGCAACTCACTTCTAGGTTATGACCAACCCCAGCATGCTTTGTTCCCCTATGGTAATACCCTGTATTGGCTAATTGGTTTCTACCCCACCCCCTGCCTTCCCCATAAAAAGAGCCCTGAGTCTGCCCTGAACCCAGAGAGGTCTGTCCCTGGCCTCCCCTTCGCAGGGACCCCTGGACAATTAAAGCTGCCTCTGTGGAGCTGCCATACAGGCCTCCTGTCTCTCTGTCCCCGCGTTTGCCTCGGGTGATCTCGCAAAGAGCTGAATCACAAGAGCTGGAATCACTTGTAGCTGAGAAATCGCTACACTTGCTGAGATCACTCACTGTCCAGGGGGGCTTGCCCTCGCCCCTAGAAGAGTGGTTCTCTGCAGGACACTCTCTCTAGGAAGGCCCTGGCATACTGGTGCTTGACAAGCATCAGACCCCCAAAAAGACAATCCTTGACATAAACCCTCTTATTTTCCATTAAATTTTCCCAGAAAAAATAAGATTCAAATCAGAAATTTTATCATTTTATTAAAAAACTATCAGATCACTTCATTGAAAGAGAAGGTTCAGAAGAAATAAGATTTCACTCTGACACAAGTGGATGAAGTTATTGTTCCTGTTAATGATGCTGAAAACGTTGTGCTAGTTAGTGAGTTGGTCCCTTTAAAACCTAAGGTATTTCCCCTTTAAATATCATAGAGTAACTCCAGAAACATCCTACAGGTACTAATGATGAAACATGTCCAGGTTCCAAAGAAAGGGAATATTTACCGAAGCAGCAATTTGCATTTTTCACTCTCATGATTTGTCACTACCAAACCCACAGAGACGCTGTTCCTCAAACCAAAGCACATCCACCCATCTAGGCGACTTCCCTAAGCTGCCTCACATCCAGGAATGTGTGACTGTATTGAAAACAAGATTCTTCTAGCATCCATATGAAGCAAATAGAAGCAGTTTTAGGAAGTGTACAGATCTGTGTCATTTGAATATGCAATAGTTCTTTGATTTCATCATAGTTCATTGGTGTTTCATCCTTTACATTTGACTGCAGTACAGCAGGTAGCACTCATTGTAATGTAAATCAAGACAATAATAATGTGTCCATTGCATTTGAATTAGAGTTTAAATATACTGTTGTACTTTCTTCTCTGATAGAGGCCTCTGACTCAGAAGTGAATCGAGGCAGGAACCATTTCCTAAATTTAGTTAGTATTTTTTTCAGCTTATACTCCATTTTGGATTTTCATGGTTTTGTCCATCTTAACCCCACAGTGGTAAAGACTGCAGCCTAGACTGTGCTGTCAGATATATCTGTGTAAATCCTACCTCAAGCCAACGTCAGTCTTGAATTCCTCTGCTTCCAATGCACAGCAGCTCTGTGCTAAGAGAACACTGCCCACAGACACTAATTTCCACCTAAGGATGCAATTTAATTTCCTTTTTGATTTGCAACAGACGCTACAACGGGAGCTTTGCTTGAACAGTGACCACTTAATTTGATGAGACAAAATAAGCCTGCATTTGAGACAGAAAGAGGTCAGCTCCTCTGCAGAGCCAGGGAAGGTCTGTGCCCTCCTACCACACAGTGCTGCAATGAGCCTGCTTTAAACAATCCCTCCATGTAGAAGGCATCCCAGGGAGCACTGGGTTCCTGCAGCCAGGGAATTGGTCATTCTCCCCCTCTTCAGTCAAATGGACCCCCCTGAATCTAAGCTGTCTGAGCTGTAATAACCTTTTGGAAGCAGCTGGAACTAGCCACACATTCTTCCCACCTCGCATTGGAGCTGAAAACTAGAACCCAGCCAAAGGGGAAATGCACTGGTGGAGGCCCAACTTGCCATATAATCTGTCCGATAGAGCATTCCCAAGAATGCTGAGGTTTCAAACCAAAGTTATCTCATAGGTCAGCAAGGAATCCACTTTTCAGGGCCACAAATCCTAAAGTCCACAAAGATCAAAAGCGTTTATTTGCCATGACAATTTGCTTGTGACAGGTTCCTGTGCATGCAGTGACAAATGGGACCTACCAAATACACATTTTCCTTTTCATTCCACCACTCTTTTTATCACAAGCCTTTTACAGATGACAAAATTAACACGTGAATTGCTCCCATATCACTTAAAAAAATAAAACAAACAAACAGAATTCGTGCTTGAGCTGAAGATGAACTGTAACCAGGCCTTGCCTTTTCCCCTTGTTTCAAAGTCCACTGTGAGCATTAATTAAGCCCCTGTGAGGTAGTCAAATATTTATTTAGTCAGGTTCTTCAAAGCATGAAGCATCCACAAATTCCTGAGTCAATAGGAACTACCGAGAGCTGTGCTCCATCGGGAATGGGCATGCTGAGGCACACACGTGGCAGGCACAGCACCCAAATTTGCTCCCAAGTTAACTAGAGACCTTCTGGCCACTCAGTTCCTCCAGTCACTACCCACATCTTCCTTTACTCGTCTACAAGCACGTGCCATCATCTCATGTACTGAGACCTGACCCTCTGTGTGCAACTCAGGTGAAATGTTACCCATCCTAAGGCAACGCAGGATTACTCCTGGCTCCAGTAAGACAAGTTTACTTCCTGAGAGTAGTCACTGGGATGACTCCTACTGAAGGAAAAAAAAATATGGACACAGCACACGCAAGATTTTGTTATAACTATAATTTTCAGAAAGGTGAAATTCAATTGCATGGCATGGCTATGTCCTTTTTACTCTTCTAGCTAGCATCAGTTTCTTCAGAGATCTTTTTAGATTATATAAGCCAGTGTAAAACCTTACTCTTGTTAAAAAGAATAATGAGGCCATCAAACTGCCATCTGTCTTTCCCTTGGGGCAAAAGTTAATTTTGTGGTTATTTTAATGATGAAGCAACATTATGATCTTTCAGTGCAAAATATTAAAACTCACAGTTAAGAAGAGACACATTCCATCCTGATCCATGGAGCTGCTGTCAAGTGTGAAGTGAACAATGCACTGGGAACAAGGCTCATTAATAGACTATTAATTCACTCCCTAAAATAATCATTTCTTTTGCCATTAGCAAAAATTTCTCTTTTCCCTTGACAGTTCAGCTAGTTTTTGCAAATGGGATGCCTTTAAAGGATTTATCTCTTTTATAAAAGCTCTATTGCTTTTACATCGCAACATTTGAACAACAACAAGCATTAATTATGCTCTTGGGCAGACGGTGGCTTCAGCTGTTGGTTAATTTTGAACTTTTTGACATTTTAATGTACAGTCTGGCACATTGAACTACATCTGTGTCACTATAAATGGAACTCTCATTGTCTCATAATTAATTTTGGTCTGACGATCCTTATAATATAATGGGAGCAGCATCACCACCCCAAAATGCCTTCTACCACAATTTTCTTAGCTATGGTAGTGAAAGGTAAGAAAAAAGAACATGCAAAGTGCCTTCAGAGAATAAAAAAATAAACACATGGTTCAGTTAAATTTTTCTTTGATCACTGTTGCATTCAAAAAAGGTCCAGTGTAAACATGCAGCACCAATACAGAAGAATTCTGAGAAGCAAATACTTACCTTGAAACAGTGGGATTAGGATTTGTTAGGATTGTTTTGGCAAAGTCTCAGGGCTGTTGACATTTAAGTGTCACTGATAAAGGAAGCTAAAACTGGGAACCGCCAACTCTCTTTGCTATGGGAGAAACACCACGCTGCAAATGGTTGCAGAGTAATGAACGGCTGCTATTAAGTGGAGCAATCCCCCTGGCAGCTCATTATGCTGGAAGGTTAAACAAATGTACTACTCCAATCCAGTTGCTTAACACAGCAGCACTGATAACACAGGCTGCACATGCTTCCCATTCCCAGCTTCAGAACAGAATCCGAAGGATTTCCTTTCCGCTTTCACAAGAAAAAAGAATCCAAATCTTCCTTAACAATTTGTCTGAATAAACTGGAGCGGGCTTAAAGCAGAAGGAGGAAGAGATTGCATGGAGCAAGCAGCATCATGTTTTATTTATCTTTTTTTTTTCAGGTCAAAGGAAAAAGGTTTTGTTAAATTAACATACTGGGAAATGTACCTAATTGCATTAAGCACGAAGGCACTTGTGCTGTGAGCACTTCAATTCTGTAAAGCAAAAAACTTACTCTGTTACTTCAGAAATTCGTAGGACCCTAAATTCCAGGCTGTTATTTCCTTCATCCCTAATTCCCCAAGAATTAATAGTAATTAAGGGGAAAAAAATAGCAACAACAAACCCACTTTGGTCCCAAGCTCAGATTTGAAGTTCTAGGGTTGGATATTAAATTATTATTACTTTCAGTCACTAAGTAATCACCACATGCTCTGTGCAATACTACCATCAAATAAAACCTGTACTCTGTCCTCCAGCCCCCTTTCCACAAATTCCATGTTTTTAAAGAAAAAAAAAAAAAAGAAGTTCCACCTCAAACTGTCACCATATCAGTATTGCACTAAATGCCACCACACCGCGTGTATTTGGAATAAAACAGAAGCCTCGCAGAGTGCTCTGAAGAGAGCACCTTGGATAGCAGGGAACATTTCCTAGGATTTCCCCATCTCAGGTACTCTATGGAGACAAACAGAGCTCTTGAACTAAGCAGCTGGGACTTGTTGCAAAATACAAACAAATATAATGCACCATATAATGCAACATGATATACAATATTTCTATGTGCTTGCACGTTCATTACTAATCCTGGTCACCCTGCCTCAAAAATGATTTATCAAAACCACAAAGTATGGGGAAAATGGCCAAAGACATGAAGGACCAAAGAACAGAATGGCTTTCATGAAAGAAGGACCCAACTCTAGCGAGACAAGCGGTCACTTTTAAGCTTCAAAAAGAAACTTTTGCGAGTGAATTAAATATTGACCTATAAAATATGGATATTATGAACGGGGTGAATACAGAGTGATTATTCACTGTTTTTGCTAACACAAGAACCAGAAGGCATCTGAGTGCACGATCTGGTAACAGACAAGGTAAGCAAACAGAGGAACTTCTCGTGCTGAATGCTGAAACTCGGTGCTGAATGCTGAGGAGTATTCTACACTAGTATTAAAATGGACTCAAAATAGTGAATTAGACAAATTCACAGAGGAGGGGTCCATAAAGAGCTTCAAAACACAATGGTCTGGGTGCAACCTTCAGGTCAGAAAGTCCCTGAAGTGCTGGCTTTCAGAATCTGGAATAGTGGACCATCAGTTTATGTTTGTCTATTTCTGATGTCCTTCCCTAAGGACCTGCTCTTGGCTATATTTATAAAGGATCAGATGCAGCTGTTCAGTGATAACTCACTAATACAGTGCACAACATATTCAGAGACTCACTTTAAGCAGAAGATGAGCTAACAGAAGCAAGGGTCTTGCTCCAAACTACAGAAAGGGGTGCACTTTATGCAGTGTGAGGAGGAGAGATGTCCAGCTGGCCCTGCATCAACACCCGTGTCTGCTGCAGTGGTGCCTGAGGCTCAAATTATAAATTTGTGCTCTGGATGTGCAGTAATCATGACATTTCTTCAAATGCTAGATGCAGCCTTTAGACCTCTTTGCTCATCACAGCCAGAAATGCCAATTAGGTACGTGCAAACAAAACAGAGACTGTATTCCTGTTATTACTCCTGAAAACACAATTAGGCCCAAAATATCTTATTATTCTCACCTTTGCTCCAGAATAGGTGACCTCTCTAGTCCTGTGTACAAATTAATAACTTGATATCATACCATGTAAAAGCAGCAAGATCATATCATTGGTGAAGGTTGGTAACCCTTTCCACAAAACTGTTAAACTAATTGAGTGCTCCTTCCTTCGCACTGCAACTTAGCAATTCCACAGCTTGTGTAAAATCTGTTTGCTAGAGCTTGGCACAATTCTCTGGAAATGGAGTGCAGGTAACACAAAAGTTTTTCAGAAATTTGTTCCCTGTCTTGCTGGCATTCCTACTGGAGAGGTTGGGTATTTGACAGGCATGGAAACAGAACAACTCCACAACCCAAATCAGAGGCCCTGGCTATGTGAGTGAAGTATTCTGATAGGGGAACATGACGAGAAAATTATATCCATTTTCCACATCAATAGAAAAGTTTCATTCCTACCTAGTGTTGCACTCCTAAAAGGTGCTAATCAAACCCAGAATTATGCAAAGTGCAGTACTTGTATCAAACAATCAATTGTCTAAGTATAGAAACATTTATTCTGCACAAAAAAATTAATTCACAGAAAAAAAATAGTGGGAGGAATATACAGGAAGACAGAAAGACTGACAAAATATCACCATTAATGTTCCAAAAGGAGCAAAACAAATGAAAACTATCCCAAACTATTAAAAACATCTTATCTATATTGCTTTACAAATAAATGTAACTCTGTATGCAGACAATTCATCTAGCTACCAGTCATAATATCAAATTCATATCATCAACGTGTTTCAAAATTAATGCACAGAGGTTTAATTATATGAGCAATCAAGCCTTGCCACACTCCAAAATAAAGGAGACCACTAAGCTAAAGAAAGCTTTTATTTCTTTATTTTTTGGACGCATCTTGGCAACCTCATCACTAAGCAATTAATTCAGGTGCACACTGCTTTCTCTTTAATGAAAGAACCTCAGCAGACAGGGAATTATGTACTCCACTAGGAATACTGTGCCCAGCTGAAGGCTGTCAGAGTTCAGCAGAAATGCAACACAAGGCCAAGAAGTCCAACAGCAATTATTCTCCAAAGGACAGAACACAGTTGTTCTTCAGGCAGCAGGTTTCTCTAGGCATTTTCTCTACCATATCTTTCAAGTATTTCAGACTTGTCCACATTCACTTTCTCCGTGTCTTCCAAGATCTTGAGAGGGATGAAATGTTCTGAACACAGGCCATGTGAGAGCACATGGGCAAATACGTGTGCAGAGATTTTTGTCTGGAGATGAATGTGAAAACATTCAATCAGGTGAACTAGATGAGAATGAATAGACACATTCCCTTGTTCTGAAACAGGAACCAATCTCCCATTTAACCTCAGATTTAATCCAACTCTCAGCAAAAGCAGTCAGACATCTTTAAAGAGCATGCATGAAGAATATATTTTAAGGGTTTACTTGCTGTGCTTTTTCCCTTCATAATTTCTAATTTGCCATTGCCAGAGCTGTCACTATCTTCATCCCATCCAGATGTCTTCATCCCAAAGAGCTCATTAGAAGAGATGAATACAAGCAAAAATGGGATGCTATAGGTGTTGAACACTCATTTCTTGAAAAGCTACCAGGCACCTCAAAAACCAAACTGTTTTCTGCACAAGAGCATACACTTCTCAGCACCATTAGAAAAAAATCCCTTTTTTAGTTCCTAGGAGTATCTTCCTCTCGCAACCTTCTCAACTTCTACAGCAACAAATCAGCAATTTTTCCTTTATTACTCCTGCTTTTCCCATCAGACTACACTAGTCTCTCTCTCCTGCACATCTCCTTCCATTTTCTTTCCTCTTTCTGACATTTCTTGCTTAAGCTGTTGGGAATAACTTTCCATTACAGGTCCATAAGACAGATTTCTTTGTGGCTTTCAAATCTGAATTGCACACTGCTTCCAGGCCCGTATCCCTGCAACTCCCAAAGGGATCTCCAGCAATTCTCTGGATGGGTATTGCATCATAAATACGTTGCATCAACACAGTCACGTACAAAAGAAGGAAAAATAACATCCTTTTTGAGGATAGAAAGACAAATACTTGCACAAGATTCCACAGACAAATTCCAAGAAAAAAATATCCGTGAAAGTCTTCTACAGGGTACACAAAATGAGTCATGCACTGAAGCAACAACGAGATTTGAAAAAGCAGAATATGATGTGTTGTTTGGAGTGTTTTAAACAAACTGTCCAGAGAAGTAAAAGGCAGCTTGTCCTCTTCAAAGGCACAGGTGATATCCAGGGCCACCAAGGGTCTGCTGATAAGTATTGGCACTCCTGGTACAGTTCGTGCTGCTTCTTCAACAGCCAGAGCCTCGCAGTAGGTGGAAAGACCAAAGTCCTGGCTCTATTATGCACTAAAATATTCTAGACACATAGAAACTGTGATTTTTCTGCCTATACATGAGCAATGAGAAGAAGTATAACAGAATTGCATCCCTTTCAGGCAAGCCCACCCTCAGCTGTAATTAGTGGTGGTGTTACTGGGGCAACTATTTTGAAGATTGTTTCTCAGGCCTGATTTCATCAGCATCTCTGACTCCTGCTTTATTTTTTTTTTTTCAAATTAACTGCTTCTAGTATGGTAGTTAGCATGTCCTAGTAATTAAATCCCTAGACATAGGAGCTAGACAGACTTCAGGCAGTGAAGAAACAGAGCTCCTATTTATTTGCCAGCTCATGCTTACCAGTCATGCCAGCCAGACCTAAACACTTATCAGCCTCTAGAAGAGCTGCTCATCCTGGCACCTGACTGGGAGATGCACACAAGGTTAGGCTGTGACTGTCTTCCAAAATTTACAAGCCATTTGGCTGACTTTTACTGCATTTTAATTTTTTCCACCTCATTCCAAACTCCAATGCCATATTCAATATTATCAAATCATGTTTTCCCTTTAATTTTTTTTTAAAGAAGTTCTTTATACCTTTCTCACTGGATGAAAAGTTGACTGCTGCAGTGTGCTCTCAGGGGAGTGGCTCCTGACACTGGCTTCTTCATCTAATGACTGTGCCAGCGAGGGACTGCCACTTTTGTCAAGAGGAATGACAGGCTTCTGGGCATCAGGTTCTGTGGAGTTCTCACAGACCTACAAATCACAAAGGAGAATTTCTTTTCAACAGCTCAGAAAGAAAAACAGTAACAAATTTGCATCGACTCACAGCATTCACTTTACGACAAGCCCAAAAAGTCTCTAAGACAGAGATGTTCAAGGCAACCCTAAGCAGAGAGATAAACAGAGAAAGATTTCTCACAGACATTTATGAATTACGTTAAAAAATACTCAGTAAAGCTGCTGAAATGTACAGCTATACCAAAAGCCTGCAGCCTGCCCTTGCAGGTAATCTACTTTGAGAACTATTCGAGGTGGCAGCTCCACAGAATTTACACAATGGGAAGTCTGGGTCACCTTTCCACTGTTTTAAATCAATTTCCAAGCCACCTTATTCTGCAGCTGATGTGCCTTGTAGTTTGGATGCTCACCACCAAGCTCTGTCCCTCTTTCAAAAGCAAGATTCTTACTAACAGAGGAAAAGGGAAGAGATTAGCCCTGCTGACAAAGCTGTAGCACAACAGCTTGTGTGGACAATGATGATAATCTTAAATGACATGGTGCAGCAGCAAGAGCAGTTACTAGAATGGGAAATAACTCTCAGACCAAGAAACTGTCTTCACTCTCTTCAATAATTATTCAGAATCTAATGCTTTTTAAGGACTCAGGGCTTAATGTTTTCAGTCAAAAAGTGAGTTGAAATGGAGAGTGAAACTACTGCAGTCCTCCAGTCACCCGTTTACAAAGGAGGAGTGATGGTGCTTTTATTCTCCCACACTGCTGCTCACCTTGTCTATTGAGAGATTCAGATCTTTGGGATCCAGGGTGTTTATGCAGCACTTCACAGAGAATTTTGGCCCAATCTGCATGAGGCATGAAGCCTCTCTGCTGCATACATAGACAACACACCAACAGAAAAATACATGTTCAGAGAAATACATGAAATCTCAAAGGTCTGTCCCATTTCTGAGATTGCACTCACTAAATGCAGTAGGAAATGACTTTGAGAGAACTTACTTGCGCTTCATCTTGGATTTGTTGCTGTGCTGGGGCTGGCTGCCTCACTATGTAGTTGATCTGACCAACTATGGTCTGTTGAACATGCTGAGGTGGCTTGGCTTGGTTCAGCTGCAAGCTGGGCTGTCCCTGGGCCTGCAGGAGAAGCTCCAGATCCTTTTTCATCTCCTCCAGCTCAAACTGGTGGTGCATGATGTCCAGGCTCTGCTGGATGACTTGCTTGTGGGTGCTCTCGTCGTGCCCTGGCGGCGGGGGTGTCGGTGGCAGCTGCTGCTGCTGCGGGGGTGGCTGCAGCACGTGGTTAGGTTTTATCTTCTGGAGATGGCCCAGCTGCACTCCCACACCTGATGCCTGCACAGAAGCCTGTGGGTGGCTCGTGTGGGCCTGCTGAGCCTCGTGTGACACAACAGCACAACCCAGCTGCAGCTGCTGGGGTGGGAAGGGCTTTCCCACCCTCCCGGACACGTTCTCCGGCTCTGAGCGTGGCTGCTGTTCCAGGCCAGCCTGCGGGAGCTTCACGGGCTGGGGGGCACCCCGTGGCTCTCTGTCCTGGTGCTGCAGGCTGTACTGCACGGGGAAGTGCTGCTGGTGAAGTGCAGGAGGCTGGTGGAAGCTTTTATGGTGGTTCATGTCTTGGTAGGAAGGCTGAGGTTTGTTTGGGTGAGGAATGGTGAGGCAGTGGGAGCAGCACACCGGTGCGGAGCACTGGACTGCAGGTGGGAACTGGTGTGGCTGGCTGCTCTCCAGCTGGGAGGCTGGGGCGTGGTGCCCGTGATACAGAGAGCTTTGTAGCCCTTGAATATTTCCACAGAGCAGCACGTCTGGGTGAGAAAGGTGTCCGCCTTCCATGGTGAAGCCCCCTGGAAAAAAACAGCAAATTTACTCCTTCCTATGGTCTTGACAAATTTACACAATAAAAACCCTAGACAAGGAAATGACCATCATTCACATTTCAAATATAAAAGATATTAAAATATCCTATCCAAACAGTCTGCCAACATACAGTCAAGACAAATTTTCCAGTATTTATCTAGTTATTTCAATTCACACCAAACTCCCACTGATGTCAGTGGAACTCACGGTTGAATTACCCAGCAAACGCTTTGAAAAATTGACCTTATTTTATCTTAACTGACAGATATGGCTTATACTTTCATTTTTTTAGTGAAGTATGAGCTTATCTTCTCGTCCATAAGCACAGGTCCAAAAGACAGCTTCCAGGGTGCAAGTGACAAAAATAAAAGAGATTAAAGTTATGTAGGTGAGACTCATAAAGGCTGGAAATAGAAGTGACCTATGAAATGATCTTGTCCATGCTTTTCATCAAGAGATTACTCCCTGCAACACTTTTGATAGTTTTACCCCTTTTAGTTTTTAATATCCTAAAATGGGAAGAGAACTGATCTTTTAGATGAGTGATCAGCCCACTGAGTTGAATTTACTGTAAAAACTTGCAGTTGGGGAATTTGTAGCTGCTGGGAAACAAAGTCACAGCGTACACATTTACATGTTATATAGATAACACTGTAATCATCGTGCAGCCAGTGACTTAAAGCCATCTTTGTGCCTATCAATTGCAAGTGTCTCAACACTGCTCAGGTCCTTTGGCCACTAAGAGAGTGAAAGCACCAGACATCTCAATGGTCTTTTGGTGAACGGATAGAAGTGGAGAGAAAAACAGCAAAGTTCAGCCACACTCACTTTTCTTCAGAAGGTGACAAGAGTTTCAAAACTGGATGTCAAAACAAAAGGAGAGCCCTTTAGGGGAGGTCCTGTATTGTCTGTGTTTGTCTAGCTTAGCTTTGGGCACTTGCCTATTATATTTTTCTTACCCAAATTGGAGAGTTGCTTAGTCCAGTAGGAAGGATCCCAAGTGAATCTGATCTTCAGAGGAGGGCCCATGTCTGTGTTACAGTTTGTCTCCAGCAGGCGTTGGATCTGAAACACAATCTGGTGACACATTAAAGGACAATAGTTTTATTCACCCTTCTAAGATCATGACAATATTTTACTTGAGAAACATCAAATCCTTAAAACAGTTCTCACAATTACTGCACGATAAGCATTGCTCTTACCAGTTCCTTACTGAAGAGAAATGGGATGGTTTTTTTACTGCACACGGCCCAGCTGATGAAGTTCTGGACATGTTCTACCTGTCTGCCTAAAACCACAACTCCTTGCAGTTGTTGCTCCAGCCTCTGCTTCCTCTCGCTGGTGATTTTCTGTTAATAATGTGAATCAGTAGAAAAGGGCTGTCATTCCTCAGACACATGTAAAGCACGCAATCATTGGCACTACATTATGCAGTATTTGCAGCGACACAGTTCTTCAGAGTCTCTTTAAACACCAATCACAAAAAGAAAGCAAATCCCACTCAGGAGATACGTCTGAATTCAGGAAGAGCAATGGCTTCCCCACGAGCAAACAATCTGCATCATTCTGGCCTTGGTTTAACAGAATAACATAACCCAAGAAAGGTGTAGAAATTGGATAAAATTTGCTCCTGGACCACTTTCTTGTCTGGAAATTCTGATTAGCAATTTTTCTCCTCAGCACATTTCAAAATAAACTTATATACTTCAGCTGGACATCCAAAAACTGAAGAGTCAAAACTGAAAGGTCTGCCACAGAAATAAGACCAAAGAATCATTTCTGAAACAGGGTATTAATTGTGCTGCTATTGGGCTCCTACAAATTAAACATTAAAATCAGAAGCTGGTTTGTTTTCTAAGTACTCAAGAGGTGCACGCATATTATCTGTGAATGCCTTAGAAATTGTGGTTAACTCATGATAAGCAAACATTTTGCAACTTCACCCTGAATCTTTGTCAACCACTGATTCCACAAAAAAGTCTGCGGAGAAAAACCCAAATATTTGAAAATATAAGGAATGGGAGAATAGCTCCCACAGTCTATATTCTTTCCACTGCCACTGGGATTAAATTTAATTTAGTTTAATTTCCCAAGGTGTCAAATAAACTAGCCTTACTTACTTCAAGTTGTTCAAGGAGGATATTCGTTCTTTTATCAATTTCATTCATCAGAACCATCTTGGCCATTTTTATTTGGTTCTCCACCTTTTTGTACAAATGTTTTACTTCAAGCAACCTACAGGTAAGAGGTACACATCCCTGGGTGAGCCAACTCTAGTCATTTATTCACTGATCAGCAGTTATTTGCTACAAGAACTGATCTACCTGCTGACAGAACTGCAGTGAAAGTTGTATCATTTCCCATTAGTTCTCTCCCACTTCTCTGAAACCTGACCACCCCTCTCTGGATGTGACAGGCTAACGCTGATGGATTCTCTCAGGCATCATGCCAAGAACAGTCTTTAGTTCTTTGTCAACAAATACATACAATATATCCAAACCTTCCCGTTTATACTAGATTATAAATAGTATAAATAGATTTGTACTCTCGAAACGGTTTTATTAATGCAGAAGAGAGATCCAACAGCTACTAAATGCATAATCAGTAGCTAAAATCCAGTTCACATAATTAAATATTTTCATTTTTATTAGTCTTGACTGCGATTGCAGCTTGTTATGAGGTTTCTTGAAGAACTAAGGTATTTTAAAAATTATCTTTATTTCTAATATTGTCAAATTCTAGTTCAGAAACAGATTATACAGTGAAACCTTAACTGTGAAGTCAGCTGTCACATGCCTTACAAAGACTATGGAATCGTGTTTTACAATGCCATGACTTGTCAGTACCACTTAAACATGAATTTGATGTTTTTAATCTTCCTATTATTTTCTACCCTCCATGAAAAAAAAATAGCAGCTGCATCTAATTCTGTTAACCTACATTTAGTGAAAATATTTTTACGGATCATCTGCTTTCATAGGGAAAAAAAAAAGCATAGCAATTACCTGTCTTCAATCTGTTTAGCTGAAACCTGAATCCCATTTTTTTTCTCCTCCACTTTAGTTATGACATTCTCCAGGATGATTCTCTGATTTTGCAGAGCTTCATCAAGATGCCTGAACCTGTGAAAGAAGGGGAAGTTGTCACACCGTGGTTTCCCCATGGTCACGAGAGAACAGGTGAGAGCAGGGAGAGCCTCTGAGGGCAGCGAGCCGCGTGTTAAACCACGGGGGAGCGAGACAACTGAACTGAGTTTGCTGCGGCTTTTAAATGCAGACCAGCCAGCACCACCAGCTGGAAAACACCGATGGGAAGCCTTAAACCTCGATTAGCTCCGTCAGCAGCGAGGTACCTGTGTTCCTTGTGCTCTGACAGGAGGCAGCTGCGGCAGGTGAGGGTGTCGCAGGTCTCACAAAACAGCTTCAGGGGCTCCTGGGGGTGCACTGGACAGAACAAGGAAAACTCCCTTGCTTCACCTTCAGCTGCTGAGGAATGTAAAGCAAGGGGTCATTGACAAGGATGAGAGGTCAGAGGTAAAGTAACCAAACTCACAGTTTCATGGAAAGTCTCGATGATACTTTTAAAAGGCACAGAACCTGGAATCATTTGATTATGTGGAGCTGGGTTTGTTTGTATTTTTTCCTTACACAGCCTACAAACAGAGCACACCAGAGGGGCTCAGGAAGACTCCATCAAAACAAACCATACTGTCCTCTGAACTCTCATGAGTTTAAATATCATGATTTGGAGCATTGGCCTCACAACTTTAAATGCCCTGGTCTGGTAAATCACTCAACAAAACTGTATTTTAAAATATAGAATATCAAATATACGACAAACTTGCAGTCACAGTGGAAGCAAGGATATCCTTTGTTCTTAAAAAGTCAAAAGAGCAATTTTTTTCCAAATTTGTGTTTGTTGCAATGCAGTTCATAAACTTCAGCAGCTGGGGCTGATATTAGGCCCTAAAATCCGTTCTTAAAAGGATTTTTTAAAGAGTAATGTGATGAAGAGTAAGAATGGACAGGGGGCATGCAAAGTGAAAGAATTGCTTCTGTACAATCTATTCTTGCCTTTTTTCTGAAAGGTAGAATTGTTTTAGAAAGAAGGAACACTGTCAATAAAAGATGCCAGAAAAAGACAAAGCTAAACTATGGCAAAACAAACCCTCTACCACCAAAGAAAAGCTCAATTGCTTCCTCACAGTACTCCAAAAAAGACCCTATCCCATTACGCTTTACCAACACATGAGAAATTAAACAAAATCGTTATTAGATAACACATACTGATAAAACTTTAAATTATATAAAAGCATTAATTCTGTATACATCATTATCTGCTCATATCAAATGAGAAAAATTTCCATTTTCCCACAGCAAACCAGTCTTACTTACCTAAACATTTTAAAAAACTCAGCCTGTGGCAGAGACCATGCTCTCATCCTGTGGCAAAATGAAGCCTTTTATAGAATCAAGCTTCTGAGGTGATAACTATTGCAATGACACAGGCCCACAGAGTACAGTAAGCTATACCAGCTCAGTCACTTCATTTTCAAATTGGAAAATGCACAACAGAGAAGTAGAAAGGCTAAGAAAATCTCATGGCTAACAAAGACAATGCAAATGTGGAGAAAATCCATACCACTCTCTAAAAAGACACATGTCAAACTGCCCAGTTTTTAGGTTGCTATCTACTCTAAATATTTCTGAGGAGGTTGATTTATTTCATCCAGTTCAATGGACTTTCATTCCACCTCCTTAGCAATGTGCAAGAAGATAATTTGTGACAGATTAGGCCAAGATTTTATGTAACAGCCTTTACGTAGCTTACATTGTTATGAATTCTTTACTGCAGTATCATGCTTTACTCTTCAGGGAAGTTTATTGGTTTATATCATTATTGAATCAAATGCTAATGGATAGTATTAATAAAGGAGGAAATTAGGTTAGGGTTTTTTTAACCCACTCCAACATTTTCTACTAGAAAGGAGCAAAGTGAACTCACCTTGGCAGTAAATTTTTTTCTGATTATACTGTAAATATGTACTTTTGTGCTAAAACCTGCAACTGACAAAGCAAATAAGGAGGCTGTACAACCAATAGATATCCAACGAGGATGTCAAAGATCATCCCCTATGTGATCAGATTTCACATCTTAAAAGGATAAAAAAAAGACCATAATAACTTTCTGCAGGTTTATGGACTGGAAAAGCCTCTCAAAGTGTTGAGTATCTGCAGAGCATACAAGCTGTTTTTCTGTAAACTCAAGATCAAGTTTTCCATATTAAACTCAAACTTATAATGAGATGTGGTCTTTAAGGTCCATGTATCGTGAAGTCACAGCCCTGTATAATGATTTCCCCCTTTTTCTCTCTCTGAAGGGTTCTTCAGCCCTTGGGTGATTGCAATCATCCCAGAGAATTCACTGGGGTTTTTTAATATCATGTCAGATTTAAGAGACAAGCAGATTTCAAAAGCAAACTAAGGATAAAATCAATATTATCTAATTGCAACACAGACCCACAGCCTCTGCCACTGGTAATCCCCTGACTCAACTGAGATATCAGTGAGAACTACCACTGAGCCATGGTCTTCTTGACCTACTTTTAACTCAGCTCAGAGCAACATTTTCTGTTTTGGAATAAGTTGAGTACTTAGAAATCAGGTACTACTAAACAAGGGCACAACTCTTTTTTCTAGAAGCAGATACCTAACCACAACTATCCATTCTAGCTGCCTAAAAGGCAGCTCACTTGGTGACCAGAGAAAGCTCAGTTGCCCTAAATTCTGATAATTCATTATTTGAGTCGCCATTTCCTACAGCCTATATTTTCTTTATCTCCGGTGGATCTCTTGAATAATTAACAGAAAGTTTACATCTCTCTTCCTCATATCAGTTGGTGTCAACTGTGGAAAAGCAATCTCATCTTAGCTAATAGAAAAAAATAATAGAAATAGGAAGGATTTAATGTGTTTGGTGAGGGTGTTTTGCTACTTTGCTTCATTTCTGACCCAAGAAATCTGATGCTTGTCAGATGAAAAAAGAAGGTCTGGCCCTTACAAGGGAAATGGTAAAAGACAGAACAGTTTAAAAGGTGCAAGATCTCTTAATAGTTGCAAGGGCTTACAAAGAAAGTGACTGCTTCCAGAACATCCTATACAGACTGAAGGTGGTGTGTGTGTATTTCCAGAAGAAAAAAACCAAACAGTCCAAGTTCTAGTATATCCTACTATTTGCTTTCTTTGAACTATTCTGAAGGGAAGTTTATGTCCAAAACAGACAAAACCTACATAAATAATAACGGCAATAATAAAAAAAGCACAAATTACATTCCAAATAATTTCTATATTACCTAGTCTGTATATGAATTACCAACCTCCTTGTTCATGTTTTTTCAGCACATGGAATTTAGTACTGAACTAAAATTCTTTCTCATGTTTTTATGTGTCTGCATCTTTTTATTTATATACCACACACAAACCTACAGCTAAGCCACACATACAACTTCTTACCAGTATTTGTCAACAATATGAGCTGCTAATCTTAGCTAAAGCGACAAGAAATTATAAACAGTTGGAGCCTCAAAACCACAGTCCTTATCTCGTCATCAACTCAAGAAGAAAAACATTGTCCATCCAATCAGGACATTTTGAGGGGAGACTGGGGAACTTCAGTTTGTATTATTCTCTAGAAAAGACCCAAGAAACATTTAAATGTAGTCTGTGCTTTTTCATTAATACCAGTCTTATGGACTTCTTTTGTTTACACTCCATTTGGCATATTTTGTCTCTAGTGCCTCAAACTCTGTTTGATATGACCACCCAGTGCTTTAAAAACTCCATCTATGGCAAGTCTAGATTTCTACAAAAGGAAAATCCTAAAGAAAAGAAAATAAAAATAATTAATCAGTGGGCTATTTTTATTCCTTTTTCTGTCCTTCATTTTCCTTATGAAGAAGAATGAGTGTGCAGCACAAATTCTTATTGAAAGTTAAAAATTGCTTATATAAGTTCATGTTAGCATATTCTGCAGCAGATTTCCGACATATGAGTAAAGAAAATAATGAGTAATAATAGGAGATGGCAATACTTTCTGTAGATCACCACTGTATAGGGACGAGATATATTTGCCAGTGGGCTTAATTTGTGCTTGCTCACATACACTCAGGAGACATTTCTCATTCCAGGCTTAGGAAAGGAACATCCTGTAGTGATCACAGCCTTTTGCTGTCTGTGACTCCCTCACACACCTTGCACATATGCACAGGCATTGCTTTGCCATGGTTTCCTCAGTGGAATTACCCAGATTGGGACAGAAATACTGAAAGGGCAAGGCCTGTTGCTGTTGTAGCCCTCCCAACCCTGTCCCATCACTCCACGGATTGGAAAGACATGTGGAGGAGATCGTATCTGTGAAACACAAATATCCAAACTTTTTCCCAATACTGTGGAATGCTGATTGTGGCAAT
Source organism: Lycocorax pyrrhopterus obiensis (assembly GCA_014706295.1). Lineage (NCBI taxonomy): Eukaryota > Metazoa > Chordata > Aves > Passeriformes > Paradisaeidae > Lycocorax > Lycocorax pyrrhopterus. The sequence continues at coordinate 9,503,142 of JACSVZ010000007.1, read as the reverse complement.
GGCCCTAAAGCTGGAGAAAAATCAATCTCTCACTGACATGTACACGTCCTTCTGAGTCATACAGACAGAGCCTGCAAGTGCTCCTTTTGCAACCGAATAACCGATACGAGAAGAAACAAAATCCCAGGGTGTCCCCAGTACCTGTGCAGCCTTTCAGGGACACAGACAGGAAGCGGTCTCCAGGTTCCTTGCCGTGTCTGTGTTCCTCTGTGCATGAGCTGCACAACCACTTATTGCACCTTGTACAGAGGCTGTGGGCAGGTCTCTTCTCTTTGCACATGGAGCAGCTCTGAGGACAGAAAGTGCAATTACATACATGCATAACAAATCAGCTGTACAAGCTCTTATCTTTAATAGACTATGATTCAGATTGCTCAGCTTAATATTTTTTGCCCTCAGACTAAAGCAATTCAAGTTATTTTAAGAGTCTGGTTGTAACTGTGTAACATTCAGAAAAATACATAAAACATCCTAATGGTGAAACAATTTAGAAAACAACATGGGGACACCCACAAACTGTTAATGAAAAACTTAGCTCCTATCCTCTAAAGAGTTGATCAGAAACTAGCTCAATTTATGTCTTGATATCACACGTGGTGAAGTGGAAACACAAGGCATAGGAACATGAGAAGAACTGGAAACCTTAATTAAGTATTCTCTCTATTGATTCAACAGATGTGGGGATGCCCTTTGCTGTACAGGCCATGCTGCCTGGCCATGTCACTAAGGGGAAAATGAAGAGAGCAGCACATAAATGAAGTGGGTAATTCGACATTCGGTATCCAGAACGAACTCAAGAGTAATTTCACGATAGCTACAATGATAATTCTTCTGAAAAGGATTTGCTCTAGGCATAAAACACCTTGTTTCAAAACTCCCAGTTTTCATGGTTTTGTCTCACCGCAGCCACAAATAGGTACTAATGGGCAGAGTGAGCACAGTGACATGAATTTACCGTCATCAAAGCATAAAGGCTTTAGCACCACTATATTAAACTGAAGCATTTCCTCCAAGGTTACAATTTACCTACAATATCGTTCCTCAGTATTGCTGCTACTCAGGGCTACTCAAGCAAATAAGAATAGATGGCAAAATCACTTCCTATGGTGTTCTTTCTGCTGGGCATCAGCTCATCTTCAACTCAGCTATGACGGCATCCCAAGTATTTGATGGGAAACGTGAAGAGAAGGACAGCAGCCTGTGCTCAGCTCATAACCCCTGAGGCAAGTTCTGGTGAGGGTAAGGGAAGAGTTTCTCCTCATGGTGGATCAGGAAATAGAAAGTCTGAAAGAAGAACTATTGCAGTTCCTGGCTGGTTGTCTCAGTTTTAAATCACAGCTTTAACATTTAGTGGAACATCCACATCCACCTAAATTCTGAGACACAAGTGAGTCAAGCTCTGACTCACTTCAGCACAAGAAGAAAAATTTTTGTTCTGCTAAAATTAATTTAAATTTTATCATTCCCTTCTTTAGGTCTGGCATTTCACAACAGATCTCTTATCAAGCCATTACTCAAGAGTTTCTAAATATTCACAATCTTTCTCAAACAGATTGGGTAACTCTTGACAATAGACAACAAAGTTTTAAATGTGTTTCATTGTCTAGAGAGGGAATTGTTTGTGCAAGCCAATATGCTATTTTAGCCATTTGCTTATCAACAATGTTTTCCAAAAGGTACATACAAAAATTTAAACCAAAAAGCGTAATAAAACTTACATAACCAAAATGCAAGGATATTTAATTTGGAGAACAAAGATGTTATATAAAAAGAAGTTTCTAAGCTAAAATGTACCCACCTCTAGGTCCAGCCTAGGGGGCAGGTAAAAAGTTGAGGGATGCTCTGCCTTCTCTGCCATAACCAAAAGTGCTTAAACACAGGTTTACCTGTAACAGTTCAGCTGTCAGTCTGACTGGAATTTATATTGACACTCTACTGCGTTAACATCACTTTTAAGGTGCCGAGTGTTCCCAGAGTTACATTATTTATGATGTGGAAATGGGTTTTTGGGCAAGAGATTCTGAATTGCATATTTTTGAAACTCCTGCTGCTGGCACGTAGCACATTCTATCATTCATGCTTCACTCTCTCACACACGGAGAGACATCTTGCTTCCAGACACTTTGTTACGAGCCTTGACGGATTCCCATTTGAACACATCAGGGAAATTAGGACCATGACGGCAGCTCAGCTGTGTCTCAGCTGGATGATCTGGTGCTTCTCCTTTTGATGTCACTGATGGTGAAACTGTGGCTTTAATTTGGGGTGTGATGGTAGTGGTTAAAGATAGAAAGCGAGCAAAGCTACATGACTTGACTTAATAAAAAGGAAGCCAAAAGCTATGAAGGTTCACGAGTTGCTCTAGGGTACTCGTATGCTCCAGTGAGAAATCTGCATTACTGAACTGCTCTTAGGACTCCTGAGGGATAACAGAAAAGAAAAACCTTCTTTTAAGGATGGTTTGAAAAAATAATCTAATGCTTTTGAAGACATTAGATATTCTCATTTGATTTCCTTTCTACACAAATTCTCATTGAAAAGTAAATGATGCAAGTCACAGTAACTAAGAAATCCCAGTATAGTAAGTGCATTTTAAACACTCAGCAGTATCTTATGAATTTTCTTCCCCTCTTTGGAGAGTGCATGTGAATACACCCCTTCTTGTTTTAGACCAACTTCTGTTGCACTCTACAAGAAATGTGTACCTGAAGATGTCAGTACACTTTGCTTGCCTTAATTATTTTTATTTCCCCAGAACGCTCTGTGGATTAGGTTACACATTCTTTACTTTTTAACAATACCCAACTTTCTCTGTCCCTCCTGTCCACCCAAATTAGTGGCAACTACAAAGCTGTGAGAATAGTCCTGCCTGTTCACTGGGTATTTAACAGAAGTGAAATCCATCTACATACAATGTCAATACAAGGCAAAAGTAGTAATCCAATGTCTTCCTTTGAATCCATTCCCCAATGGGAAACTGCAATATGATGTGAGGTTTTTTTTTACCATTAAAACAGACAATCAGAAAATTACAACTGCTCACATGACCTAATGGGTGATGTTGGTGTAACCATTTAGTCAAGAGTCAGCTTCTGAGGCCAGCAGGTAGAGAGAGGGGATCCTCCCCTTCTGCTCAGGCCACATCCGGAGTATTGTGCTCAGTTCTGGGCTCCACAGCTCAAGAGAGACAAGGAGCTCCTGGAGAGGGTCCAGCAGAGGCCACGAAGGGGATGAGGGGTCTGGAGCATCTCTCTAATGAGGAGAGGCTGCAGGGAGCTGGGCCTGGTTAGTCCAGAGAAGGCTGAGAGGGGATCTCATCAGTGCATGCAAATATCTCAAAGATGGGTGCCAAGATGATGGTGCCAGTCTGTTTTTGGTGGTGCCCAGGGACAGGACAAGGAGCAATGGCCATAAACTGAAACACAAGCAGTTCCACCTCAAAATGAAGAAAAGCTGTACACTGGGGATGGCAGAGCACTGGAACAGCTACCCAGGGAGGCCATGGAGTCTCACTCTCTGGAGGCATTCAAACACCACCTGATGTGTTCCTGTGTCACTGCTCCAGGTGACCCTGCCTTGGTGGGGGAGTTTGACTGGATGATCTCCAAAGATCCCTTCCAATCCTGACAATTCTGGGATTGTTCACTTTGTGTTGAGAGCAGAGAGGGGAAAATGAGGAATCCAAGACATTCAGTGCCTTCCTAATGTGTTGATTATCACAGATACATTAGTATCAATATTTTTAATGGACTCTTTAAAATATAGAGAGGAAAATTCATTCTTCAACTAAAGTTTTAAAATTACTGTGAAGGCAGTATGTCCACCTCTAGTAATGAAGTAATTACAGTGCTGCATAAGCAAACTATAAGAGAAGCTGTTGTTCAAAACGAGATTTGCTCTGTTTTCAGTGTTCATCTGGCAGTGTTTCAACAACCCACAACTTGGTGGCTTTCACCTACCTTTGCCATAGCTGAATCACCAATGGGAAGGTCCTTGAGGAAGAAATTCTCAATTACATCCCTTGCAAAGCAGGTCTGTTTGCACACAGGGCAGGAAAGGATACCTGAATTTAAAAAAAAAGGGAAAAAGAAAACCACCACAAATAAAACGATGCACACCGGCCATGCGAACCAGGAAATTATATAAACCACGCTTCAGTATTGTGGCTTTTTCATATCACATGGGCAGTTCCAGGAAACTAAGCCATTCTTCAAGCCCTAAGTGGCTAGGCCTAATTCAATACATAGAAAAGAAAAACAAAGCAATACAAATCCTAGAAAAACACCATCTTTCAGGAGACTTATTCCAGTGTTTATTGATGATATCTGCATGTCCAAATTCTCACCTGGCTTAGAGATGATTAAAACTGAGCTGCACTTTAAACTGTATCCCCTTGTTACACATCTGCTTGTGCTTTCTGAGATTTCTCTACAGCTCTAGACCAGCTTTACCCACCAGGGGTGCATCACAGCATAAAACACACACTCCTTAATACCAGTTTCACAGTGCAGGATGCAATCCAAGCGAAGTGACAGGGGAGTAACATGCTGCTAGCCGAAGCAACGAGTCAGAAAAAAGATAAAAGATAAAAAAAGTTTCATAGGGAAAATTATCATAGTAAATCCAGAGGTGGCGAAACAAGATCTCCCCTAAAGCAAAGCAAAGTGAGCGGCAAAACCTGGCTCCACCTTCATTAACTACTGAGCACAACTGGGGTCAATCTCAGTGTCTGCCTGGGCTGAGAACCAAGAGCTCAAGCAGGTGTCCATACCTGCACACCTGCATTTTTGCACCTCTGCTATTTCATTCCTTGACTCTTTTGGGCTAGCTCTATTATATTTGGCTAGAAGCTCCAGTGTGTTGGTTTGGGGCTTTTTGTAAAAGGCCACTGCATGTTTCTGGCCACATTCCTGCAAACTACTGTAGATGTGAAAACAGTCCTTTAGAGAGGGTGGTGGTGTGTCAGTCTATTTCACCTTATCAAGGCGTGGGGTTTTTTTTAATCCAAGTTTTTTCCATTCTCTTGAGAACAGAATTCCAGTGCTCACCTTGCCAAGTCATCTATTTATGATAACTAACAACAGTATTTTCTATGACTGACTAGTTTAAACTCACTTAAAGCAAGGTTTTAAAGCAAAATCAGTGACAACATTCTACTGTTGAATGTGCTTTTTTTCCTTAACTCAAAATTATTTTTGCGCATGGAGAGTGGCCTGTAAGTTAATTAAACCTTAAGGTGTCTATTACTCTTCCCATTACACCATTATCAGAGACTCTCATGTTTTCCAGGTTCTTGGTATTTACTGTCCCTTGGGACATGACTCCTGCAGAGGGAAAATGCTAATTCCAAGTGTCTCCCAATTTCAGAGCTGGGCTGCTGTGACTTTAACAGCAGCATTTTACATTGACAGGGACACACAGACCCCAAAACGTTCCTACATTTCCACTTGTGACAAAAGCACTCTCAGTCAGATGTCTGAACACATCCACTTCCATTCACAAATGTTTCAAAGAAACTCTGAGTTCTAGTACGTCTCCTTTGAAGAGTATCCCTTACTAAGAACCACTTCCATGAGGCTTAGATCTTTTTTAGCCCAAATCTTGTAAAAAAGCAAAAGCATAATTGTTTTCTCTTTCTCAAGGCTGCATTTACAACAGAACTGTGATTTGAGGGCCCAAGTAGCAGGCCATGATCTACCTAAACTATTCCTTTAACTGTGCATTTCCCACAACCCTGAGCGTCCATGCAGACATGAGAAGGAGCAGGCTGTACCCACAGGTGGCTGTGCTGCTCAGCCACGAGCCACCCCAGGGGAAAGGGCAGCACAAGCAATTTCCAATGCTCTGCTCATCAGGCAAGTAAACTGAGCCTTGTTTAAGGGTGTTTGCTGGCAGGAGTTACAAAGATGCTAAAAAATTCTGATAAAGATGCTCACGATGGCAGAAAGCTGAGGAAGACTTTTAAACAGTTCCTTTACTTTGCATCCTTCCTATAAGGACTGCAGCTGAAAAAGTATCTGAATTACTTAAAATTCTTGTCGCTAATCACATCTTCATGTGCTATACCCTAGCACAACACAATTCTTTTATATTGGAGCCACTGAAATCTCTCCATGCTTTCCTAAGTCACAGTGTGTGAGACTTTTAGGTGCCTGCTAGCAGCTCTGTCCTCAGGAGACAGGTAAAAGCAGCAGGAGGTCAGACAAGCTGTGTTACACTGACTGTGCCTCCTGCTCTTTGTAGATGGTGCTTACTACAAGCACCGGTGAATTGCAGGGCTAATTCCTGGGAGCCGAAACTCTTCTCAAGTTTCTCTGCCAGCCCTGTACGAAGTGACACAGCTGGAATAAAAAGACAGACCCATTCTGATTGATAAGCAAGACACCTACTCTGCAAGCAGCTTCTCAAATAAGTCTCTCGGGACATGCTGTAATTCCCAGCGCAGTCAATAGGAAACAAGCTCCTGACTTCACAGAGCCGCCTTGAGCCCCTGGAGACCTGGGATCAGTTTCTTTCTCCCACATCAGCATTGCCAGTTCTTGATCAGGCTAACACTGAGAGAAGACCTCCATACTGAGGCTACATAATACTCTGCAAATTGACCAAAAGGGAAATAGCCAACAGGTTATTTTCTGAAGTAAGAAACCCATGACTCTCACAGGTACTCTCTCATTTACATGCCATATGGCTGAGCACACAGAAAACATTTCTGGGATCAGCTGCTCACTGGGAAACAAAGGCACGGGGCTTTGTCACAGCAAGAACAACTTCTATTGACACACTGCACTGGGTAAAAAAAAGTTACTATTGAAGTTACTATTTTATTGTGTTCCAACACTGTTCTGTTCGTGCAGAATGTTAAATCAAATTATACCAATTGAATGATACTTCATGGAATGCTTTTTGGCCTCAGGCACATTCACGTGAGCTTTAAATTCTGCTAATTTGTTACAAACCAGTGAAGCATAGAGTACAGTGTAATTAGAATGCATTAGTTTGATAATGAGCAAGACAACCTTTATAGTGTTTTTAAATTTGAAAAAAAATTAGAGAAAACTTCGATAATTTTCACACTTAGAAAACACAAATCATGCATGGATTTCAGTTCTGTACAAAATCCTCCCTTATATATATTGAGAAATGCAATCAACAGTTTGAAGGTAAATGACATTACTGCTGATTAATATTAGGAGATATCTAAAAGTGATGACCTGGATGGCAAAGCACAATTTTCTCCCAGGTTTTAGATCCAGCTTGTGCTACTAAAATGAGCGTTGTTCCAGAGAAACAAACAGAGCAAGTTGCAGGGATCAGAACTTTGTTTTAGACTGACTACCACAGACCACCAAGTACAGCTTTGATTGTGTAAATGCCACAGTGTGTCTTAAATATCCAAGTAACTGTAAATTATAATGATTTTAAATCTAAAACTCCCTTGAGATGAACAGAAGACATGCAGAGTCGTCAGCTTAATTTAAAAAAAAATTTTTAAGTTTTTTAAAAGAGCAGTTAACAGGAAAAATAATGGGGACACCACAGCAATAGAGTATTAGAAGTAATTTTCTACTCATAGGTGGGCTAATCAAAAACACCTAATAGTGAATTCTGTATCTAAAAGTTTATTAAAAACACAGGAGACAAATTTGTACCTTGCTAAAAGAGGAACTTCCTGAGCGTGGTGCCTTTGGAGATCACACTTGTTCAGCTAATTGGGCTTATTTGATATCTTTTCCACTTAATAAAAATCTGTGCTCTCTGGAAATGGAAAACCTTTTTCAATAGGAATTCCCCAAAGAATCCAAGGTTAGCTTGGCATAATAAATACACCCCAAAACGGTTTGTGGAGCAATTAACCTGAAATTAAGCAAACCTCACACACACATTTACAAACAGCCACAAGCAGCATCACGCTGTGCTCATGCTCAGAGTGCAAACCACCAGTAAGGCACACTTTCCCAGAGACCCCTTACCTGGGCTCTGGGTAAAGAGCCAGAGAGCTGCCCAGAGAGTCACCTGTTTGGGGGGACAGGTGGGTGGTAAGGACTGCCCACCCAGGGATTCCCTGGAATCAGGCAGTGCCGTGGTGCAGACTGAAGTCACTCCACCTCTCACGGGCTACCTGGGGCTGCTCCCTCTTCTTTGGCCAGGAATGCTGGCAAATCAGCAGGGAAGAAAGATGTGCTGAGCCACTACAAGGTGCAGAGGTTTTTTCCTCTTGCCTTCTTTCTTGCCCTTGCCTCTAGGATTCATTCAGGCCTCAGAAAGCTTGCCTTGGTTGTATTTTTCCCAAATAAAAATCCCGTAGTCGAAATGAACGGCAGTGTCCTACTTCCTTTCTTGCCTGGGTCTTCACTCAACCCTCAGAAAAGGCTGGACCAGAAGGAAAGAGAGGAGCTTTTCCAGATCCAGGTAGCAGCAGGTCTTACAATGCCATTCACTCCCACAGTAGTTTTTGCAAGACCATTCCCTGAATATTTTTCTTGCCTTCCCACCTTAGCACTGCCTCCAGACAACACTGTTAATCTGTTTTAAGAAGCAGACAGCTCATTTAAATATATCATTATTAGAGCACTGTGGGTGAAGGGAAGAGTAGTCAGAAGCCCTGGAGACTCACTGTTTGTACGTATGAGAATGATGCAATTTCTGGAGCTAAACAGCAACTCAACCAGGAATTACAGGACTCAAACAACAGCTTACATATTAAAGGATCAGGAGCCAAATTCAGCTATGGTACAACCAGGATGCCTAAAGGGAGGCCATTATTGATATCAAAACCCCTAGAAGCCGCAAAAAACTGACAGAGATGTTGACACATTCTATTTTTGCATGGTAATTAAATTGGTAGGAAGGAGGGAGGAACACTTGCATAAATTATCTTTTAGAAGTTCAGAGCCTCCTGCTGTTTAGCACTTGAAATTGTTATTTGTGACATCCCATTTCACTGCTAAAGAGATGACCACGAATTTAGAAAGGCTAGCAATGGTCCTAATGTTGGATTTAAGCCCAGTTTCATTGTGTTGCACAGAATAAAGCCCTACTTCGGGATTATATGCAGGTTAAACCACATATAAGATATTCCCAGAGTATTTGAGTTATCAGCAAGTACTGAAGAATCACTGGAGACCACATGGTATTGAACAGACTCCTACAAAGTGTCACCACGTGAGGGATGTGGAGGAACAGTCCCACACCTACATCCTTCCAGGGCCCCACTACTCCTGTAACTCCCATCCCAGCGGGCTTGTGCATCTGAACACCACCACGAAGGGCACCAGCACTGGAAAAGAGATGTGCAACTCTGTGTGTGGCTATAAACATAGCCATGCTCACATGTACGGGCACCTCTGAGCCCTGAAAAGTTCCAGCAGCAGATGTCTACTCTGCTGAACGAGTTTGCAGCCCTTTTTCAGCAGCCACCATGTTTATTTCCAGTCTCACACTCCCATCAGCAGGAGTAACTCAACAGAGAGTTGGGGGGAAAAAAAATGGTATTTCAGAGGCAGCGGATCAATTAGTCAGACACAGAAGCCCAGTCTGGACACTCCAACTCCACACCAAAATCATATGATTTGGATATCCAAAATCAGCCTTCAGGAAAACAACAAGGTTCTGCCTTATTCTGCTCACGCCCCAGCTCCCCACAGGCCGGATCTCTCACATCCCACAGCACTTCTTCTGTTAATGGAAGCTGCCACACTGCATTGGACCCAGCAATAATAACTCTCAGACAGAGTGCCCCTTTGTAAAAGCAGAAATAAAGAAAGAACTAGAATTTCTGAGTGCTTCCAAGGTTTGGACACCACCTATACTGCAGCAATCTAATTTGTGACAGAGCTACGGATCATTTACAGAAATCATCTCTGAAGTGCCAACTGTAACCTCTCCCCCACCCATGGACACCCAGTACATGAAAAGCCACAGCTCACAGTTTTGTTCCAAGGTCTTCCAGTCTGGTCAGGTTTAAACAGAAAGAACCCTCAAGCTGACTGCCTCAGAAATAAATCAATGCAGATAATTTACTTATGATTATTATGAGAATCGATTACCATAAAGAAACAAACAGTGGAGCTACCACGCACGCCACATTTGTACTTGCTGTCCACACGTTGCACCTATTCCTCTGCTCTTTTTCCTCCAACAACCATCAAAATAATTATTCTCAGAGAGCATTAACCACAGCTCAAGCTGCAGGCATAATTTACACTTCCTTGGAGACCCAATTATAGGTTATAGGAAACAGCTCTGAAGACAACCTCCCACTCTACAGTTTCATATTTATATTACTAAACCCCTCATTGTTTCACTTGCCTTTTGGATCTGGCAGCCAAACAACACAGTGCAAAGGGCTGACTAACTTTAAACCCATTTTGAGTCAACTAAATATATACCTTATGAACAGTTTCTCTCTTTAGAATAACCTTTCTACTTCCCTTTTTAGAAATAAAACACGCACTTGGTGCTAAGTGGCTCTAAATAAAGCAAAAGGGTGTTCTCCTTCAGAATTAATAGATCATTCCATTGCAGCACTTGCCTTGTAAGAGTGCATCAAAACTCAAAAAGGTTATTGGGTATCCTGGAGAAACCACAGCTCTCCCAAGGCAGCCAAACTGCCTCCCTGTAAACTAAATTGTGGTTTAAAGAACTCTGTAGATATTTTTTGTTTGTCTGTTTATTTTTTATTATTTAAATACAGGCTGAATACAAGCTAAGGCACTGTGTGTTGACACCTGGAGTCTCCTGAAGCCAGTGCACCACACTTCCTATGCCAAAACTTCATACTGAAAACGAGCCTAGGGCCAAAGGAGTACTAGAGCTCCATCCTTTTCCTGAAATAAACCCCCCTGAGGATATCTCTGACCAACACCTTGCTGACTTTCGGATGTACCTCACTAACAAGTATTCACAATTAGGGATCCAGATAGATAGATAGATAGCACCTACCATACAAGCTGAAGAAAACTTTCTTTTCAGCAGTAAGTAATAAAATGCAGCAAGTGGACACCTGTCAGTAGTTGAAAGCATATTTGCTCTCTTTAAAAGTCTGGTTTTCTCTTGGTTTTACCCAATCTGTTTGCAGTTTTCTAATACATATCCCTATTATATTTCCTGGCATTAAGTTAACACAACACAAGCATGGACAGTTTTTGACTTATGCAGAGAATATGGGTAGAAATTATGCAGCCAATTTCCAGGATTTTTGTTATCCAACCTCGAGAAGTACAAAAGGGCCAAGAACATTTTTTAAATGAAATTGCAGAAAGTAATAGCTCAGCACACAAGTTCAATACAAAAACATAATACAATTAAATCCACCACTTCACAAAGCAATTTACAAAGCTGGGCAACTACTAATAACATTTTACTTTACAGGTTAGACTAATTACCCAATTTGGTCACAAAATGTTAAGAGTACCAGGGCTTATATCAGTTAGCAGAAATCTGCAGAGTGTTTCAGCACATCTCTTCTGATCTGCCCTGTTCTCAGGGGTCTTAACTGTGATTGAGCAGCAATTACCTGCGATTTCTCTTTTCTTTAAGAAAAAAAACCAAATCCTTTAGCTGAGACAGTCTTGCAAAAACACGAACTTCTCACAACAATGCACCTCCACTGGTCCTCATTTGACTACTTTTGGAATTAATGTGTCGATGATATTTAAAGTACTAAATCAATTTATATCACTGAACATCTTACAGAGAGGAAGATTTGCAGATGTGGGGTAATCTATTTGGGCATCCACCTCCAGTTCAGGGAGGAGGGATAAGCACAGGAACCTAGGTGAATCTGGTTTTGCATGCATTTCATGAGAAAGAGCCAGACCCAAGAAGCCAAGGCAGCATGCAAGAGCCAACCTTGTACCACGAGTGGCAATTCACACAGGTAGGAGCCTGGGAAAGTCCTCATCTGACAGCCTTCCATCTCAAGAGATGTGAGAATGTTCTCTTTTTCTTCCCCAAGCCCTCTGTTCAAAATTATTCTTTCCCATGCAGTAAACAGACTAAGAGCACATAACATGCAGATCTGCAGAGCAGGAGAACGTGCATTCTCTGTTACAGGAAGAGAAGGAATAAAAATAGGAAAGCAACACTGGCCTAAAAAGAAAAAAAAAATAGAAAAGAAAGACTTGAGAATCTTAAATTTCCCTTCATAGAAAAAGCATATGTAGGAGCCAAACTCACAAAGATAACTTTCTTTTTCCACTCAAATAACTCCCACACTCCCAGTTCTCACAGCTATGAATAAATTCTGATGTCTATGCAGCTTTTCCAGAGGAGCTCTGGCTGCTGCCTCAGGGCCTTCATTCATGAGTCACCTTAAACACACAGGAATAAAAGTAAGTTCCAACACCAACCCCCATCAAAAGTCAGGGCCACTTACCTCCAGCTTCTCAGCAATTTCAGTACAAAACAATAAACTAGAAAAGAGCTTTATGTTAGCAGAGTACGACTTGTAGTAAAGCATACAGAAACCTGCACATTCAAATATTCCTTTTGTGACAAATGTCAGAATGACTTCACTTGCAATACATTCAGTTTTCCCATCCTTACATCTTGCTTGAGGAATTCACAGTGAGTAAGGAACCCACTTTTCTTACAAGCAATATTTTATATTTACTCAGCTAAAATGGCTTAGCACTTGCACTCACAGTTTATCACTAGCACCTAGTGATAACAAAAGATAACTTAAGATAAACTTAAAGATAACACTGAAAACTGAGTTGGAATTGTACCGCCCATAACTCAGCAACCAGTGCAGAGAAGACAAGCAACATTTAACACCGTGCCCTCAGAAGAGTTCACAAATTCATCCTGCCTGACCTATGGTGGCTGCAGTTTCAGCCACTGACTTAATTAAGAGACACAGATGTTTTGGTTTTGCTGCTTCCCTTGCTCATAGATTAACTGAGTCTCTGCACCTGCTGTCTCACCTCATTTACTGGGTCATCACTGTTCATTATTTCTTTTCTCTAGTCTTGCTCTTTCCCACAGAAGTTCCCTATCTACACAAGAATGAAGAAGTAAACAGAGAAACTTCAGGAATACAGAAACAAACTAGTATTTATTCCATTTTGCTACAGACAAACAATTCCTCATCCACTCGAATTCCTGATCCAGCTTATAGAAATATCCAGTATTTTTACAACTCATGAGAATCTCTAGATGCACTTCATCCAAGATCAGCAAGTGGTAGAAATTCACTTTTCCACTTAGTAAACAGAAGGAAGGAGGAGAGGAATGGCTGAGATGTCAAATGAGGATACATAAAAACTAATGGAGTGCTTGTTTCAGCAGTGTTTATTACAGACATCCCTCAGACTTTAGGCCTACTATGACTGAGCATTAAAATTTTCAAGGAGACATTACTTGAAATGACTGCCTCACTCTCCTTCTCTCCTTCTCCTACCTTCCTATCTTTCTCTGTCTGTACCCTACACATGAACAGCCTTTTTCCTTGGCCTTTTCCTTTAGCTTTTGTGTTTTGCTAGCCTTTCAACAGCCACCTCTTAACCCTGATTCCATTTGTTCTCAAACCTGAATGAGTCTAGTTTATGTCATCTCATCAATTCTCATCACCATCACCTCAGGGAAGGTATCTTCTCTTCCTACACATTTCTAAAATCTGCTACAGAAGAGATAATAAATGATGCCTCTTACTCAACTGAAGTTCAAAACCTGTGAAAATGCAAGTTATCGATAACGCCTTTGCTCCTCTTATAAATTAGCAATGAGCCTGGAATGCTTCCCCACGGCAATTAAGACTCATTCAGTTAAAATTACTATGTTCTGTCATCTAGGTTTTACTCCAAAAAAAGTTACACATTTTCTATTAATATCACTACCAAAAACAGAACAAATAACTTCAGGATTTCAAAAGGCACAGCCAGAAATGCTTCTCACCCTCGCTAGTTTACTCAGCTTGTTAGGGTGAGTTAGCCACAAGGGTTCAGGTAGAGAGAAACAACATTCACAACAAGATAAAAGGAAGAGTTTCAGTGCACCAGAATACACATATTCTAATAATTATTATTACCTCTGTTAGAAACAAAGAACTGGATGTTTTTGTGTTGTTGTTGTTGAGGAGGCACTGAAGAACAGGGTGAAGGAACAACAAAACTATCACCACAACCATAGACCATAGAAAGGTCCAGCACGTCAAAAAGATTGCAAAAAAGATTTGGTCTGGAAGCTATCTTGTAGCATTTATTCATTTATTAAGCTAAGAAAATCAAATATTCATAATTTCAACTTGATAAGTGAAACCTTCAGCCCATTGTGAAAAATGTTAAAATGTTGCCTGTGTCATTCCTCTTCAAAACACTGCTGTTGGATCTGCTCATACAAACCTTGACTCTCCCAGTTCATCAGTTTAAAGCAGTGCTGTAGAAGAATAGGCTTCTGAAAGTACTTCTCAATCCATCTCTTTTTATAATACTGTATTGCAAAGAGCACCAGCCAGAAATTTTTAAATATTACCTTCATAGAGAACTTCATACTCAGTGGGAATACAGCTGTATCCTTGAATCAAATCCGGAAGGCAGTCCTTGCAGAAGGAATGGAGGCACGGCAGCATTCTGGGGTCCCTCCTCCGCAGGTCCCACTTGCACACCAAACAATTCCTCAGCAGATCCAGGGTTTCCATTCCTGCTGGCTGAAGTCTGGCCCCGAAAACACGAAGAGTCACAAAATGGCTCATGACAAGCCCTGCACTTCACAAAATACTTAATCACTCGAGCGCAAACCAGAGGGCAACACGGGATGCACGATCAAACAAACAACATTCATTTAGCCTCTGTGAAAAAAGAAGTATCTTGCAGCTGAAAATCATATACCTGCTTTACAGAGGAGAATATCTTTGCAGATTGTTGTGCAGGAAAGTGTGGTTTAAGGTTTACAAACCATGATCCCACTATCTCTCTAGTATTTGCAACTTCTGTAAAAACTGAACTAATCTGTTCTATTGATCTACTTACAAAGCTGAATTGTCACACGCTGTACATTTCCTGCTAGAAGCACTGAAACTGTGCAATTAAAATGATGAGATTCTCTGACTGCTTTTAAAATTTCACGCAAAAATTTTACAGTTTTCAGGTAAAGAAAATAATACCCATACATCCATCATTTCAGCAGAAAGGTGCCTAGAAAAATGTAGAGCATCTGCTGACAATCTTCTTTATAGAAAATGCACTTTGCAGTAATCAAGTTTTGATTATCAAGATGACCACAGATCAGATTATAGACCAAACCTGAGCTTCCCAGTGTTCCTCCTGCCAGCCTAAGCTCCCCAAGGTCAACTAAGAATTTTGCAGTTCATGTTTCATCCTCAGTTCTGAGACTGTGAGAGATGTTGATCAGATACAGACAGCAAAGGGCAGCTCCTGCAAGTTGTATCAGAGGAGAAAGAGCAAATAAAGCCTCATTTCCTCCGGAGTCACTCATCCAGCTGATCCAACCTCCTGGGACCAGAGTCCCATGTAGCTGCCAATTGCCCTGGCACGGTGGCCCTGCTACCAGCAGGATGTAATTGAAGCTGCAACCTCCAGATTTCCCCAGCACAGAAGAGCAGCAGCTCTAGCCTTAGGGCTGTCTATTCTCCTGAGGGATTCTGTCTTCTGGCAGATTCCAGTGGAAATGGTTAGTAAGTGGCTCTGCATTTGGGTTTTTATTCTGCAACGCAAAAAAATTATGAATGTCTCAGAAATTAACAACCAGTAGTTTTTTTAAGTGTCGTATCCTGAAGTCATTGGTATTTAAAATATTTTAGAGGAAAAAATGGACCCTATGTTAAAGTCTGCATCCTATTTCATACCCATTCAACCAGGTAGATGTCCACCATCTCGACTGACAAATTACTTAGATAAACCTACCACTAAAACTTCATATTCTAATTCCAAAACCAGAGGTCCCTTTGGAAATGAGCTGTGCCAGTTGGGCCTGTGGTTTAACTAACATTATATCAGTGTCTATTACACGAGCTTACTTTTCACAGTGCATCTTCATCGACCACCTATCAAAGGCAAATGTCACTACAGCAGCACAGTGTCCCAGCTCACTCCATCTCTGTCATTTCTTGCAGCTCTTGTTGCTAAGAAGACGAAGTAGCACCTACAAAAACATGTAATTTCTGCAGTAGGAAGTTGAGGTCTGAAACTACCACATTGTTGACACAGAGAAACCACAGCCCAAAGCATCCATGCACAGAGAACCAGTGCAAACAAAGCCTGATACTGGGAAATGCTCTGTCACCTTAAAAGCCAAATCTGGGGCTGGATGAGCAGCAACAGGTTACCACAAATTTCAATGTATGCCTTTTGAACAACATACAAAGCTGTGCAGAATTTTTTTGGCAGGAAGGGGAAGAATAAGAGGCAAAAAAATGTGTTTAAAATTTTGTTCTGAGGCAGATGTGCAAAGTAGTCAGGCAGCTGGAGGAGGAGAAGGCTGATGTATGTAAGGAGCTACAAGAAGGACCGGAAAGAGAATCCAGGGAATTACAGGCCTGACCTTTGTGCTGGGGAAGGTCATGGCGCAGATCATCTTGAGCACCATCAAGTGGCACTTGTGCAATAACCAGGGCATCAGACCCAGTCTCTGTGGGCTTGTGAAAGGCAGGTCCTGCTTGACCAGCCTGATCTCCTTCTGTGACAAGGTGACCCACTTAGTGGATGGGGGAAAGGCTGGCACAGTTGTCTGCCTGCCTGGACTTCAGTAAAGCCTTTGACACCATTTCCCACATTCTCCCAGAGAAACTGGCTGCTCATGGCTTGGAGGGGTGCACTGTTCACTACAAGAACTGGCTGGATGGCTGGGCCCAGAGAGCGGTGGTGGATGGAGCTACATCCAGCATCACGTATTAGGCAACAGCAGTCCCAGCAGCCAGTGACTGTTCCCATTTGGAACAAACTGCTCATTTATGTCATAGCTGTTCACAAGTAGCAGTACCACTGGCTAAGATGAACTATTTTATAAATGGAATGCACGTCAACCTCACCCTAAAAGCCCTCTAAATTTAACTATTGCCAAACACTAGGTTAGAAGTTGATTAACTAGGATTCTATCACACACAGTAGAAGGTAATTTGCAACTACCAACAATAATTCAAGACCTCAGCAGCAAACATAAATTAAGTGACAGTGTTTATAAGCTTTGGTCCGACACTTGAGAACCAGCTCACTGGCTTTAGTTACTTGATTTTTTACCATTAAATCCTGCTTTGGCACGCAGGGCCAAGCCTTGCAGACACCAGAAGTCCTAGTTTGATGTTACAACCAAGCAGGGATCATTTTAGGTAGTCAGTTTAAACCCAATACATCAGCACTTCACCCACAGCTGTTCGAGAGCTGTGCCACTGCTTTGCCAGCTTCAGGAAGCTTGAGGATAGCTGGCACCAACTCTGTCCCACACCTGGGAACTGCAAGAATTTTGTATCCAGCTTGGAGAGGGCAGATTGCAGCAATAACAAGGTAGAAACCCTAAATCGTTTCTTCAAACCTATTTCAGCTCTTCCCTTCTGTCCCACACTACACCCAGGGATTTCCTCTTCCTTCCCTCCTATACCTCACCTTGGTGGAAATGGGACTAGAGCCAAAAGCCTCTTGATCATAAAGCTCACTGAATGCAATTCCCATGCCAAGTCTCTTTCACACAGCATTTCTGGTACACTACTACCACTTTGCACTGCTGCACTGCAATTCTTTATCCTCCTGCTTCTCCATTCCCCCAGGCCAGGGCATCATCCCCACAGATTTCCCCTGGATGTCACTTTAGGGTACAAGAATCCCCAAGTCTCCTTTTCGCAGACAGCTGTAGAGAGGATCACCAAAAAGAGCAGCACAAATACAATGCTGTATTTAATACAGCATTGCAAAACAATGAGGTATCTGCACAGGGCAGGTACCAAACACTGCAGTCAGGCAATTCCGAAACGTAGCAAGAAACAGTGAAACCACTGACCAAAAACTGTCACAAATAACTAAGCAGATGAGATTCAAGTGTGAAGTGTCTGGACAAGTCAGGAAAGAAAAATCACAACAACCCAAACTTCTGTAAATCCGCTCATTTTATGCATTGTGTTTATTCAAAAAATTTGAATAAAACAAAAACTTTTATGCCACAAGCACACAGGCACCACCAACTTCTTTGATCTTCTCCTCTGCTCTTCTACTGAAGAACTTTGCTTTCACAATGACAGGCTGCTTGGGCAGCTTCCCCTTGCCCAGCACTTTGTAGTAGCCCTAAAAAGATTTAAAAAAGAAGTTTAGTGTTTGTAATCAGCTTGCAGGCTCCGACATTCAGGCCTGTCTGTAAGCACACACCAGTTAAAAACAAAACCATGATCACCATGACCTCATCCAGTCAATTCATTACATAAAAGGACAATCATGACATACGACCATTAATGCAACAGCTGCTGAAGTCACTGCTGGTGAGAAGTGGGGCCTAAGTGGCCAATGCAGGTGTTTGATTTGGGAGGCAGAACATCAGCACTTGGCAGAGCAGTGTCCCTGATTCGGTGGCTGGCTGAGACACAGGACATCCCAGCCAGTGAATATGGATCAGATGTTTCTGTCCGAGAACTATAGCACACCAAGACAACCACACATGTGGAGATGTGACTCGAGTCTCGAGGGTGGACAAGTGACATTGTGTGAGACCAGTTCTGCCGTGTTCTGTACGTGCCCTCAGGAACATTTCAAACGAGCCATCTTCAACCACCTACACAAAGGAGGGCAGTGCCTGTCCACAAACACACACCAGTAGGAGAAAAAGTTCTTACAGGAAAAAATGTAACGGCCTAAGTGCCTCTCCAACTACTTATAGCCCAAGAGAGCCGTCTCGAGAACCTCTGAGCCCTAAAGCACTGGAGCTTATTTGCAGTTCAGCATTTCCCCAGTGGGACAGGCAAAGCTCAGGCACTCATGGAGAGCAGGAACTCACCGAGCGCACGACATCAATGACCGGGGCCAGTCCGGCCTCGTTCTTGGCATAGTTGAGCCTCGTCTGTTCACTGACCAGTGTCCACAGCTTGTCCAGGTTGACAGTGGGACAGAACTTCTGGTTTCTCTTTAAGTGATAGTGTCTCATGCCCACTTTTCCAAAGTAACCAGGGTGACTGTGGAAGAAACACATTCCGCATTAGATCACATTTTTAAATCATCCTGAACAAGCAGAACTACAAATTGACACTGGAACAAGCATCTTACATGATCAAAGTAATCAAAATATCACATTATACCTTTTTTCAAACCAATATATGTAGGATTTAGGTGCAATAATGATTAGCATCCAAACCAAGGAAAAATAACTCCAAGTGTTTCGTCTCCCTTGAACTCACAACTCAATCCTCCTCACTGGTGAGTCTGTATTTCCAGGGAAGCCCCAACTCCATGAACCCAGGGAGGGCTGCCGTGCCTGGGGAGTTTTGGCACAGCTGTCACTAACCCGGTGACTGACTGAGCCAGGAAGGGCACAGCCAGTGAATAGAGATTAGTGGTTCCTGTCCGAGGACTCCAGCACACCAGGACCACAGGCAGTGCCCAGATGTGACTCTATAGTCTCGGGAATCAGACAACATCCCTCACCTTTACAGAGTGCAGACAGCAGGATGCAGTTTGGGTTCAACATCGCATTCTGAATTTGCTGTGTGTGCACTGTTAAGCGGGGAACACACCGTAACGGGCAAATTTGGTCAACTTTACCTAAAGCTGCACTGAACTCCAAGATTCCAAGTGAAAAGGCCTTTGATTTTAGGCTAAGTGGGGACATGAGCAGCTATAATTCCACACTTCCCATTAAAGGGAAAAACAGTTGGGATTGCAGGAAAATTTGTTTATTCACATATAAAAGTTAGTTGCTTCTACTTCACGAGCATATATGTTGCTAGTATATACTTAAAACGTTAGCTTACTATTTATCAAAGTTAATCCTGTGATGGTGCAAACCACCAGCATTACCACGTCCTCCAGGATGCTTCCTGTGTTTGCCTGAGAAGAAAAATCTTAAGTTTGTTACATTAATATTACACATAATACTTAGAAATACCTTCAGTGCTAATTTAAACTAATTAAATTAGATATTGTATCTTGTCTTGTGACAAGGTAGGAACGGAGAGAGCTGAAAGGGAGACTGCACTGCCCTGTAAGTTTAAGATGTCGCATATCCAGTACTGATCGGCCGAGCACTGCTGAAATTACAAATCCAGGGAGCCTAAAACGTGCAAGACTTGATCAGGCCATCACCTGGCAGCTGCCCCCGCACGCTGCGGCCTTCAGCACTACCTCCCACAATGCGGGCGAGCCCCTGCAACCACAGCCCCATTTTCCTGGGATCCGGGAAGAGCAGCAGCACCCCCTCGGTGCTGGGGAAGCCCCGGCAGGGCCGCGCCGCCGAAGCGCCCCAGCGCACCCGCGGCCGCCTCTCCACTCACCCACGCGGCCGTGGCCGTGGCTGACGTGACCTCTCAGCTTCCGGGTCTTCCTTAGCCTGGAAGGCTGCGGGGAAGGGGGAGAGCAGCCGTGAGCGAGGCGGGCAGCGAGCGGCAGGAGAACCCCGCGCCCGCCCCGCGGCCCGCACACCCGGGCGCCATGGCGGACCGGCCTCCCCGCACCGCTCCCGCCCGCCGCGGGCTCGGAGACGCGCCTCCCCACCACCCTCCGCTACTCCGCAAGCCTGTCCCGCCGCGGGAGCGAGGCGCGGCGGCCGCGGGGTCTCGGTCCCGGTCCCGGTCCCATCCCGATCCCGTCCCGTCCCCTCCCGGCCCGGCCCGGAGGCAGCTCCCACCATCTTGCCGGCGTGCGCGAGGGAGAGAAAGGGCGCGGCTGTCGCGAGAGCGGGCAAAGGCGCGGGGGGCGGGCGCGCAGGGCCGAGATCTCGCGAGGCTTCGCTGAGGCGGGAAGGGCAGGGCGGAGCGCTGAGGGCCGGGGCGGCGCCTGCTCCGCCCACAGCCGGGAACGGCTCCGTGTCCTTTCCCGCCACGGAAAAGCAGCGTTTTAACCAGAATTTAGGAACATTTGCGAGTGTGGTCACTTTATTAAACATCCGTAACAATGGGGAAGTGAAAACTACGTCCTTAAACGCAATTATTTGCCACACTGGAGTGTGAATTCCTGGAGCGTTAGTGTTTCTTAAGCTTGGTTTCTAGGGGTTTTTTTAAATGGATTTTGTACCGTTAAGATTTTAAACAAAACTGTACCAATTTTAAACACAGGCCTCAGCACTTCATTTATTTTTCTTTCGGATTTCCATGGTGCACTTAACAGTGTTCCATGCTCAGGAACACCATTACTTTTACCAACGAATTTAGTAGAGAAAACAATGCACTCCTCGGTTTTTGTTCATGGGATCCTTTCAGACACAGACCTCCAAGATAACACAAGGACTGCTTTATACAGCTGTAGTGTGAGGAGCAAGGAGGCACCTACAGACTTTTTGGGACATGATCTCGCCTTGTGCAGCAGTATCCTCTGATTCACATTACAAAAGCGGGAACATGTTGATGGATAGTACAGTGTTTAAAAGCTTTCTCCTTAAATTTTTGAAGTGCAAGTGGAGGAAAACAGCTTTGGCACAGGAGATGGGTTTTACAGCACCACATCCTTGTACATCAGCATTCCATGGCTTTGTCTTGCCTTTGCAGTAGCTCCACAGCACATCCTGATAGTTTTATCCATCATTTTCTTAAGGGGAATAAGTATGTCCCCCTACATTTACTAGCAGCTGTTGTTTATAAGAAGGCCAGAAGCCACCTAGACAAGTGACATTAGAGACGAAAACTAATGGAAGTTACCAGTTGTGATGACACTTCCCCTGAATCAAAAGCACCTGGTATTTTACAGATGTTTCATGTACATTTTAAAAGCTTTTGTGTGTTCTCGAGTGTGAGGGAGATAATTGAAAAAGGAAACGACTTCACCTTTTTAGTGAATAGCCCCTCAAATTTGCTCTATGAGGCTGATAGCAAACCAGAACCACTGTCAGGTTAGGAACTGCGCAAGCCTCAAAGTCGATCTAACTACAGCAATCACACTGCAAATGCCGAAAAACAAAGCGTGGTGGGTTTCCTTTAAAGGTAAGAGGCTTTAGCTAATTTTCATTATCTGTCAGACTTGCAACATACTGAAGCATTTTATATTTTCTTCTTCAGACTATGGGAAAACTTACAGAACCTCAACAGGAGTTCTGTTTCCAGATCAAGGATGAATGTGACACTTGAGCACCACGCACAGCACAAAGCCAACCTGAAAATACCACCGCTCAGGAGCAGTATCTGTGATATGATAAAATAATTTGCTGCTAACCCATGAAAAAAATGTTTTAATAGATGCTTCTGTTAGGATAAATTTTTTTTAAAAGGCATATAAAATGCCTTGTCTTAGCCCCAGTGAAAAACATCGAAGAAAACCCAAACTACATGTCATGAAATAGCAAACCTACCAAAAGACAGGTTCGTTATAACCACTTTACATTTTAATTACAAATTCATTTAAAAATCACAGGCAAGTTGCTGTGTTTGTACCTGCTCCACACGAGGAACTGCGGAGGTGTGCAATGAATATAAACAAACAGGTCTATTTACAGAGTTTATTAGGATCCATACATACATACATTAGGAAAGGCTGTACTGTACCTACTCGCTGCAGCTTGCATGTCAGAGAGCTGAGATCTCCCCAGGCTTAGCAGTCTTAGTGCAGAATGGGTTACAAGGAGTTTACTGACCAGAGTTCAAACCAAGTGGAGGTTTTGCAATGTGAACCAAGTACCTTATTATCAAGTTACTTTGTTATTTCTCTTTTAAAATTAATTAGAAGGAAACAAACAAACAGACAAGCGCCTGTGCCGCACGAGGGCGGCCCCGTGCGTACAACCTCTCCCACGTACCCGAGCTCATTCACCCCGCAGTGTTCAGGCATCAAACATCCCTTGAAGTCAGTGGTTCTGCTGAGACAGTCAGCTGCACATTACCAGCTACTCATTTTTGCACCAAGCATAACTCAACTCATACTGAAGAAAAAAACAAGCACCTGTTATTCTCAGGAATATACAAATATTTACCACAGTTTTCTCGCTCATTACAAAATCAGTTACAAAAGCTTACAGCACATTATGTACAAACTCTACCCAAGTACATGGAGGAGCCATCACGTGGCACACTGTCTGACAGCACCAGTCATCGCCCGGAGCTGCCCTCAGCTCGCTCCGCTCTCCTCCCGCTCCGCACTCTGGAACGCCGCAGGTGTCTCGCACAGTGCCATAAACAGTCTTTGGGCTGGTGTTTCAGCAGGAAGGAGCTAGTTCTTCTTGTGAAGGAACTTCATCTTGTTACCTGAAGGAAGCACACCGTCAAGTCTCTAGCATATACCCAAAGTCAATCAAAAGTGACAGCAAATGGGTCTAATTTGTAACTGCTGTGGGGTAATTCTTCTACTCAGCACCAGCAGAGAGAGCGGAGTTACGGAACACCGACTGCTCAGACACCTTTCTGTTCCACTCCTCGAGTATGGTTTCCCCATCCCCAAGAGAAAATGACAGTGTTAACAAGGATCATAATTAAATCTGGTTTTATCACCTTTAACTATGTTTTCATTTTTCCCTTTTTCTATTTCCTATCACGCTGAAACCGCTTGACTACCTCATTTCGCTTCGGGTAAGGCTTTTTTAAATTATAAAAAGAAAAAAGAAATCAAACCCCACCACCACCATGAAAAATCATTTCAGAAGTAGATCTAAAGGTCTTCCTCACCGAGGCCTCGCAGGAACTTGTTTACTCCACTTTGTTCCGTGTCCGGGAGCTCTTCCAAATACTGTTCCACCCTCTGCTCGAAGAGCCCTGTGTCATGGGGAGACAAGGACGCGGGGGTGAGCCGTGTCCGGCCGATGCCGCATCCCGCGGTGCCCGCGCACGGCCCCGACTCGCGGCCCCGGCTCCCGGCGCGGGCGGTGCCTCCGCGGTGCCTCCGGCAGCCCCCGCTCGCAGCCACCTTCCGGTTAAGCGGGCAGCACTGCAGGGAGGCGTGTCCGCTGTCCCGGCCAGCGCAGGCGGATGGGCATTGCCGCTCTTCGCGGGACAGGAGCGCAACAGCGAAACCCGCACCGCAGGGGAGACACCCGCCCTTACCTTTTGCCCTGCATTTCCTCAGCTCTCTGTCCTGGATGAAGCCAGCAAACATTTGGGATTCCATGAAAACTTCCAAGAAGCGGCGGATACTCTTGGAGGCCACAGATTTACGGAAAGCCTCCCTTTGGAAGGCACGCTCTCCTTTTTCATTCTGGGTTAGGAACAGGGAATAATGGCCAACTGTCTCCACAAAGAATCGGATAAAAACCTCAGACACTAATCCATTCAGGGTGTTACATTCTGCAAAATAAGGCGGCAATAAGACACCAAAATCAGCTGCTACCAGAGCTGTCAGCATTACCCCGCAGGGCCAGGTTGAACATCTCCCGGTTCCCTGATGCCGTGCTAACAACTGACGGGAATTGCAGCGGCTCCCTGCACGCCTGGGTGCACATGGAGAGGGTGACAGCGCCATAACCACGAGAGCCAGTCTGCAGAATTGGTGTTCCGTGACCAAGAGTCAACGAGAATTACAAAATCCTCAGGAAACAGCTCAGAAAATTAAACATTTGATGGGTGTTTCATCAAAATTATAACTCCTATTTTCACTCTTGAGCGAGTTCTCTTCAGAAACTTCTGAATGACTCAGCATTAAAATATTTTTCCCTGAGGATAATAAGCCTGTACCAAAAACTGATCAAAAAGGGTCTGTTGTAGAATTTGGGTTTTCATCATTTCTGAGATGTTAAAACAGTTTTATATATGTAATACATATGACTAGAAGTAAATTTCAAAAACTGAATAGGGGCCTGTTTCATACCTTTTAACCACAGGCATCTCAATTCACCCTGGGCTGTTTTTATCACCGCTGAAGAGAAATATGAACCTTCAGAGGCAACTCAACCTGTCCTGCGCTAAAACTCTTTTCTGGTGGTACCTGCTCCTTTCCGCTGAAAATACCGAGTGCCAAGACCAACTCCAAACTCAGACACACCCCTAAGCCTGGAGAATTATCTGGATTGAGTTAGGGCCAAGTTAACTGTAAAGCTCTGTTTGAGCAGAGGTTCAGAGGGACCCACGAGAGTCCATGTCATTTACAAAGAAATTAAAAGAAGTCACGGGTGAGGTATTACTGGGGGTTGATGCCATCAGTCTCATCCCCTGTATGCTCAGAGACAACCTTTGATGTCACCAAAGGTATTTGAGACCTCAAGTCCCATTTTTCTTTCTCCTGCATGGAAAGTCACAATTCTACCTACGTTTGTTTACACAAGTCCCCATTTCCAAATGAACTTACCGTCATCTGAATCACTATCTGAATCCTGATTTATCAGTTCATTCTTTCTCTCTAGAGCCTGCTCCAGAGCAGCTTGCAATTTTCTAGGTAAAAGTGTGTCTTCATCATCCATCTGATAGAGGAGAAAAGAAAATCTTTAAGCCACATTAATCTCTGCACAAACTACAGCAAATACTTTCAGAAGGTTTAAAATTCAGATGAAAAATATTTGTATCTGCTACTGTCACAGCTATGTAGATAAAATAATGAAAATCTGTGTGCAACTAACAAATACTCCTAAACAAAATTTCTTGTCACTCTTAATAAGATTTAAGTCAGGAATGATAATCCAAAGAACAGGTAAACACAGAATGTGGAATCAGCTCTTTACATGACAAAGAGTCTAAATAGTTGTGTTTAACTAAATACACATCATGTGAAGCCTTGCTAGGTGTACACACAGCTGCTGTAGTTGGTTTTAGGCAGCTCCTTTCATCCTTGACAGTTGTTTTTACTATTTTGCAGTTTGTCTTGTTTTCTGGGTCTTGCCGCTGTTGGTCTCTCCATCTTATTTAATGCTTGTTCAGCAGAAGCCAAGTAGACACGGGAGCCTTAGCTCAGCAGCCACTGCTCATCAGCCACATCCAGGGAATTGTACACGAAAGTTTCTTCATCCAACCTGCAGACTGATGTTCTTGAAATTATTTAGTTCCACGTAACTGTCAGGAGATGGTGATCCCTCATCTCCCTGCTTACAAGGCTCCTGCTTTTCCTACCACATTAAACTATTCTCCACTTTTGTGTTCTCACTCAGGAATTTTCTTTGCAATTTTTGTCCTTTTCAGCTCCAACAGTGTGAGTTTTCTTGCTAAGGTGATGTTATTATCTTTGGATGTTTTCTTTCCACTGTGAATACAGTTCCTGATTCCTTCTGACAGTCACAGCCTCAATCCCTTCTGCATACCTGAGAAGTTCTTATTTGCAGGTGGAACAGAAAATGAGAACTTTTTTTTTCCCTAATCGCTTTCCCTTTGCACACACAATTCCTGCCAAATCTCTCTGATCAAAGAACCCCAATCATACTACAGGAGTAAACAGCTTGCTAAGACTGCACGGCAGCACTCTGAGCTGTACTTTACCTGTCTGATGAATCGATCAGATCCCAGGTTAACCATCAAAGCCTAAAGAAAAGAAAACACTGCAGTGAAATATACCTGAAGATACAGAAAACTTTCATTTGTTCGTTGCTTTTTAATAGCAAAAGATCATCTCCTGAACAAGTGTCAACATGAATCAAATTCCTATTGTGAAACAAGAGGTCGTGTGCTTTATGAAACAACATTAAGGTATTCTTTGGAGCTAAAAATCTAATTTAACATAGATACAACAGATCTCATACTAGACTAATACAAAAAAAAAAGCTAAAAGGGTTTTTTTCTTAAATCTATGAAAGATTTAAGAAAAACAATAATATGCTTGTTAAAACATACGTTAATATTAAACATAATATTAATGTTTTTGTTAACATGCAGTTGAAAAGTGTTTCAGAGGGGTTTAAAGAAAACAGTGTGGAGTCAGCAGGGACTCTGAGGGGCAAGGGTGTGAAATATTCACGATAACAAAGGAGCAAAGCTGAGAGATGGAGCTGGGAAGATGTGGAAGAGCAATGTAAGGAAAGTGGAAGGAAAATGGAGTAGAGAGTTACATGGGCCAGAGGCACACAGGGCCTTGGAAGCAAGCACAAGAAAGTTCCGCAGAAAAATGACAGGAAACTAATAGGAGCAAGAGAGAAGAGTGTGCCCTTGAGTATTTTTATGGTATTTTACTGGAAGAGCTGATGAAGTGCAACTCTCATTTGATTTCCAATATAGTATCAACAAAGTCTTAGAAGTTAAAATTGTTAAAGGTTTTGTTTCCTGGGTGGGCTACAGCTTCATGCACAGCTTCCATTAGGATTACGAGCTGTCATAGCAGATGGCTTCCTCTTGTTCCAGAACAAATCAACGTATTTACCCCCTACTTACTCGTGACCAGGTAAATATTCACCTGTCTCTGTCAAGGTGCCAAATATGGAAGAGGGGCAGAATAAAAGAGAAGAGTAAAGCTACTGCTGCAGTTTTGCCAAGAGGCAGTTGCCCATGAGAAGCAGGCAGAGAAGAAACAAAAAGGCAGATTAAAAATTAAACATGTGAGGATTTATGTGCCAATGGCAGCCCTCTCCAGCTTTACTCCAGGCAAACAATTGTGGTGGCAGCTCCTACCTCTTCTACAGGCAGGTCCTTGAGTTTGGGCAGAGAGCTGGAGAGCAGTCCCACCAGGAAGGGGGTAGGGCAGCACACGATGTCAATCATGGATGAGGGCAGGACAGGAATGAAGGTGTGCTGCCAGGAGAACGGGTACAGCAGGGCCACTACGGCGTGGGAGCAGCTCGACAGGGTGCTGGGGAGAGAGGAACAACCACGTTAGCAAAGGCTTTTCTTGGTTCAGAACACCTTCCACCTGCTGAGAAACTCAGCCTGTTGAAATATAAGTGCCCACCTCTGTCACTTCTGACTTCAGACAGCCTTGGTCCCCTCCCAGCCCATACCCTCTCTGTACTGTGCAGTGTGGTAGTTCACAGGAGACTTCAAACTAAAGGCAAAAACCTCAAATCCATTTGCTTTGTAGCAGTCAGGAGATGATTTGATCTAGAAGTTAAGATTCAATGTTCCCAAAAGCATTCAAAAGCAGCCACTTTGAACAATGCTTAAAATCCAAAAGCAAGTTCAGATCTTGCCTGTTACAACCACATCAGTAGTAAGAATGCATAATAATGTTCTTAAGTCAAGCACTAATGCAGGAACAAAGGAAAATGAAAAGTAAAATATAATTGAAATAAAAATCCTCAAGAAAAACTGTACCAAATCAGATATAAAAACAATCAATACTTATTCTAAAGTAATCAGTACTTATTCCAAATGAAAGCTGGTAAAAGCAACACGATTTTCAAAGATTGTGTATTTTTTGACAACAGCATATTTTTATTATAATATTCTTTAAAGGGCTTATTACCCAACTTCAGTGATAAAGGTATTGACCTTGCTCAGCAGAGTACTCTAAAATACAAGTTGGTATCTCCTAAACTTTAAGGCTTGATATTATTGTGGAAAATGTCATGCATATGTTGTCCTTCCATCTACTGAATCTAATTCCCTTTTGCAGTCACATAGTTTGCAAATGTTAAAAATTAAAGAACATCATTACCAAGCGAGTTTTAGCACCAGGGGAATAAAGACAGGCTCTCCATATCACAGCTACAACATCTGCCTCTCGCTGGCTGAGGTGACAGAAATTTTGATCCAATATGACTGAATTAATTTTTTCACACTGCAAACTTCTGCTGTGCTCAATGTAGCCACAAAGAACTACAAGCAGTAACTACAGAGCTGTTACTGCTTTAAAATGCTAGGGAGAGATGCTCGTTTCTTCTACTGCAAGACTTGGTGGAGACTTTAGGTGGCATCAGACCTCCACCAGAATAACCTTCATGAGCATTTTTACTTTAGTTGTGGATTATTCCAAGGCCAGAGGAAAGGTTTCACCTGTTTGTTCCTGTCAGTGATTAACTTTCGAAGTTTGCTGAATGAGAAATGTGAGAATTAGAGGACAAAGAGAGAAAAAGTTGGGGAAGAGCAAATACTTGTCTTTTACTGCAAATAATCTGTGGTTTGGTTTTAATTGACAGTTCCTTTAAGATCTGACAATCCCAGCATGAGTTTATAACATATGTTGCCTGACACAAGGTTCCTGTAAAATGATGCATTAAAATGATGCATTTCTCCAATTTATATTTTTATATATAACAGGCAATGGTGCTGCCATTGCCTCATATTTTGGTCTCCAGCATCTCCCACAACAAGCACAGTGGTTTGTTTTGGAAGAGCTGTGGATGGTACAGACTGCCAGCACTTTCTCAAGATCACTTCAATGACTCCCTGGCATTTTCACCTACTACAAATTCGGTCATCTTAGCTGAGCAACTAAAAAAAGAGCCATGTTAAGCTAAAAGCAGGAAGGCAAACATTCTTCTGCTCTTCAGTGAGTATTTTTTTCCTTTCTATAAAACGCCCTTTTGTAACATGCTGTTTTACACGCAGTGCTGTGACGTAAATCAGCCCCTGCATCCTCTTGTGCGTGGTATTCCCACGCTAGGGGAGGCTTCAGGCCTCTGGCCCAGGACACTGGAATCTCTTCCTGAGCTTTCCCGGGAGCTGGCTGGGGCAGGGCAGAGCGCAGGGAGCAGCCATGGTGAGGGTGTCCTGCAGCAGCACCCAGCTCTGTCCTGCCAGCACCCCACGACAGTCACGCCACCACCCTGTCAGCACTTCAGCCTCTGAATTTTAGCACTCTGCACACAGCTTTGCAAATTCAGCCTCAGAAAAATCTTTCCCTGTGGGTCATCTCATCCTCATCAAACATTCCCTCCAAGCTTTCAGCCCCCAGAACCTCCTGCTGCCATCCATCCTGGACACTGCTCCCACAGAGGACAAAGCCCCTGTGTCTCTGCCCTAGCTGGAAAGATTTGTATTTAGACTGGATACACACCTTTCAGTTCAGTGAAATTTCACATTTGGTAAGGTAAAATTCAGAGATGATGGGTGTAAAGGAACCCCCAGCCTAAATCTCTAAAATGTGGTTCAGAGCCTTTTAAATGGATATTATTGATGAGAAGCATGTTTAATAAAGTAAAAAAGGAAGGCCTACCCTGGGAAAACAAGTCTGCTCCAGTTTTTCCTTTCAAAATGTGCAACCCACACATTATCCAACTGTTCTTGTTTATGAGAATTAAGCAGTAAGGTCAGATGGTTTATTTTCTTTAAGGTGTGTGAAGCACACAAAGTAAAGCAACAGAATAGTCAAAATTAGATTTTCAAAATATTTTCACTTTTAATACTCTAGGGCAGTTCCAGAGAGCTGGTTTGGAGAGTGGGCTTTTCCATTTGGTCTGTGCAGTTTTACAGGAATGCTGCATAATGTTCTAGCTGTTGTTCTATTGGAAAACACTTCTTTATTTCCATGGTTGTCATCTTGTAAAAAAATTATTTGGAATTTGCCAAGGTTTTGGTTCTCCCTATGCCTGTTATTCGCTAGATTAAAAAAACCTTCAGTGTTTGATCTTCTCCCCGTGAAGGTAGTAATACAAGATTATACAAGTATATTGAGACATTTCTTAATGACAAATTTCTCTTGAAGAGATCCTTTATCATGTTACAGGCAAAATATGACACTGCTTCTTTCCCACTCAAAGTTGATTTACGTTCCTCTGGGCTATTCTGTTTCCCAAATCATTTTCTCATGATAGCACACAGAACCTTTCCCTTGTTGTGTTGCTGGCTGGAGGGACGCAAGCTCAGACTAAGAGCTGAGGCACCGGAATTTCAGACATAGCTGTGACTCTGCTGAATTTTGGAGACTGCTTATGAACACGGTTTAAGTCTATGTCAAAAAGCAAATTACTGTGACTTAACAAGAACCTTTTCTGTCCTTTAGATAGGGAGGATGTCTGGTAGCAATGTCTAGTTTGGCCAACCAACAAATAACCCCAAGCTTAGGCTGTATCTGTATCTTATCACAGCACAATTAGCACCCTCTGAGAAGGACACGCTGTTGGACAGGGGACGGACACTGCCCTGGCCAGGATGTTGGTGCTGGCTGTGTTTGTTTCAAGGACTGTGGTTTGTTGCACGCTGCAAGTCACCGACTCTCTCAAACTGCTGAAGTCATATTCAGTTACACCTTCTTCTCCCAATGGAAATATTCCACAAATACCCTTGGTAACTCTCTTTTTCTTTATAACCATAGCCAACAGTCATATTCCTTCCCGCTTCCCCCTCCACACCTCGAATTTCTCACAGACCCAAGGGAGCCTCACACACTGAGCATCTCCCAAATCCAGGATTAAGCCTCTAGCACAGACAACCACTTGTGATGTGGTTTCCTGATCCCACCTTACTATTCACATGCACCTCCACAGTCATTTTGGCATTTCCATTGAAGGAGAGGCCAAGAATATCCCTTCCCTTCCTCCACTTCCCCCGAGGGACAGACAAGCTTCCTCAGCCAGGAGAGGAGGGAGGCCACCCCTTACATGCAGGGCCAAGCCACACAGCAGCTCTGTCACCCTGGGCTGGTGCCAGCGCTCTGGACCATGCCCTGGACCGGGACCAACTCTCCAAATCTGGACTCCCTGCTTCCTCACATTGAGAAACGTAGCCAAAAATGTAAATTCACAAAAAAGTGTTTCCACTGTTTACTTTTCCACAACCTTTTCATGTTCCTCATTTCTCCCTGCTGATTAAATGATGTTGCTCTGTCCACGTTTGCTGAAGTCTTTCATCTGCCCTGTTGACACATTCATGCTCCAGCCACAACCACTTTGAGACTGAGTTACCTCCCTGACACACATCCCTTGTCTGCTCAGGAGAGCTTCCTCCCACTTGAGGCTGGAGTCTGGAGGCTCTGTCCTCCCCAGGTGTAACCCCTTGACTCACACGGGTATTACACACCCAGATGTCTCCTCACCACAGGCCATGGCCCTGCTTTTCTGGGACAGCTCCTACCCTTGGGCCACTGATGAACTGCGTAGCAAAAACAGATCCCTGACACTTCCCTCCTACACCCTCCCATGCCTCTCCTGATCCTGGATTAACTCCAGTCTCTGACAGAGATAGGGGTCTGTGACAACTCTGCAAGATAAAATCATCTGAGAGGTTTGCACAGTAAAGGACTCTGCGGAAAGGCTACAGGCCAAGGACTCAGCCCATCTCCATTCCAACACATACAGGCTGCAGAGGTGGAAAGGACAAAGTGGAAAACTTGAAAAGCATCAAAGTAAAGAGAAATGGAAGTAAAAACCGTGGCAGACTGGTGCACTCTGGGTGGAGATGGAGAGCAGGCAGCACTGCTGTTGCTGTGCTGGCAGTAATTCGGAGCAGAACTGTGCTGTGCCAGATACAGTGAACTCTAAGGCTCTGAAAAAATAAAGGTTTCTCTGCGTGCATAAGAATAAATAAGAGCAGCATTATTAATCAGGTTGATAAGACTAAGTCATAGCATCAGGGACAAGATATAAACGAAAACTTCTGAGTATCAGAAGTGACAGTCTCCAAACTCCAGCTGTCTGTAAGGAGTTCCTGCAGCATTCCTGCAGGCCAGCTTTTGAAGCGAGCCCTTGAGGATCCCTGGCCTGTTGGAAGAGCTGGCTGACAATGGGGCCATGTTGCTGCTTTCTCCCTGCTCTGCAGTGTGAGTGGCTCAGCTCCAGGACTCCCCTGATCCCCAAGTGCTCTTCTCCTGAGAGCCCCTGAGCCCCCACATCAATGGTTTGTCCTTCATTCCCGAGAATACATTTTTTGTTAACCCAGATACCACCAACCACTCACCAAAAAGGGCAGAGAGGAATAAAATTAAGAATTCAAGAGTTCATTTGCTATACTGGTGCAGGATGGCTCCAGTTTTCCAGCCAGTATAAAACTATCAGACATGACAGTGTTTCTTCCTATACAAAATTATTGCTGTTTCTCTGTTTACCACTTCTAGGATGTTTAAAAGGGAAAAAAAATCTTCAATTCCTGTCTTTTGACTCAAATCAAAGAAATTGCATGTTTTTGCAGATTTTTGAACAAGAAAAACTACCCCATAAGGCCTGCAATTCCTGATGGCTCTGGGATACCTCCCTATTTGTAGGATTGCTTGCGTTTGTAAGGCACTATTTTCACATGATCTGGATTCAAAATTTAACTTGTTTTCACTGATGTTTTTGAGCTTGTGTGTCTGCCTCTGGATAACCATTTTGTTTTCCAATTTAAAGCAAAGTTATATAGAATCAAAGTAATTCAGGTAGGAAGGAACCTCAAGAGATCAACTGATCCAATTCCCCCTTGCATGACATCAGATCAGTTTGTTTCCAAAACCAAATGAAATTATTGTTATTTTGTTATATTAAACATCTTTGCTGCACTTTTTGTGAAAGGGTGGCATCCTTTGGTAAGGACTTGAAGGCTGGCAGGAGGGAGTGCCCTGTGTGCCAAGGACTCCTACCAGTGATATCTAAACTCACTCTGATTTGGCTATGTTAGAAGCCATCTTAAAATAATATTTTTTGTACATTCTAAAAAGAGACTTATTTAGCTGCTAATTTCTTCAGAATAAATTGTTAGCACTAAGCAGGACCTCCCTTTGTAGCCCTGGGCTACACTGAGAAATGAAGGCTCCTCTGGGAGAAAGAGATCATCTTCTTCCTGCAGGGAACCTGAGGGAAGGGAAGAGAAGAAAAGGAAAGGAAGGCAAAGGAAGGCAGGGAAGAGGCTGAATTAAATGCGAGGAGGTAGAATTAAGATCTGTGAGGCAGAACTGGGAGGAGAGGGAGACAAAATGAGCCTGATGAGCAGGTGAAAAGGAAACTGAAGGCAAAGGGCCAGGATTTAAAATTAAGGGTCAAGACAGTGACTGGCTGGGCTGAACAATGCAAGGACCAGGGAAAACCATTTAATATGAACAGGGTTAAAGCCACACACACACAGAGCCAAATTAGGTGAAACTTGTTCCTCGCTGTTGCTATAGGCAGATGGAAGGATGTGAGGCTGTCTGATGCCAATTGCCCCTCCTCTGTCAGAGGTGCTGAGAGGGGCTGCAGCTGCAGGAGGGAAGGGCACACACCAGCACAGCTGAAGGTGACACAAGCTCAAAGCCCACTTGTGGCATGGATGGAAATCAAATATAACCAATGTTCCGCACTTCAGCCACTGCTGCTAAGCAGACAGATGCAAAAGCAGTTTTATCAGGAATAATTCTCAAACTGCAAAGTTTCCTCCACAACAAATACATGTACCTGTATGTGAGAAGCAGAAGATTATGACCAAAACAAACACCAGAATTTGGGCTTAACATATTGTTGTTTGACCCAAATTAATTCTAATCCAGTAAATTATCTGGGCACTAATAAAATAATTATTTCCAATGATTACAGACAGCAGGAGTTACAATCAGTTCATGCCTCGCCTCACCAATTAAAGCGTGAGGGGACAGGCAAATTACTGGTTTAGGCTTTGATTCAACACAGTATTTCAGCACAAGTTTCAGCCTCAATTTACTTTCATTGTGCTGAAATACTTTGCCGAAATGAAGCCTCAAAGACTTTTACGTTCCCACTTCTGTTTTAATCAAGCCAGCCCTCAAGACATGATAGCACCTTCTGAACCACAAGTTCCCTGACTGCTGTGGGAGAGGCTGCTGCAAAGGCAGCCTCTCATCAGCAAGGCATGTTGAAGCTTTGGAAATTTGAATAATTTTTTACTTTTCTAGAAGCCCTTCAGGGGTTGGGCAAACTACAGAGATTCCTTCAAGCCTTTCTAAGGTGGTTGGAACCAGAGACTGTAATTTTTGAAGCTAATAAATATTGTAGTTTCATTTATTAATACATTTTTTTAATTTTAAGAATATAATTTATTTTTAAAGTCAAATAATTAGATTTTAACATCCTGGAGTGAGAATTCCCCATGGCAGAATCCTTCTGTAAAGGCTCCAACTCTGTGTAGGGGTACACAGGGAGGAGGACTCCCCTGCTGCTGCCAAGCACTTCTCCTCACCTGACCTTCAGGTGAATCTGTGAAAATCTGGGTGTCTGCAGGAATTTTAGGATGGAGTGGTTGCATATGTGAGTTAAAAGAGAGTTCTGAAGTTGCTGAATTTCCTGTTAATAAATCTGATTTCTCTAGAATAATCAATGAAATGTTTAAAATCAAAATAGTGGGTTCATATTACATGGAAAATTGCATGAGTTTAGGCTGTGAAAGCCAGAGTAATATTTTGCATTGTGATTTATTTTATTCAGCAAACACTTAAGAGGTGAACTAAGAGCCACGACCTGAGGTCAGTAGTAGTTGGTCTAAAGCATGCAGCTAATGTTGTATCTCTGATCAATACCTGATCTCCTTCTTTTCAGGAAACACAAACAAATCTGTATGTGCATATTTTAGGTTACTTTTGATGTCACAGGAGACCTGCCAATGGAAGGCTGTGCTCCTAGTGTTTAAATCAAATAAGGAATTCTCCAGTGTAAATGTGCCGACGGATGGGAACACTTACAATTCACATGAGGATCATGGTGAGCCAGGTCCATTTGGGCTGTCTCAAATTCAGCAGCCACTTCCAAACATTTCACAACAATCCTCATACACACTGCAACAAATACTGCTACAGTCAATCTCTGGCACCAGGTAAAGAGCTCCCTACAGCACAAACAACAGATCTGCCCTGTGCATTATGGGCTGAAACATCGATTACCCAGACTTGACACATATTCACATGTGTTACCAGCAGTGAGGCAACAGCTCGGTCCAGAAGCAGGTGAGAATCCCTCGCTCTGCACAGGAGCTTGACAAAGCAAGAACATTACTCAACAAGTGAACACTTCCCAGGGTGGGTGATTGCTTTGCCAGCCCAGCAGCACTGCCATTGCACCCTGTGCCCTCAGCCTCCAGGTCCATCCACTCCTGCTGAGCCAGGCTCCCCCCACTTGGCAAGCAGCAGCCTGATGCAGAAGTGGGAACCAAACTTTGCTTTTGCCAGGGGTGAAGGGCAGAGTCCAACCACAGTGGCTCCCCTAATTTGAATGCTGACACATTTGCTGCAAGTGACCTTTGTGATATCTCATGGAATGCAAACAAGTGATAACACTGGCAGGGACAGAGGGGGCACTTCGACTGAGGAGGAAATGCATATTTTCCACATCACATCAGCCCAATTATCAGTTATTGTCCTTTGCAAAATCTTTTTAACTGTGCTTGCAACTCAAAGCCTGTAGCTGCTTAACCCTCACACCACTCAAATGGCAGTTTTGCCCCATGAAAATGAGCTGAGCCCAAACCCAGATCTTCTTTTACAAGAAGTAAGTCACGCTTCAGGTTTTATCTGTTGCTTTCTACAGGGCAGCATGAGAACAGCCAAGCTTGTAAAACTCTCATAAAGGAATCCCAGTATGTCTTCACCTGTCTGGCAAAAGCAGCGCTGCAGTTCCTCATCAGCGGGGCACCAGTGACGCACTTACTTGTGGGACACGCTCCAGTGACTACTGAAGGTGAGTTATGGACAGCACAGGCAGCAATTCCTTTGTGCTACTGATGATTCCTGGTAGGAGATTTTTTATGATGAACCAAAGGTTACAGCCCTGTTTCTGGAATTGTTTTCCCTGACTTTGATTCACAGAGCCATGGTTTACCTTGCTGTACTGTCAATGAGCACAGTTCATGGAGCAGACTTGCCCAACATTTTGCATCATCATCTGTGTTCCTTTTCCGGTCCCTCCTTCTCATACTTGACAGAAAACTGAGTGGGCAACATCTTCATTGGTAAACTCTTCTCTGGTCACATCCCCTTCAGCTTAAGTGTGCAACATCTTCTCCTGGTTTGTGCTGTTTTACCCTGCCAGCATGGATCCATCACTGACACTGACTGAACACGCTCCCACAGCTAAACAGAGATGGACACCATGAAAGATGATGTGCCCTCAGAGATGCCTATTTTAAAGCCAATGGATTTTTCAGTCACATAAAGTAATTCAGATTTTTAATGTTTGATAATTAAACAACTCATTATGAGATATTATCAAACAAGAAGTGCAGGTTCATTCTGACTATACAAGAGGCTTTCTTTTCGGTTTTCATCCAAATTTTGCAAAAATTTCCAAAAGTTACCACAAGTTTCCACATTTTACTTCAGTAAGAGCTGCATTTTCAGAACCCAGCCGCCACCTTTCGGGAATACGGGGTGACAGACAGTGTGAGGTCCTACAGATAACCTGCAAAGCACAACCCTGGCTCATGCAAAGATCAAGGCTGCATCCCATGGAGCTGAGAGCTGCAGAGCAGAGAACACACTGTCAGGAGAGCTCTCTCTCTCAGAGAGTAGCTTTGAAGTACTTAATTTAAAAGAAAGCAGAGAACAGTTGATTAAAGGGGAATGTGGTGTTAACAAAGACAGTATTTTTTGCTCTTGTAATGCTTGTGTGTAAGCGAGGCACATGAAGGCCCCTGGAGAAAGAGACATGCAAAGTGCCCTACAGAATAAGGACTTGCCTTTTCAAGAAAATGGGATTTGGGGAAAAAAGTCATTGCTTTGACACTGCCCAAGCTACCTGCCCAAGCTTTGTCAGGTGGTTGCAAGAAAAAACAAACCCAGCATTTCCAAGTGTAAAGTTATCCTTTGTATCCACAGAGTTACCCAGTCTCTTTCCTGCAGGTCAATTTGTTAGCACAAATCCATAACAAAAGTGGTCTTGGCCCAGGTGCTCCAGAGGAGTGTTAACTCCTTGTTCTTTCTACACTGGGACCTTTGCTCCTACCAGTCCTTGCTCACACTGGGGGTTTCAGATTCCCAGGCCATCACTCCACTGCTAAGAGCAGGACAGCTGTAAAGCAGGATGAAGTATTTTTCTAGGTAGTAACCAATGAGGAGAGGAACAATCCCTAATCCTTCTCATTTAAAAGCTGAAAAGAGGGAACCTAAATCCTCTTGCAAGGAGCAAGAAGTCAGGTTGGGCAGATGTTGCAATTTACCGCCATATTGTGCCAATAAGCAATCCAGAAAGGAATTACCAAGCAACATGGTCATCTTCTTATCCCATTTCCTTTCATGGGGAAGGGAGAGAGAATTTTTTTGCACAAATTGTAAGTGGAAAAATTATGTTTTCTCACTGTAGAGCATTGGCCAAAGCCTGGAGCAACATAAATAAATACCACTGGAAAGCAGGGGAGGAGGGAAGGAAGAAAAGGAAAATTACATAAGCTCTACCCTTCTTGGGACATGGCATATTAAAAATGCCGTTGGAGTTTACTGCACATTAAAAATGTCAGTATTAGGTTGTTTTCTCTGGGACTGTGGAATATTAAACAAGCCAGAGACTTCGAACGTTCATTTTGTTTCTTCGGCTGTCTCTTTTGCCTGACACACATTTTCCTACTGCCCATGCACAGCTGCTCTGTTGGCATCAGCCATCACACAATCTAAGTGCTGGAGACAGTAATCCAAGTGGTACAAAATGTAAGTACCTCTTGAGAAGAGGGAGTAAACTGCAAAATTTCTCTCAAGAATCTTGGGAGACAGCTCTGCTAGCCCCCCTCAACAGGGGCTGATCTGGCTCTCACTGGAGGAAACAGAAACTCTCTGGTTATGTACATAAGAAATGGATGTTTTTGCTCTAGAATAAATTCTGTCTACTAGGCATGATTGCACATTGGATAATTATAGAAGGGCTCATTCCTTCCACTGCAGAAATTAATGAAAGAAATTCTCTAGCTTATCTTCAGCATATCAGACCAGACAAGCACAATAATCCTGACAGTATTAAGAAAGCACTTCAAGTTCTTTGGATAAAAAAAAACACCAGAAGAAATCTCAGCTATCCATACTTCTCCCAGGTTTAGACAGAAGATCTGTGAGCTATTACACATTCCACAGGTGCAGTAGTTTGCATCTCCAAACATCTTCTTCAAATCATAGTTGATAATTAAAAAACTACCAAGACCCTGTAGCCTGTGCTCAGAAATGGTACAGACCAGTCAGAGACTGGCAGCAGTAAATTCTCCCTCACAAGCTGGTTTCTGGCATGTATTCGTTGTCAAATTTCTCTCACCCTTCTTTATGTGGAGGTTTTTGTGACAGGGGAGAGTAAAGGAAATCTGTATTGCTGGCCAAAGCTCACAT
Organism: Lycocorax pyrrhopterus obiensis; assembly: GCA_014706295.1. Taxonomy (NCBI): domain Eukaryota; kingdom Metazoa; phylum Chordata; class Aves; order Passeriformes; family Paradisaeidae; genus Lycocorax; species Lycocorax pyrrhopterus. The sequence goes on along the minus strand of JACSVZ010000007.1, from coordinate 9,464,077 downwards.
CTGTTTACCAAGCACACTTCTCTCTGTACTAGTGTGCGTGTTTTTACCTTTTAAACTGCAGGCTGGCAGACTTTACAAGTGTTACAAGATGACAGCTACTGGAAAGGAGCATTCCCAGGCAGCTGGTGAAGCTGTTCAGACCTGTCATTGCCATGATTCGTTTGTAAGAATTAAATCCTACTTTTGTTAATAGAAAGGGAACAATAAGGAAATAGGGAATGAGCTTGCACTTTAGTAATATGCCCCAGAGTTTAGCTACTCTTGCTTTTCCACTTGACCTTGCTACTGGACTGAGGAGCAATGATTTACTACTAAAACACTGCCACTTATCTCTTATTTAAATTTGCATGTTTTAACTTGAACAACAAGATCTTGCTGTGATTTCAGCTGCTAGGTTAAAGGATGTTTTTAGGGAGGCACCGAGAAATGGGGACCAGGCTACCTCACAACTCTTGCTGCCAGTTTCTAGCATGGCCCCAAAACAACAGATTCAAACATGAGGAGAAGCATCACCGCTCCCTGAACATCCTGGGCATAGCACAGACAGCCCTAAGCTGTGTCTGTGCGTGAGAATAGGGAAATACTGCTGTTTGTTCTGAAAGCCTTTGCCCTTGAATACAAGTACACTCTGCTCCCCTTTTGCTCCACAGTTAACACAGACATGCCTGCGGGATGACTTCCCCACTATTTACATATTTATGCTCTGTCCTTTATTAGTCAGTGTTTCTGTCTCCAGCCTGTAACCTTTGGTCAGGTCTGGGATCCGCCTGGACCTTCTACAGTTGCTGGAAGACAGATTCCTCCTGCAGTTCAAAATACTGTGGGGAGGGGTATGGTTAGGGTTTTTTCCTTGAGGCCCATGCTCCTGCTTCACTGAGAAGTAGCTGAAATATCTCATATAAAACCAGAATTCACAACAATGAAAAGTTGTTTTGTCTTTTACAAGAGCAGGGGCTCTATAGAAGCCTTGCACAGCCCCAAAAGTTTTCGAAAGGCCACTGAGAGGACAATTGGAGGATTTGGATCCACAGCAAAAAACAAACCTCATCCAAACACTCCCACTGACTGTGGCTGGCATTGGACTGGACCCATATGTGAAATGTAAGCAAAATATCCTCAAAGTCCTTCACAATATAGTGGATTACAGCAAGAGTCATTTTTATTTATAAAAAATGGGGTTATAACAAAAGGACATTGCTATGTCCAGGGCCTTCCTTTCCCCCTCTCCAAACATTCGGGGGAAAAGGCAGAGACTGTTCTCACACGCACGGATACATCACTTCCTCAGCAAACACATCCACAAATTTGTTTCCCGAGCATAAAACTAAAACAAGCAGAGAAGTATTTTTCTTCCAGTGTTTGCTTTCTATTTATTTTCGGTTGCTACCTTTGTGCCTGCAGCAAGGTCAATGTTCCTGAGCCCCAGGATCCACTGGTTTTGCACCTGCTGCCTTTCAAACCCCAGAGGATGGCACTAGAGCAGCTCCCCCTTTGCAGCTGGCAGACACGGGACTGCTCCAGAGTTGGGGTGACCAGGCAGAATGTTGGGAACATAAACAGGGGCTCCCAGTGGGACAGGGATTAGAACTGGGATGGGACATACCACCTCAGCTGTGCTTTCAGCAGATTTTTAAGGAATTGGAGCCTTGAGTTACCTCTTTTAGAGTTGTGCTATTATTATTATTATTCCAAGTTTCTTTATCGTTATTTTTATTTCTTTGTTGTCTTCGTGACTGTTCACAGAGAGCAAGATTCTGAAAGGTCGCTGAGAGATTCACATTCATTTTTGAAGGTGAGCAAATAGCTGCAGGGATTTATTCACCCAATTTCAAGCAGAAAAAATACATAATCAACTTATTGGAGGGAAAAATACCCAAACCTGACTGCACATATCTAACCAGGGCAACCTCACAGTGCTGCCATTCAGAACTTCACTGTTGTTTCCTCACTACTTGGGAGCATCCCTCTCTCTGTTGACAAACAACAACCTCTTCCTGCAAAGACCAAGGACTTTAAATTTTGGCACATTCTGGGCACTATAAGAACCATAAATAACAACTTATTGAATGAATCTCACTCCACTAAGCATGACTTTCCCAAACCTCTATAATGTATGAAATCATTTATTGCTGGGAGACCCGTTAAACAGGCAGCCACAAAAGCCCATTGCATCTTAATTGTTTGAAGCCTAAACCTCAACATCATTTATTTCTAAACTAGTTTTTGGGTACATACAGAAATCAAACCCTTGTAAAATCATTTTAATTTCCTGCTCTCGTTTTTTGGGCACAGAGTGGACCTGTAAGATATTTCACTTTTTTTTTTCCCCCACATTACTGGTAACTCCAGTTTCAGCCAGGATACCCATAAACAAAACTCATGTCAGACAAGGCAAAGGTTCCAAGAAGACAGTTACTAGCTCAAAGCCAGAGTGTTTCATTTTAGACTTCATCCCTATTTAAACCATGAAAATCTCAGTAAGTATTGAATTTAAATCCACTGTCACTTTCTCCAGGCCCTTGTCAAAGGACTCATTATTAGCTTCTGGTTTACAGTGCCTCCTAGATCCCCATGCTGAGAGGGACCACACTGAATAAAGCAGAGCTGCTGCACACACAGAGCAAGAAGCAGCCTCCACCCCAGAGTGTTTGGGAGCCCAGACAGACCAGACAAAAGATAGAAAGAGGTGCTATGTTTCCAGCATGTGACACTCAGCAGGTCAGAGGGTTCAGAAGGATAGCGTGGGATTCACAAGTCTGAATCCAGAACCTTATCTACCACATCAGATTTTGTCATCCTCTTATCAAATGAAACAAAGTATATACATACAATAAAGGGTACATGTGGATATAGGAAAGCATATGAACATAAGCCATTTTGTAAGAAAAGTTCTGTCCCTTCTTACGGGAGCAAGCACAAAACCTCCCAAGCCTCTCAGACCCATCTGAATCCTCTCTTTTCTCACGTGTAATGGCCCCTATCCCAGGGCCCCCTCTCACAGTGAAACAACAGCTCACTGGGTAACAGTTTCTGCAGGAGAACACAATGTTTGGGTATGTGTTTACCAAAAGGGATCTTTATAATTTCTGGTTCCTCTTGGTCCTGGTGCCCTATTTCTGTGTGCCAAAAGGGTGAGCAGCATGCTGCCTGTAAGCAGAACTCTCTTACTCCCTACTCCAAGGCCTGTGGGACTAGGCAGCTATCAAGAGAAAGGTAATTGCACAGGCAAGCCTGAACTTCCAGCCAGGGCTGCAATGTGTGTAAAACCCTGGCTGCCTGGTGAAGTCCTGGGTTACCACAAGCCCTCAGTATCAGCAACACGACTGTTTTCCGTGCCAAGCTACCTTGAGCCTGTCAAAGTAGGTTTAATTGTAGATTTTCTCTGCACAGTGCCCAGAGCATTATATGACATTGGCTAGGCCAGCTGTCCCAGGGGAATGCTCCAGGGAATGGCTGCTGTCTGTCTCATCCCTCATGGCTGAGGATCTCTCCCACAGCAAGCCATCCCTGCAGGACAGTGCCCCTGGTTCACAGAACACTACAGAGGAACAACCGGGAGCTCCAGAGGAGAGCAGCAAGCTGGCAGCAGCACAGCAGGGCCCTCACTTTTGCTGTACCATTTCTGTGAGTTTCCACTCAGATCACTGTGCCATTGGAAGGAATGCAGATCTGTGTCAATCTGAATTACAGTCAGACTTGTGGGTGCTGAAAGAATGGTAAAACAGAAACAGAATGAGGTAAGTAAACATGCTGTAGGAAAAGTCAGAAGGAATGCACCAACAGTATTTTCTAAAGCTACCTGCCCCAATATCCATGGTGTGATTCATGTATCTACTAAAGTACTGCAGAAACCCTGGACAAGTTACACAATTCTCATCATGGGTTTATGTGAAATTAAGTCATCCCAAATGGTCATTCAAACCAGGGGTTACTGACAAGAGAAGGGATGAAACAAAATGTTCCTGTTGTTCTAGACACAAAAAAGACTGCTAAGGAAGTAACTTTATAACCTGAGAAGGGTCTGCAGCTTTAAGAAATTCTCCCCTAAAGGTTGTAAAGCTTTTACTATGCAAAGTATTTTTGCTATTATATACACTGGCGGCCACTAAGTGCAGCTATTATTTCTGGCGGTCATTCAGAGGAGGTTGGGACTGATAAAGTGTTTAACAGAGTTTGTTTGGGTAGATCCATCTGTGTTTTTAACCTCCCATACAGTCTCTGGTGTCCTTTTAAAAGATGCTGGATGTTCCTGAGTCTAATAAATTACAAGCTTTATTTTTATTTGCCATTTTTTATTATTTATCGTGCCACAGCAAAGAACATCTTCTTTACATTGCCCACCCTGTTCTGTATGGATTACACAAGCATCTAAAACATAGGATGTTTCTTTGCTGTGGGGCAGGGGTGCAGCTTACACAGAGCTCCCATTTCCTTGGGAAAGGCCGTGTGAAGTTGTGGCCTGTCGCTCTCACTCTTTACATCCTGGGGTGAGCTCATTTTCAGAGGAACCAAGAGGGGAGATTGCAATCAAAGGGCAGGGAAGCAAAAGGTGTGCTGAAAGGTTGTAGCAAGGAGCCCAAGATGGAGCTTCCAAAAGGAAAGCTGTTTCCTCTGTTTTCAGGTCACGTGAGCACCAGGAAAAATATCCCAAATAGTTGGGAAGGACTGTGACAGCAGTTTAACACTCCCACTGGATGGGTTTGGTAGGGCAGGAACTGAAACACAGCACCAACATAAACTCTCTGTACTGCATGGAGCAAACCAGGGGAGCTCTCAGCACTGCATGAGCACAAGGTGAAGCACCTCAGTGACAACTTCTGCTACTCTTTATGAGTACTCCATGTCCAAAACCTGAGAAGAAACTTTGCTGGGACTACCTTGCTTCAAAATGCTGTGCAACCATTTGCTGACTCTGAAGCAGGTGAGAATTGGTATTTTACAGATGGGAAAGTAAGACAGAACATCCATGGATGTAAAAAGACATTTAGATCCTCCAGTGACAGGATCCTCACATCTGAAAACCATTCTGTATGTTTCATAAAGCCTTTTGTACCCAGAGATAGCACTGTCCTGCGCGTGTGCTTCAGGTGCCTCCAGCACTTACCTGAGCTTGTCTGCTACGAAGATGACGCGGCGCTCCAGCAGGAGGGAGGCGAAGATGCGGATGATCTGCCGCACGCTGAGGCACTTGAACAGGCACTCAAAGTCCACGTGTTCCAGGCGGGAGTCCATGGGCCTCCGCAGCTCAATGACCTGGACACACCCAACACACAGCAGTCAGCATTGCTGGGCAAGGCCGGCAGTGCCAGCGTGCCTGGGACCCAGCCCGGCCCTCCGGCACTGCCCCGTGCTTGCCTGAACCCCAGCCCCCCGTGCAAACCGAGGCTGCAGGCACAGCACTCCGGAAAAACGGTGTATTGCACAATTCCTGTCATGCCATTCTTCACAGAATACAGCTGTGTGCACTGCCTGCTGTCATCTCCAAGGGAAGCATAATTCTCCCTTCCAAACATTCTGTCAGGGATGCAAAGCTTGGCTGAGTCAAGAGTATGAAGCAAGTAACAATCAAACACTGGAGCTGGAAGCTTACAGGGTTAAAATAGCCAGAAAGACAAGGTAAAATGGGTTCTAAGCTTGGCTAACAATTCATATTAACACCTAGATTGGAGCCTGGGACTCAACTAAAAGGCCAGGAAGACTTTAAACCAAATTTACTTCATTTCCACTCTTCTGTGATGTGTAATGCACTAGATAATGTTTAAAACCTTTCTCTTTTCATATAAAGATACGTACATATATATATTTATATATACTTAACTGGGGAGTCAGGACAAGGTCTTAGATGGTGAGTTGTGACATCCCTTTACAGTCTAATTTTCATACTTCATCCATGACCTCAGGCCCTCTCCTTCCTTTTCTCAAATGCCTTTTCCTGGATTCCTTTATTATATCTTCCTTTTACTCTGCAATTCACATGTTCAGATGTGGAACTTGAAGGCAGAGGACAGAAAAAAGAAGAGGGAAAAATAACGTGAAGAAGAGAGTAACAGAAGGAGGAAAATACAAAGCACAAGACAGCAAATGATGGACTATTGAGGAATTTGAGGAAACAGAAGGGAAAGGGAAAAAGTTGGCCAACTTGAAGCTGTGTTGAAATCTCTGAATATATATTAACAGGAACATGTACACATCTTCTTCTTTCCATATGTCCAAAAATCACCGTCACTTTATTGCTTTAGACTACTCTTACATTTTCATGCACTTGACACCACACTTCACAAGTGTACTGGATCAGGTTTAATCTGGAGTAGCCCTTACAAAATCCCTCACAAACACTGTTTTAAGGATATGCTCAAGATCACAGGCTACTGTAAACAAAGTAAGTCCATATCAGTTTAGTTGTGATATTGTTTGTGATCAGTAACACACAACTGTAAAAAGAAAGCCACTCTTAGAACAGTATCTGTGCATAGATTTGATCTTTTTAAGCCTGAAATATAGGAACATTATGATGTATAGACACCCATCACTCAGCTGTTGCCCCAAAGAGCAGTAAGAAAAATTGTGGAGTGACTGTACCAGGAATGGCTCCTTGGAAATGCTGCCTAACTCTTCCTCCCAATCAGCAAAGGTGCTGCTTCCATTCCTTTGCACTGAGATTGCAAGCTCAAATCAAGCATATGTGCCAAATCATGAGGAGCTGATTCTACTGCAAACCTTCCAACACGAAAATCTTGCTGCAGGGTAGGATGCAATGCAAGTTACGGCAGCTTTTACAAATACCAGGGATGTTTTCTGCTGCCTGGCAAAGCCTGCTGCCTCAGTCTGCTCATCACAAAGAAATACACTGTCTGCTTCCCAATTAATCATCATCTTTGTTTAGGCAAGAGGAGCCACAATGGAAGGACAAGATTCTGTTCCTAATTAAGCCAGTGCATTCCATTTAAATAACGAGTTTGTACTAGCACAACAGAGAGCAAAGCTCAGCCAGAAGAGAGTTGTTTGTTTGTTGGAATTATCTCAATGTTTTTCTCTGGGAGAGTTCAGAAGCTTGAGCAGAGGATAGAGAAGTTGCAGATCCATGGCTCCCAGATACATTCACACAGAAAAAGCATTGACGGATCTTTCCCCTGTTATGCCAATCACCCTTTCAGATGCTGTTTCTCCAGAAGAAAATGCAGGTGACTTTAAAATGCCTTGCAAGTCACTTATACAAAGAACATTTTACATTTCACACCAGCTTACTCCATACATTACAGGCCCACTCCATTGAAGTCAGTGGCATTACATTTAGACAAAATATGATTCAATGCAAAAATAACAAAAGCACTGTAAAACTAACCCTAACGAGTGTAAAATAACCCTAAAGGGGAGGGTTTTTTTCCTGCTTTCACTAACTGGGACAAATTCTATCTTCAGGGATGTATCCCCTCTATATCCTTTGCCCATCTGAGTGGAGCTACTGTACTCTTACATAGGGGCATGCAGAGAGCAGAATTTGACACGACTGGCCAGCCCTAAGCTGCAAAAGCCTTTTAATCAATACTGCCATTTTCCAGTAAGGCATATGTTGTCTAAAGCAAGGCTTCTAGCTACTTGAGTCAGGAGTAAAAAGAAATTACATCTATTGTATGTGAGCACATACACACGGAAGTTTTACATGACATGCTTTTCTTTGAGGGCCAGTTTAAAGGTATTTATTGCCAAAGAGAGCCATTTAAATGCTGCTGGTCACTCCTACCAATGCCAGCACCAGCAGTAATGAGGTTTGAAATAACAAGCAGCTGCTGAAGTGCTCAGGTACAGACAGCATGGGAAACTCACACTTGCCTTTTACCACTGTGATAAAGCCCAGCAATGCTGCAGTCTCTGAACTGCAGTAGGCCAGGCACACTGGGACATTTGTGTTGGCTGTTTTTCTTCCACACAACTTATTAATAAACATAAAATAATAAATACATAACCATAAATTGGCTTATAGTCATCAATGCGAACTAGCATTAGCATATCCACAGTGGTGCAGCTCCTGCTCTGCTCGTTTTGAAGGTGTGCCACTCCACATCCCTGTAGGATCTGTTTGCTTCCTCCTGTTTTTCTTTTGCTGTTTTCATAATGGAGTGGTAAAGGGCTTTAACTTTTAATGTTTGCAGTTGCTTTTTACCTCATTTCCAGCTCCAGGCAGGAAGGTCTTGACTTTGATTGTCTTTCCAGGTGCAGGAAAAGGAGATTCCATCACACTTCTCATAAATGGATAAACCAGGGCAGCAGATATTCCCCTTCTCCTTTCAACCTCATCCAGGATCTGGTCCATTAGTAAGACATAAGTGAGAGAGAGACAGAACATGTCAGCATCACACAGACTTTTGAAGCATCCTTTGACCCACATGTGCTTAAACATATGGCAGATCTAAGTTAACTTCTCCTCTGCCGTGTATTTCTTCATTACCATCAATCCATGTTTTCCAGTTACAAAATGAAGCCTGTTTGTGAACGTAATTAGCACAGAGGCAAGGAAGAATTAACAAATCTGGAAAAGAGGAAGAAGACTCAACATGACTAAAGGCATTGTTGGGATTATTCCTGAACAGCAGGGTGAGCTGAAGGAGAGAAAGACGAAGACAAATCCCATGATCACAGCCCAGGTCAGCATCACGTCTCAGTGGTCACATCTTGAAATCTATGTCAAGGAAAAATATTCTTCTGCATGGGCATTCCTTCCATTTCAAATGAGAGGGCAGGAAAAAGCCAGAGTAGCAAAGAAAGCAATGCTGCCACTATGATAGCAGGACAGAGCTCCTGAAAGGCTCCCGGCAGTGGCTGTCAGGTCAGAGTCTGTGCTGAGCTGGAGACCACGAGCAGCCCCTGAAGCGTGCCCAGCTGTTCACGCTGGTGCCTGCATTAAGGTCATTTTCTCTTGGACATGATGCAGAGCAGGCAATCTAGTCTTGAAATAAGCAGATGGAACGTCTTACAAAGAGGAGACTATTATTTTCTTCTCTCTTTGGTCACATGGGGCAATATAAATTAGATCACAGCTAAGTTTTCCCACATTAGATAGAGCATATAGATGATAAACCTAAAGAAGACAGAAAGCAAGGTTCAAAGCAGTTAGTGGTTTGACCTGCAATGGTGATCTTTAACCACCACTGCAGAGCAAAAGGCCATATAAGAGTTAGTGGGCCTGAGCCAGGCATTTTCTCTTGTTTCTCTTGGAAATTATTTTCACTGAAGCAGAACATTAAAAGACACTTAAGCACAAGCTGGTGACCTGTAACAATAGCTGGTGACACCAAATGCCAGCAGAGGCATTCACTGGTGCATAGTTTCCCCTTCCTCCCTGTGACACAGTGAAGGCCTAACTAAAGCAAAGCTGCCCCTGTGTACATAACTTGCATTCCAGTCCATGGAAGTGGCAGATAACCATAAATGAGGACATGAATTTCACTCTTGATGTAATTTGCAGCACAACCATCCTCAGCAAACAAAACCAGCTGCCCAAGTGGGAAGCAGCAATGAAGCAGGGCTGCGCCCCAGGTCCCTTGGTGCTCCCGCACAGTGCCAGCACACAGTTGTGTTCCTGCAGTCACTATGTGATGCTTTTTGTGGCTGGAGTTGGGGTCATGTGTGTGTCATACGCCTGCCCCAAGGACCTTCACAATGCAAACAGAAGGAGCATTTAAACCAAATAAAAGCTGAACAGAGATTGCAAGAGATAAAATGGTCAGAAACATCTGTTGAACCCATGACCAAATGAGCTGGCTGGAAGTTAAGGTATCTGTGGTTCTCAAGTCTGTCTTAGCAATAGGTATTACAGCAGTGAATGAGCATAAAGGCTTTGTGGAAGATGAAATTATTGCAAGTTATCAGAAAAAGGATGATAAACATTTTGAACCAGAGGAATCTTTTTGCTTTTGTGATAAATAATATCCAAGATTTAATATCCCACGGTTTTTTGTCACTCACTGTGTACTGTAAAGACAGCTATTCTTTGTTTTGACTAATTCAGCAAAATGCACCCTCATTATTTTTTCCTCTCTTTCACTGGATTTATCAAGTAAGGACAGCCCAGGTTCCTCCTCTTTAGCTGGAAAAAGAGAGTGTCTCACTTTTCAAGAACTTCTGTCTCCATCCACACCTCATCTGTCTTCAAAACCAACAAGGATGCTAAGGCTCAAGTGCCTCCTCCTTCATTTATCAAGTGTTCCCTTTCCGAATGCAGTGCCTGGAGTGTGCACCGTGGAGCTGTGCTAGATCCAGCCCAGGGCTGCAGTCGGCCCCATGTGCTGCCCTCAGGAGGTGACAGCCCTGTGCAGGACAGCGCTGCTGTGCCCACACCCCAGGGTGGATGGGCTGCTCCTGTGGCCCAGCCCCTCCACCACCCAGGAGCGGAAAGCAGCACAGATGTGTCACAGCCCCACTCAGGGCCCAGTATGGAGCTGAGCAGGAGCTTTCCTTCCTTCACACAGCAAGATCTCCAGGCGTGTGTGGCCAGGGCCTGCCTGCCACAGTGCCTGGGAACGGCCCCTGCTGGAGCCAGGGAAGTTACATTCACCCATCAACCTTGGGTTCACTCCGGCAGGATAATCACACACTTTTTCCCAGGTTACAGACTGAACTGGGAAAGCAGATTATTTGCAATTTTGGTGCAATGACCTTCCTTGTCTGACCTTATACCTCAGTTGCACTGATATTTGGTTGTAAGGAAGATACCTAATTTTTTTTCCTTCTCTTAAGTCTTCCTTTGAAAAATAGAGCACTATAGAAATTAGATAAAAACATAATAGCAAACAAAGAGCCTCAGGAAATCTGTCCACATCACGAGTGTGGTGAGCTGGGTGATCCTCCCAGAACAATGCATTCCATTTCACTCACAGATATCTGTGTTTAGATACATATTATGTCTAAGAGACGCTGTTATAAACCCTTGATTTCAGAGCTTTATGAAAGACCTCAGAAGCAGAATTGCAATTAACTATTGCAACCCCAACTGTTGTCCTTCACACAGGGCTTGTGTTAAACAAAGTTTTATCTAGAAAAGCTTGAAACCTGCTTTAAAGATAACATTCTGTATGAATATTAGATCATATGAACAATATAAATGCTATGATTTTTATTAACATCAATGATTTACATGTTCTTTTCAACTTTATGCCTATGAAAATTAACAAGTAAAATCTGTGAAAGTTCTGTGCGATTTCCCATATCTGAAGTGAAAACCTCTGGCAAATTAAAACATAATCAGTTAAAATTGGGCCAATTAAAAGATCATCTGTGCTTTATCCTAGACTCCTAGGGTGAAAAAAGAAGTGTCAAGTGTAAGAATGTGTAAGAAAAAAGTGTTAAGTGTATAGAATTCACATATCAAATAATCTTTTTTCTCAACCTCATTATTCCACAGGGTATTGGAGTAAAAGTGGTACTGGCCCATCATCCAGACTATGGATGCCAAGAATTACAGCTCAGCACAGAACGGCTGTAGAAAACAATGGAAAAAACTTCAGTCAGCCAGATCATACAGACACCCAGATGTTTTCTGAATCAATTTCTGCCTCAGTCACAGAAGTAATAAGACATTCTTTGATGAACCAAGTAAGAGGGATGGAATATCCAAAACAGCAACTGTAAAACAGTAATCTCCCATCAAAGCAAGAAATTCTTCCAGTCTGGTTCATCACTGCGGATGTGTCTCAGTAAACAACCAAATTAAAAAGCAGTATTAAAAAATATCTCCTTACCTTGGAAAATAAGTCAAAGCACCCCAGGCGGCTGATGACACAGTAAACTTCAGGTAGGCGTGGGCCTTTTCCATTCGGCTGATAACAGCAAAGAGGAGATGGGAATTACATATTAATGTGGAGCCATGAGGAAATACACTTCTTTCTCTGACCACACAGTTGGCCATCATGTGACATCTCTCACTATCTGCTTCTCCAACAAATAGCTGCTCTTGGAAAAGCATCATATTTCTTCCATAAAACAGGAAACCGAAAAGCGCAAATAGAGCTTATCCTCTCTGGAAATCACAGCGTGTTGGAGCCGTATCCCAGCGTCGCTCCAGCTTGCAGCCATAAAAGCACATCGAACCAGGGCTGTAACTCATGCCTCTGCTATCTCTGTCCCCTGCTCCTGCTGCAGCACGAGGAGTGGGGCCACCCTGGGGCCATGTGCTGGAAGAGGAGAACTGCAATGCTAAGGCAGGCAATGATGGCTTTAGTTCCCCACTCCCTCACTCCATGGAGTTCAAAAGAGAGCTCAACCTGCAGAAAGCGAGCTCACAGCCTAAACAAAGGCAGGTTCCTCAGACCAACTCATGATAAATATGAAACTCAAACATAACTTAAACAGTGGCAAGTATGAATCAATAATACACGTCCCTCTTACCCCCTCCCCAAAAGGAACTGTAAAGACCATCCTCTATAACCATCCCATATAAGATATGTCCTGGAGAAGCAAATGGTACTTCCTGAGCATACTGGACTCTGCTACCCTGCCTATTCCACTTATCTTTGTCTCTTTGTTAAACTCTGCTGGCGCAGTGATCAACTTTCCTGTGGAGTGTTTGAAATTCACATGCCACAGAGATGACAATCAAGAGAAACTGAGGGGTAGCTGTGCTTTTTAAACCTGAATATTGCACTCTAGACTTGGACAGTCAGCAGGTGCCTGCCTGTTATAATAAAGACCACAAAAAAAAATACCAAAGCTAAGTGAATACAGATGAGTCTATTTCTGGATCCAAACCTGCTCACTACACGTCACATCTCTGAAAAAGCAGGGCCCTTTTTTGTCCATATTAGGTATAAAATCCTTTCTAAAGGCACTGAGTGATTATATCAAGCATGTGGGATTTTGGTTAAAATCATTGTGTCAAATCTGCAGGAATGCCGAAGCCATGCCAGAAGCCTTGGACAGCTCCCAGCCAAGAGCTGTCTCACTGAGTGCCAGTAAAAACATCACATTCCTGGGTCATCTATAAGACCAGAAACAATAACTGCTTAGCACTTACTCCAAGTTTCTCCTTTATGAAATATCATTGCTTTCAAATGTCTTAAAGGCTACATGTCTGAGAGCTGGGATTCTTCCCTCCCTGCGCTCACTGTGTAGGACATCCTCTTCTGTTATTTCAGAGACCTTTTCCTGCAAACAGAACAGCCTCACAGATGCACACACATCAGCTGTAAGAGCAGCAAGCAAAAGCCTCATGCAGAGCCATTCTGAGGGGCAGACCTCAAATTTATAACACTGGCAACCCTTCACGTAACTTCCCCTCCCAGCCATCAGTTTACACCTCAAAGAGAGATCTAAAACACCCATTGTGCTTCAGTTTGCTTCTTTCCCAGGAAAGAACATCATATGGGATATGACACTCCTGCCTGGACTCCTCTCTCTTCACTAGGGGAAGCTCAGGCCCCGGGTCTGCCCATCAGTACCAGTGTAACTCCTCTCTTCCCAAAATGGAGCTCTCCCAAGTTGCAGGCTGTGCTCTACAAGGTAGCTGCACACTCTTGGAGTCATGTCCTCCACCCAAGGCTCACTCTTGCACACAAAGAATAGGTCCAGATCAGGAAAGCAAAATGCTAAAGTAGCCCAGCTGTGAGGCACCCGAGTGACTCTGCCTTGGTGCTCTGCGCTGCTCCTGGAAGAAGAGAGATGGAGGGTTGATGTTTCGGGTTTGATTTGCTTTCAATTTGTTTTCATCGAGCCCAGGATATTTTCAGCCTTAGTCCAGTATCACGAAATGAAAATGCTAATGAGTTTTGATGATAACAAGACGGTTTCCCAAAATGATGAACATAAACTGATAAGAACTTGGCTGAGATAGAGAAGCCGAGCTCTGCATTTGGGCTGGTCCATGCGTGGCTCAGGACAATCTTTTTTATAGTGAATTTAATCTGAATTTTACTGACCAAAGCCCACTCCAAAATCTTTGGCAAGAGAAATGAGAGGCTTTTGCTCCAAAAACCAAGGCCGTCATTTTTCTCTTTCAAATCCCACGTCCCTGCCCATGTGCTTGGAATCTAGGGGAGCCTTCAGAGATCTCCTCCCAGTCTGCCATAGCACTGAGCTGTGTGAAGGAAGTGGCCTTTGCAAAGCACATGCACTGGCCAGCGTATCCAGAAACAGAGACGTTCCTTAATGGTGCCAGGAATCAGAACAATTCAAACACTGGGAGGCTAAAATGAATAGTCAGTCACAAGCCAGTTTCTATGGAGGCTCTTGATACCTTGTTAGGGCTAATCCAAATTCCGACCATGAGAAAACTGTGGGTGTTGTAAATCCAAAAGCTCTTCTTAAAGACTTCTTGTTATATGTGAAACCTGAACTTTGGGTGCCAGAGCACCCAGTGTGCACAGGGCTGCCAAAGTGCTTGGGGAAGGGCAGGATGGAAAGAAGAGGGCAAGGAGAAGAAAAGGTTTTCCAATGAGCTTTTTGCAGCTCCATAAACAGTCTGCATCCCACAAAAGTTGCTTTCACAGTGTAACGAATTCCCTTCTCCTGCCCCCAGGAAATGCAGGATGCTAGGTTAGTCCCACCTAACAACTGCTTTCCATGTTTTCAGGTACACCCTACACATTCAGGCATCTGCTCCTCCATGGATTCCTGGGGCTGGCTTGTCTTAGCCTAGAAAAGTGGTGGAGGATCAAATTTTATGTGAGAGGGAAGAGAGGGGTAGGATGACATAGTCCCTGCAAAGGTGCCCAAATAATCTTTGCTGCTGACATGTGCACTTGCTAGAAAAGCTGTTGCAGGATTGCCTTGGAGGTATCAAGATGTAACTGGAAAACTTCATGCTATCTATGGAAATGCAGATTGTCTGCTGTGGGACAATAGGTTACATTCCATTCTAATCCTGTTCCAAAATGAAACAAAATAATATAAATACATTTAAAGGGGATACTGTACAGGATTTTTAGAACAAACAAAACATGATTGTCACTGTATCCCTTGAGGTAGTTTTGGCACACAGACCCAAAAAAAGGTCTGGAAGAATCTGAGATCTGAAGGCAGAAAAGTGGAACAGTTTGTTCATATCACAACATGCCAAAGGAGAGCAAGGCTGACAAAACACAATCATTTCCTAAACGCAGGAATCTGCACACCAGACCCTGCAGAAGAGCAGCCAGCCATCCTCACAGGATCAGCCTGCCTGGCCCAGCCAGCCACGGAGCTTTTGCAAACGAGGCTGCCAAATGCACCAGAAGGTGTGAGACACCTCTCGCTGGGTATTACAAGAGCATCCCTCACCAGGACAGCTGGGGAACATTTTCTAAGGAATTAGCCTCACAGCAGTTGGCTTGGCTCAAAGTGGAGCAGTTTATAAGAATTTCAGGGATTTTTCATGGTTCTATATTACAGTGTGGCCTCGCCTTTCTCTTACATAATGTCTGCTAAAAACTGCATGTAGTTCCCAAATTATGGTTATTGCATTTGACAGAACTTGCAGGCCAGGAATGGGACTAATTGAAGGAGATGCTGTGCCCTCCTGGACATCAGAGCCACCCGGGCATAGGCTTCCAAAACCTGCTCAGGAAATTGGACCCCCAAACACAAAAATCTGCCGCTGGTATATAAAGAATGCCTGCAGGATTTACCTGCTCCTTGCTGCCTGTACAAAACCTGTATTTTCTGTAAAGAGATATATCACACTGAGGCACACACCAGTGAGGCTGTCCCAGCATGCACCAACGTTTGCAGGGGACATGAAATTGTTACACTTCGTGAGTACAGCCAAACTGTATGGAAAAGGCACTTCAGGTAACCACCCAGATTCCACCATTTCTCCCCGAAGGACAGGAGGAGGTTGCAGCACCCAAATAAAAGTAGGTCTCTGCTACTTTTGCCTTTTCCACAGGTAGAGGAAATGCTGACGTTTCTCTGCAGCTTCCAAAATCCCCTCTCTTTCTAAGCCCCAGTTTTGCTCTCAGAAGGGCATGGCTGGATTTGCCCCACAAAGGGCAAGGCTGGTGAAGTGCACTGGCATCACTCCTTCCTTTCCTTGGCTGAGTAAGCTGTACCAGTGGGATGAGACATGTCGGCTTCTCTACACCAGGGCTTGGAATCCAGGAACCAAGTGATCACCCAAGGTGGGAGCAGCAGATCTGCTTTATAATGGGCTTTATAACAATTAGATAGATTTAGCAAGGCACTACTTATTTTCCCCTTTTCTTTTTGCTATTTGATTGATTTTTGCCTTAGCCAATGGAGGATAAAAATCTCCAATACTGTCTCAAAACACCGTTGTATAAAAGTGTGCACTACTGATTTCATTCTGTTCCTGGTATTTCCTAATATGCTCAGCCATCTTTTGCACCAGCTTAAAATCAGTGTTCTATTTTTATGTTGCCCTTAATGTCGGGTGAATTTCACTGAGCTTTAAGTGAGTAAAAAAAGCCTATGTTAATGTTTCATTGACAAACTGATTCAACATTCCTGTGCATAAATCTCTTTTATCGTCACTGGTTATTTCAGTCTCAGCCTGGTCCAGGACCAAACATTTGGCATTTCACAAATGCAAGCTCTGTGCATGATTACAAATTTACTGACATTCTCAGAAAGATAAAAGTCTTAAACCACCCTTACCTGGTAGAGTGAAAACATTCTACAATTTAATTCTAGACAACATTTTCTGAGGTTTTTTGGGGTTTTTTCTAAATATACCTTATTATCCTTTTAAACAACAACTCATTAAAAAAAATTGAATTGTAATGCTGCAACATCTTGTTGTGCTTATTTACACTAGCAAGGATGACTTCTAGGTGCTTTCCTTGTTCATCCCTGCATCACCCCCTGACCAGCCCTAGATTTACTGCAGCACAAGCCTTCAATTACATTTCCTGCCCACATATAAACCTTGTTGTGGCCCACTCTGACACATCTTTTATACAGAGTGAGTCCCTGTGTTGCTACCTATGGCAAACACCACCCCCAGAACTGATAAACAAGTTTTCTGTTATGTTAGCTTAATGAAACTTCTTACAAATAGAGGAACCACACACAGCAATACCTCCCAGACAGAGCATCTGCTGTCTGCACGACAAGGGCTCTGCCACGGACAGAGAGCAGGGGAACAGGCAGCTCAGGCACAAGGAGCAGTGCAGGATGGAGGGTGCTGTTCTAGTGACAGGTTTTCTGCCTGAAAAGGTGGGAAATCATGCCAGAAAGGGAAGGGAGGGGAAAGCGCCAGGATGCCTTACTCTTAAGAGGGGGGACCTATTTACAAACTGCTGTGGACATTCATTTGGCACAGAGAGTCAGCCAGAGACTCCTGCAGCATCCAATATCTATATAAGCTCCCCAACCAAGTGTAGGAAACAGTCATGAGAACAGGACAGGAGCCATGGCTCCCCACCAAGTCACTCACAAACAGCTCCAAACCTATCCAAGAGGTGCAAGGCCAGTGCAGGGACAACCAACTGCTTTCTGCTTTGCTGCCATCCCATCGGGTGTGCAAGATGGACACCAAAATCCCTGTTTGCACAGTGCTCCACCTCCCTTAACACACTCTGCAATCCTCTGTGCAGATTCCTCCCCGCTGATTTACACACACTGCCGTGCTCTCAGTTTACCAAGGGCCCAGTGATTTTCCAGGTGATGAGACAACACTGTTTGTAGGCTCCCCACCTCACCTGTTGACCACCCCTGATCGTGAGGACTGAAAAAGAGTGTGAGAAACCAGACTTCCCACTGCCCCCACCAGCCTGTTGCATGGTGCTGAGCTGCAGGCTGATGAGACAGTGCTGGCAGAGCCCTTTGAGATGTAAGCAGCTGCCCAAGAGATAAACACTACTCACAAATGTTTAGAAATACCAGCTTTGCCTTTGTTTCCAGTGTCATAGAATTTCTGATTGTGCTTGAAAGTACGTAACATAAAGAATTTATGAAGTGCTCAAACAAAAAACTTTCCACATTCTCAGAAATTCACTACAAGCCTTGGGACCTATCTGATTGAAACTGCCATTACAAACTCTTCTTGTACTTGCTATCCTTACATTTCCAAATTTCAGAGTGAGAAAACCCTGTTTCCTTTTAAAACCATGAGAAACACACCCAGTTCAGACTGTAGTTTTGAGATCCTGTTCAAGAGAATTCTGCCCTTTGAGGTGAAGGTGATGTACTTACCAAGAGCCTCCTGCAGTACCCGAAGCGCCGGCTCCCGTCCTCCCCAGTCAGCATGAAAGAGAAGGTCTCACTAGGAGAAAGTGAATTGCCCAGAGCTTATATCAGAACTACAGCATGGCCACAAGGTAGATCACTTAGGAAGGGACACTGCCTCATCCAGTAAGAGATTCTACCCACTGGAGGGTCTTCATCATTTAGGACATATTCTGTGGAAAAATTCTGCCAGCAGTGTGGTTAAGGACAAGCCAGCTGTCTCATTAGAAGAGATGGGTGCTGAATGTCAGTGGCTGCAGAAGGAACATGAGAATCAGATTTTGAGGGCGGTATTCCAGTGCTCCTTTACCTTTAGTTCAATCTGGTCTTTCAACTGACCTTTGTTCCTAAAGGGAGAACCTTAGATATTCGCTGAGAGAAGAGAAATCATCTTCTAATCCAGAAACAACACAGGTTTCCAAAATCCAGCTCATTTTATGCCTCTGTCTAGCATAAATACCATTTGTGACAGAGCAGTAAAACAACAATTTAAAGCTATAATTACAGCACAGGTAAAGAGATGGGTCTGTGAATTTGTGCCTGGGCTCAGAAACATTCCTGACTGCTTTGCAAGTATTAAATGGCATTATATAAAACACTGCCTTGTGCTGAAATGCCAGGGTTTGTATAAATACAGCTGTCTCTGGGGAGACCTTATTGTGGCCTTTTAATATGTAAAAGGGGCTTCTAAGAAAGATGGGAACAGACTTTTTAATAGGGTCTGCAGTGATAGGACAAGGGGTAATGGTTTCAAATTAGAACTGGGTAGATTTAGACTAGATAAAACAAAGAAATGTTTTACAATGAGGGTGGTAAAACACTGGGACAGGTTGTCCAGAGGGGTGGTAGATGCCCCATCCCTGGAAGCATTCAAGGTCAAGCTGGACAGGGCTCTGATTAACCTGATCTAGTTGAAGATATCCCTGCTCATGGCAAAAAGGTTTGAATAGATGACCTTTAAACATCCCTTCCAACCCAAATCATTCCATGATTCCATCCCTTCTGCCTATCCTGCCTACACCTTTGGATCAACAAGTTCTGACATATCAATGCAGAGGAAAAAAAAATTATACATTTTTTTGAGGTCACTTTGAATGAAAAAGACAATGCAAGCCTGGTTCTCCTTCCCTTGCCCTTCTCCCACAGTCATTCATCTCCAATGGAAGGAAGAGAGAGTTCCTCTGCTGGCATGGAGCACAGCTCCAAGAAAGTTCTCAGACAGCAACGTTTTGAGCCAAATGAAGGGGTGTCCTGCAATGTTAGACAAGCACTCTGAGGTGAATGACTAGGGCAGGGGGTGAGCAGGGGGTGGGCAGGGCCCCGTCCTTTTTAAGATTTATTTTAAATACTTCTATTTATGCTTTTGAGTTTAGCACTCAGAGGAACCTTCAAGCCTCTTCCTCTCAGCCACGCAGGCCTGTGAGGCAGGCAGAATAGGGAAGAAAAAGAACACAGAGCTTCAAATGAAAGAAAAATTAAATACAGCTGCTTGATCACAAAGTGGCCAAGACTCAAACTGCTGCGTCCTTAATTGGGCATCGGCGAGGCTGTGGCTGCTCCAGCATCACTGCAGCATCACTGCAGCATCACTGCAGCATCACTCCATCGTGCAGAGGAGCTCTGGAGCACTCACCTGTTGTACTCAGACACAGGGAGCCAGTCCTTGGCATCGGGGAAGCAGAACTGCGGGATAGCCTTGAGGCGCTCCTCCGCTTCCCGCATCTGCTTGGTTGGTCTCTCCAGCTGCCGAGAGAAAAGCGAGGTTCAGTCAGTCCCTGGGGTGTCCCTTCCCAGCTCTGCTCGTGGGCAGGGTCACTGATGAGCTCTGAGAGCCAGGGCCCATCAGATTGTCCTGTATTTGTGCTTGGCAGAGCGAGGCATGACTCCAGGACAGGCTTATAGGTGCTCATACAAAAGAAATAATCACTGCTGGGGTTTTACTTTTTTTTTTAATTGCCTGAAACTCCCTTGTTGCATGATGGCCACTTAAAACACAGCCCTAACTCAAATACCTTTCTGCTGCAAGAACACAAGAGAAATGCCAGAGATCAGCAAAAGTCTTTCCATTGACTTCAGCGAGTTTTGGAACAAATCCTAATATAGCCAAAATGAGCTAAAAGTGAAATATTTAGAAACTGAATTTAAACACAGTCTTTAAAGCATCCACCATCAGGCCAAATTCTCCAGCTCTGGAAAAGATAAATTTGAAAACAGGGAAAGCTTTCAGTTACCTTCTCTATGCCCTTTGCTTTGTAACAGATTGCTTTGGAACAATTCTGAAAGCTCCATCTAAAAATTTGATTTCTCTTCATTTTTCCATTTATTCACTTTACTGATCTTAGAATGAACTGTACATAGGAATTTTTCTTTTACCTTGGGAAACTGGTATGTCACTTCTGGGAGGTAAGTGTTTTTAGAAGGCTTCTTCTTCAGGGACACTACCACAAAATACTCAAATAACTCCCGCTCTTGCCACTCAATCAGCTCCAGTTCCAGGGTGCGATAACTTGGAGCCCTCTTCAGCATTGACTGGATGTGTACAAGGCGCTGGGTATGAGCTGGCATTTAAAAAAAAAGGAATAAAAAAAGAGACAGATCATTACCTGAGACTGCAATGCATTTGTGTAAGCCACAGCCATTCACAAAGGACTTGCAATTTGCCAGAGCATTATTCCAAGCATGTTCTCCTTTCAAAACCAAACCTTCTAGTTAACAAACCTTCTGTAGTCTCCCTTGCTAATTGCACCCATAAATCAAAACTCTCTCCAAGTACTGAAGTGATGCAACACTCAGTCACTGAAATAATTTGCAGATCATAACTGTTACCCTGCCAAAGGTCTGGCTTTTCTTCACACATAAAACTGGATTATAAGCCCTTATGTGGGTGTGCAAATGCACTGGGGCCTCCAGGGTGACACATCTGAGGCCTGGCTTACACTGGTGAAAAACAATTCTGTGCCCTGTCCCTACACAGCACAGCTTTTTGCTACAAACCACATAAAATAAGCCACAGAATAATCTCCAGGAAGGGGGACAGGGAAGAAAGGAAAGATGTGCCAATTGCCTCCTGTGGGTTGCTTTGTTAGTGCTAATTCAGTTGGGGGACAATCTTAGATTCACCGTCACTCATCAAGGCAGAGATGTGCCTTGATCCAGTGACTTGTTGCTTGATATCTATGGAGGACTGGTCATTAACATCATTACCAGTTCTGGTAGAACAAAAAACAAAACAGCTCAGTAAAAGCAGCTCCCTGTACACTCTTCCCCAGCTCTTCACACCAGGATCTCTGGGCAAAGGCAAAAGAACTGTTAGCAGCACACCTCAAACCCTTAAGGCTCTACTCGGTGTCGCTGCCCACAGCTTCCAGAAGGCTGACTGGCCCATGTGGCAGGGAAATAAGATGTCACAAGCACTCATTCACAGCAGTAATTAATTGACAGAAATAAAGGGAAAACCCTTGATGACCAGCCCTCATATATTGGGTTCAACAGACAAATTAAAAATTATTTTGATAAAGCACTTGGGTCTGGTGTGACTGCACAGCTAAGGAAGCTAAAACCCCAGAATCAACCTGCCTGCTCCTGCCTTGAGACAGCCCCACACTCTTTCACCTTGCTAGAGGTGAAACCAAAGAGCCCACCCCACCATATGGGCACGCAGTGGGTCCTGTCATGCTACACATGACAAGGGGGTCTTTGGCTCAGGACACCCTGAGAGCATCAATGTAAACACAAAGTCACTCAGGAACAGCTGGTTAGAGAGACATCAGAATGAAGATGCTCTGTTCCCCAACAATGGGGGAAAAGCCTCCCAGTTTGCAGTGAGATCAGAATATCCTCCCAGTAACAAGAGAGGGGCCAAGCCCTGTGTATCTTCTTTCATGGCCTTTGAGAGCAAGCAACTCCTCTATTTGCTGACACAATGAAACAGAACTGCAAGTGCTTTTGGGTTGGTACAGGTAGACAAAGGAGCAAGGAGTCATTTTCCACACATTACTGTACAATATTGCATACATTGCCAGTTTTGGGTGGTCTTACCACCACCTATCTGGCACAAATCTGTTTCCCTAAGACAATGTTTCCCAGAAAGGTTTGCTGCATGTACAGTAAGCAGGGGACATCTGCAGTGGATCGACATGAATGATTGCCCCTTATCTTATAACAGCTCCACACCCTTGTCTTTTTCAGCCCTCACCTACTAACAACGTGATGGGTTTTTAGTAATGAAATCTGTTGTTGCTGTCTTCAACTTTTTATAGGTCTCTTTCTGTATCAGGACTTAGGAAAAGGAGAGAATAATATACTGGCCTGGCTCAGGCAGAGTTTGTGCAGGTGCTGATAAAGGAATTTCTACAATTTGGAGACTGCAGACTTATAACAGTCTAAGAACCACAACGCTGGACCAGACCCAGATCCTTGCCTCCACCAGCAGCAAGCAGTAAACACAGAAAGCAGCATATGGATAAGAAAGGAGCATCTTTATCCAATCTCATCCCTCTAAGCCCGCACCCAGTAGTCAGTCTGGAATAGATCAGCATCTCTGAAGTGGCTGACAAAGCCAATCTATCAAAGGTCCTGTTCTTCATTATATGACACAGTTGCCAAATCCTTGTTAGACCTTCACAGATCATTTTGTCCTTGCTTTCCACGTTCATGCTCCCGTGTTGGAACTTTGTGAGCTCTGCAGTAATGGAGTTAGGAAGCTATAGAGAATATAGACCATGGACAGGAACAACATGCAGTAGCAGGAGTACATACATTGATAATGTCTGTGACGGGGTCTGACTAGAAGTCACTGAAGGCTGATCCCTTACCTTTAAACCTGTCATCTGAGTCACTCTCACTCTCGCTGTTCTCATCTGCAGAGGACAGAGAGGCATCAGTTAATGCAAAACCAGAGCAAACAAACTCAGTTCACTGTGCTGTGACACAGAAAAATCCTATCTCACATCTCTGAGCCTTGTGATCCACACATGCACTTCTCCTCAGTCTTAAAATATCTTGAAATAAACAGTTTGAATGACTCCTTAGATTGTGTTTTCCTTGGATTCAGTTTCAATATTGCTTGAGAGTAAGAACTTCATTTTGATGAAAGGGCAAAATTCATTCTCCATTACAGCAACTGTTTGCACTGAATCCCCATCTACGCTGAGCTGCAAAAGTGCCATTTGGAAAATGGGCCTTAACCCTTTCACTTCTTGTTTTCAGGTTTTAATTCTTTAATTTTTTTTTTTTTTAAGTTATGCAGCACTTGAGAAGTCAAAGTAAGCCTTATGAGCTTTGTCTGCCTGGGCAACATTCCCAATTGCCAGAATTCACCAAACTGAGTTAGAGTTAACAGGCAAAAGTAACCTCATGACAAGATGTGTTACTGAGGGGGTCTCGTATTAAAGCTCTATTGTACTCTTACTACAAACAAGGCCTGAATTTCCTTTTTGGCCCCAGTTTTTCCAGCAGCAGGCTGAAGCACAGTGTGAGTTACACAGTGTGAGTGCCAGGAAAAAGCATGCAAGAACTCCAGGGTCAAAACTGTGAATTTTGGACAAAACTTACAGAGAGAAAGTTATCATTCACAGAAGAAAGTTCTAAACTAAGCGAAGTCCAGAGCAGATGCGGAGGAAAGAAGGGAGTTGATAATCCTGTTCATTCAAATGGATTCACTGAACCATGTCACTTGTACCATACCTCGTAGGGATGCTGTCTCAATGTTGGACATAGAAAGTTTCTTCAGGCGCTTTTTCCCTCTTTTTGCACTGTAGATGGAATTGATTCTTTGGACAAGCTGAAAAATAAGAAAATGAGGAATCAGTAAGACTAAACATTTTTCTGCCAGGAGACTTAATTAACCTATCCAAACAAAATACAGATGATAGACCAGCTGAACCCCCAACACTTTTACTATTTCAAAGTGCATTTTCTATCTCTTTTTTTTAAATCCCATTTGTTTCAATTAGTTATTTTGAATCTCACTTCTTTACCTATGGATATATTTTAAAAAACAATTAAATAACTCAGAAGCCTAAATCCCACTTTGAAAAATCCTGTAGACACTTGCAATGAAAGCAATGAGCCTGAGGATTCAAAGGCAGCTGTTATCCTCTACCACCTCATCCCTCTATGCTGTTGTTTCTCTCTTCACTTGCATTTTCTGAATTAGAATAATCCATTAGCCATATCCAACTTTGCCAAACTCTCAGGGACCTGAAGATCACATTCTTATTTGAATATAAGAGTAAGGTGTTTTAGCTCCTCTCTGAACTGAGATTTTAGCACATTCAAATTAGCACAAGAGATGGCTCTGACTTTTTAAAGCTTTTTCAGGTGACCCAGCTGCTTTGAAGTGACATTGCATCAGCTGAAGATCTGGCCCCTGTGGACTTCTATGGATTTAACCACCACAAGCCAGAATTTTAAGCCCTGGTAATCATCTTTGTGACTTCCCTCAAGAGGGCTAATGCAGATAATAACTGTTTGCCCCAAAAATATCTGAGATGATCGGAAATATTAATGAGATAACTTGTGTTTAGTGTCTTCAAAAAGAGGCTGGGATTACCAAGAATTCATCATTAAACAGGATATTATAACTTTGGGAGAGTCACAAATACGTAGCAATTAATCTTCATGATGTTTTATAAGTCAAGAATAGTACATTTCATTCCACAGCAGATTTCTTCATAGAACTATAATACATTTTGCAAAAGCTGTTTCATCTCAGCTTGCAGAGAGAAATAAACTGAGTGAAAGGAAGCAATTTTGCTATAGACACAGCAGAAGGGCAGTAACAGAGCACAGACTGAAATAAAACCTTTTTATTTTTTCCCTCTAATAACTAACACTATCTCAATTTTAAAAATTATATTCTTCAGGAGTATGGGATCCTGAAAGGTAAAGTAATAAGAAAATAGAAATTATCACAAGATTTGCAATAAAATTGTGAACATTCATATGCTGAAATCATAATTTCACATAAGGAGAATATCTGTCCCTTCAATTTTAAAAAAATTGTGTACAAAACTAACAGCCAAACTTTCCAAGTTTTACTCAAAATCATGTAGTAAGCTACTCTGTAAGTTACCCTATAACTTCCTCCAGAGATGTGTTCCCATTTGTGCAGTAAAACAATATATTCCAAGAAAGCAAAAATACAGTAAATATTAAGGACATAGGATTAATTTCATCCTTAAACAGAATTCCCAACCAATTGACAGAAATGTAGAAATCTCCCTCTACTCACAGTATTTATAGCCATGTACTTAAAATATGCTCACTAATAAGAGCAGGAAAAAGCTGAATACACAGTAAAAATCAACTTTGTTCACAAGCCAAAATGAAGCATTTTGGCAGTTCTCCCCCTCTCTGTTGCTATTGTATTGTTGGTTTTTTTGGTTGTTGTCCTGCGGCTTGGGGGTTTTTTCACATTCCATTTTGAACCGAAAAGCTCCTTGAAAAATTAAAAATTAAATTTTGCTTCAAATCCATCAGGACAACATGGTTATCAGGATGGGATAAGTTGTGAGTAAATGAAGGGAAACTTATTAGGCCAATTAATTATTTTCCTGGAAACAAACGATGGGGAAATAAACCACGTCAGATGTCGGTGCATGGTATAAATAATAATTGCTTGGCCATCACCCATTCGAAATCCTTAAGTTATATACACAGCAACGCTCTGGTGCACAGAGCTTAAAGAAGAGCGTGGAAAACAGAACTGCCTTAAAATCAATTCTGTGCGAAGACAGCCATCAGATCTTTCCTCCTCTTGGATAACTCGGACGTTATTACTTCTAGGGAAGGGATTTTGATCTAAATGTTCCTTTAGGGTACAAAAAGAGCTTTCAGTGATGGCTAAAGGCTGGCTAGAAATTCACAGGCTCTCGCAGACAGGTGACCTCTCCTCAGCACAAGCCTGACGACACCACCAGTACCTTTGGGATCCTCCTGGCGCGCCGTGTGGACAGCAGCTCGCTGGCAGTGCTCAGGCTGTCCTCGTGGAGGCTGGAGGGGGACGAGGGGATGCCCAGCTGAGCCAGCAGCAGCATGTCATCGTGGCTGTGCCGCTTGGGCAGCCGCGGCAGGCGGTGGCTCTTCCTCTCTGACCAGTTCCCGACGCGCAGGGAGTGGCTGCTGGCCTTGGAGGGCAGCTGCAGGGACAAGAACAGGTTGAGCTCTTCCCCTCTCAGCAACACCTGGGGCAGAGGCAGCTCTTGTGACAGAGTGGTGGCTGCACAGGGATGTCACGCCAGGTGAGCCACTGCTCTGCGGGATGTGTGTCAAGAGAGGGTCTGAGGTCACGGTGAAGGGACAGGAATCAACCTCAAAAACTTTAAAGTTCAAAGAAAACAGCACCACTTCTGACTCTGCTGCATTTCCATGCATCCACATCCCATCAACTCTATGGGCCCTTAAACCTAACTTGAGGGCTTGGCTGACAGCACAGCACTGACCAATGAGCCTGGTCCATCCCTTTCACTTGCAGGAGTGAAAATCAAGAGCAATTACACAATTCAGTGTAATATTAATTCAGTGTAATAGTAATAACTAAAACAGCAAATTCATGCTATTTTATTCAAGAAAAAAATAAGTAGAAAAATCAAGCTTGTTCTGTTTTCATGGTGTTAAGAAGTTTTAAGACCTGCCAATGTGCAGACGTGCGGTTACATCTCTGTCCTGCATTCCCAAAGAACTCCCTTTAAAACACGAAACTGTTATCACTACAGGGCAAAGAGAAAATCTCTCTGAAGGATTAAGCACCAAGTAACATCTATCTTTAAAAAACTGGGGCTCTTTTGGAGCAGCCCTTGGAGCAGCTCTGCCCAGATCCAGGTCTCTGCCTTCTCCTCCCAAACACAAACACTGTAAAGAAGCTTCACCAGCACATCTACGAAAAAGTATGATTATGCCAGATTAAACATCTGTCAGTTGGCATTTACGAATATTCTATCAGCTCTATTACAAGCTATAAACCTGCAGCAATAAATGTCCCTCCCATTTATTGGCTGACTGATTGCAGTGCCATCCTACCTGGGATTAAGCACAGGTGTTTCTGTGGAGAGGGGTTGCACCACAAATACAATGTCATCATCAAACATTCCTTTCATACCTGAGGACTTCAAAAACTGAAAATAATCAATGGGAAAAGACACTGGGATTCAAAATGACCACAACACCGGTGTTTCTGAGGTCTCTGCATACCACAGGTAAGCACACCAGGAAAACTGGTGGCAGTCTATACTTTATTGAAAGGAATTATTTGTGGAGATGATTGTCGGAAGCTTGCTGACCTTCTGATCTCTTCCATCTTGTTTATCATCATCCATGACTGAAAAGTCATGTTGCTAACCCAGCTGTGTTGCTATGATGGAAAAACTGGGTGATAAATCGTTGCCAAAGCTACCATTCTTCAGGAAATTCAGACTTTTCTATTTCTGGTCATTGGAGAATTACCCAGGCCCAAAGCTGACCCGCTCTTAGTGTCTCTTCACTTTAAATATCAGCACAATGACAGTGCAATTATGGCAGGGCTGACTCCTGGAAAGGCACTCCCGGCAGCATTTCCAAAAGAAGCGACCAGAATAAAGACAGCCCTGTTGCAAAGGTACCAGAGAGTTCTTACTTACTGAACAACTTTACAGAAGCCACTTAAATCTGTAAATTCTTTGGTAACCCTGTGTGAAACAGAGAACACTGGCCAGTATCTTCCTACAGACCTGTATGGTTCCCAGCCTAGTGACACACCCTCAGGGATCCTCTCGATGCTACACAACTCCTGTGAACACACACGCTGCCAGAAATAATTGTCATGCACCATGTCCCAGTATGAGCTTATCCTCATGACTGCAGTGCCTGTTTTTTCTTTGCCTGATTACTACTTTCCACTTGTTCCTTTTCCAGCAGCTTTGCTGAAGCCACTCCTCTGTTTTACAAAGGATGTGCTAGGAGCACACTAAGAATCCTGGTGATGCTTCTTTTGTCTCTTGGACTGTGATGCTTGCATGCACACAAAGTGAAAGAAAATGCATTCAATTTTCTTTCTAGGTCTCTTTACAAGACAAAAATGTAAATTGTTGTGACCTTTTGTTTAACTGCAAATTCGCTGTTGATTCAGTGCACAATGAAGTTCCTTTAAAGGATACTTTGAATCTCAAAATTAAGTATGTGATGAGATTTATATTTTTCCTTATGAACACACTTATCCCATAAACAACAAGGCAACCCGGCATTTCATGGTGTTCACAAAAAAACCAGGCCTTGCTTTGGAAAATTCACCACAAAAGGGCAGGTCTGCAGAGTTCCTCGTCTTTCTTATGCTATAAACACAATTTATACAGCCATGTTACTTGCAGACCCTCAGGTTTTTCTGACTATTTTATTATTCATTTATTTTTTCAGGGCTTTTACCTGGCATCCTCTGTCTTACAATAAAACATGCCACACGACAAATTTCCCATGAGCAGAGTCACACCAGGCCTAACAACACAGGGACAAAACCAGCAGCTGAGCTCTCCCCTCCTGTCCCTGCCGGGCAGAGGAGGCAGAGGCAATTCCCTAAGAGGTGCAGCCACACACAGAGTTAACTTAGGTCCAGACTGAGCTGAAAAACAAGCAGTGGAAGGGCCGTGCGTGGGAGCGTGGGGCCAGGGCAGCAGAAAGCGGCACGGGGCGCGCAGCGCAGCGCTGTACGCGGAGCCGCGCGGCCCGGCGCGTTCGCAGCGGCGGCTGAGGGCTCGGCTCGCCGCCGGGCCCCGCACGCCGCTCTGCCCCGCACGCCGCTCTGCCCCGCACGCCGCTCTGCCTGCCGAGCCACGCTGGATCTCCAGCAGCCGTGACCACGCTCCGAGCGCAGCCAGCCCGCTGCTGTTACCTGCGGAGGTGCTGTGTATTTCCTGCTCTGCGGCGTCCACATCCTGTGCAGGGAATCTAGGGAGTTCTCGGACAGCTGATGGGATTTTCGCCCCGCGTGACGGCCTTTCAGCTCCACATCCTCGTACGGGTTTTCCTTGGGTGACTCGCCTTCACGTTTGGGGTTTCGGGTTGGTTTGTTTTTTTTGGTTTTTTTTTTTTTTTTAAGGAAAGAAAAACAGACAGGAATGTAAAATTAGAAAAAAAAAATCATGTGAACGAAGTGAAAGGCTTTTCTAAAAGCTCCTCAGCTTTCAGCATGACTCATCCCTCTAGCTGCAGCTGGAAGTATTTGGAGGAGAGCTTGGCTATGAGGTCGACAAGTTTCTTTGGGTTTTTTTACTGTCTTTTTTTTTTTTTAAACTAAAATGCGAAGATTTCACAAGACGTGCTTCTGAGCATCTGCAGCTGGGGAAAATTTATTGATATATAAAAGCTAAGGCACTTAACTTCTTTAAAGTGTATCAGTGGATTTTATAAATCTGTAACAGCCACTCACGGGGTGAAATGAAGACCAATAAATAACTGTGCTCAACACACCACCCTTACACACAATAAGACAATTCTTATTTGATGCAACCTTCATTTTTCTCTTCTCCTGAGAGAAGGCAAAGAAAGAATAAACACTCCAGCTCAGCAGTGCCAAGAGACAAGACTGAAAATGCAAAAGGAGAACAATTTCTGTCCTAACCATACTGCATCCTCAAAGTGTTCTTTAAAATATATCTGTCTTCAAATTAGGCAGCTATTCATTTCAAGTTATGTGAAACTCCTGTCTCCTGGAAGGAAACTCATCCTGCTTGTAATATATGGAGGCTTGACCAATTAATCCCTAAATATGACTTAAATGAAAAAATACATTAAAAAGCAGACCACAGTCTTTGAATTTTTACCATTTGAAAACCAGAACCAAAATTTATAGTCCAGGTTTAAGTGAGATCCAATACCCATCATCTTCTCAAACTCCTGAACTTAGCAGACCTCTCACTAAACAAAGTAGCATGAAGATGAATGAGTGCCATCAATAAAATTAACATTTTGTATCCACTTTTTCAGACAGTTGATAATCAGCAACTGATTTAGAGCTTCAGGTTTTTGAAACACAGAGTAATTCCAGTTTTCCAACCATCTTGAACAGAAGATCATCTCTTAAAAAAAGTGATCTGCTCAAAATCAAGACCTGAATTTACAGAAACATCCAGGAAGTTAAAAGCTTTTAAACCAACTTTCTTTTGGTTTTATATCTAAAGACAAATTTAAAACCCATGGGTTTAGTACAATATATATGTCGTTGTACAGGCTATTTAATATAAGAAATTCAGCTTTCACTACGTACTGTGTCAATTGAGAACTGAGGACAGAAGGCTGTAGCATGGTTCATTATTCCCTCTGTTACAGAAAATATTCATAGCATTTAAGGAGATTACAGCTGAGGCATAAGGTGTTTTCAGTGAGAGCAAGGCCTGGGTTAATGCTCAGTCTGTGTGACTATCAGCTATTTTGTCTTAGACAGACTATTAAATTTCCTTATTGTACAAAAGAAAACAAAAGCAGTTTGTGCTTTCTACTTTATGGTTGAGCCTGGGAACGCGAGACTGCTTGATTCATCAATTACAGCCACAAGACCTTCTGCTGAGCAAGTTCACATATTCACAATACAAATACAAATACAGTTTTGCTTCGGTAGTGCATCATACTGAGATTTCTAGTCAAACATATGCACAAGAGTGAATGTTTTAGCTTTGTTCTAATTAGAAGCCTGAATCACTGCTGCTCTTGAAGAATGTTTGACTTGGCAATCAGAGCTTATTATTTCATCCAGAGGGAATCTGATTCTGGAGGCTGCACTATCATTGTAGCCAATCCTCATGCCATATGGAAAGGACACCTTCAGGTGCTTAGGGTATATGAAGGAAGACCTTTTGACGAATGCAATGAACAGGATAAATCTTAAGCAACAAATATCCCTAAAAAAAAAAATGCTATGAAGGACTATAGGAGTGGTTGATTCTTCCTGTGGGAAGAAAAAATAGATATCACACTGATTCTGTTACTTGTAATAGATGAGCTCTAGATCATATGTAATTTATATATGTATGTATATATATATGTAATATATCTATGTACTACATATATGTAATATAAGCTCTAGAAATGGTAATCATAACAATGATAAATAGTAAAATTTGCAAAATGCTGTTACTTACAGCTGATTAGGCTCTAGTGACATAATAAAATTTCTTCTAAGCCCAAGTCAAGTATAGGTCAAGCAAGCATTTTGGAATGGATTAATAGATTTCAAAATACCCGGCTTCATGAGACAGGGCTCAAACATGCACTTCCTTGTGAAAACAAATGTTATTGCATTAGTCTACAGAGTATCCAAACTCCTGAGAAGAAACAAGCCCATCAGTGAAAAAGCCCCTTTTTTACAATGTAAAGCATTTATAAATGTTAGGGGGATGCTCTTTCCAAAGCACAATGTAAATCAGAATTGCTTGAACCCCGTTAAACTCAACATAAATAATGTTGACCTGACATATTAAGTACAGAAATGGGCCCAGAGAAGTCTTGGATGAGAGAAGGGGGAGGAGCAAGGAACCATGAGCCGAGGCTATTTTTCTGAGTCAGAGTCTCTACCAAAAGAGAGCTTGGGCCAAATTCCTCTTCTTTGTAATGGGAAGGTCAGAGGAGACACCACAGGGATTTTAACCCTTTCCCCTAGAGCTGTGAGAGTTTCTGCAGACGACTGCTTTGCTGATCAAGAACTCTTGTGTCTGTTCTTTCTGTCATCTGCTTAAAAACCAAATTATTTCAGAGCTTGGGGTTTTTTTTCACTTTGAAATAATGCCTTGAAACCAAATACACCTCACCATTTTTTATGCCTTCTTTTTTTTAAGAAGAACCTCCTTCCAACCCAAATCTCAGATAATTAAGTAGTCTGATCAATCAGAAACTGGTTCTGCTGATATGACTTTTGAATGAAGTATTTGGTTCAAGCTGTGAACTAGAAGTGACAGACAAACTATCTCCTCAGCAATTTTCAACCACCATTTCTTAGTATATCGGCTCTCCCTGGTAGACACACAAAAGACCAGATATGCAAAAAGAGGCAGCCCAGACTGGTTTCTGTACAAGTGACAAGAAACCAAAGATGTCAAGTGAACTAAAAGTGCTGAAAATACCCTGAACTGCCTCAAAACAGCATTTAACTGCATCTGACTGCACAGTGACTCCCTTCCATGGGAGGAAGATGTGAGAAGTGGTGGTCACCAGCAGGTGCGTGTCCCACATGGGAGTGAGGTCCTGGGGGACCTGTGGTGGTGGCTGCTACTGCTGCTGCTGCAGTACAAAAAGGAGGAAAGTTTCCATATCACTGGGCTGGCTCAGAGGTTTACAGCTTTCTCCCCAACCACCACTTCTCCAGTCCCAAGTCTCAGGCAAGGAATGTTTGCAAGCTGCAATGCTTGGATTTGCTGCAAAAGGAAAACATATTTACAATGAAAGAGCAAGGAAACATCCTTGTTCCTGCCATATGGATGTCTGTATTGGAAGCCAAAAGGAGAAACATTATGCAGTATAGAGGCCAGGCTTGTCTTAATGAGGCTGATCCAACAGCCACACAAGACAACAGCAGATTATCACTGACTTCAAAGGAAGCTGAATCATACCCCCAGAATGCATATGATCACAAACAGTAAGTCTTTGGCAAATACTGTCTCTAATCACCATCCCTACTCCCAGATCAGTTCCCTTTATAAGCATTTTTTCCAAGTTTCCCATTCTCTCGAATTCTACGTACCAAAGTGTTGAGTTAACACAGGGCATTTATCTACACGACATTTATCTTCAGAAGATCTCACAGACAATTTAATGAATGGACCATCAGGGAAGAAAAGAAAGAGAACAAAAAAAAAAAAGATAAAATAACCACTGATATTTAGAAAAGTCCTGAGGAATGCAGTGCCTTGAGCTTAAGGATCGATGAGTTTCCCTCAGGGGTTGCAGTTCCTCACTCCGTGATGCGTTGCTAGTCAGCCCCACCGAGTCCAGAGGCAGCACACAATGTTCCTCTGCTCAGCCTCTCACACGTGGCAAATGGGAAGCAGAGGCAGACTCAGCGAGCCTGTCTCACGCTGAGAAAGGAGTGAAAAGTAAGGCTGAGGGGGAAAAAAAAGAAGCAGGCAGACACTTCTCTATAAATGGCAGAAAGCAGGGAAATGCATCATTTCTTTCTAGATGGGAGAAACAATTATCAGAGGAATTAAGTGATTCACAGAGTGCTGATTATAACTCCAGCCTTTTGCACTGCCAGGAAGAGAGAAGAATGGAACAGCAGGTATAGAGTAAAGGAAAAGACTCTTAAATGTTTGTTAAGCTGGGTGCGTAAATTGGGAGCCAATGCTTACAGAGGAGATACAGAATCCACAGGGTGATGCTGAGTGTCCAAGCTAGGAGCCTGCTGCCTTTCCTCCTGGCTGCTTAGAAAGGCCAGGGACCTGAGTTGCATGGCCAGGACAGTTATCACCTCACAAACGAGGTGCACGTGCATTGCTCATTCATTTCAGCCATAAAATTACACCAACGCAGATCCACACCACCAGTGCTGGAGGAAAACTGGGCCACTGGGATGTTCATGAGCATGTTCAGATCAAATGGATGAAAACCAGTAAATCTCCACACTCCCATAAAGCATCTATGCATCTTTGGTGCATAGATGAGCTCTTTCACCATCAGAGATGCTGCAACTGTGCATGTCAGCTGGGGAATTTACCCCAGGAATCTACAGAAAGAGGAACTATTTCAATCTCAAATTACAGCTGACACATATTACAGCTGCTTTGAAAAGCTCTCGCTGAACAGCACTAAGTTACAGACCATTACTTGCTTACAGTCCTATCACCCAGTGTATCTGCTCAGTTACCGTGAGCTCAGAAAAGCAGAAGAGCATCTGCAACAAGCAGAGTGGCAAGTCTAAAATGCAATCAGCCTTTTGGGCCCTGGTCCATGGACTTTGTAGGCAACAACCTGTGCTTTCTGAACTTCTCCAGTCCTGCTTTGCCTTGCAATAAGCAGAAGAAACACTGCAGATACTTTCAGCTGCCTGCTATCTCTGCGGGGACTGCAAGAGCTTAGAGTGTAGTCATAATGAAGCATAAGGGAAAAGAATTAGCACAGCTGGTAAATGAACAAGAAATTTCCCCCCCAAAAATCACCCATTCACCACTCAGTCCAAAATCATGCGCACAAAAACGTCTGATGAGCAGCTGTTAGCACAGTACAGCAACAGCTCCTCTAAACTGCCTGCATTTCAGGGGCTTCACCCTGCTGACTTCAACACGGTCTCTGAATTTAAAGGAGGATTTGGGAGAGCAGTCTCATGGTCTTTTTTTTCTCTGTTTTACTAACCTGCAGCACTGACTAGAAAGCCAGGCAGAGACTGTCACAAGAAGCTGTAGTGGATGGTATCATGATGAGACACACTCTACAGAGAAAAACTGAGCTCTAAATAGGGCACGAGATGATTATTAAAAATAACCAGAATCCATGTATCCAAATGTAACAACAAAGCAGCAGGCTGATTGTCAATAGGATCAGCTGAAATATTTGGCCTTTCTTTGACAGGCTCATATGAACACTGTTCAATTTCTTGTGCTCTGGCTGCCATTATCCTACAGTGTCTGTTATTAAATTTGCCACTATTACACTTTCCAAAATCTCACATTCACTTCAGGCTGTCACAAGCAGGTGCACAATAAGACAGGAATATACTAGTCTGTGATTACTGCCATCATTTCGCATCAATCCTAGCTGCAGAGACCTGCTGGTGTCTGACTGAAAATCCAAAATGTCTTCAGAGAAGCAGCTAGCACAGCACTGCTGGCAGAGTTTCAATCTCTCTAAGTTTGCTTCAGCTTCACAGCAGCCCAGCAATTCCAGTTTCTCCCTGATTTGTCATGGGATGATAATATGACAGACTAAAATGTGCTACAAAAGCATGACAGGCGATAATGTGGCGTGTAAGGATGGGATTTTACTCAAAAGATCAGCTTGCTCTCTTTCTAACCTTTTCCCACATTTACTGGAAGAACTTTGCAAATGTTCTAATTTGAAAGCAATGTCAAGCTGGAACATTTTCCAACTTGACCTCAGTCATCATTGCTGCAGCTCTGATCACACACAGCGAAGGATTCAGTAAAACAGCTAAATAATCTCAGTTTGTTACATGACATGCACTATGTCAAATTTACACAAGAAAGCAAACCAACTAATTGGTTTAGGAGAGATGAGGTGCCTTTACCAGCAGGGATGAAGGGAGTGACTTGTCCTGTTTTAATGCAGAAGTAAACAAGAAGCTGATTATCCCAAACTGAAGCAATACTCAAACTGACAGAGAAAAACAGCCAAACGATTGTGTGTGACTCCACTGTCAAGTTTTTATCAGTCACCTGTGGTGTCAGCTGTAACAAGATTCAATTACATTATATACCCCTACAGAAGCAGTGATTATGTTGTCCTCTTAAGGCGCAAAAAATCTGTCAATAGAAGTGTCCAGCTACTGAAAGGCCTCAAAATCTCCTAAACATGACAGTGAACAGGCCCAGAGAGAAGAAGGATGCATAAGAAACCCTCCCCAAGAGGGCCAGCTGCCCCTGGGACAGTGAATTGAGGGACACTCCCAATGGGAGTTTAGAGATTCCACAGCAATGTTTTTGAGGCACTGCCTTATTTTCTAGACTGCTTCAGTTCCAGCTGCCAAAGCAGACATGGAGTCGTGCGACGTTCAATCAAACATTCCCAATCTACGAGGCAACACACCGAGCACAGTTGAGCAATGCGTTTCCTGCACATCTGTCATGTCTTCTTGGAGGAAATCTCCACCTGTTCTGCTGTGCACAGCACTCTGGGGACTCAGGGAGTAAGAAGGCTTGTCTTGTCAGAGGTTCCTTCCACTAAATTTAATTTCTAAATGGAGTGCTATTTCTTTCACCTAGTTTTACTAGATTTTCTCAAGTCAAACTTAATACTATGCCCTTAACCTTCATTTCACTTTACTCGTTCAACATTTTTTGGTGGTGATAACACGTTCTTTCTCCTAGATGTCAGGTCAACAATGCTGCAGAGACACAAGACCTTAAATACCAATATTCCAACATCTCAGCTGCATTTAGACAAGCAGACCGGAAAACTGGAACCGTATGGTCCATATGACAGGAAATACTGTTGTGCACAAACACAGCAGAAGCAACAATCTCAGCCATCTCTTAATACTATGATAGTTTCTTGAATTCACACAAAGCCAAGCGTGGTTTCCCCAACCGGATTCAGAAAGCCACATCAATTTTGGTCTGATTAAAGGCTCATTCAAAACCACAAGAAGCAAAACAATGCTAAGTTTACTATGACTGCCACATTTCTGTGAGTGCTAGTACAGAAGATGAATGAAGTCCACATGGTTCCTTGCACATGGAACACAGCTCTGATTTATATTAGGAATGTGCACCCCTTTATACAAGGGCTGCTTGATTAATGCAGAATGGATCATTGTGTTCCAATCCAATACCTGTCCTGAACTTACTGTGCAGGTATTTCATCTATTAAAGTCTACAGAAATATTACAAAACTGAACAAAGCGACTGGTTCATGATGTCACTGGATTTCAAAGCACGATCGTTTTTGGTTTCAATACACCTTAAAACTTTTTTTTTTTTTAAGTCAGCTCTCAAAATAAGATAAACTACACACAGCAGTTCATTGCTGCCCTAGTCATTAAAGAAGAAACAGTGCAAGGGCGCTAGGAGGAAGACAAAGCTTTAGTGTGCATATGCCTCACATGAAGAGGCCACGTGGTAACCAAAAAACCAGTGACTCCAGGCCTAGCAATTACATGCTTAGAAGCTGCTTAGCCTGGGAAAGTCTGGGGGATAACCCAGCTGCTGTCTGCCACTGCCTAGAAAGGCAAGTGGAAAAGACGGCACCGGGCACTTTGTGCAGGTGAAAGGACGAAGGACAACACCTTTCAAGTCTGAAAGGAGAATTCAGACTGGATGGAAAGAAAAATTTGTTCACATTGACATCAAGGAAACATTCTTCACAATGGACGCTAAGCAGTGGAGAAGGCTGCACAGGGAGGCAGTGAAGCCATCCTCCCACGGTATTTTGAAAACTCTACCAGATGTAGCCCTAAGCAACCTCATCTAATGTTGCAATCAGCCCTGCTTTGAGCAGAGGCTGGATCAGCTGGCTCCACAGTCCCTTCCAACCTGAATTTTTTATGATTCTGTCTCACACTAGAATGCTTAGAGCATTGCTCAAGATTCACAGCTTTCTTTTCTTGTATTTTAACGCTTCCTTGCATTGCAAATATTAATTCTAAGGGATGGGGGGACATGACACTTTATTAAGTTTTTCACTACAGCAACAATGTTTTAACTGCCTACAAGTTTTAGGGAGGCAAGGAGATTCAACAAGGTATAGGAAAAAAAAGACCCACTGGCACCTCCAGGGCAACTGTTTGCCAAGAAAACTCAGCACAGTGACAGAGCCCTTTATAGCTTTGAAGCAGATGTAGATCTATAAAATAAACTCACTCTTGCAGACACCTGGTTTGCATGAGCACAAAAGTGCTACTTGGAGACTGGGGTCTAGCACCACTGGTATAAATTATGCAGATGTGATACACAAAACTACGATAGTTTCTTTAAAGCTGAAGATCAAACCACTTTGGCTTGTCTTTAATCATGCCTGACAGTTTGTAAGAATTATACTGATTTGGTATTCCCCCCCGCACTGCCCGTATTGAATGAAGTGCTTGGAAAGAGGTTGTTAAAAAGCAGTACAAAACAATGAAGTTCTGTGTTTGTCCATAGATCTGAAATTTTGCATTCTCTTCCAAAATGGCCAGATTATAGTCTGCAAGGGGCTGGTTTATAGTACCCATGAGTTGGAAGAGCCCATTATGATTTTGTTTTACTGAACCCAAGATTTCTTCTCATTTGAAGAAAGCTTCTTACCAGTCCTGCACCTTTTATTTTGATATTTAACAAACCAGACAAGGGAAAGAATCATTACCACGTAAAATCTGGCAGCACAGTGACAAGTCCTGAGCAAAAATGATCACTGTAATTAACACACAACACATTCTCAAGTGTGAGTAGCATGGTGGTCTGTCATGGAAAAGGCTGATGATATAAGGATGACACAGAAAATGACTTTTCAGTATCTACGAAAGTCTTCATTTTAACTAACAGACCCTGAGCAGGAGCTGAAAGCTTCTGTTCTGAAAGCATTTTTTTTGAATGGCATAGAGAAAGTATATGGCTGAGAATGGAAAGAGTAAATTCCTGTTCTCACTGAGGCTGACAAGCCAGAGACAGAATTTGGGTCTGACAAAGAGCCCCAGGCTCCAATTTGTGGCCACTGTTCTTTGCTATATCAACGGATATGACCAAGAATAGTTTTGTTCTATTGTCTTTGTTTGCCTCTCAAACATTTGTAAGCACTATTAGAGTGCTTTTTACCAGACTAAACAAGCCCAGCTTGTCAGTGTCTCTTCAGAGGATGTGTGCTCTAGGGTCCCAGACTATCTTGGTAGCCCTCCAGCTTTCAGTATATAAAGATTCATTGTCCAAAGTAAAACGAAGTCCCCTTTGTATCTGTTGTAATAATATAACCCTGAAAGAGTTAAAAACAAAGCAGATATTCATCACTTGTGTGGAAAATCTGTCCTCTGAAGGGCTGCCCAATTTTCAGTAATTATAACAACTTTATTTTGATGTTAAAAGAATGTATGCATAGGCCATACATTTCCTTCTAAGACCAAAAGAAACATGTTTTTCTTATGAAGCTTAATGAAAACAGTGTTTTTTGTTGTGCATTCCCAATGGTTGTATAGCTAAAGGAAATTAATTCCTCTTTAACCAGCAACTGGGACTTGGAGGAGACCAGGAACAGTGCTACAAACAACTGCTTTGGGGCAGTCCACACCGGAGTCCTGAAAAGCTCAGGCTGACCACACAAGGCCTCTGAGGTTAATTTTGCTATTGGATAGTTCTGTAAACACTGTCTCGGGTTCTGTTCTTTACATTTTTTACACCACTCAAGGCTTCAAGCCAAGATCTCGATAAAAAGAACGATTTGGTTCTTGAAAAGCATTGGCAAAAAGCTGACCAAACAGTCTGTTTCCAATACTACCCAGTGAAGTCTGAAAGAATCAAGACTTCCTACATGCAGCTTGAGAGCTACGTTTGCACTGAAGGATCAAACCCATTTAGCCTCCATTTAATCTCCCTTTACTGACAGCACTGAATGTTCCTGCACGGGGCATGTGTTCAGCAATACACAGCCTGCCCACAGCCACTCAACATCCTGCTGTGAGCCCGTGTTCTGCAGCAGCTTCTTACCTACAATGTCTTCATAGGCATTTTCTTCTAAAGTGCTCTTGGATCCAAATTTATGCTGGCTCTCAGTTCCATTTTCAGTCGGGGAGGGAGGGTACAGGGATTGCAGACTTGAGGCATCCTCAAACTCAAAGGATTTTCTAAAGTTTAAAACAATAATAATTAGTAACAAGAATGCAAAATTATTCAATCATTTAGATGAGCATTTGCTTGCTAAGAAATATATATAAAGTGAACCACAACAAAAAAAAAATCCCACGTTATGCTTTAAGGACTAATTTTTAGCAGACCATAAGTCCTGTGCTCACAGCAGTCTCTAGTACAACCATCTATGACACTTCTATGAAGTTGGAAGTATTGTTACCCAATTATGCAGACAGGAAGAAAATACCAAGAAAATATGTGATATTTTTCCAAGTTTACAGAGTAAGTTAGCAGCACAATTCTCAGATTAGAAATTACTTTGCTCTTTCCAGAGGCCCAAGAAACATGTAGTCCTCTCTCCAAAAGAAAGACACAGTCTCTGGAAAGCATTCCTGCACTGGTTGCTCTGGGAGATGTAGCCCTTCGTTTGACACCATTCACATCTTGAACTTTGAGATATGTTCCTGCACAGAGCTCAGTGTACAAATGCCAAAGGCAAACTCATGTGAAAGTCACCTGTTTCCCTTGCACACCTCATGCCAAGCACTGGCTGCAAAGGGGAAAGCCTTGAGGAAATTAATGATCCCTGGGGTGCATGGGCAACCTGGGCTGATGGCTGAAGGTTTGGCCTTTCTGGCAGGAAGGTGAGGACCAGCTGGGTCAGGTGAACACACACAATTTGTCTCCCACCTAGGGTGATTTACCACCTCCCACCCACACCTGTCCCAGGTACTGCTGAGCAGTTCTAGAGGGAGAAGAGGCCGAGTTCTTCCCACTCTCAAGCTATCTACACTCAAGCTGGGAGGCCCACGATTTGCAGTGCTAGCAGTACAGGGGCTGGCATTCATTGGATTGATTTACAGCTGAGGATGAAACTGAGAAAAATGGGCTCAGGTCAGAGTGTAAATCCCGTGGTGCTGCAAGGCTTGCACGGACTGTGCTGGTCTCCATACTTCACTCACTGAGACCCAAACTAGATTAGCAATAAATCATCCTACCATCAACCCCGCTTCTTCTTCTTCCCAGCTGGCATGAAGCATGTTACAGCATATCCATGTGGCAGTGACAGAGTCTCATGAGACACTTTGGCCTGTGAATTGGCTCGAGCATCCCTACAGGTAACACAGTGACTATCGCACTGAACACTGCATTTGAAAAGAGCATTTCCTATTTGTCTTCTGGAGAGGCTTACGGCTCAGGATCAAGCTTAGGAGCCTCCTCTGTCTCCTTTCCCTAATCTTCAGAATATCCAGGTCCAAGTTATTCACATCAGGATTGTGCCAGAAACAGCCTGTGCATGTCAGAACCAGACAACTGCTCCTCCACAGCTACTCACAGTTACAAAGGATGCTGACACACTGAAGACATAGCTGTGTATGAAATGAGACTTTCTAAAGTAGTTAAATATCCAGCTCCTATAGATTTCAAGGCACCACTCTGATGTGGTGACACTGTATAGGATGACAGGAATGGCTTTGTGGACCAACACTCAGCTGTGGTCCATGTGTCCCAAGCCTATGCTGTGACACTCCCCTCCTGCACTGTGTGTGTGCCAGAGGATTTCCAGCTGCTAAGGAACACCCAGCTCACACCACTCTGAAATGTTAAAGCTACTGTTGGCAGCAGATGCCCCAGATCCAGCCTGGCTTTCTGCTAGCAGGTAAACATGAGAGACTTCCTCCATGTTTCTAGAATGTTGAATTAGCCACCAAAAATAAAACCAGTGCTTTCAACCAAAGTATTGGGAAAATAAATACCCTCAGTCCATTCTCATGACATTCCAGGGAGTGCAAACCACATGTATGTTCAATCGGAAACACACAACTACAAGCTGCAGACACAATGAGTTATGTCTGTTCTCAAAAAAAAGAACAGCTTAGACACTGAGATCTCAGTAATTACTATCAACCAAATACTATTATTCTTAAATGACTTGTATGGTCTTAAGTTCTTTGTAAATCTTGGAGTTCTCCTTTCTGTAACTGAAGGAAAAACAGTAGCAAAGACAATAAAATTAAGATTTTTATAAAGGATTACCACCGACCATTGAAGACAGCCAGCAAACCTGAGATTTTTGGGAGGTTGATTTGAACTTATTTAGATCATGATTTACAAGAGGTGTGTCCAGAGAAGTCATTAAACTACAGTGGGTAAAGCTGTTACAAATGAATGGATACCTACCCATTAAAATGTCAAACTGAATTGCAAGAATCATCAGATACACATGACAACCCTGTTAATCCTACAACTTACATTCTACAACTTAAATTGATAAACAATGCTTTTTGGAAGGCTTGTTTCTCCTAGCCCTAACCTGGGCCTGAAGCTCCTTTGCTGCACTGTGCTCTTGTCTAACTCTGCTATGACAGGAGACTGAAGCTGCAGAACAGCAGGTGCAAGCAGAATTGTACCTCTTCGGGAAAGCAGCTTCAAAACAATCTCAAAAACTCATTGTGATAAAATACTGTGGTTCTTAGATGACTTGCCCCTTTTCCAATAAAGGCTATCACTTACACCAGGCCATTTAAAAATTACTGTTTGTCTTCTGCACATTGCCAGTGCTGTGCTGAACAAACTGAGGGCAGCTTTACTTCACAAATTCTCGTTAAAAACTAGATTTACTTCCTCTGAGATTATTGCCAGGACTCAAAGATAAGCACTGCTAATCAGAGCTTGACTTTCCACATCCCCCCACGCCTTTCTGGGAGAAACAACACGCCTCAGCAGAGCTGTTTGATCTTTCAGAAGCAGGTGTCTCCTGAGAGGAAAGGAGAGAATATGAAGGCTCCTCTTCTCCTCTTCCTGCCCCAGTATAATTCAGGTCAGGTTGTGCTAACAAACTTTTAATAATAGAGCCAACAGCAAGCAGTAGATACTGAAGTGATAGTGTGCATCTGAGATGCCGTTTAGCAGTTCCTTGCAAACCTCATCACTAAATATCAAGGGAGGGTGTGTATCATACACAAGCACAGACAGGTGAACTCGTTAAAAATGCTGTAATTTGAATGCTTAGCAACAACTATGCCTACAATTTTCTGAGCAATGAGCAGAATGAGTTCCACCATGTCTAGAACTCAAAAGAAATCGTGTGATTAAAACAAGCCAAGCTCCAGAGATTGCTGGGGAATTGTTGCCATACACTCTCCCTATCATTAACTCAGGAAGGACATAAAGGACTGTCTGTGATAAAACAGTTTTCTCAGCATTAATCCTCCACAGCTGTTAATAGTAACTTAGGATAATATTCCTAAGCACTGAATTAAATAAAATCACCTACACTGCATAAAACTGACACAACTGCTATAGTAATGAACTTTGGAAAGAGAAAATGTCTGCAGGTACATTTTACAGGAAGAAAAGACTGTGAGGGATCAGCTATGGTCCCACTACCAGACAATAAAGAAATTATGGTCCATTAAAAATCACAATTAAGGGCATCTGTGCCAAAATGAACTCAACAACCTTTAGCACACCTAACCTAGAGCCTTTTTGGGGGATCGAGGAATGCAGATTGTAGAACTCCAAAACTGAAGGCATGCAAAGGTGTTGTACCAGTGCATCCCATCAGTGCAGACCAGCAGGAAAAACACTTGTCTTGCATGCAATTCCTACCTCTTCTTGTGTCAAAAGCACTGCATTAGAGAGAGAACTTAAAATACTGTTACTACAAAAATAAGCCCACTTATTTATTTATTTATTTATTTATTTGGAGAACTGAGCAGATTTTCCTTGACTTTTACCTATTCTGGGATTTTCTGTGAAAGCGCGACTCTTTCTTCTGCCTTCTGGTCACGGGGGGCGCAGGAGTGGACGGGAGGGGAGGAGGAGCAGCAGGAGTGGGAGATGGAGGTAGGCCATTGCTTGGTTTGCTTTTGTGGGATTTGTCTGCCTCGTACTCAAAGGTGCGTTTGGGCTTGGGGACGGGATTCACGGCGCTGTTAGCCGGGCTTTCCAGGAGCACTTTGGGGCCAGCTGAGTTTGCAGTAACTCCCTGTTTTGTTTTACTGCTTTTCTCAGCCTCAGGAGGTGTTTCTGGTTCACTCCCCAAAATAACACTCCCTCCTTTGCTATCGCTCAGGGTTTCACTCAGTCCCTCCACAGTACTCAGAGTCCCAGACTTTTTCCTCCCTTTGTCAACAGTGTAGCAGCTACTTGGTAACTGGGGGAGGCCTCTGCCTGACTGCTCCTTCAGTGCCTGCTCGATCTTCTGGATTCTGTTGAGCACAGCAGAGGACTCTTTCCTCACATGGCTCCTATGGAAAGTGGCAGAAGAAGGTTCGCTCCTGCCTGGTCTCTTTTCAAACAGATGGCAGGAATCCCTGTCCAGCAGTTCCTCCTCCTCGGTTTCCGGGTAAGAGCACTCGGAAAATGTTCGGCTCATTCTTCTGAGCCCTTTGAAATCAAATGTCTTGTCGCTGCAGGGAGAGGTCAGCACACTGGGGCAGCTCTCACTGCCCGACCTCTCCCCAGCATCCCTCTTGTCCACACACACGCTCGTCCTGGGGGACAGCTCCCGGCGGCATTCCCATTCTGTGATCTTCTGCCTGATGTCCAGCGCCTGCGAGCGGACACTCACCCTGCTGATGGAGAGGGTCCTCAATTTGGTGGCAGTGCCCAAGGACAGAGTGCTCCGGGTGAGCGGATGGCTCCCTATTGCTTCCCCATCTTGAGCCTCACTTGGAG
Source organism: Lycocorax pyrrhopterus obiensis (assembly GCA_014706295.1). Classification (NCBI taxonomy): domain Eukaryota; kingdom Metazoa; phylum Chordata; class Aves; order Passeriformes; family Paradisaeidae; genus Lycocorax; species Lycocorax pyrrhopterus. The sequence goes on along the minus strand of JACSVZ010000007.1, from coordinate 9,419,798 downwards.
TCTCCTTTTGGTCAGCCTTGAACACGGACAGCCTTTTATCCAAAGCACCCACGCTGATGGCTTTGAGGGGGTGGCTCGGGGAGTCGGTGTCTGATGGGCTCGTGGAGGTGCTTTGCAGCGTAGAGGCACGGCTTTTCCAGTCCTTGAGGCACAGCCTGGAGCTGGAGACTTTGGAGGGCCCAGTAGAGCGGGAAGAGTCCTCGCTGTCGCTGAGGGGGTAGGCAGGGCTTCTTCGCGGGGACAGCAGGGGCGGCGGAGTGGCTGACTGGCACCTGGAAACAGAAAGAAATAAAAAATCAAGGCCTTGGGGAAACTGGAGTTATTTGCCACATTTCTTCTGGCTGAAAGTCTCCACACTGCAAAACTACCCCGAAGTATCATTAAGACACCGGTGACCATTCAGCCACAGAGTTGGGGGGTGGGAGGTGGCAGCATTTAACTGGTGTCAGTGATGGGCCATGAGCAGGACACTTGGCACATCCAAAACAAGTTTTCTCACCTCTGTTTCACCCCTGAACTTAAAGCCAGCTGAGATTCTCATAGCAAACCACTGCCTTGAAAGCATCTACTACCTGCAGATGAGTAGACTTGGTTTGTCTTTGGTCTGATGCTGTGGCCAACAGATTAAATTCCCCTTATCACACAGAAATAATTTCTTATCAAAAGAATATTACACACTGAGAAAACACATTAATCTGCCCACACTGTGTGTTGGAGAATATAAACTACATAGAAAGATCTCAGTGCTACCCGGGAAAAAACCCTTGGAACAAATTCTAGCCACGGTTTGCAAAATTGGCTATTGTTACTGGGGTTTTGTACATTGTTGCAAGGACTTTTAAGAACAAAAGACACAAGGAAACTAAATAACACATTAATCATTGGGCTCATCAGTGATGAGCCAGCAGTAAGGAAATTAAGCCAAAACCATGTCAAAAAAGGGGGTTTGCCGCCCTGCCAAAATCCATCCATACAAATCATAGCAGAAATAATCACAACTCCTTTAAAATTAACCCCTTTCTGTTCCAAACAGTACAGGAAAAAGAGGAAAGACCTCTAAGCCATGCCTTGCATATGCAATTAAGTTTGTGCTGGGCGAACAACAAGGCTATGGACAACAAGCTGGTTTTTATCAACTGTCCTGTACACAGACAAGATCCAAATGAAAGACCTGCTTGACCAAAAGAAATCAAGGGAGCAAACGTCTGCACTATAGCAAAGGGAGAAGAGATTCAGAAGATCTCTGCTGCTATATTGTTTTGTTTCCAACAGCCAGCCAATACCTACAGTAGAGATGCCAACTTCTGTGCATTAATCCAAAAACTCCAGAGCACTGGCGTGATTTCTGAAAAATTTACTTTGACACAGGAAATATTTTCTTTTCCTTCAAAAGCAACCCCAAACCAAATTATCAGATTTCATCCCAGTTTCCTACAGTGGATACTTCACAATCAAAGCTTGAAAATATCACAAAAGAGAAAAGTTCTGGTCAGAAAAATAAAATAATCAAACTATCACAAAAGGGAACCTTTTTGCAGAGGTCTGAGACAAGCAAGTCTATTTGTCACAGAAGTTACACCACTTGGTGACTTTTATTTCTTTATTGTTTTGAAAGATAAACATTCCTGTAGAAAAAGAAATTTCATGTCAAAGATGATGGCAAATACTCCTACAACAACTGCCTGAAGCAGTTATTTCAGGAGAGAAAGGATGCATGCCAGAATATGCTCTTTGCATCCTAGAAGGTGAATTTCCTGCCATTCTATACAGCTGCAGACAGGTGTCTTAAGAGATTTCAGAAGATCAAAAGCAGGTGACAGATGATGAGTGCTTTTGGCTGGCTGTCGCAGCACAGAGTTGGTAGTGGATTACCTGGAATTACCTTGGCTGACATACTCTTATAGTGTCTGAAGATGAAACCTGAATCAGCCTCCTCAGGCTTGGTGGGGCACCCTGATTCTTCATTAATTTTGCCCGTGTCATCTCAATCTCTTCAGGTTAATACCACAAAGGCAATTTTTTATATTATTCTTAACCCTGCCTTAGCTCAGGTTTGAGATCCCATTCTGCTAATCCTTCCATGTCGTGCAGGCCTGTCCCAGAGCTGCAGTGACATTTCTCTCAAGAAACAGGCATCACCCAGTGGAAGTGTATTTTGCATCCAAAGACTACAGCCTCAGAAGCTGCGTGTTGGCTAAATCCACTGTCAGGGTTCAGCTACAGGATAGGCACAGAAGAGGCCCTGTGGAACACTTTAGCATGTAACAACTTATTTATTAGTCTAATCTGCATTGACAAGAGCAAGAATAAAATACAAAATGACTGGAGTAAGGTCAGAAGAATGGGACAGCAGAGGTGAAGGGTATGCTGACAATCAGAGAATCATAGACACCTCTCTCTGCTTTTGACACACTGCACAGAAAATACCATAGGCATAGCCCTTTATCTTCTTACACTCTAAGAAATATCTTTTCAGCTATTTCCACTGTCAGGAAAAGGTTTGGTGATTCATCAGGAAAGGAGGAAAACAGGAAAATTATGATTTGCATAACCAGAAGTTGCAAAACATTTCTTCTTAAGAGGTATGAGCCATTCTCTTAAACCCCAGGTCCCCAGTAAGGTAATTGCAATTAAGGCTTAGTCATGAAACCCCCAAATTCAGTTACAAAATTCCCACTCACTTCCACTGCACAAGACTGGGGCTGCAGAGCCACAGGCCTTCTGCAGGAGTTTGCTCTCAAGGACTTTGGTTACCTCAGTGAGGAAAGAGATTCTGTTTTACACTGCATTACACTCTAAATTTAAGTAATCCAGAGAGAATCTATAGGAATAATTCAACAGCAAAGAGGAACAAAGCTGATGGTTTCACCATGCATTCCCTAAAGGATGCTGCTAAGTAACAGCATGAAAGAGAAAAACAAGTCCAAAAGCTGATCAGTGGATAATAAATTGGTTCTTCCCCAAGAAACCTATTTCCATTAGAAGAATATTCTCTTGAAGGCACAACAGTTCCCCAGACTTTAAAACCAGTATCACTGGACAGAGATCACAATTAAGAAACTTGCAACTTTCCACAAAAAGATTGTAAAGCAAAATGTTTTTATTGAAGTCTTCTACATACACAACGATACAGTGCAGCACCTTGCAATGCACATTATTACATAAACTTTCTAAATATCTTGTATAAACAGCATAAATAGAGATTATGGAATCAAGTTCAGCTTTCTTAACAAGTTCCCTTGACCAACACCTTTGTTCTGGGCAAGCATATTTCTTTGAGGATATCAGTATTTCTCAAAAGACACTGTAATAAGTTGCTCTGGATCCCTAAGGGCATTCTTCCAACGTGCAGCCTTAGGTGTGCGGTTCCCAAACCCTTAGCAAGTCAGCTGTGCACTGCAGTCTCGGAGGCTGCCAAGCAGCCCACAGTGCCCTCTAAACAGGTCACAGACTCTGGAACCACCTTTCTGCTGGGACTCGTTGCTGCTCACTGAGGAGAGCAGACAGAATCCAAGAATCCAAGAGGTGCTTTTCAGCTCTCTAGACCATGCTTAGCTTTGCTGTTGTGATTTGTTTCTTGAGAAATCAGCAGTTACCCACAGTAGGAGGAAACTGATAATATCAGTCATGCTCTGTAGGATTTTGAACTGTGGTTACAACTGATCTTCACATTCTGATTCAGTCTCTTCTCTCCAGTTTCTCTTTTTCTCCCCCAAATGTAGAAAAAACTTGTAACTTACAAAAACTGTAATTCTTGAGGCCTGCTCTCAAATATATTGTTTTCTCTAGTAAAGGCATCTCCTTTCACCAGGTCCAGTGAACATGTGTGGATAACAGTGGAGCTGTATCTCAGCTGCACCAAGAAGAGAACAGAAGCACTTGTTTTGAGATAGTTGGCAACCTACTCTTCACAAGGCAAAAGATAAAAAACCTGAATTCCTGCCCTTTAGCAAGACTGTCTTGCACTAAAAATCTATGGGGATGGAGAAGGGCTGGTTCTCAGTGCCAAAAGTGCCTGAGTTCTTGCCCTCTATCTGACCAAAAAGTCAAAAGGTCTCTAATTTTGGACAAGACACCAATATTCTTCCTGCAAAATGCGGGGGCTAACATTTGTCTGTTCATAGAAGAGGAAGAATTTAATTCCTGGAAACCACTCTTACAGTGGGCAATACAAAATTAGTATTAAAACCAGGGGGCCTGGCCTTTTGATCCAGTTGAGCAGAAGCACAGCTCCTTCTTGCTTCCAATGCCAAACATCAACTCCAGAAAAGAGAATAAATGGATGTAGAAAATTCCTTCAATTTCATGAGTAGCTTTCAACAACAGGAGGCAGCCAGAAAGAAGGGTGGCTCAAGAGCTGGTTTTGTGTCTTTTGGAAATCAGAGTATGGGTGGATAATCAGAACGTGCATTTATTGAGGCATTTGCATCTAAGATTCACACACTTTATATACTTTACATACACTAAGAGAAGTCTTAGGTTGCATTTCAGGCATTAACAGTGACTGGAGAGTGCTTAAGTGACTCGCCTTGAAAGAGTTACAGGACTCTCATCTCTCACTGCCCTGCCCTGACCTCTAAGCAGCTCAGATTCTGCAGCACTGTTTTAGCCTTCCTGAAGTGTCAGGAGTGACCCCACAGATCATCCTGTCCTGAGGAAAGGCAAGCTGGAAGAAGCCACTCAGCAATTTTGCAAATCCCATCTGCTCTTCTTAAACCAACACATACAGAACAGTAGGACAGATTTTGGCTCTGTGATCCAGGGAATTTCCCACTTCAACATGCTCATGCATGGGAGACCATTTACTGGTAAAAGAACAAGGAACATGCTGACAAAAAGGTACTGGGTTTTCCAGGCGCCTGTTGATGGGATCCCATCATTTCCCAATGACACTGATGTTGGGTGAGCTCATGCAAAGACTCCCAGCACCGGTTTTACTCCTCAGGACTTTCTCCTCACTTTTTTTAGGAAAAATATTGCTTTCTTAGTGTTTTATTTAGGTTTTTTTCTCATCCCTGGTTCTTCTCAGGGCATTGTACGATTTCATCAGGACAACCTAACCTGTTTCAGGGTAACAATAACATCAGAATCAGCTGTGACCATAGGAATGTGAGTTTGGGAATGAGCAGATTTGCCTGCCACACAACACTAGAGACTTCCTGTTGCTCTAGCCAATATTTAAGGAGATCTGAAACAAAAGAAAAAGAAATTTCTCCTTGCAAGGGCAGCAAAACTCATGTTTAATAGTCACACTAAAGCTGCCCTGATAGGTAAATGAGGATGTAACTTTGAAATTCTCTGGAAATTTGTAAGCGAGAATGCTAAGAAATGTTCAGCTACCAACCGCCAGCTGCTCTGAGTGCAAATACTGGAATCCATCCTTCCCAGAGCAAGGCACAGTGAGAGGGAATCACACCCTGCACACCTGCTAACTGGAACCATTCACTACACCGTGCACATTTTGATGTGCTGCTGCTGAGAACAGATGTAATGGCTCACTGTGATACTCATTCATATCAAACTTCCACTTGATTTGATGAAGCAGGCAGAGGAGAGGAAATATGCAGAGACCAACAGAAGTTCAAATCAGAACCGGTGTTTATGTCCCATTCCTTCTGTGACCTGGACAGAACCAGCACTTTTGCAGAGGTTCAGTACCCACAGCTCCTTGTAATGAGTAGTTCCACACCCCCCAAGGGCAGTGCTGCTACGAAATCACCCAGCAAACAAACAGAGCAAACAAACAGAGCACATAAACTCTTCTGCCTTTGTCAGACATTCTTGGAAAGCTCCCAGTATAAATCAATACTTTTGCACAAACAGAAACTGAACACACCACTGCAGTACAGCAATCTCCCAGGCCTCTTCAGGTGCAAAAAGGCAGAGTAATTCAAGGCACACCAAAAAACTTTAAGGACTTTGATTGAAAGCGATGAAGAAGGACACTTCTCCAAAAATTCCCCCTTTGTCTCTCTATACAAGAGCTAGTAATGAACTTCCTCTATGCTTTCCTCCAAAGGACTGTGAGAAGTCCACTTTTTGCTGTCAAACACCAGCAGTCAGTGGTGTGGTTGCTCTTTGAGATGAGTTATGGAACGAGTCATTTCACAGAGCAGCATGGATTCAGCATTATTTGCTTGTGACAGCGTGCCATTTCCTTTCCTTTCCTCACCCCTAGCTGCATCCTCACCAGAGGGGACAGACAGACAGAGGCAGTGACAGTGACAACTGCAAAGACTCAGCAAGGCATTGCTGTAAGCAGGGGACAAATGCAGGGAGTCAGGCTGGTCTAATGGGGTCACCAGGTGCTCAGCATGAGGGTAAAATGTATCATCATCACCAGAAGAGGTGATCTGAAGTGGCTTTGCTGCTTAGTTGAGGTGGATACGTGGATCCCATGTATTGATGATCCTTCGAGTTCTTTTTCTTTTCAATTATAAATGAGCATCTAGACTTGGACAACTGCCTTGTATACTGCATCAAAGAATACAAATTGAATCTTTCAGTGTATTAATTGTTCCTGGAGGAGAAAAGGACTTTAAAAATGTTATTTCTACTCCTCGTAACTAGGGATTATGGGAACATTAAGACCAAAGGGACCTCCTGCACTACTGACTTTAAATCCACTTTCATTTGGCAGTAAACCTTTCTGTTACAATATATATTCTGCATTCTCACAGCACACAGTATTTTAATTTTCTACATAACTCAAGTAGATAATTACAGATTATATTTAATTATCTTAAATCTAAGTAAGAGCTTATGGCGAATAAAGGAGGTGAACTTTTCACACTCAAGTGCTGGGCACACGCTAGTAAGGTGATTTCTGAGCTGATTCAACTTGGTGATGGAGCAAGTAGTGCAACTTGTAATATCTTGCCTCTCTCTTGGAACAGAAAGTGATGTAACTGGTAGCAGAACAAACCCTCTTGCACCAGACCCTTTATGATTTTTGAGCTCTCACCAGGAGCATGGCTAAAAATCCCCAAAAAATCTGCATTCCAGATAACATCCCCCTGTTATTGTTGGCTTTGGGATTGTGACAAAAACAAGACAAAAACTTGTACTTTCTTAACTTTACAGTGAGTCTGCATTCATAAGATTGTTTGAAATAGGCTCACTCTCATGAACATGTGCTGGGATGGAAAAGTCCCAGCATTTAGAGAGAATGAGGCAATAAAAATCAAAGTGGACAACAAATCACAAAATGTTTAAAGATAGAACAAAAATAGAAACACCAATTATTTTCCTATTTGTACTTCTGAATTTCTTTTCCCCACAGAATTTTGATACTTTCCATTTAAATAAAAACCAAAACCATAGCAGAACTAGCTACAAAATGATAGGACAGTGAAACAAAAAAAAAAAAGCTCTGTGTGCAGTTCTGAAAAGCTCCAGTGTCTGTGTTCCCAAGAAGTACTGAGTCAATGGTAACAATTGTGGGGTGCATTTGCAGGGGTGCTGTGGTGAATTCCTGTGTTTAACACACCCCCCCCCCCCCCCCCACCCCCAGGGCTCTGGGCCTTTGCATTTGGTTCATGAAGAGAAGTACACACAGTCACAGCTGACTGCAGCTGAGCTGTGTTTTTATGGCTCAGAAGCAAAAAGGTCTGATTTACACCAGGGAAATGCAGGAGTTATTCTGCCAAAGTAAATTACATGAAGTGACAACTATGCTCTATCACCGTACAAAAAAAGGGCAAAGAAATCAAAGTTGATGAGTCAGATCCTAAATACTTGAATTAGACGGGATCCGTAAAGCCAAGACAGCAAGACAAATCTGACCACAAGGAATGACTGTAAAATAAAATGCCATCAATCTGCATGCACTAGGTGTCTTTGCCAAGTCAGGGGGAAGAAGATAACAGGAAATTGTGAAATTATCTAGGCTCAGAGGGTTAGATTCCCTGCCACTCCAGATTTATGGCAGTCCTCTGTTACAAGGCAAGGGCAGGATGGTCTTTAAACAATTCCCCGTTTAAGCCTTTTTCACCTCCTCTGTTCAGACACAAATAACTACCCAAGGCAAAGAGTACCAATGAGCCTGGGCTGTACTTTCCATCACAGGGATCAGAAGCCGACTGTGAAAAAATCAAAAAGCAAGAACAGAAGTATCAGAGTGAGCTATTCTCTCTTTTCCATCAAAGTACATTGCACTGGTTTCATAGGACCATCTCTTGTCTTCTCCTCAAAAAATATGATTCACAGTTGAAAAAGGGAAGCCTTCCTTGGAGTTAGTCTTTTCCCATAACAGGTTCTGAATAATAATTTATGCAATAGGTATTTCCACTGTTACAGCTCCACTATTTTTATTGTTCTGGAATTGGCTCAGTATGTTTTAGTCTCACCTGATTTCTTAAGATCTTGGGAGTTTTGCTGGAGAGGGAGTGGCAACACAGCAAGTGATGGCATTTTCTTAAACCAGGCAGAAAGCACAAACCTTCATTTGTCTATTTAAGAACTCCCAGTCCTTGAAACTTGGTCTTTAGCAGCATGTCTGAACATGCTGACTGTTCAAAATCCCAGTGCACAAAGAGGCTCTCAACTTTGCTTTTTCAAAGCACAGGTGATTTTTCAACATGCTTGCTCATCTGTCCTGGAATATCAAAGCAATAAACTCTGTGGAACTAATTCTGACAAAGCTTTCCAAGTTTTCTATGCTCACACGCACACTATTTGGGAAGGGTTAAAAATTATTTTTATTAATTGTGATGCTTAGTTTTCAAGATATCTGAGGGCATTCTGGGTTTGGCAACCTCCAAATCTGGAATTCTGGTTTGGAAAAGTTGTTGTAAAATAGGGTCATCCCTCTTCTGCCCTGACAGGCCAGAGAACCTTACAAGGTCACTCTATACTTCACTGAAATACTCTATACCCACAGAGAAAAGAACTGAACAGAAAGTCAAAAACTCCTAAATCCTGGCTGCACACTAATCCAGAATACAGACAAGTCTGCTTTCCTTGCTTCACATATAAATCAACTTCTAGGTCATGCAAAACCTCCTCAAATAGATTCCAGTATAACTATCTAACAGGGACAGAAAAAGAATAAGAATTCAGGACTCCATCCCATCTTTAACAAACTTTCTTAATCTCATCCACTCAGAGGAGTTTGTTTCAGAATAAATATAAAATATTTTATTTGCCTTTCCTACCAGTATCCACATTTCCTTCCAGTCCCACCAGCTTAGCTGTGGTCCCCAATGTGCTGCCAATGTCCAGTGAGATCTTTCTGTAGATGTTTCTTTCATCTAGTTTTGCAAATTAGTTTATATAACACATTGAGAAAGTATCCTAGAAGAGCAGGTTATAAAACTGAAAGCTATTGTCCATCTGTCTGCTATGGATGCTACAGGCATTCTTAATTTCTGTCAACATTTCAACTACCAGTATCACAGTCCATCAAGTCTGAGGCCTGAGGCATCTGGAGAAAATACAATATGTCACACAGGATAATACTAAAGTGATTGAAAAGATCTGAGAACATCTGTGCTGCTTCTGGAGTTACTGCACTGCAGAGGAAATAAAATAAAAAGCAAAACAAAATAAAATAAAATTTAAAATACCAGCAGAATAGAATCTCCTGCATTGTCTCTGTGAATCCAGAACAACCTCAACATCACCCTGTCTAAGCACAGTCTATCAGACCCAGCCTGTCCCAGTGCCATGCCCTTGGAGCTCATGCACTGGGAAGGTGGGTCACAAGCCATACGAGGCAGGGGAAAAGAAGAACTAATTCTGATCTCAAGCTTTGCCCAAAGAGTGCTCAGGCCTCTGAGGGGCTGACTCATCTCTGACCAGCAGCTGGGTGCCATCCTGTTGTCGAGACAGCTGTAGCAACTCAGTTCAACTTGCTGCAACCTTCTCTGTAAGCAAAAAGCTGAAGCACTGGCATCAAACCAGCACACTCCACACTAGGAAAACTTATGTGTTCCCTGAAGGACACTTTTTGTACATGTTTCTGTAATATGGACAAAGCAGTCTGGCAGCTTTTTGTTTGTTACTGCATTACTCTTAGAATGACACAGCTAGAGAAATGTGCCCTTGTTCTTCATCTTTAACTCCATTTTAAAAGTTTTGCCCTCTCTCTTTTGTCTCTTAGAAGAGTGGATTTCCACCTGCCTCAATCACCAAAGATCTGTGTGTCTCAAACTTGGACTATTTTTCCAACAAAATAAATGGTACTACAATCCTCTGTGAACTTTCCAGTCACTGAGTTATGCAATTGCACCTTGAAAGCTGTCTGTCTCTCACCCACACACTGACATTCATTGCAACAGTTGAGGATAGGCAAAACAGTTTTCCTACCAAAAGTTACACTTCTTTTCTTCTTTTCTAAGAAGTAACCCAACATTCATAACAGACTCTGGACAGGAGCAGTAGTAATATCTCTCACATATATACAATATCTCTCTTTTATGTAAACAACTGAAAGAAAGAAATCAAATGCAGGATTTTTTTTTTTTTGGCACCTGGAAAAGCAGAAAGGAGAGGGAGCAGTTGATAAGTAAAAGATGACTCATGGAGGTGCAAAGCAAGGAAGAGAGAAGGAAACATGTTAATTGAGTATACAACATCTTTGGAGATTGCATCCTGTATCTGAAGGAGGAAAGATTTCAAAGTTTATACCCCTGGCCTCTCTTATCATAATTTTCTTTAGTGGCTCTGACCTTATGGAATGCAAAATAAATTGCAGCTGTGATGACAAACATGACCCTTGGTACACTTTCCAATGTGCGGAGAAGTGGCTGGATGCCAGGTGCCCACCAAAGCTTCTCTGTCACTCCCCCTCCTGAGCTGGGGAGGGGACAGAAAATATAAAAAAGCTCATGGGTTAGGATAAGGACAGGGAGAGATTCCGTACCAATTACCATCACATCATTTGGGGGAAAAAATAATTAATTAATTATCAGTCAAACCTGAGTAGGATCATGAGAAATAAACCCAAATCTTAGAGACACCTTTCCCCTACCCCTCCCCCTTCTTCCTGAGCTCAGCTTTACTCCCGATTTTCTCTACCTCTTTTCCCGCAGCAGCTCAGAGCGACGGGGAACGGGGGCTGTGGTCGGTTCATCACACGGTGTTTCTGCTGCTGCTTCCTCCTCATGGAGAGGACTTCTCACACTCTCCCCCTGTTCCGGAATGGGGTCGCTCCCACTGGAGACAGTCACACTCTCCCCCTGTTCTGGAATGGGATCGCTCCCACTGGAGACAGTCACACTCTCCCCCTGTTCTGGAATGGGATCGCTCCCACTGGAGACAGTCACACTCTCCCCCTGTTCTGGAATGGGATCGCTCCCGCTGGAGACAGTCACACTCTCCCTCTGTTCTGGAATGGGATCGCTCCCACTGGAGACAGTCACACTCTCCCTCTGTTCTGGAATGGGATCGCTCCCACTGGAGACGGTTGTTACACTCTCTCCCTGCTTCGGAATGGGGTCGCTCCCACTGGAGACATTCACACTTTTCCCCTGCTCCAGAATAGGATCACTCCCACTGGAGACAGTTATTACACTCTTCCCTTGCTCCGGAATGGGGTCTCTCCCACTGGAGATGGTCACACTTTTCCCCTGCTCTGGAATGGAGTTGCTCCCACTGGAGACAGATAGACTCTCCCCTTGCTCTGGAATGGGCTCTCTCCCACTGGAGAGAGTTGCACTCTTCCCCTGATCCAGCATGGGCTCTCTCCCACTGGAGAGAGTTGCACTGTTCCCTTGCTCCGGAATGGGCTCTCTCCCACTGGAGAGAGTTGCACTCTTCCCCTGATCCAGCATGGGCTCTCTCCCACTGGAGAGAGTTGCACTGTTCCCTTGCTCCGGAATGGGCTCTCTCCCACTGGAGAGAGTTGCACTCTTCCCCTGATCCAGCATGGGCTCTCTCCCACTGGAGAGAGTTGCACTGTTCCCTTGCTCCGGAATGGGATGGCTCCCACTGGAGACAGTCACACTCTTCCCCTGCTCCGGCATGGGTTCTCTCCCACGGGACATAGTTACAGTCTTCTTTTGCTCCGGCACGTGGTGTCTCCCACGGGAGACAGTTCTCCAAAAACTTCTCCAAGGTGGGTCCTTCCCATGGCTGTAGCTCTTCATTAACCGCTCCAGGTGGGTCCCTTCCACAGGGTGCAGTCCTTCAGGCACAGGCTGTTCCAGTGTGGGTCCCCCCAAGATCACAGGTCCTGCCAGCAATCCTGCTCCAGCGTAGGCTCCTCCTTCCGCGGGTCTACAGGTCCTGCCAGGAGCCTGCTCCAGCACAGGCTTCCCATGGGGTCACAGCCTCCTTCAGGCATCCACCTGCTCTGGCATGGGGTCCTCCACAGGCTGCAGGTGGATCTCTGCGTCCCCGTGGTCCGCCATGGGCTGCAGGGCACAGCTGCCTCACCATGGGCTGCACCACGGCCTGCAGGGCAATCTCAGCTCCAGCGCCTGGAGCACCTCCTCCCCCCTCCTTCTGCACTGACCTTGGTGCCTGCAGGGCTGTTCCTTTCACATATTCTCACTCCTCTCCTCTCTAGCTGCAATTGCTCCTGCACAGTAACTTTTTTCCCTTCTTAAATACGTCATCCCAGAGGTGCTGCCACCGTCACTGATGGACTTGTCCTTGGCCAATACAATGGATTTGTACAGATTAAGAAATTATATACTTCACTTAAATTTATGAGGGAATATTTTTTCATTCGCTTCCTTTAAAAATCTATTAACCAGTGTTTGATTTTCTTCTGGCTTATGTCAGCACAAATCAAGTGTTCCTAAAGAGAAGTTGCTAAAGATCCAAACTGGGGCAAAAGTTAGTGCAGGAAGATTTTAGGCATTGATCTGGTGCAAATGCACACTTATGAAAAACAAAGTTTCAGTTTAAATAAAATTTGCACTGAGAATTAAATTAGGTTACTACATCTGACTGGTTACAGTATGCTTCATTCTACTTCTAGTTAAACAAGGCAGGAAAATGAGGAAATGTGTTGGGCATACCCACAACTGAACGTCATACGAAAAAATTGGCCAGCCAGAAGTTGTTGGGGTTTTTTCTTAGCTGAACAGAGCTTTGAAAAACTCTTTGATCTATTTATTCCCCAATCTGTTGGCATATACACATAAACTGAAAAAGAAGAAAAAGGGGGAAAAGAAAGCAAAAGAAAAAAGCCAAGCTGTGACTTGCAGTGCTTGTTGCTATCATACTTATTTACCTAAGAGTCCAGACAAGGCCAAATTTAACTTGACCGAGGGCTACATCTGGCCCTAATTCAGTTTCACTGCATATTAACAAAAGAACGATCAGCCAGTGCTGGAGCACTGTGCACACCAATATTCTGAAACATGATCTAAAGGAAGCTTTCCAAAAGATTCAGACATTGGCTTCTCTCTGCCTTTTGCTGCCCATAACTGTCAACAGGAGTAGAGTTAGGTCAGGGAAAGGCACTCCCCATGACTTTGTTCACCGTGATCAAGGGTAACTTAAATGTGTCCATTACTCAGCCAGCTGAAATGAGCCTCCCAGACCAGATTTCAGCACCACACCTACAAGAGCTGTGGGATCTCAAGCCTAAATTTGGAATCAGGATAATATCTGGGGGATTTATATATCCTTTATAAACATTTCATTCTCACAAGATCTTGGCTTCTTATAACACTGTGGATTTAGTTTTACACTAGGTTTTATAAGGAACTGGCCAATACATATTAACATTTCAATTCACTTTTTACTTCTAATGAGAGAATTTGTATGTAGTATAACTGTAAGGATGAAAACTTTTTGCAGCCACTGACATGCAACAGAAATGCTGCACAGTAAACTGCCAGTTTTACTTAATTTAGGGCAACTAAACTTTAACTTCGAGCAACTAAAAGCAAGAAGACATTTCTCCTGTCAGACATCCTTTCCTTCCAGGACAAAAGTAAGCTTCATGTCCCTACAGGAAGCTACATAGGTAGCACCAGGCAAAGCCTCCAGAAAATGAAAATGCTATGGTACACGTGAGGCAATACCAACCTGTGTGTATACAGCAGCAAGAAAAACCAACAGGCAACATTTATAAGCTCATCAGCTCTGAAAATATTTGCTCCCCACAGACTAAGTACTGACAACAAACTCCTTACAGTAACCCATGGGCTCTCCAATAATGAATATTTGAAGCAGTAAATTGAAGTCCAGATTCTGACCCTAAGTTACATCCCTCAGAACCTCACAGAGTTTGACCCATAATACTGATTTTTCCCTGAAAAGCACAAACCTATGATTTATGCTCTTTATTCAATGGAAGAAAAATGCAAGCTGTCTCGTAGCCCAGAAAGCACATTTCATAGAAAGCACGTTTAAAAAAAGGTACCACAAAAACCCAAAACCTGAAACCAGGCATCAAAACCAACACAGCGCACAAAAGTGTGCCAGCAGCACCTCATTTTATGCTGTGTTTTCATCTCAGCAGTAAGAAAAGTACAGTCATTGTAAGGCATATTCAGCCTAAGTATAAACAACTGTAGTCTCTCTCTAATGGACCAACACCTTCTATACAATAAAAACAAATTCATCTTAGCATGGGTATGAATACTGCTATGAAAACTTAAAAATCGTCTTTAAGAATTAAAGTGGAAAAAATGGAATCACATCAAATAGACAAGAAGCAGGCATTTAGCCTTAGAGAGATGAGGTTCTGACTGAGAGCAAGAGAGGTAGAGGAAGGAAGGGTAGAGAAGGGCTGTAAAAATGAGTTTTAGTCCCACAAAGTCACTTGTCCTATACCAGAACTAGGAACTCTGGAAGTTAAAGCTACTCCTATAGCTACCTTCAGTAAGCAGAAGGCTGGTGTTGAGTTCCTGCCTGTCAGTAGACAGTTCATCTCCCGCAAAACTGGTTATGGGAAAGGACACTAAGGAATTCAGTGCTATGGCACTTCATGCACTTCACTTCTGCTGTATTTAGTTTCCTGCTCTCATGCCTCTGACGAGCACACAACCGCCCACCACTGCGATCGCTTCAGCCTACGCAGACTTACTCAGAAGCTCTTCCCTCCTGGAACGATGCAGAATGGAGATGGAGGAATTCTCAGTTCCGTGTGTTTTGCCATAGCCTCTGTGTTCCCTGAACGCTGCTTGCTTCACTTGTCAAGCAGCAAATGACACACTGAGAGCGTTTGTCAAACCTCTGCCCCTTTGTGTGCTTAAGGGGAGGAAACTGCCATTAATGTTTAACAAAACAGGAGCAAAGCCTTTCTCTGCAATCTCACATGTTGGCTTTGAAGGGACCGGTGTGTGAGAAATATGGCAAGACAGAAGTTTGCTCCTGGTAGCCCACAAAAAAAATTGAGTTTTGATTTTAAAGTTACAGGAAGCAACAGTTTGCAATGCATTCCTGAAGCTCTGAACTGAGGCAATCCGGCTGCCTGATGCAAAAGAAATCATAGAAGCTGTGTCAGGGACCAAACCACACACACACAGACACAGCAAGCCTGCCAGGCTCAGCCCCTATCTTGAAGCCCACATGGGTGACAGTACTGTTTGACAGGAAAGGGAGAGGTTAAAAATCCACATTCAATCGCTTTCAGGTCTCTGCCAACAAATGGCCACAGGCTATCTGCCCTCTCCCGTTTGCCTGTGTTGACATAAAGTGGCTTCCCAACTCAGCAGCAAATCAAGGGGGCAGAGGTCTCATGTGAGAGCAGTCTCATTACTGGGCATTTGTTCAGTTGTCTGGACTGACAAGGCCTCTTTTGGCCGCAGCTGCCTCCCGGGGTGAGCGTCCCGCTGCACAATAAAAAAGGTGAGTCAGCCGGAGACATCCACGCTGTCATAACAGGAGGATTAAGCAACGCTACCCACACCTGAGTGTCACCGACACTGCCCCATCCCACGCACAGAAGCTCCCTGCACCAGCAGCCCACCTGCCTGCCAGCATTAGCTGTACAAAGGACCCTGTGAGCTTTTTGCTAGCAGAATTTGAAACACAAGCCATTTCTGTGCTACTGCCACTGCAATGAATTCTGTTTTCACAGCTCGAATAGTTATGTTGTTACCTGGAAAAAGCTTACTGTTGGGAAATTGTGATACACGGCTTATCCTAGGAATCCAAAATGAAAAATAGCTTTTGCATCTATTAGCTGCTGTTAACTGTTTGTCAAAGGTGTACTTGCTGTACAGCCACAGTATTGTGGCTGACCTGTGCTGAAGAAGTCACCTTGCTTTACAGACCTAACATTTTCTTTCTATAGATAAGGAGAGAAGAAAACAAATTAATACTTTTCATTTACTTCAGCAATTTTCTACAGCTCCCTCACAGTAAAATACTAACAGATATTGGCATTAAAGGTCATCATTAATATGATAATCATAAAATATTTCCTTTATAAAAATAGTGCTTTAACAAAGAGCTTCAGGAGCAACATATGGACACTCTGGGCAAAATTTCCTTATCTGGTTAATAACAAACAGGATATTTAGGCTCTCAAAAAAAGGAGTCAGGCTGTCATGACAACTGGCATGCCCATTGACTACAATAGAATTTTATGGATTGACTCAATAAATCAAATTTTTTAAAGTGCTATTTGGTTATTAGGAACACCATATCTGTTATAATTGTTATATTTGGTTGTGCTTTCAGCACTGAAGCCCATCCTACCAGATGCCTCCACATTGTTGCCTGTTGTTCAACAGCTCCAGGGTTCCCTGGTGCCAAGGGAATGTGACACAATCCCTTGTGGCAGACTGCCAGTTCTATATACAGGACCTGGCCAGAATGGAAATAACCTCAGAGTGCATGATGGGAATTGTGACAAAAGCTTTGAAAAAGTCTCCCAGGAACTATGGGCATTTTTGCATGTTTATATTGTAATAATATGGATGCTACCTGTGTATTTCCATTAGCTCCTATCTTCCTGGCTTGCAGAAAAATTCTTGCAGTTTATTTCACTTTTAAAGGCCATTTGCTGTCAACGTTCGTTCCTCAAGTGTGAATGCAAGGGTGATGCTCAGTGTGGAGACTGAATCAAGCACTGAGCTAATTCCTGGTTTCATCACACAATATTGCCTGGTTAATAGTGTCTATGTTATTGAAGTCTGCGAGGACGCTATGTCTGTGCACTTCTTGCTGTGTTTTCCCAGACAAATGGGTTTTTTCTTCCAATCAGGGAAGAAACATGTTTTATCTAGCTTAATACGTTCAGATCTTCCTTTCAAACTCACTCTTTACAAATTCTGCTATGTCTTCTTTTAATGTTCTGTTCTGCCCGAGTGGAAAATATCTTGTTAGGATAACCAAACAGTGCAGGAAACTGGTAAGACAACACAGATCCTTTCGTTCCTAAGCCACTGATTCAAATCCAGACTGATTAGGGCACAGAACAGAAATTGTTCTCCCATACTGATGGCTTTTCAACAGCTCAAGTGTAAAGAGATGAGTGTCTTAGACAGCTCCTAATGAACAGATATTCACAGAACATGGAATATCATTAGCAATGCTCATGATTTGCATCTTTGTTGGTCTTTTCAGTGAGATCATCAGCATCTCCCTAGTCCAGAAGGCAATAGAGTTTCATTCCAGAAAAACTGAAATATTGGCATTAAGATGTAAAAATGTTATGCACATGACTACTACTATGCCATATTCCCTGAGGACTTCAGTCTCACTTATCGCCATCCAAAAAACAAATTCACATAAGACTTGTGCTCTGATTCTCTGATACTGCACCAGTGGGGACTCCTGTGAGTGTTTTAACATGTGTCCTGCTCATTGCTTCTATTCACTACGTTTCAGTGCAGTAAAAGCACTAGAAAGTCATCAGAAACATTTCCAAAATCAAGCTCTTGTAATAATTTTCTGCGAAAATATCTGTGTTTAGTTCAGGTCTCAGTACCCCCGAGTACACTAATGTAAATATAGTGATTAAACAAAGATTGCAGTGTTAGTCTAAGTAGTCTTCATACTGCAATAGTTGCATTAAAATGCCACTTTCAGTCTAACCTCTCATCTACAACTCTGTTTTTTTAAGACTTGTTAGTTTCTCTTTTTAATTTCTTTATTTTTTTAGTTTCCAGTGGTTTTGGAAAATACCTTAATAGAAGAGAAAAGGTAATTTTAATGATAAGGTATGATTTGCTACGTATTAAAGTATAAAGCATTCAAAGTGTCATGAGAATTAAATTACAGTGGGAAGGAATTCACTACATTCCTGTAGCCTCTAAGTAATAACAAAGTCAACATGATCTGAAGCTTTATGAAGCAAGATTCAATCAAAATTTTAGGATTTGTTGGGGTTTTTTCCTTAGGAACCTATACAAATGGGAGGGATATATTAATAAAGCTCCCACCTAAGAAAAAGTGATTTGTTTGACTGACAAGTGCATTCTTCCTGAATTCTTCCTAAAGTGAAACAAACCAGCCAGCAGTAGAAATGGAATAGCAAAATTCCCTGCCCCCCACTATCAACTGAGGATGCCCAAAGGATGTATCCAAAAGTAGGTCCATTTATTCAATTCTATCTCTTGATCTAACTAGAAGATGTCTCCTCATCTTACAAACCATTTCTCTCACATCTGTAGACCACTGTGCTGATCAGAATATTTCTGCAGCCCTGCTAAAGTCATCTGCAGAGGTTTCAGCGTGGCCTCAGCTCCGCCAGGCCGGGGTCAGTGCCGAGCAGCGCGAGGGAGGGGAACACTGTGCCTCGGACCATCGGAAATCAGCACAGCACCAGTGCTGCTTACCCAGATAAAGGGCAGCAGCACAGTCAAAGCCTGTATTCAAACCCTTCCCAGTTTCAGGGTCATCTGAACCAGCACTTTGACTCATTCCCACTGCAAATGTTTCTGTTCCCGATGGCAGAAGGTGCCCTCCCACCTCCCATGGCCCAGTTCAGAGCTGAGCTGCCAGGGCTTCATGGCCCAAATGCACCTCCAGCCTTACAGGGTAAAGAACAGCTCTTACTCCCTTCTGAACCAAATGGAGCTCTGAGCTGCTGGGAACTGAGCTGCCAAAAATTTGTCAGCTGCATGGTTCAGGCTGTTTCTGCTTGTAAAGGAAAGGGCACAATATTTGCTAATAGATTTCACATCAGTTATATTCAGTTTTCACTGTTATTTGGCTGAAGTTTATTTGTACTTTTTCTAAATCTCAGTAGTTTAAACAAAAAAAAAGCTGTCTCATCATAGCCCCAGTAACTTAGCATATTACTTAGTCTTAGAATTTTATTAAATCACTATTCCTCCTATTCTCAAGCTCACTGTCAAAATATTAAAACTTGGTTCTCTTCTAAAGTAACAAACATTTTCTACAAGGGGTTTGTTAGGTTTTTTTTCTCACAAATTCATAAGGAGCTCATAAATGTTCTCACTAGTACTTCTGAGCAGTAGGCAAATACTTTTGGCAGGAAAACCCATCTCAGCAGTTCAGCGTGGAGCGCCTCGTTGCCTTGAGCGATGCTCAGCTGCCAGGAGATCTCTCGCAGCACAGGGGAGAGATCCCAGCCCGGGCAGTGGGGAAAGGCTGGGGCACGCCAAGAGCACGTGAGCTCAACTCACACCACTGGCCTCTTGCTGCTCTAACAAAGTCCCTGATGGCTGCTCTGGCTGGCAAAACTGGGAGATATTTCAGCCCAGCGCACCCCACAACTGATGGGGCAAGAGAAGCTTTTATTTTAAAATAAAAATGAAATTAAGCCTTGGCTTGCTGCTTTGGGCATACATAACTCACTCTCCTTTCCAAGCTGATCTCATTCCTTCCTCATCAGAGCCCTCAAAACAAAAAAACTTGCTTGCCCAAATATGCACAAAACAGCAACCACTAACTTACCAAACCATGCACAAATGTCCCAAAAGTTTTGAACAACCAGCAACCACTTCTAGACCTGCTGCCTTCCCTGTTCCTGTGTACTAAGTGTAAGCCCAGGCAGAGAGTGCCTTTCACCTGTAATTCAAATGCAATCATCCACAAGGGAAACAAGCAGCTTTTCTACCACTCACAGCAGTGCTGTCCACATACTAAGCAAAGAAGGAGTAAGAGAAGAGAAAATACTTTATCATAAATGCGCTAAGGCAATGGCAATCACACATAAAAATTAGTGGGAAAATTGCACGCATTAGAATTTCAAATAAGATCAAAATGTCATTGCTTTAGAACAACACAGAGAGCTGAAGATACATCTTTGGATTTGCAAGTTATTGCATTCTTCATGATGGTCTCCATTCAGAAAACTCAGGATATGTGATAAATCTCATAATCTTTAAATTTATATTCTCATGACATACATAAATGCAATTAATTACATTTTGTTTATCTTACTGTTAATAGTTTTCTTACAGTAGGACCAGGGCTCCACTGTGGTGGATGCCAAGTTATGTCCCTCCCAAGGCTCTGTAACCAATGGTGAGGGAGTTCTTCAGTGTTGTCCTGCCTTATCTGCCCCTGGAGTCATCCACCCTGGATGTGAACACAGCTCTTCTGCATTAGTCACAAGATAATTTATTGTCACTGCAGGCAGACTGGATCACATCTGGATGAGTGACCTGACAATAAATTTGGGCAGTGCCTTATGTTCAACACAGAGCTGAGGAGCACTGGTTTCATTTGTGGCTTTTTCTTGTATTAGGAGTAGCAGAAGGATTGAATGAATAAGAATTAACTTAAATTCATATTGTTACATATCTGGTAACACAAGCAAAGGGCACTACATTTGCATCCATGAAGGGATGTCCCTAAATGAGAGACAAGTCCTGCACAGACATTGCCTCTCTGAATACAACCCCTCTCCCTAAACAGACCGGTTTTCCTCAAGACACGAGATCATCTTCGACATGAAAAATTTACTGTGGATAGGGAAGAGAATAAAGCACTCTCAGGACAAGCCACCAGAGCAAAAGCTGCCAGCCCCAGTCCAGCACTGACAGCAGAGCACTGCTTAACCCCAGTGCTGGACATATCTGCACATTCTTTTATTTAAGAATTCTGAAGGTGTTAGTTCCTAAGGCAAAATATTTCTAGTCCTCTGCCCAGCCCATAACCACATAATCCTTTCAAAGGAAACAAAGGATTTCAGTTGGATTTAGTAATGTGGACCAAGAATTAATTTCACTTTAAAATAAATAAATAAATGCATTTGCTGTAAAACTGAATGAGCTTGGCTTGAGTATGACTGATTTTGGAAGTGATCCTACATCTCAGGTTTTTAAGGCTGAAGCACAGGCACAAAGTCTTCCTTCAACTAAGATTTTTCTAAAAGCTTTCTTAGCTTCTAAGATCTTTCTAAGATTGTTTCTGCCTTCAGAGAAATGCAGGAATAAAACACAAGACCTTGATGTGCATGTGAAACAGCTGAGCATGGACTTGCATACATGACAGGAACAGGTAACCAACCCAAAACAATACTTTTAGTAACCAACCCATAGGCTCACTTTGATAAGAAATGTAAGTCATTCTTTTACTTGATATTTAAAGAATTATAAACAATTCATCTGAAACGCTCCTGAGGTATCTCTAGAGAGATATTAATCCAGATTTGTTTATGTGGTGCATCTCTGTTGCCTTCGCTGGAGGTAAGGTAGCTCCACCAGTTAAAATTCTGTCCTATTAATCTAAATTTTGAAGAAGGAAAAAGTTCTTAGCCACAAAGCCAGTGCAAACATATCTCAGCACATGTTAGGCTAATGGGGGTGACAGCAGGAATGTCCTCACACACTGCTGGGAGACAAAAACCAAAGCCTATATTTAGAGGTTTGTGGGTACCCAGCTCAGTTCTTCCCAAGCAAGGAGAAAGATCCAACTCATGAGATCAGATTTCAGTTTTAACCAAGGATATTCGGTTCACAGATTCAACTAAAAGTATTTAGAAATGAGAAGTTTTAAGAATGTTATTTGAATAGACACTTTGCAACTTGGTGCTCATGGCAATTTGCAGATGTAATCCTTTGTTTGCACAAATCTCTGGTGTCTTGCTATAGCACGCCCTGACATCAACACCCCCAGTTTATCCCCAGTGCCACTAAATCATGATTGCTCAGCTGGAGAACATCCTCCACCAACATCCTCTGGTGAGGACACCACCTTTCCTGTGGAGATTGGGTAGAAAGACAACAGCCCACATCACAAAATCCAGTCTGTAAAAAAACTCCTTTGATTCCTCGGACACACAGCCTCTGAGAATCTTTTTTCTCAGACATAGTCACCACCCTTGTAAAACACTTACTTGCAGCAAACATAATTTTTGTTCACTGTAATTGTTTTTGTAAAATGTTTTTGAGCTTTCAAAAGCTCTCTCCTAGTCTCCAAGGTGGGACCCATATATAAGACACAGCCTGCACCACAGAAAATTTTACAGGCAAACAGAAATTCTGCCAATTACAAATACACTGGAAGAAGTCTGTATCTCCAAATTCTGAAGTTATTTACGCCTCATACAATACACTCAGATAAAAAACTAAATCAATGGGCTCCTCCAAAAACAAACCCTTCCTGTACTTCAGTTACTGCAGCAGGTGAGAAGGCTCAAGTGTATGAAATGCCTTGAGATATAGAGTTGAGAGATGCCATATTAGCCAGAGGCAAAGACATTGGGAATGATTTACAGAAGTTCTGTAGCCACACAACTCTAAATATTTTTCAACTCTGGACTGGTCCTTGTCACATCTAGCATCTCAAACTGAGCTGCAATTTTAAGGTATAGTGATATATTAATATATAATTCTTTTGTTCAGGATTTTTTTTCTCCTTGCCTCTGTTATACTATACGGCCTACAAGTTTGAAAGCTGTATTTTGATAACTAGGGCATGACTTCATAGACACAACTATTGGCCTGTTTTAATACAGTACAGTGTAGAGGTGATTTTTAAGTCAAAGACAGTAGTGCCATTTCTACATCTACCTTTGTTTGCGCTGGAGAAAACACAAGTTTTGGACAAATACCTAATAACAAATAGAGTTTCTGATAAAACACAGATACTCCAGGTAAATATTAAATCATTCACTGAGGGAAAGCAAGTCACATTGTAAGGAGAGAGAGCTACTAACACCACTATGCCTTTCCGTGACTTCTGTTCTCTTAAGGTTTCCTCAGAGTTACACTGATCCTCTCAACTATGGTGCAATCAAACCAAGCACTCATTTGATGCAAAAGGGTCATGGTCATGCATGAGCTGTAAGCATGCTGAGGGGTCCTTTGTCCTCTGTTGAAGGGTTAAGAAGATTTCACAGAGCTGCTTCCTGACAGCATTGCTAAGAAGTCACTTTCAGCTACACACAAGGTGCTTTCCTATCCTTCCATTCCTTGGCGTTCACCTCAGTGACTCACAAGGAAGGATTAAAGTCGTACCCTTAAAGTTCACTGAAAGCCAGAGTCTCCTTCTGTAAGCATAACAATCCTTCTGCAATTTCTCCAATTTGCTTCCTGTAACTGACTCTTCTTCCAAACAACATCAGAATGTTCCCACTGGTTTGGACCAAAATAGCATTCCTGGTCCAAGGTTCAGTCACTGTCCATGAGAGTTAGCAGGTGCCTGGAGAGGAGAATAAGAGTGTGCAGTGCAACTTAACCAGCTTAAAAGTCTGTTGACTCATAGATTTTGTTTCTATAACTAAAAGACTTTGGAAGATTTTTCTTCCATGAATTTGTCTGATTGCAACATCCCATAACAGTAAGTTTCATGATTTAAAAACATGCTTCTGAAAAGTGCCTTCTTTTCAGCTGATTCTTGACCTGTTGTCTTCTAGTTTCATTTGATTTGTATTAGTTCTTAAATCAAAAGAGAATTTTATCCCTATTTGTCATCTCTGTTCCATATATCATTTCAGATACTTCTGTTACTCCTCTTGTTACCCCTTGAATCCTTTCCTTCCTAGGTTGAAGAGTCACAATCAATCTACTCTTGTCTTGTACTGAAATTGTTTCATACTTTCAACCACCCTTGCTGTCACTCTACAATTTTCCCATTCAGAGCACAGTTAAGTTTTCTCTCCTAACACAAAAAAAATCTCAGTTTTTAACAAGTGGTGAATGAACTTCATGTAACTTCAAAAATAACGTGTTAGTGTGGATTTATTTAAAACACTTCATTTCCTTCAGATCCAGAGTTTTTTTCCCTCCTGTACTCACAGCAGAAACCCATGAATCCTACAACCAGATTCTTAAAACTCACAGTTACCCTCCCAAATTATGTCCTCACTCTGCTCTCTGTCTTTCCCTAATTTCTTGAAGTGCCATTTACACAACTCTGGTGAGAAAACACAGCTCTGGTGATTCATGCCAGTTAATTCACACCCTGGTAAGGATCAAGGGAATCTTAGTTACTGCAAGAATCTTGACACTTGCAAAGCATGCTGTTGTATGGATGTTTGTGTGGAGGCACATTCTTTCCAATGAAGATTCTTAGTACTAAAATTTAAATCCATGATCTACAGGGATCTGAATCACTGCCAAAGTAATTAGAAAGACTTCTACAGACCTCACTGATCTTTTCTTCAGGCCTATAAGGAATCACAAAATGTTGAACCAGCTGATGTCACCATATCCCTGAATCACACCTTGCATCTTAGAACCACAGAATCACTGAGGTTGGAAAAGACCTTTAAGATCATCAACTGAACAGTCTCGAAACAACAAACTCCACCAAAACTAGGCTTGACAAGAAAATAACTCTAAAAATACATCTTAGCAACCAGGAGACTGCTACACGTGTGTTATGCCAGTATCAGCATTAACTGAAACTCTACTACCACAAATTATAAAGTACATTTGCAGGTTTCCAAATGGCCAGTCAAATCCCACACTAAACAGAGACAGTGACTGTTCAGTTTAAGTGAATCTTTGAACATGTTTGCAATAAATCTTGCAAGCTTTAAACGTTTATGATGCCAGCACTCACAACACTGATTTACAGTCTGACTCAAGTGAAGAATCCTCATGGTTGACTCAAATAACATCCTCTTGCAGGGTTTCTCAGAGACAGGTGAAGATTACATAAGGCAAAATAAAGGATGGAGAAATGGTGCGTGACCACCTATTCATCTCCTCACTTGTGCAAGTGCAACTCAAAGATTTTTCCTTAGCTTCAGGCTCTTACTTGTACTAACAAAATCTTTCCCTGACAAATTCTAATCAAAACAGATGATGATGATAAGGAAAGGCACTTTATTTGACAGTTACTACCCAATAACTTAGTATCCCACAGTACTTTCTTAGCTATTCAGAATGGAAACAATTTCAAAACAAAAGACTTGTCCAAAGTTTGCCAAAGTCCAGACCCAAGTTCCCAGCACCAATCTGTCTGCACTGGTGGAAGGACGATAAACAACTTGAGAATTCAAGAGATCATTAGGGAACTGCTTTTAATAACTACATATGAAGATGTCTCTAGAAATTCCTTTAGCCACCCAGGCCCCTCATTATTTCATGTTTTTACTGTTTTGCACTAAGAGATGACAAACACACAAACTGGGAAGTGTGCAAGGATCTCGAGCCCAGCTCTGCTGAGCTCTACCACAGCATAATATACCTGATAAAAACACCAGAATGGATGCTGGTTATCTATGTCTTTATTTCACTGCACATTTTTTAAAGTTTCATTTTCCCCCTAACTGTGAATGATAAGGGTGATCTACTTTACAAATTATTTTAATGCTACAGAAAGGACAAATAAGCAAAGCAACAGAGATGAGCCCTATACTGTACATTCAGCTCTTTCCCACTTGCTGCCTGACCTGCAACAGGAGACGGTCTGACCACAGTCTGTGAAGGCAGATACAGCAGAGGAAATGGGACACAAACCAACACAAACTGGGGACTGGCAGTGGAGAAAAGCTGACATGCAGTCACATGGCTGAGGAATTTAGCCCACAGCTCCTGAGCCCTACAGAACACCTTCCACACAGGTCCTTCCTTACAATCACTTCCATCATAACCAGCCCATGAGCAGCAAAAGCTCAACAAGAAACAACCTTTCCTCATACCTTGGCTCCTCCTCTCCCTACAGAAAACTTCTCTCAGCCCAGTAAGGCTCTCTGTGTTGGAGTAGAGGACGATTACCCTTGAATAGAGATTTTGTTCCAAACACAGACAAACTCTACTCAAAATCTACAAATCCTGCAGTTCTCCACTTACCTATCCAGAGTGTCCTGAGGCACTTTACTCCCTCCAGCTCTGCTGTTGACACTGGTGTTCTTGTTGGCAGTCATGGTCATTTCTGCTTTCTAGAAATGTGGATATCTGTGAGAAGAAAAGTCAATTAAGCTTAACAAGCCCAAATGACAATTAACTGCTTGAACTGCTATGCTGTGTAAAGGCAGAACTCCAGGTTGCTTTTCATTCTATAAAATGCAATCTGTGTAGTCATGATCCTGAAAAACTAAACCCTACCTCTCCACTGCTGCTATTGCACATCCACTGCCAAGTTCATCAGAGCCCAGTGCTATAAATGGAAATAACTTATGGGAAGTAGGTGTGTGCTTCAGGTGCTGGCCTGTCTGGTGATCAGAGCTCGATACCAAGTTCACAAAATATCACAGGTTTGCTGTGGTTCTTCCATCCATCAGAGTATGTGGAGATCCCAGCCAACAGCACTGTGTGATGCTTGCAAACACCAGAGCTGGGACTGGAATTTTGACCACAAAACAGCTATCCCAAGGAATGAAAAGCTTTCTCACTTTTAAAGTGCAGCTCTATTACGGAAACATTTTCTAGTAGTGAAGTTTATTCAATGATGGATTTTTTGAATATCATTTTCAAATCTGCTTGTGGTATGAAAATAGCACAAAGGGTTTTCTCTATTGGCCTCAGGATTCTTTGAGTAAAACTGCCTTAGGACACTTCTAAAACCTCAGGTAATATAAAGAATCTTTATCAATTCCTAGCTGGTTTTTTAGCAATTTGGTAATCCCAAAAGCTGTGAACTTAATTTCAGCCTTGTGTATAAACTTAAGTGCCCAAAAGATGGGTCTCACTTCTATGACATTGCTGCACACTGGCAAAAAAACCAGCCCAGTACCGTGATTTATTTTGCCTTCATTCTGCTGTCTTAACAGGAATGTCATGCTGTGACTGAAGGGAGAACGTGATGATATGGATAAAGGCCAGGATGTCCTCCCAGGGATGCAAAAGCTGGAATCCCTAATATCATGCCCCTACACTGACTATATCCCATATTTCTCCAGTGTAAAGCACAGCTCTTAGTAGCCGTTTCCTCTGTCATAGTAATCCCTTAAGAAATATTTTGCAAAATGAGGGAGGAATGCTTTTTCATGTCATGATAAGATTTCTAAAATGCCAGCAGAGTCCCTTGAGAAAAAAATGGAACAGTATTTATTCCACCTGATGCTACAGGAGTAATGAAGGATTCTGTGGCTCTGCTGGCACCAGTCTGGGTGGTTTCTGAGATGCTGCTTAGTTTATAAACTAAAATATCTACCATGGTTTACAGCAGTGCCACCCAGGGTCTGACCAGAACTACCAATTTTTATGACCATTAATAGCATAGTTAATACAAAAATAAGGAGTGTTATGAAACTTCTTGTTTACTCAAACCCACAGGAAGTCCAGACTGCTTGAGAAGCCACTGTAATGTGATGCTGCAAAGCAAGCTGGGGACTGACAACACACAAAAATCCCTGTGCTAACAGACCTATCACAGTCAAAAGGACATTCTCTAAACCACTTTATTCCAAGCAGTTCTGCCACAAACACAGCCAGAAAATCTGCAGATTGCAGCTCCAGAGGCAGAGTCAATCATGCTGACCACAGACTCCAGGTCTACTTGTCCTTCTCCGATGTCTTGTATCAATTTTCCCAGATTAAGTGGACATTTCTTTTTCCCTTGTTGGTAACATTTTTTCTACACTGAAGCTCCCTAAATTCCTCCAGTGTCTCATTGTTATTGTTAGTGTTACATTATCAAGATTACAGGACTGTTACAGAACTGCCTGTTCCGACTGGAAAAGGGATTGCTTGGGACAAAAAAGGAAGCCTGCTAATGCTGGCCAAGCTTTCTAGGACTGTACATTCCACAGGGAGTAAGCAGTTTTTTCATGTTTTCCACTCACCAGCTCAATACTTTTACTGTGTTAAATCTAAATCACTTATTAGCACTTAATGTGAGAAAAAGGAAAGAGATAAACACGGCATAAGGAGAACAATAACTGATAGCATGCATGTGTAACATTAATTTTCTGAGTTTTGCTTTTCTGTTCAAGACAAAAATAAGCTGAAGAGATCCTCAAAAAGATAGGATACTGACCTGACACGTTAAAAAAAATAGTATGCTTTTATGCTGCTGTTTTTTAAGAGTCCATTTTCCCTATACCCAAAATCAGATGGGAATAAAAAAAGTATGACAAAGCTTGATAAAAATCACTGTGGTCAATATTTAAAAGAAGTGGTTATTTAAACTTCGCCTTTCAAAGCCACCTCAAATGTCAAGTAGAACAAAGTGGTTTGTTTTCAACTAAAGATAAATTGAGTTCTTAAAGGCAATTTCTCAAGATATGTCAAATTTGGTGATATAAGGGTGTTCCTTCCCATGCAGTTGAGACTATGGTATATATGGTAATATCAACTGACTTTTCTATTCATTTTTTCTTTAATGCTTATTTTGGTTGAATATGCTACTGCAGGTGATGCTGGTATCATCCCAGCATATGCAGAGAAAATGCAAACAACATGAATATGGCAGAAAAATATTCAGCTGTTTACAGAGGTGCCTGGAAGAAAGGACTTATATCACCCCAAAAAACCCACCCACCCACCCACCAATGCACATCCCCCCAAAAATAAAGGGAGAAAAAGCCAGAGACAAAGAAACAAGGAAAGAAAACCTAAACTAAGTTTTATGGTCATGTAGAAAGTTATTTTAGAGCCTTCAAATGAGTCTGACAGTCCTGCAAGTTTATTGAATCATTGTATGGTCAGAATCACATGCCTTGGGCTTGGGTGAGAGCATTCCTCATTACAGTATTTGCAAATTGTTCTTCACAAAGCAACGGAAACCAAAATCTCTCAAGTATTGTGACATACTGTTAAGAACAAACCCAAAAATATGGATTTGTTTATGTCACACAGATTCTGCATTGCCTTGTAAACCAGCTAACAAACCTGGTCAAAAAGTGCAGAATTCTATTTCATTTGTGAATGTAAAGAATTCATCTGAAACTCTTACTTAGCTGTAATTTGTGTTTTGCTCTAGACAAGGTTTCACTAATTTCACTAGGACAACTCTGAAACTGGCAATTTAATGAGCCCAAATGGTAGAATCATTACATCAGTTTTGCCTAAAACCTTCACAAACCATTTATCAGGATCAAAAAGTAAAGATGACAGACAAATATGAAAAATGGTGTGATGGCAACATGGGACCTGCTGCTCGTGCCAGGCAAGGTTCAGCATCCTGACTGAAAAGGGCTGCTGCAATGCAGATGTTTCCTAGCAGATCTTTATCATTGCAGGCAGATCCAGTGACAGAATATTCCTTAGGGACCATCTGTTAATGGTCCATACACTTTTACTCTTTTAAAAATAAAGTGTGGCCTGAGGCTTTTTATGGACAGATTAGGCACTGAAAGCCATCACACTTTGAGCTAATGAACATTACAGCATCTTGTCTAATGTTTAATTCCGTTAACAGGCGTTAGCAGGGGAGGGGTAAATCCTCTGTCCTCCCCACTGCAGTTTAAAATTATTCTTAATTTCCTAAAGCATCCCAACACTTTAGAAGCACCCACTCTCAGTCCCACTACCGAAAAAGTAAAAGTCTTTTTTCCCTGAAAGCTGTGAATGGGAGTGGGTTGAGGAGTGAGGCTTGGAGCAAGCACCTGAAAAGTCAAGGCAACCCAGAGTGCTTCAATCACTTTATAGCTTCAAGAAAACCTCCTGCTTTCTAAGTGTCCACCAGTTAGCACATTCCAAGAACTGATTCCCTCCTCTCCTTCTGTGGAAGGTGAATGTTACTGAACCTAGAAGAAGAATTTCCATGTGGTGTCTGATGACTTGAGAAGGGAGCCTCTGAATGTAGGTTCCTGAGCCCTCTCCTGGCATTATCACTAACATGGCTTGAAATCTACTTGAGACCTTGAGTTATGAAGCTTTTTCATGCAGATTATCTTCCCCGTGAAATTCCACTAATCTGGGATCTGAAAAATATGGGAAAAATATTACTCCTTTGGTCTGCCCCACAGGACAGAGACCTGGAGACGTAACAGGAAGGCATAACAGGGAAGAACTACAGGCTGCTAAAACAAACTCGTGTTTTTGAAAAACTACTTTATAATAAATACAAATTTTCATAAATTTATTATTAATAATGATTGTTGTGTCTACTTATCTTTCTCTTGACAGTAGCTACAACAGAATATTGAAAGAAGAAGTTAGCTTAACATGTTAATGTGCTTTTCTGGGTGCTTTAAAGGAGCTCGCCCACATGTCAAGAGGTGTTGTATAGCTAAACTTTTGTTTAGAAGTTGCAGCCTGCTTGGTGGCAATTTGCCTACTCCCTTCCAGTAAAACAGATAATTATGTCCTCCCAGAACAACATCAGTTCTGATGAACTGGAAAGTCCAATAAAATGTTTAAAGATTCCTGCCTTGAGAGGGCGCCTATAGAGACTCCCAAGAACATTGTTACAAGAATTACATCAGGAATACCTGCTCTCTGGACTGAGATTAACTCCACAGTGTCATCCAAAATTTCCCTCCTTACAACCCACAGCCTGTTTCCAACCGAGTCAGTGACCAGTCTCTCTGCTAAGCTTTCATAGAGTGATGGCAAGCTGACTTCTAGCACAAACTTGCGACTATAACCAGCAGGGGTGGTGGACTTGGTTGCCATTGACCCTTGCAATGCCAAAACCACCCTCTCAGCAGTTCAGTCCCCACTGCACGGAACTGGTACTACTGGGAAACTGAAGTTGCAGCACTCATTGGAGGGGAAATAAGTTACCTTCCCCAGGCAGTTGAAAAGCAGACTCTACCTGGAGCAAAGACAGCTCTCCACTCACCCTTCACAGTCCTGTCCTGTTTTTAGAGCCACATAAAATGCTTTTCCCTTTTCTGACATTCTTGTTCTTTCCTATTTTGTGCCTTTATTCTGTCTTCCTTGTCCTCCTTTATCTTATTACTTCATTTATCTTCTCTCAAGCTATTTTTTTACCCCTTTAATTGAAAATGGGCAATACCTGGTGAAGAGAACACACCTCACTTGAAACACAATGCAGTCCAAAACTAATGTTTAAACTAGGCAAGAACTCAGTGCTAAGCAACTCTATCACCCTTAGCAGTCCTAGGGCAATCACAGCTTCCAAATGGAAGGAAAACAACATGAAAATCAAGGAAGAAGACATTTAGAGAAGGAGACATGAACAGAAAATATATGTCTGATATTGAATCAGAAATTAGTATTCCCCTGTGTAGGCTAAAGAAAAGGGTTGGATTTTACAAAATACATTGACTATTTCAAGCTTAAATATCTTGATTTGAGATACCAGGGTAGAAACTGTGCCCAACATATATCACAATTCTTTGGTATTATTTTTCCTTTGTTCTTTCCCTTCATCCCCAGGATTTTTGCATAAAAACAACCATTCAGGTCTCAGGAGCTCACCCGCTCCTGTTGCTTACTCCTCAGTGAAGCCATAATCAACATCAACATCATTTGCACAACGAGTTGTTTCTTGTGACACAAAAACCAAATTATAAATTTTCTAAGGAATGAGAGTTGGTTGGCTTTGAGGAACAAAGATTCTTTTTCATTAATATCTTTTGTGTCACAAAGGATATGATAAATAAGAAAGCAGAGTGTCCTTTGGTATTTCCCACATGGTGCAACCAGTCTCTAAAAACATCCCAATGCAATTCACAGAGTGAACAAACAAAGATGAAAGTCTTAGTAAGACTTAAAAGGAACTTCCCAGTTGAGCTGACAGCGATGACTGAACCCTCCTCACGCCAAGGCTGACTGACAAAGTCTGCCAGACAGCTGAGAAGCATCTTGGCTTTGCAACTGCTATAGGTTTTGATTTGTTAGAGCACCATCTGAGGCAAAAACACGGCTCACAGCCATACTACAGAGCAGGCTGCTGCCCCCAGAGTTGTCAGTATACCTCCCTTCCTGCCTGTCAGGCACATGTGGCTCCCACTCAGAGTCCTGCTAGAGTAAGAATTGCAAAATTATTAGCAGTTACAGGCCTTGCAAAGTGTTTTAATAATACATGATAGGAGGAAGGGCAGTCATCTTTGAATACCTCAGTAAGGTCAAGAGCTGATATGTGGTGATACCATGAGTCTCCTTCTGGTTAGATCACTGTGTGTTAGTGACTGTTCTGAGCCAGTATCTCCCAGAAGCAGGTCCTGTCCATGATA
This sequence comes from Lycocorax pyrrhopterus obiensis, assembly GCA_014706295.1. Lineage (NCBI taxonomy): Eukaryota > Metazoa > Chordata > Aves > Passeriformes > Paradisaeidae > Lycocorax > Lycocorax pyrrhopterus. The sequence continues at coordinate 9,387,487 of JACSVZ010000007.1, read as the reverse complement.
CCCAAGCTGCCAGTGCTAATGGTTCCAGGGAAGAAATTATTAATTTGCATGGACTGTCTCAATATGATGATATAAAAGCACCCTGGGAGGATGAGGTATGGGCTGGAGACCTTACGGTTTTAAGTAGAAAATACTGGCCAAAGTTGTCTTGGCTTGTACAAAGATATGAGAACAACATTGGGTCTGTCTCTTTAGCTCTTGGCAGTTACCCAGGGAATCTGTAGAAAGGCACACAGAAGATTTTAATTCCCCTAGAGAAGTTCTTAATTTCCCTGTATCCAAAGTACATCCAGAAGTGAACCTGGACACAGGCATTAGCAGCAACAAATGGGATGCCAAGTAAGTCCGTTGTTTGTATTAGGGATTTGTGCAGGAACTTTTCAGGAAGGTATCTGTTTACATTTAGAAATTATGTTCTTGCACTTAAAGTAACATCTGCAGGAGCTCTGAGCTGTGTTGGAGCTCTGACATGGATTTCAGTTGCAGTCTTAGGGAGCCTGCTTAGAGGCGAGATCCACAAATTCAGTGCCAGAGATTAAAGCCCACCACCCACATTCTGGCATCTGGCTGAATGGCCCATTTTCTCAAAGGTACTCCTATCTTTCCTAGTACCTCAGAAATCTATCCAAATCTCCAAATATCACCGTTACTCCAGAGATAGAGGCCTAAAACTGGCCTGTCTTGAGGCAATGAGCAGCTCTCTCATGCACAGTGGTTTTCTGATTCAGATTCCCTTCATGTCTATGAACATCTTGGCTACTGCCTCCCTCTCCTTCAAACTCTACGTGTTCCAAGCCAAAAGAAACAAACCCAAGCCCCCTGTGCTCCCAGGATGGTAAACTACAATGAGGTGTGAGCAGCCTGACTGAAAGGGTGGAGTCCATGCCCTACCTGTCTAAGCTCCCATCTCAGACAACTGAGTAAAGAATTATCAGAGAGAAGCATGGACCCAGCAAAACGAGTGAACCCCAACCACCCTCCTATCTGCGCTGCTGAAACAGAGGATGTATGCAAAAGAAGAAACAGAGAGGAGGGGTGAGGTCCAGACAAACATGAGAAGAATTCAAGACTGGTAGAACAAAGGTGAGGTGAAGGATAACTAACATACTATGAGAAAAACACAAATGGGAAACAAGAAAGTGAAGAGATTTTTTAAAAAGATGAAAGGGATATAAAAAATCCCAGGTGGAAGGAGAAATACACCCCCCTTCTTTCCCTCCACACTAGGAACACACTCTGTGTCCCCCAGAGAAAGCAGCCCACCTTTCCTCGTGCTCCGGGATGTTTTCATTCCATGGCTAAAATCTTCCTCATGGAATAAACTTTGAATTTTCCTAAAGATAGTTCAAGAAAAATGGATCTGCTATACTGTGGTAACCTGACATGAGACTTCACCAAAAGAGACAGAAATTCCTGCAGTCCTGCAAAGTAGGTGCAAGTCCACGAGAATGAGAAGTGCTGAGGGTCTGCATAGCTGGTCATTCAATACACAAGCCCAAACTCAAATCTAAATTCAAGTTTTTCAGTCCCTAATTCATGGGTAGAAGCCTCATCCCCCACGCACATACAGCTCTGCAGTGACTGCAGGAGACTTGAAGTTCCCAGACTCCTGCAGTTTCTTACAGAATTGGTTCTAAGGGAGATTGGACAAAAAAGAGAAGAGGAGAAAGGACTGAGAGAATATTGGCAGCTATATCAGAATGACAAAAACAAACTAAGCACAGCAAACTACTTCTTATTCCCTTTGTTAACAAAAATTATAGTAGCTATAGCAACAAAAAGGGGGGGGGCGGGGAGGAAAAAAGTCCAAGACTTTTCAACATCCTCAAAGAACACAGCTTTCTAATATGGAAAAATCAAGATTTATTGCACCAGCAGCTCCTACAAGGCAGGGCTGTAGTAGTGCACAATGGTTTCAATCAAAGGCACCAATCATTAACCAGTACAGCTGGGCTTAGCAGTTGACAGGCAACATCATCTCTTCCAGTGAGCCATGATTCCTTCAGGGACTGAACTATCTTCTCTTGCTGCATGATGTGCCCTCCTGCCCCGTTTCTGGTGGATTTACCTCACATTGTCTGTCAAGCCCTGTGACAGAGTGACTGATGCCACTGCTCAACAGAAACATCTCCTTTGTGCCTATATCCCTCTGCCAGGCATCACACACTGCAGCACGGCCCTGCACATTCAGCAAGCATCTCAGGGAGAAAAGCATTTCAGTTCCCTGCTGCCTGTGTGTATTTTCCTTCTCAAATACGCACACTTGCAAGCTCAAAGAGGGGAGGAATGTCTGGCACTTCTGCGGTGACCATCTGGCAGAAGCACCGCTCCATTTTCTGGCAACTTGACCAGAATCTTAGAACAATTATTTCAGTTCCTGATTCAAGCGCTGGAGACAGAAGATCAAGTTACATTTCTCTCCAGCCATCAACACTAATTCAGTTTTCACTAAGTCAGCCTTGCTGGAATTTCACTCTTCCACACTAAAAAAAAAAAAAAAAAAAAAAAAAAGGAAAGTGTGAGTCTACACTGAAAAGCCAGTAGAAGAAACATAAGGAATTTCAAGAGTTGCCCTCCACAAATGTAAAAAATGCCAGTAAGATCCAACAGAGAAGGAGCTGTTTCTTCCTAGAAAGGACATTTTTATAAGACAAAATGATGAAGAACTGAACGTATTGAAAATTAAATGATATCATGGTCCTCAGTGATATCCCCTGGCTTTATGATAACCATGTAAATAAGCTTTCTTCCCTTACTATCACAAGCTGATAATGAGTTGAAGAGAGCACCTTCCCACCTATCGCTCAGTCACAGGGATACCCGGCCAGCAGCAGAGGTGCTTTTCCCAAGGAAAGAGTTCAGTTCCCACAGCACTGACCTTTGTCATCTGCATGAAAGGAAGGTTTCAACAAGTTACCACAAGCAAAAGTGTTATAAATCACCTTTCATCAGCCCTCCAACCACTAGCCAGAGAAACAACTGGAAACACTTAAACCTGTTTTAACATTCCTTGTAGAAGGAGGCAGGGAAACACCTCCTCATCCACCCACTGGAGCCGATTGCAGCCACCAAACCACTCTGGACTGTGGCTCCTGCCAATGGAGTTTCTGTTGAGGATTCCTGGAGCAACAGCCTTTCCCAGCAGAGATAGAAAACCAAGCAGCAGCCACAGAAACTCTAGCTCTGTTCCCATGTGCCCTGCATCCAGAGTGGCAGAAGGGAACCACAGGGGTTTAGAGGCAAATAGAAACAAATCCACAAACAAACTGTAAATGATATCACATATCTTTTAAACCTTCACATGCTGGGAGATGGTATATGACAATTTGAAAGAGCTTTTCTTCTTTCCTTTTATAAAAATGATTTACATGCAGCTGTGTACATGACATGTTGGAGACTTCTCAAGAGACCAGCTGCTGTTCCAAAGAACTCACACTTCTATGATAGGAATTTCATAAATGAAGGCACTAACTATCTTCCCAGATGCAGGCTTGAATAGACCCACTGTGCAGGAGAGTTCTGCTGAGGGAACAATCTTTCTTCACAGTCCGCAGAGCAGGAGTAAACCTGACACAGCGGAGTGTTACAGCCTGAACCGCTTCATTCTCGGGTTGGGGAGAGAGAGACCCACAGGGGCCATCACACAAGCGCTGCCCCATCACATGGGCACGCGCAGAATGCTCCCACGGGTGATCCCAGCTTCCCAAATCCCACTTCTCTGCTTGCAAGCCAAGTCTGAACATCTGTAATGCCACAGAGGGCATGGGAGAACACAGCCTCAAAAGCATGTCAGGAAGAAAACGTGATCCCATGCCCGTACAGTCAGCTGGCTGTGCCCAGGAATAATAAGCAGCCAGTGCGTGCAGGAATAAGGTCCCATTTCTTGTTTCCCGGTTGGCTGCAATGCCATAATGTGCTACCACTTATGCTTAACAATATTGAAACATGTAACATTAACTAGAAATATTTGTATGAAATGATTAATTTTATCCAGACAGCATTTGGAATGTTGCTCCGGCACCAGCATTTCTACTCAAAGTTTTAGCACTGGTGTTGCTACTTTAACTGAGTTCAAAACTGTGAGTAAAATATAATTTAATAGCAATTTGATTTTGCAATGATCTCATTGAAAAGGCATATGCAGCATTGCCCTCGCAACACAGAAACAGCCAAAAGATAAGCCTAAGGGACACAGATTAACACTCAGATCAGATACAATTCCAGGCCCTTCTCCCTTGCAGGGAATGTTTTGGCCTTTTGCCAAGCAGAGAGCATTCCACACAGAGTAGGGTAAATTTGGTATCGCACCCACATGGAAATATCTTCTTCACAACAAGGCCAGGGTATAAAATCTATTGTGTGAACACACGTGCTGTCCTACTTCAAACATGAATGAGCCCACAGCAAAGTTTGATTCAAACCTTCTCCATCTCATGGGAGTCCATATTTGAGCAAACTTTCAAATGGCACTGGCACTAAAGCCAGCATTCATCTTTCTTTTCTTGTTTCTTATGGATTTAAGCTGAATGCAGCGGAAGTCAAATTTGTATCTTCTCCCTATACAAAAATATTTTTATTGTCTCTTTTAAAGTGTGGTTACCATAGACAATAACTCTGCATCCACCAGACCTTCACAATTGGACCTGTCTACTCACAACAAAAACGTCAAATCAGATTTTGTTATGATCAATCAAGGAATGGCCTGAAATTGTGTCAGGAGAGCTTTCGGTTGGATATTAGAAAAAGGCTCCTCACCCAGAGGGTGGTTGGGCCCTGGAACAGGCTCCCCAGGGCAGTGGTCACAGCACCAGCCTGACAAGAGCTCAAGAAGTGTTTGGACAATGCTCTCAGGCCTGTGGTGTGACTCCTGGGGTGTCCTGTGCAGGGCCAGGAGTTGGACTCCATGATCCTCATGGGTCCTTTCCAAGTCAGCTTATTCTCTGATAACACATAGTTCATTCAGTGAAAGGGAAAACTGCAAATCTATTCTGCTTTCATAGAGTTTATGCTTATGCAGTTGTCAGCTAAACTCTAGTTTCAGACACTCCTTTGCTACTGTTCATAGAGGGTGATACCAGAAAGGAAATTACATCTCAGACTTCTCTCCTGTTTCCTACTCTTTCACTGCTCCTCCTTCAGTTCAGTTATATGCACCCTCATCTTCCCAATACCAGTAAGCAGAGAGTTTAAAAATGTGCATCTACAAATAGACAAACTGTTGCAGATACAGAGGTACTGCACACACAATCTGATAATAAACTTCACAAATACAACTTCTTTTCCAGTAAGTAAATTGAGTAGAATAAAGTATACACACAAAGCATGAACAACGCTTTCCTACTAAAAATTCCATCATCACAAAACAAATGGTTTTGAGGGTTAAAAAATCTATTACACTGAAACTCTTCGGTGTCAGCTTCCTGTGAATGTATTTTTCCCTGTGTTTGATTAATGAACAAATCAAAACATTCAAGACAGGTACTAAACAGTTTTGTCTGGCATGAAGTCTGCATTGCCAAATTCCACGTGGTTTCCAGTTGGTACCACAAACTTGGCCCCAGTTCATTCAAAACTCAGTCCTAGTGCTCCAAAAGTTAGATAAATACCTATGAACGTTTTTATGATGCCAGGAAGGTGATTTGTATTGTAGAGGCAGATAAAATTGTACCTGTGCCTAGTGCACAGTGGACAAAAGCCGACTGACAGCAGATTTCTCCCTGCTACAACAAAACAAATGCCTTTTGCAACTCCAAAAGGTAAAGATTTATGAGGTATGAATCCACTTCAAATACTTTCTGTGACTCTCTGCTCATCTGCTGATTTTGGGATGAGGTATTTTAACCGATAATTTGCCTTGAAATTTGTAGATGTTATAAACGCACCAGGATTCACAGGTTCCTACAGAGCATGAATTCCTGAAGTTTCCTGATGGAATAACTGCCTCTCTTCTGGTGTGTGCCTAATACTTAACATCTGAACTCCTACCTCATTTTCTCCGTCAAATATTCTCCTATTTAACCTAAAGAACAATACCTGGTGGGACATCCATATACAACAGGTTTTCTTTATCCTATATTTTAGATGCAAGAGTTATGTTAAGAATCTTTTTTCTGGTCCTAGAGAGTCTTACGGTGTGAAAACCATGAAATTCACTTTGGCTGATTCTTCACAGCAGCTGTATGCTAGGTGAGACTCTACAGAAAATATATGTGTGAAAATGGTTTGAAGCTTGAGGGCTTTGTTTTCAAACTACAGCTTAATTTTATGGCAGTTTCAAAGTATTATCTCTGCTATTTCAGACAACTGCATTTTCTTCACCCTTTGACCAGTCTTTTCATCAAAAAGCCAATAAAGTTGGAGTTTCTGTGAGTGATAAATTCAACTCATGCTGTAGCAAAACATCAAGCAACTGCTCCATTCAATTCTCACAGAAGCAAGTTTCGGCCCTTCCACTTTTGATGGGAAAACTGGAGCCACAACACAAAAAATGAGAGCTCTTTGGAAATGCAACCACACCCCACTCATATTCTGCTCTGTGCCCCACATCCCCACCCACAGATACACAACAGAGGAATACCAGCTGTTGAAGCTTTGCAGATGGCAAATCCGATATTGTGCCATTTTGGACTTTCTCCTCAAAGGATTATTCCACATGGCTTCTTTTATAGGGTCGGGATTTCTTTTCTTGGGAGGATGGATATTTGGGCATGGAAAATATCTGTGGGCATGAACAATGGGGAAATAGCATTTATAAACTGAAATAAAGCCTTTCCAATTTGTGGAAACAGCTGGAGGGAGGAAAGAATCTTATGAATAATGTAGTTGAAACCCAACAGGCTGTTGACAGTGAGTCCTTTCAGATGCTCACTATGGCTACGCTCTTACATGACAGTACAACATTTAAATCTATAACTAAAGATGATTCAATGCACAGTGATGTACCCAGCATTTTGTTTTACTATACTGAGACTAATAAATCTGTCCTTTCCCTACACATAATTTGTAGGGAAGGAAGAGTAGTTTCTTCTGCATCTTGTGTATTTAACTGTGCTGTACAAAAGCGCTAGAATGAGCATTAATTTTCAGTGCTGCTTTAAGCAGACAATTCATTCAACACAAAAGTATTAAGCTCAGTGGTCAGTCAAGGGGATGCCTGCACAGGCACCTTCAAGGGAGCATCTGCTGAGCTTCGTGTTTCTCAGATGTTTCACTCCTGCCACACAGGCTTTCAGGGGCAAGAAAGGTTTCAGAGGCTTTCAGGTTGCAAGAAGGAATCTTGTTTCTTACAAGAAAAGAGGGAGACTTTAAGTGTATATCATTCAGTACAGCATGTTTTCAATACAGCACATTTTCAGAGTAATTCCACAAGTGAATGCCCAATGAAAATAGACAAAAAAAACATGGAGCCAAAATTCCACATGAGGAAACACCATAACAATCTCTTTAAAGGTATTACAGAAATTGTTCAAAGCACTGTCAGCAAGGTACTTTACCCATTTTAAGGAGAAGAAAATATATTTTAATAGATAATTTTCTTTTTCTATTGGAAGAAGTAAAAGATACTTGCCAGCTAAATATTTTCCTCCAAAGCTACCCTGTTTCAGCCAAGCCCCATTAATCATTATGCTGTTAGACAAGATTGCTTTGATGTCCGTAGATCATACAGAAGACTTAAGACAGCAAGCTGTCTGAAAAATTCAGTGATAAAGTCAAGGTAAATCAAGGCAAAAAGTGTTTACTCAGTTCTAATTTAGTCAAGAGTTTTACTTGTTTCACATAAACACAAGAAGTTTATCAACTTTTGATTGTTATTTTATCTAGCACTACATAGTGCAAAACTTCTATTATTACTATTGCCTGACTTGTCCAGTCACCTGGAAACTCAACTATCTAAGGAAAAACAAAGATTAAATTAGAATTATTCTTCTCTATAAATGGGCTGTACAGAAGGCACCTTGCTTCTGCGATCAGTTATTGAGTTTGAGATCACAGGTTCATGTTTCAGAAATCAACAGCTACAGAGACAAAGATGGGAAAAGGACATGAGCAGGATTATAGAGAAACACCAGTCCAGGCAGTTGGGAACTGCTTGATTTTTAATATGCAGAACTGTGCCTACTGATATAGTTCTCAGCACAACAGTTCAGTGAAATCAGCTTATTCAAAAATCAAGCATTTTAGTCTGCTTGCTCAGTTAACTCAAAATTAAAAGGAGCATTTCTATTAGTTTTTGTCTGTGAAAAATAGTAATTTGGAAGTAGGAAAGGTTTCAACACCTACTTGACAGTAACATTCCTGTAGGTTTTGTGCCAACATATTGAATCCTGAAGAACTTCTATTCCTGAAATCAGCAGAGTTTTGTCTGAATGATTACAGGCCCCTGTTGCTTCCACAAAATATCAAAGGGAGTTCAGGCATCTGGACTTCAGGCCCAGGGCCACTGTATTTTAGTCTGAACCTTATTTCTAAGGCTTACTTTAAATAGCACCAATGAGTTCTACAAGCTAAAAAAAAAAAAAAACCAACCACAGGAACTGGGAAGGGGAAAAGAAGTGCTGACTTTGATTGAATGGGTCCAAAGGCCCTGTTCAGATTGGCCAAGCAATTTGAGTCTCACTGAGTACTCCCTGAGAAGTCAGGCCAAATATGGGGGTTTGGGGTTTGTTAGGGGGCGTGTGGGGGTGAAAATTAAAGTTCTCTTTGAACACTATAAACATCAAAGAAAACCCACACCTCCTCTATCAAACAGCTAATGGATCCCCCAAGAACTAGTTTCAGCAGAAACTATTAATAAAAATTCTTTTGGAAAATATTCAAGCTATGATTTATGGATAGAAAAGCATTAAAAAAATACACATTAATGCTTCCATTAAGAAACAAAAAACAGAAACATACAGACAAATAACTATTTAAACTTATGCTTTGGCAGCAACAAAAAAAAGATTTAAAACACCATTTAACAAATGGATTTGACCCAGATTCCTAGCCTCTGTTTTAAGAGAACATTCTTGAGAAGAGTTCACAGGCCTGTTGGTACTACTAATCTCAATTGTGCTAATCTCAATTGTGTACTAATCTCAATTTATCTCAATTGTGTTCCAGCTTTCAAAGCATCAGTAAAAGACTTGCAACATCCGTTCCCACTTTGTTGCCTACACATATTCTTACCAGTAAGGGCTATTAAAAGAAGCTGAACTAAAACTGAAAACAAGAAAAATTTTAAATCATAATCAGCAGTCAAAGGAAAGGGTGTTTCTTCTACATACTAAATAAGGGACTTGAAGGATCTACCACAATAGCAATCTTGGCTTGCTCTCCACTTCATACAGTCCCTAGTTCTTGTGACAACATTGGTTTTGGTTTAAATTTGTGTTTGCTTGCCTTCAGCCCACCCAGGCTGTCTTCATCTTCAGGTGATGACACTGTCATGCCATTTCCTTTATTTCAGTCTGAAAAGTCACCAACTCAGCTGTGTAGAAGGAGCAAATCTAACTGCATATTCCTTTTAATGAACATTTTTATGGAGATAGTGGATGAAAGTAGTCTCAAGATACTTATGTGGTAGTTCATTAATAAGCTCCATACAACATGATATTTTTCTCTCAACAGTAGTCTTATCTTATCATCCTTATCAATTCACTCTCCTGTTGCTCTACTGATTCCAAATTTCTCACTTAGTTTCCGCTGTGGTTCTGCTACCAAGCAAAAGCCCAAATAGAACAAGCCTACTTTCTTGGACTCTGCAATAGAGCAATCGGAGGAAACTATCAGATTAGTCAGCACAATCTAAGTTTTACTTTTAAACTCCAAGGCTCCACATGTCCTTTCCCTCCAAGCAGGTTCATCATGATCATAATCACTGACCTGAATTTTCCTCTTCTGCAACAGATACAATATTTGCAATTTCCAAGAATGCTATAAAAGTCACAGAATCACAGAATAACTGGAGTTGGAAAGGACCCCTGAAAACTATCCTGTTCAAAACCCCTGCTGCAAGTTCACCTAGAGCTGGTTCCACAGGATCTTGTCCAGGTGGGCTTTGAATATCTCCAGAGGTTTTTTTTGCTGGAACAGTTGTTTCCATGTGTCCTTCATATTTAGGTACCTGACCAATTCAGCCCATCTGATGTTACTAACTAGCTGCTGTAGCTCGATCACAATTTTCTACTTGAAATAAGAAGTCTTGTTATAGTTCCCCTTTTAATTCTTTCCAATTATTTGAAAAATAAGAGTAACTGATGTTTTAAAAGACTGAATGAACATCCTATTTGAACAAAGGTCTTTCATCTCCTTATTAATCAGTAAAACCAAGACTAAAACCTTGTCTTGTCAGTTAAGAGATGAAGAAATTGCTAGACATCAATAAACATTTCTCAGCCAAAGTTATAGGAGCTCAGTATCTTTAAATATCCCAGTGAGAAGGAATACATTTTTTAAAAATTAAGTTTCCAGTTAACATATGTAAAATCACACCTTGAGTTTTTTCCCTAAGCATTTCTTTTTGCATCTCATTTTTGTGTCTGTCAACATTGTAACATAAACCATCTGAGAGGTTTAAAACTGAACAGTTCTAAGCAGTGGGTGAAACCACAGTATGTTAACTGACAGGAGGTTTTGGCTCCTTCTTCATCTTTAAGCATCTCTCACTCAGCTCCTGTTTCTCTGCAGCAGGGGCTAGAACATTTATAGAGTTCAGTCCAAGACTCCTGGTTTCCTAACACATGCTGCTTAAGCATGTTTTCTCTTGATTTGGTTGTTTCTTTGATAACTACACCATTACTGTATTCCAGCTTGCCCATCTGAACACAACCAGTACTAATTCGCACTTACTGCAGCTGGTGCCCTTCATTGAACACCTGATTGTTCAAATGACAGTACACATGGCTGTGATGTCACCTAGCAGAGTTATCCCTGTCTGACAGGTATCAGAGCTGAGACAGAGATGATGAACATAAAACACGACATGGATAGTGAGAAATAAAGGTAAAGCAGAAGAAATACAAATATTATATGTCTAAATATTAGCCAGTTCTCCTTCAGCCAAACATAAAGCTATTTTCAAAAAACTAAAATATTTTTCCTATGGCATATAGTCCACAGCCAGCTCCAGCACAAGAGATTTTATCCTCAAACAATCTGAAGAGTGGAAGAATGAAAGCTTATAAAATATATATCCTTGTCTATGTTGGAAACAGCACAATTCCAAACCAGAGACTAATGCTGAAATACAATCCAGGGGCTGTGCTTCCATTCATAAACTGTTCCATTTGAACACAGGGTCTGGAATGAATTTTATCCTCATGTTCAACCAGAGAGCCACAATTTATTATAGTGCTGCACTTTTCAGTTTCAAAATCATATCCCTAACATTTTTTTCTGTCAAGTCCAATGGAGATTAGCAGACTTTTCAACCAGGATCATCCATAAAGGGAAAATACAGCAGAATCCAACTGCCCAGAGACATGAAGAAGCAAGTCCAGTTATATACCACATGGCTACAAGAAAAGAAAACCTACTGTGTACACACAGCTTCAACAGTCTGAGCTAGAAAGGCATCAGAAAGGTCCTTTCCTCAGTAACAGCATAAGTGGGATCTCAAATTTTTAGCTCAGTAACAGCATAACTGGGGTCTCAGATTTTAGCTCTGTCTTTAAATTACCACTAGACTGTCTGTGCAGCAGCCCAGCTCTATTACTCCTGTGTAAGATCACAGTAATGCTCCCTGACAACTTCAAACCCCAAAATAAATAACCAGTGCTTCCCAGTCATTGCATATTCTGCAGCTGAGATGTGCCACAGAGGTACAGGCTTATTTACATCAGTTAAACTTTGGGCTGTTTCAGGAACTTCCTTAGGTTCTCTAGGTAGTCGCTACTCTCTGATCTTCAAATTAAAAGGAATTTAGGATTCAACAACACTGGTAAGATCTATTTCAATCTATAGGCTCACTGCTTTTTGCACCAGTTGTCTACAGATTTGCAGTGTCTTAAAATATTTCTCTGGCAAAAAGAACACTCCAAAAATTGCAACAGAGCTGAAAAAAATTTCATTGATAGTTCTCCACATATGGCAAGACGAAAGAAGCATCTGCTGCCAGTGTACAACAAGGTAAAAGCAATTTAAATAATTACAACAAAACTCCAATCAACTTCTGGACTAGAACAATTTCCTCCTCTGGGAAAAGGAAAGGGAAATTGGTGACATTGTCCTTCAGCCCAAGGATGAGATTCCGGCAATCCAATCTGTGATTTAATATGTCATTTCTAAATATTCATTTTTCTCACAAACCTTATTGCACCAGAAATCTCTAGGTCGATCAGGATATACTCATACAACACCACGAATCAGATTTCCACAGTACATGGAGAAGGAGAAACTAGACTTCAGTTGACATAAACCTCTAAATGAAGACAAAGGATATTACGACAGACATCAGATACAGAATCCTTCTAAAGTAAAATTTATTAATCTGTTAACTTAACCAAACTTTCACATGCCAGTAAAAAGCTTTCCATTTGATAAGTCAAAGCCCCTACCATGTCTCCTTTGCATTGCAGTCATATATTTTATCTACTTGGTCACATAATAAAACAGTCTAGATCCCTTCAAGCCTTCCACCTCTCTTTGACTGACACTGAGCAGTTATTTGACAGCATGGATGACAACTTAAAATGAACCCTGCTTTGACTAGAGCTGCTGTAGAATATCTTTTTTAAACTCATCTCTGAGTAGCTCTGTTTGTGACTAAGATAAGAAACATTTTTAACACAGCAGCTAATAGCTCCATGAGATGCTCCACCATCTATTTTGGAAGGCAATACGCCAAGAGAACTGTGGTGCATTTTCATTCATCTCTTGGCTACTGCTTCTTCCAAAGTTTCTGTCCAAAGACAGCCAAAACCAAGTTCTATGAATCACCACTTGAATGAGACCTAATTATTCAATTTGTTTTAATGCCTTTCTTTTCCTTGTTTCTTGACAGCCTTACACACCTCTTGCCCTTCAGGGCATTTGTCCACATGTCTTTCCCACAACTGGAAATGTAGGCAATTTCTTTCCCACCCATAACAGCATCAGATTAAGAAGAGAACTGAATACAATATTGTGCACCACCCCTTTGGATATTGTCCTTTTTATCCAGGGAGAGAGGAAGAACAAAAATCTGTATAATCACCGACTCACAGGCACACTTTTCTGAAACCTGATCTGCTGCTTTGCGTACACCACAGATTTATTGCAAGTTAACTCCATCACAAAGATATTTGTCACATTTACTTTTACCAGAATACACAAGATTATTAATAAAGCCTCAGCTATGAAACTGCAAATATATGATCCACCTAACCAGTGTAAGTGGGGGGAACTTAACATTTAGCTGTAAAACATGAACTGCTTCAAAAAGTGTATTGGTTGGAAGGTTTCAATGATGGGGAAAGAGGAAAAAAAAGAGAGAAAAATCTCTTTTAATTCTCCACCTTACTCCTTATGAGTCCCACTATCTTTTGTTTTGCCTGCTACTACATTAATACAAAAAAAAAAAAAAGAAAACCCCAACCTGTTTCAGAGCAATGTTGTCTGCTTTCTCCCTGTATAACTACACACAAAAGAAACAATAATGGATGGTACAATATAGATTTACAGCAAATTCCTAACTATCTGTTCATCTTAGTCACTAAGACAGTAACCCCAGGTCACAGTGCTCTCTCAATTCCCAAGGAAGATGACTCAGTTGCTTTTACAGGAATACTGTCTGGGATTCAGACTCATTTTTCTGCGGGAAGATTTTCAAGGTAGAATGAAAAATGCAGCTAGGATGCAGACAGCTGAGAGACAAAGCACTTTTTCACAATTCTAAGAAGCTGGTTTTCCACTTCCCCACCTGTACTGCCAACAGGACTGTGCTGGCTGTAGAAAAACAACAGAAATGCAAACTTCCCATTGAGATACAGGATGGAGAGATTTTGCAAGTACTGCATTTTTAGCCACAGATTTGTGACAGGATTGGGAAAAAGTGATAAGCAAATTGGTATGTGTTGACTCATTCACCTTTCCTTGTAACCAAAAGATAATTAATGGCTCTTGAAAATCAAAATGTGCATATCTTCAGAAGAGCTACAGCTAGAAAAAGGCAATATTCTACTCAAACTAACAGTGGCCTGAACTTTACTAACCCAGTTATTATTACACTCACTACCTCAGAAACAGAGTGAGACTTAGCATAGTGATCACTATACAGACAAAACTCAAAATGTTGGTCTCACTTGAGTAGTTTCTCTTCAAACACTGTGGCAATTTAAGTTTGCTGTGATGTCATCCACGCAGTTTCTTACACCATCCCTGCAAAGGTGCAATGGAAGAGGTACCTTGCCAGGACTGGCTGTTACCAGGAGACAAAGAACACTTTGCAGTAAACTTCATGAGTCACCTAATGCTTCATTTTGCTGTAGTTTTGCAAAAAAATATATAACATGATTGGTAATGCTGCACACCACTGCTACCAGCAGAGCCTACATACAAAGGTCACACCTTATGAAATGGTTGTCAACTCCTTTTGATTGACTGTTCTCAAACATTGCCTTTTCTACTTTCATTGCCAAAAACACCACAGAATTTCAACCTTGCACAGAAATACTTCATTCATTAAGCAACACCTTCTCCTTCTTAAGAATTCTTTTTCCTCTTTCCCAAAATAGAGATTTGATTTTGTTAAAAGTGAGAAACAAAGGTATTCCCTCACAAAATACCCAGCTGTGCTGAGGTACATAGCATCCTTTTGAGAATAAACCCATTTGCATTCCTTGTCTTTCATTTTCCCACTGACTGTCCTTGGTGTGTCACAAAGTTCATAGAATCACCAAATGGTATGGACTGGAAGGGACCTTTAAAGATCGTTTAGTTCCAACTCCCCTGCCATTGACAGGGACAGCTTCCACTAGACCAGGTCCCTCAAAGTCCCGTCCAGCCTGGCCTAGAACAATTCAAGGGATGGGGCATCCACAACTTCTCTGGGCAACACGTTGCTGTGTCTCAGCACTCTCTCAGAAATTAGAATTTGCTATTAGCACGTAACAAAATTTTGTCTGAGAGACAGCCTGATTCCATTTTATTTATCCTTCTGAGTGTAGCACCAGGATTCAACTCACAGCCTTCTGATACAGAGCCCCAGGATCTACCACTTCAGTTAAAAAAAACCTCCAATACCTGCCAATACTAGCAAAGCTGCATCCTGTTTGCAATTCCCCACAGAGATGGACTGAATGCTTGTAAGCAGATCTGATTCTATTCAGGAAAGGGCAATCATGTTCTGCTTCAAAAAGTCCTCCTCCTTTTTATTATATTTATGTCATACTATCTTATTTATACAACTATTATTTCCCTTCTGTTATCTTCCCTGCATAAGAGGGGCAAATACTGGTATTACAGATCCCTCTAGATTTCAAGATTGATATGTTCATGATAGAAAGAGAGCTCTCCATGTCTATAATTTTATCCTTTTGTTTTCTCCATGTTTCATGTATGAGTGTGATTTGGCATACAGCATATTAATAGATAAGCTACAGATAACAAGCGGTTGCAGATTGTTGCATCTTGCAGTGTTCACTGAGGAATTTCAAAGGGAGATATTAGTTGAATATAAATGAAATGCTCCTGCTCTTTTTTTTTAAATAACTGCAAGAGAACAAGTCTGACTGCTTGCCCCACAGCTTCAACCCTGGCCAACATACCTGTCTGAATTTCTGTAACTGTTCTGCAAAAAAGTCCGTTTGATTTAAGGGTGCTCAAGTCTGCCCTGTACCTCCACTGGTGCTTTGATTCCCAGAACTTCAATCTGACATTTAGACCTTACTTGGTCCCCAAAACAACAAATAAAACTTCTTAATGAATGGAAAATGTATTGAGTCAGCACTGGTTCAGCCCCACACAGGAGGTACTGCAAATTGCAGAGAAGTTTAGCCAGTCATGGCTGGCTGCTTCACACACAAAGAGCACCATCGGTCAGGAAAAAAGAGCAGGAAGAATAATTTTCTCTCCTTATCCATATGCTTTCCTGACTAGGGCCCACAGGGGATTTGCTGATAAAACACAGCTTTGTCACATTTGTCAGACCTGAGGCTGTCATGGAAACACGAGTGACAATCTTTAACAAGCCACTGCCACAAGGGCAATCTGTCCGAGGCAAGAGCTGCTGCTCCTGTTCAGCAGTGATACAGCCCAGCATCACCCCACTGCCACAAGTGTCCTGGACTGTTTTGTTTTGGGAACACCATGTGTCCATGATAGTGAAAAAATATTTTACAGGGTTCCCAGTCTACAGTGATGGGTCAGTTTGTTTTAAATCAGATCGTAAGCAAATCTTGCAATGATAAGTGCTGAAATGGTAAGCTGAGCCAGAAGCCTGGGTTTTGACTTTGCTGCCCTTCTGCCCACCTTGCAGAAAGCCCACCTCTCGTCCAGAAGAATAATTATGTTTTAACAAGGTTCTCTTAACTCCTTCACAATATCAGCTGGCTTTTTCTCCTGCCCTGTTCCTCCAGCTATTTCCTAGCATTTCCCTTTTCTACCAAGACTCAGGAGAAGCTGACTGTTCCCTCATGGCAAACAACAGGTTTCTCCTTTTCTCATGACAAATCATTTTTTAATAGTAAACATTTTAATGCTTCCAGAAGCCAGCATACCATTTGGCTCCAATACAGGTAGTAAAAACTCAGGCTTCTCAGGAACCAGTGGCAGTTCACTTTGGAGTCTGTCCTGTCGCTGTGCCCCTGAGGGACCCATGTGATGTCAGATCTCAGAAGACAGTCAGCCCGTGTGCACTGCTACTGTAGGCAAGATCACACCAGCAATGCAGCTGCCAAAACAACAGTACACTCCTGATACAGCTCAGCAAGAGGCTGATACACAGGAGAATTCACCTACTGCAGCCTGGTTTTGTACATGGGAACACTGAGGTGGAGAAAGAGGAATTTGTTCAGGATTTCAGGGCATCTCACAGCCTGGCTGGAGCAGCCATTGCCTGAGTCCTGAAATCCCTGGATAGATGGCCACGTTCAATCAGTGTGCCCTACCCAGAACATGAACTGTGTAGATTTTCCAGAAAAATCATGGAAAACTTTAGCATAACTCCACTGCCTTCCTCTACCTGAGGATCTCGCCGTACTTTTAGAACAGGTAGTACACCCATTATCAGAGTCACAAGCACAGGAACTGCAGTGGGAACTGCTGATGAGGTGCTGCAGCTGATGACCTCGGGCTGCCTTTTGAATGCCCAGTTCTTCCAGATGGTTATACATCCCAGCAGGAATTCTATGCTGTTGCACAGCACCAAGTCAGGTTTACATTTGTTTACTGAATCATGTCTACATTTGTTTTCTGCTGTCCATACATGTCAGCCAATAGTAAATAAATCACAGCAGGGACCTCAGTTCCTGATGTGTTTCAGCAGAAACCTGGGTAATGTCTCCATAGGAGAAGAAAGCAGATCTTAATGCCCACGTCAAATCTGACAGCACATTCTACTGTGCACTGAGATTGGGGCAGAAAAGAGTATAACCTGCTGATGGGGTTCTCTGCACAGCCAGCTTGGACAGCAGTCCCCGCACCACACGAAGAGCTCCAAACACGTGGGCACGAAGTCAGTGTTTCTAAATGCTCTCGGTTCAACCTCTGCCTTCACCCAACCCTTACATAAAACAACTCTCACGACTAGGGGAGAATTCTGCCTTCCTGACCCATGCCTCTCTTCACTCTGACCTTTTGTGATTCCTGCCACACTCGAGCCTTCCACAGGGAGGGCAGGGGGAACAGTCCCATGAAAGCAAGTGACATTATGGCTTGATGCTGTAGGAGGCAAAAGGCCTAAATGGACCATCTTATGCAGCTGCAGGGACAGAACTGGCTCTCCTTCTCCGCTGAAGCCTCAGATCAGGACAAGAGTATTGTAACTGTGCCTCAGCTGCCCAGGCTGTGAGCAGAGTCTTGCTTACAAGTGGCACACAAGGGCAGTGTTTTCCACAGGAAATGAAAGGGGTGACCAGACAGGCCCCTACACAAGTCCTGGGGTAATACTGCTCAACTTGCAACCTACTATCATGTGCTGCTACTAATAAAAAGAGCACTGAAAAGCCAATGTCTGCTCTTAGATCTTCATACCCTTCCAAAAGCCAGTCTGCTGCCCTGAGCCTGAGTGCAGCAGGGTCAGTACAGCAGTGAAACCCAGTCTGACGCACAGCAGAGCAGCTCTAATCCAGAGCATCAGCTGATTACACAGAGCATATCCATTGTCCAAAAGTAGTTTTATTTTCACTCTTCCCTCTGAAACCAACTTGACTCTTCTCCAAAAACCAACAACAGAATGAGTCACTTGAAATTATTTTTTAGGTGGGTTTTTAAAGACTGAGTTGCGATACAGCCCCTGCCCTGTGACAACATGCCAGGAAACCCCCAGGAACTCTCCCAGAAAACTGAGAGGGAATGAATGCAAAACAGGCTGAGCTGTTCAACTTCTCGCCTCCCCCAGCACGGGCTTGAACATGTTGACAGCAGGGTGGTATGAAGATGGTTTTGTCCCCTACAAATCTTTTGGATAAACAGGATTGTGCTCTACATCAGAAATCTCTCCTTGTAACTTCAGTCAATATTTTCTTGGCTTGCCACTCCTGACAGTCATAAAACAGCTCTCTCTGGAATACACCATTCAAATTAATCAGCTGTCAGCTATTCTTTTAAAACTAATAATAGAAGGTCTGCATGAGCCTGTGAGAGACTGAAACATGGGAATGCGAGTTGTGCAGCTGCAAATGTTTCCATACTGCTGCAGCCCACAAGTTGCTTTTTGCTCTCTACCAAGAAGGCATGAAACAGCATTGCAGGGAACAGGTTTTGTACTGTCAAAATTGCCCAACTGTCCTCAGCATGCCCATAAATGCAGTAAATGTTTAGTGACGCCTTTTAACTTTCAAGGAAGCTTTAAAGACAGGAGGGATGTTTCTGGTCATAAACCAACAGGCTCAGCTGGCCCAGGAGCACAGATAATTTGATGGCTTGTATCCTTTGGATGCCAGCTGAACAGGGGATGCCAGACTGTGCTCTTGCCACTGGCAGAAGTTTTAGCTCCAATTCATCTTCTTGTCATCAGACTGCAACAGGATGGGGTTCTAGGAGGAAGCACTGCCTCTGAGAGGATGGGGAAATAAGACTCCTTTGAACAGCCCCTTGACTACAGCAGTTTGGCTCCAACTGGGCAGAGAAGATTAATGTTACATGAGGCTTGAACTCAGAATAAGAGCTGGCACTGGAGGAAAACCAACTGTGCAACACTCCTGTAACTGCTTAGGGGACTCTGTTGTCGTCACATGAAACTGAGGAACAACTGGGAGACTCTGTTCAAAAAATACTCAGGTTGGAAGCACATTTGCAAAGCCT
Organism: Lycocorax pyrrhopterus obiensis; assembly: GCA_014706295.1. Taxonomy (NCBI): domain Eukaryota; kingdom Metazoa; phylum Chordata; class Aves; order Passeriformes; family Paradisaeidae; genus Lycocorax; species Lycocorax pyrrhopterus. Next base: position 9,368,065 of record JACSVZ010000007.1, on the reverse strand, counting down.
GATGAAGGAACAAGAGCAGCACCTGCCTCTTCCAGATCTGCCTAAAACTAGTACCACCTGGGGACTTTGCCTCTACCAGCAGTGGGGTTCATTGTCAGCCTGAAAAAATACTTTTAAAAGCCTCTCAGGCTTTTAAGAGAAAGAAGCAGTTTAAATCCCAGACCGGAAGCCTTAATTATAATGGATTTGTGTGAAAGTTGCCAGATCTTGCCCTGCTCTGTGATCAGGGCTGTGCCAAGAGTCTGCTTTGTGTCACACTAGCAACTGTGCTAAGTTCAGCAAAGTAACTGGGTCAAAGATGCACAGCCAGAAGAGAGATCAGATTAGCACTAATGAGAGCCTTCACTGCAGAGCAGAGTGACAGTGCCATCATGTCGAGGTTCTTGCTGTAATCAAAGGTAGCCATACTCACATCCAGTGTGAGCTGCACAGAACAGATCTTTTTGTGTGTCACATTTTACACCTTGGGAAGACACTCACGACCAGAAAACCGAACATGAGAGGAAACAACTGCGAACTCCTTGTTCATACTGCTGGAATTGAAATTAACACATAGAAAATCAGGAAATATTTGAGCATCTTATGAGCTGCTCTACTAATCATGCAGCACTGTTGTTTTCAATCAGTTAATTCTACCTATAGTGGGCATAAGGTTACAGATGAAGAATACTGATCTCATGTTCAAGAATTTAATGGTACGTCTGTCCACAACTCCAGGTGCTCTGAAGATCAGCCTTCAAAGAAAACAGCAGAAACAGAGAAAACTACAGGGTTTTTCCAATGTCTCACAGACTTTGCAAAGAAGAAAAATAGAAAAGACTCTGTAGTTATTTAGAGAAAGAAGTAAGAGCAGAAACAAGTATTAAATGGTATAAAGTCAGTCCTAGGCTTCTAGAGAGCCTCAGCTCATTTGCAAAGCAAAGTATTTTTAAGTAACAAAGACAAATACATCAAGGTAGCAATTAACCTGGAATTCACTTCAACAGACAACACTTCTGCTGTCAACCTAGGGGTAGAGGGTGTGCAAGAAGTTACACAAGACAGGATCTTATGCAAGATAATACAGGCAATTGAAAACACTATACCTCAGAATATAAAAACTACTCAGTAGACAGTCAAGAAGAGAGAACAAAAAATAGTTCTACTGTGTCACTTCACTTTCCTTCTAAGTACAATGAGACAGAAAGCAATTAATCCTGTTAAAGAACAATGCCAATGTCTCTGGAAAACTCAGAGCCACTGACTATCCACAGACAGAATATGGACATACAGCCACTGGAAGAAACACGGTGGACACCTAGGACCAGTGAGGATATTTATATCAGGACAACACAAAGCAACTGGCTTTGAAATACAGAAATGAATGCACTTAAAAAGTGATGACTACAGCAAACTGTAAATGCTGAGCTAAGGACTTGTCCAGAGGTGCTGTGTTGAACACAGAGATGTTACATCTGCACAGACTCCTGCAAGAACTCCACCTGCCTTATGAGCTATACCAGCAGCCCTCCTGAATGGCTTGATCCCTCAACAGATGAAAAAACAATGTGTCAAGCTTGTTATTATTGTAGTTACAAATATATTATATTTTTTTGATTGTTATTTCCTACTTGTAAGGTATCCATAGCATAACATGTGAAAACTTCATTTGAAACCATTCAGAATGCTAGGACATATGGAAATTATCTTAAAGGACCAAGGGAATGATGCCTTGTATCACTTTTCAAAGTAACTTGCAAATGCTACAGCACAGACCATTAAGGGAAATGCCACTCAGCCAGAAACTCTGGGAGAGAATTCACCAGGCTTCCTGCTGCATCACAGCAAACACATACACACCAAAAACTCACTGTTGCCTTTGGAATGACCAGTTTGCAACACCTTGCAGAGATCTCTCAGGATTCCCAAGATGATCATCTGTAAAATGTGAGTGCTTAAAAGCAGTGGCTCTGATATTGAAAATCATTAGATTTTTCTGTCTTAGAAATTTCAGGGACTAATAGGATTTTCCTGCAAATGAGCCTTAAATTTGGGAAACCATCAAAGTGTTCTTTCTTAAGGAGGGAGACGGTTCAAATCAGCACACCAGCTCCACAGATATTTCATTTCTAGTCAAAAACAGCACAAGGATTTCTTATTAAACTGGTCCCAATCATCAAAGAGATGAAAAAAAATTTTTTTTCCGAACCATGTTATCAATATTTGCTAACAGTAGTATTTTATTTATGGACTTAAGCTGGTAGGCAAAAGGTGGACACAAAGTGCTAGGCAGTCCTGATGAGCCCTCAGTTTGCAGACGACAGCTGTCAGTTCTGCTCCAGCACAGCCTGCTCCTCCCGCGTGGGTGCTCTAGGGTAGGTCACAGCTATGACAGCGTTTTTTCCCTAAAGTCTTCCTGGAACTCCCCTCTGAAGCACAGCCCTTTAATCAAGGAACGATTTGCACACACAGACACACACACTCGTAAACAGCAGCCATTTGTGAGGAGAGGAGGTGGGACAGAGGGATCCGATTTCCGTTCATTGCACTTTCCCCTCTAGGAAGGCATGAGGAGAAAGTGGAGATCAGCACCACCATTATCTCCAGCGTGTGTTATTAGCAGCCACGCTGAAGCCAGTCAGCAGCGCCTGGCATTGTTTGGAGCAACACAAAAGACCTTCTGTTTGGAAAGTTCAAGAAAGAAAAGGGACAGCCTGTGGCCTGGTCCTGCAGTCAAAAGACTGACACAGAGGCTGGGAAGTTCTCAGGCAGAGGCTGATCCCAAGCCCTTTGAAGTTGACGGGAAAACTCCCATGGACTCCAGCAAGCTTTGGATCATGCCTGAAATGCACAGAAGGGAACAAAGCACCATAAAAGTAGAAGTGAGCATCTCCAAAGGGGAATTTAAACAGCACAAGGGTGACCTAATATATTCATCATGGTTGCTGATACAATGTGTTTTTGTGATGTTTGGCAAAGTAGGATTATATCAAATTTTTAAGTCTTTTCATTAGGATATAGCAGTTGTACACTCGTCATTAGGTATTTTTCTGCTTAAAATGCTATGCATGATACCCTAGCATTGAGTGTTTAATACAGCATTTAGCAAAAGGAAAGCTGGGAGGAAAAGTCCCTTTGAAATTGCTGAAATTATGACTTTTCTGCTTTCTTTCCTCAGTGTCTTCTCCCAAAAAGGCTGATTTACAGCTATGAAGTACACAGCCTAGGACTGAAAACCTTATTAAGAACAATGCTGCCAGCATCATCTATTCATGAGCAGCTGCTTGAGAGAGAGCCCAACCCAGAAGAAACTCTATAGCAGCACATTCTCCAAACAATTACTAAAGGACCCTAAGTGCAGGGAGGCTCCAAATCCTCTGCTTAATTATAGCTTAATTAATTTTCTCATTAAAGATGAATATAGGAGCACTCAAGATGAAAGAAAAGTCTTCTCATTTCTGTAATATTTCCAAATTAATTTTCTTGCATATAGGAGTAATCATTGCAGTGCATTTAAGGTTTGGTGCTGTCTAGATCCTAAATGGTATTTTCTGGGAGTTAATTTGTTACAAACTTTTTTTTAAACACTTCTTGTAGCCTTTGCACAAGATTCAACAAAGAGCCAAAGTAACTCCCTTCCCCCCCCCCCCCCCCCAACCAAAAAATGCAGGATGTTTCCTCTTTCCCTGGCTAATAGAATCCAACTGTTGCCGCATGACATCATTCCCCAGAGTTAGGGAATCCAAGCTCACTCCGACACTCTCGGCTGGGAGTAAACACCACCACCAGTAAGAAAAAAAACCAAAAAATCATCAAACTTTACAATGGTTGGACATAACATTGAAAAGGCAATTTTTGTTACCTGAAATGTGGAGCATTTCCCTTTCCACTCCATTCTCAGATTTGTATTTCCCAGACAAAACTCTGTGTTATTATCTGAGGCAATCAGAAAACCAGTCGTTTAGTGTCTAATACCTGCTGTGCTTCCCATAACTCCTTCATATGACCTCTTGCAGCACTGATTCCAGCTAAAATGATTGCAGAGAACACAGACTGGCCAGGCCAGTTGTCATGGAGATCTCTCTCCCCCCCCCCTTCACAAGCGCGCGCGCACACGCACACAGATTTAAACAATTCTGGGAGGCATCCACAAAACAGCATGCCTTTTCATCAGCTAAGTTTTGAAACATTCCACCCTTCCTCCAGCCCCTCCCCAGAGTCAGCCCAGGAAGCTGAGCTTTGGTCAGGAATTGATTGTCGAAATTAGAGATATTGCCTTCTAAAAAAGAGAAAATGACCACAAAACTTGTATTTTTTTCCCCCAGAAGGGAAAACAGAGATGTTTGTTCACCAAAGCTTTGGACTAAAAGTAAGTCTATCACATTCAGACCTGCAGGCTATTTGTCTTTGCCTGCCTTGTTATGAATTTGATATCTGAAAGCACTAAAGCTTTGTTGAAATACAATCATGCAGATTACAAGAAATGCTGCTGGCATGGCCTGACTGCTTACCTTGGTGTTCTCACAGTACCAAGCCAGTGACTTAATTAGCACAGGTATTCATAAGGTCATGCAGGACTTCCTGTATTCTTTCATGTTTCTGTAATTAAGAAGAAAATTGGGCAGGTCAGGAACTCAAACAAACAAACAGAAAAAAAATCCCCCAGCTAAACAAGAACACACAGATACATCTGGAAGTTTTCTCATACTGACTGTAAGTTTAAGTGCCTCTTACCCAAAACTTGCTATCTCCCAGTTAAAGGAGAAACTCATTTCACTGACGTTTGCAAATACAAGAACTGATTAGTTTACCATATTCACTGCCACCATGGTTGCAAAACAAAACTTACTCCAAACATAAATAAAGACATACAACATTTTTTCCTTGACAAAAAAAATCTAAATTAATCCCCACCAACGTCATATAGGAAAGTCTGGACTGATAAATCAAGAGAACAGAAAATACTTCACAAAAAAGAAAGAACATTTATTAAGAAAATTCAGTTTAAAAAGTATTTGGACTCAGAGGAAGAGTACTGTGCCCAAAGTTTTTACACTTTGAGAAATATCTTGGAGACAATCTTTAGAGGATTTAATCAGTCAGTCAAAGTTTTAAAACTTCATAAAACATACTGAAGGGACTTCATGAGTGTGCTCTGCAATGAGCAGTATAAGCAGCAGTCCCTCTAGTGGGCAGAAAATTGCAAAGCTGCCTATGCCAAGCTAAATAGGAAATCAATTTCTCCTGTATCTATTAACCACTTCAGTGTGCAGTTATGATATTCCACCGCTGCACTTAAAACTCAACATTAGCCTATTAAATCCTTTATACGTTATTTAGGGAGCTGAACACAAGAAAATGTACATTATATAATCAACATAACTAGGTTTATACATGAGGAGATTAAAGAGTTTCAGCATATTACTCTTCTGGCTGTATGAGATAGCCAAGATGTTTCATGGGAACACCTGTCTCCCCAGCCAGCCATTATTAGATATAAACTACACCAGAGCTTATTATTGCCTGTACTTCAGAAAACTCTAAGTTTTGTGAGTGACAGAGCTCCCAGCAGACTGCACACTTAAACCACCTCTCTCTCTATCAAGAACATCACACAAAAGCATATACATGAGGCGTATTTTACACTGCTACCAAAAAGTGCATGCAGACTACTCACAGGCAGATAAATATAACAAGACAGCTGCTTAAGCTGTCAAGGGTCCAGAAGATGCTGAAATGACATCACATCAAATAGTTCCTAGACACAAAAGTGCCACATGCTAAGTTTGCGATTTCACACTAAGTTCCCCTAAGAATGCACCAGTGATGACCAGCCAGGGCCATGAGAGCCAAATATTAAAAAATTATAACCTGGTTTTGTCCTGAAAATTTCCTTTGGTGTATGACTATGGTAAATTCATCACATGTGCCAAGTGGGCACAATTTCAGCAGTGTGACTGGGAAAAGAGGGAAACTGCTAACTCCTCCCAAGAAAGTAATGTTTTACACTGTATCCCTGCAGAGGGCATGTTCAAAGACACAGAAGTGATAAAAAACATCCTAGGAATTGATCAATGGACAAGTGAAACGGCTGATCACACTCAGATCGTCTACAGACCCCATTACTGGTAACATGGGAGTATGTACCAACCATCTGCATCACATCCCACTCCAGCATTCATGGCTCTGTGGCACTTCATTCCATGACCACATCTGCATATATGGCAAAGTTCTGGGGGAGCAGGCAAGCTGGCACTTAGAAATCATTGAAAATGCTCAGTGCATTACATATGCAGTCTGTTACAGTTTAAAATTCCAAGCAAAGCAAACGAAGTCGTTAAAATACATCACGCATACACAAATACGTAGGAACAAGGCACAGTAGTAAAACTATGACCCAAGCTTTGGTCTTGGGCAGGTGACTACCACAGAACCCCTCAGACAAGCACATTTCTATTCTAAACCTCAGGAGTACACCCCAAATCAGTTTCTTGCCAAAAGGTGACATATGTAACTCAGACTGATCCCAGTGAAAAAAGAGCTATTCCCACATTTTACTTTTTTCTCACTGGGCCTTCACTTGAGCACATCAATACCTCAGAACACAATTTAGGATCAGGACAGAGTCTGAAACCATAAGCAGAGGACATGATGAATAGCTGATTTTGCATTAATTACAGCATCATGGCTACCCTGCCATCAAAAGGCATCAGAGTGTGTACCCTCTGATGAGAGGTCTGTCTCTGAGGAGACAGACAATCCATTACTCACACGCAGCTGATGTTTAGTTTCTTATTTCCGATACACTTCCCCTTTCTGACTGGTTGAACACAGTCCTTCCTACGCTCCTGGCCCCAGGATACAGCAGCCACGTGAGGCGCAGGAGCGGGCATGCACTGAGCAGGGTGAGTGCACAGCCGGAGCCCTCACCAGGCACACCTGGAGTCTCTGCCTGCAGACCTGCAAGGGAAACATGAGCTGCCCACTCTGCAAGCTGCCTGGTCTGAGATTCTTTACTGAATGCTTTCCAAGCAGCCATCATCAGCAACAGGAGGGGAAACAAAAATCAGGCTTGCTCCTCATGAAATTTTATCACTTTCAGTAGGTGAAAGCACAACATCAGAGGTGAGCTACAGCCTAAGCCAGCCACAACAGCAGCACAAATCTCTGGTTGGTATAAATTTAAATTAATCACTGCTCCAACTTCAATAACATTTTCCTTTGCATTTTTTAGATAAATAACCCTCTTGCAAAGTTACTTAGGATTTTTCCCCTCCTCAAATAACTTTCTGTGCTTCACAAGGGCTTTTGCCCCTTTCCCATTGAAGATGGCCACCTTACTGCTCTTCCTCGTGTCATCTCTACACATTTACTGACCATCTTCCCAGTGACCTCAACAAATATGTATTTGTTTGAAATTCCATAAATTAAGAGTCAACAACAAAAAGTAAAACTTAATTAATCTGTCCCAGTATGTTTTTAGCCCAATACTGCTGCAAGTGCCTGCAGCTCCTGCTGACCTCACTGGGAGAGGCAGGGAGCTTGGGAGCAGCACTTCCTCATCACCAGGCAGTGACTTGCAGAGGTATGGAAATAAGGGAAAAAGCCCGAGCCAGCTCTTAATGTAAAGCACACATGCACTACAAAAACTGTGTTCTTTGCTCTTTTTATAGAGACCCAGCACTCAATACTTTTGCACAGGGAATTCTGTGGACTACCAGGTGGGACAAAGTGATGACAGGCAGGGCAGCAGCCACCACACACTCTGAAGCAGTCCCACAGCACCACTGCACTGAGTTCTTTAAACTAACAGTGCACAGCACTGGCCCTTATTGTTACACTCCAACATGATGGTGTAAGAACACAACAATAAAGTAAGTGGCACAAGATAACACCTCTGATCCCAAAAGCATCATTCTACTGAAGCAATCAAACCTTCCACTGCCTTCAGTGGCATGTTAATTTCAATTTTGCCTCACTGCATGTTTTGCTAGGATTGTGGTATCAAAGTAAGTTGCACAACAGTACATTGTAGCCTTGCAAACAATAGCAAAGGAGTTGACCCAACATAGGAGCTGCCCAGTTGCAAGGGGACTGCACAGGTGAAAGACAAAGATCAGTCAGCTATGGACTAGTTTTCTTCCCCCATTTCAGATCCATTACTTAAAGTGGATGCACAACTCTCCTCTAACAGGAGAATTAAGTTTCCATGACCTCCTCAATGGTCTAGCAAGGATCATGTTTGCAGCACAGTACTGGTTTCACTAACCCAGAAAAAAGAAATGTGTGTGTATATCCTCAGTATTTATACAGTATGTATATAGGAAATGACTAATCATAGCTGTGCTCTCTTTGAGCTGCTGCCAATCCCTTTATGGCCCTATATCCCATTTCAGTTTGATGTCATTCTGCAAATGAGAGCCTGCCATTCTTGGGTCTGACCCTGACGCTGCAACTGTGTGCAAGACAGCAATTTGAAAAGGTTTCTAATTCACTGAGACTAAGAGGTGATCTGTACCTGGGGGCCACGACAAGAAGCTGACGTGCATTCAACTCCTGTGCAAACACTCATTCAAAAATAAAGTGGCTTAACTTTGTGGATATTATTATTTTAAGGCCCTGATTCAGCAAAGCATTTAAACATTGACTTCAAAAGAACTTAAAAATATACCAAACATGTGCTACAATATTTTACCAAAGTGGTGGTTTAGTAATGTTGTATATTTTAGAAAAGAGAGGTGGAAAGAGTTTTTATTTGGCAATTAAAGCTTTAAGACACTCTTTGGTCATACTGGGACACAACCCCTATTCTAAACCTACTAATGATGCTGAAAATTTGCTGAGCAATAAGCTGAATAATTCCTTAATAAAACAACTTTAAACATGAACAGCATGGAATTAACTCATGCAAATGCCTGGTTTGAGAATTATCCATACCTATGGTCTGATTCATGACAGGAGACACAAATTACAGCTCACCCTGCTAGAAAAGCAGTGCAAAGCCAAACAAGCCATACGAGCTGGCTCTGGGCCCAGGCAGCCAATTCAGTCAGCCCTCAACATCCCAGCGCTGCGAACTGTGTCAGATGGCACCAGGCCAAGGCACAAGCCGAGCAAGAGGGACAACCAAAGGTGGGAATCTCATGTAAATAAGCCCTTCTGCTCCTTAACTCTCCCAAGCGAGCCCTGTCTGCAACCCATCTTCCTTCCAGTCAGCACCCTTCCTTGCATGGCTCTGCTGTATCCCAGGCATGCCCAAAAGGGAGAGAGAGGAAGCTGTAGGTCCAAAACTGATGGAGGAGGAGAAACCCCCAAGGAGAGGATATTTGTCCTGTCTGTATTTCCCCATCAAGGGTGGATTTATGTTCCAAGAAGAAGGGCAAATGAGACAAGGCGGCTTCCTCTGGAAACCAGCCATGTCAGGAGAGATGTCGATGAGTTGCTTGAAATTCCACAGGATTTCTGATTTGACCCTACATGAATGCAAGGTCTCCATTTGTCTCACTTCACTACTGTTTCTTTCAAGTAAAAGTGAAAGGACAAGTTTCTGTTGCCCCTGTTCACAGCACACATCCTGTGACACAAGATGCTACATGTGGGACTAGAAGACTGTTCAAAAACCAGATATACTCACACCCGGAATTGCACTGAAGCAGAACACACAAGAATATAACTCTGGGAGGACTAAATCTGGTGTGAATCTGAGCAAGTGCTGCAAAGCTTTGACTTATTGGGAACAGAGGGGCACATAAATTATGGGAATACAGATCATATAAGCCAAATCCCCAGCTGAAGGGGAACTTTTCAAATTGTTGTCAAGGTAGCCCTTCCTGTACTTGCATCCAGGTAGTGGGACAAAGAAAAAGATGCTGTTGGGAACCATCTCTATTGATATACTGGCTATATGAAGCTAATGAAGGGAAGAGAATCTTTTAGCAAAGCAAGGGACACAAGGACAGAAAATATTGCAGGGATGACTTCTGAAGCAGAATATGGGTGGTGGTTGCATTTTTCACATTTTTTCCCCTGCAAAGATGCTTTCCAGAGCAAAAGAGCTCTTAATCTAAACTCAAAATGGAAACTGTGGGCCCCTAAGGCTGTGCATCCATTATGATATCACCTTGTTTACATGAGAAAAAAAAAATCACAACCAATAGCACTGTACACTCTTTGAACTTCTAAATAGATAAATAAATAGATAAATAATGACAACATGTTTTGTGATTTCTTTTGATCATCAACTATGAAAGTTCACAGGAAGTTTATACAACCCCCTCTGACTGGATAGATCTTATCTTCCAAATGGTAGGAGCCAAGAGACTCCAAGAAGAAAACGTCAGCCCTATGTTCCTTTGGACAAAAGGCAATGACTTCTCTGTGTGCTAACACAGTTGGCTTCCTTTATTTTAGTCATGACTTGAACTTCCAAGCTGGCCTGGAGACCCTGTGAACTGCTGCTAACATGCTGGGGGAATGCCTGTGAGCCCACTTCTCATCTCTGGGGAGGATGGATAGTGCAAGCACTGGCCCAGCACTACTCCCATCACCTTAACCCCACTGAAATCAAAGCCAGTGGCAGCGTGTGTTTTCTCGGGGATACAAAGAGTTTGTCTTTTGCACTGTTATAAACATCATAGCAGGCAGATTTTAAGCCACAGACAATAAAGCATTTTCTTCTCTACTTCGGATAGAACAGATAAACATAATATTGCTTTGAATATGCAGAGCTCCTTTCATTCAAGGCCCTCAGGGTGCTTTGCAAAGCTGTGTAAACGTCACTCCAGTGTGGCTGCTTGGAAAAAAGGAGTTCAATGGCTTTGTGTGCAAGTCTGCACAGTGGCCCTCTGGAAATTGTGTGTGACCAACAGTGTTCTGAGCACCAGGCTCTGCTGCTTCCCCCGAGGCCAGAGTTAGAACCTGGGAGGCAGTTGGGGTCAGTCAAAATTGGAATCTTCTGGAAAACAATTTGGGCATGGGAAACAGCCAAAATGAAGCTTTTTTTCCTAGCTGGTTTCCAGTGCCACAGAGGGAATGAAAGTCAGTGACATTGGAGTGACTAGGATGAGTTTGTGCAAAACAAAAGAAATCCAAAACCAGACCATGCAGACAGTTCAAAAACATTTTATGAACTCTGTGTTTGTTTCTCAGTACCTCAATGCTTCCTGGGTTTACCAATGGAGTCTGGTACAGAGATGTCCAAATGAGCCACAACCATCCTAACTCCAGAACTGGAAGCAGCACAGCTCCAACAGCACAAAGCAGTGCTTGAACTAACGCAGCTGTATTTTCTGGGAAGGGGCCGTGGCTCCACACAGTGCCCAACTGCACTGCAGGGCGGTGCAGACCTCCTGGAGTCAGCTCCAGGGCCCTTTGTGCTGACATCCATTGTGTGGCACACACATTCCCTGAGCAACACACTGCAGACCACAGAGGAAGCCAGGCCCAGCGCTAGAAATTCAACTCCCAGCACCCAAGCGCCAGATGAATGCTTTAAAATCAAGGTCATCCTTCTTCCTTCAGTTCTGTGCATTCTTCCAAACAGAGATGGGGGATGTGTCTGAATATAGGCCCACATCAAGGATAGACTGTCCCAACATCCACATCTAGGCTGCTGGAGAATCACACACCTACCTATCTTTTCTTCACCATTAACAGTAGAGGTTATTACTTAAGAAAAAAAAAAAGTACATATTCTGCTTTATTCTCATCAAAACAGATGGCTCAGAGATAAGATTTTGCCTCTTGACATGAAAAAGTGTAATTTCTTATTTTCATTAAATTACTTCCCATTCTAGAGACAAAAAGAGAGCAAGAATCAACCTTTTTTTTTTTTTTTCCACATCAAACCGAAAAGGGTGGAACTTGGGAAAGTACCAGTGCTTTTCTTCCAAGTCTGGGAAAACTATACCGTTTACATAGGCCAGGACACTGTTATAGATATTTTCCCTTTAAAACACTGGATAAGGTCCATGTAGTCACATGATGTTCCCCATTGCTATGTACATTGTTTTAAGGGGATGGACAAAACTCTCTCCCTGGAACTGCTGCTGCTTGCTGTTCATACTATGGAAGCGGTGAAATCCCACAACACAGGCTCAGCATCAGCCATTTAGTGTGCACAGACCACACACCAGAAAGTTTGCAAAAGACTTGGTTGCCAGCGAAGAAGAGCAAGCAAAACCTCTCTTAAAAGCCTTCACTTCTAGCTAGCCCCTAACCTGGGGTAGCACTGAACGCTACACCAACATCTCCACCTAAATCCCACAGCTGAGCCAGGCTTCCAAAGGAACTGGACATTCCTAATCAACCCCACAGAGCTATGCCAAGATTTAAACATGTAGGCTATGGCTGTTACCCTTGCAGCTGGGTGTGTGTGTGTTCACTGCAAACACAAGTTAGTGCCTACAGTGCTGGAAGCAGCTCATGGAAAGTCTGAACCGTAAGATGCAAATCATTAGGAGCACGCATCACAACTTGCTCTGGGGAAAATTCCCCATTCAAGAACAGACACGCTGGTTACGTCTCCAGTTTTCTGATTTCCTGACGTGTGAAAGTCCCATCAGTAAACATGAGAGCTCTGTGCTTTCTGAAAGCATAAAGCAAAGCTCTCAGTTTGCCAGAAAGAGCTGAAAGGGCTATTTTGCACATATGCATGGTGTTGAAAACCTCTGTGCTTCCTCCTGCGCTGTGTGGAGGGGCCTAACAAGGAGTCAGAAGAGTCAAATGCTGTTCTTGATTTTGACCCCATGCAGGTATATGACCTTGGATAGCTTTCTTTGCCTAGTAACACAAGGCCTGTTTGGTTTTCTGAAGGTGTTGGAACAGTGCAGTAAATTGTAATCCCACCATGAACTTCAAACAATATATATTTTTTGTCACGTTATACAATTCTACACATTAAACAACCTCTAAGGCTGTTTCCAGTTTCTTAACCTGCTTCACATCTATGCATTTTTGATATTCTCTCCAGCCTGAAAAAGGCCAAACATGAACAGGGTTTTCTCATCATCCTTACCACTGAAATAAGAATTTTCCCTCACAATTTACATGGTCCCAGAAAGTAACAAATACAAATGCAGTCCTGAGCCACTGAAAGAATTAGAACCTGATTTTTACTGCCTGTTTATTCTGACAACATCGGAATTTTGCACAATTTTTCTTAGATTTTTGTAGTTACATTGTGAGATTTAAAAGAAACAAAAAACCAGTGCAGTGAGTCAGTTTTAAAATCCCCTCCATCCAGCTGCATTCAAAATAAGCTGCAGTGCACCTGTCTTGCAAAAACCTCCACAATGGTTAAATATTCCACACAAAGTCTTGTGTCTTATCACTAGTTTTATCTCTGGTTTACCTGGGTGTGACCTGGAGCAAATCCTAGTAATTCTAATTCCTCACCTCCTCTAGAGTGGCTCCCAAGCATAGTTCACATGGCTTGTAAACCAGCTGTAAAATAAAACAAGAGCTTGCAGCCCCTGTTCCCAGATATCTCAGACACTCATAGAAAGCCAGCAGGCCAGCACAATATAGAAGATGTTTGTTAAACATAGAGTCATTTTACATCCTTTTGTAATGGCAGCTCAGTACCTTAGAAAATACAACCATCCCCTGCAATTCAGCATGAGACAGAGGTAACTGGAACAACTTTCTGCTTTCTGCCTGCTCCCTAATCTCTAAAGAGCTGATAATAACTGGATTTATTAGAAATACTGTTACAATAAATTCATTAACCGCAGGCTGCTGGAAGGAAAGCATTACTGTATTAAGAAGAGACTGGCTATATCTCTCAGTTTGACTGGACTCCCACTACTAGGCCCATTTAGGAGGCTGCATTAATACACTCCTCAGAAACATTTTCCTTATACAATTTTAAAATGGCACAGTGAGCTAGGGAATAGGAAAAGAAACATCATGCACTGTCATGCACACAGAGAGAATAAGAGTCAACTGCTTGAAGTCTGTCTCCTGGATGAAAGAGCAAGCCCATTAACAGGAGAAGGTGACAAAAAATCCATATGCAGCACAGAGCACCTCTAAAAGCCAAAACAACAACAGGCAATTGAGGTGGAGAGTGGAGCAGACCGCTATGACTCATAGGCTATAAGTCTAGTCAGTGAAAAATCTGGCAGAAGTTTGCTGTTTGACTATGTCTGTACATTCCCAAGAGATTTATAGCTGCTTATTAAATCATCTGTTCCTCTTAAAACTAAAGAAACTGTATATGTTTCACTGGATTTTACATCTGCTAGAAAGACCCATTAACCATTAGCACAGAGTAGAGTTTTTCCTTTTGAGTGAGTCATTCAAAAGATTTTAAGGCATTACTTGAGAGAGGAAGCAAAACCTACACAAGTGATGGGCTGCAGCATGATCCAAAACCCGCTGCTTCAGGATGGGTCTCCCTCACTGGCATCTCTGGTGTGCCTGGCTAATCTTCAAAATGGGTCTTTTGAGTAACAAAAACTTTCTGCAGAGGAAAGGAAAGGAAACAAGTACTTTCTACAGAGGAAAGAACTATTGAGGAAATAGTCGTGTCTTCAAGTAAATGAGCCCTGTGGCTTGAGACAGGGTTTGTGGAGCAGGTTCATGGAGTGTGGTGACACACAGACACACGCTGGTGCCAGAGGACCTGTCAAAACATGAGGAGCTGGCAGTGTCATCGGCTTCCAGACAGAAGATGCTATGCTCAGGAGCTGGAGGGAAAACACCACTAGCCCTGCAGTGTCATCTCAAAACCCAAGGGAAGAGGAGAAGGAGCTGTGCACAGTCCTGCCCCAAACATGAACAGTGCAGCTTGAGTGCTGGGTAGTTCACAGGAGAGCAAGACAGAAGGATGGGTAGGGCTGTCATTTCCATCCTGCTTAGCTAAACAAGCTAAGTTATCTCAGTTATCTCAGAGTGCTCTTGGAGCATCTCCGCCCCTACCCTTCCCACACATTATCCATTGTAAAAATCTGAATTAACGAAGAATGTTCCTTCTCTCATCTCCCCTCCTCTCGGTCTTACTTTTTTGCTCTTTTTTCACCCTTGGGCACACCAACAGATTAGCTCTCCGAGATAACCATCTCTCGATGGTAATGTACAAAGGTGGTATTAAATAGAAGCCATTTGCTGAGGCATAGATGGGGCTGAACATCCCAAATTCCCAGAAGGTAGGAAAGTTTTACACATTTTAAATTAACCCCTTAAAAATAAACACAATCCATCCACATTTGCCAAACATATGAGAATGCAGAAATACTGTATCCACAGCTACTGCAGTGTTAAGATTGGAAGAGAGATGTACTTTAAAAACACCAAAAATGCCCTTCAGGGTCAGACCAGCAGTGCCTCTAGCTCAATACTCTGCCTTCAGAGGCAGTGAAAGGCAGTGCTAGTCAGGACAAGCCCAGAAACCTCACTGCTTTCTGGCCATTTTTCTCTGTCCGTGGGAGACCGCAAGCTGTGGGTGAGCAGAGCTGCAAAGCAGCGAGATTTACAAAATGTTGCTAACGGTGCTTTTGTTACTCCTGCTGTACCACTAAAATCCTATTAAGTCTGTAAAGCGAAGCACGACAGAAAGCCATGTGTGAGCTGTTGCACTTAGCTGAAAAGTCAGCAGCTTGGGAGCTTGAGAACACAATAATAAAATCAAGACCCACACCAGCTCATGCACGCGGAACGCCCAAAGCCTGCGAGCGAGTGAGGGAGCCGAGCATCATCATGCCCATGGGTGCAACTGTGGCAGATTTGCCAGCACACACTGGATGAGGGGACAAGAAGGGATGGGCTGCTCAGCACATTTCTCTTTCATGTTTTTGAATTGCTGCCTTGTAAAAGTCAATTTGCTAAAAAACATGACAAGATAATGGTAGGTCCTGCTGAATTGGCACAGCTATGCTATGCCAAACTGATTCCTGCAGTAAATCATGTGCACTCTCCAAACACAAAGGCAGGGCTGTACAGCTCTGCACACTCGTTATTTACTTTTGCCAAAAATGACAAAACATCTATCAGACTTGTTTTCTCTTCATCATCTCTGCATTGAACTGTCTTCACTTTAGAACTCTGAATCGATACAGAAGGAATAAATGAGCATGAAGTTGATCTCCCAGCAATCTGTACAAAAACCAAGACAGCATATGCCCAAGAGGTTACAGCCCATCTCCTACCCTGCAACTGCACAGACCCAACCATCACCAGCTTCCTACCTGACACGGTAACTAACTTTCTGATATGTCTGTCAGTTCATCACCAATATACTGAGACTGATTTAGTGCTTTCCCTCTTAAAAAAAAGGAAACCATTAAACAATGTTGTGAGGGGAAAAAAAAATAACATCATTATGGGAATATCCATACCCAGCACATACCACATCTCAGCCCATTCAGGGTGAGACATCATGACTAAGGCATATCACCCCTGCTAGTCACATGCTACAGGAGTCAGAATGGTGGCACGGAAAATCAAGAGCATTAGTCAATCCTGAGAGATCATCTTCGTATCTTTTGATTTGGCTCTCCTTCCTTAAAGGGAGGCAGCTACACCAATTAACATCAGTTGCTTGCTCCATGTCAACTTTGGTCCCTGTGTCATGTGCATGGCAACACCGTATCTCACAACAGGTGAACTCAGAGAAACTCACAGCACAACTCACCCTAGATAACACCATCACACCAGTGGATGTCACCCACCCACCTCCCCAGAGATCCAGCCAGGTAATAAGCTTTGCAAAAGGAGGAGCAATCATTGTATTTCACAAGCACAGGAAGCACGCAAATATTACTGTCCACTCTCACCACAGGAAACACCACATGAGAGCTGTTGTGAGAGTTCCATCGGCCTCCCAGGCCAGCATGGAACCTGAGTGAGCCCTTAGGCAAGCTGCTGAAGTCAATGCTCAGCTTTCAAGCACATGCTCGAGTATTTGGCTGAGCTGGGACCATTTTTAAGTGTGGGATGCAAAATCCCACTCAACGGTTGCTTCAGTGACAGACTACAAAAGTATTCTTGACATATAATAATGCAGTAATTCATGGGGGTGCATTCTCCCTTAACCATAACCTCAGGCTCATCTGTTCTTTGCAAGGAATTGTTTCTTAAGGAGTGTTGCTGTGCCCCTCATCTGAAACACAGAGAACAGCTGCCAGCCACAATAGGAAATGGTTTGCACTGTTTGAAAGTATTTCTGAAACCCCACCAATTCCACTCCGTGAAAAAAAAAAAGAAAACCCAAGCCAAAAAAACACAAGTAACAACAAGAAAACCCAAGCGAATTTGATAGTCTTTATTCTGTTCATTGACGAGAAGTAAGGATCTTTGTTTTCTCTTTCAGACCATGCTGTTATTCACACAGTGAATCACAGACCTAACCAATTCTATAAATGGCTGTTCCCCGAACTCATGGTTTAAGTTTAGGTCAAAAGAAGACCATTTGCAAGTGAAGTATGACTCTCCTCTGGCAAAATAAAGCCATTCTGGTTCCTGACAATGCTATATTTAACTTACTTTTAACTGTCCTGATTTTCTGCCTCTTTTCCTCAAAATAAAAACTGGTAGATGTCAGAAGAAAGGGAGACTCTGCAATCTTCAATTCAAAAGGTCACCTGGAGGCAAGCTCAGAGCCAGGAGTCAGCCAGTGATGGCATGGAGAGATTAAGACCTTCTAAACCCTAAGTTTCATTTTAACCTGGTACCACTGACCTACCCAAAGTCACATGAAAATCTCAATGCCTCAAGTGCAGGATTATAACATTTGTTTACCTAATACATGGGTCATCATAAAGATGCAGTTTATAATAACCAGATTGCTACCATTTGCAGATGACTAATGCTCCTCTGATGCCTTATAACGCTGTGACTACTACCTGCACACTGAAGTCATCAAGGGAAAAAATGATGCCCTGTAAAATTTATTTAAAACAAAGCAAACACATATTAGGCAATACAGGTTTAACCTTGTAAATTTAAGGTAATACAAGGTAAATTGTGGTAGTCCTCTACAAAGGCACAGCACCTACCTAACAGAGGCTGCTTCATTAAGTGGGGTATGTAGTCGTGAAGGCACAGCTCATTTAGCCAGAGTTTCAGATGAACAAATACCTGTTTGCACCTGCTAGTCAGGAGCTGAAATAACTGATAAGAAACTCTATCCACAGACACCTGGAGGCGAGTGATTGTTCCTGTCCTTAATGTGCCCACAAAAATGCAAACACCACACCAGCCACTGGGCTCCCAAGCTGACCAGGAGCAGATAGCTATTTAAATACATACAGGACCCTGTTTTAAAGCTGTAACAATGCAGTCAAATAACAGGACACCCAAAAAACATGCAGCAGAGTGACTAGCTACTCCCCACTCAATTTGGTTATCACTGATGCTTAGACCTTCCTCCCACGTGCCACTCTGTCAGAATCAACAGGCAAGTTTCTGCAGAACTTCAAATCCTGGAAGAGTTTTGGAGGCAGGGGGTTGGTGGAGGATTGGCTCAGTTTATTTTTTTTAATAGTTCAATGTTTTCAACGTGTTTGCATTCTACCAAATAAAACTGGATAGGTAGTGAAAGGTGCCAAGGACCAATCAAACCTCCATGGGTCTGAAAATGAAATCTCAAAATTAACTACTAAAAACTTCGGAAGCAAATTAGCCTCATCTGTGTGGCTGGCAGGAAGATAAAAACTCTCAATGCACAATCACATCTGATTTCCTGCAAAGCTCTGCTCTGAAAAGCAGGTGTTACAGGAGGAGAGTGCCTGGGCTGCAAACAGCCCTGCTCGCCTTCGGTGCAGTTCCTGAAATGGGAGCAAAGTGGAGAGCTTGGCCATAAAGCTTTACTATCCTGATGCAGGAGAAAGCTTCTAGCTTATGAGCTAGCATCTCTTTTTAAATGAAAGACAAAAGCAGTAGGAGAATATCACTGAAAAGTTATTCCTTTCCTTCTCTTCCCCTTCCCCCAGCTTTCTAGAGAAAGTACTTTTTAGGGAAATTGCATACAGTGTGTGCAATCCTCCTGCTTGGAAAATTTGGCTAATAAAAATCAAATGCAAAACAACAACAAATCTATTTTTGATGGGTTTGCTTGTCATGCCACAGCCCCCGGCTTCCATTCTCAGGGATTTACCAAAATATTTGTTTATTTACACAGAGCTGGAAGTCTGCAGTACCAGATACTCTTCTGATTGACCTCTGGCCATGCTTAGAGGTTACAGCAATTAAATATATTTGCAGTGACATCAGTAGGAACATAACTGTGCTGTAAATAATAAGTTACAAAAAAGTGTGGCTTTGTCCATCCCTAACCAATACTCAGCTGTGTGAAGGATAATGGAAGTTCTCTCTTCACCCCAGCCCTGAGCAAAGTGCCAGTTTCTTTCCCTTCAGTGAACACAATCTCTGAGTGCTCCAGGTAGACACAATTTTCTCCTGTCATGGCTCTCAGCTCACTGGGAGAGGACCTGAGTCACAGACCCATCTCCTGCTCTCCCTCTAATACCACAAAGCAAGAGGACAGTGAAAATAAAAAGAAATTCATGCTACTGGTTTTAAGTTCTTTATGCCTTGAAATAAATCCCTGACATGCTCTGAGATGACCTAAACAAATCACAAAGTTTTAAGGAATAAATAAAGGTGAAACTCCTCCTATTAGGTTTACAGATCTCAAGCCTCTGGGACTCATGTTTTAAAGCTTTCCTGTGTAGCTATAAAAGCCAGAGAGGGTCAAGATTTCTGATAGTCACTCAGCTTCAGGCCTTAAAAGAAGGTAGAAAAAACCCAAATACAAAGCAAAAAATCCTCCATTAAAATTGGCAGAGTTGACAAGAGCAAGGAAGAAAAGAATTTGATTTTTTTCTTTTGCATTTACCACCCACTGTCTCCCACACAATAATATTGGGTAAGAGCACATTGTGACAGCACTTCTAGATCTTACTTTAAAATTCCTTAGTCACTGTAATTGTATACAGAGCAAACAGGACCTGCCTCACTTGCCAGCAAAACAGAGCAGCACCTGGACCACAACATGGCAGCCTTACAGGATGTGTAAAGACGAAGAGGAGAGAAATCAACCAGTCTGGAATTTGAATACTGGAAGGCCAGACCAGCACACCCTAACCCAATGTGAGCAGTGCTACCTTTAATGACACAAACGAGAGATATTTGATAACCATCCAGTGTTTCAATTATAGCTTTCTCTCTCTATGCAAAAGCTCACAATTACTTCTTGCAGGATGCAGCCACCACGTTGGGGGTGTGACACAGCTGTAGTGTTCCTACAGGGATTCAGCATGTAACAAAACCTACCACATTCTACCTAATGAAGGTCAGCTCTTCCCTGGCCCACCAGAGGGATTCATAACCAAAAAATGGCATGTCTGGAGATGGAAAACAAGAACAACTCAGATGAGATCCACCAACCCAAGGAAGGAAATTTCACACTATCAAAACTTTCTGGTATTTTCCTGGAGCAAATAACACCATATTCATCTGCACATTATCAGCATATTCGTCTGCACATCAGGCTTCTCTCAAGAGGCCATGATGGTTAAGAACATCTTCTTCTCATTCACTAGCTCTACTTGTAACTCCCTCCATAGCGACTCCTGCAATTACTGTTTCCACATGAATCATTACGTGCTGCCTACACTTCAGCCTCACTCCCCAAAAATATCTGTGTTGACTGCAAAAACACATGCTACCACAGACCCTTCTTACG
Source organism: Lycocorax pyrrhopterus obiensis (assembly GCA_014706295.1). NCBI lineage: Eukaryota > Metazoa > Chordata > Aves > Passeriformes > Paradisaeidae > Lycocorax > Lycocorax pyrrhopterus. The sequence goes on along the minus strand of JACSVZ010000007.1, from coordinate 9,347,400 downwards.
GATCAAACTGCAAGCAAGCAAGCTGCAGGACTTTCCTGCATGTTTATTTTGCGAACCCCACATGCAGTAACTTCATCTCCCAGAGAACGTGTGTACACTCAACCCTGGGGGACAGGGTGATGTTCCCTTCTCTGGGGAGGCCCCATGCTGTGGATGGCTGCTGTGTGGAAGTGCATTGTTGAGGGACAGATCAGCCTACAAATACTTCTCCTTGGATGAAGAGCTCCCTTTGAACTCTCTCATAATTGCACCGACCTTGTGCACACATGTTCATTGCCTGAGCTGTGGGTGGGAGGCGCATCTGGCGCCAGCTCTTTGCAAATCTTGCACAGCTTCATTCTCAAGACCACTGAAGTCAACATGGGCTTTTCCACAGACTTCTTCGAGCTCTGCACCAGACCCACATTCCTTCATTTAAAAGGACTGCACTGAATATTTTCAGAATTGCACTGAGTATTTTCAGGCAAGTGTTGAGTCACCACCCTACTGCTGCAAGGCCAGGAGAGTGACCTGCTCAGCCAGCTTTTTGCACAAGCCCTCAAGGCAGACCTTATTCACTGCACTCACTGTGTGCATTTTTTTCTCACCAACACAGAGGAAAATTAGACACAAACTGGCCATGAAGAGTCTTGGGCTAGAAATTTGGAGAAAACATTTTTTTCCCTTCCCTTTTCCAAAACTTACATTCACCCAAACCCTTCACTAACACAGAAATGTCCCTGTCTTTGGCACACAACTGCCCACCTCAGCTTTACCCTGGGACTGCAGGGGACATCAATAAGGAGGAGCCCCAGCTCATCGAGACTCAACCACTTTCTCAGTCTGCTCCTCAGGAAGTGAAATATTGGACTCTTCTGTGCTTTGGCCTGGGGTACACTCATAACTCACCATTTGGCCTCCAGAAGGGAAGCCCTACTGTTCCTTACTCACACTCAGTAGCGCTTCAGTCACTGAGCTGTCTCACAGAGACCAGAAGAAATTCTTACATAGTAAATAACATGTGCCATTAATTATGTCAGTGCTTGGCCCACATCAGTGCAGCCGTCAGGGCCCCAAGTGCACCAACAACCCTTAAATGCCCTGTCCAGCCAGACCTGGGACTTGCACCCCCAAAGCCACTGCCCAAGAGACCAGAAGCCCGGGGTAAGCTCAGACGCAGCCAAGCTGCAGGTTCGCCCACCCCCAGTCCTGTCCTTGCTGGGCCTGACTCACTGCATGGATTAAACTTGGTCCTGGCTCTTCTCTCTGCATCTGCAGTGATCGCTGGGCTACCAGTGAAATCTGTCACTGTCACCAACCTGGTCCCACTTGGGCACTGTAGGACTTGCTGAGGTCAGTGAGAGCATTGTCCTACCTGTGCTGGGGTCACCCTCAGCTCCTGGCTCATCCTTTCTCATGGTTCAGCCCTTGCTCTCTGCTCCCTGACAGTGCCATGCACCCCACAATGTTTCCATTTGCTGGTCACCCTCCCTGGCTTAATGGACCCTGGAGCATGATTAGGAGAAGCATCACATAGTAGCCGGGGGCTGGCATTAAATTTTGGAGGAAGGAGAAATATCAGAATACCTTTTCCAGAGGGATTCAGCACCTTGGTTTTGACCCATGGAAAATCTGACGAAGTAGCAGCTAACCCGGTATCAGAGCAGGTTTGGGAAACTGGGTCACTCGTTTTCCTGGTGATTAATTCCAGGGTAAGATACCCATCTGGTTCAGGCAGAGTTCAAAACATCCCTCCTTATACAATCAGATGTATGAACAGGAAAGGCACCTTTGCAAGCAATCACCCTTCTTCAAACAGAAATACTGTATCACAGAAACACATGATTTCCTGCTCACAAAAAGGGCTGATGGACAAATTCAATTATTCAAGCTTATATAGCAATGTTCTCAGCTATCCAGACTTTCCTAGCTAGCCTGAGGTAAAAACAAAATCTTAAAATAAGTTTGTTATTCCCACAGAAACAAATTCTCAAAAGCTTCTTCCATTTGCACTAAATGCATTGTGGCAGGGAGCATCCTTACAGCCCCACAGCAAAACTAGAACTGCACCAGAGAGTTTTCCTCAGCATATGCAGCAATCCTTGTGAGCACTCTGGCCTTGCTTTACTCTCTGCCTGTTGAGAGCTGAGGCTGGATGCACTGAAAGAAAACTGGAGTCCAGTTTTGGAGCTGTTTTATTTTTGGTCTTGGAGATTCACTCCTCCTCTTTACATGTCATCCTTTTAAACAAAACAAACAAGTCTTACTCTCTTTCCTGTTCATAGGTAGAGGCAAAGAAATCCAGAGAGCTGATTTCTACCAAGAACAGATACCAAGAACCAGGTGCACTGTATGAACTTCAGAAGTTATTGCAGGTTCTGCAAAGTGGCACAGTGATGTACAAAACTAACACAAGCCAAAAACGGAGCATATGATCAACAGAGAAAAATTACCAGAGGGGGGTTTCAGATCTGGGTTGTTTCAAAATGTATCACCTGTATAGGCACTTTCATAGTGACATCCTATACTATATGCTACCAGCAAACCAAGATACAATTTCTGGAGACAGATCATTTTGTTTTGGGAGAGATACCATTTTACATACAGCTGTCTACTTTCTAAATCATCTACCTGCATTGTTTGATTCCACCCACACCTCACCCCAGCCCTAAACAGTGTTGTCTTTAAATAGCCAACCAAAAGCTCTTGCAGTGTCACTGCCTACATATTCTGGGGTTTTTTTGCAGGGAGGATTGACGGGTTTGGGGGGGAAAGATTGTGGTTGGGTTTTTTTATTCCCCTGAAGTTAAAAAGGGGGCTTTGCCCTTCAACCTTTGGCGGTTATTCTGGTACAGACGCCTACAAAAGGCACACTCGTATTCTGAGGACATGTGCAAGGACAGTACGAGATAATAAAGAGCAAAAGCGGGCTGGAATGTGTGTCCTGGGAGTCCCACAGGTAGTCCAAGTTTCCAGGAGGGAAACCTGGAGGAAGAAGAGAGATCTTGTATGTTCTCTCCCTAAGGACAACTTTAGGGCTCTAAGATTGTCTGCATTGCTCTGTTTCAACACTGCATGCTTGCTCAAAAAAGCAAAACTCAGCTTCCCCAAAAGACACTCAGTTCTGCAGGTACTTGTACATAACAGTGACCACATTCATAAAGTTTTAAAATAATAAAGAAAATACATAAAACAATGCTGAGCAATGAGCACAAGCCTTATGGGTACATAGGTCATTTGGAACTGAATCCAGAAGTTTAAACCATCAGGTTTCTGGATGTGGCAAAATTAGCCTGGCCCCATCATGAGACCTAACCTTCCCACAAGGGTCACAAAACAGGAAAGGCCAGGACTAAGAACAATAATAACTGCAAGAAAATAAACTTTATCTGAAACAAATCAGTTACTAACGATTTGAGGAAGATTATGTCAACTCCCCATACATGGGTTCTTTATCAGAAGGGGTAAAACACTACACTGTCAAATAACAGATGTGATTTGCACATTTAACCTGCAATTGAATGTTCTTCAAGTACTCTTCTCATGTTCTTCAGAGAGACAATGGGAGAGGATTCCCAGCATCAAAGGACTAACTGCTGAGGGCTCAGTTTATGTACAGTGAGGGTACTCCACTTTCCACAGGATCAAGTGCTTTGATGTGACCTTTCCTAATGAAGCTGTAAGATTCACTCTCCTACAACCACCGGAAAGGAGGATGCAGCAAGGTGGGGGTTGGTCTCTTCTGCCAGGCAAAAAGAGACAGGATGAGAGAAAACAGTCTCAAGCTGCACCAGGGGAGGTTAAGTTTGGATATAAGGAAAAATTTCTCCACCAAACCGGTGTCAAGCACTAGAATGGGCTGCCAGGGAAGTGGTTGAGTCACCATTCCCGGAGGTATTTAAAAGCCATGTGGATGTGGCACTTAGGGACATAGTTTAATGGTGGACTTGGCACCACATGGTGCTGGGTTAACAGTTGGATTCACTGATCTTAGAGGCCTTTTCCAGCCTAAAGGATTCCATGGTCTACTCCAAGTATTTGATTATATTCAGATATATAAAAACAGCTGTCTGTAATACGAGCAGAATATAGAATATTCCACAAGATTTTTGTATTGCTTCCTGCAGAATTCCAGTTTGCTGGCTGGAATTCGGCTCTTGATGTTTCTCCTTGATCAGGTATTAGCATTCCTCCTGATGCCAGCCTGACAACATTTCCGGTGTTTTTCATAAACAGTCTCTCAGATCACACTGCTCAGGTCCGTTTGTGCTGCAAGGCTGCAGACAGCTCCAGTTCAGAGAGAGCTTGCTGGAGGCATGAGTTCTGCGGCAAAAAGCCGGCTGCTCCTCTATGGAAAAATGAAAATGCTTCACGTCCACACACATAGATTAGTTGGAAGCAGTTTGCTCTGAAATTTGTGGTACAATCAGTTCAGTGTTAATTACACATGTTCATAACTGATGGCCAGCTCCTTTTAAGAGCTGAACTTCTGCAGCTGGAGATGCCAACAGACCCGTCTGTTACCGGGATTTTAATGGGAAGCGTCCTGTAACTTTACAAAAATACAGACACAGGAGGAATGCCTCTCTGTATCGTCTGCAGGCATTCTCCTTGCATGAAATGAGGCATAAAGGTTTTACCTAGACACACTCTTAACAAGAGTTATAGCAGGTTTTGATCTCTCCCCTTCAGCACCCTCAGGCCTCATCCACAACAGCTGAGACACTCTAGCTAAAGCCTCAGTGAAAATATTGCCATTGATGAAATTCCTCTGACCAGGAAGGTCAGGGATATATTTTGGCCAGGAACCTTAATGACCCGACAGCACTAAGACAAACCTTTTCCAGCTATTCGTCTGCATTCTTTAGGCATGAGGACACGAAGAAGGGGAAGCACTGAACTATGTAAAGCTGTGAAGGAAAGAGAGACATTCCATGCTACAAAGCTCCAGTTAGCATCTCATTTATATTCTGGAATATAAACATAACTTCTCTCCCATATGTGATGAAGATTCCCATACATAATTTTTCAAGACCAGTGCTGCATATACCTGCTTATAGCCCAGTCAGCCCACAGCCTCTAGAATTTTTAGTGAGTGACATCTTCGATCACTTTTTAGTATACTATCAATAAATGAATCAAAGTTAACATGTATTTCTCTGCTTCCTGCCCACTTCTTATATCTGCTTTTTTCACATCAAAAAGGGACCTTTGATACTGCTTACACACAGTTCATGCATGTAGAAAGACCAAGAAATCTGGCTTCAATACCAACTGGTGCTTGTAGACAACACCGGAACATGAATACAGGTAATAAAAGGCAGCCAATGGAAAAAAACCATCTGAGGAGACCACGGTCTTTTTAACAAACAGCATGGCATGAACAGTGAAGGTAGGTATAGAGAAAAAGCAGAAGATGGGGTAGGAGGGTGCTGTGCCACCCAGATTCCTGCCAAAGCCCATAGGAACAAGAGATAGGTTTAGATAGACACGCCTGTCTCCAAGCTAAAATTCCCAAAAGAAAGTAGGAGCTCATTTCTCTCTCTTATTCATGCATACTTTAGAAACCTCTGGAGACTGCTCTGCAAACTGGAACAATAAAACAAAATGTCAAGACAATAAATGGAGCATTGAATCTCTGCCATCTGTTGGAGGAAGGCCTTTTCTGACTTGAGGGCAGTACCTTGTTTTCACTTCACAACAGCAAAGCAGGGCAGAGTAAGCACTGTCTTCCAGGATGACCTGAACAAAGAGTGGGGCAGCAGAGTGGTACTTGGCTGGATCAATTACCTTCAAAAATTTCAAGTTGAAATCCACTGTGCCACAGGTATATCTCACTATCCTTTTGTCATCTATTCTATGATGTCATAACAGGTATATTGTTAGAGACACTGATAAACAGCAGGAATTCATTTTATTTTTCTATAATTCTGATAAAATTAATTCCAGTTCAATTTCTGCTCCCAAATTCCAAGAAACTCCATATATATTGCAATATATCAGCAGTGAAACAGTTCATGTTTTGTTCTCATTTACAGCATAAGCACTTAAAACTAAACTTAGACCTCGCTTCCCTTTTCTTTGACCAGGAGAAATTCACTGTTATTATTTATCTACACACTTCACTTTGTTCGGAACTTTAATTTCTAGAAATGATGGTTTTCATGCAAAAGCGGTAAAGCAAGTGCCTTGTTAAACTATGGTGAAGCATCAAAGAGGCAGCTTTGTGGCCAGAAGACTCAAAGCCCCAGCTCCATCTTTGGCATATTGGGCAATCCCAGTCATGCAAGTAATTTTATTTTCCTCCACTTTGATTTCTTAACCTACAAAATGGAGATACTAGCTAAAATTATTCAAGGACATTACAATACCCACAGTGTCATTCCTTGCTTTTATCTCATGTTTGAATGAGACCAAAAATCTTGTGTTGCACAATAAGCCAGTTGTGCTGATATGTCCATTCTCCCATTAAAAGCAGTTGCTGGGTTTGTTTCTGTTTCAGTTAGGTCTTTAGCCCACTCTGGCTCCTCAGGAAGCTCTCCCAGCATCAAATGCATTCCAGAAAGGGTTCAGCACAAGCAAAACAGCATATTTTAATTGTGCTTCACTGGATCAAAACCTTTTAATTAGCTCTAGTAATGGCTCCATTCAGCTTTGCAAAGCACTTTGGAGAATTGCATTGAAAAGTGCTATATCAGAGCTAGGTATTATTACCTACACAAATATGAGCTAAAGACTTCAAAATACATATAGGCAACATCTTTCTGCCTTCCTTTACTTAAACACTGCTTCAAGTCATAGGATATTCCTCAAGAAAGAATTTCAAATCATTTAACAATTAATAACCTTGCAACACCTTTGAAAAATAAATAGTGAAGAGTGGGCACTCGCAAATTGCTTCATCAGCTGGAATACAGCTGTTTCTGGAGCAAAACATAATACTCATTTAACAGTTCAAAGCCACAGAAGTATAAAGGCCACAAAGAAAAAAATATTGTTGTATCCATTTAGAGCAAGAGGGGAAGTTTGTGGAGGCAAAAGCACAGTAAACCAAAATAAAATAAAATAAAAACACTTAAATAGCACCCTGCTCTTGATGCCAAACTGGTCAGAAATAGCTCACATTTCCAAATTTGGTAATCTTCCAAGGAGGAGTCAAAAGCAACAAATCTTTGTAGGCAATGGTAAGGGTAGAAGGGAGGGTTTTCCTGGTTTGATTTACTGGCTAACTTAATCTGTACTGCTTGTGATTGTTTAACAGTGTTGGTGGGCTGATCTTGTGCTATCTTTAGATGACACTTTAATGTTACAGGGCAATCATTATTACATTCTGGTGAGCTCAGAGTGCCTTGAACAATTGCTCAGATCCAAGAGATGTAATAACTCCTCGGGCAGACAGGCACAAGTGTTAAGTCCAGCACCTGATCCAGATCTCATTTGAAAACCATGATCTCCAAGAGGACTGTGCCCTCAGCTCCTTGCTGGACCATTGACACACACCTTCTCTGGTCAGGGGACAGATGCCATACCCTGAATCACAGAACCAAGCAGGCTCTTGGGAGGTCTCATGCCCACAGAGTGAGCCTTGCCCAGTCTGTTTAGCCTACGAGAAACTGTTTAGTCAGAATGTTTTAGAGGGCCTTGCAAAAACCAGTCTCATATCACACGCCTTGCTTTGCCAAAGCCACCAGTCCTAGCTCAAAGGCAGATTCCACACTGCTTCCAAGCCTGCTGAAAAATGTCATCCTGCTGCCTCAAACAGGGGTAACACACTATCATACTGGGATTTTTTTTCACCCTTTTACGTTAAGTGGAGTAAGGAATACCCTGAGAAGCAGAGGAGTAGAGCGCTGGCTACTCTCCTTCTTTGGTCTTTCAAACAACATTGCAGAAAAGACTGACATTCAGTCTTAGAGTAAGGAAGGGCACTGTAGGTGGTCATGACAAATTCCAGCCAGGAGCACGATTCTCGCTGTGCAGTGAGCCCCCAGGAGCAGCTTTCTAAACAAATGGAGCAGAAACCCAGAGTATTAAAGGCATTGATTTTCTTACAACTATACTCCCAGGTGGACACCAACTGGGCATCACTCAGCCTTGCAGAAGGATATATAATCTGATCTCGTTAAGTATCAGCTATGGAAAAACAGATGCTTGTCCCTGCTTTTCAATTCACTTGCTGTTGCTACTTAGCACAGTAGAGGAAACAACCAATGGATCAGGTTTCCAAACGGGAAACAAAACCACTGGAAAGGTCTAAGTCCACTTTCACCTTGTTGGGAGTTTTTATCATTACTTCACAATCCTCTTCTAAGAAACACAGTATCATGCTGTTTGCATGCACTTAAGTACTTGAGTTACCTCAGCAAAATGCAAGTGTGTTAATGCAGTTCAAGGTTTAGACTTCCATTGCCCTTATTGTGAACAACATCCTTTGCAAAATACAAAAAACAGACACATTTTCAGGATTTCTTTTTCTGGCTTAAAAAAAACAAACAAACAAAAAAAACAAACCAGATGGGGTTTCAGTCCCAAATATGCAATTGGCATTTGGCCCAGTGTAAAGACATGCCCAAACCGCCTGAGGATGGAGCAGCTGTGGGGCCAGGGGTAGGTCACTAACTGCCTAAACCAACGGGACTTTGCAGGAGGGATTCCCTTAGGACAGAGAAGAGCTCTGAGGAAAACAAGCAGCCAGTATACTAAATCACCTCCATTCAGTCTCATGATACACAAGTTGAAAGCATTTTCTGTCCCTTTAATGTTCCTTCTTCCTCCATCTGAGCCAGAAATTGCCAGCCAGCCTGGTCTCCTGATGAAACCATCTCCCACCATCAGTTTACACGAAAAGGAGAGTTCCCAGAGTAGCAACGAATCTAGTATGGTACTGAAAGAAACTTTTGGTAAATACAATAAACTGCTGTCATGAAAGATTGGCTAACTCAGCTTGTGCTCCAAGCTCTGTGGAAAGGTCTACATGAGTGTAGAAAAGGATCAGAAAAAATACTGGGGGAGGAAAAGAGAGCAGTTCACTTCTCCAGCCTGCATCCCCTCCACAACAGAGGAAAACTGGCAGCTGTGGTACCAAACATCTGTAAAAAGACATGGTGAAACCAAAGCACAGCTGAGGATGTAAACAAATCTCCTGTTACCTGCTTATTCTCCCCCTAATGTATTTTATGCATATAACTTTTAAAAAATTGACCCAAATGCAATCCATTTACACAAAAGTGAAATTTGAAAAAGTTGCAACAAGGTTTGCTTCAGGGGGACTCAAGTCAATTCAGTCAGCATGTATAAAAAACTAACAGAGTCCCTACAGAATCCAAAGGACTGAGAAAGAAATAAGGTTACTTGAAAAGTTTTCCCAAAGAAAGTGATATCTAAAACCCAATTTAACCTGAACCTGAAAACTTTAGAGCCCAGTAAATGTGCAAGAGAGACCTATACACCATTTCCTATTAGGTGGCTGCCAAACAGATTTGTTACACATTTAATAAAGCAGTAAAATAAGGTATTTATGCAGCATGTTTAAGTGTAAGCAGATTGGTAGCATTTTGTTTAAATGAAAGTGTAACCCGATAGATGCTACAGTTCCTGAACAATGGAAAATATGAGGAGAAAAAGAGAAGTCAGAAATCCTGCTGCATCACAAAAAATAGCATCTTGCACAGTGCTGCTTTAACAGGCCTATAAAACCTGGATGCTTTGAGCCTCTCACAAGAGTGCCTGGCTGGCAGATGGTGAGTCCTCACGTGCCTTGGAGGATCCAGCTACTTGGAGGGAGTAGTCTTGAATACCCTTTGCTGGGTCACACATCATTGCAATTCCTTCCTTCAGGGCTTCACCTCATACTTGGCGAGGGAGCAGAGCTGCAGCTCCTTCCAACGTCAACACCTTTTCTTTGCTTGGCCAGAGGTGTCGGCGCAGAACAAACACAAGTTTCAGCCTTCCCAAGTTCGGAGCTCCCCAAGCCACGTGCACTGCTCAGGCTCACTGAAACTGTGCAGGAAAATTGCCACCACCCTTCAGAGTGCAATTTCAGCCCATCACAACCTTTCCAAAAGAAATGCAGCAAACTGCAAAGGTACGCGTCATAAAAAACAGCTTGATACAAACATCTGGTAACTTCTGCTTCTTTAATGTGCAGATCTCAGGAATATATGAAGCAATATCAGTAATTGCTTTACAAACGCACAGGGAAACAGGTTCCAGGTAACGGAATGACTTAGAGGACCTCTGAATGAGTGAGCAAAAAAGCAGAAACTGGACAAGAGATTTGCCAGGTAGTAACTCTTTACACAGATTTCTTTCTTTCCACAGACATTGCACTTAATTGTTATGAAAAATAAATTATTCTCTCTTGGAGAATGATCAACATGCTCTTCCTCATGGGTGATTATTCCCAGAGTGGTTAAAAATCAAAGGGACGAAAGTATGGAAACACCAACATTATAGAGCAAACCTGTTTTCTTCCAAGAGTGAGAACAGAAGAAAACTAGTTATTATTGGGCCAAATTGTTTTAAGGAAGAGGTACTTTTCTGCTTCAATAGATATATAAAGACACGTAGAAGTAGCGTTAATGCAAGGAAAACACTGAAACAACAAGTTGCTGCCTTTTGCTTGCACATTCCTAATGTGAAGATCCTGAGTTCCCTCTAAGAGGAACATATGGATGTTTTATTGTTAAACAATTAGGCCAAAGCCACACTGAGGATTTTTGTATTTGGTTCAAACTGACTTTAATGGAAAATGAGCGTCTAACTATCATAAGTGACTTAGAAAATCTCAACAGGGCTGTATAAAAAGCCAGAGCATTTTTTGTTCTATTTGAATCTAACCTAGTTAAGGCTTTATAGAGAGCTGAGGACTTTTTAATAAGGATCAGAAACTGTGAAGGTAGAAAGGGCTTTTATGTCCTCCACTCCCTGGTCAAAATGAAGTTTAGGGATAATTGGAACATCTGCTATGATAACTTGTGTATCAAAGCAAACCTCTGTTACCATCCATAAAAAGGGCTAATTTAATCCACATACAGAAAGCTCTATTTGAAATATTTGTGAAATAAAATGGGTAAATTAATAACTTTTGAATAATCGTGATAAATATACTCTACGTAAGATGCAAACCTGAGCTGCACACTGATGTACCAGGAAGTATTTTGCCTCTTGGCACAGGTTTATAATGGGGGGAAAGGATGGGAATATTACATACAAAATAACTGCTTACTTGTAACCAGACATAATGGTTATGACTAAGTCTCAAAAATCAAACATAAGCAGAGATGAAGAACTCATCCTTTTCAAGAAAAAAAAGTATTAACATCATCTCTCTAAAGATACATTAGTCCATTAATAAATATTTGAGATTACATAGTTAAGAAACACGGTATTAAAAGCCTAAATTTTCCTGCTAGTCTCACCAGCTGATCATACGAATTTTGAAGAAAAGTAACTTCACTTGAAATCACATTCTGCATGGGGGAAAAAATAAAGCCTTTTGAAGAACTGAAGGGCGGCAGCAATACTGTTGTCTCAAAAGCACTACTCTGGGTACTTGTAGTTCAATATGAAAGAAAATGTTTTGCCTCACAATATATTTCTGATTTTCCTAAGACTTACACTGAAAATGAAGAAAAAAAGGGTAAAGGGTTTATCTGTTCCCAGAATTACCTTCCTGATCCTCATCTGTGCTGATCTTTCCCTCATCTACCAAAGTCAGATGCACTCTTTTATTCATTTGTTCCCATTTTGTTAAGTGCTTTTACATTACAAATGAAAGATGCTACTCTGCTGCTATAGCTCATCATCTTTCTGCTACTATCTGAAATCAGCTCCTGGGTTTTATTGTCACTTGCCCTACTCCAGGAACCACTAATCCTAGTTTGATTCAGAGGCCCTCACCATTCAGAATTTTTAAGTCCACATGATAAAGCCTAGAGATGAAAATAACCTATCTCCATTAGTCCCAGTTTTAGGAATACTTCATACAGTTTGTAGAAGTTATGGACATATGTCTTCATTGTATATTGAAAACAAACACACACACACACACACATATATATATATAATCTCATTTATGTCAATGAATCCTGGATCGAAATGTCTCTCACTGACCATGCAATATTTAGGGTCATCTTAAGTCTTCCAAACAAAAAAAAAAAAAAAGAACCAAAACATACAAACAAAAAGAACCACTTAACATGTACTTGCCCTTTACTCTTTGCCTAACTAGGAAGGAAAACTTTAAAAAAGAAAAAAAAAGGAGGTTCAGAAACAATTTGGAAAGTAACAGCCAGAACTACAGTGCCAGGTGAGGAAGAGGGAAGAGGTGAGCAGACACTGCTGGGATAATTCACCTGCTCCAAACCAGCTGCTCTGTGTGGTCCCCACCCCAGCTGACCTTCCCACTACGTTTGTCTGGGCTGGACAGGCAGCTGTGCTTGCCAACCTGTCCTGCTGCAAAGCACACGGGAAAGGGAAAAGGAAGTTTTTAGTCCAAGACAAAGCACTATGGTCTCCAGGGCTGGATTCCTGCTGGTTTATCCATTACCCATAGGCTCATGAATATGCATTACTTATTTGAATTTCTTACATGAATATGCCACTTAATTGTCCTGCTTCCAGAGCACACCTCCAAGTCCAGTAACTCAGCTACAGTTCTACAGAGCAAAACATTCTACTGTCTCTCCAGATTTAAGAATAGGTCAGATTCTTTCCTCTGTCATATCAGTCTACCCACAGCAGTTCTGGGTCAACACTAGCATGCCAAAAATCAGTCAGGTTCATCATATACTCTCTGTACATAATAATGCTCTCTGCTAAAAATAATGATAATGGATTGAATTTGAACCATTAATCTTCAAAAGAGAAGCTGGCTTCACTCAGAGCAGCAAGAAACTTCTCCAATCTTTCTCATAGGCTGTACTTTTAAGCTAGGTATTAACCCCTGTCATTTTTCAGTTGCCAGAAATATCACAATATACAACGATTTACACAACTGAAAAGATAAGACACACACTTCCCCTCAGCCATATATCCTGGAGTGTTCCCCCCTCCAGATGCAGTCTCCTGGAGGTATATAGGCAGACAGTGTATGTCTGTCAGAACTTTTTACCTTCCACTGTTATTCTCTCTCTGGAGGATGTGCCTGTCACTAAAAACTTCATGATTCTCTTACTGCTTTGTTTGGGAGACACTGCCTTAGCTAAACTTTCACCAACTTCTCTGTTGGTTTCTCCATCTCACAGATAACTGTCTCACAGGGAGACAACTCAATGGCAAACAGTGACAGAATTAAAGCTGAAATCACAAATCCTATGTGATACTCTTTAACAGTGCAAAGCACAACCTGATACCTCTGTTGGCATTCTACTAAATAAAAATGTCAATATCAGAACAACAGGCAAGCACAGGAATATGTCACCAGCAGCTAGAGTAGCTGCTATTGCGGACTGTCTGTGACAGAAAAGAAGCCTCGATGCTCACAGGTGGATGAAGAATCTGTCACTATTTACCCCCCTACTTGGGCCTAACAAATCCCAAGCCACAGTGGAAGTGGCATCCACAAAATGTAGGTCTCACTTCCATCTACAGCTTGGATGCAGCAGCACAAGTAGAGAGTATGGCACACACCAAGTTCATTACAGCCCAGCTGCTGGGCTTGGAGTGCTTTTAGAGGGGAGCTAAGGGCTAAAAGGAGAAAGAAGAAAAGCAGCACACAAAGAAAGAGAAAAGAATTTCCAACACTTCCCTGGGAGCTAACAGGCAAGTTTTCCCAAAGTGCAGGGGTTTAGATGAAGCCTTACTTATAGGAAAAATGGCAAGATTCTGAGAGCCCTTGCCTCTCCTGAATTTACTTTTTCTAGAGAGTTACCTTGTTATCCAAGTTATGCAGCCCCAGGAAAAGCAGAGCAGGCAAATGACGATTATCCCCAGCCCACCTTGGCACTAGATGAGAAGGTAGCTCGGCCACCTGGCAACATCCCCCTTCGCTTCCCAGGCCCAAGGACACCTATGAAGAGAAAGAGCAGTTCCTCTGCCAGCTGCTCTACAACTACAGCAGCAAGAGCCTCAGAGAGTTCTGCTCAAGGTGCTGCTTCACAGGCTAATAACCACTGAGCCAATCAGTGGAGCAGGAAACACCTATGCACCAACCCGTAGCACTGGGAAGGGAAGAGCTGAAGTACAGCACCTGTGAAAGCAGGGAGGGAGGCTTGGAAGATTCCCTGAGGTTGGGTAATAAGAAAACCAGACAACCAGGGTTGTGCCATTAAATCTTGCAAGTACCCATGAATGTCACAAGGGCTTTCAGACAAGACAGGTGACAAGAAGGAGACAGCATGAGCTCCCTGTGCTTGTCCTTGTTTTTCCCTGCATTACAATGAAATAATTCCAGATATTTACTCATTTCCACAGGAGAAATGGTGATAGATACATCCATAAAACACTAACAGAAATCTGCACACTAAACTAAAGCTGCACAACGTGTACTGATGAGAACTGAATGCCGTTTTAAGAGTTCTGGAGATTGTTAAGTAAGTAATCTTTACAAACAGCCTCCAGGGAGGTGCAGATGATTTTACGCCTCTTCTTTACGGTCCCTTTCTTTCCTTTCCCGTCCCAATCTCACCTTTCTTTCAAGTCAGTCATTTCTTATGCAGTTTGAGTGGCAGAGGTGATGTTCTGCTCAAAGATTAAGTTAACAGTATAGCAGGGATATAGCAGGCAGTAAAATGCAAGCTGTGGTATGGAACTGCAGCCCAATTTGCAACTTAACAATGGAAATAATCAGAGCTTGCTGATTATTTGGTAAGCTTTTGCACTTTACTCATTTGTCATATCTTCAAAACAATATTCCTGGCTCATAAAGTCCATTTGAACAACACTGGATAACAGGATCTTGTGAGCCTAGAGCCAGGATTAAGATATAAGGCAAATTGGAAACTTCAATCATTACAATCCTGTAGCACAAATGAGAAGCACTTTCACACACAGTGAGTCAGTCAATATGTCCCATTTCTCTTTAGTATGTTGTGCCCACATAAAAAGAAACATGACTTTAGGCCCTTTCCCGTGACTCCAAGTGATAGGAGTTTTCATCAGGACAAAGGATCAAAATCATTAGAACTCCTCATTAATTTCACCCCATATTGCAAAAACTATTTGTACTCTCTCAAGTAATAACAATGTTGAAAGCAAAAATGTCAGGAGACAGATTCATCTCATAACTTGAAGGACTTCCCAGAACAATGAGCAGAGTCAGTGTCTGGAACATCTGCTCCTCACTGAAGAAGGGTTGCAAGATCTTCCAAGCCAGCCCTCCCAAAGTCTTTGGTCTCTGCCCTAATACTTGGAATAGCAGGCTGAGCAGAGTGCTCTCTGCACAGTGCTAGTCAGTTAGTATCTGTCCCCTGTGATTGTGACTGGATGTCCCATGAAGACAACTAATCTTTTCCTAAGGGGAAAAAATGTAAACCAGTAATTCAGTGTGACAACCTCATCAAAATGATAAAATTAATTATGCCTTCAAAACTTTATGCGGTGACTGTTTTTAATAACGTGGGAGTTAGAGAATAATGTTAAAAGTTTCAACTCAAAGACCTGGTTTCCTGTGTTGGCACCAGTCCTAACACTAAATGTTAACACATTAAGCATACTTACATCTTCATTTTAAAGAGCAATTAGGAGACAGATATACTCAAACTGAAATAACATCCCGTTCCTGTGTGTGTGAACACACACAGGGTGCACTTCCGACAGAAACTCACTGTGCTTTCCCTGCGTCCTTAAGGACTTCTCCATTTGCACAAGTCCACTGAATTCTCAACTACATTGCAGCAGCTGACAGCTTTTCAGCCTACACACACAGCTCAAACAAACAAATCTTCAAAGAATGGTGCAAGGTGGCACTAAAAATGAGCATCTTACTCTTGTCCTGTCCTACCAAGCACATCTCCAAGGTCAGAAGCTCACAGCAGAATGTAGCAAAAGCACCGGCTGTATGAATTAGACCATTCATTTCCCTGAACAGCTTTAACTATCTGAGGATACACTCCAGATGGAGAACAAGTTACATTACTCTAAACATGTTCACCATGGATTAAGCTAAGGCAGTCCAGACTAGGCTGGCTAAGAACGCAAAGCTCCAGACCTCAGCTGATGAGTAGGAACTCTTACTGTAACTCACTGCAACTTGGTCACCTCTACCCCAGAATAGTCTCCAGCTCTCTGCAACTAAACTATCCTGACTGCAAACTTCGATTATCAGCAACAGCCCAAAATAGGAAGGCATCCCCGCACAAGAGGGTGGTTTGGCCACGAAGTGTTAATGCAGTAGCTAATCCCTATTCCTACAGTGTGTAGTAGTGTTGACTTCAGCAGTTCAACTGCTAAGGGAGAACACATCTTTCAGGCTCAGTCCCCAGTGAATAAAAAGTTTCTAACAAAATCTGACAGCTGTTCAAAGCCTACATGAATGAAAAGAGGATTTAAATCTAAAACTCCATAAGCAAGCATCCCCATTGCTCAAATCAGTCCTTAAACTTCTGCACAACGAAATGTCAAGGACCAGGAAAACAGTAGCTATGGAGAGAAGGGAATCTCCACCATGGCCCCTCTCTACCAGGGCAGAGCTCTAGAGCAGCACAGGAGACCAGGATTTACAGAATCTGCACAGGACCGCATAAGCGGGCGGGACTTCTCCTCCATGGCATTAACTTGACATAGCTCACCAGCATGAGACATTTCTACATAAAAAAAAGCAACAAACAGGAAAAGATTTTGCAGTCGAATAAGGGGTGAAAATGATGAATACTAACTCTCAGCTGATGTATGTACACCCAAAAATCATATCCAAAACTCTTCCCAAGAGGGGGAATTTCAGGTCTTGTAGGGTGTGACTCTCCAAGGTTTGGCAAAGCCACTTATAACCTCACCAAAGTTCAATTTGACTAAGAATGTTTACAAGCACAAAAACTAGGCCAAATTGAGAATGTAAATATTTGGATTCAGTTCCCCAAATTTGTCTCTATCTGCACTGCCAACTAAATCCCAACTGCAGACCAAAAAATCCGAAAAGCAACAGTTGCACACACTTTACAGCACACAGACAAAACTAACACACGTGGCACTCAGCAATAGGAAAAGAAAAAGAAAAAAAAGGAAAAATCCCAAATTCTTAATCTAAACTAAACTTATTCTAAACAAGACATCAATGAAGTTTGGACCAAAAATCAACTCCGCTATCATTTGGTACATTTTGAAAGTCTGATCAGTCCAGATGTTGGTCCTCTGCCCTGCTGGAGCCTGGGTTACATTAAACATAGCTAGATTACTCAAGACCTCATAGACAATATGATGTCTGTAGCACACAGTGGTAACTTTGACCTAAAACACATTCTTTTAAGCCATCCAAAGCAAGGACTTCCATTTCTCAGGCAGATGAACTGAAGAAAGACTTCTCTGGATTCACAGTCATTTATTAGGCAACCTCAACCCCATATTCAGAACTGATTTAGGATCTCAAATCACCTGGAGTTCTCAACACACATGTTCTTTTCTAGTTTTACCCCTGTTCTTTTAGGTATAGACAAGGATGGCAACCATGGATCCATTCAAGAGACTTTTGAACTCCCACAAACACAGATCCCAAGGGATACACCATATTATCAGCTGCCAGTTCCCAGCCACGCTCCCAAAGTGTTAAATGCCTTTCAGTCCCACATGTCCATTGCAGATAGTCACTAGAGGAAATCAGAAAGGCAAGGGTGTCATTAAGACCAGGATTTTTGTTGTTGTTGCTGTTGTATGATAAGAATTTGGGCCTCCTCACTCCCACTACTGTAAACTAACAAAAAAAAAATCCATCCTTTCCCTCTTCAGTTAAGTGGGAAAAGCATGAATCTTTTGCTTTACTCAGCTGGGGGAAACTTGGGTTTGCTTTCCAGTTAAAAGCAGGCTCTTCAGCGTACTTCACAGTGACCTCTTCACAAGGGGCTTGTATCATTTCTTTAAATGCCCCTACACTAAAAATAGTCCTGCTTCCTAAACATGAGTGTTTAGCAGTTCCAGGCATTCTGAGATCCTGCATACCACTTTAATTTTTTTTTAACTGGCAACATTTATTTAACCAGCAATTAAAAAAAGGAGGCCCAGCCGCCCCAGTGATTCTTCCCAGAGGGTCTTAGATGTTTATGAAACACAATGAAAACAATAAAGTGGATAAAATCATGCTATTCCATCAAGTCCTTGGCAAGACTTCCCAACCAAGAATTAATTGGCATGGTATGTTACAGTCAACAGATTACACAATGGTTTACAGGGTCACCAATAATAAGGGGTCACACACTCCTTAAAGAGCTACAGTGTACCTTAAGTCACTTGCTTGAACGGAAAGAGCAATACTTGATCCTGAGCTTCTTGGAGCACATTCTGGCAGCCACAGCACAAACATGCTGCAGGGGTAGGAGAGGACAGAAGGCACCTCTCCCCCTCCCCTGAGCCAGGAAAGGCAGTGACTATGCTGCACAAGCTGGCTGGGGGAGTTTAGCACCCTGAAGGAAGCAGCAGAAAGCCAGGCCAGGCAGGGCTCTCTTATTTCTGCGCACAAGAGGAGAACACATGCTACATACTTTTAGGAGCAGGACAGTCTCCATGCCCCAGTGAGGCCCAGCACCACCATCCCTACCACCTCTTCCCAAAAGCCTCTTTCCTCACTCCATACTCTCCGAGGATACCAGTTCCACCCCAGAAGCAAGTATCAATTCCATGTCTGTCTAGTCACTCTTAACAGTGGATAGACTGTAGCTAACTTTAAAAGGTGCTTGACTATACTCGTGGTAACTTGATGAAGTCATCACCATTGCTTTAAATGTGTTGCAGTTTTACTTTAAATAACTAAACTTAAAGCAATGAATGGTCAAACTCATAAATCTTACTCTTATATGTCAACTTGGTAACAGACTTCCACTATGTCACATGCATCACCTGATCACCACAATGAAACTTAAATTTCGGTGCTCCTAAAACATAAATTATTTCCTCAAATCTCACCTTAAATGCATGACACTCCTACCTTTGCCCTTTTAACTTACCCTTCCACTATATGGAATATTTTCATCCACCAACTATAAATTAATCATGTATAAACAAAACATTCTTAAGTCTTAAAGTCAAATCAACCTCCCTTTAACTCATCCTATCATCAGAGATCAGACTACAACTAACAGTTTCATCCTTCATCTTCCACAGGTTTTGAGCAGTCTAGATATTTTTATTGGATTAGTTAATATATGTCTGAAGTTAATGTCTGACTAGCCAGCATAAAAATGAAAGAAAACCTATTCCCCAAGTCAGTGCAGGGTGTAGAAAACACTACTACTGGCATACTCCACACAATAATACTACACACCCGGCTTCATTCAACTTGACCACTAAATTCAGAGTACATTGGACTGATAAAACTGGAGCAAACACAAGAAAGCCCTCTCGTATGTAACCGCTGCTCTTTGATTGCAGTGACCTTAGTAACGCAAACGTCTGGTACCAAGCCAAGAGCAGGACATCTGATTTTCCCACCAAGTGAACTGCTGCAGAACTCCCTTAGCTCTTCAGCCAAATCTGTCCTGGGATACTGAAGTCTTCCGCCGGAGTCCAGGTGGCTCCTCTACTCTTTTCAACACGCACGCAAACACCGCAGCCGGCTGGACCGACGATGCGAGCGGGCATTGGAAGGGAAGTGCCGCAGCTCCCCGTCTCCCCCAGCTTAGAGCCCCACGCTCGGCGCGCTGGCTCCCCGGTCGGGATGGAGTTACCCCGGTCCAGCCGAAGTGGTCCCGCGGGCTCTGTGCCTCCGCGGTGCCTCTGCCCTCGCCACCCACGTAAAAAGCAGCGTCCCGCGAGGCACGGCGGTGGCACCAGCGCGGGAGCACCGAGTCCCCGCTCCGCCCGTGCGCAAGGATCCCCCGCCCATCTGCGCTCCCCCGGGGTAGGGCAGGGTCCCGCAAGGATCGCGGGGCCAGCCCGCACCGGCACGGCCTCCGGCGGCTCCGCTGCCGCGGAGGCTCCGCGGTCCGGGGACCCGCAGCGCCCGGCGAGCCCCCGCCGCCGCCGCGCATCCCCGGCCCGCCCCGCTCGCGGGAGGCTCTCGCCGCGCACGGACGGCCACCCGGAGCACGAGCGATCGTTTCTCCCCCCAGTCCCGCTCCCCTGCCCTGGTCCCCAGAGGCGACCACCGCCCGGCAGCGCGGCTCCCCGGCCCTTACCGAGGTGCGCAGGGATGCGCTCCCTCCGCCGGCAGCCCCCGTCCCGCAGCCCGGGCGATTGTAGCTTTTTTGGAGAAGCTGGGAAGAGGGAAAGAAAGGGGGGAGGGAAGGGGGTGGGAAGGGACTGAGATCGAGGGAGAGAGAAGTATGCAAAGGCAGGAAGTGGAGACGGCCACGGCCAGTGCGGGAGATTAATGGGAACCAGTCACCCGGCAGCCAACAAAGAAACCTGCTCCCCCAGCGCAGCGCAGCGCAGCCCGGCCCGGGCTGCAGCCCCGGGCTGCCGAGCCACCACTCCCGCCGGCAGCGCTCGGCCCCGGCCCCGCGGAGGGGTGGGCGCCGCCCTCCCCCAGCCCCAAACCCGAGTCCCGGACAGGCGGGAGGGAGGGGAGCAGCCAGGCAGGGCCGGCCGGTCGGCGGGGAGATGCGATGGGCACAGGAGGAGGAGGAGGGGAGGACTGAGCCCCCCAGCTGACAGCCTTCCTCCTCGCTGTACCCCGGAGGGGCGATACCGCTTGGTTTTTATTTAAAACACGACGAGCGCTGAGCTCCTCTCGGCGCGGAGCCGCTTGCGGGGCAGAGCGGAAGGAAGGAGGAGTGGGGGGAGCGCGCTTCCTGCGCCAGGCGAGGGGCAGATGGCTCCCACCAGGGAGCTGCGAACCAGGGAGCTGCCGGGCCTTTCCCGAGCTCCGTGGGGTAGCTCCCACTAAAACAGCACCTGTGGACAATGAGGGAGGCAGAGGCGTGCCTCTGAACTTCACGCCGGGTACCTCGGTTCAGATCCAGCCTCCTGGGAGCAGCTCCTGGCAGCAATGCGGAATGCTCTGCTCCCTGGGCAGCGGAGCCCGAGGTGTCCCGCTCGCTGGCACGGCCCCGCCACGGCCCCCCAGGGCATCGTGCGTACCAGGGGTGAAGAAAGTCCCTGCATGGCATATTCTCCACGCAGGCCATCAACAGCCCCGTGCCGGCCACCTCCCTGGCACACGTGTCCACGGCTTCAGATGGCTTGGCAGATGAGAAACCTACCCAAAACGTTTGATAGAAAATAATACAGAAGAGGCAGGATGCTAACTGTTAGCAGGACCATGAATATAGCAAAATACAGAGACTGCTTCTAGATCTTGAAGTATTATGTAGGCATTTATAAAACAAGTCACTTCACAATAGATTAACCAAATGATACTAGGTACAGAAGAAAAATAAAGAGCAACATGTGTGTTCTGCAACTTGAAATAAAAATTCCAGCACTACACATTTCTGGAAATTTTAAGCACTTGCTGACTTTCTTTCCTGTGACTGAAATGGAAGCAAAATGGTATTCAGCATTAGGCAAATGCTCATGAGCTTTCCTACACAGGGATACTTCTCTGAACCCAGAACCAAGTGCTCAGGATAAACTATTCTTGGCTTTTGCCACCTCACCAGCAAAATGAAATACATTGTCTTCAGATATTCTGATCCATCATCCCACACAACAAGGAATCTGGTGGAAATGCCCAGCATTTCACAAACCTCCATTATATTTCAAAAGAATGCATGTTCAGGAAATAAGGGTAACTCTCATCTGGATTCTGATGTGAATGTGTGTTTCAGAGCAAAAGCTATTTCAGCTGTCAGCCTTCTTGGGACAGATGTATTTACTCAGCTGCAAAAGGAGTACTGTGTCACCAAACATCAAAAAATGGTGGGAGTTTAAATTTCAACACAACAGGAATAATTTACCTCCTGAACAACAAGCTACTGCTACAAGTACCTGGCAGGAATAAAAAATGAACACAGCTTTCTCTCCCTGTTATGAAAACTACATAGGAGGGCCTTTCCAAGTATATTTCACAAGAGCAGCAACATAGCAAACCCACTCACCTCTCCAGGAGACCATTACTAGCAAGGCATGATGCAAACAAAGATGTTCAACTTCCAATTAAGCAGGAAGCAGTCTGTTCTGGCTGTTTCTCCACCACATCAAACACACTAACATTGCTTTTATCAAATATTATTCTTCTCCCCCATTTATGTTGCGTTCAGTACCCCAGACCTCAAGCACTCCAGCAACTTGCCTAAATTTTCTTTTGAGTACAGGAGACCAAACTTAAAGTTAAGCTGGATTTGAGCACTGAATGGGGGCTTTCTATGTTTTAATGAACAAGCAGCCTGTGAAGGGCTTGTTTATTACGGGGGCTGGCTGCTGCTCTGGTTAAGCAACTGGAAGATGACAACAAAATGTAAACTAGGAGAGGATTATTTTTCTTGTTTACCAAAGAGATTACAACTAGCAAAGCTCTCAACAAGAATGAAGGACTTGAAGGATCAGGGCCTCCATGTTAACCTTGGCCATACTGCACGTAAAGAAAGTTTCTGTGCTTGTTTTGCCCTTCCTACCGTCACCTCGGTGCACACGAGGTTAGCGAAGGCTCGAAGTGGCTCTACTCACACATAGCCACAGCCACGTCCCAAGCCGCTCCGGTCACTCCGAGCGGTGACTGCAGCCTGGCAGTGCCCTCCTGGGACAGACCCGGCTCCCAGGGAGCGAACCGGCGCGTTTGGCAAATCCTGCTGGCAGTGGGCCCAGGCTCTGCGTGGGCTCCCTCACCGGCCCGGGCGAACGGGCTTTCCTTTGGGGAGCGGGTGCCGCGAGTGTGCAGCTCTGCCCTCTGACCCACACCCCGTCACTCGGCCAGCCATCGCCACCTACTGTCACTGTTATCTCGTACCGCAAAACTTTTTAAAAAAAGACACGCGGGGAGCACCGCTTTCCGCTAGAGACCACGGCGCACGGCGGGGCTGGGCACCTCCAGCTTCTCCCGGCTCTTGCCCGTTGTCGCACGGCAGGGACAGCCGGGGGGCAGCACCCAGGCACATCACTGACCCTTTCACGGAAAGCCTGTCCGGACGCGCGTCTCCTGCATTACCTCGGGGCAGGGCGCGGGCGTAAGGGAGAAACAAAGACAGTCCCCAGCCCTGCGCGGGGCCGCATCCCGGCGGGGGCTGCCCCGGTGCCCCGGGCCGGGGGGGGGCCGGGGCGGGGTGAGGGCGGGGGCGGGGGCGCCCCCCAGAGGCGGCTGGGGCGGGGCGGGGGCGGGGCGGCGCGTGCGCAGTGCGGCGGCGGCGGCGGCGGGATGGAGATGGCGCGCGGGAGGCGCTCGGCGGGGCTGGCGCGCGATGTGCTGGAGCGCTCGCGGCGGCGCGCGGCGGGAGCGGCCCCGGTCAGTGCCGCGCGCACACCCGCGGGCACGCGTGGATGTGGGTGTGGGTGTGGGTGTGGTTGTGGATAGATGCATCCGGACACATCTCCGTACGGGCCGCGGGCCCTCCCGAACACACCGCCGCCACCCTCTAAGCGACGGGCAGCACGCTGAGTGACCGGGAATGTCTCTCGTTGCAGGACGAAGACCGGGAACGCCTGAGTGCAGCGTTCGCTTCGCTTGTGAAGGTGATGAGGGGAGTCTCAAAGGAATGCGAGGTGAGGGGTCACCCCCAGACCCGGCCAAAGGGGAATGTTCATGATGTGCCTTGCCAGAGGCCTCTTGGCACTGCTTTTACTGCAAAAGTTAGACTTCAGGGTCGCTCATTGTATGGCAAGGGTGCAGCCAGTGAGCCTGTGATGCCGGCCGAGATGAAGAAATTTGGGGCATTCAGCATCATGTGGCAGGGTACATTTCACCGGTGCTGTCCTGACCAGCTGAGCTGGTACCACCTTGGCTGATAAACACCACTATCAGCATTTTCTATAGACAGTACCGGTAGCCAGGTACAGATTTTAGCAGAAGATTTCTCTATTTCTTGGTGGAAAGGCAGTATAGTTAGAGAGACAGAAATGTCAGTGACATCGCAAATTACATTGTGTCACAAGGTATGGAATGTTTCCAGTGCTCCAAAGTATCTCTGCTGGGCAATGGCCTTACGACATAGTAACCCTTTGTTGTCATCAGGGGAACAGGAGCCACTCATGCTGGCTGACAGCCTGCTCTGGCTGGTGGAAATAAGGGAGAGTTTGAATCTCAAGTGAAGAGATGCTTTGTGTCCTTTGTGTTTGTTTTGAATTTAGAGTTACCCTCTCCCCCCCCAGTATTGCTGTTGTGATTTAACCCCAGCCAGCAACTAAGTGCCATACAGCTCACTGCCTTCGTGCCCACCTCCCCTGGCGGGATGGGGAGGAGAATCTGGAGAAAATAAAACTCGTGGGTTGAGATAAGAACAGTTTAATAATTGAAACAAAGCAAAATATGATAATAGTAATGATAACATCAAGAATAATTGTAATGAAAGGGGGAGAGAGAAATAAAACCCAAGGAGAACAAGTGATGCACGATACAGTTGCTCACCACTCACTGACCAGTGCCCAGCCGGTCCCTGAAGGGAAGTCAGCCCCCAGGACAACTCTCCCAGTTTATATACATGACATTCTATGGTATGGAATTTCCTTTTGGCTAGTTTGGGTCAGCTGTCACAGCCCTGCTCCTTCCCAGCTTTTTGTGCACCTCCCCACTGGCAGAGCGTGAGAAAAGTCCTTGACTTAGGGTGAGCACTACTCAACAACAACCAAAACATCAGTTTGTTATCGACACTGTACTTGTACTAAGTCCAAAACACAGCACTGTGCCAACTGCTAGGAGGAAAACTAGCTCTATCCCAGACAAAACCAGGTCAAACTAGATTTCGGATGTTGCTACCGGATTAGGAGCGTGGGCTCAGTTCTTTGTTTGAGATGAGTAGAAATTGAGAGGTACAGATGCACAGCTCCACTGTTCTCATGCTGGCTCCGGCTGGCAGGTGTCATTGCTCTGCTGGGTGGGCAGACTGGGAGCCACCTCTGCCAGCCCATCCTTGTGAACACAGCCCTGCAGCCCAGCTACTGCACTGAAGGCTCTGAGAATTCCGTAGCAGTTTGTGCCCTTCGGGACCTGTTACCATAACACAGCAGGGAGCTCACTGCCTGCAGGGCTAATACAGAGCCTAAGTCTGCAATTAAATTAGAGAAAACAGTACTTCAACACAACAAGTGATTAGCTCTTAAGCAACTCCTTTATCATTTCAAAGCACTAAGTACACAGTAACCAGTTAATCCTAAAACAACTGAGGCAGAATAGAGTTTTTTAGACAAGGTGAAACAAAGTGTAGAGAGAGGCTCGTCCTTATCAGTGACTTGGCAGTGCTAAGTTTACAGTGGGACTCTATGATCCTAAGGTTGTTTTCCAACCTAAATTATTCTGTTGGTCTATCTTGTGCCCTGTTAAGAGTATTAGAGTTGGAACAAGCAGTGGATGACTTCCACATTTATGCATCAGCCAAGACAGTACTGCTTCAGTCATTTCTGTAGAGAAAAAGAGTCACAAAAAGGGATAATTGTCAGACCCATAAGTTCGCAGATAAAGTTTACAAAGTGCAAATAAAAATCCACAGCTGAACATAACCATTTAGGCACTTGAATGCAAACAATTAAAAATTGTAGTTTAAGATGAGATGTTTGGGGTTACTGTGGGACCAAAATTTACCCACTTCTCACCAAAAGTTGGATTTCATTTCTTTGTTCTGTGCCACCATGTAAAAGAGATGCTCTGTGAAGCATTATGCACCAGGTGAGAGCATTTGATGTATTTTGTACCTCTGCAGAAACTGCAATACAAGCAACCAGATCTGTTGATTTGTGCATGAGCTCAAGGAATAAAGCACAGCAGTAGATTGGAAAATAAGAATTGCTATTTGCCTTATTTTTGTTACATTTAGTCTTGACAGTCAGGGACAAGAAAAACATAAGTGGAATAAGAGATATTTTGGCACTTCTTGGTCCCTATGATCAAAAAGGTAGCCTTGGGAGGAGCTCTGTGGTGACAACAGATGGCAGCAGAACTGTACTCAAGAGTTTAATTTGCAGTGAGGAAGATGCCAGTACGTCTGCAGTAGAACCAGAAGAGGGCTGCTGTGGGCTTAAATACACTTCTCAAAACTGCTGTGCAAATGGTACCAGCCTTGAGGACAACTTCAGCTTCTTTACTGACTCATTTTTCAGTATTACTGTGTTCTGCTTTTAGAGCACTGCTGCAGCACATGCCCTGCAGAACCAGTCTTCACTGACTGGGTTGCAGAGCACCTGGCTTGCATATATGTCCTCTTAAGGACCCATAAACTATGCCTTCTTCCACCAGGGCTTTTCCTGACCAGCCTGATCAGGCAGGTATTTCCAGAGTATTCCTTCTGACATTCCTTCATGAATTCAGTTCTGAGGTGTCAGAGTCCCTGCCCTACATATTGTGTCTGGAAACAGGCATCTAAAATCAGGCCTGTCTGATAGTCTTGTACCAGAAGGCAGGTGTCCTTTGGAGATACAGGCATTGTTTTCTCCCTCACAGAGAACAAACCAGCCAATTAACACACAGCATCATTATCTGTGT
Source organism: Lycocorax pyrrhopterus obiensis (assembly GCA_014706295.1). Taxonomy (NCBI): domain Eukaryota; kingdom Metazoa; phylum Chordata; class Aves; order Passeriformes; family Paradisaeidae; genus Lycocorax; species Lycocorax pyrrhopterus. The sequence continues at coordinate 9,320,771 of JACSVZ010000007.1, read as the reverse complement.
ATTTCCACTTTCAACTGCAAATCTTCAGTAGCTGCAAGTACGGTTTGATGCCTCCCACATCATGTTTTCTGTTGATGTCCAGAATTACTACGGTTCTGCGGCAGTCCACAAGTGCAAAGAGCATGAAATCAAACACTTCTGCAAATACCATGGCAAGAAAGTAGAAAGAAAGATGGAGTCCACAGGAGAAGAGGTAAGTGGGTACTTTTGGTTTTGATGAAAGGTTATTCCTTCCCTTGCTGTGGGGCAGTTGTTATCCACCTGATCTCTGTGACACTCACACTCATGTATGTAGGTTGACCTTATGGACTTAGAAACACCTGGACTGATCCAAGCCTTGTGTTGGGTTGGGGGAAGGCAGAGTAACTTCTTGTGGCACCAGTAAGTGTCCTATCAGTCCTTTTGTGGAGGGGAAAATTTCGTGCAGCTAAAGCATCCACACACTTGGGCTGGATTTGCCTTGTGTGCTGGATCATTAGAAAATATCTTTTTCTTTCCAGAGGACTGAAGGTTCCAGAGCACCCAGCCAAGCTCCCACTTGCCAGCAATGTGTAAGTGTCTAGAATACTTTGGTTTTAAGTGGAGGTATTTGACAGCATTTGTTTTATCATTTTGCATCAAGCTGTTTAAAAATTGTGACAGATGTGGAGACCTTGATGGCACAGAAGATTAACCAGTGGTGCATTCACAATCATAATATATGTATAGGCAGTCGAATGGGCATACAGAGACTTGCACAATTAGTTAGAAACCAGATTGTGGCATTCTTGCACTTGGTCCTCCCACAGGCTTTCTGAAGACTCGTGTGCCTCAAGGAGAAGAAAACTTTTTATTTTTCAAAGCCTAACACCTCAGCAAATCAATTTCAGGAACTTCTAAGCCACAAAAGATGAGAAACATGGAATCTGTACCACAGTATAAATTAGTCGGAGCACCCTTGGTAAAGGGAATGTTTCCCAGGTTTATGTTCAAAACTGTCTAGGTTGGTAACTTCCAGTTTTGTGAGACATAGATTACAGCACAGTGATTACTTCCACTGATTGAAACATTAGCTGAAATACTTTGAGTATGGCACTTGCTAATTTTTGTACTGACAGAAACATTTTACAGTTTTGTTCACGCTGCCTTGTATATATTTAGAAAAATCTTAGTGCGTTTATATAACAGCTGAAATGTAATTTTTTTACCCAAAAACAAAATTTTTATTTTTTTGGGAAATCTGACTAACCAGTAATGTAGCTTTTTTTTTTCCTTAAAGCCCAGAAGACCTTCCAAAGACTTCTACATTGAAGTTTCTCCTGGCGTCTATTCTGTCACAGCAATGTCAGAGGACATGGTGGAACAAACCCACATAGTAGATGTCATTGCAGGACAAAGTATTGATTTAACTTTTGTTCTGTGATATTTGTTGTTTCCTGGCAGTAGCAGGAATAAAACATGAGGTTCTTTTTAATGCAAGTAATGAACTATAAATATCTTTTTCTTGTTTGCACTTTAATAGTAGCTTCCTCTTTGGGACTCCATTTTCATGGCCTGTATATTTGTTTTCTACTTAATGCAATTATATGTAGCCCACTTTGTACACTGATTTTTATAAATGTTTGTACATTGTGTGCCTTTTAAATCCAATTATGTCACAGTGTAATTCCAGATTCTTCTGCTCTAAACAATTAAAGATACAATCAGTGGAATAAAATACATGATCAAGCCTTTGTGATGACAGCTTCTTTTGTATTATCCTCAGACAGAACCCCCGTGTCACAGTGTTGACCAGCGAGAGCATGATCCATGTGGTATGAATATGGATGTACATTAGCTTCTGTAGGCTGGCACTGATTTTAGAGCAGCTGCCTCACAAGCCACTCTATCTGTACTTCTACTAGTCTGGGAAAGAAATGCAAATGGAATTCACTACCGAGAACCTCAACTCAGAAACGTGCTAAATACGTGTCAGGTGTTCAGTACAGGCACATGAACTATTGATTCAAGTCCTGTCTCTTTGCAGGCTTTGCAGACCAGGCTAAACCCCTTTTCTGTGGGCTGGGGGGTACCCTGAGTTATCCTATTTACTGCTGAGCAACTGCACACTGCAGCTTATGACCAAGTTCATATGCCTTAAACATGAGCAGTCCCACTAACAAAACTCCCTGGATGCTTAACTTTCCCAAAGGACCAGATTCCACATCTAGAATTAATGATGTGATCTATATAGACCTGTCATCTTTTTGTAGCTGATAATATTAAGGTTTCAGATCATTTTCATCAGAATATAAAAATCAGTGGCTTGAATGCTAATCATTTTGTTGTTTGTATCTACAGTAGCAGGTCCTTTAGCCTCTGGCTACTTTTGCTTCTGCTTTAATCCTGAAAAAAGTACTTTCAGCTGTCAGCTTGTATTGTTTCTCCATTCCTTCTGGCTTTCTACAAACAGAAAGTGCTTTGCTGAATTTCTGTGGCTCACTCCAGAGAATAGACAAATTGGAGGTTTATTGGACTCTTGCTGTGCATCTGTTCAGGCTTTTAGTGCTCATACTAGTTCATCTGATCTCTCCAGAATTGTAAAGTCAAGTCCAAATAGTTAGGAATTTGATGTAGCACCTTGGAGTAAAGAATGAGTTTGATGTGAGTGAAAATAGAGTTCCTCACTTATTAAAATTATATAGTCATCCATAAAGATATTGTACTGAGACAGTACCTAAATCAGAACTTGATTTGCTTAATAAATGTAACACTGATATAGTAGAAGCAGTTTACCTGGAGTTTCAGCCCCTGAACCTGATCAGTTGTACATGGACTGAATTCTGGTTGATCATGTCTCTCTCTGCTTTGTTGCAAGTGAGCTCTGACAAGGTCTATAACATCAGGTTTGTCATCTCCAGCACAAGTCACTTTACATTTATCATCTGATGCTGCTTTATATCTTTGTTTTTCTGATGCTGCAAAGCCTTCTTCCTGGAGGACAGAAAACAAATCCCTCAGAAGTCTGGTCTAAAAAAAGCATCAGTCTCTTTGTTAACTGCTGCTTTCCTGGCTGTACCTCTGCCTCACAGAGCTTTAATAATGCTCTATTTTCTGTGCTAGTACAAACTCTGCTGCTGAAACACACAATTGGACAGTAAGAACAAAGGTTTTTCAGAAGCTGTTGGGCTTTGATTAAAAACTTTTATACTTCAGAAGTCAGGAGGATTTTGTTGACTGCAGTGAGAGGACATCAGCCGCCCAGAGAGCACCTCTGGGAAGCCTGTCCTCTAACTCCACTTGTTTGCTGCAAGCCACTTCTGATGCAGCCTGTATCATGTGATAAAACTGCTTCAGCTATCTCAGAGTAGCAATGCATCTTCTGGGTTTAAAATCACCAAGGGCTATTTTACAGGAACAAAAGTATGTCATTATACCGTGTATTACCACATTGCATCCACTACTGTGATTCATGCTGCTGCTTTGGGGCTGCAACAAAACAATTCTGTTTTCTTACTAGTTTTACCAAAAGGCAACTCATGTCACTTCAGTGCACAGCTCTGACACTGCTAACATAGAGCTTGCCTGCCTGGAGCTCCATGCTGGCCTGAAAATTCCTAGGAAATCAATTACAAAGGTGTGTAGTTATGTAACTATGATTATTTAAACAATAAAGTAGAATCGAAATAGAAAGTAGGAACCATGCAGTTGCTAAGTTGGTAGGCATCTGCCTAAAGTGAATGCATATAATTGTGAGAATACAAGATGTATTTCAGTATATTCTCTGTTCACCAAGTCATGTTATTCATGGATTCATCTCTAAAAACGCAAGTTTAGAACGTTTCAAGTTTTACTTTGCAGTCAGCTCACAGTAGGAGGAGCGTGAAGGTACAGAGGAGCTAATATTTGATTTCATGTCTATAATTTATTAATTGTACCCCTGATGCTCTTGTGCAGAGCACTGTTCTGTTGATCCTGACATTCTCTTTCATCTTCCCCTTCTTCCTGTAATTTTTTCTTCCTCATTTCTGTGTTTACTTTTTTTATCATTCATGTTCTGATTTTTTTTCCCTAGTTTTTCTAAAGCACAAGGGAAACCAGGCCTACAAAACAGGGTAGTGATGTTGTTCTAGCTGTGACACAGTCTGCTTACTCTGTATCCCCCAGCTTCACGGTAGGGATCTGCTGTTTAAACTGGTGGCTTCTAGTGGGGGAGTAAGAGAAAAAACTCAGCAAAGACTGTTTACTAAAGAACCTGCTTTTACCTCTCGGAGACAGAGACTGTGACTATCACAATTTGATTGGCAGAGCTCAGCACCTTTCCATGGGTTCAACATAGGAGTTCATTGGGTAGATGTCAATGGGCATTTGGCAGCTTTCTGAATTGAAATCTGCATTACTGAATGCTCACATGGCTACTGACAATTGTTTCTATTTTACCGAGTAGCTTCATCCCTTCCTTAGGGCTTGGGATTTTTGTTTTGGTTTCATTACTGGAGAACTTTCCTACCTATCACAAAACTGGTGGATGGCCTTAGGAAGCAGTTAAGTTACAAACAATGTGTTTTTCTTGCCAGGTTCCAGACCATTAACAAGAATATTTTTTCTATTCAAACAAACCTCCTGCTTACATAACTACAGTATTAATACAGATTACCTTACCCTCAATGATGGCTTGAAATCTTGGTCTCTTAGGATTTCTTTCACTGTGAGTTGCCCTCTGGGAGTCTGTTTGATGGTTTCAAACATTGCACTCTGATTAGCTAGGGCCACACTGGATGTGTCCCCAGTGGAGATGGCTTTGGATTCCAGCTGGCCCTTTGTACATGTGCTGCTACAACTTCCAGGTCCTAGGAAGGAGTAAAATTGAATCTAAGAGTGAAACCAGAACTGAAATGGAGAAACATTCATTTCAGAGGAGAGAAAAATGCACTTTAAGCCTGAAAGGAATTCTTTCAGATTATTCTGCATGGATGAGCTATGCAGAATGCAGGTTAATGAAGATGTTAGCATCATAAAAGGCATAGGGAAATGACAGGAAACAGAGAGGAATATCTGTACTTCCAAATGAAATTAATTGTTCTGGTAGTTTTCCATGGGATGAGTTGCCGAAGGAAGAGCCAGATGAGGCAGCAGAAACATTGGAGAGGGGGAAGAATTGTATCAGAGTCTGATATGCAAATTTACAGTATTAATACCAATAACCTGCAGGCAGGGTGACTACCCTGCCCAGAAGACCTCTGACAGCTGCTTCCCTGTGGGGCTGTTAAAAGGTACCTGAATTACTGGAATGGGACTTGTGGTGGCTTCTTTTCCAGTATTTCCCCTCAGGTCTTGCAGAATCCTTTAGCCTGGGCTTTTCGAGACAGCTGGAGCCTGTGTTAACAGCACTGTCCCCCACAGGGCTCTCAGTGGGGGATGGCTTCAGGTCCCACTCTGAGCCAGAAGAGGGGGAAGATGTTGCCACAGCTGCAGCTTCTCCTTGCTTTGTGCCTTTCAGTTCTAGAAGGCCTGGAGAGGGCTCACTGCTGGACTCTGCCTCTTCAGATTTGTCCTGAAAGACCAGAGATCTGGAGGGAAGAGGCCACCAGGCACCAGCACAGGGATGGCAGCAGCAGATGCACCTTACCCAGGCTGATAAACAGATACCACCATCACCGTGGTGGTGGAAATGTGGCCAGCAGGGAGAGCAGAGCAAGCAGTGCTTGGCAATGCTACATACAGCACAAACAGGAATCAGGGCTGGCTTAGCACTGCAGGGAAAAACACAAGAGTTGGTGTCCTGACTCGGCCTGGGCTTCACCCTGCTGGTGAAGGGCATGTGGATCATCTCCACAATCCTCTCCCACAGGCTAGGAGGGATCCACAGAGCCACACCACGGGGGAGTTTCACTTTCTTGTCATTCCAGAACTGGACCATAATTTCTTCATCTTCTGAGGCTGTTAAGAGAAAAAGTAAGCAGCCTTAAGCAGCTGGCCTGCCTGGGCAGTGCACATAGACAGATCAGGCTTTGCAGCTTTATGCACTTTCTACTCCTGTCAAAGGGCAGGATCAACTCTTGCCCCCCTCTAACACCTCACCACAATGTCACAGAGGAGGAGTGGGCAGCTTGGGCACCACCATTAAAACAACAGGCCTGGCAGCATCTTTCCTCCCAATTTGTCATCAGATGAACAAGAAAACGATGACAGAGTAATTTTTGTTGTTGCTGCCAAAGTTAGCAGTACTGCTCTGAGAATAGTATTTTGGTAAGTCAGTGGAGCTTGACTGTCAGACATGGGAAAAATGAATGAGCTGTTGAAATCTCCTACGTCTGGGTGATAAAATCACCCCCAGATGTACCATTTGGTACAAATGTGAGCATTTAAGCTCAGATGAACGCTTCCTGAAAGTTGTCTCACTTGTATCTGTCATGAAAAGGCCACAATCCTGCACATGGCAGACACAGCCTTGTCCCAGCTACACCCACGGACACAGATGATGACATTTTTATGGGTCACAACTTCCTCAGGGTCAGACTGGTGAGGTTACACACAGATATCCATCAGCAGTCCTATCAGCTCCTGCAAGCTTGGAACAGCACTAAGCTGTAGTCTGTGCACTGCTATTTCTCTGGCAGCAGCACTCTGACCAGAGTTTATCCTGACAGCCTCACTTGTGTTCCTGAGAAACAAGAGGAGGAAGAGGGCAGCACTTTTCTCACCTCGTAAGGGATCCCTTGTCTCAATGCCTGTGAGGACGGTTCCTGGGCCGTACCTGGCCCTATCTGGCTCCCAGGGTGCCAGCACTCTGTCTCCAGGGAGCAAGGAGTGCTTCATCCCGTTCACATATTCCAGGATGTCATCCTTAGCTGTTTTTTGCACACACACTGGATGCCTTCCACGTGACACAAGTGGTTTGGCAAACTCTACCAGGAACATGTCTCTTTCACTCTGTTACCAGGAACAAAATAACAATTCCACTGAAAAACAGTCCATAAAGTGCCAGGTAATGCAACTTTCACTAGCAGACCATCCTGTGCCTATATGACTAGGCCAAAACAAGCCTGAACAGCAGCAAAAGAGTGTGTGGTGTTAGTTCAGCATTGAGACAGCCAGAAAAAGCTCCGTGAGGCTCACCAGAAAGCAGGATGAGTGAAGCATATGTTCAGATTCACTCCCACTAGGATCTGTATTTTCTTTCCCAAGAGAAAAAGCTATAGACAAGTGTATTTCACAAACCCTGCTGTGTTTGCCGAGGAACAAGGAACACTGAAGCCATTCAGACCTGTTGTTCAGTCATGTCCAAGTCCTTCCCCATTACATACAACACTAGCTCTGCTTCTTGGGGGGGGGGGGTTGCTGGGAATTTTTACCTGTCAAGAGGCTTTCTATCAACAATGAGATGAGGTACTTCCCTGTTCTTGAGAAAGAATAGGCTCTTTTTTATGTTAAGTTTGAAGTGCTAACAAACCAATGAATTAAAGCTTTCACTAACCTTTCTGGAAAGACCCTGAGCCACTGGTCTGCGGCTGACTCAAGCTGGACATGTGTACATAAAACACAAACCCTTTTTCCTGTGCTGTTGATGGCTCTGTGTCTACACAAAACAGCAGCCCCTATGCTGCTGGCAGCAGCACCCTGGCTGGCTGAGCCTGGCTCAGTGCCCAGCACCAGCACAAGCACAGGGCTGCTCAGGCACCTGCTGGCCTGGTGATCCATTCTCCAATCTCATCAGCTGAGCCAAAAACTGCTACACTGAGCTCAGGTGGTGTGTGAGGACTGATCCCTATTACACATCCCCTCAGCTACCACACAGCAACCATCACTCACCTCTATCTCCTCTTTTACTGTACCATGGTAATAAAATCCATCTTGCTCCCCTCTCACCAGCACAGGCACGTTGCTGTCTATGCCCCCCAATCCCCCCAATCTCTTCCATGCTGGGCCTGGGGAGGGGAGGCAGTGGCTAATCCATTGGCACCTCGAAGAAAAGAAAATGGGTCAGCCCAGAAAGAAATAGATTCTGTAGGTCATGAAAAAAATAATCACGTAAGATTTAAGAACTGGAACGCTCCACCTCATTTTGTAGCACTCCCACAGGCCAAATTGTGTGGGAAGAAACAGAAAACTCGCTTGTGCTGGGATAATTCCTTGATTTTGCGAAAAACACGTCAGTGCCTGCTTTTACTCAGATTTCTTTGCTTTTGGGTTTACAGGAAGTGAGCTAGGGGCATGCTGGAATCCTGGGCCAGCATTACCTGCACCAGCCCCTTGGCTGTTTACACGGTAAGACAATGCAACCCTTCAGATCAGGAGAAAGGATCCATCTCCAATAGGTGCACTCCAGAGTGCTGGAGCTGATGGTTTACACTGGAGCATTCAGGGAACAGCAAAGCAGAGAAGTAAACAACAAAGCTGTGGTTGATGACAGGTTCTAGTTCAGAACTGGGAAAATCATCCCCTGTCACAAAGCATTAGAAACATTTCATGGAAGATGGATGCTAATGCAAAATGCTTTTATTTATCCCAATAATATTAAAGGAATGTTTCTTTGAGAAGAGGCTTACTCAGGCTTTGCTCTTCATAATCTCCAAGGTAGCAAATTACTTTAGTTAATACATCTAAAAAACTGCCAGTGCAGGGGTGGGAAAGCTCAAATGATGTTCAAGCTGCTAATTTATTAATCTGACACAAGCCTGGTTTATCCTAATAGATACCATGGAAAAAAACAAATCACAGACTTAAACAGGAACTTGATTTTACCTCTGGGGGGTGAAGGGCTCAGCAATCCAGGCAGGGTACACGACAAAAGAGCTCCTGCAGCAGGGATTAACCGTAGATATGGCACTGGAACATGAGAACTTGCCCAGAGCTGGCCTCACGCTGCAATACCTCTGACCCCTGGGCAGGGACCCTTCCAAACGAGCCATTCTTGGAAAAGCTGCTGCCTGCAGGACTCGGTCGTGATCTGTTGGACGAAAAGAGACAATGTACTGACATTTCTAACACAAGCAAGTGCTGTCCAGTGTACCTCAAGAACCCATTAATTTTGATTAATTGTTTATTTTTGTTTAAAAACACTGAATTCAAAATATTCAGACTGGCCTTTGGCCAGCTGAACCCACATCACTGACTTCAGTTATCTTCACTCACCCAAAAAAGGAAAAAGGGCAGAAACACCCAAGGAAACTACACATGCTGTGCAAATCCCCAGGAAAATAGTAACTTTCACCTCCCTCCAACATTTGTTTCCCTTTGTAACACCCAGCTCTCTTTTCTTATACCTACATTCTTCCTTTGAAGCTTTCCTGTACACATACCCAGCCAAACCTTCCCTGTTTTACAAGCTGAGACAGAAATTACAGCTGAAGTTGACAAGCTGAGTAAACGTGACAGGTTTTGAACTTAATGTTAGATCACATTTTCCTGTTATTTATTTATAGTGATGTATTAAGAGGAAATATTTTGATCTTTCAGCTGTCCTGTCATGTTTTATTAACAGTAGGATTACGGCTTGCAACAAGAAAGAATGAGATGCTCAGATGTGACAAGTGATAACTATTCAGAGGCTGTCACAGTAAGATCAATGATGTGATGCTATCTCTGGTAATTTCAAAAGATGTAGTAGACTACCTTCCATTAATATTTTCTTTTTAAATCTTGCTTAGAAACACTTAGGATAAAATTTGCATGGAAATTCAACAACATATACAATTTAAGTGCTTAATTTATTTTACAAAATGCAGTTTAAGCACTCATTTTAGATGATATTTTTTCTCTTATCTAAGAAATGCGATCTGCAAGCCCTTTTTATGGAGACTGCTAGATATATACGTTATTTCAGAAAACTAGCACAGCAAACCCAGCAAGAAGAGTGGATTAACTGCTGCAAAATCCATCTTTAAGTCAGCGAAACAGCACAATATATCCACTTATTTCACAACTGCACCAACTCCTGTTATAAACCAAAACAAGATGGAATCAGTAATACTTTGCAAAGAAAGGAAACTATCACTTCTGCATTAAAGCACATTTTAACACCATTCAGCTGAGAGTAGGGACCCCTTTTTCTACACAAAACAGTGCATTGACAAAGGCAATTATGCTGTTTTTCTGGATAACCCCAAGTACTTTGGCACAGCAGTATTTCAGACTTACCAGCTAGTGGTAGCACTACATCTGGTCCATTTGGATTTAGTCTGACTGCAGAAACCTCACCCTTTTGCCTGTTGGACACAGGAAGCCTTTTGCTGCCACTGTTTCCTGGTTGCTATGGAGGTTGCCACAGTTGTTACTCCCAGGACTGGACATCCTGACCTTACTGGTTAAAACCCAGCAGAACGTGACCGCAGAGAGGACCATTTGACTGCCACACGTTTGCTCAATTTTCAAGTCCCCATGCACCTACTGCACTGCAGGACTGCAGGGGCATGGAAGGCATTTTAAGAGAGCTCAGTGTCCTCTAGGCTTCTGCCTGTGATTGCAGGGCAAAAAAAGGGCATCAAAGCTACAGTTCAGATTAAGGAAAATTTAAAAAAAAAAGCTTACCACCACAGGGCGTGACAAATAAACTGGTTTGAAATGTGCACAAAAAGGTTGAAGCTGAGACAAACCAAGGTCAAATCACTTTACAACTTTCTCCTTTCACAGTAAGGGGAAAGGATTAATGAATTCTACCCCTCTCTTACAAAGTGCCTATCAAAAATATGTCATTATAATGCAGAAATCTACCTGTTAACCTCTGCTGTGATCCTTAATTTTCATTTCCTCCTTAAAAAAAAGACAGAGTTGACATTTGTGGGTTGATTTTTTTTGTTTGGTTGGGTTTGTTTGTGGATTTTTGGGGGGAGGAGGGGCTTGGAATACTTAATTGCCTTTTCTTAGGCATGTTTCAATGCACTGCTGTAAAAACAATGTAACGGAGGGATGACTGCAGGTAGGGAGAAAGATACATCACTTAGGAAGTCTATAACCATTTTTTTTGTACATTCTGCTGCACAGACAGCCTACATGCTCTCACGCTGTCAGCAGAATCATTTAGTATCAATGACTCCCTTGCACAGAGTAAATGTTAAGGACACTTTACCAGTTACGAGCTAAACTCTCTTCATCACCTCCACACAGTTCTATTTTATAACACTCAACTGAAACCATCAGCAGTACAGAGGAACAGACTGGGAGGCTGGGGAGGACCACTCCAGACCTCAATGATTATCAGTCAAACTCCCAAAAAGTTTCTGTTGCAGGATTAGTTTTATGCCCATGGCCAAAACCTTGCCAGCCCTCTTTATACTGTGTATTGTGTACGCAGTCCTAGTAATTTTTTAGGGCACTGACATCTACAGAAGAATCCAATTTTCAGTAGAAATTATGCAAAGTCAAAAGTTTTCAATGTGATTAAAATGTTCAATAAGAAAACGATGGAACAGCACTTGCAAAACTTCATGCTCTTCCTATGTTCAGTAACTCTGCTTCAGAGACCTCCTACCCTACTCTATTTTTCTCCCTTTTAAACTAAATTATCCTTTCTTCTGGCATCTAACAACACTCCCTGGAACCTTTAAAAGGGTATTTTAAAAGAAACACTGACAATTAGACTGAATATTTTAAGAAAGTGCATGTGAGAGTAAACCAGCAACATTAGAGAAAATGAGAAGAATTTCAGTCCCATAAGTAGAAAGATTTTATTTTAAAGCATGCAGGTTGTGATGATACATACAGTTACTTCACACATATAGGTGTTACATTTTTAGCTTGGTGACAAATTTAGAAATGCGTTCCGATTTTCATGAATTAACTTAGGTCATTCAGCTGAGATTTTCCCAGCTGTCTTTCTCATATCTAAGTGTAGTTACTATCTGCAACGTTAAAGCTCTTGTGTGGGCTGACACTGACGTGTGCCACGATCTGCTCCTAGGAAGTGCCAGGAACAAGCACATCATTAACATAGTGGCTACTACATTCCCAGACAGGATACCTTTGGCTTGCTTTGGAACGCTTCAGATCGTCTTCAGAAACTGGGTTTGTTTGTGAGTGGCTTTAGGTGCTTGGTTTGGCTCCATGACACCTTTTCCTGCCACCACAGATTCAGTGCACAGCACAGACTGGAGGTACCTAATGTACTTTATAGCAGCACGGAGGGTCTCCACTTTGCTGAGCCGTTTCTCCAAGTATTCCTTCGGCAGGTGGTGCCTCAGCCTGGCGTAGCCTTCATTGACACACTTAACACGCTGCCTTTCCCTCTCATTCCTCTTCCTGATGAAAGCTGACCCATAGGAGTACTCACTTCTGTGGAGACTGGAATGGGGCATTTGGTAGGGAAAGGGGCAGGGCTCACTGTAGAAGGTCTCCGTGATGAGATGCTCCGACATGAAAGGAATGAATGACAAATCTTCAGACAAAGGGACCTGGTTTGGTGTTTCTGGGTACACGTGAAACGTGACCAGTGGGTCTGCACAGAAAGGCCTTGCCAGCTGGATGTGCTGAGCCTCAGCACAGATGAGGTTACAGTAGCTTTTGCCATCCATCAGGTTCTGCATTTAGCCTGGAAACACATAATTATGGAATACTTTGAACAACTCACACTGAACAGTAGAGAAAACTCACCTGGACTTACCAACACTTGGCCTTGCCGACATTTTCCAGAAGAGATTTTTTAATGTATTCGTGACATTTCAGAATGGTGTTGGAAGATTAGGTAGAACAGACAACATCCCATTTGAAAAGTACAAGAAGGTGCAAGTCAGTCACACTGATTAAATTAATACACAATAGATATTAATAAAGCTACTAAAGTTTCCTAAAGGAAACAGCAAGCAGTCTCCTTTCACTTCAGCTTCAGAAATTAAGAGAATCTACCTATATGTATTCCACACAGGTCTGGCTTGCTCCAAATCCACCAAAACTTACATGTCTACAGACAACAAACAAAGCAGGCCAACATCTGAGGCATTCTCCCCATCCCCGTCTCCTCCCTGAAAAAACCTAAATCTAGAATTCCAGTAAAAGACTCCCTATTCATACCAAAAAGCCTTCAAAGACAAATTATTTTTCTCTCTATTCACTTGATGCCTCATTCAATATCTTATCTTAATAAGAGGGAAAATTTGTGCAGAGAACGGATCTCAGTCTTAATTCCATGTCTGTCAGGTATTACATCCGCTCATACAAAGATTTACAAGAAGTTTAGAGAATTTAGAAAGACGAGAGAATTTCTACTAAATCTAACATCTCCTTGGGTCCTCATGCTCCTTCTGCACTCACCTGCAGATTAAACACAGACATGAAATACTAAAAACAATCCTACTGCTAGAGGGTTATGAAATAAACAATTTATTAAAGGAAAAATGCATGTCCTAGTAATACAAAGAAGGGATGGCACACAGTTGTTGGGGCCCTGCTAGAAACCTGTAAATCAGACTGGCCTACCCTCATACCCTCTCTTCAGAGCAGCATTACAGCAGGTGTAACTACTCAAATCACTCTGATACGTTTATTCCAAAGATAATCTTGCAGTGGCTCATAAGAAGCTCCATTATAGTGCCTTCCCAATATCGTTATTCAAACAGCTAAAGATCAGCCTAAGTGCTGAGAATGTAATGACTGTTACCTAATAGCTACTTAAGATATATTTGAAATAACCAGTTAATTTTTTTAAAGAATCACTGTGAGCCATCCTCACAGATTGCAAGCAATACTTGCCTATACAGAACTGATCCAAAAATGCTCTTACCATCCACTTGTGCATCCATACATTGCTGTCTAAAGCACTTAGGTTCTATTACATCCTCTAAAATGGAAACCACACCTGAACATTAAACTAGCTTACTAGAAACTTCTGGATTCCATACTCACAGAAATCTGGCAGAGCTTCAAATGTTCCAATCACGGTTCCATAACATAAAAGGGATTCCCTTAATCCTTCACAAGGATATGGGAATAACGTAATGTTTTCTAATTACTTCATACCTGCCACATTTATACTGAGAATTTTTACTTGGTATGGATCTATTCCCACAACATATTCTATGAAAATGCCTCTGTATGCAGAGTTGTCTCTTTTTCTAATGCACATAGATTTCACAACAGAAATCCTGTGAGTGAAGAGTTCATTTATAGCTGTTAGGCATGAGTGGGAGTCACATGCATCTTAAACAGGTACTTCTGTAGGTAGGCTAAAAGCATGAACATACATCCATTTCACATTAATATGCATGCAAAAAATTCAGATGTGAATATACACTCTTCATAAAATGAAAATAGTAGACAGCCAACTTTCCCTTTTCTACTTACACAGGTTGGGTTATTGCCTAAAAACTTTCTACTGCTAACAACTTAAAAACACTGAGGAAGAAAAGTCTGCTACATAGCAACAACAAATTATAGCACAACATCACTCCAGAGCAAGAAACCAAAACCAGCACAACTCCTCAAGAAGAGATACTTGCAGTATTTGTTGCTTAGTACTGACATTTCTGCCGTGTGTTACATAAAACAGTTACCTGCTGCCTCAACACCGGCACAAAGTGCAAAATGCAAGTGTTACGAGCATTTTCCTGTTAGACTAGAGACTCACCAATCTTCAGATGAAAGTAAAATCCAGGGAAACAAGATGCACTATCATAAGAGTGATGAATGCCTGAAAAGATCTGCATGATATTTAAAAACAAAAAGAAGTTATTATTCCATTTTTCTTACACCTTATTAAATAAGAGATCACATTAAACGGGATTCATTAAAAAGCTATGAAAACACTGTTAGTAAATGGCTGGCAGAAGTGATTTACAAGAACATGGATATTCAGTGAAGATCTGTGGCTAGATACAGCAACATGCAAGTCTCTTACCTGAATTATGTAGCTTGTTCCACTGAGTCAATGACTGCTGCAATTTATAGTCAATTGACAACATGCAAAGTAGCTTACAGTTAGATCTGCTCATTTCTGGTTGGGCTTTTCCACCCACACCACAGCTATGATGGCAACAAAACTTGGCATTAAGGGCTAGAAATTTTGAAACTGTAATTGAACACATCCAGATTACCTGAAAAAGTAATTAGGAATGTGGTTTGTTCACTTCCTGTTTGCATTCTGTTGCAGACTACTACAGTACAGTAATGAAAATACAAAGCAGTATTTTCATTTATTGGCATTTTGTACTTTAATGTCTAAATATAACAATCAGTTAGAATTTAGGTAAATATTCACTATCAAGGCATAAGCAAACTAGTTTTCATAGCTTCATTTTAAACACAGAAGAACAGCATTTATTTAGAAATTTGTTATGGATTTCTCTCCACTCGAGGTGAGGACACATATTATTAGTCAGCTTAATGCCTTTAAATTTAATCATTATACCTGTAATTTTGGGAAATTCTTTTAGTGTAACATCATATAAAAGAGGAATACATTTAAGAAGAGAAAATTTGAAAACAGTGAGCAAACAGTAGCAAGACAAGTTTCGCTTAAAAAGAGAAACAGGATGGAATCTATAATGCAATGTATACAGGTACATAGATGCTAAACATATCAGTATATAGCTGCCCAATTGTACAGGTGCAAGGAAATAGGACACCTATCTTAAAAATTCCCACATTTTACAGGATTGACACTTAAGACTATCTCACTGGTCAGCCCTTCTATTGATCAAAGTATCACCACACAAAAAAGTCCAAACCCAAACCAGTTTAGCTTAAAACTTTCAGAAGATACTGTAAGATTAGAAATACTTGAACTACCAAAAGATGTACATACATTCAGTCCTGCTTCTTGTGACTGTCATTCATCAAGGAAAGAAAGCTTCACCTTCTGCTGCCCCCTGTGTGGGCCACAGTACTGTACCTGGCCTCCTCCGCCTTCCCACACCAGCTTCAGGCCTCATGGGAAAGGCAGCCAAGAGGTAGAACAGCTCCCAGGACTGGTAGACAGGGAGACAGTCAACAAACAAAGCATGTATTCCACAAGCAGGTTGCATTATTTTTCTTTAGTGGACTCTAAATGCATCAGTGTCATAACTAGTAACCAAACACCACCAACTGAGCAACTTCCCACTCATCAGGGCGATGTTGAACACAAAAACTGAACCCAAGCCTGAATTTATTTTTCTTAACCTTGTGCAATTTTTTTTTTTTAATTTAAAGCAAGAATCCTGTGAATCCACCAATTCAGCATCTGCCTGAAATCCCTCCAGATTAACTCAGTTTTGGAAGTCTACAGGACTGACATGAAAACAAAGCTCTGTATCTGCAGAAGAGCTCAGTCAGTACAGATGTTGTTCTGGGGCAACTGTGTTTGCAGCCCTAACCTGGCAGAGCTATGAGCACAGGTACAGTCTGTCCCCCAGGCACAGACTAAGCAAGCCAAAACTGCACCCAGAAACAGAGTATTCCTCCATGTACCACCTCCTTCCACACCGGAACTGAAAACTGTCACACAATAATGTAACTGCATGTGCACAGCTACATCTGAGTCAGGGAATTAAAAACTTCTTTCAATTAGCACTTTGATGAGCCTTTCTTTACCTAATCACTGAACAAGTGCATTTCTACTCTGAAGCATTTTTAGAGAAGTGCTTTTATGGATGGAATTCACGTGCAGCATAATGAGGGAGAAAAATGATGACAAACTGATAATGCAGATCCATTTTTCAAAAATCAGTTTTATCTTTAATTGTTACATTCCAAAGGGGATATATGAAAGTTAGTAATCTAGCAACTGTATAACCTCTGAAGAGAGATGAGTACAGAGTCACAGATAAAAAAATACACCTAACTCCCAAGATGACAGGTGCTAGAGAAAGTATGTGCCTTACACCATCAATCCAGACAAATGCAGGAAGATTTTTATAATAAATATTTCATCATATACTAACTCCTGAGACTTTACCCATGAAAAGAAAGGGAAAGAGTTTTTTAAGATCTATCATACACCTACAATATATTAAGCTATTAAAGCAAAATAGAACAAAATGTCAACACTGTCTTGAATGTGCACTGCATTTGAATTTATCTACATCACAGTACTTGAAATATGCAGCTCCAGGAGTCAGTGTCCACTTATGTTTTGCCTTAAATCTGCAGACATCACTTGCCATACAAGCATCTTGAAAGTACGAGTGCAAGAAACCAAATGATGAACAGCCAGCAGGGTTTCATTCTCTGAGACCAAAACTACACTGCAAGACTTTGATTTCCAGCACCTAGCATCAATCAGCAGAAAATCCAAGTATATTTACAAAAGGTCTTTACATAAAGTGATTAGTGAGTTGTAAGTAATTACTGTGTTCCCAGGTACTTTTTAACCACATAAATAGTAGAGAGAAATATATAGTTAAAAACCACCATAAAGTCACAACTGTAAATAATGTACCACAGTGGCAACCCAAGGTATCTTAGGGTTTGATTTCTTTTCAGTTTTGTTAGTAAAACCCATTTGAAAACAAAGATTTAAACTTTTGATTAACTAATCTTTTTAAACTGCTTCCACTCCAGTACATTCCTTCAAAGTTCAAATATGTCTTTATTTTTTTTTTTTAAATCAATAACAAATCATTCAAGAAAACTCTTCTGAATTGGCAGGATCAGGAAGACTTCTGTCAGCTCTTTCCACTAGTCCACATCCCTGGAGTTCCTTCCCTGAGCCCCACTTAGCTCAGCACAACGTGACGGTCAAAGACAGATTTGCGCTGCTCCTGGACCTGTAGCTTCCAGCGCTGCTGGGCGTACTCCACTTTGTTCAGCACGTTGGCGCGGCTCCGCGAGCGGGCCAGCACGTCGTGGGCATTTGCAAAAGGCTGGTGGTCCTGCAATGGCACAAATCCAGAGTTACACCTCAGCGGTTCCAGCTACAAGAGTCTTTTGTGTCCTTACATTCCACAGGATGTGCGGTTTGGTTCGGTCTTTTTTTAAGGTAAACGAGATGTTCCAACAAGCTGGTCAATAACAATGACCAAGCGAGGTTTTGAATTGTTGGAACTGTACTTCAATTTCTCATTCACGGGAACTTCCACAGGTTTCCCAAACAGACCACACTTCATTGTACTGTCAATTACCTGCTGCCCAGAGACATCATGGTGAGCTGCAGGATCAGACCCACAGTCTTGCATCCATTAGCAACTGGAGGGACAGCAGCCCAGAGCAGATCCAGGCACCCCATTACTGTAGTGAATGCACTTCACAACTGAATCAGTCAGTTCTCTGCCAGCTCCTGGCCATTTCCTGCCAGGCAGCTCAGGATGTTCACACACAGCTTCTATATCAAACCAACACACTCTGGTGTTTACCAAACTAAGCCCATTGTGCTGAGCTGTCTGAAGGCACAGTGTCAATACAGCTGTTTAAGTGACAGAGCCCAACAAAAATCAAGTGCTTGTTTAACTTTTACTGTGTTTTCTAACCATACCTGCAAGGCTTTATTTTCTGCTAGTAAAAATAGCCAAGTTAAAAACAGTAAGAGTTGGAACTGAACTTCTTATTTGGCTATCAAACTGTTTGGACAAAATCGTGCTGCTGAAGCTATGCCAGAAAGCATCATATATACAGTGCATAATGAAAAATAACATAATTATGTCCTGTATTAAATAACTGGTTTTTTGTATACCTACATTTCACATCCCTTTTATTTTTTTCAGAACACTTTCAAAGACATTTACATTAATGGATGCTTTGTTTGTGATATGACTGTGTAGAGCAGCTCAATGACAATTCTCAGCTGTACAGAGATTATTATTAATGACACCTATTGAAACAATTGCTCTAAGTCCCAAAGCCACAACAAGCATTAAAAAAACATGCTCACAAAGAAAAAGAGACTATCCCTGATCAAAAGAGCCATCATCTCACCATAAAAAGTTATACAGTTGGATATATCTAGAATGGGCACTTAACAGGAGACAGGTCACTTCATTCATAGGGAAAAAAAAATCATAATAGCAACACATGGCTTTCTACTGTAGAACATGGTGGGAAAACACAGGACAGTCTAGATGGTACTGGCCTTCCTGACAAACAAGATTCTCAGCTCCAAGGCTAGCTACTGTCAATTTCTACGTAGACAATAAGGGGAAAAAAGAATTTAAGAGGAAAGAGGGCTAAGGAAGTGGCTTACATTCATCAGTTGCCACTGTCACCAATGGGCAACAAGAAAGAGTGAACACACTGCCCTGAAATTCAGCCACAAAATCCATGGACATGGTATTTTTGAAGTGTGACAAGAACACCTCAAGAACTTGCAAAAGGAAAGGCAAGGATGGGGATCATTCATAAGGGACCTTAAATTATGTTATGTTCACAGAACAGGTGCAGCAAAACATGACATTGGTTAAGATGGATCCAGACTTTAAGGTAAATTCATTCTGCAGTTAACCTGAACTCTGCCATGGGACTTATTTCACTTCTTCCACCTACAATCAAAAGACTAACTCATATTTGGAGGCATTAAGATAATTTATCTAAGGTATAAATTTGTCTGAGGTATAGCATAAGCACAAGCTCACTTAATTCAAGTAGGAACTGCCCAATTTGCTATAAGAATTTAAAGAGAGAGAGTTATTTGAATACCTTTTTTCAGAAAAAAAAACCAAACAAAACTCAACGCAAAATCCTCCCAGAGGTAACTGGGAAAACCTCATGTTGTCAATACAAAGACAGTTGAAACATGTCTACATGTAATACATGAGGAAGTTCAGAAACATAATCACCAGCCATCTTCACTTAAAAAGGTGTTTCTGTTTGGCAAGGGGGTAATTAAGTATTCAAAATTAAGCATCTTCCCAGATAATAGTTTTTATCAGCTATGCTTTATGTACCTTGATTTCACAACAAAAATATGTGATTGTTACCCAGTGCTAAAGATTGAAAGGCCAGTAATGACAGCAAACCACATCATTAATGGATTACTCCCCTTCTTCTCCCAAAAAAAGTTCTTCTGATCTGTTGGAATATCCTGTCACATTTTGATTTCTGGCTGTGATACTAAGAAATTATTTCAGCATCCATCACTATCTTACTTCATTATAGCAATTTCTTCTTGAAGTTTTGGCATCAGGAAACTCAAACTGGAACAATAAAAGATGCAACCCCCATACCTTCTTTTTGTAGAGAGCAATCTAAGCAGTAAGCACTTCACATAAAAATGATGAATGGCAAGACTGGATCATTAACTCTTAAAAAGTTGTACTCCTCTATATTCTTACCTCCATTCCTACACTGTTTCTTCTCTGTGAAAACAATCTCTGCCTAGAGCTGGTGGAACTGAAGCAGTTCTCACCTTACTACTTTCCAGTCCAGTGAAAAATCAAAGAGTGGCTTCACAGAAGTCATCACACAGCTTTCTTTTCCTCTCCCAGCAGGAAAAGCATTTACACTGCAATAAAAGCTGCTCACCCCAAACAATTATTTATCAACCAACCATCCCAATCTTTACGCTAACCAAGCACTCAAAGACTCTGGTGAACTCACCCCAATGTCTTCATCACTTTGTATGAGCTGTGAATGTCCAAGGAGACGCCTCTTCAGTATAGGTTCCACCAGGGTAAGGTACACCATGTACAGAAGAAGTAGGCCCAAAATAGACAGGTATATGATGATTGTCACCTACATAATGCAAGCACAGTTTATGCCAAGATTGTGACATTTCCCCCCCAGCCCCACAACAGGCAGCAAGGACCAAAAGATGAGTATAGGCAAAGTTTGATCTTTGGTAGTGTCACCAGATGACTTAAAATCCAGAAAGAAAGGAAAACCAATAAACTACAACATGGTATTAAAAGGGTTTAGGGCAGCTTGAAACAGTGAGACCTTGCAAAGACTCTTATGCTACCCCTCTTAAAACAATTCAGTGTTACAAACTTCACTTCAACCAAGACAACTGTACAGTCTGGCCATTCAACTTGGGACAAATTTGGGGCGTCACCCAATGATCTCCCATTCTCTAGCACAGACCTGCATTCAGTCACCAAGCAAAATGGGAAGGCAAAACAAAATACCGAACTTCTAAAATCCCCAAATACAGTAGTCTGTGTTGTCAAAAACGGAAAGATATACTGCAGTCTATTCACACCAGTCCAGGCCTCAACGGCTCCAATGGGACAAGAATGTGAAGAACACAGAAAACATCTGTTAGAACAAAGGTGGATAAAGAAAATTTACAGTAAGCATGTAAGGCAGCTGAGTAATGAGAGGCCCTCTGAAATAATAAGGAAAACAAAGCCCAAAGCTTGACAAAATATCTTAGAACACTCAAAATTTTAGGACCTGTGAAGTCTGATCTCAAAAGCAGAGATCTTCAATAAAGGGTATCGGGTTCACTTCTTCAGCTAAAGTTTGGTGCTATTGTTACTGCTCAAGATTGTGAGCAACTACCACAGAAAAAGTTACATTTTAGGCTGCCTTAGAAAAGTTTTCCTTTCAAAAACGGCATTTCTCTGAAAGACAACAGACATATTTACTAAACAGTTGAAGTCTTTAATATATGCCAACAGAATTACACCGCTTACCTTAATTGTGACTGAGCTTCTCTCCTCATATTTGCACTCACAACGTAAACAATATGCTTCTACATCAGGTCCAGGGACAGGCATAGGCTCCACCACATGGAGACAATCACTGAGGAAACACAGAAACTGCCCAGTCAGTTTTGAGCTGCCTTTAGCTGAGCTGTTCCACTCTGCTGCAGGAGCTGAGAAGCCACCTTTGCTTCAGTTCAGTTGTTCTAAACTGCAGGTATAAATAAATCACTATGCCACAGTTATTTCACTTAAATGAGAAATTCAGCTACTGACAAGCTGCTAAACAAGTTTTAAGATCTTTCTAACTCAATACAGTCTTCATTTTTCAGTGGAAGTATTAAAGCTGTTAGCACAACAAGTCCAAGGATATGAATCCAGCACAAATGCATCATTTGACACCGACATCACAGATAAAAGTAAATTCCAGCTACTAATTCCACTTCTTTCTTCACCATACTCAAAAAAGCTTTATTCCATCCTTTCATTATCTGAAGGGAGATTAGCCTCTCTTTGACATTTATGAACTGAATTTTTTTCTTGTCATCACAAGGTACAGACATTGCAAAAAAAAAAAAAAAAAAAAAAGGAAGTCAGATGGGTTGTTTCTCTAAGCAGCAAGATGGTGAATAAAGAGCATTCAGCTTTCAGCAAAAGCATTTGACTTAAAAGATTACCACATGGAAGCCAGTCCCCTGCGGAAAACCCTGGCTGACAATATTATGGGCACTCTATACCACAGCACTAAAATCCAGCTGCCATGAGACAGCTGCTTCCAACAACTTATGTAATGTTGGTCTCTCTGCTGACTCAGGATGTTATTCAGAGTTCAGACCCCCAGGGTCCCTGCAGAGCACCGACAGAACCAAAATCCTGTTTCACCTTTCTCCTGGTTACCTCAGTGTTGGCACAGTCAGCAGCAGGTAGTGACACAGAAGGCCTAGAGTGACAGCAGCAGCCTGGGACTCAGCACTCTACTGGGCTAAATTACAACACTGCAAACACTCAGCCAGGCACCAGCTCATCTCTTCTGTGTTCTTTGTATTTCTTCTTCATAGCCGCAACTGCTGAGTGCCACCTCACAGCCTCTGGAGGGGAGTGGAGGGCTTATTTTTCTCATTTATGTGAAAGCAGAATTACATTCTCCTCTGTGGAAGAATGCAGCACTCAAGCTACAAAATCAAAAATCAAGATACAATCTGTACAATTGCTGTTCCTATGACCGAAAGCTTGCATCAATACACTGCACAAGTATAGTAGAAATCTTGTATGTTGCCTAAGTACAGTAGTAAGTCTGTTACTGAGAAGATAAAAAATATTAATATCAGCATTTTTTCTCCTCCAAGTCAAGAGTTTCAAGTTGCTAAAAAGTGCGAGATCTACTGGAACTGCATAAAACTCCAGAAACAACAGTCCCTAAATGACAGGATGGGTTTGAAGAGCAGAGCAAGCAAAGACAATACTCCCAAGTCCCAGTTCCAGGTTTGTGCTCCCTTGCCTTTACACCATTCCAAATCACTGGATTCAAAATACACCACTTTGTTCCCTTCTACTACTTCCAAGTCTAAATAAACAATTAAACATGCAAGCAAGCAAACCAAAACAGAAGACAGGGCATAAATTACAGGGTTTAAGCCTCGTCCCTTGCTAGAGCTGAATTCTGCAGTACTTTTGAAAGAAAAGCTCCAGTAAGTTATGTCCTGGCACCACCACAGGAGATTCTCATGTAATGACTACAGGACAAGTCTTCAACCAGTAAGACTTATTATCATTTTGCATGTGCCACACACACTCACCAGTCTTTCTGTGAAACATTTTTGTTGTAAATATGGCCTGAATGGTCCTTGTAAGGAGGGCAGATGCATTTACACCGGACATCCTCAGAATTCTAAAAGTAAAGTAAACAAATGATCTTAGAACAAATTACCATCAGTTATTATATTAGTTATATTATGAGGGCTACAGAAAGCACTCTGCACATAATACTTGAAATATTTAACACAAACTACTTGCAAGTATCTTTGAACAGTCTTACTCAGGACTTCCTATAAGTTTAAGAACAACCCTTCAGAAATACTAAGAGAGTAGAGCAATTTGTCAAGTAACACTATTATTTGAGATAGAAACACATTCTCAAGGGGAAAAAATGGAGTTTAAGCTCATTCCTCTTTTTAAGAAAAAACACACATGCAGAGATTGCTGATGGTGATTACTCAACTATCCAGCTTATGAGGACAGCTGCTTAACAGACACAGTGATGAGCTTAAAATGAATGAAAGAACACGAAACTTATTTTAGCAAATAATAAGAGACAAAGGATAAACGTGGCTTCTCTAAAGTTCATGGCAATTTCCAGTGGCATTACAAAAGAATGTGAGAACAAGGATTGATAATGAACTTCTACACTGAACAGCCAAGTCAGAGTAACACTAAGTGGGCATAGGTCAGTTGGAAAACCTTGACTGCACTAGCACAGAATCACACAAAGGTGTGGGTTGGAAGGGACCTTGAAGATCACCTAGTTCCAACTCCACTGCCACAGGCAGGGACACCTCCCACTAGACCAGGTTGCTCAAAGCCCCATCCAACCTGGCTTTGAACACTGCTGGGGTAGAGGCATCCAAAGCTTCTCTGGGCAACCTGTGTCAGTGCCTCACCACCTTCACAGAGAAGAATTTCTTCCTGATATCCAATCTAAACCTACCCTCTTTCAGTTTAAAACCATTCCCCCTTGTCCTGACACTGCATGCCCATGTAATCAATTCTTCTCTGTCTCTCTTACAAACTTCAGGTGCTGCAAGGTTTCGGGTACTGCAATTAGGTCACCCCGGAGCCTCCTCTTTTCCAGACTAAACAATCCTAATTCCCTCAGCCTTTCCTCACAGGAAAGGTGCTCCACCCCTGTGATCATCTGTCATGGCCTCCCCTGGACTCGCTCCAACAGGTCCATGTCCTTCCTGTGTGCTCGGGACCCCAGAGCTGGATGCAGCACTGCAGGGAGGTCTCAGGAGAGCACGTAAATCTACACACTGTGTATCAAACCACTCCTGGTCTCGCCACAGAGAAGTCAAACAGCTGAGTTCCGTTGAAAAGGAGAAAACTCAGACACGCGGGTACTCTGCCTGGAGAAGACACGGTGTTCTCTGCCCCGACAGAGAACTACGGTAATAGTCCCAAATATCAGCCCAGAAGGACCAAGAGCAGAACTCTTGCACTCAGCGCGGGTGAGGCGGCCGGAGCCGGGTGAGGCTGGGCAGCGACCGCGGAGCCCCGCGCTGGAGCTGCGGCGGGCCCGGGGCTCCGCCCGACCCAGCCCCGGCAGCCTCGGGACCAGCAGCTCCGTCTCCACCCGTAGTTTTGTGTGACGGCGTCCCGGGCACCACGGCAAAGCGACATCAACGGCTACGAGCGTGAGGCGGGCGCAGGAACCGGGGCTGGCGCCGAGGCCGCGCCGCCGGGCTCTGCTCCTCCGCCGAGCGGGGCAGGGCAGCGCCCGCACAAAAACACCAGCCCAGGCCTTGCCCTACGGCCGGCCGGGGAGCCGGTGGGGCCGGGAAGGGGGAACGACCCGCGGGAACCGAGCGCCCGGCGGGGGCGGCGCAGGGAGGGCCCGGTACCGGGAGCACCACCGTGACCTGTACTCCCACTCCCCGCTCACCTTGGCCTCGGCGCCCAGGCCCGCCAGCGCGGCCAGCAGCAGCAGCGAGCAGAGGCGCGCCCCGCGGGCCGCCATGTCGGGCCCCGCCGCTCTGTGGCCGCTTTATCGCCGCTTGTCGCCGCCGGGCCGCCGCCGGGCCCCCGCCGCCATCACTTCCGCCTGCCGCCGCCCTCACGTGGGGCGCCGTCCGCTCGCGGTGGCGGCCCCGCGGGAACGGCGGCGCCGCAGGATGGTTCCGGGGCGCGGGCCGGCCGGCACAAAAATATTCCTGGAACCGTGGAATCATCAGGATTGGAAGAGCCTTCCAAGATCATCCAGCCCAACCGCCAATCCAGCACTGTAACCACTAAACCGTATCACCCAGCGCCAGACCCAGAAGCCCCTTGAACACTTCCAAGGACGGTGACTCCACCGCCTCCCTGGGCAACCTATTCCAATGCCTGACCACGCTGACAGTGAAAATGTTTTTCTGATATCTAATCTGAATATCCCCTGTCTCAGTTTAAGGCCATTTCCTCGGCTGCTCTCACTGCAGGCACGGCAGAAGAGACCAGCCCCCACCTCACTGCGCCCTCCTTTCCAGGCAGGTGTAGAGAGTGACGAGGTCTCTCCTGAGCCTGCTCTTCTCCAGGCTAAACAAACCCATCTCCCTCAGCCACTCCTTATAAGACATATTTCCTAAGCCTTTCAGGAGGCTTGTTGCCCTTCTCTGGTCACACTTTAGTATCAACATGTCTTTTTTTAAAGAGAGGTTAGGCTGATGGGCCTGTAGTTCCCCCAGTATTGGAATATTGGAATGGGTTAGAAGTGATGATTAGTACCACTCTAAATGATGTGTGTGAGCAGCATATAATCCAGTTTTTACACATCTGAACATACAGTTATATAAATCTACATGCATTTTATAGACAGCTGGTTTTCTGAGAAGACATCACTAAAATCCAGCAGTGTTCCCCATTTGTCATGTCATTGTTAATCATTTCCACCCAAGAGCTGTGTTCACCTTCTCGTGAAGGGCAGCCAGCCTTGGTGAGAAGCAGCGTTTCCAGCTGTGGTCCCTAGGACCTGGCAGACCAAGCAGTCTATGAGTCCTCCCTGCTTGTGTAGGAACCCCAAACCTACCTGATGCTGCCAGGGCTGGATCCAGCCTGGCCCTGCTACAGCAGCCACTGCCAAATCAGGGTTTGAGCCCAGCCTGGGAAACAGCTTGGGCTCGTCTCAGCTCCTCTGCCACCCTCACAGAGGAACAGCAGGCTGTGTGACTCAGCCCATTTATTCCTTCTCCTCCTTTTCATACCTTCTGTCTTTCTTGTAGCCATTCCTGTACTGGAAGAGAGCCTACAAGAAAAGTGGAGAGGGACTGTTTACAAGAGCAGGTAGTGACAGGACAAAGGGAATGGCTTCAGACTGGGAGTAGGTTTAGGTTAGATATTAGGAAGAAATTTTTTACCATGAAGGTGTTGAGGGACTGGTTGCCCAGAGAAGATGTGGATGCTCCATCCTTGATAGTGTTCAAAGCCAGGCTGGATGGAGCTCTGAGCAGCCTGGTCTAGTAGCAGGTGTCCCTGCCCATGGCAGGGGGATTGGAGCTAGGAGGATCTTTAAGGTCCCTTCCAACCAAAACCATTCTGAAATTCCATGGTTCCCTGTCTAAACTGCCCAGTAGCAAAACTGTACACAGCCAAAAGCTGCTCTGTTTCCCCTCTCCCTCCCCAGCCCCCACTTGGTGGCTGTAATTTCATAATCCTTTCGATTCAGTAGACTTTTCAACTGTGCTATTCACTCCTTCCTAATACAATAGGTTGTGTAATCCTAGCAGTGCATCAGACATCTCGGGAAAGGAGCTCGAGTTACTATGGAAACACAGAACACCTTTACTTAAAATTCAGGGAAAATTGCCAGCAGACTGCAATGAGCGTACATCAGGGTTCAGCCTTAGCCAAACTATTTGTCTAGTTAATGACTGTATCTGCAATGAAAGTGTTTTGAAGTGTGAAGGTGGCTCTGTGTCTTCCCCACCACCCACAGCCATAGTCTACGATGGGCAGATTGAGTGCTGAGTTGAAAAACATGCTGAATCTTTAGAAAAACACGGATCACATTTTGAGCTGAAGTAAACAATATGCAGTTTCAGAGGCATCACTGCCTTTGGAAGAGTTTCGTGTAGGGAAAGAGAGCCTGATAAACTAATTTTTTAACCCAATCAGAGAGGTCTGATACACAGGTAATAAATGTGCTTTTATTTAGGTGGCTGGAACAGCCTTTGGGACCTTCAGGCCCAGTCCTGGAGTTTCCTCAAAGCCAGGAACACCAAAATAAAGAGAGGGGAACTTGTGAGCCACAGGCTCTTGGTGCTGCCGTAGGTAAAGGTTACTTCTTCCAGATGAGTCCGTTCTTCCCCTAGAAAACAATAACAAGTGATTAAGTAAGCAAAGGCTCCTGGATGAATTATTAAGAAAAGAGTCCTGGGAGCTTCTGTCTTAACATTTAGGTTTTTTTCAGTTTTGTTTCAATTCTTTTTTTTTAATATATTTGTCAGCACACCAGTATCAGAAGCAATACTGTTAAACTACAGTTTTAAAAAAAGAGGAAAGGCAGCTTAAAAATGTATACAAAAGTTGATTTTAAGGAAATTATTAAATGGTTGCTATGAGCATAATTGCTTTTCATCTTGCTAATCTTCCAGAAGGGCTGAAGATGTGTTTCATCTTCAAGAGAGCTCTCACTGGATTATCGGCGGAGTCTGAGCTTTAGTGGCTGCAGGCTGCTCCCTGCACTGCTAACTCTGTCCTTGTTGGACCAATCCTCTTTGAGTTAAAGGAGCTGAGCTCTCTCATCTAGTGTGCTTTTTAAAACTAACATGCACCATGCTTTAATAACAAGATTTGTCTGAGAGTTGTAAGTACGCACTGGCCTCTCTAAGCTAAAGCGTGCACTCTGCTGTCAGTGTGCTCTGTTGAATTAGGGGTTTTACAGTTCTGAAGTTGCTCTCATGTTTGTCTCCATTATCAATACTCGCACACCAAGTGCCCCAGAGAGCTGCTGGCAGTGCCTTTGAGCATTCAAAGGCTCTGCCTCTGAGGCTCTGGGCAGGGGGGAGCCCTGGTCCCCCCCGGCCGTGGAGGGGTGAGCCGTGGGGTGCATCCCCCTGGGCCACTGGGGCACAGCCTGAGCTGGGCTTTTGGGAGCAAGAATCAAGGCTGTGCAACGAAGACACAGCACAGGCTGTGCATCTCTAGGCATTGGGCAGGGCAGCTGCTCCAGGGGCACATCTTTCCTGCTCAGTCATCTTACAGAAATAGCTTATAAAGAGTTTTATATTTCCAGGCACTGTACGTGCAGAGTGAGCTCCTGCATTTCCTTTCCTGTTGCAGTAGCCTTCCCAAAGCCACACGGTCTCTGTAGCCAACAGTGCCCTAAGGTGTGCCTCTGCTCCTCCTTACCGTGCTGCACTGATTCACAAGCGAACACGAGTATTTTAAAAGCTTTTCTCTGCAAAGCACCTTTATGCTCTGTGGTAATTACGCTGGACTCTGCTGTGCTGTGTCAAAACAATTGGTGCAGGGCTGCTTCGCACGCTGCAGCTGAACGGGCCTTCACTGTCACGGGGTGGATGTTCCTCAGGGCAGGTAGGGATAGATGCTATTTACCATAATTTAAATCATCCACGTTATGATTGTTTGTTACTAATGCAAATTTCCATCTTTTTATGTCAGTTCAGCCTATTCACATTCAGAACTTGCCGGGCTTCCCTTTGTTTTCCCAGCTGAGAAAATCTTTTCATTATCAACAATGATATAAAAGAAAAATCTGAGGGGATTATGTAAATAAGTGATTGAACCAGCACTTCTGCACTTAGTGCCAACATGAAAGTGGTATGACATTTGCACAGAAGAAAAACAAAGTAAATGCAGATTCTTTTTTTTGTCTATTCCCTACGTTCAGTTAAAAAATTAAAATGATGGCAGCACTTGTTGTCACAGCAGCCTTTACTTAGGAAAGAAACATGGGAAGAGATTAATTACAACGTCAGTTGCTCTAGGCTAATGAGAAATTCACCTTTCAGCAGATTGGTCACCAGCATCCATCTGAATATGTTCTCTCAGTGGTATAGCATCCCTTCAAATAAACAGCACAGTTTTGTCTCATGAGTTTCTGTTTTGGGCCAAAACCCCAGTGGCTCGGTTCAGGTCTAGCTGCTATTCTGGTCTTGTGGTTTTTGGTCTCTGGAGAATACAAAGAGAAATCAATGCCAGTGGGGTGGATGGGGTACAAGGTTTACAATAAAAGCAAACTCTCCAAATCCAGTTCATCTCAGAGCCCCATTACATTACAGTAATGCAATGTAATGGCTCGTGGCTTCCTTCCATAACCAAGGCATTATTTTGCGATCTGCTGTCAGGAGTTACGTAAAGCCTTTCACAGCAGAAGTGCATGCATATGGAAAGGGCAAGCTGGGCAAGCTGTTTACCTCTGGATTTCTATATTTGTATTGATATTTATGATATGGAGCGAACGGAGGGAAGTGCTGAAAGAGCTGTGCATTTATTTTATCTTTCTGTCTCAGTGAATCCACTCCTGACTTTTCTGCAGGCTGTGAGAGTTCAAGGTCCCTCTCTGCTAATGCAAGGTCAGTCCAGGCTCTCACACACCGCAGCAGCTGAGTCCCCACATCACATACACAGGGAGCACGCTGTGTTCTGTGTATGGTTTCAATTAGTGACATATGTCATGCTCTTATCAGTGCAATTCCTGCTGCATGTCTCTTCCTTCAGCAAAGGAGACATGCTGCAAATACATGGAACAGCAGCTTGTAGGTGAGACAGGGACTTCAGCTCTTTGACCACGATCTGTAAGTCCACAACTCTGACTTCATCCCTTGCAGCATGAAAAGCAGCTTCTGCATTTGTTTTTTTAATCCAAAACTTATAAATAGCCTCTGCCAGCCCTGACCCAGCAAGACCTCAGATGCCCTGCATGTATTGCTCATGGGGAGAGACAAGGTCAGTGCTGCTCCACACACTTCGTCTGCTGCTCCTTGTTCTACCCCAGAGGGCTTTTGCTAGAGGCATGGAGGCAAACATGCCCAAAAAGGAACCACAGTTTCCTCCTCTGTATACAGACTAATCCACTAGGATTACTCTAATAAATTCATGCTTCCTGTTTCATATTCAATGGAATCAGCACGAGAAGTAATGTCACTATGAATCCAGGATGTGCTCTACCCAGTGCCAGCCATTTCATTCCAATCTTTGCTGCAACCTGTATGGAAATACCATAGCCAGGGAGAGATAGGTTAAAGGCAAGGTAAGATTTTGTTTATGATACAGCTCCAAGCATTTTTGTGGCAAAGTTTACCATTACTTTCCTCAAACTTGTTGCTAAGCAGAGGGGCTTTCAATAACCTCAGCAAGAAAACTGGGAACCCCTCCATGCGCTGGCTCCATTTTGTTCCCTTGCCTGCTATTCTGGTCACTTTTCCAAAGCACGTATCAAGCAGCCCTGGATGGCTGCAGGCCCCTCATTCACACTTCAGTGTGGATAGGAAATGAGAAGTGTTCACTCAGCACCTTGCTGGCGTGGGTCAGCGGCAGCAGTGCAGTTACTCTGCAGATGCCTGCTTTAATTAGGAGATCTTTACTTTGCCAGCAGACCTGGGCAAGGCAAAAATGAAAGCTTGGAGGCAATGAATTGCATTTTGCTCTGTTAGCCCTTTTTCTGTTAGTATTTTCAACCTGTCAGAGCTTGTCTTACCTATTGCCTTTAATTCTGCCTCCACTGGTCTCTGTGGTGCAACATTAACAATATTCTTTTTCTTTTAGATACATATCCCTAATAATTGAAAGAGCAGGAATTTCTGTATTGTTCTTTATCCAGGAAACCATTCACTGCCATTGCTTGTCCCTAGCAACCACGGTATCACACGGAGTATTTCTTATAAAGAAATTTCCAACAATTCCACATACACAGACCCGCACAGAGAAGGTAAGCTGCATTCAAGGACAGCATCATGCAAGGTGAGTCAGATACTTCAGATGACCACAAATATGGACAATATGGCAATATTTTGTGTTCTGAGCTTGCCCACTGTGGTGATGTACTCGCTGACCAGGATCAACCCTTTGTCTGCTGCCACTAACCATTATGGATGCCAGATTCATAGGCAGTTAAAATGTGCCCAAACACGGCGTAAAGTCTTCCACTCAAATCAGGAATGACACCGCTTTCACACAAAGGGAGACTCTGGCCTTTGCATTTCATTCAGGTCCAATCTCTGCTGGAGACAGCCTGAGAGCTGGCTCTCCCAGTGCTGCAAACAGCATCGATTTTGTGCCACCGCGCTGCCAGCGTTTGTGTGGAGGATGCGGAGCGGCGAATGCCCTACTTGCTCTGTTCCCATGACAACACCCTGCAAAGCAGCTCCTGCGAGCTTCTCCCTGACTGCCTCATCGCACCCGACAGCGTGCCCAGGCTCCGACTTTCAACCCAGACAACGCCTCTTCCTTTAATTACCAAAAAGCCTTTTACCAAGGAAGAAAGATCTGTTTGAAATGGCGGCGTTTTGATCGTCAAAGCAGAGGTATTAAGCTCTCCACCACCCAGACACGGGGAGAATGGTTGGGTTTGCCATTCATGCTGCACACTGCTCCTTGGTAATGTAATCAGGAATGACTTTGGGTTGGCTCCAGGGACTATATTCTTTTCTTCATTGGTGCTGCTTCTCCTTGTGTGCTGAAGTGAATTAATATGTAACAGCACTTCAAGTAACTCCTGATTTCATGTAGTAGATGGCAAGTAGCTGCTTGGACTAATATTCTGGAGAAAACAATCTGCTTTTCTTGGGGATGAGCCTTGTCCTGCCAGTCCTCCAAAAGCTGTGTGCCTCCTGGCATTCCATGAGCAAAGCCTTGAGACTGATCGAGCCAGCAGTTCTTCAGGCAAAATTGAGCAGGAGCGGATGAGAAATATGGAGCATAAAGATGAGTTCAGGGCATTGAAGCTGGGTGGCAGCGAAGGAAAGTAGAATAAGTTCTCCTGCCTGCCTGCCAGTCCAGTGTAATGCTATAGTGAGGTAGAGGATGATTTTTTTTTCCTTAACTTTTTTGCTGTGCAGATTCTAAGCTTTTCATATGTAGACTGAGATCTCAGTGTGTGGCTTTGGCTATACCACTCCCAGTTGCTCAGTATTTGCCTCAATGGGTGCATGTTGTCATCTGGCTGGGAGGAAATCAGAATTAGGCTTGATAACCAAAAAATGGCTGAGATCCTTACTAGGACTCACCAAAGGACCCACAAAAGGACTCCTCCAGGACTACCCAGCTGAGAGGAACTTGCAGCTGAATGCTGATATGGTTATCCCCTTTCCGGCACAAGAACAGCTCTGGGGTTGGGAAGTTCTCTGTCCTGCCATGGCCATGGCCTTACCCAGGACAGGTTTTGGGAGGTGTGAGTAACAGGGGCTCCCTGCATTGCACCTGAGGATGGTAACAGGCCCACGGGTGACAGCACATAACCCATCCTGGGCACTTGCCTCACCAGCAGCAACTGAACTCTCTGTGCCCTGGCTGAAGTGTTTTGCAGCACAGCAAAGACTCAGAATAAAATCCACTGCAAAAGCCAGTTGCCTTGGTAGACAGAAAGCATTCTATGTGTTATTGAGCTCAGGATGTCCACTAGAAGGCTGTTCATCCTGCTGCTGGGTGACCACAACACACGTATTTTGATTTGTTCCATTGTCAGTGTTGTCCAGCCCAAGCATTTCTGTGACCCCAGCACCAGCC
Source organism: Lycocorax pyrrhopterus obiensis (assembly GCA_014706295.1). Lineage (NCBI taxonomy): Eukaryota > Metazoa > Chordata > Aves > Passeriformes > Paradisaeidae > Lycocorax > Lycocorax pyrrhopterus. The sequence goes on along the minus strand of JACSVZ010000007.1, from coordinate 9,287,892 downwards.
TGTACAGTACCTTCCACTTAACTCAATTACTGGCTCATTTTTTATTCCATTTTATTTGATCTGAGCCTTAAGGACCAAATCACGTGTACTGCGAATTACACGATGTCCATCCTTAACTTGGACAGCTTCAAGCAGGTGCTGAGGAACAATTAGATCACTGTCCATAGAAGCTGCTATTTAACTAAGAAAGAAAAGACTACTCTAAATAAGACAGATGCAGAGAGAGCTCAAACCTTGCTCACACTGATAATGAAAATTAATCAAACATCATTAGCAGTCTCCAGAGAGTTCAGTACATCATGTGCTTCTGAGATGTGCTTCTGGTTGTTCTCTGCCTGACAAGAGCACCCACTTCTCTCAGCTCAAGGGCAGAAAAGAGATTTGCTGCATCAATTAAAAGATTAAGATTTGGGGCCTTTTTCAGAGAGAGTTGTGTGGCTTTCTTTGAAAGCCATTTGGGCCAGCCCGTGGCTTAGTGGTGGTGAGCAGCCAGGGTCTCTGGGGAGGTCAACAAATGCATGCAGGTGATTCTACTAAATACACAGCCTTGCTTTTCTTCCCACAGAGTGGTACTTACCTGGAAACACTCCATTCTGAGCAGTGCTCCCTCGGAGGCTGCTTCCACACCTAAATGCAGCTGTGATGGGTAAGCAGCATATTCCATGCAAAGGAGTTGTCAGGAGAGCTGGTTACTAATACCAATCTCCTAAGGATTATTTTAGCACACAGTTAATTCTGCTAAAACCTCATGTCCTTCCTTTTGCCATCCTCTCTTCTTCGCTATCCAAGTTGCCCTAGTTTTAACTCATCAGCCTCAAAAGCTGGATACTGAGTCCATTCCATTTGTATCGTGTTTAACAAACTGGACCCCTGGTTAGAGCTTCTGAGCTTTACAACAACCGAGTGGGTTTTTTTGGGATTTGTGTTTGTCTCCTTTGGATCTGGTTGTTTAGCCACCACCACCACTTATGTTTATAGTTTGGTACTGTGGGAATTGTGGGGAAAGTGAACAACTGACCTTGTGGTCAAAGATGTGCCAATTCAGGCTTAAAAATCAAGAGAAAAGAACGTAAAAGAGTGAAAGAAACTCAAGGTTTGTGTTTGCACATATGAGCACATAGTGATGCAGACCTGTAGCCCTCCCACAAACCAGTCTTGAGGCTAGTGCATGTTATCCCTTCATCCTGTCATGCAGAGTCCTGAGAGCTTCTCTCCTGAGGGTGGGCCTTGGGGATTGACCCTTGGGATTGACCCACTGACCTCCCTGCAGCTGTGGCAGTCCACAGTGCCAAGGATGGGGCTGTGCCTTTGCTGTGCCTGGCCTCTGCTGCATTGGCACCTGTGACCCTCAGGAGCAAACAAAACGTATTTTTCTCCTGAAGCAATAAGAGGTGCATCTGGATCACCTTAACTTGATTTGGGATGGCAGAGAGCGGAAGTGCAGGGAAAGCAACTGATGTGGGCTCGTTGTCATCAGTGTCTTCTAATACAATTTTTGAATGAGAGCATCCTGTTAACTCCCTGTGTACAGACTACAGTGATTCACTGTGCTAGAGCTTTCTCCAAGTAGTTTTTTCCCAGCTGCCACTGTGCTCAGATGCTCTCTGGATAGGTACAGGTGAACCCAGTAGGCACTTCCTAGCTGTTAGAACATTGACCAGGACCGTAAGAGAGATGTCCCCACTGAGACACTTTTAGGCCTCACAGCTAAACCTGAGATTTTCACTACTCACTACTTCCTTGGAAGTCACTGAACAGGACATTTGGAAGGTGGCTCGTGACCTTAATACCACAGCATAGGAAGCAGCAGGAGGAGCAAGATGCCAGGCAGAAATTTTCTTGCAACAAAACGTGGTCTCAGTTGGGGCAAATTTAGCCAGGAGAATGCTAAGCTGTAAATGCCAAGTTAATTAGTCCTCATGCATAATTTGTTTTTAAAAATACACTGTCGTCTCCTGAAGGAACAAGAGCCCATTATCCCTTCTGTTAGCCTTAAAAGTCAATCTGAAAAATGCCGTTGAAGTCTAAACCAAGAAGCATCACGATGCTTTCAGTAGAGAAGCTCTCTGTGAGTAGGAGCTTAAAATCCACAGATTTCCTCTCTAAGCCTGCCAAACCAGAAGGCTGAACAGCCTTCCCAGGGCACCTCTCACAGCAGACTCACTTCACTGGATTCTCATATGACTGCACTGTTGAGGCCCAGTTTCTTTGTTGCACCAGCTCCAAGGCACATTTTGCCCATTTATGGGTTTTCTCCTTCCCCACCAGCAACCAAAAAGGCTAGTGGCAAAGTCCTCATCACTTTTCATGTGTCCTGATCTCTACTGGCCTGGATAAAACCAGGTCACTGTCTGCAAGGCATTTGTCCTGGGCTTCATCTTCCACCCAGAGATTTTGAAATGGGTTTTTGTTTTGTGATCTAGGAAAGACCAATGATTAATTCCCAATTACATTTTTATTTTCAAATTAATAGCCAGTGCTGTCTGGTGTTGCACAGTTTCTCTTTGCCCCTGTTCTCCATGCCTCAGTATGTTTTGCATCTGTCAAGTGCCTGATCACTCGCCTGATCTCTCCATGTGATCTTGTTTGTGGAGGAGCAGAGGACTGAGATTTATAGCAACACTTTAAAATATATTGGTTTTCTCACTGAGATCACAGATCCCAATATTGCTCCTTCCCTTAGGCAGTATTTTTCAATGCTGCCTGTGCCAGCATTGCCATTGAGATGCTTCCCAGCTGGCAACACCTGGAATATTCGATGGCCAGCTGTGCAACCCTGGGTTGCAGGTAACAGCAGTGCTTGGCCCTGCCTACCTTCTCCTTACAGCAGAGAGAGATTTTAGGTGGCTGGGTCCAGGTCTCCCACCCCAGTCTTCCTGTCAGTCCTCTCTTAGTGCTTCATCCCTTGGTAAGAGCATCTGCTCCTTTCTTCTGGCACCAAGCCAGGGCACCAGCTTTCTGCAGCCCCCGTGTCACCCGTGGGGCTGCTGCCAGCAGGAGCACAGGGACACTGCAGCCCATTGTCCCCCAGCAGGGTCCCTGCACTCCAGCCTAGAGCCAAGCACAAGCCAAGCCAGGCACAACCAGCTGGATACCAGAGCACAGGGTCTGTGCAGGCTGTGCCACCCCACAGGCGGTGAAACCCCAGAGGCACCTCCAAGTGTTAGGCAGTGGTTTCCTCACCTGCAGTAGCTCCACCGAAGGGAGGAGGTTGTTTCTCCTGGTCTCTGAGAAAGAGAGGTGAGAGGAGGTGAGCAGTAAATCAGTGCTGGCCTTGCCACTGTCGGGGGGAAACAGGTAGAGACACACGGGGCTGAAACAGCATTAAGAGCTCCCCACATTCTGCAGATCCCCCACCTGTTTCTGGATAGTGGGTGGTTTTAGGTTTAACTTTGCACCACTTCCCCTTGTGCGAGCTGAGGTGCTTTTCTGGAGAATCCAACTGAGTCTCCCTGCGGGGGCAGCCAGGAGCCCCACGATCCTAATGCATTCAAAAAGCAGAGAGAAAGTCCCTGCAGCTTCCCCCCCAGCTAGTTCTCCTGCTGCCTGGCTTCCTGCTGTTCCTAAACTCCCGATATTTTTAGGTTGTCGACTCTCTTCACGCCCACTTTGGGAGCGATGAAATCTCATCCTGGGGAAGTGGTGGCAGCACCACTCTAGTAACAAAATCATTAAATCAATCGCCTTTGCTGCAAAGCCATCTCTGTTTAAATGTCACTGATACCTGCAGTGTCATCTCCAGAGCCTGCAGCCCTTCATCAGCCATGCGGTTGTTAACGGAGGAGGAAACAAACTGAGTTACTGCCAGCAGTGCAGAGCCCATGGAAAAGAGGAATCTCATCTTAGGAAAAGGAGCAGACTTGCAGTCGATGGAAACCTGATACTTCACCTCCATCTATTAAGCAGCAGGTGATAAAGCAGTACAGACCTCAGCTGATGTTCATCTCATAAAATAAACCTGGCAATATACAGCCCCAAGACATATGTTTATATAGAAATAAGTCATCAAGTTACTTGCTTCTGAGACATAAGAATTAGATTTGTTTTCACAATATGTTGAGCATCACTTCATCATCAGCAATAGAAAAGCCCGTAAAAAAGGACCTCCCTGGAGAGCTATTAGATAACAGATTACCCTGGAGATAACTGTGAAGAGACTGCCCTAGCAGGTCTCATCTAATCAGCTGCTCCACTGGTAGGGGTGATGAAAAAATGTTGGTGGATCTCAGCAGGACCCAAAATGCATGTGAATGATTGCTGTAGGGCTACTCCTGGCGATGGCTTCTGACTTTCCACTCAGATCAGCAGCAAGTGCTGCTGCAGAGTGGCCAGCCCAGAAGGAGTCATTAAGCAAATGTGGTGGAAGGTGTTGGGGTTGTGGGCAGAGCCCCACTCTGCAGCCCCAGGGTGCTCCTCCTCTGCTGCTGCCTGCCCACACACCCTCAGGTGCGTTACTTGCAATGAAGTACAGACATGAATTGGGAGCCTGACAGCCACTCTCCACCAGATCTCCAGGTGTCTACAATTTCCAGCGAGTGTTGATGCCTTACCCACATGGGCCATCTTGATTGCAGGAGCCCGAGCCCAAGCATCAAGATCCTGCATGTTCCACCAGCTTTTGAAGCAATGGGCTCACCAAGGTTCTGTTTAATGTCTCCTTCTTTGTGTGCTTTGTCTCGGCTTTAGGCATGACCAAAACGAAGACAAGACATGGTCTCAGAAGGAGCAAAGGTGTTTTGTCCCACCACACTCTGCTGACCCCATGAGCACAAGGGACAGTGCTTTGGCCAAGGAGGAGCTGGCTTGCTTTCCCTGAGGCTGCTTGGGAAGGGCGTTGTGCTTGCCCTCACCTGTGAGATGTTTGTGTGCAGCATGACAGCATTAACCAGCTGAAAAAAACATTCAACAAAACCCTCTACCACCCCAGAGTCTTCTCATAATATCCTCTCACAGCTGTCTCTTTATCTCCTGAGTCCTCCTTATCTCGGATGGCTGCAGGCACTGCCCTCTTCTCTGCCCCAGCCACCTGTCAGGAGGCAGCAGGTCCCTCGGTTACAAGGCCTTCCTGCAAACCCATGTCAGGGAGAGGTTGCCAAAGGGGCACAGGCACACACCAGTGCTGGAGAGGAGCAGGAGCAAGCACCCAGTGCTTGCTGAGCTGCTCTGCAGCACTCAGCTGCTGTACCCTTTACCCCTGTGACCATGCAAGTGCTTGGTGCAGAGGTCTGATATTACTCCCCGTATTCTATAATCCCTCTACACTGAGGTGAACACCTGTCTCCTATAGCAGCTGTCCTGTCCTAGAGAGATCCTGTTCACAGGAGCCAGCTCTGAAGGGCCACTAGCTCCAGGGCTAGCCCTACTCTCTGTGGAAGGGATGGAATTTTGCCCATTGATTTTCCATTTGCATGTGCTGGGACTCTGCTCTCTGGCATCAGGAGTAGTCTGAGTAAATCTAGAAACCTGTAGCAGCTCCAGGAAGCACAAGACATTATTTTTGCCTGTGCATTGATCCTTCTCATTTTTCCCCCCCTTCATTGCTGGAGCCTGGTTTCTTTCCACTCTCAGAGAAAGTGCCAGCCCAGCATTGAGGAGAGCCAGTTTTACTGGGCTTGGAGTATTGCTGCTCCACCAAAGGCTGTTGCTGTGGGACTTGGAGTGGGAGAAAGGATAACTTCTCATCAGTAAGACAGAGCTCAACTACTGCTGCAGCAGCCTAAAGCCCATCCAGGCAGAGACAGGAAGTCCCTAAATCCACATTCAAAGCTTTGGGGAAGACCAAAGATCTCTGTCTGTGCTCACATGCCTCACCTCTCTTGTGTCCTGGCCACTTTCTTTTCCCAGCTTTCCAGAGCTTACAAAGGACTTTCAATACCACCTGTGCTGGCATTGCCCCAGCGAGCTCACCAAACACAGCATAAACACCAGAACAGCTTTCCAAAGCGTAAACCTGGAAACAGCACGATCTCATACCTCCCTCGGGAGGGAGACACATGGCGACAGAAGGCTGGGATTTCAAGTGCTCACCTTTGCCCCAAGTGCTGTGTGCCATTTAGCCTGCCCTGGTTCATTCATCCCCACTGCTGCTCTCCCTCAGTTCAATGGCAATTCCCAACAGCATTTCCAAAAGCACTGTAGAGCCCCATCAGACTAAAGAGTGAAACAAACTCCTTTTCTTAACGGAGATGTGCACTGAAAAAAAAAACCCCAGCATATCCAGCATACAAGCAAATAAACAGCAATAACAGTGTAACTTTATTTAGATTTAATTTGACATTTAGCACAGTAATATGCACAGAAAGAAAAAAGTACCAAAGTACCAAACTCATAGCGTATAAAATAATCAAATATATTTCATATTCAGTGAAATATTTCTACAACACATCAGTGGGACTACCCTGGGCAGCCCAACCCTGTAAATATATGTATATATTTATATTTATAGCTGTGTTATATAAAATACTGTATGTAGAGAAAGCACTGAAACTTATCACCAAAATAGAAAATAGCTCAAAGTACAGATAGTTCAGGTTTGCTGGATATACCCAGTATCGAAAAGAGGTTCAAACCCACTGCAGGGGATAAAGCTCCAGCTGAGATGCTCTGGCAGGCATGGGATGGTGGGAATGGGCACACACTGGATCAGCTGGCAGGAGCCTGGCTGCCAATGGCCATGAGGTGACAAAACTTTCTGATTCACACCCAGAACCATCAAGAAGCTTCCAAAGTGGGAATGCTGTCGGTGCTTGTGGCTGATGCTGGGGCCAAAGTGCTTTTGCTAAGCCAGAGCTACCAGAGCAGCTCCTGCTCCTGCTCCTGCAGCACAACTGGATCCCTTAAGGATCCAGCTGCAGCAGGACTGGTCATCAGAGGATGCACAACATCACAAGGATATTATTCTGAATTTTAAAGATGCCTCTTCAGCAGATGACAGTGATTAATTCCCTAAGGTTTTGAAAACATAAAAAGCTGCATTTGTGCAAGGCCAGGCTCCCCCAGGCAATAACGTACAGCACAGGAAGCAGCAACCCTGCTGCTCCAGGACAGTGACACCAAATGAAATGCTTGTCCTGGCAAAAACTCCCACCTCCCCTGACGGTAATCAAGGGTTGTACTTAAGAACCCAGGCAATTTGTAGGCAGATATAAAAACTATGGCCTTTCTGGCAGCAGCACTGAAGTGCAGCTGAAGTCAATAACCTGCACTGGCCGTGGCCCAGCTGCTGCAGGGGCTTCAGGCTGGGTGCTGGCTGGGCAGGGACAGGCACAGGTCCTGGTGGCAGGGGCAACCAAGGGCACTGCATCTGCTGCTTCCAGACAACACACTTCTGTGCTTGTTTGTTGCTTTTTGGCCCAGTGTAATGATTGATTTACTTGACCACCCCCACGAGAAGGCAGCCAAGACTTGCCCAGAGGATCCCTCCTCAGAGGGTTTTGAGCCCCAGTGCTGGTGCCAACCCCACACCAGGAGATCACCCTGGGAGCCCTCCCAAGCCCTGTTCCTATGCTTCTGCCACGCCACTGCAGAGAAGCCTATTACCCATTAATAATTCCACAATTGCTCTTTCTCATCAAGCCAGCAGTTGCATCCCTAATTACATGGCAACAATACTATGCTAACAGGATGAGCTATAATTCCTAGGTAGTATTAACATTGTTATTTTACTCCAAGTAACTTCCTGGTAATGGCCATTTGAATGTGGCAATATCGATTAAGAGAATATAAATGCTTAGCCCCTGGAAAAATCATTAATAAAAATCTCATTCTGATAGCCTCTAATCACAGCTAAGTACAATTACTCATAGGAGGCCACTATAAAAAGTATTTTTCTCATCAGAAGAAATTCGTAAGGTTTTCCAAACTGTTTGTAACAAAGAGTACACTATATAGAAAAGTCCAGAAAATAAGCACACATTTGTTTCTCAAAACCCATAGATAAACATGACAATATCTCTAAATTACTGGCTACGAACAGGATTTCATTTAGTTCTACTCAAGCTGTAGCCTAGTATAAATGTTTTCAAAGCAGAGCGTTGCTGTTTCGTCTGGAACAGCTGCACAGGATTTCTTTGATATCAAGCTCTTGTGTGGGGATGGTGTTTCAATTTCTCTTTATGCCTCCAAACTGCTGAAACTGGAAGGAAAAGCATTTAGTAAAACAGGCATTTTTCATGGGGGAAAAAAAAAAAAGCAGCATAATTTGGCTTTGAAAGCAGTACTAAGAAATAATTTATCACCACAGTGGCGACAGAACCGCGCTGTGTCTCTCGCATCTCTGTTCCGAAGGAGACAGGGAAACCAGCCTGTGGTCCTGCATGGCTCCCCCACAGTGCTGTACCCGGCACCCCCTGGGCTCACACGCTGCACCAGGGCCATCAGCTGTCCCGGGCACACGGCAGGTGGGTGAGCTGGACACCGAGCAGGCTCACGGGCGCTCTCACCCTGAGTGCCCACACTGGCCCGTACATCCCTCCTGCACTCCCCGACGCCCATCGATACAAGCAGCTGAGGGAGGTGTGCTCCTTCCCCTCCTGCCCCGCTCCCACCCAGGCCCCTCGAGCTCCGCAGTGCCCAGCACAGCAGGGCTGAGCTGCACGGAGCTGCAGGACATCCCAAATCCCCTGGCGGGTCACGACAGGCAGCTGAGGAGGATGCTGACCCACATTATCCACCAGACACTCTTTCTTAAGCAGTGAGCAAACGTTTTTTAGGTTGCTCATCGCTGAGCAACCACGAGCACTGCCTGCGAAGGCACAGAAGTGCAAACCTCCCTGTCAGGCACTCGGTGCCTGCCGGTTTCATGAGTCAGAGGCAGGAATCGGTGATACATCTCGTCTTCACAGCACTCAGCAAGAAGGAGCCCCGTGCAGTGCCCGGGAGGAGGAGGTTTGCCCTGCCTGCAGCCTGCTTGCCCGCAGAGCCAGCCACACACATTTAGGAGGTACAGCACATATTTCTCTTGCTTTAGGGAGATAAGGCTGGAAGAATCTGGGACACCAGGAAGAGCTGGCAGGAGGGCTGCTGGGGTAATGCGGGGAGAAGTGGCAACACCATTATCTCCAGACAGGATCTCTCTCTCAAACATTCATGTGGGTTTGTCAGCCTTGCTTCATAAATATTTTTCAGACAAAGGTTTGTTTGCGAACACTGTCAAAGCAGGGCTCAAAGAGTCTTCTTAGTGACCTCCAAAAAGTACATTTCCTAAGGCATTCCCCTGTGCGTGTCTTTTCAGACACCCGCTTTGATGTACAATGTTTACTCAAAAAAACCCAGTAAAAGCTGACAAAGGCTGCCGAAAAATCCAGGGACTCTGTTTCAAAATTTGATGAGCTGATGAAAACGATTTCTGCCGGGGTCATTGACCTCTCACTCGCCTCCAGCAAAGGGTTTGGCAGCTCCTGTGTGGCCCTGCCAGGGGGCCCTGCCACCAGGCTGAGGGATGCACATGCAGCTCACCTCCCCAGACTACTTACTGCTCTCCTGCCTCAGCACTGTCAATGCCCACAAACGGGATTTCTTCCCTGTCCATCTGCCCCAGAACAAGGTGGTGCTTCTCCATGTTTATGACACACTGTAGAGAATAAATGCCTCTAGGTAACAGGGAATTCAGAGCGGTCCCAGCTCCCCCACCAGCACAGGTAAGCATCCTGCTGGAAAACCCCTACCTTCAGAGACTTCAGTGTCTGCAGCCCAAGGGAGAAGGGTTGCTCGTTGTCTTCTGAAAAAAACAGGACAATTCAGATTTATACATTCAAAATGCCCTCCTGTGCTTTTTGTCAGTGACTCCATCCTTCCTTCCTTCGTGGTTGTTCTGCTAAACAAAACCCTGTTTATAAAGGGACTGACTCCAGAGGAGAACAGGAGGGTACAGGATGGCAGGAGGGCAGGTGGGTTTGCCTGCAGGGACATGCAGGGGTTGCTCCATCAGCATGGCAAAGCCAAGCCTGCTGAACACCTCCTCTCCCCTCCCCCTGAGGGCCCAAACAAGAACTTGCTCTATTTTAATTTTAACATCTTCCTAAAGCTTTTTTTTGTCCTGCTGGGGTGAGAGGAAGTAGACCCCAGCCCGCAGTGGAGGAGCAGAGGGTTATACACTCACCCACGACGAGGGCAGCGCACTCCACGGGGACCGCTCCCACTGTGAGGGACAGACACTCGATCTGGCCAATGGCTCTCACCTTGTTCGGCAGCGAAACCATCTCGTCTTCAGCAGGGAGTGCTTTGAGATGCTCCTTTAACCTGTGCATTGAAAACACCCCTAACATCAGAGGGCTATGGCTTGGCTGTTCCAGCAAGGAGCAAACGGTGTTTGGAGGGTGCTTACGCCTGAAGTGCTCTTAGCCTTGCTCATTTACCACACTGTTATTGGAAAGCTGCTTCCCTGGCAGGTTCTCTGTGGGTGCTCTGCAGGCAGCCAGCAGCCCACACCCACATCAGACCACAGCAGGACCCACAGTGCAGCCCTGGGGCTGCCCCAAGCACAGCTCTGTACTGGAGTTTGGGTTTTACCTGAGGAATCTTTTTCCTACATTTCCTCAAGACCTGGGGAATACGAAATTGCTTCTAAAGCAGTGTGGGTGTAAGGAAGGGGTAATTCACTCCAGCTTCCATGGGTGGCACTGACATTGTGTCCCCATGGAATCATAGAGATGTTGCAGTTGGAACAGACCTCTAAGATCATCGACTCCAGCTGTTAACCCAGCACTGCCAAGGTCACTGCTAAACTCTGTCCCCAAATGCCACACCCACACATATTTTGAACACTTCTAGGCATGGTGATGCCACCACTTCGCTAAGCAGCTTGTTCCAAGGCCTGACCATCCTTTCAGTGAAGAAATTTTTCCTGATATCCCAACTAAACCTCACATGGCACAACCTGAGACTGTTTCCTCTGGTCCTGTCACTTATCACCTCACTCAAGATTCCTTTCCGGTAGATGTAGAGAGTAATAAGGTACCCCCTGAGTCCTCTTTTCTCCGTGCTGAACATGGCTCACATCCAGGGCAGCCCAATCAGTGTTAGTTTTATTAGGCGCTGCTGCTGGGTTTGTTCAGAGGCAATGGGGACAGATCAATCACTTCAGCCCAAAGAAAAGAAAACAAGGATGTCAGAGATACCTCTGTCAGAGGTACAGCTTCTAACTACACCCTTTGAACCAGTCTGACAATACTAATTAATTATTTAGCTTCAGTTTCTCTTTTAAAGTGAACAAGAATCTAATGGAAAGGCCTTTTGAGGCACTGATCTCTCTCTTGGATAAAAGCTGTGTCAATTTTCAGCTATTTGAGGTACCTTTCTGCTGAGCCGCATTGCAGCAGTGCCTGTGTGTGTGTCTGTCTGTCTGTCCATCTGCCCTGGGGGGACCAGCCCCCTCAGAGGCCTCAGGACTGAGGTGGGCATTGCTCACACCATTTAGCACAGGTACAAGGACCGGGAGGGGTAGCAGAGAGAAGGAGCTGGATCCCCTCTGCTGCTTTCTTGGAGTCTGGCCTTAAAAATCAGTGGGAACATATCAATGAGAAGTTTATGAGTTCCTTGGCCATCTCCTGCACCTCCTACAGCTCCACAGGGGATTTCTCATGCTGGCAACCTGTGAGCCTACTCTGCTGCTTTCCTCGGAGTGAGGGGGAGAGAGTGACTGGCATCATGGCAAGACACAAAAAGATTTTTGAAAAAGAAAGGAGGAATTGAGCCTGAGCATCAGACACATATGTGCTGCTTTGAGTCCCCTGAGACCTGGGCAGCAGAAACAGGCTCTAACCTCTTTCTTCAGGGCTCTTTGAAGGACAGGGCTGCTGCAGCAGAGGAGTGCTGCGAGAACTGCACCGGACACACGTAAGTAACACAGGGAGCAGAGAAACTGTCCCAGGGCATGCAATCCCTCCAAATGCCATCCTGTGGCCATCCCTAAGCTTGGCTGAGCTGCTCCACAGATTGGGACAAGGCTGCAGTAAGCACAGCCACTTTCCAGTCACTAAGCACTGTTGTGCAAAGAAGTAATTAATGTTAGGACAGGAAAAGGCACCATTTCCTGGTGCCAGGAAAGGCACCACCACCAGGGCCCCACAGTACTGCTCAGGGAGCAGGTGTAATTTTTTTTGCATTATTACTGCGAGTTAGCTGCAAAAAGCAATGACTCCATGGGAATAAAGTGCCAAAACAGCCTTGATATCCTGCGAGCTGATGCCTGGTCCTGTTCCTCAGAGATGAGAGTGACATTTGCTGCAAATATCTGTCAGTCACCTCTTTAAAAATCCGTAAATACATTTCCTCTTCCTTTAACCAGGAGAAATTTGTAATTGGGAGCAGCACCAGACACCCAGTTCTGAGAACACGCATGCACACACCTCCTTTACACTGGGTGCTGGGCCAGCAGTGCTGCGGCCACTGGTGGGGGCATGTCCAGCAGCCTGGTCCCTGCCCTGCCACAGGAGCCTGCAGAGCTGGGCTGGGCTGCAGCCCCATGCCTGCCCTGGGGACACAGAAGGCTGGGGAAGGTTCAGCTGATTCATGAGGCACTGAGGGATAAGCAGGCAGTGAACAAATACAAATGCATCCAACCATCTGAAGGGGTTCCCTCAGAGGTGAATAGGGTGGTACCACTGGTTTCCTGTTCCATCTCCCTGCCTTTTAAGATTGGGACAGGATTTGGTTGTAATAGGAGGTTCAGGGGCTTGCCCAGTCACAGCTCAAAGCACTCCCTTCTAGAATGACCATCACTGACATGAGCAAACCCCAGCCCCAGGACACTGCCTATGCTGCCAAGTGCCATGTCCCTACAAAACCAAAATCAGCTGGATATTTACCCCAGCCTGTCCAGGCAGGCAGACGACATGAGGTTGTGCTGTGAGCCGGTGTCCACCACAGCCTTCAGCTCCTTCCCCGCACACTGCAAGAGCAAGAAGAGATGGGAAATGATGTGTGGGGTGCAGGATGAGCACAGAGCACCCAGGATCTCTGGTCCCCTTGAACTCTCCTCATGCCAGCTTATCCCTGCTCCCCTGCACGCTCAGATGCACGTAGGGTCCTGAGCCCTTCCTGGCTCATTTGCCACTGCAGAGAGCAGATGGGAGAGCCCCAGGCAGGGGGGAATATTGTGGAGAGTGGGAAATACAAAAGAGCATGGGCTAAGGAAGAGAAATGTGAAATAACGCTTGGGCAAAGAAAATAGGGATGGCACTTGAGGAAAACAAGCAGGCTGTGAGCACAGGGATTTGCCATGGATAGTTACACCTCAGCATTTCAGCAGGCTGCCCCAGCCTAGCTACCCCCTCTGCCCTGATGTGCGAGGGAAGACATCCATCAGACCAGTTTTCACTGTGGTTCCCAGGTGGGCATCTCTGCCACAGCAGCCTGGAGCTGCAGAGGGAGTGCATCCCCACAGCTGTGACAACCCTGCGGGAGCACGCTAACTGGGAAACATGGAGAATGAGAGCACAGCCTGAGACTGTTAGAAATAAAATCTGCAGGAAAAACAACCACAAAAGGCTGTGGAGGGACTATTACCTGGCAGCTCACCACTATGAGCTCTTCATGCTCTGTTTTCCCTGAGCTGCCCAGTTTGGTTTGGTTCAGCTTGTTGGTCTGTGACGAGAGATCACCCTTCGGAGACCAGCTGCCTCGGCTGCCTCGTAACTTGGATAAGTTTGTCTCCATCAGGCGCTTCTGCAGGATGTTATGTGGTTGCTTTGAGAAAGAACACACACAGAAGAGCAGGGTGAAGCCAGAGGAAAGCCACACAGTGACTTGTGTCACCAGACTGCCTGTGGTGCCCATGGGCCAGTGCTGCTCTCGCGGGAGGCATGCCCTAAACTCACTCTCCCTAATTCCCAGACTACAAGTACTCCTCCTAGCTAGCTCTGGCTCACCTGGCTTTCACTAAAGAGAACTACTTGGTATTGCAAAGGGAATAATACTTTCAAAATATTAACCAGACTTAGGAGGGATGCCTTTGTTTTACCAAACTCAAGTTCAAGATTTGATTGCATATAGGAATCCAAACAAGCTCAGCCTTTTCAAGCTGCTGTTTCATCCATAATTACCTTCATCTCTTGATATTGGGAATTCTGTAGTGATGTGAAAAATTCAGATGTAACAAATTACCTTTCCAATGACATTCACCACCTAAGTATGAAGAAGGTCTAAAATTTCCCTGTATGTCTCTTCCCCCGTATTTTTATTTAGCTGCTAAGGGTGGGTAAATGGGACCAATCCTGAGTGCCATGCCACAAGAGGAAAGGGAGAGGAGGGGAAGAGGTAAGCTGGTCTGAGGTAGGTAGGTATTCTCCCAGGAATTCCCAACACTTGTCTCTTTCTCTGTCATTTCCTTCTGCTCTGGGAGAAGCATGTTGCCTCTCAAGATCTCCTTCAACCTCTTTCCCAAAAGCCTTTTTACATTTAATGTTCATCGCAGATGGATGCACATACTCTGCTGGAGGTGAAATGACTCTGCCTGATTATCTGCTCATTTCTCTGCCTGGCTAATCTGCCCTCCCCATTACTGCCTCTCCTTCTGATTTTAATTTGTCCACGGTGAGACATTCTTACTGACTTATTCCTGAATTTTTGCATTCACGTTAAATATGCCCGTGTGTCTGCAGAAACATCTGAACCAGCAAACTTCTTCATCCCAAGGGAATATCAGAGTCAGGATAACTTTGAAAACCTCGTGCCACGGCTCCCCGAGTTGGCCAGTGCCCACCCTTGCGCACAGCATGTTAAATAACACCACTTACACAAGTCTAATGCAAGCTGGCATCATCCTAAAATAACTGCAGCCACGTTGGCACTTCAGATCCCGCTGTGGGCGCACCGCGGGCAGTGGAGCTGGACCTGGCTGATGGGATGGGGCAGCTGCAGCATCAGTGGTCACTGGGACATGGCAGCTCCTCGCGTCCCCACTTTCCACTGTTCCTGCCACTTGAAATAAAATCCCATGGCCATTTTGGGTTGCAGGTGCTGTGTCTGACCAGCACACTACAGAGCATGTCCTGTGTACAGGCAGTGACACAGCCACGCTTCTGATGGGGAGGAATCAGATCTGACATTGTGCTGCCTTCCCAGCGAGGCCAAACAGCTGAAACCAGCACTACTTAACTGGGTTGAAGGCAGGCAGACTGGCTGCACTGGTACTGGATCCTGTGTGGACGGACAAGCAGATCAGTTTGGAAGGGAGGGCTCCCTTGTACAAGGCAGAAGGTGTAGGTGCACAGTCAGCACTACGATCACCTCCAGCGCTCCTCACCAGAGCAAAAATGCAAGCCACAGTTTTCTTACAGTGGATGGGACATCCTTTTTACCCTTTATGTTTGACTGCAGCTCAGGAACACAGCTGGAATTCTTCACATCTTTTAAAAACAATGAAAGAGGGGATAGGGGAGTGTAGAAGTAGATAAGTTCACCCAGCTGGCCAGAAGACAGCCCGTCACACAGTGATCACCTCCTTGTGCCCAGCCCCACTCGGGCAGGACCAAGAGAAATTTCTGAATGGCATCATCCAGGACAGTCTGGGTGCTCTTCCAGTCTGCCTGGCCTCAATCTGCAACACACTCCTCATGGCTATTTTAACTGTCATCTACCCTTGAATTCAACTAAATTGCTTTAACTACAAGTTCTCCCATGGACAGTTAATCAGTAACATATTTGGGTTTTCTCAGGCCCTGGTTTTATGAATCCTATGTGGGGATCCATCACCAAAAGGAAAAAATCCATCACTCAGTGAATACAAGTTACCAGCACAAATGGGATTGTCTTTTGTTGACACTTGCCCTTCTGAAAACCACAGCAAATTCTGCCTCCGGAGGGACAAATATTCCTTGTGGTGTGCTCCAATACAGAAATAATCTGTCAGGAGGGGGCTGAAAAGTTTCCCTGTAGCACCATCCTGTCTCAGGCTATTAATTAGTTTGCTTTAACTTGGATTTCCCTTGACTCTTGTGTGCAACAGAGTGAGGGATGTTAGTCACAGAGATGACTCAAGTGATGGATACGTACTTGGTAAAGGGATAATGTGCCAGGGGACATTTGCAAGTACACATTTTGCAGGCAAACTGCAAGCAGACCATGTCTGGGAGGAAGAGAGGGAGAGGAGGAAAACCTCCTCCTGACAGCAGTGGGGAAGGCAGCTGTGCTCTCCCTCCAGTGTGGGCCTGGCAGTGTTTGAAGGAACCCAGATTACCTGGTACAATATTCCTTTGCATTGCAGAAAACTGATGAAAGTTTAATAAAAATATAAAATGTTACATTTCATTGTGTCATTGAAAAAATAAGTTTTCCTGGTATCATTCAGCACTATATAAATACAAATAAGGATTTCCAACCCCGAGACCTTGCAAAAACCCATGATCCCCTAAAAATGTCACAGTAGAAACCTAAAAAAGTGAGTGGAGACACCATCTGTTGCTGAAGTTATTTGCCACTCTCTGTCAAAAGCACAAATAATTCTGCCCAGCTTTGTTCCTCTCTGATTTATAAGCAAGTGCATTGCTGCAGCTTGCAGTATTCATTTCTCTGGCAGGTTTCCCTCTGTTTTGGCTTCTAGATCTGGGGATAGATAACCAGACCCATCAACAATTTCACTCAGGTGGAGATGAAAGTCAGGGGAAGACACCAGCTCCCCTCCTCCATAAACCCATCTCAGGTTTGCCCTCTCTTCTGTACCTAGAGAGTAGAGGAAAACAAAAAAAAGGAGTTTTATTGCATCAACAGAGTTCATCCCAAGAAATAATAAATTTCTCTCTCTTCTTCCCATCTTTCATCCAAATTCACATCTTCTACCAGCATCCTGTGCTGTCAGCCCCTCTCTTAGGGTGATGAGGTGGGACAAGAGCCTCCCCTGCACCCCTGCGTGCCCAGGCAGCGGCCAGGTCTCTGGGCAAGGCAGTGCGTGCAACGTCAGAGCTTTTTGCATTTCGGGCAGGACACACCGAACTCTGGGGTGGGCACACCTGAGCACAGCCCCAGCCTCCCATAGCTGGTGCAATTCATGCAGTGTTGCACCAGCTATGGGAAGCTGGGGCTGGGGCCACGGGGCACCCAGGGTTGTGCTGAGGGTGCCTGGAGAGGTCCGAGGGCATGATGGAAAGGGGAAATGCTTTTGTCGCTGTTGGTGCTGTTTGTTACTATTTATAACTCTGTTTCCCAGCTTGTAAAGCCATGAGGGACTGTTCCAGGCAAAGCTGCTCCAAACTGGACTGGTGGCTCTCGGGGCAAGGGAGAAGGGTCAGAGCATCAGGAGGAACTGCAAGAGCCAGCACGCCCTGTCCAAGGTGGGAAGGGGGTCACAGTTACCCTGTCAGGGAGCCCACATCCCAGCTAAAGACCATCTCGTGCCAATTTTCTGGGCTTCAGGAAAGAGACTATTGGAGGGAAGAGTCATCAAAACAAAGCCATTTCTGTTCTCTACATCCAGCCCTACATTTGCCAAATTCAGTGTATGCTTTTCTATAGCTTGGTCTCATGCTGGACAGAGTGGAGTACTGGAGCTAGAGTTCGGTCTGAGCCAGAGTAATTCACTGGAAATGATGAGAGCTTTGAAATGGATGATTACAACAAGTATTTATCAGTTCTGCCTGCGCACAGCATCACTGGCAGGGCTGCTTCAGGAGCTGAGTAATGGCACACAGACTGGGGGATGCCAGCACACCCACCCTGCTGACCTGCTGCTGCTTCGCTGTGCACAGCACCCCCTGCACTGCAGCCAAAAGGAAGGGGATTTCTCCCCAAAACTGGAGTGCTTGCTGCCAGCTGCCACAGTGACAGACAGGATCTGTTCTCACCACCTGTCGCCATCTCTGAGGAGCTGTTCCCTCCTCTCTGCTCCTGCCAAGGCTGTTGGAAAACCCCCGCGGGAAACCCTGCATTAATAACGCCGGGCACGTCAGAAGCCCCCCCGCCCACGTCACCACAGCTGCCACGCAGCTTTAGGCACAAAAACGTGCTGCTTTGTGAGGAGGTGCACAATTATTCCCAAAGAAGCCATGCAAATGCCTTGGGCCAAGACCTCTGATGCCCTGGGCCTCCTGACCACGCAGCTCAGCTCCTCTGGGCTTCTCAATCTGGGACCATGCCAAAGGGCAGTCCCATATTTTGGAGGGTCTCCAGTCTCAGAGATGCACAAGCTCCTGCTCCTCCTGGGGACATCTCTTGTGACATCCCAGCAGTCACGGCAGTGGGGACACACAGTGTGTCCTCTCACAGCAATTCCCTCTCCCACCTCGGCTGCGTGAGGGGTGAGGGTGGCAGCATCACTTCACTGCAACACAGCCCAGGGTCACACCTCTGAAATTCACAGAATCTCCTCTGGGACTGTGGGATGGGCCTGAGCACCTGCCAGTGCTCTCACTTTGGGGACTCCCTGTACACCCCACGGGGCAGGAGGCTGTGGCCAAGGGAGCCCTGGCCACATGTGCCCACTGTGCCATCACCCCCTGCTGTGGCATGGGGACAAGGGGGATTTTGCCATGGCGTGGCCCACACCAGCTGAGTTCTCACCCTGTCCCCAGCCAGAGACCCACCCCAGCCAGAGAAGCCAGATGGGCATCTCACCTCTGCCACGCTGCACCTTCTTTTTGTTCTTGGAGGGGATTGGGAGCTGTGGACCACCCCAGGGCTTTGGCATATCCCTGGAGAGAGGTCCCCATACAGATCCTGCTTGCAGGGGCTGTGGATGCAGCAGGGGTGATGCTGCAGCCATGGCACAGGAGCAGAGAGGACACCTCGAGTGACATTTTTGTGTCCAAGGTGGTGACGAGGAGCCCCATGCTCTGTCCCTGCTGCTGGTGCAAAACCTGGACCTTGCTGTGCGGGGCAAAGGGCTTCAGTGCTCAGTAACCCTGGCTCCTGCTGCCTGTTGCTTCTTATCTGGGCAGAGCAGAACCCACATCACAGACTCAGCCCCGCATGCTGGGGGTCACTGAGCCACAAATTGTCATTTAGACTCTGCTGATAGCCGTAATAATAACACCATCACTCCCTGAAAGGCACTTCAGCTCCCCGCTGGAGAGCTGCAATTCAGTGGTGACCAGGAAAGCTCCTTCTGAGTCCTTCCCTGGGCAGGAGCTTCACTTCCCACAATTGCTAAACACTTGGGATATCAAAAAAACCACCTCCATGTGCACTGCAGAGAACAGCCAACTCATTCCACTTGCCTCAGGCAGGCAGAGCCAAGCCCAACCCAGGTGAGGAGGAAGGCTCTGACAGAACAAAGCTACGCCACTAAAAAGACTGACTTTGTTTTTCAATAAAACCCATTATCAAGCATTGAAAAAAAGCAGCTATTGTTTTGCAAGGTGCAAGAATTTTGCACCACTTGGGCAAGAAAAACTAGATGAGCTTTCCCTGGTAGGTAGGTTTCCTAAATTTTACTCCTTATGTCTGAACTTTTGCTGTTACATTGAAGTATCCTTTCTCAGTAGAGAAAGTTCAAATATTTGCACAGTTTTTAGAAATGTTCTCCTGCCCCCAGACATGATGAATAATAAATACCAAGTACAGGACCACACTGATCACTGTATATGCAAGTATTTTAAACCTAACATTATGTCTCTTCGGTTTTAAAAAATCCCATATATGCCTAAGCCTTTATCGAAGCATGATCTTGACAGTTTTATATTTTGAAATACCAGTGACTATACTTTACTGAATCTTTATGATTATGTGTTGTGTGTATATACACATCACAGGCAAATATGGGTGTATATATGCATTGTATGAAGCCATTTTGACTTACTCTGACCCAGAGAGGAATTTTGTGCTGCAAACAGTATGCCATTTTCATGCAAAAGTAAAAAAAAAAATTAAAAATTTAAATGCTATTGACTCTGAGTGCCAGGCATCTAAAAACCACCTGCTAGAAGAAAACAACTGTGGTTATAACTAGCATCATATTTCTACTCCCTTCCTTTTACATACAGAAGTCCTATTTTTCACAAGTTGGTTTCCACACACAACCAACTTCTCCTAAGAGAAAACAGCGTGAAGAAAGAAATAGACACTGCCCTACCAGCTTAAGTCTCCTTCCAGTAAACAAAATAGAGCCTTACAGTATCTTTCGAAGTCCCCAGCTTCTTCAGCCCATCCAGAGGGAGGAGGTCTGCGGAATCCTTGTGAATAAACTGAACCGCCTGCTTCATCCTCCTCTGCTGGCGGAGAGACGCCGCTTCCCTTATCTCCACTTCTTTCCTGCTCGGCTCTGTCAGGATCCCCGAATAAAACATCTCTCCGCCCGTGAGTGGCTCGCTCCTTGAAGATGCGCGTCTCGGGGAGCTGCGATGGGGGGATGCTCTGTCGCCTGCGCTTTATAGCCGGAGCCTGGTGACGTGAGGAGGCCGGCAGGTACCTCGGCCGGAGGGGATGGGCACAGCGCGACACGCGGCACCCACAGCGGCGGGGGAGCTGGGGCTGCTCCGAGGGGATGACACATCGCTGCCCTTCCTGCCCGCTGCCTCTCCTGACAGCACGGTTAGCCACAGGCATTCATGGCTCTCAAAGCCCTCACGGACAGCAGAGAGCACCGGAGCACCGGCACACAGCCCCGGGAGCCAGCGCACTCCCGGCCAGCCCCGGCAGGCACAGCTGGATTGCCCCGCATGGGGAATGAAAGTGTCACGACAGGTGACACCGCCCGGCACCCGTGTGCTCCTGGGGGCTGTTCCCAGCCGGGCCGGGTGACGCAGTCCCACATGGACTGTGCAGCTGGCCATGGGGAGGTTTGCTGCCTTATGCTCAGGGCAGGTTCAGGATGCCCCTGGTCTCACTGGAGCATTGCCAGCACCGATCTGGATCATCACTGTCCACTCAAGTGCCCAGGAAAACTGTCACAAAAGTTGTCCCAGCCAAGCTGGGGCACCTTAAATGTGGCTTTACACAGGATTTCTGTACCCATCAAATGTCCAGGTACAGCACGATTTGACTGATCACTAACACCAACACAACTGATTGTTAATCAGAGCAAAACTTGGCAAAGCAGCTATAGTTTTGCAGCTTTCTTGCTGCTTGTCTAATGATCCAGATGTTGCTGGATCTAGTTACTTACCTCTGATCCCAGACAATGGTGGGAGACGTATTAGAGGATGAGGATGCTGGCATTACCTTGGCTGTCCAGAGACATCCTTTATTCTTCACAGGCGGCTCTAAGTTTCCAAAAAGCAAAGTCCTTTTTCCTGGGGCTGGGCTGTCCTTTAACTTGTTTTACTTAAGCATGAACCAAGTCTCCAGTAAAATTCCTCTACCTCTTTCCATTAGAGTGTACAACAAGAACTAAAACACATTAACAAACTCAATAGACTTTCATGCTAGACTGATTAATGTAATAGTTAGAGAAGGGAATTTTCTTAGCAGGACTCACAGCACACTTGGGTTTCTTTCACTGCAACAGCGAGTGAGGGCAGCAGGTGCTTCCCTGAGCTTTCTGCTTTCCAAGTAACTTGTTGCATGGAATAGGTGCAGAAAAAAATGCAGCTCTGCCTCAGAGAGACAGTACAGATCTGGAAACACTCCACATGAGTTTGGTTCTTGTTAAACTCAGAGAGACCTTTGATATGCTAGGCAAAGCACAAGAAAAGCAGAGCTTAGCCCAGGATTTATGCCAAGCCAGACTTCCAGGACACTTCTTACCTTCCTGAGGAGCTGGGACACTGATTCTCCTTTGCTGTTGCCCACCAACAGAGCTTGGACTCCCACTTTCTGCTCACCAAGACACCACTGGCATCCTGCTGCCCCTGCTCCTGGCCTGGGGAGTGGGGTTGGCACAGAGCAGGGCTGATACCAGAACAGCAACACTCTGTGGGTAAACTTACATATCTGGCTCTGCAGCCACGGACAGGCCGTGTATGTTCAGCCCCTCCTCATGTGACCTGGGAGGGAGGAGAGAAAAAAATCAGATGCTGAGGCAGAATGCCATGAAACCCAAGCCCATTATTTCACAGCCTCACATAAAGGCCACTACATGTGAGCCAGCCCAGCTCAGTCAATGTGTCAGCCTGCAGAAGGGTAATAGGGCTGACAGTCTGAAGGGGATATAATTTTTATTCCCTATGCTGACTCAGCTCATTATGTGACAGGACCATTGTTCCACTCTGGGCACACACGGCCGGGAGGATAAAAGCACCTTATTTTTCACCTTGGGAGCTATTTGGCACTTTTCCAGCTGATTAAATAAAGATACACAACTGCATCCACCCTCTCCAGAAGGCAAGGAGGAAGCAAAAGGGCTGCCACTGAAACCAGGAGGCATTTTTTAGCATAAAAGCTCCCCGGAGTAGCAGCACTCTGCCCAATGCATTGACAAATGTCCAGTCAGCTCTGGCTTATCTCAAGAAGAGTAAAGCTGCAAGCACAGGTGGAGCATGGAAAACCCTCTCACACTGAAGCTCCGAGGCTGCAGCCTGTGTTTCCATTCAGCACACAAGCATTTTTTTGAGCCCTGCAATTTCGCTTCTGCTGTATGTTATAAATGCACTTTGTGCCAACAGCTCCCAAGAAAATGTGCTCAATGCTCAAGAGTAACAAATGAGATAAAGGCCAAATTCCTCTCTTGATTTTTAATCCTGAGAAAGAGGAAAGGGGAAGAAGCAGTAAGTCATCTGCCCAAACTCCGCAGGACCCACACTGAAAGAGGGGCTCGGTTCGGATGGCTCACACCCAGGGGTTAAGTTGGTTACGTGGTTAAATCATTTGTTTGCAACAGATTAGCCTGTGGTATCTCTCCCCCTCCCCATACGATGTATCTAAGTAGGGGCACATTTCAGAAAAATTCCCATCCACTCACCGGAGACAGGCCTGTGCATGACCACTGTCCCTCACTCAAGAAAAGCTCCGAGGGACAAAATCACTTTTCCTGCCCTTTCGTGCCTCCAGAGAAGCACAGAATGTTCCTCCACACCTCCCTATAACATCAAGTCCGATGTCAAAAAGAGGCTTCACAGGGCTGTGACGGAGAAAATCCCTCCAGCAAGGGTCTGGCCCTGCCCTGCCAGGAAGCCGAGGTGCCACCATGGACAGGCACAGGCTGCAGGACACCGGAGGCTGGTGGCTCTGGCAGGTACCAGCAGAGCTGCCGCAGGTTTGGAATGGGCTCTGTCCTGTGCCCGGGGCATCTTCCCCAGAGCTTTTCTGCTGGCCCAGCAAAGTCCTCGGTGTCCAAACCCACTGCAAAGAGCGAACAGAGGGAAAGGGTTTCCCTGGCCTTTCCAACGTGCCCTTTGCCATCACAGCTGGGGACAGTGGAGGCAGTACCACAGGGCAGCACGAGTGCCCTCGGAGGGAGGGGAAGAGGATGCGCAACTTTGATAAGCTTATCAGCCACCCTCCAGGGCAGACAAAGCGACACCGGCACAGCCTTCCAAACGCAATTTGCTTCACCTGTGATGGTTATACCCCTATTTACAGCCGGTTTGTACTGGCTCAGTCTCCAGTCACGCCTGCAGCTTAATCAGCGTGAGGAAAGAGGAGCTGCGGACTTTCGTTCACACCCCCATTCCATCTCCTCTCCCGGTGAAGATGAAAGCAGCAGCAGGCAACGCAGGAAGTGGGTCGGTCCTTTTTTTTTTTTTTCTCCTTTTCTTTGATTTCTCATCTTTCCCTAAAAAGAAGTGATTTGTTAGTGGTTGCCGTATCCTGAAGAAATGCAGAGATGCTCCAGAAAACTCTGAAGAAAGGACAGAGTGGTACAATTTAACAGAAAGAGAAGCAGGCAGTAGGTGCAAAAGGAATAATTTGCTCAGCACAAAGAAAATTTTCGAGAATCCATTTCCACAGAAAAGACTACAAAGATCTTAAGAAAATGAAATCCCAATAACTGATGTATTAAAATAAGCTTTCTGTCCACCAGTGCATTAGTAAGGGTCAGGTCCAGCATAATCAGGAAAAAACCTGGAATAATAGGGAGACTACAAACCAGTCATTTTCTAAAAACGCTGGATACAAAAATCCAGAAGGATTTACTGAGCTACCTAATTATCATTTGTAGCAAGACAAAGCCTATGGATAGAGCTGGAGAAATCCTCTAACAAACAAAAATAGAGTCAGGTTGAGATTCCTGAGAAATGTGGCCCATTTTGTCCAGTAACTGACACGCACCTTGTGTGTTTCCAGTGCTGACCAAGGGAAAGGATCTCCTGGGCTGGGATATGGGCCGCATCACAGGCATTTCACGGAGACAACTCTTCCCAGGGCATCTCTCTGTGTTTATCCTGGGTGCAGCTCCAGCCTCCTTCCTGTGTGTGTGTTCTGTGCAGCGCCTGGGCTGGTGGCATCAAGCACAAAGCAGAGGCAGAGGGAGGAATCAGACATTGCATAGCTCCTCCGAGGAGACTGAACTGAATTTATCTGTCTGGTTCTCTTCATACACAGACGCAACAGGCAGATGAGAGTTTCAGGAACACAAAAGCTGCACATATCAAAACAAGAGATTAAAATGGCAAGTCTTGCAAGAGCTCCCTTACCTTTATTTCCTCTTTTTTAAAGAAGCTGAAACATGAAGACAGCTGGTTTTCTTCAAAACAGGAGGAAATGGTGTACGTAGAGGGCAGGTGATGTTTCTCCCCAGCATGCACCCACACCAACCTCTGTTTATTATGTGCAACAGCAAAATTATTTCAGTGTAAAATTTTCAAAATTATTAATTTGAAGTAACATTAATACATGCTAGTTCTCACCCTCTCGTATGTACGTTAGAGCTGAACTGCAAATATTTATTTTGAAGTAACCTACATGTATATTCGAAGCGCCAACCATAACTACATCACTCAGACTTCCCAGACCTCAGGGGATTTCACTTCTCCTGTCCTGCAAAAGGCAGCTTGTGTGCTGAAGGCTTCCTCTGCTGCTGGGGCATTCCAAGCAGTAAATTTTACATTCAGGCCATTAAATATATAGGAGGGATCTTGTTAAGGCTAAACCAGGGCGAGTCACTTCACACTACACAAACACAGTTTTCTTGCTCCTTTTTAGCTTTCCAGAAGCCTGACATCTGGAGACCAAGGGGGAGCAGGGCAGGACACGCAGGAATGCCTCTGCTGCTCGGGATTCCTGAGCTCTGAAAGCCAGGAGGAAGAGGGCGCTGCTCTTCTTCCCATCAGGTTCTCCGTCTGTCCAGCAGGAACTGCTAAGGAATAACCGGGAGCCTGTTGCTCTGGAAAAGCAGGGGCTGGTGGGATGAGATGCTGGCTCTGAGGGGTAGGAGAGGGCAGGGACACTCAGGAGACACAGCTCCGCACGGGGTTCTACAACGAAAAAATCACAGGTAGGATCAAGCAATGGGGCTGGGATTTCCTGGCTCATCCTAGAGCCAAGGAACGCTGTAGTGGAATTGCTGCATTCACTGTTTCTCTCTAGACCCAGCTCAGAGCACCTGGACAAAGCAGAGCACGACACCGAGCTGTAAAAACCAGAGGTGGTACCCAACCATCTGAACAGCAACCACTCCACAGGTAGAATTTCGCTAGGCTTGCTCCTGTTTGCTTCCTGGAATTGTTCCCAGCTGTCCCTAACAACGGGATTATGGGCTCCCCACATCAAGGGAGCTGCAGGATACTGTCACTGTCATTAGCCACTGGACCAATGCCACCTAACAAGAGACGTGGAGAAACAGCCATTGCAGGAGCAGGAGCAGGAGCAGCACCCACTTTTCTCCAACAGAGATGTGCCATAGTTTTCACCCATATTTTCCTTGTCCCAGCAGTAATTTTCTCCCCTTCTTCTGCCCAAGAGACAAAGGCTGTGCACAGCACTCATGACAAAGCCCAGCCATGCTAGCAGCCATTGATTTCTAGGTACAAAGGAGTCCAGTTCTGGTCTAAATACTCCAATACAACAACCCATTTCTATTCACCAACTCACTTAAGCACCTGCTTAAATGCTTTTGTGAATAGGAATTACAAAATTTGTGCTTGCATTGTGAGAAGTCACTCCTTAGTACAGAAAATATCAGTATGCACACAAAATAATGTGCGATAGGTATACGTTTCCCTTGGATACTTGGGACATCTGTGTTTGCTTTTACATCTCTGTGGCTAATTAATCATAGGGCAGCTGGCCAAATTTTTCCTTGAGTCAACACCTTGACCATTAGTGGAGATACAGTGGGGATAGATGGTGCCCACAATGACATCTGTGCCTAGCTGCAGTCATGGAAGTAATTCCCTAACCCAGTCCTAACTTGGCAGCAAGAAGTTTTAAATATTTATCCCTTGATTGTTGCAAACGTACAACACTGGGTTGTCATTTTCTCCCTTTTACTTTCTTCTCAAAACAAAAAATTATTCTCAGAAACAACTGGCACCACAAGCCCACAATGGACCAGGAGAAGAACACATCAGAATCATTTTCCACAGGCATCCTGTTAGCCAGGGTGCTTATATCCAAGGTTTCCTTTTCCATAACCCCATGTCTTCATCAGTGTGAAGCGCACACTGGCTCCAGGATAAGAGATGGAAGCTGTGGAGTGTGTGAGGCCACAGACTCACTGCTCTGCCCTCTCCACACAACAACAGGACTGAAGTAGTTGCTGAAAGCTGAGCTGGGGATGAGAGCAAACCAAAGCAGTCTAAGCAGGAGCAAGACCTGGGAAGTCTGGCAGCTTATACAGCAGAAAGGGTCTCCTACATCTCCTGTCTTTGGGTGACAAGTTTAGGGCTACCACAGGTACCTGAGAGCTCCCTGCCACAGGGGGGAACTCTCAGTTCTGAAAGGAGTTATGCCAACTCTTTGAAAAGCCCTCTGCTTTTTCTGGCTTTCTAGCCAAAGAACTCCCCTCTGGCCAAGTATAAATCTGCTGCAGAAGCATTTCTCATTCCAGATGCTTTGGAGTGGTACAATTCCTAAATAGCAGTACTTGGAGAGAGGGAGGGAGGGGGAGCTCCTCAAGCAAACTCTGTGGAATTTACCTCATGGAAAAGATAAATCTCAGAACATAATTTAAAACCTTGCAAAAAAAAAAAAATCACTGTCTCTGTAACAGGACGAATTCAGGTCAGATCTGAAACAGAGCTGCCTTTTGAAGGGTTCCTCTATGGCTTACCCAGTTCACCAGGTGATGGTGGCAAAAATAACAAACTCCAGTGATGCAGTAAGCAAGTGAGCTGAACAAAACTGGAATTTCCCAGCTCTTTTGCAAAAGCCCCAAGAACAGGTGCTTGTTTCAACTCGTGCCAACGTGGGATTCACCAAGGAACAACATTCTTACTATACTTCTTAAAAGACTGACTGTGAACCTTTTCTGCCGCTACCAGTTAAAGGAGTATTCATAGAAGGATTTCCTTTGACAAATATTTCCACTTTCTTATGGAGCTTGGATCTAGGACAGCTTTGCACCTTTCCTTCAGAGGGGAAGAGAAGGGGGTAGCTTGTTTTGTATATTGAGTCTGAAATTGATCTGGCTTCACAACAGACCAGTATTCAATGAACTCATGGATTGAATGCTGTAAGTTAAAGATATATAAATTTTGGGACTTAAAGCATTCAAATCCTAAATTCATCAATTGCATCAAAATATCTTTATTTTGGAACTTTGAGATAAAGCAAAATCTGAGCGTAAGCTATTTACAGTATCCATTTAAGACAATAATATTATTTACATCAGCATGAGAGAGGAGGTCACCACAGTGTTAGTCAAACACAGGATCTCTCACCTCTGTGGAGCCCTTATATTTATTTTATGAAGCTAAGGCTCCAGGACTCTCCAGTGCTGCAGGTATAAGTGAGCTCCCATTGTACCCCACTGCCACGGCCCATGCAGAGCTGCAGCAGCTCCTGACAGGTAAGATTCAGCCAGAAATGTTACTGGATACTCAGGGCTAATATTTGCTCACGTACAGAATCGTCAGCAGGGCTTCGGCGTGGCTCTCCTAACACAGAGGTTGTGTTTGCCATGTTGTGATTTGGTTAAATGTCTCCACCTTCAAGTCCAGGCAACTGAAGGACACTTGAGCTCACACTATGCCCCAAAAGGAAGGCAGCTGCCCCAGGAGAGCAGGAACACGAGCACTATGGGCAGGAATGATGAGGCACACAGCACTTTGAGGTGTTGTGCCCTACCTAGGGTGTAATTTACTGCAGGATCATCTGTCCAACCACCAATAGGAGTCAAACTGTGATCAAGCTGAGCAACCAAACAACGCAGGAAATCAGTAGCTGACTGCACACTCAATTTCATTTTCAAAGACAAATATTCGAAGTCCATTATTGACATCTGTAAGAACTGAGTCACCAGAGTGATGGGGCCAGGCAGAGTGCCAGAATCACTCACTGTTCTCAGAAGTAAATAACAGCAACTGAAGTTACACATTCACGGCCCATTTCCTCCAGCTTCCTTTGAGGTTTATTCTGCCTGGAAATCAACAACTTTCAACCCACACATATCCTCACCAGTACTTTGGAAGAGATGGGGGAACAGCCTGGATCAATGGCCAGAACTCAGTTCAGAAGGTCTCCTCCCACTGCAACCTGAAGTGGCAGCAATACCTGGCCTGGCAGCACGGGTGCTTCTAGGCCCCGATTGCATTCTGTAAAAATAGAATAACTCAAAATACAAGGTCACTTACAAATCACCCCCTCCCCTTCCAAACGATTGATCAGCGGCAGTGGTGAGGCCCAAGAGCTGCCGAGGTATCAAAGCCCCAGTTCCAGCCGACTGCCTGGTTACGGGGTCCTGCCGCAGAAGCCGCATCCAGACCCACCCGCTGCTTTCCAGCAGGGATTTTAGCAGGATGTGTCTTTGTTGGGGCCACATGCTGCCCTCTCGTGGGAAGCCCTGCGGATGGTACCCTGCTGCCAGGGCACAGACAGCCCTGGGCCCGCGGACAGCCCCGCAGGGAGCTGCTCCACAGCCCCGGCACAGCAGCTTCAGGCCGACCACCGCAGCCTCGCTGTCTCAGCCCAAACCCTCAAAAATCTCCTTATCTGAGCACTTTCATAATATCCCGGGCAAGAACGGACCCTGAGAGGTGTCTGAGGGAGGGATGGGGCTCTAGCACCTCACATGAAGTTGTGCCAGAGCACGTGTCCAGAGCATCCCTGAGCCAGACTGCCTTCTTCACCAGATTTTACTTCTCCAGCCCTGCACGAGGAAACATGTCCTGCTGGGATAGATAGGCCTTTTTTATCCACTCCGAGAGCAAATGGTCACGCTGGACTTGTGTCCTGCACAGAGCTGGGAGAGGCATTTGAGATGTGTTTATTCCAGCACTGCTGCATCCCTCTCACACCACAGGCACTGGCTGCAGGGCTTTCTGGACAGCCCTCGGCAAGACAGCAATGCCTGCAGTGTTGAGCCTTCAGTTCCTAGAGCTAAGCTTCCTTCTCCCACTGAATGAAGTTGCTGTTCTCAGCATGGATGAGCCTTTTCAGGGTTTTATTTTTGTAAGTTTGCTGAGAGAATTAGCACCTACAGGAGCCAGGGCACAATAGTTGTGCTATGTAAGCCAGACAGGCCCCCTGAGCACTTTTCTGTCGGTCCTGTTTTTAATAACTGGTCTCAGCTTTTCCACACAGCCCCTCACACCAGCACTACACCAGTAACAGCAAACTGGGGGCCACCCAAAATCCATGAGCAGTGTTGTGCCACATACAGGCCTGTCCACTGGACACAGAGATGCTGAATCCCAGTTTTCTGGAACGCTTTCCAACTGTCCACTTCAAACCTCACAAAAATCCCAATCCCCTCTCTTGCCCTTAGCTGCTTTCTGTGGCTGGGTTTTACTTCAGGTGGCACCTCCAGAAGCCAGGTGAGCTGGCATTTTGCAACAGGTGACAGCTACCACTCTTACATTTGACTGAGGCACAGAGGATGAGGCTTCCTCTAGCCAGCCATAAACTTGTCCTGTACAGAAGTGTTTCATGGACATTTGTAGTGTGCATAACATGCAACACCTGAGCTAAGAACTCCTAAACAACAAATTGCATCTAAAGTGACCACTTCAGAATATTTCAGCTTCCAGTGCAACTTTTTCTCTCCTTAAAACTACGAACCCTTGATTTCCTGATCCCCAGAATCATCGCAAAATGGAAATGTCATGGCATAGGATTTGTAGGTCTACATTGCCTATTGAATAAACTTCCTAGTGGAAAAAAAAGAGAGAGGGCTTTGGTTGCATCAGATCAAGTTTAGCAGCTAGACGGTGTAAGGGAGTTTCCTTTATGAATTCTGTATTTATAGACATCTCCAACAAGAAAAAATATTTCAAGGTCTTCTTTTCTGACCTGTTTTTTCTCACTGTGTACTAAACAGGCTTTGCTTCATATAATTTGAAGAACTTCCTCTTCAAGATGTGCTTAATCAGAGAAAAAGCTGCACTAACACACATATTTAAACAGAGGAGGAGACTTTTTTTCCTTTTTAACACCTAAAGTGATTTAACAAGGTAGTTTAAAGAGCAGCATGAGAATGTGATACATAATTTGCACTGTCTTGGAGAAAAACTAGATTAACTTACCTACTGAGTGGAATGTGTCCCTTGAGTTCTCTAACTCCTGTTTTCCCCACAGGTGCTCTATTTGCATCGCTGCTCATGGGTGTTCTCTACAGTCCCAGCAGAACATGTGTTGTGGAAAGCAGACTTCCACAAGAGAGAGTGAAAATCTGCCTGTGAGCAAGAGAATTGTTCAAATAAAATGGGCAGCAGCAAGAGGTGTTGTAGGATGGGTATGTTCCAGGCATCCCCAGAAACAAACCCGAGTTTGGCTCAAGTTCTTTAAGAAGTACTTGTTTGTCCCCTCCAGCAGCAGCCTTGCACAAGCACAGTTTGAGTGGAGCAGCATCCAAAGGAAGAGTGGAAGTGTGTTTACATTTTGGTTGTGACAGGTTTTGCAGTCCACATCTACTGCATTTACAGGATGCCATCTACATGCATGAGAGAAAAAGCATCTGCATGTAAGCTTATTTAATTCAGAAATATTAGTGGACCACTATCCTTGCATTCTGTTACATAGGATTATCATAAGGCCATTGCTTCCTGCTTACCCACACCAGACCTCCTCTGATTCCTTGGATTTAAATAAGCTTCAAGTCTTTCTCTTCATATTCTGCTATTAATTATTTCTGTTATGCAAACACCCAAAGGTCCCAGTCAGAATTTCTCTCCCACTGTTGTGGGAGTTACCACCAGGATAGTTCATATTGACATTCCTTGGCCCAGAGGGTATCTGAGCACTCGTGTCCCTCACTGCAATCCAGCACTGGTAGCATTCACAGAATCAGGAAGAATATTTGAATAACACAGTTTTCTCCTGTGATCAGCCTGTAGTAACCATAATTTTCCAGGACCTCTATATTCCTGTATGCCATTTACTCTGCTGTCTTTGCCACGCAAACCAGTGTCACCTTTCCACAGCAAACAGCTGAATGACACAGTTGTTTCTTCCAAAACCACACCAAATGAGCCTGGGTGGACACAGTCAGTGAAATACAAACGAGTCCTTGTCACTGTGATCAAAAGCTAAGGGTCAAACAGGCAATTGAATAAATTAAGGAGAAGATATTTGGATTACTTTCATAAAAGTTTGATAGACTAAAACTGATAACCTCAACATAATATTTTTTAAAAAACCAGAAAAACGGTATTAAAAATTATTGTAGACTGAATTATTTACAGTTTTCTATGACTTAATTCATAGAAATTTTATTTCTATGAATATTTTTTAATTCTAAGAAATTAAGCCAGTAAATTTAATGACACTGTGGTATAATCTTAGAAGTATTATGGGAACTTGTGTCTTAGCACAGGTTTTCACCTTGTTTTCCTTGGTTTGGGGGTTTTTTAAAATTATTTTTCATTTTAAACAAGGTAGTTTGGGGTTGGGGGTTTTTTTGTGTGTGAGGGTTTTTTGTTTTGTTTTGTTTTTTAGGAAAAATAATCAGATGAATCTACAAAGTAATAAAATACTTCGGAGTTACTTTAAGTTGTTTATCCTGTCTTCATGCAGCTGGTTACAACAGACCAATTGACTCCAGCTCATCATATAGGAGACATTCTTAGAATAATTTTTAGAATTAATACCAGGATAATTCTGGTATTTTACTTGCCAGAATTATGTGTACCTCGTCCATGAAGAATTGTATCTTTACAGGTATAGATGCAGCCTAGCAATACACTACATGAAATAGAATGCTGTGGTAAACAGATGTTCCCAGGATAAAATGTATCTGATGTGCAAGAACTTGTTAAACAACCGTTAAATTTGTCAAAACTATTATTTAGCACAGCAAAGATAACTAAAAATATTACCCAAGAACTTCATGCAGCTAAAAGTTCACTGGTTTATTTCTCTTATCAAGAGTAACAGTCTGAAACATTTTACATTAATTTACAATCATCAAAAAGAGCCTTATGCTTATCTCACATAGGTGACATTGAGTCATCCAGTTAGCGCTAATTATTATTCCAAAAATTAAATCTTGTTTTATAAGGTTAAACATTTTTTGAGTCATTTGTTGCCAAAACACATCATCAGTCTACAACCACACAGAAAGTAGAAATTGAAATTTCTACAGAGCCACTACCATCACTATGAAGATACAATGCCAAGTGTTTACAACATTCTGCAAGTTATCACTTCTCCCAGCATTCAAGGTAGCAAAAATTCCCTCTTCACTTTTTACTGCACACACAGGAATCACAGTAAAAGGGGAAATTTTGATCTGTAACGTTAGATCAAGGGTAACAGAAGTGCTTCTGAGTAATTTGCTATTTAAGAAGGAAATGAACAGGGCTGTGGAACAATGAGGATTCTTCTCTGAGAAAGGGCAGGTTTTCTCCTCAGCCTCAGACCGTGCACACTCCTCTCCTCCCAGCAGTGACAATGGCCTGTGCTCACGGGGCGAGAGAAGCAAAGCTGAGATCACTGTACACACCCAGGCATGGGTCTCAGGCAGCAGTGCAGAGCTGGCACAGCAGGACTAGGAGAGGAGGTGCAGTGTGATAAACCCAGAGCAGGGGTCAGTAACTCGTGCACAGAGCAAGACAGCCCAATTTCACCCACTAGAAACATTTGGATGTTTCACAACTTTGGATTTCTTGAACCCTGTTTGAAACCAATCACTGATTTGTGGGTCCCTCAGCACCACAAAACAGAGCTGTTCAGATCTGCAGCCTCCCTGGGAGGGAACAGAGCAAGAACTGGCCTGTTTTCCCTTGGCACTGGGCACACAGACCGCAGCAAAGCCCCTCCGCTGGGCTTGGCCCAGAAGCTGGCACATCATGGCCCTCTCCCCTCAGTGCCCCAGCACCCGAGCAGGACTGCAGCACCTCGGCCACTCCAGAGTGCTCCCCTGCCACACAGAGGCGGCTGGTGGCCCGCTGGGGCTCCCTGGCACGCTGCATCTGCCATGGGAAGCCTCCAACAGTGTAGGCGTAGGGGCTGTGCAGCCAAAGGGAAACTATCTGGAAATACCTTCCCGGGCTCTCTCCAGGACAGCACACTCCACCACAGATGCAGCAAAGCCTCTCACCACCCTCCCTCCTGTTTTGGCATTCCTCAGCCACTCCCCTCCCCAGCGACACTGCTTTGTGCCTTCTGCCAGACAATCCTGTCCTGTCTCCCCACAAAGGCAGCAGGGACCCTGTTCAGGGTGCAGCACAACGCACAAGGACCTGCGTTCCTTCCCTCCTCTGCCCTGCCGGTTCTCCCTGTGCCTCGCTCCTCCTGCTGCAGGCCTGGCAGCCCCATTCCTGGAACGGGCACTCACCACGCTGCCACAGCCAGCCCCCAGCAGCTCCTGGAGCCCCAGTGCAGCCGGCTGGGAGACACAGCTCTCCCTCCTGGCAGCAGCACAAACCTCTTCCCTGCTCTGCCCGGGCCACGGCAATTCCTCCACAGCAGCAGCAAGACAGACACGGCGCCACACGGCCCCATCCTGAGGATCTGCTCCCCAGCTGTGGCCAAAGCCGCTGTCCCTCCCCACCACACCACGGCCAAGAGGTGTCCTTGCCCCACACACACCACCATGGCACAGCAGCTCAGCAAGGCTGAGTCAGGAGCACCCACTGGATCCCGGCAGTGCAGGGAGGAGATTCAGAGCCCAGCTCCTGATGAGGGTTTCCTCTGTCACACCGTGGACGTGGTATTATTCACATACAGCAGTTAAATACCACATGCCAATACAATGAAACCCAGGAGATCTGGCTCCACACCCTAGGAAAGGCAGCGTTTGTCCTGGCTACCCTGTGAAATGTAAATACCTTTCTTAAGATGGCACAGAGAGGGAGTTTGGTGCCCACTGCACCCCTTGGCATGGCCAGTGACCAAAAGACAGAAGTCATTAAGTCCATTTCCAAATGGATGGGACTGTGGCTATCTCCCTTCAAGGCAGAAGGTCCCCAAGGTACATCACTCTGAGAGAATGGATTGTATGGCCAGAGGACATGCAAGTGTGGACAGAATAGCACTGAGACAACATTTTGATCAACAAAGTTCTTCCTACAGGCCCTCTCAGGATAGCCTGGTCTCCAGTGGGAAACACAACCTGAGGAGAAGAACACAGGGTCTGGGAATCCTGGAGAACAATTTGCCATAGACAACCTTTGTGGCCACAGGCTGGCTGAGTCCCTGTATCTCTCCTTCTCTCCAGCCAGACAGGGAAAGCAGCTCTTCTCTGCTCCATGAGACCATTGCAAGGTGTTCAGAAAAGGCAGAGAATATAACAGTTGAGGCTCATACAAGAACCTTATCCAGCTTTAAACAGTGTCGTACCAAGAGCACCATCTATGCAAAGCCTGCATTTAAAATGGGGCTTCTGTGTTCACCTGCAGGTGCTCAGAGGACAGAATTTTATACAACTTGGAAGATGCCTTTTGCTGTCCCAGGCCTCTGCACAGGAACAACACTGGGATTTAGCAAAGAATCCAATCTGTTCTAACAGTTGCAGACAGCCCAAAATGGAAGTGTCTGGTGGGTCAGGGCCTGTTTTCCATTGCTGTGGTGCCCCCAATTTATTCTGGTACCACTTCATGTAAGCCAATAGGTCATTAGCATGGACTTGGTGTGAGCCAGACCCTGAACATTCAAGATGATATTCAACCCTTTGTTTCATGCCACATATAGTTCAGAGAAAAACTGCACCTTGTGCAGTTCTTGGCCTCACTGGCTTGAATTAAAACTATGTCAACCTTAGCTCTGAATTTCCTGCGTAGCAAAAGTTGAGAGAGACATCAATTCTGTTCTCACTTTCAGCGAGACCAAACACGAACCCAGCTTTGTTGAGGTAACATGCACTAATGGCATCCCAGGGTTCATCCCAAACCACACTACTTAGCCTGTCCTCATTAGCTTTTAGAGGTGCTGATGAAGCAACGGGACAGAGCTCTACAAACTTATGCTTGGCGCCATTCAGTTACAGAAATCATGGGCAGTCTCCAATTCAGGGACCAGCGAAGTATCCTTTGGTACCCAAAAGGTATTATCTGGAAAGGAATCAAAATTCTGTTCACCAAAATATTTATATTAGCTGAGAAAGCCAAACTCTGCCAAGAACGGAGCTGGCGAGCTTCCCTGGAGTGTCTCTGCCAGTGTGTAAAACACAGAAAGCAGCTCCATCTACCACAGCCCCTCTGTGCATGCCCAGGGCTGGTTTAGCTTTTGAGGACAGTGCCAACTATTTGTAAGGCCTCAAAAATCTGGAAACTTTGGAGCGCAGCAGCCGAATGAAGGATCTTGGGAACATCTCTCTTGACTCCTGGGCCGTGTACTTGAAGTAGTTCTGTGGATGTGCCAACACGTCAAACAGTGCTTTTATCAGCTTCTTGTCCTGGGAAAAGAGAAGCAGACTTTATTGTAATTCCACAGAGGAGTTAGGGTCAGTATTACAAAAGTTTAATGCCCGTCTAACTCGTAAAAGATTATGGGCATTTTACTTTTCAGGTGTTTCAGGGGCTTAGAAAAGGAGCAAGGCTGACATTCGGGCCCCTGGGAAGTCACTGGCGTTCCACATTAGCAGCACCAGAATTTCTTCCCTCCTCATACATCCAGCAACAGCAAACAAACCACAATATAAACACACACTTGAGCTGATATCCAGCAAAATAAAGGCATGCACTCAACTTGCCTATGGAAGTCCCCTAACCAAGGTCAGAGAAATCCACAAAGAGATTTCTTTTGCCCAGGGAGGAAAAGCCTTTGCTAATCTACAGGGTACAAGGAGCAGCACCAAGTGCTTTCCCAATAAATTAATTTCCCTAGTAGGTCTGATCCACCTTCAATCCCCCTGAGGAAAGGGTCCCATATCCACTGCTCTGCACAATCAGGATCTGCTGATTCACCCCATTTCCCTGAAGCAGCACATGTCTAAGTGCACCAAGGAACAGACCTGATGCAGGGCAGGAAGCAAACTCACACCAAATAATATAATTTCCAATCAAAACCAACATGTTTAGTGGAAGGAATGTACCTTAAGTATTTCTTGATGATTTTCAGATGCATAAAGTCTGCCATCCCGAACAATGTCTTCTATGAGTTCTTGGTAATCCTCTGTGGGGAATGCACAAGAGAGTAATTTGCAGGTTCACTTCACTTGCATACTCAATTCCTCCCTTGGCTACCCATGGAAGCCCTGCCCTCAGAGGAACCAGTGGTACTTTGTCCTCACATTAGCAGCCAGAAAATACTCCAAACATTTCTGTGTTTACTATGAGAGCAGTGTACTGTGCTGAGCAGCTCAGCATCAATCTGTCAAAAGCAAAAGAAATCATAAAGCACCCAAGACTGGAGTGCATACTGTAACCAAGTAACCTGCTTCAAACCAGCTGAACTGCAAGAACCCACCTGCACACACCCACAACCTGTTACTGACTTCTTTCTACAGGAAGAAGGAAAAAAAGATTATGTAAGAGGATTCTTTCTTAAAAGTAAACCCCTGGTCAGTCATAACCTGAAATTCTTCAAAAGGAGAGGTCTCCGCTGAAAAATTATTTATCCCCCACTGGTGAAACTCTGCAGATCACAGCAGGGATGACTCTCTCACAATTAACTCAGTGTGAACAGAACTTCACTTATGCTGAACTGCAAATTCTCAGCTCCAGTTTCACACCTCGTGATTCTGACAAGGATGAGGTGAAAATCTTTCCCCTCAAGCTTCTTTTCAATATAGATATTTTGCTCTCTGGTTCTAGGTCACAAAGGATAGCAGCAACACGATAAAACACAGGTACTTGGGCTCTGCCTAATTCCTAACTGGGGCCACCCGAAGCAACTGGAAAGGCACAGAAGTGCATAAAAATTAGATTTTAGCTCTGAGCTCTGCAATTTGCAGGCCAGAGCCCAGAACCCCAGCTCTTTGTTTAGGTCTGTGGAAGACTGGAAACATGGTGGCACTTAAAAGACTGCAGTGCACTGCGGAATTCCTTAAATTGGGTTTAAATGAAACAGCTCCCGGTGACACTGCTGGGAGCGGAGTTCTGCACTGCTGCAGCTGCACTAGCCCACATCAGCCCAGCTGCTCACACCCCCTTACCATCATAGGTTACGTAAGGAACCTGGAATCCTTTGGCACTGTTCCCTTCATTTGACTTGAACTGGATCCACAGTTTCTTAGACCTGGAAGTGAAGGCTATGGGGCGCTCGTAGGTCTGGCAGGTCTCGTACGTGGTCACCGAGTTGGAAGAAGCTTTCAAAGAAAACACACAACAGGCAGCTGGGTGACAACGCTTCATACTAACGAGCTGTTAGAAAATAGGTTGAACTGCCATCACAAAAATGCTTGCTGGTGTTAAGAAAACTCCTCAAAATGTGGCAGGCCATCAGTGGATGGCAACCATCAACAAGGGACTTCTTGGTGAGGGAATATTTTCCTTTTTCCTAAAAAAACAGTCTACTGTTTGAAGGACGTGCCTATACTAGAAGCTGAGGTTGTTTATCCACACATCAGGCACCTGTAAGGATTAGCAAGCATTTCCTCTTTCCTAACCCAGGCTAGAACTGCTTAGCATAATCATGAACTACCTACCCCTTCTTAACAATATTTCTCTCAGTGTTCACTGACACATCATAGCCGTGCACACTTGTTTCACCAAAAACTGTGGAGCAGCATTGACAAATAGGACTTCTCCATTTGACATTTAAAGAAATTTCTGCTCTTAAGTAGAGGCCAGGCTACATTCAGTTTCTGCACACAGCAATGCCTGTGAGAACCCTGTGTTACCCACTGAGATATGCCTCAGTGAATATTTCAGACTCACAGCTTTTTCTCATCACCAGGTAGTCTCCACACTCGTCTTCTATGGGCAGGAAGATTTCTGGAACCACGATGAGGATGCGGCGCTTCGGCGGTGGGTTGATATTCCAAGTGCACTCCGTGTTTGCAGGGTAGTCCCCGGGATAGTTGGGTGACTCAATATATCCAGTGTAATCTCCCAGCTCCCCTCCACACTGCCTGTCTGGAAAAGGAACACGGTATGCAGGACAAGGCAAACAGAGGTCACCCCACAGCTCTCCTGCAGCCGCCGTCAGCTGCACGGGTGACAGACACACATTTTCCTTTCTGCATCTGCTGCAGGTACAGTTCTCTTTGCCAGCCTCTCACATTCCTGTGTAGGTGTGTTTACATACATCTGTGTGTATACAGGGACTCCAGAGGTGGTTGTGAGCAGTCACATCTCTGCCCTCCATTCTCCCTCTTTGATTTACCCTCAGCTTCCCACACCACAGCTACCATAAATCCAGAACAGTGGCTCCCTTTGTAATTGCCTCTTTCAAAGGTTGTTATTAAGAAGAAATGGTTACTACAGCTATTGAGTTGTGTGAGCCAGCTTCCATTCCTCTTCATAGGAGGGAAAAAAATCAGGGTGCTGAGAACACAAACTATGCTATATCAAGGGAGAAAACATTTAATAGCAAGACCCCAAGCAACCCAGCACCCACTGGCAAAACACAGTCATTACTTACCTTGACAAGGGTGATGGAAGCAGTCTGCAGAAATGGTCTCTCACAGACCTCAGTGAGCCATGTGGGGTGAGATGCAGGCAGGCAGCAAAAGAGGAGCAACACCTCTGCCTTCTCTCCAGCTCCCTGGAGCAAAGCTAAGTTTTGCCCTTAGGGCCACTCCAAACATTAATGGCTCAGTCTTTTTATTTGTAAGAGAGCATCAAAGCCATCTTGCTGTACTTACTTTTGCACTGTGTTACGTTTGTTGACCCATCAAAATCAGTAGTGGTGTTTCCAGGGCAGGAAATGCAGTAATTTTGTCCAAACTCAGGCTGGTATGCCCCAATTGCACAGCGAATACATCGGTGAGTTGTGGTGTTGTAAAAATGGCCAGGAGAACACTGAACTGGACAGTAATTAAATATGCATCATGGTTAAAAAAGTTACAGTAGCATACTAGAATATGCTTTTATACATTTGTATAAGACCTAGTGTAATTTCAGAAACTGAAATGCCATATTAGTAAACTGTGGGAGTAGCAAAGAAGAGGTGATTAAGCAAATTTTAGTTCATCAGGTCATTTTGTGCAAGTTCAAAATTCCCAAACGCAGCACTATAGAGTGGTTGTATGTGAAAACAGCAATAAAACCATATAATAAACTATGAGGGTAACAAAACAATTTCAGTTTATCGGGTCATTTTGTGCAAGTTGAAAAGATCTACTATCAAATGTAGTTTTCTGTGCTGCAAAGTCCCTTTTTTTCCCTATTCCTTTTAAGCTCTGCTTACTCCCAAGTAATTCTTGCTGACTTTTGGAAGCTAGCTCAGCCAGGAGTCCTTCCCTACACGCTGCCCCAATCCGAATGCTTCAGATAAGCTCCAAATAGTTCTTGCATCTGTGATTCCATGTCTCATGTGGCCTCTTCCACATGCAAATTCCTGAGCTCTTAATTCCAGTTAATAGAAAGAATTCCTTTAATCTCCACTCCAATTTGAAAACTGAACCTCATTTATAGACTTGTTTTTGTTTATGTTAAATAAAACTGAAATCAGTTCCTCTCATCTTGATCCAGAGTTTTAACATCGTTTTTTAGTACTACAGTATTGCAAAATTAAGTATGAAAAAACAGTATTTGTGGATTCAGGGATCCTACACTGAAGGAAACTATTAGATATCACACTACTACCACTAATATTAATTCTTCAATGATACTGCAAAATTCTTATGATATGCTGCAATTCTCAATAGTAAACATATCTTAACTGAAACTAGAGAGAACTCTTGATCTAAACCACTACCAAAGGTTTGCATCAGGACCTTATTTCTATCCCATATTTCTGCTCTGCAGCAGTAGATTTTCTGTTAAGACTTTGTCCTCTCGTGATTTCTATAAGTAATTTTATTTTATCCATGCTTTTGGTAATCAGTTTTAGAAAGAATTGAGGCTTTACCGAATTTCCTTACAGCCAGGCCAGGCCAACCAGCTATGAGACTCCTGGAAGGACTGACCCTCAGAAGGAGAAAGAACCTTCTCTGAATGCCCCACTTGAGCAGCAGCACTTATTTTTGCCTCGGATTAATGCAGTTCATCAGATACACCTTGGCCTTACCTCTGGTCTCACAGTCCTGAAACAAGGATGCCCCGCTATGCCTTGTTGTTAGACCTCCTCCACAGGGAAAGCAGGACACTCTCCCAGCTTCAGGCTGGTATGTTCCAAGGGGACACGGCAGACAGGGCTTGAAGCCATCAGGAGAATATTCCCCTGGGGAGCACTGATCTAGAGGAGGAAGAACACACACTACAGATGAAGGTGTGTTAGTGAGCCTGCACAGGACCTGAAGCCCCGCAGTGAAACTGCTCTCCTTTACTGGGGCAGCTGCAACCTGGGGTCCAGAACGGAATGCTGGCAACAGCCAGAGCTTAACACCTCCCATGTGCACTGTGAAACAGACACTGATAACCTTTGGTGCTGGTGAGCTCTTCTGGGAGCTGGAATGGATTTCACACTTTGTTGCAAGGCCACACTGGACACTCAGCCTGTCCAGTGCTCTCTGCTCATCTGTACAGTGCAATTACGTAGTGATTATCTCCTCCTTCTAGCTAGGGAGCTCTTGAACTCCTCCCAAATGAAATAATTTAGTAGTGAACCTAAAATGCCAAAAATGTACTTCCAGATTTCTGTAAGTACTTTCATCTTAATATTATTGCATATTCATATTTCAGAACCATTAGCATTACTGGATTTTGTGAAAACCTCAAGTGCAACAAGTAATTGTGCAAATTCAGTAAACTAAACATTATGCCTCAAAGACTTTTAAAGCAGAAATATTCTGGCCATTCCTCTGATACCAGATCTGGGATAATGATTACCTGTGCACTGGACTGCTATGTTCTGTACGGTGCATAGACAGCACTAACTCAATCTGACTGATTTTACTTAAACACACACCTCAACATTATCTAGCAAGCCCAGCAATATCCATGAGTATCTTTGAAAAGTTCTGGTTTTCAAACTTTTCACAAAAGAACTGGCTTCAGTGCCAGTATTTAATAATTACCCTGCTCTGGAAAGGCACAAAACACTGTTGCAGTTGTTCAGCTGTGCTGAAAAATTCTGTCCTTTTAAGACCTGTTATGATAATAAACTGTTAGTTTTAGTTTATAGCTCCAATAAATCACTCAGTGAATAGCTGTTTTGTTAGGAAGTTAAATTGGCCTTGGCTTCATTTCAGGATATGTGACTAACAACAAGCAGACCATTAACTACCGGTCATGATCAATGATGAAGAGTTTTGTTTATGGCTGATACACTGAGAGGAATAGTTGAGTGTTCCTCCTTAGCTTAAAAATAAAATGCAGCAGGTTAAGCCATGCTCTGTAGCTTATCAATGAAAGCTTGTGAGGAAGTCTTAGCTCCTGGTTCTAACTTTTTCCACCACACATCACTCCTGCCCTCATAAGGACCCACATTCATTTGCTCCCACACTTTTCAAGCCTTTCTCCATTTTATAAACATTCCTACAGAACACTCATCTCTGTACACTTTGTGCACTTCCACAAACATGAATGAATTCAGGCTTTCATTGCAGCACTCCTAATAAGGTAAGGAAAGAGCACTATTTACAATTCCATGACAAGGAAAGACAATTCAGGGTTAGGAAAGGTGATTCTGAGAAGTGGCTACTGACTTTAAAAACCTAGGAGAAATGGAAAGACCTGAGCAAATCTCCTTCCCTCATAAAACTCCATGGCTCTATGGGAAACCAATGCTCTGAGTGGCCTTGCTAGAAAATAGCTGCTCTCTGCTCTCTCCCCTTAGCCTGCCTTTTTCCATTCATTTTAATCACATGTCAAGTTTGGGGTGGTTTAGGTTTTTGGGGTTTTTTTACATTTGGGAGAAGGGGTGTCTCTGTTCTGTGTTTTGAACAGAAACACTGACCATACAAATTCAATCTTAAAATTGTACTTCAGGTTTCCTAAACTTGCTCAGAGTTCAGCAGAACAGTGGGACATCTATCAGAGCTCAAAGGAAACCTGTCCCAGGCAGGAACCAAACCCACAACTTATGTGGAAATGCTGATGTGAGATTTATCCCATCAGATCTCTCTTGACAACTTTACCATCTGTATCTTACTTGCCTTGAAACCACATGTTGTGAAAATTGTGGAGCTCCCTGTGGAATACAATTCAAGTTAATCTAAATCTTCCCAGATTATTTAGCAAAGTGCCTAATTTTTGAAAATTTGCATTGAGGAAGTAAACTGAAAAAGACCTCCTCAGACATCACTGAGATGATTGCAGCACACTGCCTCAAACACGCCAAGGCAGATCCTCAATCTGGGCCAAAAGAAAACTTTTCCATTAAATCTGAACCATTTGAGTAAGGTATTTCCTTTTGATTTTCCTAAGAGGTGGCAACAACAAAAAGAAAAAAGGCTGACCAGCTACCACCACTGCACCACCGTAACAGGGTGTTCAAAACCAGCTGAAAAAAGCTCTGACTTCTGAGACACACCAAGCACTTCGGGCTTTGATTGATCCTATGTGCATTTGAGAAAAGAGGTCAGTACACCCACATACAGACCTTGCTATCTACAGTCTAAGATATACTCAATATTCAATGCAAATACTAGAATTACTCCACATCACGTCCAAGTTTTAATGCCTCAAGCTCACGAATATATCAGTTTCTTCATGTGACTACATCAAACCAAGCTTTTCAGAGTGGTACAAGTGTCCAGATAATTCGATCCACAAACACCTTCCCTGAGAGCTGCTCCCAGTTCCTCCTCATCATCCACCTAGAA
Source organism: Lycocorax pyrrhopterus obiensis (assembly GCA_014706295.1). Classification (NCBI taxonomy): domain Eukaryota; kingdom Metazoa; phylum Chordata; class Aves; order Passeriformes; family Paradisaeidae; genus Lycocorax; species Lycocorax pyrrhopterus. The sequence goes on along the minus strand of JACSVZ010000007.1, from coordinate 9,244,733 downwards.
GTGTTTCAAGCACAGGCCTCTCACCCAGCCCCACTGGAGCACAGAGCTGGGGTAAGGAGGAAAGCCTGTTTAGAAGCTCACAGCATTCACAGGGGCCCAATTTAGCATAACAAACAGTGTTAGATTCAATTACAGTAACATTAATAATAGGGACTTTATTCCAACACAGAAATCATCCCACAGAGCTCCATAGGACTGTGCATAAAATTAGGATGAACCTTTTCTTTAAAAAAAGCCCAACAAAATTAACAAAAACCGAAATACACAAGAAACACCTCTAAGAAGTTCAACTTTTCCAGATATTTGCTTAAATAAAACAAATACAGAAGTTTATGAGCTTCATTTTGCAAAACTAGAAACTGCATGCTCCCACTTGACATGTGGGAAATACCCAGTCAAAACCAGATCTGAAGATTTGCAAATAATGACATTAAATCACAATTCCATGGGCTGGCTTTGCTCTTTTTTTCAGAAACTTGATTGTTTTTCTCCAAATGAACAAAAGAACCAATTGCCTCTAGTAGACTTCATTTCTGCAGCCACTGTCTTTGTTTATCTTCAATACCCATTAAAAACCTGGTCTTGAGTCTCATGCAGCTGTTTTAAAGGGAAAAAAAAGTGAAAGCTTTTCTGATGCAAAAAGAAGAAGAAAAGGGGGGTGGGGGGGAAGAGAGGGGCCCACAGGGAACCAGGATTAACAGTTACAAAGACATTTAAAGGCTCTTCCCCTCTTTTCAACACATTAGCCTTTGAGCATTTGCTCCTATAGACAAACGCTGTAGTATCTCAGGGGCTGAGAAGGTGAACCTCATAAAGGAGGTCATGATCCACCAATTCATCATTTTCTTAAGAATGATGCCTTGACTTTATAAGGAAAATCACCAACAAGTGATGCAAATTGATTCTGAAGCGGCATCCTTTAAGTTATTGTGTTTTAGCGGGTCACACATTTAGGTCACATGAGATGGCTACGCATTCTAAGGATTTATGTCTTGAATCTATGATTGTCAGGGCAAGCAGGTTAGCAGGAAAAATAGCACCCTTTTCCCCTATTTGATAATTCATTTCTTCTTCTTGGATTTTCATGAAAGTGTAAAAAAAGAAAAACAACAACAGTTGTGTAACACAACTATTAATTATGACAACTGCAAAGGCAGGCAGCTCTTTGCTTTTCCTTTTAGATAGCTCTCTCATACTTTCCTAATGCCTGTATCATACCACATACACACTTTTGAGATGTGGTCACTCATTTTGGATGAAATGTTTATATTGTATTTGCACCCTCTCAGCTAAGGGGACAAAACTGGAGAATGCTGAGCAACAAAACGCGCTGACATCTCCCACACAAGATGAAGCTGCTCATCATTTACATCAGAGCAGTGCCCGTGCCAGTGCTGCTCATGCCTGCTGTTCTCTGAAGTGACAGCTCTCTGGGTGAATCCACTTGCAACTGTTGTGGAGCAAGGACATGCTGTCATGTCCTTTTTTGCATCCATTTCAGGAAATGGCAATTCTCATTGCCTCCATCCTCCTCTGAAAGTATTGGTGCGTCCAACGCCAAAAAAAATACCAAATGGAACAGGCAAGGTGTACTTTTGACTCTGTGGGATGTGATCAAGGTATGACAGAGTTTTAAGCAATGGAAAAGCAGCTAAATTGCTTGTTGTTTGAACTTATTTTCTTTCAATATGGAGGTTTCTGGTAAATCAGTTTCTGAAAAGAAATTGGTAGTATTTAAATGGTTGGTCGTTGGCTGTTAAATCTCTCTGAATTCAAGCTCATACTGGAGAAGGAACACTTGTAGCCAGACTAGTGAGTGAAACTGCATTCTCTCCAAGACAAATCTCCTCTCAAGGAAGCGTGCAGCATTTCCAGCATCCTCAGAGGGTTCATACGCAGCCTTGACACACCGACATTCCAAAATGTTACCTTAAGGTCTGCTTCAATGCAGGAAGATCATACTTCTGCTAAGAGAATCCAGTTCTCTGGGAAGGTTGACGAAAGTTCCCCTTTTGCTATATGCATTTCATGTGATATCCATTATTATGGACCTATCAATGGCTGCTCCCTGGAAGCCATTCACAGGACTTCATGGAATTGACCAACATGAGCCAATGCTGAATGAGCTTATCATGGATACACAGCTCACACGTAACAAGGTAGAAAAACACAACCCTTGAACCTCTAAAGCACCAGGAAAACCCAAAGAGAACTGTACATGAAACAGCAAACTTTAAATAAACTACACTATCCCTTGGAATCAGCAGTGAACTCCCTTTTACCACCAATAGCTCTTTAAAGAACAGCAGACACACACGTGCAATCATCCAGCATATTAAGAATCATAAAATACCCTGGAAACCACATCTAATTTGTTCCTGGTGCCTTTCTAAAGCTTTTCTTCTGTGCTGTGCCCCACTCAAGACAGTAGGAGTTAAGAGAGAAAAATCAGGGATAGAACCACCTCACCAGAAGTGTGAAACCAAATGAAATTTATCTTGCTGCTGCAACTGCAGACCAGTTACTCAGCACAAAAGCTGTCAGAGCAGGAGCTGGACTTTCCCTCTGACGCTGCTCAAATATAAATAATGTTTCAGACAGTGCCATGCCAGGAGAATTCTACAACAGGAAGAGGACCAGCACAAGACTCGCTGAATAAATAAAACTGTATCTAACCTAGCCATATTCCAAGTATTTGAAAACAATAAACTAAAACCTGCATTTCACGCAGTAAGTGCATCAAAGATGACTTGTAAGTCCCTTTGACTTACTTTTTTCCCTCACTGCTTCCTACTCCTCTGGCCAGACTGACCAAAATCCCTTTGCCAAAGTCCTTTGCTGTCCAGAGACTACTTCCACCATTTGCACTGAATCCATCTGCTGACCAGTATCTCTTGCTGAGCAGTCACTTTCTCCCCAGAACCATTAGCATGTCTAGGTAAGCAGAGCCCCAATCCTGTCCAGAGGTTCCCAAGCAGCTCTGCAAAACAATCAGACCAAAATAAAGGAAAAACCCCAAAACGCCCTCTCCCACACATTCCTGAGCTAGCTTCTTGCCTTTCTTCACACTGTTCCCACTCCATTCTCTTCTCCCCAGCCTATTTCTTAGCTCCTTCTGACTGGCAGTCCAAGCAGCAGCACCAGCCCCCCAGGCTTACCTTAACCATTCACCCTGGGACAATCAGCTTTTTCTAAGGAAATGAGGCGTACGTAACAACGCTGCCTCTGTGTGTACTTTTATGTCCTCTCAGCAGCTACTGAGCTGTCTGCCCAGCTCCCAGCAGCCTGGCAAGTGATGCAGAGAGCTTTCAAAGATACTGATTTTCTGTACATTTAATGTAAATAAGCAGGGAACAAGTGCAAGGAGAGAGACCTTCTTAACACCTCTGTAAGTGAAAGACTGTGGTGCGAGTTCCACCGCCTGTTTGATTACAGCATATCTGCACAAGGATATGGTCTGAATAATTCAGCTGAAGGAACAAAGGTTCATTTAGTGATTGCACCTTGTTGGGCACAAGCAAATCAAACCATAAGGCATGAGACACAAGGGTCATTCCACTGCTCACAGCAGCACCTGTCAGGATGTCCAGAACAAACTGTGGCACCAATTCAGCAACAGAAGAGGCCTGACTTCTACAAATTGTTCTTCAAAACCTTTGTCTTCATATGCTCAGTGACTCTGTTTTAACCATGGACAGGTTGTTTGTGCTCACCACACCAAAGAGTGTTCCAGGGAGGCATTCCCCAAAAGCCCCCTTCCTCTCTGAACTAGCACAGAAATGCCAGGTATGCTTTTCATTCCTGCTGCGACATTAAACTGGTTCTGCAGCTACACAAAAAAAATTGTGTTTCTTTGCTGTTCCAGTTTCTAATTGTAATTCACATTGCCTTCTCCACCTGCAACACTTTTATCTTACTCATTGCTGTTTTTTCCAGATGAAATCACAAACATCTTCAGAGTCATATTGTGCTGTGTACAACTGGACTGAGACAGATTTTTCAAAGCCTTCCTCTAGCATCCAACAAAATAGCTTGAAAACAGCCTTGTAAACTCATCTTGGTGAACTTTCCAAAGTTTTTCAGGCTTATTGCAATGTTCCAAGAAAAAAAAAGAAATCTTACAGCTTTTTCCGATATTTCCTGAGTAATTCCCTGCTCGCTTGCACAGATGTTTTAAACAATTTTTCTGTTCTACAAATCCAAGTTTTTCTAGAGTTAGCAAAACCGAATTGGAAAATCTGTTCTTTGGCCAAATGCTGCTGCTGGAAGACATACTAATTCAATGTGACAGGCATTTTAAGGGCTCGCTGATTCACAATCCACCTACATGCTGCCTACCCCATGCAGCCTGAATTAGCCGTCATGGTTGTTAGGCCCCTGTTAAGATGTAACATCTGACCCCTCTCCTTAACTTTTGTGCTTTGGAAGCATTTACTATGGACTGCTTATTATGGTGGTGCCCTCCAGTGCCATGATAATTAAGACTTTTCTCAGTGCTGGCCTATAAAGCCCCTACTCTCCATGAATTTATAACTGTGGTGAAGATTCTCTGGGACTCTGAGCTTAAGTCAGCAAAGTGAATGCGACTGTATCAAATTCTGAGATGTTGGAGTCCAAAGTGCAGGGAATATTTCTCTGCCTGTTTTGAAGAGTTCTACACCCCTGGACACCCCGTCTTTGACCTTTGTCCATGGAGAAAATTACCTAACCTCTGGGAGGAAGTAGTATCTACACTGGTGTGAATTAGGTGATAGAACATTATATAAGATTGTCACAGGGTGAAAATTTAGAGGTGTTGGGTTTGTTAATATAGCAAAATAGGTAAGAAGCAAAACCTTCAAAATGGAGGATTATTGTTGTTTTAGGCCTTCTTCTTTCTTCTTTCTTTACTCCATTTTCTGCGGCAAAAGTGGATTGAGATGATTGGGTGGAAAATGTCGCAGTTCCTTTCATGTGACAGAACGATTTATTGAACGTTGGTAGAAAAGTAAAAATATCTTTCATTTTGGGATTTCATTGGGTAATTTACCTTTAAAAGAACAGTGTTATCTTGATAACTTGGCTTTTCTCTCACATGCTCTATGGGGAGTCATGTCCCTGGCTGAGCTTCCCTTGATAAGACTCAATAAAAAACTATCTAAAAGCAAGAAGTGTGGAAAAGTCCCGTTCGTCTGCAGAGCCCAGGCAAGGGCTCTGGAAATTCCCCCATCCGGGGAGACATAATTAAGGCGCGGTAAAGTGTCACTGAGCAGCCTTTTCCTTGGGACAAGAGAGAAGTGAGATGTGCACAAGCTCAGGAACACAGCATTACACTGAATATTAAATACAGTCTTAAAAGTAACACTGGTGATGTCAAGGCCATCGGTGCTTGATGTTATTCCCAGGATTTCCACCTCTGAGCTCACCAGGCCTGAGCAAAGCAGTGAAACACACAAGATGCTTCGTTCCAAATTCCCATGTAACTCACCACATCTGTTCCCTGGATGCGTCTGTCCCACTCCACAGGACTGCTGTGGCTCCGATGGCTTGAGAGCCTTCCTGGCCACCTCGTGGTCCGTGCCAGAGACGCGGATGCGGAACTGGTCCCTGCTGACCGTCTTCCGTAACGTTCGGATGGTTTTACGGAACCTCTTCTCCGTCTTCTTCCGGGCACAGCGCACGTCACACGTGTCTGAAAAGCATCAGGGGTGAAAGCTGCTGTGAGTGACCATGCACAAAAGCCCACCCAGTTCAAAACACCAACCAACTCGAATCACTGAGAAAGCGACTTCTGGGAACAAGTCTGGAATCCGTAAGGACAAATACACCGGGCAGCCCTTTGATCTTTGAAGCTATGCCCATCCCTCACTCTTTCTGAAGCAGTAACATTAATTTTCAAAACAGGAGATACTTTTTATCATCATTGTGCGTACAGACAGAAGTGAAAAATACAGAAATTAAGAAGCAAATGGCAAGAAGCTTCAAACCGCACCTGGAATTATTTTACAACCAACCTGTCACCTCCTTCCGGCTTGTTTCAAGCTCAAAGTCTGCGGTGATAAAAATCTCTCTAGTCGCTGTCAGTCTACTGAGGGCTCCGTGAACTTTCTTGCCAGAGCTGCATGTTAGGTTTACATAGTGGAAGCTCTCCATTACTGAATTTTGTCTCTCTGTGTGAACAAAATCAAAGGAAGCAGAAGCTCGGCAAGCTCTGTTATTGAACATTCACCAGTGCTCAGCACACATCATCATGAAGAGTTAAAGAGGAGCAAACAATCGCCTCCATGTGCCAGTAAACAAACAGTTTGGCCAGTCTCTCAGCTGGTGCACCCTCACACAGAACCATGACCATATCCATGGTTTCAATGAGGAAATAAGGTTTAGTTAAAGGAAACACCCAGAATAAGCTCTGGTTCTGGAGTACATAACTTGTCCCTGAGCATTCAGCGCAGTTTCTCGCTGTTACTCTGCTAAGGACAAACAATCAGACACACTGATCCATCGTATTTTTTGATGACTCCTTTCCCCATTTTTTTTTCTTTTTTTTTAAAGTACTCCTCCTCATGTTCTGCTGACTTTGTAAATTCCCAGGCTATACTTTCTACTTTGGAACAGATGGAAGAGCTGACCTCACTGCATCCATCTGGGGCTGCTGAAGTATGAAAGGAAGACAAGAGAAAAGAGGAATAACCCTTGGACAATAGAGTCAGCATAAAAGGTCAGGAGATTCTTCAATGAGGCATCAGACAGTAAGGAGCAGGTGAGAAAGGAAAGAACAGAAAGACAAAAAGAGGAAGAAAAGGAAGAAATCAAAAGAACAAGAGAATGGTTGATTTTACTGAGAATTTATTAGCGGTGTTACAAAAAAAAAAAGGATAAGGGTTTTCCTAGCAAGACTGCAAGGATGCCACAAGGAGATCCTGGGATCTGAAATAGCCATTGCAAGAAACATGGCCAGGCAGGAGCATGATGCATGAAGTCAGTGAAGAACAGAAAGCCTACAGTCTTCTACGCTTTGCTTATGGTGTGCTTCATATCTGGAAAGCACTTAAGCCCTGAGCTATGGCTCTAACCTGCTTACCTGCATTTTTGTATTCATACCTGGTATCATCTGCTCCAGACCTTCTTGAAACATCTCAGTCTTTTTCAAACTACATTTTCCTTCATTTAATTTAAAGGTTACGCTTATCTTGATGGCTGAAGCGTCTTCAGGAAGAAACAACAACACATTATTTTAAAAAAAAAGGAGTTGGAAATTGAGATAACCCTAATGTCACATCATAACGATGACAACAAAAAATGTGCTGATACGAAGTGATCATCACAGAAAACCTAATGAGATGACAGAACCGTCCTGCTGTGAAGCTGGTTCACAAGTGGAATTAAAATGAAGTGTAGTGCATTTTATTAGAAAAAATAAAAAGAGAGAGAGAGGGAAAGGAGATCAAGACCAGATCTACTATTGGGTGTAACAAATAAGGGTGAGCTGAAATCAAAGGAGATACTCCACATCATTTCAGAAAGCAGTTTATGTCTATGGCCGTAAATGCTTTCTAAACTTTACTGTCCAACAGCTCAACCTAACCACATTGTATGTTGGCAACACTGTCCAGGTTTGGATGACTAAAAGGAGACAGAATTCCCGGTCTAGCTGTTTATTTCACTACTGATCTTCTTATTTTTAAGTCTCAGTTTGAATGATGCTGATGAAGCCACATAAGGGGAATTTTCCGCGGCAATCATGAACTACAGTCATGAGGAAGAAAAAAGGAGACAGATTATAATGAAGAAGGAAAATAGAAAGTCAACAGAAATACCTTTGTTTCACAATTATCAATGAAAATAAATCAAACTATGTAACAGTAAATGTGGTGATTACCCAGCCAGCTGGAAGCATTTGCATTTTGCTGCTTTTTCTTAAGCTGAGAGGACCTGCCACAGGTGAGGGTGTAGGCATCCTGTGTTCCTAACAGACAGACAGACAGTAAAGACACAGGCACAGTGCATACACTGAGGACTCATGTAGCATAAAACACATTTTAAATCGATTGGCATCATCATACAATGTGGCTCATAAAATACTCCACATGAGAACTTGTCTCTTCCTAAGCCATTTAAAGGATTCAGGAAGACAAACAGCATCTGTCCCATAAGCACCGGCTGAGCCCACACGCCGTGTCCTGTGGGATGGAGGGGCTGTGTGGGCAAAATCTCAGACCCCACGCAGGGCTGGAATGCCTTTGCCCCATTCACCAGTGCCTCTCAGGGCCAATTAAGGAATGGCCCAGGGAGCACAGAGAATTCTTCCCTGTCCTCCCCAGCTTCAAAAAGAGACTTGTCGTGAGAAGGGAATCTGAGGGTAGAGTGGTTATAAAAGACAAGGGAAGAGGGGCTTTCCTGGACACTGTCAGAGATACAGCCCTTTATTATCTGCAGTGAAAGAGGAAAGATCTGTTTATTGACTACTTCTACGGGCTTCCATGAGAGTTAGGAGGTTGGCCACTCTTACACTCTGTCCAGAATCACATGCTGGGTTTTGTTAGCTTTGACTTACCAGAGAATACCTGGACATCCGGAGAGCAGCTCAAAAAGCATCTATCATTCCCACCACTCTTAACGCAGTGCAGCAGTACCTTGGGTGACACATTATCAGACAAGGCACCTTTTGTCTCTAAATAAGATAAAATAAACACTCACAGAATTAAAACATCTCCCTTCACCCTACTGATAAATCAGCGTGCAGCTGCTTTTGTAGCCGGTACCTGAGAGCACCCATGCAATCAATATGCTGTTTAGGCAGAAAATTAAAGCAAAATAAAATCACTAGAAGGTCACACCACAGAAGCAATTTCCTTTGTCATGAGCAAAACCTTCTCATGCAGAGGAACAAAAGGAAATAGAAGAATGAGCTAGATAAAAGCACAGGAAAGAAAGCATCGAAATCCCTCAAAGTATCTCCTGTTTTTGGGGTTGTTTTTCTGTTTGTTTTTATGAGTTTCAACATCACTACCATCATGCCTTGCTAAAAATTAAAGCAGAATACCAGGAACAATGACTCACACCACTTAACCAGACAGACCATCAAATTTGACTGTAACCATATGGCCCATTAGACACATCAGGAGTAGAAATGTATTTACTAGACACCTTACCAACACAGTCCTTTTTGTTCCAGTGCAGCTTGTAGTTAGAGTGACACAGGCATTCATAGTCTCCCAGCGTGTTCACACACAGCTGCTGGCAACCACCATTGTTGATGCTACATTCATTAATATCTACAGAGGAAAGGTAAAAATACTTTTAAATAGTTCCTCTTCCCAAAGTTCTGCACTCTAACTCCGTTAGGTGAATGTGGACACAAATACTGCTCAGCAGGGTTTTGAAAAGACTTCAGGAGTGCTACCTGGACACCCACCTTGAAATAGCTTGTCTTCGTGGAAATTCTTTGATAAATGTCAAAATACACCAAATACAGGTGGCTCACAATTAAACAATATCCAGCCTCAGCAATACAATAACGAATTAACTCTAAGAAAAGCAGATCAAGTCAAATCTGTATTGCACTGTGACTGGTTAATTAATATTTCTAATTTGAAATAAAGACAGAACACGGGCAGGATTCATACTGACCAATCCTCCAAAGCACTCTAATAGATACAACTACTGTGGAACACTTTGGCTCTGTGGGCAAACACCACCATTGTGCCCCCCTTGTCTCTTTGGGCCAATTACCCAGTTCTGGGGCCTCGTCCCGCCCAATAAATGCCAACAGGAGGAGAAATTACTGACAGCACAACACGACACATGCTGCCTCTAGTGCAAACCTGCATGCTGATGCAGAATATGCCATTCAGCAGTGCTGTATCCCAGGGGTCAACACTGGGGCCAATACTATTTATCCTCTTCATTAAACCTGGACGGTGGGACAAGAGTTCACCCGCAGCAAGTTCACAGATGACACAAAACTGGGAGGAGTGGCTGATACAGCAGATGGTTGTGCCACTATTCAGAGGGACCTTGACTGCCTGGAGAAATAGGTCAATAGGAATCTCATGAATTTCAACAAAGGGAAATGAAAAGGTCTCTGTCTTTTCTGCTGGGATCCACGCTGAGGAGGGCTTCACTTCTCTCCCATAGCTTTATGGCAATTGCACATAAACCCAGAAAGCTGCCATCAAGAAACCCCTTGAAAGTCCCATAAAGTTTGTGCATCTGAGGGTACCTGCTTCCACCTACATTTATCTCAGTGGCAGTAAGTTCTTGTCACTGCTGTCCCCAAACTAGATACCCTCTAAGTAACAATTTGTTAGAAAACACTGCAAAACACATTACAAAACCAATCTGATTTGGAGGGAAAATATGCTCTTAACAGAACCGAGACAGCAGGGGTAGGAATGAGCAGCAGAGGAATAATGGAGAAAGAAGGCAACACCTTAAACTCGTACTGCTGCCTAAGATACCACAAAATCAGCCCAGATCTTTGGTTTTCATTGACGTTTTGTTAGGATCTCTTATCTCCAGCACTTGCTGACTTCTTCCACAGAGGTCAGAAGGTGTATTCCCAGTACCCTACCAGCTCTGACCAGCCTGTGATTGCCAGTCAATAAGGGACTTAATGTGGCATGGGGATTAACATCTTCTGCACAGGGGTGTGACAAGAAAAGGCCAGTTAACAGCCAACAGCAAAATTACAGCTCCTTTTCCTCACTGGTAGCCAATAGAAATTGAATTAATGCAGAGGAATTAATCAGAAGTCTTCTTTTACTAAGAGGAGCGCATGACAGTGTTATTCCTTATCCAGATAAGTTCCCCCATTCATCAGGATAAAACACAGTGATGTTGTAGCCCTGTAATCTTATTTGCAGAATTTCTAGAGGCAGAGGGTAGAATAGACAGGCACACAGAGATTTCTGAATTGTCATCTCCAACTGTGCTCATTTCTGCCTCAGAAATAAACAGGTCTTACTCAGAATTAAGTAAACTTTGGAGTCAGTAAGGTCTTGCCTAGCGCTTATATAAAACAAGTTTGATTCAATTTAGTGTCCCAGTTTTTCATGTTTCTGGGAATTTTTCACATGTCAAGGTTCTACGAACAACTTTCTCTTTCCTTGAACTCTTCTTGTAGGAAAGACATAAAAAATTTAAGAGTATTAATCTTGGCCAGGCTAAAGTGGTACTACACCAGCTAAATTCCAACCTACATCACATGAGGATCGGACATATGCACAACAGCAACCTGCAGAGCTGTAATTTTCAGAGTCACTCAAAGCTTCCTGTTCTTCAAGTCCTACTCCACTGACTTTTCATTGAAGTCAATGACTCTTCTGCATGTGAAAATTGTATTGAATTATGGATTTCAGATCCAAGCACAAAACCCATCAGTTTGTCCTAATAGTTACAGGTCCTTTTTGCATGCATGGCGTAAAGGCAAAATCACTTGAGCAAAGACACCAACAAGCAGGATCAGTTCCTACTTTTGCTGTCTCATTATCACAGCAAGGAGCAAAATTTACTCCGTAGGCCTCCTGCATCTACCTCAGTTTGTGTCTTCAGGGACGCTGAGCAGACCTGTGGGAACAGCCCTCTGTGCCAGGGCCTGTGTGTGTCTGTAACTCACCTCCACAGTGTGTGAAGCCGTACAGGGCGTAGCCTTTGTTACAAGTGCACTCGAAGGTGCCGGGGTGATTGATGCACGTGTGGTCGCACGCCCGCTCGAAGGAGCATTCGTCAATGTCTGCAAGGTTTAAAGGGATGCATCAGAACCTCTGGGGCCGGCCAGGGAGCCCTGAGGAGCCAACAGAGTTCAACAACTGCAGAGATGTGCAGATTTATGTGAACTAAGCAGATTCTTTCAAAGCACATAATGTAACATAATGAAATGACAGTTTTTAGAGGAACGCTTGGTTTGCCAAGCAAGCTTTTTCTTGGCAAGCGCAAAAACTGATGTTACATTTTTACAATTATGTTTAAAACAAATTATTTCTCTTCTATGGGAGAAGAAAACTGCTGACAAAACTCTTATTTCATTAAGATTACTCTACACAGCAAAGAAGTCTACAAAGGAAAGCATTGCCTTTGTTTTTTCTCCCTAAATGAAGCTCTATATGAATTTACAGTGCCTGATTTAAGCCTGCTGAGAATCACAGTGTTCTCTGAGGATGAACATTCATTATACCATCAAAAGTACCTAAAATTTCTGTGCTAGTACATTTTGCATGCCAGGTAAGAATGTTGCAAGGCACAAAAAAAGTTCACATCAATTTCACTAAGATTTTTCATCAATCTTTTTCCTCGGGCTTTGGCGTGCATCCTGATATCACTTTTGAAACAGGCTAGGGAAAGTAGCAGAAGTGGCAGGGGCAAAAGGGAGATGCATGTCTTTAAAATACATCCAAAACCAGTTTTAATTAAAAAAAAAGCAAACCCAGCAATCTTGAAAAACGGATGTTTATATAGTAAGTTTTTTCCATGTAAGTAGTTGTCCTTCTTTGTCTGTTTATAAAGGATAAGAATGCACCAAAAACCCAGGTGAAAATTATTTTCTCTTGGTCAGTTCAGTGTTCTGAAATTCACCTTTAATGTCAGCTGGTTGCCTAGGAAATGGCATAATTCACCATTTGGCTGACTGAATTGACATTTTTTCATCCTGTTGCTTTTCCACAACCACAGACCATTTTGATCGTTACATTTTTTGTGCATTTAAGCAGCTTAAACAGGATTGCTAAATCTATACATGCAAACCACTACACAGCAAAGCAAATATGCTTTTATTTCTCACAGAGATATCCATGTCATCCTCAAAAGCAAATGCACTGAGATATTTTAGAGAACAGAGATTCCAGTCTGCCTACAGACCTATAATTTCATAGATCATGTTATATCTTTTTCCTTAATAATGAGCTCACGGCAACTAAATATCCTATTAAGAAAAAATAGTTTCACTGTAATGGTGAATCAGGCAGTAAGATGGAGAGAGAGACATTGCCTAATTTTCCCTGTAAATTATTTTAAGATCATTAAGGCGGGGGGGAGCATTAACCTCGTAGAGAGCTTTTTAATATGACACTGTCTCTGTCCCTTCCAGATAATAGCTCACTGTGCCATTGAACGTATCTCCTACAATAGCATCAAGCCAACTGTATTAACTCAACAGCTGTTTCAGAAGAAAAAAATCCAAACTGAGGAATGGAAATTATTCTGGAGTCCATTATCACTTCATCATTGTAGTAGATGTCCAAGCCACGCTGATTTGTCCTACTTTTGTTGTACCATTGTCTCTCCAGTGCACATACCTTGACAGGACTTCTCATCTGTTAATAATTTAAATCCTTTTCTGCAGCTGCAATCAAAACTGCCAACAGTGTTTTTACAGAAATGATCACAGCCTCCATTATTGGACTGGCATTCATCAATATCTGTAACAGAAAAAAAAGGCTTCAGCAAATAAACAGAGCTTCAGCAATCAACCTACTTCCAGTGCCAGATGCAGAAAAGAGTCACGTCCTGTCGGTTAGAGGAGCCCAGAAACAAAATCTAGTGAGAGTACCACAAATTGTGAGGAAGATCAGATCCAACTCTTAAGAATGATCCAGCCCATTCAGCCCCAGGACAGTGTTATTTGCTCTCATTTAATATATTGCTGTCAGTTGCATTCGGGTAACGCATTCATAAAAGACCATTCCCTAAGTTCTGTTTGGAAACACTTTGACTCCGAGGCTCTCTAAGAGGTTTTAGTGTTTTAAACGTTCTCTCCATTTCCTCTTCTGCAGAAATCTCAGACAGAGAGTTCCTGAGCTACCCCATCCTTTCCATGGCAATAGTAGAATGAGGCCTTTATCTAATATTAATTTGCTCAGGCCTGAGGATTTCATCATTGTTTTGCTTAGCAGAACAGCCTTAACATCTAATTACTGGAAAAGCAATATAATATACAACCTAACCGTGCCTTTGGTCCTTGCCAGTGCTCTCATTAGAGGTGCTTGGCCCAGTGCATATTTATAAAACACATCCCTGTTTACACACTGATATTTACTTACCAACTGCTCTAATGCCCAGCTGACTGTGGGTAGTACAGCAGGCTATTGGACTGGAGACCTGTAAGCACCCACACACCTGCTGGCCTCTGCTTGACCACAGAGCTGTTTTAGCTCTCCCAAACCTCACCTCCGAAAAATGAGGCACAAGAGGTGGAAGTGGAGAGAAGGAGAGACTCTCTGCACATGATACACCTGATGTGGAGGAAACCACAGCCTCTACCCCCGGTGCAGTCATTCCTTCGGTCAGATTGCACACACCAGCTTTCCTCTGGACACTGGGCTGCCTTCGTTAGGAGATCAATACCTTACAGGACTTGGTAACACCTTACAGGTGTTGGTACACGTGTCCAGGAGTATGAAACCCACCTTTGCATGTCTTGCCATCAAACTGGAGCGTGAACCCAACGGGACAGCTGCAGTGGACGCCGGTGGATGTGTCCTTACAGGTGCGATCGCAGCCACCGTTGTTCACTGCGCACGTTTCTGGCCAACGAGACGAAGCTCAGGTTTGCTCAGGGAAATTATAACGGTACCAAGAAACATCGTGGGATACAAGGCACAGTCCCAAGCACACTGCTACTCAAACATTTAGCCTAGAACACACAAGCAACTGCTAAATGCATGTGTTGGCAAAATCCCTGCCTCAGCTATTTCCAGGTTTTTTGTGGAAACTCTACAAACCAAAATACTGTCTTCTGGGTATTCTATTCGTGTCTTAAACACAAATCCTTGCTCCTTGATGATGAATCTGTTACTGTCAGTCTGTTTCCTTATGCCCACACTCAATCCTGGCTGATCCCCTGACACTTCCCACCAATGGAACACCTGGTTTCACTCAGCACTACTAAACCAGTTTTCTTAAATCCCTCCCAGCTCACCTTCCCATACTACCTGTGCACCCAGTCATGGTGGATAACACCCTCACTGAGCATTCTCTCAGCCTGGTAACCCAGGTGCCATTTCAGCCGAAGTTTTTTCCTCTCACTCCCCCCTGTGCAAACTGTGTCTAAATCTCACCAAAACTTTCTAGTGAACACTCCTAAAACACAGTTCTTCACATCCAACCAACCAGAAATAACTCACTCTTTGGCATTCATCCTCTTGTCCTCAGTCTAATAATTTCAGTCAGCCTAACAACCTTTTCACTGGCTGGACAAATGCAATTTTACATAGCATGTATTGATTGAGAGAGCTGCAAAGAACATTCTTTTATGTCTGCTTCTTGAAACCTTCTTTCTAGCTGTGTATCCTTGTTTTCTGCAGCATCAAGCATATGCTACTTATTGTCAAGTTTTGAGAGCTCTACTGGCTCATTCCCTCCCAGTCTCTCATCTCACATGCAGTATTGGCAGGCTGTGTTCAACCTCCAAGGGAAGACAGAGTGCATCTTCTTTCTTCCTCTGTCATTCTTCTTGAAAACAAGGCTATTCATTTAGGTGTCTGAACATTATGGAATAATATTATCTCCTTAAGAGGGAGTGGATAATCTCAGGCAGAATTCAGCCCAGAGCTGAAGGTTACAACAAAAAAAACCACCAAAAAAGCCCCACACCAATTCTTTGATCTAAATGGTTTCAACGAACAGCAGAATTATTTTGGATCAGCACTTTTACCCATAAGCAACCGTCGCTTCACTCTCTTGTCCACATCAGCTGCTGCTGTGGTGTTTCCCTCAGAAATTTCAACAGCAGCCTCTTCCCTCTCTGTAAGGAACATGAAAAAAGCAAGTGAGTAAAGGTGCCCTGACCAGAATCCTCATCTGGCATCCAACACACACACACACAAACAGCTTCATCACACGCTGAATCAGAGACACTGGCCAGGCAGAAATAAGTAATTTTTAAAGAGCAAGTAGTAATAAAAATCGTGAAGACCCTGGAGTCAAAACCATGAGAATACTCTGCTTTTGTGACTTCCTTACAAGTCATGTTTGCTTCAGTACTCTAACAAAACAAAAGATGTTCTACAGATGTAGTAAATAGCAACAAGATGAAAGAACTAATTGAACTGTCATGAACTGTTCTGTGAGGAGCTCACTGTCATCATCTGTCGTGGGCTAATTGCAACGACCAGCCAGTTATGCCTGAGCATTTGATTTCAATCAACAGACAACAAACTCTTCCAGAGACTGGAAGAGTTTATAAATCTTAAGTACTTTCTTTACTGGATAACTGCCTTGCCAAAATTATACATTAATTGATTTCAGAGTCCCAGTTTTAACAGACGTACTCCTTGGTTACACTCTCTGACCCATGCTACTGAAGAAACTGAACCTAAAATACCCTAGAGGGAAGGAAACCTTCTTTGGTTAGTGGCAGGCCTCGTGTTTCGGGGGGTGGGGCAGTGATAATTACAGGTTGCAGCAGTATTAGGTAGCTACTTACATAGGGAAGCATAAGTTGCCTGGACCCAACCAACTCACTCACACGCTATCAGGTTCCTTAATTTTGAATTCCTTGACATTTTCTAGCCATGCTCTTATGAGGGGCGTTAATCATGCAGCACCACCACACCACCCTCGAGCTGGCCATCGACAGAAAGCTACTTCCCTCCACCGCATACTGACCCAGGCAGGTTTTCCCATCCACGTGCATGACGTACTTGGGGTGACACCCACAAACAGGCCCCTCATCAGCATCATCACACGTGTGCTGGCAGCCCCCGTTGCCGTGGTTACACGTCACTGGGAAGAAAACACATGTCACTCTCACTGGTACTTCCAGCACTTCTGAAGCACGGTGTGCAATTCCATCGCCATCTGAGCATCCAACACACCTTCCTAATGTACCAGTGTCCTGAAGGGCTCTGTGAGACTGAAACAGTGCAGAGCTCTCTTGTGGAGCTGAACTGCCCATCATTATGAATGATGGCACAACTCCCAAACTACAGACACTACAGCAATTAATCGACCTGTGCGACAGTGTCCAGAAAAGACATCAATTCTGGTTTAGTTCAAATGCACATAGTTCAGGTATGTCATCCCATGTTAGCTAAAACATACCAAATCCCATTTCACTGCAAACAGAACACTATTTGTTCACTTTGGGAAACCATAAGCATATGCAGAATGTTGCCTACAAATGCAGCTCCTCTGGTTCTTGGACAGCTCAAATCCTGGTCGGCATTCACAGGCAACTCCTCCTTTGGGCGTTTCTCTGCAGATGTGGGCACAGCCATGATCTTTGTTCATGCAGCTCATGCCTTCTGCAAAACAGGAAAAGTGCATCAGCACCCTCAGCACCTCTGTGTGCAGGCAACAAAGTCAGTTCAATACACACACAGACTACAGCCTGCTGCTCTGGGAAGGCTCCACAGGGTTGGGACAAGAAGTTCCAGCTTACAGAGAGGAAAGGCAGCAAGTCCAGTCCTGCTAAGTCAATGGCCCCAAGGTTTCTCCTTCTGTGATCTTTTCTGTGCCCCTGTTCTTTGACTGCAAGGTCAAAGAGCAACATCCACAGGTTTGTACAGCCCCTCCTGCATTCTCATCCAATGCTCTCACTTTATACCAGTGTTCATAAAACCTCCTCATTTCTTTTATAAAAGTGGAAATGTCCTGGCAAGATCCAAGTCTAAAGTGAAGTTCTTATTTCTCTGCTTAAAAGAGCAGCCAGCAGACACAGGAATGTTTAGAACAGCAGTCACAAGGGTCATCCCAATTTCAATTACTGGCTTACAAAGCAGATTCCCAGAGTCATAACCCATCTCAGCAGTGACCAAGCAGACACCAGGTCGACATGCAGATTGCACACATGCTGTATATCAGTTCTCTTTTTTGTTAACCATTTTGTTCTCAATTTTTTTTCTGATTTCAGTAAATACCACCCAAGATAACTCCAGTGGGTATTATCACCATGTTCTATATTTCTATGCACCTTCCCAGCTAGACAGAATTTAGTGCCAGTGCCTGCTTTAACCAAATGAAGAACCAGTGTGACACTAGTGACTGTACTTCTTTTGCTACACCTCCTAAAACATTCTGCCATTTTTATCTCTGCCAGTTCATGCACAGCACTCAATGACTGCCAGCGTGTCTTGTCTGGCCTTTGCAAAAAGATAAAGTCAATTAAGTGGGGAGGAATAGCTCCTAAAATAATTGTAAAAACTTCTTCCACCTTGTGCCATGGTTCAGTGCAATCAGTGGCCTTGCCACTGGCAAGAAGGTGGTACAGTCTGTACACACACAGTACAAAAACACACAGCAGCTGGCTGAGTTACCCAATGGGATCATTAGACCAAATTGAACAAACAGGTTTTCTTTAACAGAATATCACAGATTTTTGATGAAGTCCTCTACAGCACTACAAAACCAGGAAAGAGAAGACATTTGAATGCTCTCCTTGGGTATACAGAGAGCATACCTTTACCATCAAATTCTCTGCCTTGGCACATCTGGCTTTAAAAGGACAAGTTACACCAAAATGTTCTCTCTCTCAGTGAGAGCATTTCATTTGTGAAGACCAAGTGGAGCCCACTTTGGCTGCAAGGGCTCATCCCACACCACCCCAGCGAACTTCACTGGAGCTGAGCAGATGCACAATCAGAAGCAGAACGGAAAGGGTGACCATGCTGCTGGAAAGGGATTGTGTGATCAATTCCACACCCTATATATTTTTTAAACTTACACAGCCCTTTTGGCAGCCTTATTACTCAGTGAAACAAACCCACTGCATTGTGAGGCAGAGGTCACCATTATTCCACTCCACTTCAATTAGGTCCTTGTTCCACACCGCTATTCTCGCCCCCTGAAGCACCAGCTACAGGACCCTTTCTCTATTAAGACAGCTTTAAGCAACAAAAGAATGGACGTTGCAGAGCCCAGATTATTCTGCTCTACTGGCTTTTTGATTCCTTTCCCACAGTGAGGACTCTCCAGAAGTCCAACAAGACAATGAGGCTTCAAATCCTGCAGCACACAGACACAGCCCAAGGAGCCCACAGGAAAGCTGTCACCCATTATTGTGTCAGTCAAGGAAGGAGACAACCTATGAGGCCACAAATTAGCCTCATTAGCGCTGGTGTTTTTGTGAAAGTTCTGGTCTTAAGCATGCAGTATGGTTTGGTCTGTTAGCTCGGAGGGGTTAGAGAGCATTAAGGGAATTAGCAGTTTAGCTTCTGTTAACAAAGTCATTCTTTTGTCTCTATTGAGCTACCAAAGGGGAAACTGTTCAAGCAGGTACTTTGGTAGAGTTCACTGGCACCAAACAAATGGTTTGTATGCTCCATTTGGGATTGCTCCATTCTGAGTGAGCAGAATTCAATCAGGTCTCCACGGAAAGCTAAAGCCGCACTTTCCAGACCAGGATGCATTTTAATAACAAAGTACCCATTGTGTAACAAGGTACTCCACCAAACCCACCAAAATCTAGCTACCCAAAAGGCAGTTTCATAGAAGATGCCCACATCCACACATTCCAGCATTTACTATGGGGCTGCTGCTTGTTTCCAAAGGTCATAAATCTCTCCAAGCCCCGTTTCATAAGGTTGTATTAAAAACATGTCTGTAAAGCCATAAAAGCTGTGTGGCTGCAAACTCCTTGGTGGACACAAAGTCTCCCAGGTCACATTGTTCCAGTGCTGTTGCAGTGGCAGACTGTGGTCCAGAACCAAACCCCAACAAATTTTGGTCAAATCCCATCACAGGCTTCCCAGACACACCATTTCTCTTGCAGGAGATCCTGCCCTACTGTCTCACAAGTATCTTGGGATGGATGGCTCTGGATTGCCACACTCAGCCAAGAGAGGTGAATCCAGTGCCTGCCTGGCTGAGCAGACCCCAAGCCAGATGAGTCCTTTCTGATGACTGGACCTTCTTGAAGTTACCCAGCAAACCTGAGATCTGAGCACTCCTGTCACTGGCAAAACAGGCAAAAAAAGCCAGCATGGTATTTCCCTATCAGGTCACGCCAAATTAATCTCTTACATGTATGATCTGTGTTTCAATCTTTGTATTTTTTCACACAGAAGGTGCCAGGACAACATTCCCAATCTGCTAAGAGCATTAAGGCGCCATTTAGGGCATGTTCAAGCAGGCACTCCGTAGTCCAGAGGGAGAGGATGCAATGATAAAAAGAGCTACCAGAGGTTCTCAGAGGCACCCTCTAATAGAAACATGGTGAGGAGCATCAGCACAGCCAGCAGAACAGGACATCCCAGGAATGCTTTAGTCTTTCATCATGCTTGCTACATCCTTGTGTTAAGGCAACTTCTCCCCAAAAGCTCTCTAGTTATCCCTGCTCTCCACAGTCGAGGCTCCCAGAGTGACAGTGAGATGGTGCCCCGGGTATGCATCCACACAGCGATTTGAAACGTGGCTTTCATCCTACAGATCTCGTCCATTCCCATCAATTCAGCCCAACAAGCAGAGAGCTATGACTATGAAATACCACAAGGGAGAGCAGCAAGATTTGCCATCCAGAGCAATAGCGGCCACAAAGATGCACTACATATTTACTCACAAAAAACTCTGTTTTCCTTCAAATTTTTGTATTCTCCAATACAGGGCAAGTTGAACCCAGAAACAAGGTGCACACACATGGTTGCCCTGCCAGCTACTGAAACAGCCTCCCAAGGTAATTCATTCTCCCACACAAATGAAGAGCAGCTCATTCCAGCAGGCAAACAAGGAAAAAAAATAGGATTGTGCACAACTTCCCAGGACACTTTCAGTTCCTGCGGTTTAAACTCCAGTTCACTCTACTTCTGTGTATTTAAAGGCCAGTATTGCAGACCACAAGGAAGGTCTGCTAGGCATTAATGTATGAAGAACCTTAGCTGGGCTGGGAGACAGGGAAGGAAATATCCCCTCACTTTACAGATAAGAAGCACAACTGAGTAGATGGTCTAGGCAGTAGGAGACAAAAGCTGCTTTGATCAATGCTGTGAGGTCTCAAAACAGAACCAATAAAGTACAAACACTGAGCAATGCATACACAAGGCAGAGAACCGAAGTCCCAGAAATGAGCAGAAAAGCAGAGAACAAAGTGAGGGGAGAGATAAAGCGGTGAGGTTTGGCTTACAACAGACATGCCCACCCAAGGGAAAAAAAAAAAGGCTAAAAAAAAGATGGGGAATCCCAAGCACTTTACAGTAATGAAGGGGGGGTGGGAGGGAAACAGTCACAGCATGAAAACCTGAAAAAATGGCTTTTAAAGAAAGCAAAACAAACACTTCAGTGTTTTACTAAGAAGAAAAAAAAGTATCAGGCAAAACAGTGTGTTGGGGGTTTTTCTTAAGACGGGTTTTGATAAAGATGTACTTTATTTGATAGTATTTACAAAAAAAAAACCCAACCACATCTTTATTCCCCTCTTTGTTTTCAAAGAAAAGGACCTAAGTTTAGTGGATATTTGGTATTACGAAAAAAGGGCCTTTTTGGAAAAAAAAAAAAAAGCTAAGAGAAATTAAAAGCATCTTTAAGAAGAGAGGTAGAATTCCAAAGGTACAATTTAGGGAACAAATATTAATGACAGGGAATGCTGCTGCTGCCACTTCAGCGGAGTAGAAGGTACTCAAGTAGCAGCAAGTGTGAAAAAAGAGTTGGAAGTTTTTCCTCCCTTGGCATCAGACAAGACAAGGAGCTCAAGCAGCCAATTTCTGTCCTTAGAGACCTCCTCCACGGATGCACACAAACTCACATCCCTGCTAGCCACACAACCTGAGGGACAATACCTTGTCCCACCCCTGCTGCCCTCCTGCCTGCCCCCGCTCCTGGCTCAGCCCCTGCAGTGACAACCGGAGCCACGGCCTGAGAAACCACCCGACCCCCGTGAGACCAAGCCCAGGGCCAGAGGAGCTGAGAGCACAAATTCTGAATCCAAACAAAAGATCAATTCAGCTCTGTCAGATGACAGCCACCTCAGCACCCTCATCTGCGGATGGCCATATATGTCTCTAACTGTTGATCTCTTCACTGTGGGGATTTTTAAAGTGAGATTTGTTTATTCGTGCTCAGATTCCTCTTATAGTTATGCCAACAATAAGCCATAGATTAAAGAAAGCTTTGCAGCTTTAAATACTTCTTACTAAGATTTCCACTGTACAGTTCAATGGACAACTCCCTGATCTGAGCAACCACTTGAAAGTATTTCCTAAGGGCATCCAAAATAATTTTGTTCAATCTGATGTCTAATTAGATATCCAAGACTCTGATCTCTCAAAGGTCGCTTCACAAAGGTTTCACTCAAAACAAAGCATGAGATTTGAATACCTTTGGGGCTGACAAACAATAAATCTCTTAGCTGAAACCTAAACACCGTTTAGGGAATCTAGAATGTATCTGAAGGTAGTTCAGGTATTGCCCTGTAACTAAAGCCGGTGAAAATGGTCAGAACTTGCTGTCCTTCCATTTGTTCCCATTCCCTGGATTAGGACACAGCTTAGCTGCACAACAGAGCATCAAGGACCCTGGGAGTACAGCCCTTAGCAAGCTCAACACCGCAGACACACAGGTGGGATCAAAGAGGAGGAAGGGATGTAGCGTCTTCAAAGCCACTTAGAAGATTCTGACACACTGCTCCTTTTAAAAGCAGTGAGGACTTCAAGACCCTTCACAGCTTTGAAAACCTCAACCTGGAAATACTTGTGAAGATGGTTTAGAGCTTTTGCCTCTGTCAGGAGCTGCTGCTCGTTGCCCGGGGGCAGGGCGGTACCTTCGGAGCGGTGGATGCAGGTATGCTGGTTATCGCTGAGGAAGAACCCTTCCTTGCAGCGGCACTCGTAGCTCCCCACGGTGTTGACACAAACGTGCTGGCAGCCACCGTTGTTGAACATGCACTCGTCCGTGTCTGAGAGAGAGAGGGGAAAGAGAGAGATCAGCTTTGTGCTCACACCAACCCGCAGTACAGACAGACATCAGCTCGGGCTGGAACCACCCAGGCAGCTGAGACACCCCCGGCTACCCCGTGGTGGTTGTTGTGCTGTCACCCTTGGGAAAGGGCATTTCTGCTGCTGCTCTTCCCCTGTTTGCAGTCTGCCCAAGCAGCCACAAGGCTCCCAAGAAATGCTGGCCAACCCAAATAACCAGAGTTGATGGTTACAGCTAAGGCGGAGTAGCCTTGGCAGAGCCATATCAGGCCCCCCACCACCCATGGGAACATTCCCTGCCCCTTAGTGCAGCTGGATCTGGCACTACCACTCCACAGCTCTGGTACATCCAGCTGAGCAATCACACGTGGGTCTGGCTGGCTCAACGGGACAAGACCCCTTGGATCCAAACCCATCTAAGCTATAAAACGTGTTTTCCCAGAAAGCTCCACATCCTGAAGCAAAGGTGGAACAAGAAAAATACAAACCTCAAGTTCAGCTAAAAACCTATCCCCTGCTCCTTCCTTTCACCCTAGTTAGAATTCACACACCACATCTGTTCTGGTGCTTGGTTTGATTTATCATCCTCCTCCCTCAAGTCTGGGACATCATCACTCATCATCAAGGCTGCTGCTGTGATGCCTGACTGCAGACAAGGACAAGAGCAGAACTTCTGGAAGCAGTTTTAATCTTGATTTTGCAACATGCAGAGCCTCAACAACACCAGAGAACACAGAAGGGCTCTGCTTGCAAGGAAACCAAGAGAACCAAAGAGTAGAAAAACTTTAGCTAAGCCTCTGAACAACAGGATGCCCATCCCAATCTCCAATTCTTTGGAATTTTACCCCTTAATAAGCACAGGGTTTTTGTAACCGCTACCGCCAAATACTTTTCCTAGCCTAATTTTCAGAAATTTTAACGGGAGCTAAAAAACACTCAGTCCCTTAAAAACGGGACAAAACCTTGCTGAGGCAAAGGACTAGTCTCATTTGCAAATTCGTCTGTAACACCATGTTTGCTCCCTGTTCTGTTCGTTGTTCCTGGCTAATAGTACAACGTTTTTAATTTAACATTGTAGCATTTCTGGCAGAAAACAGCTGTCTTTTTTAAAAAAGGAGAAAGAGAGGCTTTTAGCAAGAAGCATAACATAGTATTACAACAGATTTAATGTCTACTGAAGGCAGTGAGTAAGTCAATTGGATGCAAAAGAATGTGACCTGCTGGAGAAAAAGAGCGGCTGACATATCTCCATCACAAAGAAGCTGAGTATTTTAGAGTTTTACAGCGACGTGAATGTGCAAACAATCATGAATAAACAGCCACCACGAGCCTTTAGTGCTACAGATTTGAACTCCAGCAGATGTTTCTGTCTTACAGACCTTGGAAAGCTTTCAAAAAAATCATCTCTTTCCAACAAGTAATTGTCTATTTGGCTTAAACCCAGGCACACAGCCGAGATCTTCAAAAATAAGGGTGAGAGGAGGGCAACCCTGGCGTGAACAAAGTAAATAAACAGATTAAGAGAAGATGTGATCCAATTTGCTGCATGCCAAAATATTTATTTAACGTTTACATCACAACTCAAAATTGGCACATCAGTGGTAAAATCCTCATTGTATGTCAATGACATTTTATTTTATAGGTCTGCCATGCAACACTGAGCAGCTTCCCAGTGACATAGCAGGTGGTAGATTTTGGTCTAAATTATGTCGCTGGTCACAAACAACCCAGCTGAAGCATGCCCCAGGTACAAAGAGAATACACACATGCCTTTTGATGCCATTGTCAGAGGCTGTGTGTTCCTCCCCAGCCAGCCCTTCGTGGTAACCTCAACTGAACTCCACTCTGTGTTTACACTAACGCAAAAATAAGATGGATGTTCTGTTATTTTAAAGTATCCGCAGATATTTTGTTTCCCTCTCTACTTTATTTAGTTAAATATCTGGAACCTGGTGAGTCCACCCTCTCCTCCACTTACACTGCAGAAAGCTGGGCACACAACACAATCTCACTGAATACTCCAGAGCTTTTCTGATTTGTCCCAGCAGAAGATACAGCCTGGGGATGGTCTGACCCCCACCTGGTGTGCCACACACTAGTGGGAAGTGCCCCAGCCAATCTAGCTTCAGTTACACAGTGAGAGCAACTTTGCCTCTGACTGCCACGGGTATGGAGCTGTGTCCAGGCACACTCACAGGGAGAGCAGCAGCACAGGAAAGCTGAGCCAGGTCCGAAAAAGCAAATGGCACAGGTAGCACAGGGCTGAGCCACACAGGGTGCCCAGCTGGGGTCCAGGAAGCAGGACAGCTTCACCAGCACGAGGCTCTGTGGCAGCACTGCCAACAGGCTGACAGCTCCCACCTTTCTGTGCACTGCTGCCCTCTGTGCTGGAGGATCCTACCACAGCAAAGCCATTAGGGCCTTGTTACCCATTGCTAAAGATTTTCACCTGTTGGCACACAAAAAGGAGACTATGGACGTCTTAAATAAAGAAAAAGTTAGTCAGAGGAGAGTGTGCATGCAGGGTCAGGGGAGTGCTGCCCTGAAAACCCTTCCAGAGGTGTGTCCTTTGTCTCACACTAACCACCCAGGGAAACCCCAAGCACTGGGCTTAGTCTCTCTGTTCTTGAGTGGCCTCCATCATATACAGCTGCTGCACACTCTAAATCATCCTCTCCTTTCAGGAATACTCAGACACAGTAAGAGTGAGAAGCCCCCACATTACAGACACATTTGAGAGAGACCATTCCTAAGCCTGGAAACACACCTGACAACCTGACTAAGCTAACTGTGGAACAGAGAGGACAGTGACAGCACATGTTCCTTCATATAAACTCATTTAGCATAATAATAGATGACATTTGGCACACTTAAACCCAAAGCACTCCACAGAAATATAGCACAGTTATCCTCAATTACACAGGGGGAAAGACCCACGCTGGGATGGCATGTCAGTACCTGGAAATCCTTAGTCTCACATGCAACATTCTTCTCTCCCTGAACTGTCTGAGCCCAAGAGATTGCCATGTGTTCCCCATGGATGTAGCTACAGGGCTGTGCTCCCATCACCACTCCCACTGCTCCCGAACACACTCCTTACCCAGGCAGTTGTGGCCATCGTGAGCCAACATAAAGCCATCGTAGCAAGTACAGCGGTAATTCCCTGGAATGTTGAAACACTCGTGGACACAGCCCCCATTGAAGTCATTGTCACATTCATCAATGTCTGAGGAATAAAGCAAAAGTCAATATGATGGATGCTTGCCTGAGTGTTATAGACAGGGATGCGACTGCGTAAATGCGAGCAGCAACTGCTGTCCAAACTCATCATTGTCTTGCAAATACACTATATTTAATGCATTTCTTGCTGAATGTTTCTGATGACTGAGAAAACACCCTGAGACCCCCTTGCAGCTTTAGCTTATATTTTTTAAGACTGCTGGTTAAACAACAAACTCATTATCAGGCTGAGTGATATGAACAGGTGAAAACCCATGCAAGGTTGGCCTTTAATTTTGTAAACAAGAAGTAAATCGGGTGACAAAACAATGACTATTTTGATCTAAAAATCATCCTCCATTACTTTTAGCGGCTCTATTTTCTTAGAAATGCTCTATGCTGACACAGACAGAACGTGGTGCTCTGGTCCCTTTACCTTCACATTTCTTCCCTTCACCGGTGTAACCCACTTTGCACATGCACTTGTACAGCTTCGGGGTGTTCTGACAAATAGCATCTGGGTGGCAGTCGTCCAGCCCCAGGGCACACTCGTCCACATCTGTGAAAAGACAGCAGGCTCAGGAGGGATGCCAGCAGGAGGAGAACAGGGCATGTCTCCTGAACACATCCCTGAGGAGATCACAAGGCTGAGCACCTCTCTGTGGTGCCCACGAGAATATTGTGCGGTTTTGTGTGTCAGGACAGAAGCATGCAGAGACAGTATCTGCACTTCAATTTGTGTAATATTCTACCTGCACACAGATGTATTTGTATGCAATTCAGATAAGCCCACGTTAAGCTTTTGTGCACATTTATAAATACATCCAAAACAATTTCTTAAGGGCTAGATGCTCCTGAAATTCAACTGATAGTCTCAGAGATTCAGCAGAGATTGCTAATCTTTCTGATTAACAAAAGCAGTCAAAAGAGTTCTTGATCACATCCATGCATCACCTGCAGGAAGCCAAATTATTTTTAAAATAACAAGAGAAGTTAATAGAAATATATGTTCAAAGTCACCACCAAACCATTAAAAGACTGACTTACCATTAAACAGATGTATAATCTTAAAACTTTTTTTTTAAATACAACAATAGTATCTGGTGAGCAGCATTGCCAGATCACCTGGCCAGCCATCTCAAAGCACTGAAGCAAAATATCCAGGTGGAAACTTCAGAGAAGAGGAAATGAAGAGAAAGGGAAACACCAACAGGAAGAAGTCCTGGAGATGAAGCGTAGACAGAAGAGGAAGAAAAGTTACAGGCAGCAGAAGACATCAGCACAAGTTTTTCACACAGCAGAGGAAAACTGAAACATGGAAACAGGAAGACTTCCAGCAACTGGCTAAAAGGAAGAATTGTAGAACCAACACTCCACATAGGTACAAAAAGTGCCTCCTAAAACAAGAAGTAGTGCATGACTATCAGCAGAAAGCGACTATTTCAATAGTCAGCCACTTTTTATGGCGGGGATCACTTTCTAAAGGGGAATTTCAGCCAGCACTTCTCCCATTCACAATTATAGCATTCATCCTGCTCTTTTTTTTTTCCTTTCCCCAATCACAAAATATGCCTGTAGGTACTGCAGCAGCTGCCAACTGCAGAAAGTGTTCACTTGGTTTTAACTCCTAATGGGGTTTGGCTGCAGGAAACAAGGCAAGGAGCCAGTGTTAGAGCAGCAGTGCTTTCCTGGCTCTCAGGTGCACACAGCTCCAGTAGCAGTGATGGGGTCCCCAGATACTGCCACCAGAAAACAAGAAGAAGATGGGAAACAGTGGAAAATAGCTGAGAAGAGCAGCAGAATTCACCTCCTCTCAAAGCAGAAAAGTCAAGCCATTAAAAAGTACGGGAGGCAGTGAATTGAAGGAGCAAGTCGTGCAAGGAAGGGTGTGGGGAACAGCTGGGGGCCTCCAGCTAGTGGGACTCAGGTAGGTGGGGCAGAAAGAAAGGATGGGCAGGGAAGAATAGACAGCGGGCATAAAGCAGCATCAGCCACACGTGCTACCTGTGTGCCCTCAGCACCGCCAGCTCTCCCCTGCCCGAGCCAGGGGGACACACCTGCCCCGGCAAGAGGGGTCCCAGAAAACACACAGCAAGGAGAGAGCTTCCCTCTAAGCCAGGACACAGAGACATCAACCAGATCTCGTGCCAGCGGCAGGACGGCGGCTCTGCTGCGTTATTTTTACACAGCCCCTCTGTGATCTGCAGCGTGCGGCAAAGAACCGCAACAAGAAGGCGCAGCACTAATGCATGCAAAGGCATGGAAAAGAGGGCTAGGAAAAACCGTAGGGACAGAGAGCGAGATTTCCCCTTGCAGTGACAGTATCCTGAGCAGAAGAGAGATCCTGGAGGAACGAGACTATGAGGAAACATCGCAGCCTTCAACTTGGCAGGAGGCGGCGGCGGGAGGGAGAATCCCTGGGCTTGTTCCGCGGGGACCGAAGGCAGCCTCACCCGCAGCACACGCCGCTCACACCCCGCTCCCCAGGTGCCCCGTCCCGGGGCTCGCCCCGCTCCCGGGGCAGCGGGAGCCGCCGGGAAAGCGGCACTGGCAGCACCCGCGGAGCCCGAGCGCCCTGGGAGCAGCGACCGACCCGCGCCGGGCACGGCCCCGCCACGGCCGCACCTCACCCCGGCACCGGCCCCGAGCCCCTTCCCTTCGCCGCCGGCCTCCCCCGCTCCGGGGCCGGCCAGGAGGGGACAGCCGGGACCGCCCGGTGCCCCGCGGGGGGAGCCGCTGTCCGGGGCTGAGGCGAGCGGGGGGCACTCACCGGGCAGGGACCGGGGGCAGTCACCGGGCAGGGACCGGGGGCAGTCACCGGGCAGGGGAAGGGGCAGGGGGCACTCACCGGGCAGGGGCAGCGCGGCGGGGCCGGCCGGCGCGGGCAGCAGCAGGAGCAGCAGCGGCAGCGCCCGCGCCCCCGTCGCGCCGCGGCGGCCGCCGGACCCCATCGATGGCGCTGCTGCCGCTGCCGCCGCCGGGCGGGAGGAGGCGGCGGCGGGGGGAGTGTCTGGGGCGCCCGGCCCGCCTCGCACTGACAGCGGGCGCGGGGCGGCGAGGGCTGGGCTGGGCTGGGCTGGGCTGGGCGGGCCGCCCCCTCCCCTGCCCGGCCCTGCCCGGCCCTGCCCTGCCCCGGGCGCGGTGGGCGCACCCGGCACGCGAACCGCCCCGTCCACGCCCGTGGAAGGCCCGGCAGCCGCCCCGGCGCTCGCACACCTGCGCAGCGCCCCAAACACAGGTGTCCCGCGGAGCCGCTGCCCCCCGCAGGAGCGGGAATACCCCACACGCCGGCTGAGCCTGAGCCGGGGCTCCCCGCGGCCCGGGAACCATCGCCCGCCGCAGAGACAAGCCCGAGCGAGGACCCTGTCGCAGCCCCAACACACGCGACTCGCTCCAGCCTCATTTGCGTTTGTTCAAGAATATAATATTGACATTTTTACCGTGTAATTACACCCCACTGCAGAGCGTGAATACCCGGCTGAAGGCCGTGCCAAAACCCACACATCATCCCACCCCCAACCCAGCCCCATCCCACCTCCATTCCCAGCCAGGGATTTCTCACAGCTGTCACCCCTTTGGCAGGTAAAATTGGCTCATACATTATTCACTGAAATTATAATTTCCTAAATAATGTCTGACCTTTCAGGCTGCAAGCAAAAGCAGGCAGTATTCTCTTCCACCCCTCCCTCCCACCCCCATTTCACTGCCCTTTCTCTTTTGTTTTGTTCTGTGAGAAATACCGAGCTGTTTCTAGTTGCAAGGGCGGTTTATACACATTAGTAAATCTTCAGAATGAAACTTTCCCTCAGTCTTTGTCTTTGTTCCCTTAATGGCAGCAATAAATTACCACTCTCCTTCCTTTCTCACTGGAGCATCAGGCTTCATTGCTCTTGAAATGATCAAAGTTATTCTCTTTTTAAATCCAATGAGAAGCAACCTTTTGTGTCTCCTGGACGGTTTCAGTCTCAGTCAATCTCATCTATAAATACATAAAGCTGCTCATTAAACACTCCAAGGATTCTCCAGCCCTGCACCATACCCCAATCCTCCCTCACCAACAGAAAGCAATAAATGAACGAAGGGTTTCTCTACAGTTTCCATGATCTCATGAATAAACCATCATACTTAGGGTTAGAACTGGCACACCTGCACATCTTTCATCCAGGTATACCAGTCAAGAGTTTCCACAAACAGCTCTCCCAAATATACAGAGAAGCCATCTCCCATCCAGCCACATGACTTCAAGCCACCTTACAGAAAAGCTGGTACACATTTCAGGCACTACCAGTTCCCCCAATGAACTTGGCCAGTATTAATTTAATTCACTTTCATCACAAGATTTGCTAAAGACATAAAGTAGGAACACATACGAAGAGTGTAGCAGAAAAACCAGTAAGAGACACTGAAGAGTTGTGTAACCAAAATATCTAAAGCTTTCTGAGGCACCGTAAAAGCAAAGCATCTTTCTTACTTCTGTAAACTAAAACATAAAGTGAGACATAAATATTTGGGAATGCCTGAGTTAGATCAAAAGATCTCACTGCAGCTTGGAAAACAAACAGAACAATATCAAATTTATCTTAGCTAATGAAGCCATTTCTTATACATAAATCTCTAAGTGTTTTGTGAAGGATCCTGCCTATTATTTCACATATAATGCACATTTGTTTATGACAAAGAATTGCCATTAAAACATCTCTTTAAAGACACAAACCAGACAAGCTCAGACCTCTCAACTCAGATGCCTTTCTTGTAGCCTTTTTAACTATTTCTATTCAACTACAGAGCCGCAGTGACAGATGACTGCTCTGGGTACCAAGATCTTTACTGGGAGAGAGAAGCTAGAAAAATTTTTAAGACTCAACTTCAGCACTAAATTAAGTATGAGGAAAGAAAAACAAACATACCAGGGCAGTTGGACAGGAATACACCCCAAATAGGACTGTTTGGGGATTTTTTTCAGCAATTTAAAATAAAGTCAAGTAACAAAGTTTCAGGGAGAAAAATAGCTACTTCCGTAGTGATAAGACTCCCAATTCCCCTCTGCCCTCCACTTTCGCTATCACTTGCAGTTGCTTCACATTGAGAGATCAAGACTGAGCTGCCACAGAGGAGCTGGATGTAAAATCTGCCTCAGAAATTGTACACCTGATGTCCCCAGTAGAGATGAATACTTTTGTCTGAAAATCTGGGTTAAAAACTGCTTTATGCTTCATAATCCTTGTTAAATTTCATGATTTAATGATGAGCAAACATTATTTGAAGACATCCAGATTGCCATTTCATCTGCACTTTAATGAGAAGTAGCAACTCTGCTGGCCTGAGCAACAGTGCACAATATTGACCCAAAATTCAGCACGACTGAGTGAGTATCATGAGCACTTGTGACAGCAGCTGAAAACAACTGGGAGGGCTGGGGGGAGATGCCAGAACAGCAAAGGGAAAGGAGCAGGCTGACAAGTGAAGAAATACTTTCAAATATTTAATTGTTCCAAAGGACACACAAAATGTCTCAGAGCTGCAGTGTCGAGCTTTGCTCATCTCCAGATGTACACTGAGTTTTGAGCAATTGTTTTTCTTTGAAACGTGTCACTCAAATTTTTGCACCTCCCATCTTAGTGTCCCAGGGTTTTCCAAGCTACCAAATAGGTTGTTGAATCCTGTGTAAAAATAACACCTCTTCAGTAATCAGCAGGACCTGCACAGGACTTATCTGAGACAGAGAGGAAATCTGGCAGTTCTCTGGCCACAAGGGGTATAAAAAACCCTCTCATGTAATTTATATGCTTTGTCTTTTTATGCTACTTGTAGAAAAACTTTCCCAAAACAAATATCAGATCCACCAGATATCAAATATCAGTGACATTTTACATGTTTGTAGGATCTGCATCCTAAAACACCACTGTCACTGAAATGAACAGCTCCTGTTTATTGCAGAACTGAATACAGTATGGCCTATTAATACACACACATTTTTGAGTTAATAGGGAAATACAGGAGACACTTTTTCATGTAAAATAACTCGTAGACATTTGTATTGCTTTGTGAGAACTTTCCAAGTCATTGCTACAATAAATGGTAACATTTCTAGACTTGCATCTGGACCAGTCAGCAAACAATTCCTACCCGTGCACCCAGCAGTTGCCCAACACACTTTGCCCACCAAGACCCCTGCTCTTTTTGCTCCTCTTCCTTAGAGGAAACCTGAAAGACCTGAGGCCACCTGTGATGAAGTGAATGTGCTTCCGAAGCTGCACTTACCTCAGCTCCATCCAGGCCTGCCCCACGTCCATCCCTGTGGTGCCCTGCAGAGGAATCAGGAGCAGCAGGGCCGTCCAAAGCCCAGGAAACAGAGATGGCCTCAGCTCCTGAGAGGCAGGTTTGGTGTCTCCCACAGGCTCAGCATACCCACAGCAGGTACCAAGGCCATGACTGCACCCCCAAACCTGTCCAAGGATGAGGCCAGAGCACCATCTCACCAGAGCATGGCTCAGGCTGAGTTCATCCTCTGGCATGTCCCCAGGGAGCCCACAGGGTGACACCATCAGGTGCTGGCAGTGCAGGACCACCCCCAGCTCAGGAAGATTGATGTGGTTCCCCCAAGAGTGAACTAACACTTGTTACTTTGCTTCGCTTAAAAAAGGGCTCCACCACAGACCAGGGGGTGTTTGAGAGGCGAAGCAACAGCGATACCTCCAAATTAATGATCAAACTCCTTCCCCTCTGTCTTCCCTGGTGGTACAGAACATTCAGTGATGACCTCACACAGTTTGAAACAGAGGGAATGGCAGCACATCTGAGTGTGGGTACTCACAGACACCTTCCAAGGTCTGCGTTAGTCCCTTTGCCTTCCCCTTCTCCCCATTCCTGACTCCTGAGCAGGCATCTCTTCCACTGGTGGCAGCCTGACTGACAAGGATGGCTTGGGGGAAGGCTACACTGGAGCTGGGAGGGTATGGATGCTGAAAAAGCTCCAGCAGATAATTTCTTCAGCTCTCTGCAGCACTTTGTGAGAGTTCTGTCTTTCCCATGCAAGTAACTCAAAACAGTGTTACACTTTTGTAAACTTCTTGCGCCAGCAGGTTGTTTTGCAGAATTGTTATGGTTCTAATTAGAAAAACATTCAGAGATGGGTGTCTTAGAACTTGACCAATCCCCTTAAGGGGTGGATGGCCAAAAACCAATTACCTTATGCCATTTAATACACTTTGCGAACCAACATATAAAAGTCTTCTGAGAGTTCATTAAAGTGCTTCCATTTATCCCTGAGCCTGGACTTCGTGTCGTTTCTCTACTCGTCCGTGGGGAAAAAAGGGACAGGAGGGAGGAGCTGTAGTTGAACAGATCAGACACAAAACTGTACAACAAAGGTCTCCTGAAACGAGCCACTAAAATGTCCCACAGACCTGCAGCCAGGCAAAGAGCAGATGATCAGCCAAATCACAACAGGCTTCTTGAAAATAGCACATTAATGCTATTTTTTCATGTTAGAAGACAAATTTTATTGCAATTCAGCAAATGAGCTACACCTGTAAAACTGCTTCGTATATCCAATTCACATTTAATGTCCAATGGATTGAAATGTCACAGGAAAAATAAAAAAAGGAAAACAGTACCTGGTTTTGTCATTATAATGTAAACTTCAACACGGCCCTTAAAAAAAACAAGCCAGTGATTTCCCCATGTAGTAAAATATATAGTTTATAAGGTATTGATGCTTTATCTTAGTTTAACAGCCAATCTCTAGGTATAAAATAAAGAGCTACAAAGATGTGAAGTACGTGTACAATTTCTTCAAGTATTTTCAAGTATCCTATAGTCTCTTCACTACGGACAAAATTCATTTGACAATATACAGAAAAAGTTAACTCTGAATAGTTTCACTGCAGAAATCTTAACATATTCATGAATTTAAAACACATAAAAAGAATGGATCATCCAGCTAGTAAGTCCCATTTGAACAGTTTGAAAAATACTCTTTGTAATGGAAAAAGTTGTGGAATAGTCTCCAGTTCATGAATGTGTTTTCAGCTACAGAATATCAGGTGGTTAAAGTTTATGGCAGGTAAAGGCTTTTTTTCTTTCTGTATAAACTTATCATCATAGTATTTTATTACATTTAAACCAAGTCTTTATTAGTTTGCATTTCATTTTTGTATAAAGTATCATTGTATGAACTCTGACAGCATTAACCAAAGAAGCATAAACAATTGATAGGTAATAGCCCACTTTTATCAGGTATGAGCCTATAAACATTTTGGCCAGTTTAGCACTATGTATTTACTGCATGATGAACTGCTTATTTTTTGTCACTGTATTTCTCTCTCCAGAAATTAAAAATATTATCTTTTCCCATTAACTGTTACCAAAAAATCCCCACCAAACAACAGAACAGCACAGCCACACTAACTGCACCTACCAAACCTGCCCCCTTGTTTTGGAAAAGTAACAGGAAAAAAAAAGGTACAACTGCATTACTCTGAACAAAGGGAGAATGATTTTACAAAGCTCTACATGAAATAGAGATTAAAAGGTGATAAAAAGGTTCTCACTACACCGCTTGTTCCTATACAGCTCAGCAGAATGGCATGGCAAGAGCAAATGCTGGATTCTAACCTTACTCTGTGGGACTGATGCTAGGAACAGCCATGAAAGAAGCGGGTGGGTTTGTGGTGAACACTGCAGAGCGGTGGGGATTGTGGCTGCTCCTACAGACTGGACTGTGCCAGCCAAATCTCGTCCCAAAAAGCTGGCACAGGCTGTATTTAGTGTCTCACTCTTCCTTGGTTGCTTATGGATCTAACAAAACCGGCTTTTCTTCTGCTGCATTGCAGAACCTTCTACTGGTCCTTCAGCAGAGCAAATCCCTCCAGACTTGGAAGCCCACAGCAAAAAGTGCTTTGAACCCTAACAGGATTAAGCATAGGCCCCCTGTGAGAGGAGGAGGAAGGTCGATCTCAAACTGGTTTTTCCTGTGAAAGTAAAGCAACCTAGGAGCTGGGAAGATGATCTCTATGTTTTCCTTTTGCATGGGACAGCCAGCACACAGGGTGCTCTCACTAATGGACAGCATCATACTCATGAGCCACCCAAGGAGCCCACCCTTGGCAATCACCAAATCCCAGCCTCTGCCCATCCCAAGTATCTCTAACTGGCATAATGAGGGCAAAACAATCCACACCAAAACAGCCATTAAGCCAATGGTACCATGTCTCACTAGGTGAACTTGTGTAAGGAAGAAAAAAAGATAAAAAAAGAACCTTAATTCAGAGTAATTATCTCACAAAAGATAACATTAATCCATCCTTAATACTATGAGATATATGGTTTTAATAGGATCAACTCATCTGTTAAGATCAAAACATGGAACCTTCCTTTCTTACTTAATATTCCCTGTGAAATATACAGGCCTAGTAAAGTAATTTTTAAGACAGCTGAAACAAAAAAAAACAAAACGACAAAAAAATCCCCCAAAACAACAACCAAAAAAACACCAACAAAAAAAATTTTTTTACTATTATTAATGCATAAACAATTTGGGGCAGGTGTAAAAAGACTATCCCAACATATTAAGTTGAATACATGAAATTCTTAGAATGCAGTACAACTGTTTTTTATTTTTGCCCTTCCAAAGCTGGAAGAAAAATAAAAAACCACCAACAAAACCAAACCTGCATACAGAGAATACTTCATGAAATGCTCCTGTAAGCTGTGAAGGAATTCACACCCACCCCATGTGAGGAGTGGCTCAGACACTGCCCTCACATCTTCCTAATGCTACTGTGAAATCAAAGAAGAATCTTGCTCTGGTAAGTAGTGACAAAGGAACTTCTCAGTTTAATAATGAAATAAATAGGACAAAAGTAAAAATAGTCAAAAATTTAATACATGTGCTCTACTCATAAATTATGGAAATAAAACTATCACAAGATGTGACTAAGCTGTAGGTAAAGTAAAAGTGCTACAACATCGTATGAACCAAAAAACTTGGACTCTGCTTCTCAAAAGAGAGACAATACTGAGATAAGTTTATACAGTGGAGACCTCTTAAATACACAGCCCTGAACTTCTGTACAGTAATTTGTGATGCTGATAAATCAGCCTGTTCTTAAGTCAAATATTCATTTCAAAGAGATTTTTATCAGAAGATTCAAATGAACAGAGATGCCTTTAGGCATTTGCCAAGTTCCAGATCTCCAATAAATTAAGCTTTCCCACTTACCTAAATTTTTTTTAATGCTTGTATTTCATAGTAGAAATGGACTAAACTTTTCTTTGCTAAAACCAAAAGCATCCCAAATGAAGCAGACTGTGACAAGAGGATCCAAGACATGTGCATTCAAAAGGAAAAGAAAAAACCTTAATACCACTGTCTTTTCAGAAACATTAAGAAATCCTTATACTTGTTAGTAAGGTATACTGTTATTATTTCAGATGGGGCATAAAGATCTTTATTTAGTCATCTGGCATTTGGGGAACTCGTGTCCCCCTTTATTAGCAGTTAAGAGAATTACCAGCAGCAACCATATACCAAGCTTCAAAAGGCTGGTTTAAGTGGAAACCTTCTTGTGTTACGAACAATTATTCCAGGTTTTTCATTTAAGTGGGCTACACTATAAATTCTGGATTGCAACATAATATAGCCAGTTTTATCATAGAAGATTTTTTTTTAAAAGACAAACTTACAAAACACAATGATAGGTTAAATAAATAAAAAACATCAGTTAAAAAACAGACTTAATTTCTTCTTCTGTGCAATTACGTACCAATATGAAAAATATTACTTTGATCTCTGGACATTTCACGGTTCAGTCTCCTGGATTTCACTAAAAATAATACTGACAACAAAAATAAAGGAAAAAAATAATTGTTGACAAATCAGTGCTTTGGAGCTATTAAAAAAAAGCACAGATCAGATCTGTAGTTCCCTTGCAGTAGAACATGACCCAACACGTTAAAAATCAAACGTTGGTAATAATGTTAATATATAAAATATTAGTTTAAAAACTATAGAATGACCTTCTCAGCAGAAATGGAGTGTATACATTGGGGTCTATGACATACAGCATATCTGAAGGCAAGTTCACAGAATGCTGAAAGGCTCACTGCACATTTTCTATGGCAAGGAAATACTGCAGCTTTAAAATAAGCTGCACAATACTCATCTCTATCTCTTTCACATGAAAGTGTGTAAAAAGCAAATCAGCAAATAAACTCTAAAATAGATTTATACCAAAATCCTCTTTTTTACATTGAGTTTACAGCTTCTATCCATTTGCCTGTACTATTTCTGGAGTTTCCTTCAAGAAAAGTCAAAGTTGCATTTTTGGGCCATGAACAAGTTCACGATACAATGTACTGGCAAGACAGAACTTTTGCATACTAACGAGATTCACTCCTTGTTGCTTTTTTTGTTTTTGTAAAGACAGTTTTTCCTGTGGGACAGGAGGTCAGATGTCGATTCCTTTGACAAGAGATGCCTCCAGGGTGATGTTGAACTCCTGCAAGGTCTGCAGCACCCGAATCAAAGAATTCACCAGCGTGTGATCCTTAATCAGGGCTATGTCCTCATACATCTGGGCTGTAATGGGGCAGTCTGCAAGCAGGGCGATCCAGTGGTGCAAAAGGTGGTCTCTGACAAGGTGGCAGTTTGGGAATAAAAATAAAGCTGAGTTAATTTCACACCTGCACTGACACGATTTTTATTCTTTCGCTTCTAAGCGGACCTACCGTGTTCTCTGCTTATCTTCATGAGACAGGGGGTGGGGAGTAACTGTCTCATGTGCAACATCTTTTTCATTTCATTAAAATAACAATAACAACAACAATAATAAAGAAGTTTCTTTATACCTGGCTCCAAGACACACCAGCATCTGAAATTTGCCATCCTTCCCAATGTTTCTAGGGGTGTTGTTGATAGCAGTGATAAAGCGACAGAAATTCCTGGCCCTTGTCTGCCAGTTCTCTTCCGGGACCATCTCATTCTGCTCAAGGGTCTCATAGTATGTTTGTGCTTTTTCTTAAAAGAATGGTGGGAGATAATGAAGTTTCATCAGTGCATATTGCATAGAGGAGAGAGTTAAAGCTGAAAGGCCTAAAGGATCGAAGCTCATCCATGAATTTCCTGAGTCATTACATTTAGGCACTGTTTTTTTCTGTTTGATTCAGTTCTGTGTTCCCTCAGTGTAAAACTGAGATTCCACTTCCCTCCCTCTGAACAATTCTAAAGAGGTTCACCTACCTACTGAATTTGAATGCAGTAAAATGATCGTATAAGGGGAACGCTGATGTTAAAGTACCTACTCAAAACATAGCAACATTATTAAAAATAATTCCCTTTTTAAAATGTGTTTGTGAACTCAGTTGATTTATTTAGCTTTGTGCCAAGGGATCTAGGCCATTGTGTGAAAAATGCATGATTATAACCCCTTTATTACAATGTCCAGGACATACCAACAGCACTAGATCCATCTGTTGTGCTCTGAAAGACAACTCAGCCTCTTACAAGTGTGATTTATTGCTTTCACTGTGCTCAATTAACAACAACCTTACCCTATGTCAATTCACTACCTTATTTATGTCCCTCTTCCTCACTGAGAAAGTTTGTTTGACACTATTACTGCTAGAAGGACAAAGCCCAGTTCCTGCATTAAATACGGAGTCAGCTTTGGCAGAAGACAGAGACTCCTCTCTCATGACAGTACAAGGAGGTAGGAGCTCTCCTGGAAATTCAGCTGCTGAGATGCCTCCAAGAAGTCTGCTGTTCACACCAGCTGAGACACAACAGCAATGATAAGGAACACAGTTGGATGTATTTCAAAGATACAAACAGGCTCTGGGAGGTCATCCTCCCACTTACCTAAAAAATCCCAAATGAAGACGTTCTTGAAGAGTCTTGGTGATTTAAATCCGTGCTGGAACACTTGCTCAAGAGCTGAAACAAGTCCACTTTCTCCACACAGCAGCAGGGTCAGGCTGCCTCTCTGCCAGCACACACAGAAAGCACACACACTCAGCACCTCAGTTTGGGACTCTGGGACACAAGTCTCCCATTAAGGTTTTAAATAAACAGATGCCTAAAGCTTAAATCTGCTGTCAAACAGTGACCCCAGACAGGGTGGCTCAGTTCTCACAAGTCCTGAGCATTCAAAAATTGATTGACTTCTCTAAGAATAAAGCTGAGGAAAGCATTGTCAGGGCCTCGTCACCATCATCATCAAATGAAGCCTCAAACAGGCCAATTAATGAGCAGGTTTTACCTATAATAATGATCACTGCAGAAAACTAGGAAAGTATTTTCCTCTTTTTTTAAGTAACAGAGATCACAGATCCAGTGTAGCAGGTGCCTCTGGTTGCTCATCAACAAAGACAACATTTAATGCTCAGTAAAAAACAAAGTCCTTCTTCAGCACATGATGGTAAATTCTATTTTGCAAAGCCAGTCCATGACCATTTGAGATCATTACCAACGTGATCATCAACTAGAATTACACTGTCTGTGAATCTGTCATGCCATAATGAACTTAGAAGTCAGGTGCTATAGGAATGGGAGGACCAATTTGTAAAAAATTCCTGTTGAGAGGCATCCATACAGAGCCAGCAGTGCTCTACACCTCTCTGGCTCACAAGGGCTGGACTGGGATGATTTGACAGGGGCATGCTACTTAGGTTTGTTTCAAAAAATCACTGCTCTGTCAGCTGATTACATGAGTAATGCAAAAGAGTCTTTAAGAGCACTTCTGCTTCACTTGCTTGGGGGATGTGGGTGTTTTCAGGGTGGTCTTCTTTGTTTCCTTTTTTTTAAGGTGGCCCATGGGTTTTCATGTTTTAAGTAGCAAAGATAATGCAAAACAGACATTAAAAAACCTACTTAGAACTCAATGCAGATGTAAAATGTCAGTGAATTCAGAACAAACTAAATGGGAGGCAGCGTTCTTGACAGTGTATGGGTAGAATCCTCGGCAGAATTTGACTAATAACACAATTTCCAATACCAGAATGTTAACATTTAATTTAACAGAATGCTCCAGTTAGCAGCAAAGGAGAGGTGTTTGAGGCTGTACTGTCTCAGTGGTGCAGTCCAGTATTTCATTTTTGCTCCACTAAAGGAGTTTTCAAGCACGTGGCTGCTCATTCAGTCTAGTTATTTCTGCTATATATTCTCTCATGTTTACTAATCAGAGTTTTAGGACAGAAGTGCCATTACACAGACAACAACCTCTCACCTCCTTCTCTGGCTTGTGGAAATGCTTGACAATACCATTAACAGCTTCACCAATAGCTTCTTGTATCTGACCAGTATTTAACTCTGCAAAATACAAAAATATATCCAGTTACAGCTTCAGAAATTGTACCTGTGTGTGAGGGTTATGGCCTAGCACAAAACACAGGAGAGGAGCATGAACCAGTATAACTCATTCTTTTAGGGAAAGAGTGCTGGGCTGTGGGTAATGGAAACCCAACTCCACTTTTATTTATTGTTGACGAGGTAGGAATGGAGATGGTTTGGTTTTAAATTGAAGTTAACACTGTAGTGTTTCAAAACACCAACAGTGGAAAGGGTTTTTACATATTATGTGAATTTTCAGACCAGGACCCAAAGCTAAGAAAAGGAGCTGTGCTTTGTTTAGGACTAGCAAATCCGGGCACCCTGGAAATACTTCCTATGGTAGCTTCACTGCAAATCCAAGCACAGCTGGGAACAAAGCAGCCACCTGATTTATCAGGAATAAGACAACCACAGAACCCTGATCTCAATAGAAAAAAAAAGAGAAGTCCATGAATAGAAGCCACTAGCAAGTTTCTTCATCCATGAAGGACAGACAGAGACAAGGCCACGAATTTCTACCTTCCTCCACAGCATTCATTCCACAGGTGAAGGACAAGAATACAAAAAACACCACTAGGGCAGCTAAGCACTGGACCAGGAGTGCAGAGACATCTGCCACCCTTGCACACTTTCAAAACTTAAGTGGACAGTACAGGTTACTTGGGATTGTAATTTGGAAGTTAGGTGGAGTTCAAGCAGGACACTCGGCTGAGTTTCACAGGTCCTCTCCAAACTCCAGTGCTGTTTGCAAGCCCTCAGGTGACGATGCAGAACAGGACAAGACAAGACAACCCCAGCACTCACTTGGCTTATTGTTTGGTGAGATAGTGACAAATCTCCTGATCATGCTCGGAGACTGCTGCAGGGGAGGGGTTCGGCACTGCCGCTCATCAGCCTCAGTGTGGGAAGTCAGCAACTCTCCCACCAGGATCCTCTCTAAGCTGCCATCATCCATTCCCTTCCCCAGCCACCTTCCGCAGGGAAACCTAAGAACACCAGGGAGATAAATACATGGATCAATCCAGATTCAACTCCATGCCAAAGACTTTCAACTGCAGTTGCCTAAAGCCCAAATCCTGCTAGCATAGTTATTAGAAAGACTTTGTTCATCCAGCAACAAGTAACAAAGTCTTGGCTTTGGCTTTTGCCAGCACAGGCAGCAAAAATAAAACAGCTTTTCAGTTCCAAGTTTGTGCTGAGTGCTGCAGTAGATGATCCATCCACAAAGCAGATTTTGCTTGAGTCCCATATGTAGCACACAATTTGAGGAAAAATGGGTAAAAGAGGAAATCCTACTACACCTCATAGATGGGTAAAGAAATACACTGAATACACTACATAGCCGGCCAGCTGCAAAACAACCCCACAACCCAAACACATGCTTAAATGCCAAAACACCAACACTTCTGCTGAATCGGGGTATTAAATCAGACACTAGAAAGCACACATGCTCATTTGCTCATTATCGCTTTCTCTGAACCAATGTTGATGTCAGTTTAATCAGCTTAATTGGAAAACTGAACAGCATCCAAAAATAGAATCTTTCCTCTTCATTTAATTACAAATGAACTGGCATGGAGAGCTGAGTGGACTTACCCACCAATTTGACATCAACATGAGCCTGACAGTTTCTCTAAACAAAGGACAGGGCATCAAACGATGCTGTAACTAACACAAATAAATCTAATTCTCACTGCAAATTTCGTTCCTTTACTTTCTCCATGTAAACACAGGTTTCTAACACTCATAAGCCCTTGTGCTCCAGCTCGTGTCCAAAGGTGACTCTCTAACACCTAGAGCACCCAATCCAAATATAAAATACCACCTATATTTGGCAAGCAGCAAGCTCTGACTTGCTCTTTCTTCCTTGGGCTCAAGGCAGATTATTTCTAAGCTGCACAACAGTCAGCTCATCCTCTCCACCAACAGTCTGATATGAGACACGAACATCTGCAAACTGCAGCCCTGTTTGAATTTGTAAGAACCCCGACTTGTTTAATGCCAGAAGCCGAACAATCTTTCTGTGCCTTCAGGTCGAGGTAACTGTAGACACAGAGTCCCAGGAGATCAGACCTTTCTAATCAAACAAGCCCTACTGTGCTAGCTCCCTGCAGAAATTCTACTTACCCCATGTGAAATGTCAGGATGATACTTACTTGTAAGTATGCCCTGTTATTTCATTTCTGACCATAACATATTCCACAAGCCACTTGGCATACAGCCCTGAATTATCATGTCCTATTTGCACTGTGGTCAGTTTTCCCAGGTTCTGGCACTGCAAATTAAACAAAGTTTGTCAGAGGAAACTGAAACAAAGCAGCACATTGGGGGAGTAAACTATTACAGAACGTGCTCTGACAGAAACTCAGAAATGTGGTTCCTGTTTCTGACTGCATGACTGGTTCTGGGCTTTTTAGTGGTAGGCTGCTTTACTTGGTTTTGCTTGTTTGCTTGTCTTGTTAAATACTATTTTGATCAGCACAGAGAACGTCAGCTGAACTGGATTTTTCAATTAAATTTTATCCAATGCACACAACACACATGCAAAAATCAGAGCAGAATCACTTCTTTGTTTTCCAACAGAAGAGGACATGACACCTCCCACAGTTGTAACATAAAGACAGCCTTGTCTATCCCTTGCACTAAGGAGTTGTCAGTCATTTTGCTCTGCATGTTATTAAATATAGGTTAAATGTGCTATGCACAGGCACGAAGTATCTGTGACTAACCACAAAGATATGAAACGTATGGCAAGGTGGTACAGCAAGGGGAGGATTTAAAACTGAGCAAACAGAACATCCAAATCGGGTTTTGTATCAAGTAACACAAACCTCAAAAGTCATTTCCAATATATTCCTGGGAATCTGCAGGACTCCCGTTTCACCCAGTTCTCCCGAAATACAGATCCAAGGATTGGCTGTGAACATTGAGCCACCGAGTTTCTTGCTGGGAACAATCAATATATGGTATGGTATCACTGCAAACACAAAAGAAGTAACACATCAAAAATGAAGAAGGATAATTATGTAACCTCTTCAGTCAAGAGAGGGGCAAAAGATAAGTCATACAACAGCACTGCAGTACCATGAAATGTTAAAACAACATCAGAGATCCTATTTAATCATGCTGACACTGGCACACTAAGCACTGACTGACAACGGGGAAGTGTACACATACACAGTAATCACTAAGAAACAGAGCTGACAGCAGAAGAGTGTCAAACGAAGAAAGAAATTTGGATGGAATAATGCCTTCTTATGGGTATAATCACCTTTTATTTACCAGCCTCAAAACATGCCATGAAGATGGTTACTTATCCTCAGCTTAGTGACAAGGAAGTAAAGACATGACATTCCTGTATCCAGGACTGCACTGTAGCTCAGCACACTGCACAGCTCCCCCAGGTCCCACTCAGGTACTTACTGCAGCCTTTCTTTACAGGCCTGGACAGCAGCACCATCCACTGCCATGGCTGAACAAATTCCATGAGGATACAGCATAATGCTGCAAATGTCTCTGTGCCACGTTGCTCCTAGTTATGCTAACTTTAGGACTTACCAATTTTTGAAAGAACAAGCAATTTTTTTTCCCTTCTAAATAG
Source organism: Lycocorax pyrrhopterus obiensis (assembly GCA_014706295.1). Taxonomy (NCBI): domain Eukaryota; kingdom Metazoa; phylum Chordata; class Aves; order Passeriformes; family Paradisaeidae; genus Lycocorax; species Lycocorax pyrrhopterus. The sequence goes on along the minus strand of JACSVZ010000007.1, from coordinate 9,200,767 downwards.
CACCACACATGTGCTCAAATGCTTTCTGGTCCCCTGGTTTACCTGTGGGTAATTCAATGCAATATCACCTGAGCTGCAGCCCCTCCTCTGACTCACGAAGCATATGCCCTTCCACCACCCAGCATCTCCTGCACAGCCCTCTGTTAACCAACCTTCTATAATAAAATCCAATTCTCTGAATGGTCACTGTGTTTCTTGGCTATCTGCCCTTCTTTTATAGTGCATAAGCAGATTACAGACAGGGCTTTTCAGCTGAGGCATTTAATGGATTTCTCCCTCAGCGTCTCCTCAGCTGTCAGTGCCCTCAAGAAAGCATTTGGTGGTTGGATTTCCTTAAAAGCCTGATGCTCGTAGCGTTTAAGAATGAATTTAAATGCTTCCCTTTTTATTTCTGTGCTGATAGTCCTAAAGTAAGTGACAATTTAACTGCATCCAGCAGACCAGATTTTCACATTATCCAGAACTTGCCCACAAGACCAAAAGCTGTTTTGCTTGGATGTCTGTTTGCTTTGTCTTTCATACACACAAGTATCAATCACAATGCACCACCAAGGGTAGTCCTTTCACATAGCCCACCTCCAATTTTTTAAGCCTTGCTAAAGTCTTTCCTTATTTTGCCTTCCCAGTGAGGTCCTGTGGCAGCAGGCACACAGATCTTTGAGAACTCTGTAACACAGTTAAGCATCTACAATAGCTCAAAAGTTTCTCTAGGGTATCTTTTTAACAACTAGAAGAAAAAAAAATGTGTTGAGGAGTTCTGATGCAGCCCTCAATGGGCATTTCATTGTTACCTCAAACCCAGAGACAGGCATGCAGCAAAGCAGCCTGAGCACAAAACAGGAAAGGTTTGTTTTCTTTTAATTCCCAGCATACATTAATATTCTTACTTTGATAGTGAACAATCCATACTGTGCTTGTTTAGTATCATGCAAACAAGACCACCGCAAAATTTTCAGCTGAGAACTCACCCCCAACTAAAATTATTAGAGCTGTGTATTTTACCAAGTTAGAAACAAAAGTGACAGGGAGAGAAACTCCTGCCCACCAGAGATCATGGAAACAGCAATACAGCAAACACAGATGGATCCCAGGGAAAAAAAGCAGAACAATTACATTAGGGCATGTTGCTCTGAGCTGTTTGGAATTTTGAACAAGGACTCAACCAAATCTGGAAATCAGAGTTGCAGGGAAAGCAAATACTTACAGATTGTTGTGAAAACATTGGTAAAGCAAAAGTAATCAACAGCATTGAATGACAGGAGATGATACAAGAATTGTTCTTTCTCATCATCGCAGCGGAGGAACGCGTAACGCTTGTAGAGTTTTCTGACAAAGCAAAACACATAATCTGTCACAGTAACAAGATGCTTTCAGTGAAATGTTTTCTACTGTGCAAATTCATTAGGTACACTATGAATAATGGGCAAGCAATTACAAATGAGAAGTGATACTGGGAGAGTCAAGAGTATTCAATGTGCCAAGATAGGCTGACATCTCCAAAGTGCATCGGTCCAGTTCTCATCATCTCCCCCCCCCTCCAATACAAGGTTTGGTCTAAGGATCTTCTCCCACCCAAAACCACCCCAAGATGGAAAAAGACATTTTGCACTTTCTTGAAAAAAAATCTGACTTCTTTTGGCCATGTAAAATGACAGAACTGAAGTAAAGAGACCAGAGAGTGCCATGGGAGAGTTCTCCAGCACATGATGTATGACAGAAGACTGTTCTTAAAGACATAAGGCAAAAACTGGGGCTATCTGCTTGTATTTGGCTGTAGGTGATAACCCAGGGCCTACAACAACTGGCACACTAATCCAGGCAATAGCTTCAGTGTTGACAGTACACAGCTCCTGACATAACCAAAATGGTAAGCATGCAAAGGTGGAAACCAATAAATAATACCAGTGTTGGGAATAACCATAAAAGAAGAGCATGCCAAAATGTATCAAAATCCAACTGATGCTACAGGAATATCCAAACCCTCATGAATGCAGGAATTAGGTATTAGGAATGCTGACACAGCCGTGGACAGGCTGTTCCTGCCAGGAGAGCATCCTGATAACTCCCCCCAGTTTCCGGTATCAATTTGCAGAAAGGTCAGCAAGTCACAAGACAGAAACTTGCAAAACAAATCAATGATAATCAACATACAGGCATGTTCTCACTTACATAACAAACCCAACACGAGAGACTGACAGGAAATGTTCAATGAAAATAAAGAGACTGAACCTTAAATTAACCTAACCTGCCTGTAGCCACAAGAGTGGCAAAGCCACAGGAGTCTCACAGGTGCCCATGTCTGTGTTTCATTTGAACAATCTGAATCACCTGTTTGACAGCCTGTCAGGGTATGTGCTGTCCTGTCTCTTCAAAGGGTAAGGTTTCTCAGTTTCCCTGAGCACATAAAGGTCTCAGGACAGTGAAGCCATGTGATTTCTCCCTGTTCTCTAACTCTAGTCCCTTTGCAGACTAGAAAGAAACCAAACATGTTACATTTTCCTTATATTTGTTAACAAATGTCAAGTAAAGAGAATGGGATAATTAAAATATCTAACAGCTGCTTCAAAAAAGAACAACACACAATCTTGTTAACTGTAAAATGAGAGAAGTTGCACCATTACTTTTAGTACCTCACTGAACTCAGCACTGCTTCCTCTAAAAACAAGTGGGGCATGCTTTCAAACCATACTGCCTAGAACAGCTCTCTAAGTAGGATATCTCAATACGCAGCACAAAGCACACGAGATTACAGGGAATTTATGTCATCCTGTACAAGTAGCTCCTTTTCTTGTCATTTTCATTGTAAACATACTTTTGTTGCAGTCTCCCTCTGCTCTAGAGAATCAGAATCTGCCTGATAGATGAACAGTACACTGGCCAGTGTTAAAAGAGGTGTTTTTCTTCTCTTTTGTGGGAGGACATGGAGTGTGGTGGTGTGTGGAAAGTCCCCTCACAGCACTTGTTCTGCATGGGACAAGCACTGCTAAATTTAACCTGATCTGAACTGTTGACTTCACTGGAGAGGCTTAACCTTAATTTGGAGATACAGGTAGATTTATTAGCTGTCCTCATTCTGTCCTTCAGCTTTTCTTTGCTCACTGAAGGCCACAGCTTCATCAGAAAGTCCAACATAATGCAAGACAAGGCAAATCTCAAATAATTAGCTGTTGGGGTCCAGGGGGATGGGGGAAGAAATTCCTTGGAAGGTGGTGAGTGGAAGGAGAGGAAAGGAGGAGCAGACAGCATAGGTTAAGCTGTCTCCAGAAAGCAGTCTTCCATTACAGCTAATGACAATTACTATGGCTTTAATTTCCACACTAAACACTGAATGCAACTATTATGAAAGCAATTCATCTTATGTTCTTAAGCAGGCTATAAATGTAAAAATGTATGTGAAGAACCCCAGCACTGAATCCTAATTCCCCAACAGCTCACATGCTTGGAAGGCCAGTTTGTTCCATGCCTTCTGCACACTGCTAAGCAGATGCAAGAATAGGCATACCTGGATTTTTTTAAACCAAACAATTACATAGAGTTTAATTTTTTTAAAAGCTTTGCCCAAGATAAACCATCTTACTTTGTGAGTTCATGATCTGAAAGCAGCTGTTTCAGATGCCTAGAAAGCAACTTCTTTTCCATAGAGAGGCGAACCCAGGCTCTGGCCTTGCCAACATCTGTTTTGATCTCACTTATGTTCTGGATATGCCTGGAAAAAAAGAAAAAGAAAAAGATGTGCTTGGTATTGTCAAAGCATGACAGTTCTTTTGAACCAAGCTCAGCTGAAGTTTCGCGAAGAACACAAAATATCGGGTAAATTATAGGAAAAAGAAACATAATCATCTTAATATTCAGCACAATAAAAAATTCCCTGCCATCTAGCTCAAAGACAATAAGAGCCTGAAAAGGAAATATCTGCAATGCAGTGCCCTATTTACAAAATTCTAAACCAGGCCCATTGTCTCACATGATTTAGGACTCATTCTGGACCTTATCGCTGCAATATTTATGGCTGAATGCTTTGGAAAATTAAATACTGTTTTTGCATGCTCAGTAGAAGCTTTTCTTGCACACAAGACACAAATGGTATATTTTAATAAGGCAAGCAAATCCTCAATTCACTCCTTCCTACTGAAAAAATTGGATACTGGTAAGGAAAAAGAAGGGAAAGAAAATTCCTGTCAAGGTTGTTTTAGAAGTTCTGCATATTGCTTTTTCAACGTACTGAAAGGAAGGAATTGGGCAGAAGTTGTAGTTTTATTCACAGTACAGTACTGAATGTTAGATAAACCCATTCTTTAGATCAAACAAGTTCTTTAAACTGCTTTCTTCCCTGAAAAACAAGAATGGTCTCAGAACTACACAACCAACTCAGCAATGACTGGGAAACACAAACACTCCACCCACACCTCTGTGGAAATAAACCAAATACACAAAACGTTAAAAATATGAAAACTCTGTCATGGCATTACCATAAGTTAATAGCTCTGACCATATAAAACCTCCTCAGTATGAAACCTGTTTCTGTAAAGGTCAATGAAAACGTTGTACTATCTACTTTGAAACAGTTCAGCAGGTTCCTTCCCCACAGCCCCCTCCTGCTGCATGAAACACAGGCTTTTCTGGATGGTGCACAGTACACACAGAAACAAGTGAGCAAATCTCAGGGGGTTTCTGCGTTGTGTAACAGTTCAAACTCACCTCATATCCTGGATGAGAGAGATTCTAAGAGGTGACATGGCTGGACTTGTATCAGACTTACGCCTTTCTGAATCAAGAAGTATTCCTAGGTTCAGAAGAAAACAATTTCTTGTTAGCAGAAATCCATCTAAAGATTTTTAAATCAATATAAAAAAGAAGGTGAATTAACACCAATTTGCACTCCTGTATTACTGGTGACTGTGAAGATACTGTACTGTATCTCCACTCCAAATGACATGAAAATCTAATATGCTACACAGATGGTTATCCACATCAGCACACACTGAGCACCAACACATTAATGAGCTTAGATTCAGCTGAAATCGGTATGACATCAAATGGCTTAAGACATATAATAATTAAGTATTCTTTTCTAAACACTACTCTGTTTTCTTGCTATGTAGTACCACTGACTGCCACTGTTGACACCGGGGAACAGTTTTAAATAGGTTGTACTCAGTACACCACACATCCTGTGCTTACTGAGCTGTTACTTTGCACACTCCTGTAACACCACTACTTTTTAAACACATTTTGAGGTTTTCAAGCAATATTATTACTCTTATCCTTCAAATTCCACTCCAGAATGAAGTCATATGTTAAATACAGTCCCTGCCCTCAATCCCAAGTTAGAAAGCATAGAACGGATTGTGACTTCATTCTGATATGCAAAACCACTATGAACTAAGTGGCATTCAGGAGACCTTAAAATTTCCAAATCTATGGTTTTGATTGCTTACAGGATCTTGTGCATGTTACTAATTCTCAGCTCTTTGCTTACAGCAGATTTAAATAAAAAATAAAAGGCACCCACTGCCTCCCCCAAACCTATTGTTCTCTCCAATCCTATGCCCCAACCCGACACGAGAATTAAAGTTTAAAAATTACATTAATAATCCTAGAAACATATTCTCAGTAGATCTTATGTACAATATTATTTCTACTGCAACGCTTGATGTAACAAAAATTAAAATACATTTTTTCAGTTTATGTTTTTGTTTTAAACAATAAGCCTCCTGTTCAGTTGTTTTTCAAGCCGTAATGTAAAACTTCAGGGTGTACAGCAAAATTTTATGTGCTTACACTTGTTTTCCATCCCCACCCATAACACCATCTGCCCTGGCAGTCATGCAGGGCCTGTGTGTCACATGGAGGATGATGGACCAGAGCAATCCAGTTTAAAGCCTATCTCTGAGGCACCAGCTATTGCTGGTTTACCATTTTGGCACCAGCTATTTGTGGTTTACCATTTTGGTTTACCACGGTAGTCAGAACCCAGACCCAAACAAGTGGGCTCAATACAAACCAGTTTATTTTTCATAAAATATATTGAGACAACATACCAGGCCCATATTAAACCTGTAGCAGCCACACCACTTGATTCAGTTATATTGAGTGAAGGGTATTTCCAAGGGAAAAAAAACTCTGCATGGTGTAAATCTGCAGGCAGCTCTTACTCACAGCTTTTAATCATCTTCTTCCAGCAGATGCCAATCTTACCTGAGGTACTGAAGCTGCCTGATGTGGTTCTTCTCTGTCTGTTTTCTAGGTAATGTAACAGATGAGACCACAAAGCAGACTTCCCCTAAAATTAAAAAATATTAGTTAAAGAAATCAGTACCAGCTGAATTAAAAAAAAAAAGTTTAAATCATCATTGAAAGTATCACCCATGACAAAAACTTGCTTTAAAGATGTTTCTCCCGATAAACTCAATGGTAAAAACCAAAAATAAGACAAGTTGGAGGCGCTTGGGAGCTGTAAAGAGGCTGAGAAGGAAAAGCAAGAGTCAGACTATTGGGATCTAATGGTCCTGGTAACAGGAAAAAGTCAATGGAACTTCTTTCCTCATAGTTCATTACCATGACAAGAAAACATTCCAAGGCTTGTAAAGCACTGTGTGCAAGTGGAGTTTTAAATCTGAGACTGTAACCTGTCCTGTGTGTCTCTCCCTGCCTGCCTCTCCAGCAGTGAAACGACAAAAGACACGGAGCCAGCCTGAGCAAGACATACCCAGGCCAAGTCCTGCTCCCCTCAGGGTAATTCAGATAATTACCCAGGTAATATGGATAAATGCTGCCCATTTTTAGAATCTCAAAAGATTCCCCTCAATTTCATCAGGCAAAGCACCTGGATAATCACAAACACAGTAAGATATCCCAAAACAGTAAGATATCCCAAAACATAAGCAGGACAGTGAAAGCTTGTCAGCAAAAATACCCCAGTTCTACACATTGTAAAACCAACTTAAAAGTTAGAATTTGGGATGTAGTATTTAGGTCAAGATAAATCCATCAAATGATGTTAAAAGGTGGACCTTGCTCATTATGTTGCTTTCTTAAACCCCTGGTGGCTTAAAGCAGAGAGTGAGAAAATCTTTCACTGGGAAACTATACAGATTCTTGGATTCACCATAAAATATTTCACATAATAAACCAAAAGATTGCAAACCTGCAGAAAGGCAGCAGTAAGCAAACAGGGGCTCTTCAGCACATCAACTGGAATTACTTACAGATAATAAGTATGATTTATCTTCCTAAATTATTGTATTTACCTGATCCAAGTAAAGATCTAGCAATTCTGCATTTCAGAAAAGCTGTCATATTATAAGGCCATATTTTTATTTACAGCTTTGTGCAGAAAGAAACCATGACTGTAAAGCAACAGCTGTCAATTCTGCACTATCAGTTTTGTCTAAAATTATCTAAGTGCCTTCCCAGAGGTGCAGTAATGATGGTTTATATTTACATTTATTTTTTTAAAAAACTATATTTAAAAATCTTTAACCGCTTCCATCCTATAGCTCCCTACAGTTGACATAAAGAACTATTGACCATGAGGGATTATTCCAGAAGTGGCATGCCTCCAGAAGAATAAATCCTAGAGTGTCTGTAACATCTGTGCTGACAGAAATCTATTAAAATATGCATTCAGTGGTGAGGATATAAAAATCCATTGTGTCTTGTGTGTACCTAACAGATCCAACACGGAAAGCCAAAACTGCAAGTCTTATTATAAACAGATAAAAAAGAGCACAAAAAAAATCAACCAGCAAAGAGTTACATCCAAAACTGTGCTTCTCCCAATAAACACACACATGCACACACAGTCTAGTGCTCAGCAACCAGCTGCCATAGCAAGGAGAACTGCAACAGATCACAGAAAGCAGCAACAAAGGATCCTGCAGCAAATCAATGTCAACAACCATGATGAATGTGAGAACTCATGCAGTGTCTGCCCGCTCCTTCACCACCGTGGAACTCTCCTTTAACTTCACCAGATAGCAATGATGATGCAAGCTGGATCTATAAGGGGAAGGAAGACAGCCTAAGGAAAGCAGTGGGACAGAGAATGGGCAAGGGAATAACCAAGGCCTTCTGAAAGTCCAGACTACTTCAGTCATTAGATCCTACATCACGACTCCCCTGCATTGCTCGGGGCAACGGAAGGCATGGATTCCCTCTGCACGTGGAAAAATCAGTAGGTAGCTAATGTAGGACTACTGGGGTTCATCAGCAGGGAAGAGGTAAAAGCAGGGATTGGTGGAAGGAAAGCCATCCTCATTACTATGGTCAGTTGAGAAAGAAGAGTCTCCCTTGGCTCATTATTGAAAAATAAAATAAAATCGATGTATGGAACAGCAGGCTTTTGCATATTTCATAAAGGCCAGAGCACATAGAGAACTGGTGGTGCTTTTTTATTTTTTATTTTTTTAAGCTCTGGATCATACTATGAGATACACTGCACTTCCTCCATCAGGCCTCTGTTCTATTCCACCACTCTATTTATTCCACCATTCAGCACTGTTTGCCAACATCTGCAATCAATCCAAAGCATTAACCTTATGAAGGGTTGGCCGTCTGGTGGTCTGAAAGGCCCAAATCTGGGTTGAAGCAGAGTATACTGATGCTCTGTCTTCTAAGACGAAAGCAGTACAGCTTCTATCCTAAGTGATATACAAGAGGGAAGGGAGAGAATCACATGATAAATCTTCACATAGAAAACTGTTGTATAGTTTGAAGGAGAGCAGATTTAAACACTGGTGTTTGGGTGCTGGGAACAGAGATACTGGATTACAGTTGTCTGGATTATGAACACATATTCTTAGAAAAAAAAAAAGAAGTTATAATCTTCTCTGTCCTTGCTACTCCTTTGTACAAGGGAGGAGTAAAGTTGGTAAAGGCCCTCCAAACTCTGTCTTGTCCCACAAGTGACTCCAAACAGAAGAGCACAACAAACAATTATTAATTTCATACAAAACCCCAACACCTCTAGCTAGTGATCTTGTAATCATAATTTAAGTACCACTACATCACTCAGGAAGAACCAGAACAGCAAGACTTTTACTTTGAAGTACTAAATTAACCTTCAGGAAAACAATTCCCTTCTCCCAATGACAGCACCTTTAGGATATGCTGCCTTGTAGCCTATGCAACTTCATTAACAAAAATATTAAGAACATAGCAACAGCTTTTTACCATCCTATTTAAAAAAACCCACCAAACCAAACGAAAGCCCCGGGTTAAATGGAGAGTCTTCCAAGAAGTCATCTGTGGAACACATCTACAGGTACACTTGCACATATCCCACAACATGGAGACAGACAGGGGGGCACGAACTGACATAAAAAAGATTGGGGGACACATGAGTATTTTAACACATCTACAGACACACTAAAGGTGTCCTCTGAAGGCAGAGAGAGGAAGAGCACAACACAACTTTAGGAAAGTGTGCTCTGCAATGTACAGGAATATTTATTCCTCACCTGTTTGACTTGCAGACCGTGGCTCCATATCCTTTCTAAGAGGTCACACAGACTGGCTATGAGGGTGTTCTCTTCCACTCCTGTGATATTCACTTCACCATGACCAAGCTCCACAGCTTCTCGACCCATTTTCTCAACCAACATCCTCTTAGTCTCAAAAAGGACAAAGCAAAAGAGAGTTAAGTCTCTCCCAGGAATTTCCAAGATCACTTACACTTTTTAAACAACAAGGAAGCACATAACAAAGATCTGGCAGAATAACTGGCTGCACTGATATTTCTGGCACTAATGCAGAATTGCTCTTCTTTTATCCCTGGTTTTCAAGCCAGGGCAGCACCAGCGCTGATCTTCTGTTTTTCTCAAAAAGGGTTTGCAAACGGGCACATCATCCTCCACAGAGTAATCCCAACAAAGGGCACAGCAGGTCACACATTGACAAGCTGGGTGCCCAGCAGCAAGGCCAAGAAACACAGATCTTGGGTGGTTTTGAAGCCTGGTGAGTGCTGGATGCACTCCCCAAGAGCAGGACACTTCGTCCACCTCCTCCCAGGGGAGGTGAATGCACTTAAGTGCTTCCAAGTAGCACGGGTATGTCATTCCTGGGAGATGCTGTTCTGCCAGAAGGGCATTTTGATTAAACCAAACCCATTGTGGAGTGCATCTCTTGAGTTTCCCCAGGAGCCACAATCTCCTAAATTGTGCACAATTTCATACTGGTCAGCAAAGCTTTCACCAGCTCTTAAAGTACAGTCTTCCAGTCCCATTATACTCATCATATAGCCAACTGGAGGAAAAAATGGTGAGGGAATCAGTTCCACTCGTCTCTTACACATCTTTTCATCTTTGTTCCTATTCTAGACTCGCCTTCAAATGAATAATACTCTCTTAAGCACCTCTGCACAGTCTTGGTTGAGATTAAGAAGTCCAAGTTAGTCCCTAGCTGCTTCTCCCCCTCACTCCCTCCAGCAATTTCTCACTGTGAAAGAGCCAAGTCTATCTTCAAGAATTTTCACTGCCTAATGAGCCTCTGTTAAGGGATGGGGATTATTTGGACAGTTCCATAAAGTGAAATCAGAAGTAGATGCACATATTAAATAAAGTTTTATGAAAAGTTGTATATAATTGCTATAGTACCTCCACTGACTTTAGGCAAGAATGTGTCTATTTCATAATTATTCTCTTTGCTGTATTTTCATAAACATTAACATTTACTTCAGATTAATATGTTGTCAAACATATACTGGTGAAGCATGTCTACAAATTGATGCCAAATTTCTTTGTACAGTGCTTAAAAACTTACACCTCAGAAATGTATGAATTCCTTCAGTTATGAGAAAAGCTGCTGTATTTTTACCACAACCCTCCATTTGGACTATTCACTCCTGTTGAAGTAGTACTGTCTCATTAGTTGTAACTGAAATGAGCTATTATAGTCTTGGGCAGTGGGATGGTAAAGACCCTTCAGAATATTCAATCTCTATCATAAATCTGCTTGATAAAGTTTCTGCTCTTTGCAGAATTTCTGAATACATTCTCTCTTCCTTAATTTCTCACCACCATGCAAAAATCCTTACAGGAATAAAGCAGAAACAGACGGTAGAAAAGTGGGGGGTTGGAACATACTGGATACAAAATGGTCCAGAAAGGATGGATATGAGGTGCAAGAGAGCAGAATTATTCTCTGTGTTACCTTATTTCGGCATTCCTTCAACAAGCCCTCTACAAACTTCCAGTTTGTTTGTGCGATTACTGACGGAGAGAGGTTAGAGAGTTTGGGCTGCCGAATGGTGCTGCCCAGATTCCTGGCTTCTTGGATGTACTTCTGGATTGGGGGAGAAAATGGACAAACACAGAAAAAAGTGCAAGTGAGACTCTTTGGCCAAGAGAAAAGGGTAAACTTATGTTTATAACACACACCTCTGGAGTGAGGAGTAAAGGATCACATCCTCTTTCAGAAAAGGCTCCTTTTTATACCCAGCATTATTTAGGGCTGAGACACTTGAAGTACTATTTCTCCAGAGGTCAAATCCCCATTTATATCATCTATACAGTATGAGAACACACACTGCTGAATTACAAAAACACAATACAAACTGCCAAGGATATTTAGATGCATAGAGATTCAACTACTCCCTCCACCACTGACAATTGTCTTGTGATTTTTTAATTTAAATGAAAATTAGCAGAAACTACCCAGACCAAGACTACTCAAGTGGCAGACTGGTCTACGTGGGGACTGCAAGAAAACTTTGCTCTTTCAGGAAGCAGCTGCAAAATGCAAATTTCAACAACATCTCTCAGCTGTGAACCAGCTGCATTTTTGAGGAAAATAATTTCCTGAACCCGCTCTACTCGAAAGAGCTCTTCTGCTCCTATTACTGCCATCAAGGAGTTGCCATTGTTTTCACCCCAGAGACAAGACAGATACAACAAATATTTTGGAAGCCAGGTGATCACAGGTTAGTTGGGGCACAGCTAACTGAGAATTAGTGATAGAGAGAAAGCCCTGTACAGGCACTGATGGAATACTCAGGGTTAGTACATATTTCAAATTAACAGGACACCTCTCTAGCTTACATTGAAATAATGACCAACTGAAATGCCAGTGAATAGATTTGTCAAACATGACAGAGAGGGAAAACTCCACCTTCTCCCCTGGCCTCGCACTAAAGAGCTATGATATATACATTTAATTATGCATCTTTATCCAGAACTATGATTACAGTCATATTGTGCATTGGACATACCAGATAGTGCTCTGACACAGATTTTATAGAGGGCATGAAGGGCCAATCATGCTGGTCCCAGTCTAAACATAACTGCAACTGAAGCTCTGACATGGAAAAGTCCAGGTACTGGCAGGATAAGTTGGTAGCAAAAAGCCAAGCAGATGTAAAGTGAAAGTGGTAAGCACATATGAAGTAATAAAAGCAAGCATGCAAAACAGAAAAGGAAAAGAGTGAAGACATAATACAATGCAGAACTCCCAAGCATTCAACATAAAAATAAATTTGTAAGTAATGAATCTGAAAGGAAAAAAGAAAAGATGGTGTTAAATCAGTGGATTAGTGTAAACTCTGCCCTCCACCGGGCACAAATGTTTGTAAGTAAAAAGTCTCAATTGCACAGATTTTTGTTGGCTGCCACAAAGCTTCAATTTGTTTAAAACTCCCAACGCTGCAGTTTGATACCTCCTGCTCAGCCTGACCCCAGGATTTATCCCAGAAGAGCTCCCTCCCCACTCTCAAATTTTCTGTGGAAGTCTGAGGATCACCCAGGAAAAGGGGTCAGCGTTCAATCACCATTATCTTAGCAAAAAGGTACAGCACAAACCCCTAAAACACCAGCACCACTACCACAGGCACTTGGTACCTCCAGGTGAGCATGTATTTTAAAATATTTATTCCTCAGAAATTATTTGCCTTTCATGACAAAGTAACTCCTGTAGGAAATGAACTTGTGAGGAATCAGTCAAAAAACAAAACAAACAAAAAATCCCAGAGACCAGAGGTAGAGTTTTGCCTTTGTAATTACCTAATTGACAGCTCAGAAGTTTACATGCTTTAACAATTGTGTTGTTTAGCACAATAATGAGGTTAGAAATCAACTACTATTCATTTCTGTCACTTCTAAGTAAAAAGCACTTTAGAGTTATCTGAGCATATGGAACATGTCAAAGCCAGAAACTACTTGTAGAGGTTTTTTATTATGAAGACATTTTTCTGTTACATGGTTATGGATGACAGAGATGACACTATAATTCAACAAAATTTTAACAAACCAGTAAGTAAATTCCAGAAATGAGTACACTAGGAAGGCAATTAAATTCATCACTACCATAAAAGGATGAACTGAACAAACACACTTGAGTTTCACAACACTATCCTAACAGACACAAGACTATACAACCATAAAATTCAAAATTAAGCTTTTCTAGGGATATTTAACAAGGCAAGAGAATATTGTTTTCAATGAACAACATGCACTTAAACAAAAGAAAAACTTAGAGGGGGTTACTAAACAAACAAAAAAACTCTAATATTTTGAGCCACTATTCTTGGAATTACCCATAAATCAACACCTGGTGTTCACAGTTTGCAGTCTGTACCATACGAATCAGAAACTGTACTGTAATTAGTTCACTTCACCCAGATCTTTCAAAACCACTTCACCACAAAGAATAACTGTGTCAGCTGCAGGAGCAGTGGTGAGAGATGTTTATCAGTTCAGAAGGTGGGTAAATCAGCATCAGACTGTGCTGTGTAAGAGCAGGCAGACACAAATGTGACAGTATGGGTGGGCTTCACATTCTCACCTTAGCAATGAGGTTGTCTGTCAGTTTGCCACCTTAAGACTTTTTTTATGGTCTACAGAAGACACTTAGGCAACTCCAGAAGGCAATGCTCCTGATTTTAGGATGAAATTAATCCCTCTCTAGAGGTGGGTATCTTTCCTCCATCAAATACACAAAAGAAGCACAGGATGACTAAGTTATTTAGAGATGGGAAATAGATGGCTGAAAACTACTAATTCCCCTCTTCCCACTCATCCCCTTTAAAAGAAAAAAAACCAGAACAACTTGAAATCATGTGCTTATATTTTCAGAGAACTCTCCTATATGTGGGATGAAATAATTTTGTTCTGAGAGGGGGCAAAAATGACATAACTTTTATAATGAGAAAACTAAGTATTTTTGGTCTGCTACTTCATTTGTATTAAACACACTTAAGGGAGAGCAGTCATGAACTGCAAGTAACTGTCTAGACATTTCATAAAGGTTGCAGAGTGTTTTTCAGGCCATTAGGAAAGAAAAAAATCAGATCTCTATAGCTGAGCAATTTTCACCTCTCTCTGGTCATTGTCCAGCCGCAGGTGCTCCGTGTGTTGCTTCTGTCTGTCCTTCCGCCTCCACTGAGCAGGAGCGTTCCTCTTTGTCCACCTACACATGGGGGAATATCATTAACCAAATGTCAGGAGTCAGGCGAAGGTCAGAGGCAGTAAGAGGTTTCCAGCTTATTCTATACTGAACATGTTGACATCAATTACATCAGCCAAAGCGCAGCTGCAAATACACACAAAGAATCTCTGGAGAAGGATCCAATACTGGGCAACCAAAATATTTTAGAATACTAGATCACATACACTTGGGTTTTATTTTGTCTTTTTTTTTTTTTTTTTTGCAATTCCAGGGACAATTTAAACCTTGCCTCTTCTCCTTCAAAGTTTTTATAAGAAAATACCCTAAAATATTTGCTAGCTCCTATCTGAGATCAAATAAGGGGATCTGCTTTTATATTGACAATAATTATAAGTAACTCAAAGTACAACAATTATCATCTCAAACAGTAGATGGCTTTCTTAAGTAAATTTGCTTTAAGAAGCCCAGACTTAAAAAAGAAAAAAAACCCCAGACATAGCAACAACCCCACCCCACACATCTCACCCACATCACCTGACCTGCTCCCACTTGAAAAAAACAAACCCACAACTGACTTTGTTTTCTAATATCTCTGCTTTAGTGCCATTCTATAGATCTTGCCAAGATTCAGCACCTGTTGCCTTAGCTTACTCACTTGTTGCTTGCTGGGCCAGTGGATAAAACATCAGACTGAAGCTTAGGAAAAAATCCAAGCTCATATTTCCCTTGTCCAATTTTCATGTCCAGCAAATGTGGGTGAACTGCAGTGTGATCTATTTTTGCCAGCCTTAATTCAATAGATTTCTCTGAAATAGTAAGTAAGTTAATATTTTTAAAGGTATTTTAATCAGACATATCTATAATCACGAATCTTCAATTAAAAGCAGATGTCAAATTAAAGGAAGAGGTGGAAAGTTCTTACTGATTTCAACAGGGACATTAGTACGAGAGTGTTTCTGACATCAAAGAATGCCACCAAAAGGAGAAAAATGTTTATCTTCCTAAGCTCAAACATCTTTCACACACAAAGCATGCAGGAACACGCTGAGTTCTACTTTACATTAATTTCATCTCACATCTCAACTTCACAGCAAACATTTAGTCCCCGACTTAAGCTCTACACCTCTGCTATTTTGGGCTATTTTTTTTTTTTGAGGTTTCAAAGCATGAATCATTACTTAATCTAATGTTTACAACAAACAGCACCGACCAGTTGCACTAATTGTCAAGCAAGTGCCTCATGGCTCTTACCAGCCTCATCAATGGTTGTGCACTTTTGATACATAGATGTGCGCAGAGTCGGTGTCCTGACGTTCAGCAGCCTGATTTTATCCACCCTAGAATCAAAAACTCTCAAAACAGGGTCTTTGTCATCTTCATCGTGGCACATAATCTTGTTGTCAATAAAGGATGCAAACATTTGGGTCTCCAGGAATCTTGAGAGGAAAGGCAAGTAAGGTTCAGGCTGGTCAGACAAGAAAGAAGCCTAAGAGACAAGAAGAGATAAAAGTCTTTGGGGGTCTGCAAAGAGAGAGACAGACATCCACCAGAAGCACCAATTTTTCTGATCAAGGATGTATGAGAGTGCTTCAGTGCCACTTAAAGCCTGGTTTTATTATGCACATCAATTCTATCCCCAAAACAGGCAGTCTATATGAAATTTCCAGCATCAGGACAATCGCCTAGTATATAGCACAATAATTAGTACACTGTGATTTTAGCATTTCCTTAATCTGCTAAAAATTTCAAGAGAATCCCAGCAAACGACACCAACAGTACTGCAGGTGTGCACATTTGGTACTTCTGGCTGGGCTCACAGCTTGTCATGCTGCTGGGAATCAGATAAGTGTTTTAGCAGACAGTGCTGCAACATCATCTTCACCCACAAGAACTCTCCCATGGACAAACACCTCATCTCCAGCAAAGAAAACAGAGCAAAAATTTGAAGAACTGGGTCTTATGTTTCTCTACAAAAGAGCTAGGAATACATTTGGTACACATGTACATAAGCATTATTTGGGGTCACAACTTCATTCATTAACATTTTTGGCAATTCCTCTGGTCAAAAGTCAGTTTCCACTAGTAATATTTCACCTTTCTGTAGAGGTTAGCCCTAAAGTGAGGCTTTCTAAGCTATTTTTCAAGAGCAAGCTGTATTTTTCTACAGTATCCTTAAAAGACTACCTTTCTCTCTCCAAGTCTGTATTTGTATATATTTTTCCACATAATATCTAAGACGTGATTTTTTTTGGGAACATTGAAATTCAAGGAAGAAATCACCATTTTGACAGCACTGTTTTCCATTTGATGGCCGAGTACACAAAGCCTTATGTTTGAATACTGTTTTATCTCTTACGTTGACCTATCTTCTTATTACAACTTACTTTATCGAAGTTTTGCATCTGTTCTCTGTTTGTAAACCAGGATTCCTTGTCCTGACTGGGCTGAATGACAAACACTTCATAATCTGCAAACATTTGTGTAAAGCGGTTGGCAAAAACTTCCCGAATCTGAATGTTCAGCTGGTAAATCTTGAATTCTTCTTCATCACACTGAATTTTAAGATCCTTTTTGCTACTGGTCTCCTCTCGCACCTCCAGCTGAAAAAGTAAGGGAAAACACAATTTGCATTGATGCTTTGTCAGGTATTCCAGGCACACAAGATTTTAATCTGCCATTCAGCTGCTACTCTTCAAGGCAACATTTCAATAGGGAAAAAACACTTCCTGTTTCAACCATTGCAATAAAACAGCAAAATCAAAAAAAAATCTAGACAGAAACCTTTGCCTAGAAAATTTTAGTTTTCATAATAAACCAAAACTTACTTCAGTACTGTTTGCACTGGATATGCTTTAAATTTAAAAGGGTAAATAACAACCATATACATGCTCATGTATGTCACAGACTTCATTTACTTTCTTTTACCCTTCAATCACCTGCATAGGCTTTTTAGAGGATCTTACTACCCCTAAAAATTTGCATATTAGGCAAATCCATATGAAGACAGAAATGCACACTAACAAGAAGTTGTGCATGTCTAGTAGCCAATTCCCTGTAGCCTAAGCCCTTAGCAGTGTAACTCACAATTTACCACTACACACCTCAGAGTAGTCTTTAAGAAAACAAAATGCATTTTCAGTTAAGATGTGGGCTAAAATTTATGAAAAAAGCTGTAAGATTGAGATTTCAATTCATAGGGGGGAAAAAAATCACCAACAGTGACAGTCTTCATTCCACAAAGGCTCAAAAAACCCACAGGGGTCTTTCAGGTAGTATATTTTATGCACAAAGGGCCACAATTTATTTTTTGTTTCACAATTCTAATCACTCAAAAAACCAAATCAGAGTCACCATGAGCTGTGCACGTCCACTTGCTCGGAATCAGACACTCATGCACTGTACAACACTAACCAGAAGAAAGCATCACAGTATCCCTATGGCAAATATATCACATATAAGCAAAATTATATATATTCTCTGCAGAATGAAAAAGGTATCTATAGAACCCAATACTGGATGCAAACTTCAAGACTATCTAGATGTCAATTTTAGCCACTTAAATCATTAAAAAGTGGTGCCAATTTAGAATAGATCTTAAGACCCAAGAATAAACAAGGCAAAGTGCTATTTTTAAATACATTATCTTGGCAAAGAAACACTCGGAAAATAGCAAAGGTTTTCCTAGATGCTGCAGGGTTAAATCCCATTCCCTCTCTTCCCTAAGCTTGTCCTTGTCTCTACAGGTGTTCACAAGCTTTGTGAACGTGTTGACAGAAAGCTCTTTCTAGTGAAGACAGACATACAGCATCCTTGGACCATGACTTCAGACCATCTGCCACTGCAGGACCAGGGAGAGCGCAGATCATTTCATATCTTACCTTTTCTAGACTCACACCTGTTCTTTTAACAAGTGCTTGGAGTCTTGCAATAGTCTCATTTTCCTTTAGCAGCTCATAGGAATTCAGAGGTGATCCTGCTATGTTCCCATTTCTTTTATCAGAAACCAGGTCACATGCTCTGAGGCTCTTCATCTTGGAGGCACTTTCACTGCAGTGCAGGTTTCCCTCAGGTGGAATTCCAAAAGCCATCAGTATCTCTGAGATTTCCTGAATAAACTCAAGTTTATTTGGAAACTGGGGTAGGTCTTCCGGCAGCTCGATGAAATGGTTGTCTACATCCACAAAGCACAGGTTAGCCTGGGATTTAATTCAGAACAGGACACCATTACAACATCACTAAGCACATTATTAATCTTTGGGATTTGTGCTTATTTAAAGATTCAAATACATTTGCATTTGTTTGCTTATTTTGTAAAACAGACTTGCCCCAAATATAACTGAACTGGTTGGTTGGCTTTGAAGAATACAACACAAGACTTATATTTCCAGGTCTTTTAAGGAGGTAACTGAGAAAGAAGACTCATTTTAAAGACATTTTCTATTTATAAAATAGATTATAACATAAATTAGGTACAGATGTGTGATTTTTTTCATACATGTACAGCTAAATTTTAACTACAGGATATCTGCAATTCTATTTTAGACATGTTTATATGTAAGCAGGTGACTGCCTGTTGCTCAGATTATCGGTCCACTTCTCTGAAAGATTTAGCAAATTCCAATCTAAAAGGTGTGCTGATACTGCAGAAGTGCAATGAAACTCTCTTTTTTTGTAAGCAACCTGACAACTAAGCCAATTCTTTGAATGAACAAGTTCGTTTCCAAGGGGAAAAATGAAACCAACTAGTTTCCATTCTGTTTCTCTGTTCCAACCTCCAACTCCTTTACCACCAAAAAGGACCAAAGTGGGGCAAAGAAAAAGAGAAGAAAACCACCTATGTGGCTTCCACAGCAAGATCAAAAGAAGCTCTGCATCTTTCAAGGTTTACCTCACTCTTCATTTGGCAAGGGGGAAGGTTCCTCTTTTGGCTTCTGCATTACAAAATCTGTATCTAATGGTTTCAAGACATTACGTAACTACACACATCACAGCAAGAACCCAAATCATGTGCGAAATCTGCCTGGAAAGTTAAGAACAGAGAAGTAACTTTGCTCTTCTCTAGAAGCATTTCAGTTTTTCTTCACTGCAGAAGTAACATGGACTGTCACTATTCTGTTTAACCTTCTCTATACAAAATTCACTCAGATTATGGGGTCCTTTTGATGCCTTAGGTTTTAACTTTCATATTTTTCAAATTCTGTACTGCCCAGTATAACTCTGAAGTTCCTTGCAGCCTGTTCACTTCTGCTCTCTCCTGCTAGGTAGACACAACAAAGCCTCTCCAGGCCTGCTCTCCAAGGACAGTCAGACTGTCCTAGGCCCAAAATGTGTAAACCAACATCTGAAGAGGGGGCTGAGCTTAGGGAAACTACATCATTAACTGAAGCTTTAATTGGAGAATTCACCCTGATATGCAAATGAACCAAACCTATAAAAGTGTGAAGAACTCATGACCTGTCATCCATCTTGGGGTCCATCTTGGCAGTGGCCTTTCAAATAAACACCTACCTTTATTCCCTTATTCTTGTCTAGTCTCTGTTTTAGATGGCCTCTTCAGGCATCACTTTCAACCTAACTGCATTGTATTATTCTAGGAGCCACACCTGAGCTCAGGTCTCACTACAGCTTTGCAGCAAAAATACTTACCAGGTCTATGAGAACTAACAGATCTCCAGTTATTTCCTATGATTCAGTAAGTGCAGAAGGATGGAAGCACCACCACAATTTAATTGGAAAGAATGAATTAGAAGAGTTCAACCTCGCACAGAATGAATGGTGAATGATCCCAGAAATCAGAGCCACAAGCACTAAGGACAAAGGAGTTCTGGTAGGAATTTGCTGGGGGACTGACAACAGGTAGACTAGAATAAGCTGTGCCTGTCAAGACCTGTCCCATTAAAGTAAACTGTTGTGAAAACATACATTTAGTACTTGTGACAAGTTTCTATAGAACAGAGTTAGGGTGTCAATTCTCCTTAAAACACAAACATCTTATTGAGCTTCAACATTTAAATTTAAAAAAGAATTCTTAAAGCAGAACTCCACTGGACATCTTGCATAGAACTAGTCCAATTCATGCTCTGCTACATTACCCATAGTTACAAAGGTAAGCCTCCCTCTAGTTCTCTATTTCCTAATATTCTAACATTTTAATATGGGGATTGATTTCTTATGCTCAAAGGAATGCATATAAAACAGTTTAATATCTCTTGTATAGATTCATTACTGGAAATTAAATCACAAACTGAACTAGATGTTGCAAAAGAATCCAAGGTCAATGAGAAGAATTAGCACATTGATTCTCAAACAGTTTCTAGTGCACCTTAGAAAAAGTTTTTTCTTTTTATGCAGGGCAGGTGTGATTGCTGAAATTTCCCTAATATCAGCACTGCTCCAAGGCAGCAGATGGTGTGTGTGCCTACCAAGCAAGGCAGCCCAGGGCTGGGCTGGGCTGGGAATGCACTCAGTGCGCTCCTGGTTCCCATTCAGACAAGCACTCAAAGGGACATCGTGTGCACAACAATTCTCGTGCTTCAAGCAAGCACCTGAATTCAGGAGCTTCAAGACTCCCACTATACCCGTGGTTCTGTGACAATCAGAAGTCAAGTCAGCTGGTATTTGTCAGAAACACTGTAAGCACTTCAAGACAGGAGAGAAATAAAGCTTTGAAACCAGGCACAATGCCCACCAATCAGTGCTGAGGGAGAAACAAAAAGCATTGAATTTGCCTCAAGCAGTCTGCAAAATGGCAAGACAGACTCAATAAGAAACTCTTCAAACAGTTTAATTGTATTACTTCCTTTTACAACTTTCTTTAATTGATGCCATTCAACTTTCCTTCCTTTTTGGATCAGATTCTGCAAAAAACATCACTCTTGGTTAATAAGCTTGGTTGAACCCACAAAGCACCTGGCCAAAAAAGAATCAAACAGTAACCTTACCAATGTAGAAATTCTAATCTTCACACTGAAATGAAACTTCTTGCCAATGGAAGAAAAAGCCAAATTTAATGCTTGCTAAAATTGCATATAAATATCTGGGCTAACACCTGGTTAATTCTTCCAATAGGTGAATTTCCCTTCTGCAGGGTTCCTCTCTAAGAGCAATACACATAATTTAAACACACGGAGCTACTTATGATTGCTTATCGTGCAACTTATTACATTTCCTAGAAACTGGCCTATACGGAAACATTAAAAAAATAGTCAGTGGGCAGCAATACTCGATTTTAGAGTGCAAAGGATATTTTCAGGGATATTCTGTAGTTATCCAGTGCCTGGTTAATAATACATAAAATAGAGGACTACCCAGAGCAGCATAAGCAAAGATTCCATACATGACTTTAGCCTCTCTTAGCTCAGGGAAGCTGAGGTCATCCTCAAGAACTGAATACACACTTCTGAAAAGGCCATGTTCCTCAGGGAAACATGGGAACCTGTTTCCCTGGCAATGGCAGAAACATCTCAATGCACAAGCCCTTCCAGAGGTAACAAAACAACATCTTTCTGTAAAAATGAAATCTGAAATAAATAGACCACCAGGAGCAGACATCAGAACAGTAAATCTCACTATGCTGCTACACTATAGATCCAACAGAATGGAATACCAGTAAGGATAGAGGGGTCCCCTCCTTAAAAACTAAGAAACATTACTAGGCATTTATTATTTATGAAATCATGGTCATCCAAAGCATTTTGCATGCTAGGAACTGGGCAAGTACACAAAGCAGAAAAATAAAGGAGTTCTTTGGCCACAAGGGTTTAGTTATTTTGTCTCTGGAGGCAGCACAGTTGAGTGGGCTGTGAATAGCTGACAGCTCTGTATGTGGATACACTGATTATTATTTTACACACACAACACTAAACTGACATAAAGACAAGATACTTGGCAACATGTGTAAGGGATATAACTGAAAGAGCATCCTTAAGTTAGTTGCTTGGTACTTCAGGTCTAAAGAACAGTCAAATATTCTTTAATTGTTGCTCAGATAATCAGTTTTCTGATCAAGAGAAAACCCCAAAACAGTTACATACCACTTCAATAGCAGATTGTCACAAGAGAGGACACATTACATCATCTACAATAAAATGTTCTCCTGAGACACTACACTATGGAACAAGGATGTCACATCCTAATTTAAAAACTTGTCCTTTCCATAAACTTTTATCATCTCAAGTAACAGGGTGTCCAGGTGAAAGTCTTACAAACCTCAGAAATGTGGATCTAAGCAAATCAGTGTTCATGTATCTGGTGCCAGTGCCTGGTTCCTTGAAGCCAACAGCACCACTTTCCATGGGGTTAGTGAGGTCTGGACTACACCCACCCATTCCAAAGCCGACAGACAATTGCAATTCTTTACTTTGACCTCAAGGACAATAAGGGCCAAACCCCACACAGATCTAGCAGGGCCTGCATCAAGCCCATATCCTTCCTTTCAGCTCTGTTCAAAAGTACAGAAGGAAATGATTTAGGTTCTGCTTGAATACAGCACTGAAAGACTAAACCCCATTAATCTACAACCTGTACCATCTTTGTGCATTTGGCCCCAACCTTGCAAATGACCACCCACTTCACACAACACACAGAGAACATGGATGTGCAACTTTATACACACATGGCTGACTTGTGGGAAGTGTGTCTACAGTGGTCCTAAATTCTGAAGGATGCTCCTGTGTCACTCCTGCAAGCAAATGGTGACCTTTTGCACTTATTCACAGCACTGCTGTCCTTCATGCCAACCCAGAATTTGTGGCTGAGAACAGCTTACAGCTCAAAGCCACTGCAGCTTTCAGGAACTCCTCAGGTGGCTGTTCACACCGGAGTACAAGAAAATATAAAACTGAGGTCTGTCAATAAATTTGCAGTATTATCAAGGATCAAACCACCAGCAGACAGCCTGAGAATGCATACAAAGCAGTGATTATCTTTAAATAATTATCTTGGTCTAATGTGTTAGCATCAGGATGAAAAAAGGCTTCTCAGGAGACCTTTCTTATCTTCTGAAACAACGTACAAAAATAAAAACCCACAGAATTTGTTCAGGTTTAGCACTGAATCACATCCTTTTAACGGCTGAAATAAAAACACTGAGAATATATACAATCTGTCTTACACTAGCAGAGAAAATGCATTTTAGGTTTTAAAGTCTTTCAACTTTTCTAAAAGGAAAAGCTATTGCCCAAGACCCTTGGGATCACTTCATTAAAAACAGGCTTTTTAATGAGATACTACTTTGTTTGATTTCACCAGTGCTGGAAACTCAGCATTGCTTATTTCCATTGAAAATAATTTCAATTTCTACCATTCTCCTAAATTAGAGTGGCGAGACACACGTGCAAATCCTGCAGCATGAAATGGTCTGGATTTACTTGCTTGTTTAAACTGTATTTCTATAGCACTGCAGAAGTTTGTTTAGAAGGAAACGCAAAGACACATCAAAAAAACCAATCTTACTTTAGTACTTGCTAGGTTTGTGATCTGCAAATAAGCTGCTAAAACCATTTCTATTGATCAGTTTTACTGATAAACAAACCACACTTTTGCCAGCAACACCTGAAACAGCTACATGTTCTTCCCTTCCCCTCTGACATCTGCAGCACCTTATTCTAGCACGGCTTCTCCCATGCCCTCCCCTTCTCTTCTGGGTTCCTCACAAGCCTCTGATGCAGCTGCCAGGGAAACCACAAGGATGCTCATGCACACACAGAGCCCTCAGCAAAGCAGCAACACCTGTGAGAACAAGCACTCTACTGCTGACATGCACAAGAAACTCAACTCCACACTAAACCTCAGCATTTCCTAGTTTTACTGGGCCACAGAGTCATGTCTTCAGGGCATTCGTGGTCTCCAATGAATTCTCCATCAGGAACTGTTTTCTGTACCCAAGGGATAACCTAAAATTGAATTTTGTACTAACACAACTTTTTTGTTGAAGATTTTAATCATCATCTGCCACAAGCATGAACTTCTAGGATACAGCTGGGTTTCCACGCTCATATGGTAAAGCATTCCCTGGAACTCCAGATGTGACCCAAATATGGGAGGCTGCCACCAAAACAAGCCTCATGTGTGCAACACTTACACCAAGCCAAACCTAATTGAGTTGGGACAGACTTTATTTTCACATTATTAGCCTAATAGTATTAGCCTAAAACACTTTGAGCAAGACAAATTAGTCTTTTTAAAACTTCATTATAAAACCACAATGAAGAAGTCTACAGTGACACAGGTATCCATGCTGTGCTAGACAGCAATATTCTTTTCTTCCACAATGCCCTTCAACTGAGAAGCACAAACTAGATTTTCTCTCAAAGATCACCTCTTTGGCCCCTGCCTAAATCAGATATTGCTTTCTTTAACAGCAGCTGTCCCACACATCCATGTAAATAGATTAGGAACAGAGATGCAGCTTAGGCAGTTTCAAGACAAAGAAAAAAAAATTTTGGCAGAACTCAGAATAAATTACAACACAGAACAGCTCTTTGTACACCCTTTGTGATAAGTGAGGAAAATTCTGCCATCAGGAGCCTACAGGAGGTCCTCATATAACCCTGATGAGTTCATAAAGGTTGATATACATTCCAAACTTCAGAGATAAGAGATGTTAAATATTAATATCCCCTCTGATACTGATGATAAATTTGTCTTTATTGAAGTACAAATAATGGAATCCAAATGCCCTCTTCTATTGTTCTGCAACTACACATTTTTCATGCTCCTTGGCAGTTTTTGTTTGTTGTTCTATGGGGGTTTGCTCGAGTTTCTTTTTTGGTTAGCTGGGTTTTTTTAAGCAAACTCCCTACCACGAAAACCTCAACAATAGTGAGCTCCTGTTCTTCCCAGTCTATTTAACCTCTTGAATAAACAAATCTATCGGTATAGGATAACTTTTTAGTTATTTACTGAGAGACTGTTGACTCCAGTCTGTTTCTGTGCCATAGCTACATAACTCCAGCCTGCAATGCAAAGGACTTCAGCAGCCCACCAGAAACCCTACCCAGCACCAAGGGGATTTCTCAGACTAGGTCAAACTCAACCTGTATCAAGTTTTAAAAGCTCACTCTTCAAATAAGTAAGAGAAAAGCTGAAGCTTCAGGACAAGGAAGTCTTGCAGCAAATTCCACCACATGGGCACGTTGCTGCTGCTTTCTGTCCTGTCTGTCCTCCCCTCCCAGATAATTCTCATCTCTGTAAGATACTATGAAAAATCTACTCCTCCGCCTTCATAAAAGGCTACCTGCAAAACAAAATGTAAATTGAGGTGTCAGATTGCTTTTTAATAGTACTTGGATTTCATTTCAAACATCTAAAAATAGATCAACTGCCTTACTTTAAACCTCCAAAATAAGCTGATAAATCTCTTCAAAAACTATTTACCTTTTAAATAATTGAAGTAGCTATTTGAAATTAAAATAGGTTCATTTATTTGGAAGTATTACAGCAATTTTAAAATCAGGAAGTTCTTTACAAAAGGAGGACAGTCTTTTAGAAGCTTGTGGTAACAGTGAAAACATCCATGGTGCATATTAACATGCATATCCACACATGCATTTCATTTCATCAGCTATTCCCTCTAAAAAGTGTACTAACCATATTAATTAGGCCTGTCAGTACAGCCAAAATTCTGAAAAAATAGTAAACCAAAGCAATAGACTGTCGTTTTCATGGCAAGAACATACAATACTCTGTTATTAATTATGCCAGTGGGGGGGGGAAAAAAAGAGAGGGAGACAATAAAGAAATCAAGAGATTAAACACTTCAGTTTTCATAGAAAAAAATAACACAATTTGAAAAAAAAAGTTTTACTTTGAACTTGCCAGGAAAAACAAATGAAAACTACCAGCATATGGATTCGAGAAAAAGAGCAATGTTGGCATGGAGACCAGACTGGAGGTTCACAAAAATATCTTGTCTTTAATTTCACGCAGCTTTTTTAAAAAGGAAGGGTTTTTTGTGTCAAGCTATGCTGCAGCACTGCCTGATAATGAAAACAAAAACCACCACCACAAAACCCTGTGCCTGCCACGCTTCTGCTTTCCCAGAAATGCAAATGGTAATAGAAGAAAACCCACAGTCAGAGAAAAAGGCAGAGGTTAGAGAATCCTACCAGGGCCTGTAAGTAGGGTGTTTCCCATGATTTACTCAGTTCCTCCCCTGCAAAGTTACACCTACATGTAAGCAGGGGCCAGACATTTCCTCTGCTGCCTTGGGCAGTGCTCACCTCAGGCACCCTTGGTCCCCTGATCCTCACAACCAGCTCTTAAACTCTCTTGGCGCATCCCTACAAGAAGCGTTTGTGAAGCGAACAGGGGGACAAAATAAATAAAAACAACCTCTAAGCAGTCTAAACATAGTCCCAGCCCCATGTATGAGTTGCAGAACCTTTACAAAGCATTTCCTTCTCCTTTACACAGGGGCTGCTGCTCCCAGGGCTCCTCAGCACTACCCCATCGAGCAGAAGTTTACTCAAGCACAAGCTGACATTCTGCTGCAGACTGAAGCAGGCGTGCTAGGAGAATATCTGAAATGGTTTTGTGCAGACACCTGGCAGGCTGGGTCCATACAAGCCAACCCCAAGGGAGAAATCCAGTGCAGGGAAACCCAGCCTAATCCCACACAGCCAGGAACCAGAATAGTGCTGATGCCAGTCAAGTTCCACTCACTCACCACCACAACCTTTTGGCCGCAGGTGGGGAATTCACATTGCACTTCCTTGCACTTCCTAGCATTACGAGGCTAATTTTTGCAGCACAAAAATGCTCCTTCTGTAACTCCAATGCACCAATTCCTGTAAAATTACAGTTGAATTCTATCAGAGCATACAATTTCAAGAGCAGGGTTCTATCTATTTCACCAGATTTTTGTCAGCATCTCCAAGAAATCATGACCTATCCCAAACCAGAGCCAGCAAGAACTTGACAATGGCTGTTAAAATTAGTACTTGTGTTTTGGCTCATTTCTCACTTCCCTCATAGTCATGGACAACATTTAATCAATCAAGACAAGCTCCTCTCACCTCTTGAGGAAGTTCCAGCTTAGACCTATCATCCAGTCCATTAGAGTGCAAGCCCATGAGGTAAGGGACAGGAGCATCTAGAAAATGAAGGAGGGATGCTGGAAGGATAGGAACATACACATGCTGCCACTGAAATGGAAACATTAGTGCTGTGATGGTCTCTGCCACTGTCATCAGTCTCTGATAATCTGAAAAACATCAAGAAAATTAAATTTTTTTTCACAAATACTTTTAAGTAAATGAACTTAAATTAAAGAAATTAGAACTTGCTTGAAAACAGAAACCACAAAACCCAGTACTAGCTGAGTGGCATCATAATGAAAACCCAGACCTGCATACCCAGCACATTTTGCTGAAACAACAAAGAGAGCTCAACCCAAAGTAGGTCATTCTACAAGTCATATGGAAATGAGCAAACTGAGCCTTAATGCATGCTAAGTCACTTTCTGCTACCTATACCAGGGTCACCAGGAACACCAGTCTGAATACAGAAGCAGTATTGTAATCAGCTAAGAAACACATCGGAAATAATTTCTTTTCTCCATGCTCAGGGCTTTCTATGGAAGCCTTGGATGAAACCCAAGGCATCTGGTATCTCTCAGATAAACATTTTTTAAAAGAGTGTTTAAATGTCTATAAAGCATGCTGTATAGCAGCCAACCCAACAGTGTGACTGAAATAACTATGCAGAAAATGAAAAGGATCAGCTTCCCTTAGCCTTTGCAGTGTACGACCAAAGCCTCATTCAATGTAAAAACAACTCACATCCTCCTACAGCTCAGGAGCAGTGTTAAATGTACCTGTGCAACACACTCAGAGATCTTTTTATTTAGCATTGGTGGCTAGAGCAGTTCACACTGCTGGGCCAACATCTCACCCTCCTCATCTGTAACTACAGAGTCATCTCTAAGGGTTTTTGAAATCCCATAAACAGAGAGGCAACACCAGATGTGTGTTCCAATACAGCTGCTGAAACACCCTGACTGCTTTCCAGCTGCCAGGCTGGAAAGGGTATAAAACACACTCACACAACTAGGGCAATTCCTACCTTCAGTCGGGCTATAAATACAGCACAAGCTGGAGACATAGCTGGATGCCTTTTCACGATACTGCAACAATATCCAATTCCAGCCAGGAAAGGGGAGGGAATAGGAGGAAGGCAAAAAGTCAGTAACCTTCATTAAGGTGTGGGGTATGTATGCCTTCTCCTTTCATGTTCATAAAACTACAGACACGGTGAAACTGGAAAAAACACTTGAACGGACAGGCTCAGGTGCTGAGGTTTCTGAAGCTGTATACACTGTCAGAGAGGGCAGATGAAAACTGCAAGAATAACATTTGTTCTAAACACTCTAGAGTTAAGCTTAACTGTGCACTTCCCAAGGTTAAGGCTTTGATTCTATCCTTTAGCCAGCCTCCACTCAGACTTCAAACAGCAGAAGAAAAAGGGCCAAGAAATTCAGTTCCTGATATTCATGATTAATTTTGGCCGGGGACAAAGTTGCAGAGTTTGGGGTCTGCAAAGAGCCCCACAACCCAAGAGGAACTCAGCACAGGTTTTGCTAACATCACTTGTAATTCTGCAACTTAGGCTTTTGATTTTTAATTTTCCTATCAAGCTGTGCTGGTGGAAAAGTTTATTGCACGGACCTACCTGTCACTGCCTCACAGTAGACCTACAATGGAGGAGTCTTAAACCAAAACAGACGAGAACAGCTTAAATGGTCACAGTTTTTGCCAAAAGCTTATTTGGACTGAAACACCAATGAACATCACCAGCAACACTCCCCTATTCTGCCTGGACACCAGTTTCTGCCTACACATCTACGTATGGGTTTGCAGCTTTAATCACAGCCTGACTGCAAAGAAGTGATGAATTAATGATAAGCTTTGGGAAGAAGAAGAAGAAGATTCTATTCCACACCCTATTTTCTTCAGTTTTAAAAGGAACTTTAAATGTAGCCATAGATACACAAACATTCCAGCTGGTTTGCATTCAGCTTGTTTACCTCCAAGAACAAGCCTTAGAATAGAAACAGTGTTTTCCTACTACACAAAACCCCCTGTCTAATCCTGCTGGATGATTTAAATAAGACTTCTCCCTCTGTCATTAAGCTAACTTTAGTATTAACCTTTCAAATTAATTACAAAGTAACATCAATAGATCAGAATTTCTATCCACTGGGCAGCCATCCTGCCATGCAGCTATCTGCAAACGCAGCTCTCTGATCCTGGATATTCACATGGCTTAAGCTATTCCCAACTATTTGGCCTGCACAGTTGCAGCCTGCAAGTAACAGTGATTGCATTCTGCTGCTGGCAAAAGGCAAGAAGCCTGCAAGTATAAACCCAAATAACTCCTATGTTTTCTTAAGTTATACCTATCCCAAGAGGGTATGGAGGGATTTTGGCATTTAAAGAGGCAAGCAGCACAGTTCTTGTACCAAAGAATTACAGAAGATTTAAAAATAACAACAACAAAAAGATTAAAAGAGTGAAGAAGTGTTTCAGCAGTGCTGTTGCTCTTGTCCTTGAAATCAAATGTGCTTTTTCTGGTGTCAACAATATAATCTCTTGGCCTTGTATTGTACACAAGCACTGGTAGGGAAATAATGACATATGACTAGGGCACTATTAGATGGGAAAGTGCTTGACTGATCACTGTGCAAGGAAAAGAAAATCCACTACTTTTTGAATACGGACACTTGAAAACACAGAAGCAGCATGATTTGTTATTCTAACCAATTGCTATACATAAAATACATTATCTCTACAAGTGTGTATGAGAAATTACACAGTAGTATTTATCTGTAAAAGATTAAAAAACAAAAAAAGAAATTGAGATGTTCTGTGCCTGGAAAAAGAGGAACAGGATGAGAAGAAGGTGGCAGCTCTAAGAACCATAATTCCACCTCTGCATTTTCACATTCTACCAGAGAGAAGTCTGTCAAGTGCCTACAGAAATCCTCTGACTCAGCCAAATGTAAAACAATTATATGACCACATTTTGGAACATTTTTTCCTTTTAATCTTCCTACTTCATGGATCACAGTGAAATACTGTTGTATTTGCCAAGTCACTCACGAGTAACTTCAAAAACCCTGTAACTGCAGTAAGAACCAACTGTGGTTAGTAGAAACAGTGGGTTGATGTATCTCCTATCCTGGGGATTCAAGCAGCAAGGTTCCTAAATCACTGGAGGCAAAACAAGAAAGTGTCCTATGTAAGAGATCAGAGTTAGGCAGCACAGGAATAATACTACAAAGAAATTAAACTAATACTTTATATCTCCAGAATGAACATAATTTTGAACAACTGAAACAAAGATGGGCAGGAGTGATTCAAAGGCAAAGCAAAAAAAACCCCCATATTTGTACTGTAAAATGCCAGCAGAAGGCTGCCACCCAGAAAATAAAACTGTCCAAGATCACGGTCTGTGGCAGCAGTGCATTACATTTCTCCTTTTTTTTGTTTTTAGCTGTTTAGAAAAATCACCTCCAAGCAGATTTCACAGCTGTCTTAACTCAGTACACACTTTTCAGAAGAGCTCTAGGTGCTCTCTGAGATAAGGAATAAGTCTATTTCACAGTTACAAGAGCAACAGAAATTGCAAGAATGCAAACCAGCTCCCACAGAATATCTGGCAAGGGCACTTCCCACAAGCCGCCAGCACCACTGACTCTTTCCAGAGTTCCTCAGCACTGCCTCAGCACTTGCAGCAGCCTCAGATTCTTCCCTCTCTTACAGGCACTGCATGCCTCTAACATTTTTCCAAATGGCAGACAGGTCTCTCAACAGGACAATCAAATTGAGGCATTCATTCCCTACACTTGACTTACAGCAATCCAAAATACACAAGGCTGTGCCAACATCGTGGGACAAAAGAAGAATTTCCAGAAGCATCAAGTCAGAAATATGTCAAAGGAATCTTAAACCAAAACACTTTCACTGCCAAGTGAAGTTACTCCTACTCCAAGGACTGACTGAAACTTAAAACACTAAAATAATTTGTTTCAAAAAGGATTGTACTTGGCAACAAATTCATAGAGAATCATCAACATATAATTATGAAAAGGTT
The DNA here is from genome assembly GCA_014706295.1 of Lycocorax pyrrhopterus obiensis. Taxonomy (NCBI): domain Eukaryota; kingdom Metazoa; phylum Chordata; class Aves; order Passeriformes; family Paradisaeidae; genus Lycocorax; species Lycocorax pyrrhopterus. The sequence continues at coordinate 9,169,294 of JACSVZ010000007.1, read as the reverse complement.
TGGGTTGGAAGGGACCTCAAGATCATCTAGTTCCACCAGACCTCCAAGAGGTTTGGGGTTTGGTTTTTATTTTGGTGGTGTTTCTTTATTTTGTGTGTTTGTTGTTGGGGTATTTTTTTCAAGTAAATCTTACAAATCTGCTGATCCTGACACATACTGTTCTAAATCTAAATCCACCCAATGAGTATCATAATCTCATCTGACCTACAAGAACATGAAATTATCTCAATCACCTCAGCTGTCATGGGTTTGAGCACTAGGAGATTTAGCAAACTCAAAGGACATTAAAAAACTTAGTATTTATATTCTGAAGGACAACCTAGACCTCACACTGGTGCGCATGCAAGAACATGAAAAAGCCTTTACAAAAGTAAAGCAATTTCTGATTCCACTTAGAACTGAGTGCACCATCACCTGTGTCTCCATTCAATATTTCCTGTTTCACAAACAGCAAAAACCAGATGTTACTCAACCGTACGGAAGAAAGAGCAGAATACATTAGGAACATATTCCAGTTGAAAAGAACAACAACAAAAGCAAACAAACAAAAACAAAACAAAACAGCACAGGGATGAAATCCCTCAGAAAGTCCTTAAGAGAAGCTATATTTCAAAAAAAAATTGGCTGCTATTACTGAGAAGGCACTGCTACAGGCAGTTCACTCAACCTGAGGGTCAAAAGTCAGCAAACAAATAACTAAAATTCTTTTTCTACTGAAGAAAGACTTTTCAGCCAAAAACTAAGGTGAGATCTTGACAGAGACAAGACACCTCCATAAGGTACAACACAGTCCAACTCAGCCAAAGCTCGGGGTGAGGCAGGGAAACAGTGGACAGAAACTGTCCTAACTGATCCCTCATCTCTCTGAACTCCAAATGTCTGTGCCTGCAAACAAGAAACTCAACTGTTCCAAGGCTATTTTAAGCTTCTTTAATTAGCCACTGATCAGACACCTGGAAAGGGCCCAAGACAGAAAGCTGAACCTATTAAAAGGACTTGGAAAGAGAAGCCAGAATACAGTAGACGAGCCCAGAAGCGAGCTGAGCTCCAGCCTGGGACAAAAGAGCACTCCTAAGGCAATGGCCTGGAAAGAGATCCAGGAGCACTGTTCCCACAAGGCGATGCACACATGGCTTTTCTGCAGAGCTTCCAACCCACCACGATTCCACAGGCACTGCTACAGGACAACACAACCACACCCTTCTTCAGAGGAAAGAGCTGATGTTTGAATCCTCCACTGGTGGGACACAGGTATCCATATAAACAAACTGTCCCTCAATCTCAAACATATGAACACCTAATCCATTTCTGGGGAAACCACAAAAGCCTGTCTGCCAGACAAGTATTTCTAGATTTGCTGTGAACAATAAGTAGAGCAATTTGTTTTTTAAATCCAAGAGAGTAACCACTATAGAGTCCAGTGAGTTTTTTTGACTGCATCTGAATTACTGCACAGTTTTTCTCTTGCAGTTCACAGTGTCTATACAATGAAACAACTGTGATGTTGCAACCCTGCTGCCATTACACACTTTTAATCACCCTGACTGTACACACAAATCTATCCTTGGCTTTAGTGTATGCACAGATCTTAACACACTTAACACAAAATCTGTATTTCATACTTGGAGAAGGTTGCTGGTAACTGCAGGTTATATTTTGTAAACAGTTACCATTTGTGTTCTACATATATTTGAGCGACAGCTCAAGGGAAGAAAATACCAGAAACAAATTTCAATAACACCATGGATCAGCCTTGGTTTTGTGTTGAGGTCTTTTAGGCTTCCTAACCATTACTACAAAGCAGTGTTCAAAATGCAGGCTGTCTGTTTAAACCACACCATGCAGAATGGGTGAATCTGGACTAATGCTAGTCATCTTGGGACAAAAAAAAAAAAAAGGTAGAGAAATTATCTGCTGGCATAATTTCACATACTCTGTGTTAGAGCAACAGGATGCAGAGTAAGAAGGCTAGTATCCACAAATTTCAACACAGAAAATAGATACCACTCCCACACTACTCACTAATTGATAAACAAGCTATTTCAGCTCAGCTGCTGCCTATCCTCTTCAAAGCAAGCTTTGGCTATGTGGCTTCAGCTATAACTGTTTCAAGGCCTCAACAGAGATTCGGGATTTGAATTCAGTCAAAACTTTTTTCAGGTACTTATCTTTCAAAGTAACAACTGAAATGTGACTTTGGGTACTGAAAGAGAAAATTCCATTTGCATGATTAACTCTTCTTCAGAACTAGACGTATAATTAACTGTGTATCTTCTCAAAACGCATGGCTAGTTCTGCAGAGATAGCAGGGAATTCAGCTAAGCAGCTAGACAGGAACATGGAAGAAGGCAAACTGCTCTATCCAGTAGCACAGTTCCAGAGCCAACACTAAAGAGGTCAGCCCATCCATGGATAGAGGAGATTACATGAAAACCCAGTTTTAAGTTTAGGTGTCTAACAGCAGGAGCCAATGCAACTCTCCTTACAACTCCAGTGCTTTTCTTTACATTAACACCTGCACACAGATCAGCCAGACTGCATTAGCATGCTCATGCCACTTTAATACAGCTATTCTGTTGTTTGTGTGGTTTTTAGAATTCAAGACACAATAAGACCTTGTGCCAGTACAACTACAAGATGAGAAAACAAAACCCAAGTACTCACGCTGTGAATAAAGCAGTATCTGAAACTCCAAAAGGGCACAGGTAAAGAGTTGAACCACATTTTCGACTCCAAGCAATTCAAAAACTTCTTTAACCGGAAAATCAAACAATGGTAGTTCACTGGTGCTTGGCCTCTGGCAGATAATGGGTCCATAAACACCTGAAAATTTTAAAGACCTTCCTGCTGGAGGAAGAGGAACCTCATAGAGAATATTGTAGATGTAGCTTTCTAAAGGTAGCGGTGGTGGCTGAGGTGAAGTCACTGCTTGGTGAAGTTGTTCTAGAACTTTCTTACAAGCTTTCATGAAAGACATTGGAGTAATCAGACAAATGCACTTTGAGACATAGAGTGTGTCTCTGCTGATGTCATAGGAGTTAAATCGCTGTAGCTTTGAGACAGAGGTGCCATTGCAGTCTCCAGTGCTGCTGCAGCTCTCCTTGTCGTTGGTGGGTGGAGTATGAAGAATGTCATACTCAGCATTGTGCATATGATACAACGTCTGCATTGCACTGCAGATCTGTTTGCTAGTGACTTCCTCAAAAAACGTGAGAGAAAATCCAAATGTCCGTGAGCCATCTTCACGAGTAATAATAAAAGAGTGGAATTGAGGTTCTCTGGAATCTGCTTGTGTCTTGAAAGCAAGCCCTTTAGGCATACACAGCTACAAAAAAGGGGAAGGCGAGATAATATCCATTAAAACACACTTTTCTCTCCCCCTGCCTCCAGAAGCATTGGTGAAAATGGGATTTAGAATCCACAGACTGCCATCGCATTTCACTTTAAATTCTATTAAGTGTTACATTTCTCCACAATACAGTGATATGGTTCTAAATCAGAAAAACAAAAGAAATTTATCAAAAGGGCTGCATGCAATTTCTGTCGAAGCTCATAACCATTGTGTTACCAGCCTCGACGGAAATAAAATAACGAAATTCAAACCCAAATAAAGGAAAGTATTTTGGTCACCAAGACCAGATCTGACAGAGAAAAGTACTATATTTTATCTAAACTAAGATACACCACACTCTGTTAAATGGAAAATCATGCACAAAAAAAGATTCATTAACTGCAGACTAATTTATGTCTCTAATAATTCCCTAGAATGTAACAAAAAAAACTCCAAAAGCCATTAATACTGACCATTCCCACTGCATCCTGGTCAAAAGGGTTCCATTCAACATTCTCAGGATAGCGAGCAAGAACTTTAGACTTAAATGTGCGTCTTAACGGAGTCTGTTCAAAGTTTTCCCCTGCAGATGAAAGAAAAGTATAGAAGTAAACATTTCATTCCCTTTTTAAGCACAAACAAGGCCAAAAAGCAGGACATCAGCAGGTAGATGCGAGGATAAGTGAATTAAGGACACACTCCTTTTAAGAGAAACAGAAAAAGCAAGACAGTTCGTTAGCGTATAGTCAGACTGCAGGTATTAGCAGGATTAGCATCGTAACATTTCTGTGTCATTAAGTATCTGTGCTTTTCCTTAAGTGTGACAAGCTTGAGATTGTGGTCATGGCAGCAATTCTCTAAGCCACTCTTCAGATACTTCTGATTCCCATTAAAACACTGCTAAAGCTTCAGTTTCAGTGCAATGTTGTTACTGAAGGAAAGCACAAATAGACAAAATGCAAAGATGATGCAACTTTTAGGTAGACATAGAAGTGACATCATGAGATCTCTTAATTTCGTTATCAAGACTCAGGAAAAAAAGATAACCACCATCTATTGCAAGAAGTTAGCTGTAAAGGAAGAGTCTAGAAGGTTAGAAGATCAAGAACCACATAAACATCCATGAAGAAAGAGTATCAGATGAACAAAGAGCTTTTTTTTTCCCCCACACTTTTTCCTTTACCTTCTGTTGCACTTGAAATGAAACGGCTGCCACCATCTCGGGTTTTAGAGGCCTGTATATACTGGCATAAAGCTATACAACAAATAAAAACAACACTGCATTATACATTTCATACCGTTGACTGCGATCACGTCACTTACACATACCAGTAAAAACCATACAAATATCCAGAATCAGCATGCACGACAGTCTACTCTCCTAATATGCTTTTTATACATATACAACTTATACAAATTTCTCATTTTATGTACATATTTCTAGAAGGAGACGATCAGTATGTAAGAGAAGCTCATTGTTCCTGTACACACAACCAGAATACTGATGCAGCAGTAGGAACTAGATGATTGTGAAATTAAAGTTTTATGTGTAAACTACAAAACATTCCCAAAGAGCAGATGATGGCCTTCAGAACTGTATGAATTTAAGTGGCATGGTCCAACTTTCCCCAGGTGCTATTCATACACTAGACTGGCTGAAAGTCTTGTGCAGAAGCTCTTAAATTTCCTCTTGGAGAAATGACAGCTCATTGTGATAGCAGAGAACTTTCTGCAGTAAATATTCTGAGTGTGAGCAGTTGCCTTAAAAAAACAAAAATGTACAACTGCATATCTTAAAATAAGCTTAGCTATATTACTAGAATGCAATTAGCTAAATGAGCATGCAGCTGTTGACAGCTGCACTAACAATCAGGCACAATTGCATGAAATCATATGCTTTAAATAAACAGAACTATTTCAGCAACACCTGCAAAAGAGAAAACACACTCCAACTCCTCTCTTGTTTTCTTACATGCAGCAATTACATGGCAATAGAAATTGATTTCAGAATTGGTTGGGTTTGTTTTGTACTTTTAGAGTAAGCTTTGAAGTTCAATTTCAAAGCCAAGTTAGAATCTTTATTTGGCACAACACTTACTTCCACTCAGTAGCCATAGACAGAGATGGTTACAGCACTGCCTGTCCACAATACAGAACCTAACAAACACATTACACCAAAAACCAAACTGCATTTCCACTGAATGCTTAACGAGTCCTTTGACAGCTGAGAAGCCTGGTAACTCTGGATTTTCTTTAAACTAAGTCTTTAACATTACCTGAAACAGGGAACTTACCCTGAATCAGGACCTAGGACAGGTCTTGCAATACACAAAATATATTCACATCTATTTTGCTAATTCTCTGCATTTTAGCACTGAAATTGAAGGAGGGATTGTTTCTATTATTTGTCTAAAAAAGCAACAGCTCAGCTGATTTTCATACAAAACCACACAGCTACATTATTTATTAATCTGTTCAATTATATAATTCAATAATATCATCGTTCAGAAAGAAAAAAATGTGTATTTGAGGAAATCTGAAATGTATAGAGAGAGGAATAGTTAGGAAAAACCAGGACACGACTTCACTGAAATATAACCACCTTGTGAAAGAGTAGAGCCAAAGACAGAAAAGATAACAGCATTTCTGCAGCTAAAACAACCATAAAAGATGAAAATAAGCATTTAAAGAAACTTTCAATCTCCCAGAAAGAAAAATGGATATAATGCCACATCTCTTCTGACACAAATATACACTCAAATGAAGTCAGTCCTCTGTAAAAAGCTTTTAAAAATATGTCAGGAGATTTAACACACCTACTATTTTCTATATTTACATCTGTGCAGATGATGTAATGTCAACTTTTAGATAATTGAGGAAAAACCTCAGACATGTACTAAGCTGTTTTGTTCCTTGGCTGGTTTTTTTTATCTTCCACATACATAGAAGAGAGAAAATATATGAAGGCCAAATTTTCTCCTGAACTTGGAAACCACACAGCACAATCACTGGGTTCACCTATGTGCAAGGCTGTGCGTATTTTGAAAATAAAAAGAAAAATCTGTGACTTGAAGACCTTTCCATTAAGATTATTAACACTGCAAAATATATGATGCTCTCTTTCCTTAAAATTAAAAAACCTCAAACCCTAACGAACACTGAATGGATGTTTGCCTGTTTAAAGAAGCCTTGCATGATTTCCTCCCAAGAGACATTCTCGCCAACACACTCTTAAACTTTTTAGAGCTGGAGTCTGTCTGTAATTTAATGAAAGGACTAAAATTGATTTCTGGAAACCACCGAGTCCTGATCCAGACAGAAACAGGCCTTGCTGCCATCCATCAAGGCACTCAGCTGTTGCACGGACGCTGCTCTTGCCAGAGTGCCTCGGTAGCACCCTTCTCTTGTCTCCACACTGCCCTGCTGGAATGCTGGCTGCCAGCTCAGCAGGATGCTCCTTTTCCCTTCCACAGCAGCGCAGTCTCCCATCTCCAGCTACCTCTTTTGGGAGAGTCTTCATGCTTGGAATACCGCACACTACCGGACCTTGAGACCGGGCCATGCTGGCTTCCAAAGATACTGATTCCAACAAGGCAGGAAATGTCAAGGGACAGCTCACCAACATTGGAAAAGTTCAGCCCAGGTGATCTGTGCAACTCCAGGACACTGGACACCCTGTTTTCTTGCCATTACAAGTAATGGGAACCTGAGCACCACTTCCATTGCCTGGGCTCCCCCTTCTCTCCTCTCTAGTGATCGTCACTAGACAGCCATCAGCAGTGGGGAGGGGGAAAATCTACAAACAATATTTGCTTACATCCAGGGGCAAAAAGCAATTAACCCCAAATTTCTAAATTTACGATCAGCCTCAAACACAGACACCCTGCTCCAACAAAACACCAACTGCAGCACATCTCAAGCAGGCAAAAATAACTCAAGGTTTTGAGATCTGTCTCTGTGTGAATTACAGAGTCACAGAATTAAAAGGATATTCTGAGTTGGAAAGGACCCACAAGGATCATTGAGTCCAACTCTTAAGTAAAGGGCCATACAGGGATTAAGCCACATCCTTCATGTTATTAGCACTATGCTCTAACCAACTGAGCTACTCTTGGTTTCCTTCAGTTAGCTGATTAATTCAGTACTAATTGAATTGGTTTTGATAAAAACAGTGAAGAGCAATTTTAGCAAATGCAAGAGACCAACCCACCAGCAGAAATGGACAGTTGTATTCTGCAACTGAGAAAATGAAGGCATAAGAGGAAATAAACTGATAAAAATATGATTTATCCCTTAAGTTTATACAGAGAGCAAGTCCCCACACTTAACAGCTATCAAAGGATTGCTATCATCAGATCATGCTTTTCACATGGTTTCTCTCCTTTAATAGAAGTAATGGCTAGAACGTACTTTCCTTATCCAAGTTACAGTAAAGAGGTATTTAAAAATCATTTATCTGTAAATAATGTCTTTCTTTTATACAAATTCCATGTAAAAGGGAAACTTTGGAGTTTTTCAATGGAACACAGTATTGCCTGCTGAAGACTAAAGAGGTCTTTCAACACCATTGATATTCCTCACATACACATTCACCACTCAGGTGTTTGTTACATCATAGGAAAAGCTCTACAAAAATCAAGATGCAAACTGTCCCACAGACTGCAAAGTTGCAACCACCTCAGATTTAAATCAGAATCAATGATCAAACAGCTACAACTATAAGATTATTTGTCAGGAAATGTCAAATGACATATGAAATCCATAAACACGCAACAATACTTCAGGAAGTTTCAGGCCAACATGCTTCTCAACATCAAACCTTCAAAACAGTAAGAATCCCACTGCTTTTTGCAATGTAAATAATGTCATGAAAACATAGAGAAATATAATTTCACCAGGCACAGTACAAATCCACAAGCACCAGTTTAGTGCAGCCCTGGCACCGCACCCAGCAGTGAATGACAGTGAAACAGAGCATCTCAGAATTTCTTTGTCATTGGAAAAAACCACCCCCTGTGGCATCCCACTCAAAATAGGATCAGTGAAACAATTTGGATTAAAAATAAACAAATAGAGAATAAAGAAGGGGTTAACAAAGATTAACATTTCACTAATCCAGTTTAGCCACACAAACAACTTAATTAGCTCATGGTGATCCCCCAAAACAGGAGAGAAGCAAAGAGTAAACCACAGGCACAGAGGTTCTGAAACAGGTGAGCTGAAGAAAACACGGACTAGAGTTTTAATACCTGCTAACTCCTGAAGCCACCCCTCCTCCTGAGGCCCAGCTCCCTACCTGCTGGCTCCTGCCATGCCAGGTAATAGATTTTTCAACACCAGCAACCACCTCCTGGCTCTGGTAATGCCCTTTGCTTCCTCTCCCATTTTCCACACTTCATCAACTGTCCCCATTAAACACGATAGTTCCCTGCTGTCCTGGAGATGGCTGAGCACCTACCCGCCCATGGCCAGTGGTGAATGAATTCCTTTTTTGCTTTGCTTTACCTGCTAAGCTGTTTTCATCCCAGCCTGAGGGTTTTCCCACTTTTACACTTCTGATTCTCCCGCCCATCCCACAGGAGGGGAGTGAGAGGCTGTGTGGGGCTGAGATAAACCACATCACCGTGTAATTTAAGAAGACATGCATAAAAGACTTAAGTTATTAAAGTCAGCTTGCTTATGAAAAGGGAAGTCACCAGCTAGACACAACCCCTGAGGAAGTCCCCCTGGCTGAGGGATGTCCGAGACTGCAGACTTGGCCTGGCTGTTCCTGGGCAGGCAGAGCTCAGCTGAGAGCAGTCTCAGACCGCAGTGGGGGACACTCAGCACCGACTGGACTAAATCTCACATTAGAGACAGGTAATTCTCCAACACCTCCCTTGCACATCTTTTCAGTAAACTGAACCTGACGGACTGAACCGGGTGCATAAAGCAAACTACAAACCTGCTCAAGATGACCAAAGAGTCGAAACATGTTACATCTAGTTGGAAGATCTAGTTAAAACCAGCCCCTATTCATAGCTGCGTGGGAGCTCACATTACTGATCTAACAGCCACCTAATACTATTTGCAGTGCATGGAATCATGATGAGCTTTCAGTTCTAACTTCATTTACACCACCTCAAATTATGCTGGCCTACATATCTGTAATTTGGACTTCGCAATTACCAGCACATTAGAACAGCTAATGCATGCGCTGCAAGTATCCTATGCTGAACTAACAAGTACACCTAATTTTATCGGTACCTTCCTGAGTCACCTAACACTGAACATAAGCCATATCATCATGCAGATTTGTAGTGTATGCTGGAAAGCTCCCTGGCTCTCATTTTTATGCTGCTCCCTCTTCTCACCTGTGTTACTTCCCTTGCTGCTCCACCCGTGAGCGCAGGACAGTGGTGTCTGTGTCTTGGTTTGAAGAGAATTAGTAGGACTTACAAACTCAGAGACACTACATGGAGTTTCCAACCTATGCAGGACAGCATTGCTTTGGAAGTCTCTGCATGAAGCTATCCATATCAATGGATATGACTTTTTTTATAAGATTATAATGAGAAAAAAAAAGTTCCAGAAACTAAAATTAAAACATTCAATTCAAAACCTGCAAATGCCATCTACCAAGCTTTCCTCAGCTTTGAGCGGGAATAAAAAGAATGAACTCTGAAGGTCTAATTTTAGCTCTTTCCTGATTTACCCAGAGAAAAATATGATTCACTGCCTTATGCATTCCTCTTCAGGAAAAGAAACAGGAAAAATGGGTCTTCCCAACACAGTAATAAGAAAAATGGTTAGGTTATACAACTTGCAGATTCACCTACTTACGACCTTGCATAGATGCAACATGTATCCACATGCATTGCTTGCAAACTTCTAATGCACATTCCCAAGAACACTTTCACATGATTCTAACAATTCAAATTTCCCTGCTGACTAGTTTGCTTCTTTGTAAGAATGCTTTTAACCCTGGATTTTTGTCTTCAATATCTCAATCATTCTTCTCTGTAAATCCCACACTGCCATGAAAAGTTTCCATTTACATACTAGAACAGTGGCTTAAGTTGTCCTTAATGAGAAAGGGCAAGCTTGATTAATAAAAAGTCAAGGATACTTTGCAAACAAAACCTCTTTTAAACTGAATCATGGCCTTTTGTACATGCTGTCAATTTACTATTCGGCTTTGATATTTAGAAAGTGACTGCAGTGCTGCAACTCTAAAAATTATGCAAGACTAAGGACTGTATAGGAATATATAGTCTCCCTGCATACCAGCTAAAAAAAAGTCTTTGAGCAGCTATTTCAGATGTAGACCAGCTCAATTTCCCTCTATGACAACAGAAAGCAAGTCAGAAGAGACTACCCCGGTTATCAGAAAAAGTGCCCCATAAACAAACTAAATGGTGGTGCAAGACTGATTTTAAAGCATCATTAATATTGCCACCTTCATTTGTTCATCGAGTCCACTCATCTGCTCAAAATAATTACAGAACAAAGAGCCAGAAAGCTCAACTGGTTCTCATTAAGTGGTTTGCTGCTTCCACCCTGCCAGACAGTGTCTTTCTTTAAATCCCTGTGATACAGCCTGTTATTAATTCAATTCATTCTGTCTTGGTGTTCATTTATTATATACATGACATCTTTAAACAAAAAAATCTTAGATAGCATGCAATTTAAACATTAACTTTATATTTTCCACATAAAGACACTTACTGGAATCTTTCAGCATACAGAGACTTTGTATCAATTTCTGCTGTCACTAAAATGAATGTCTTGAACTAAATATAAAACAGCTTCAACATGAAACAGTCATATTGCTGTAATTAACAAATGAATAAGAACAATGAGAATTTGTACCAGCAACAGAAACTATAAGCCATACACTTAGGGCAGCTTTCCTGTACTACTCAGCCCAGAGAATCCAGAGAAACTGGATTTAGGATTGAAAAGACCCTACAGAACCCTATAACAATACCCTCTACCTCTGCACTTTCTGCACCACAGTTCAAAGAATCTTATAATGGTGGGAAGCCTCCCACGTTGCGCAGGGTGGGGGACTGGAGACCGAGCTGACCACGACAGCCAAAGAGCAGAGGTTTTCACAACTGAGGGCTGCAAGTCAAAAGTCAGACAAGGGGATTTGAACAGCACCTGAACTACAAACACCATTCAGAAAACAGCCTAATTCTACTCTCCTTCAAATTTAAAAATGCTATATAGCACAAAGCCACCTTTCAGAGAAAATGGTCATCATAGATTATTTTCAAAATGTCCTTTCTCATTCTTGGATTTTGGGTGAAAACTTTGTAAGTGCAAAACCACGCCTGTCAAAGGGCCTAACACAAAGGAAAAAAAAGTTTCCAAAGATACAATTTATCTTAGTCCAAAAGATACAAGTAACACTTAGACTGACATTAATCCAAAACCAGCAGCTCATGTCATAAACAGCAACAGGATTCCCAGTTCAGCCAGCAAACATCCTCAGAACACAGAGTAAGGCTACAGATATTACAGTAAATAATTATGTTTATCAAACATAAAATTACTTCAGCTCCAAAATTCATGGTCCAAGTCTAAATAAAAATAGTTGACTGGCAAAACAGATAGTGTGCACACTCCTGGAATCCACACTCTAGAAAAGATGAAAGTATGGAGTAAATAAAAGCAATTTGGGGAGAGGGAGGCACTGGAGGAAAGAGATAGTATGTACACTTAGAGATCTGAGGACTTCTGTCAAACAGACAGGTGACCACCAGCTGGCCTGGTTACATTGTGAAAGCAAATACAGGCGCTTAAGGTGTTCGGAGGCACGGAAAGACAGTTAAGACAAGAATCAATATCTTAAAATTAAAGGCAAAAGAGTTTGGTTAAAAATAAGACTTGCCCTATTTTAACTTGCCAACAGAAATGGTAAAATATTCTATTTTCAAGTTCTAAGAGAAAAATGGGATGATCTAACAAGTAATTAAATTATATGGTCTGGGCCGTAGTAGATGTGAAATGAGATGGCAATCTGTTGATTCAATCTAGCCTTTAAAAAACACAGAAAAAAAAAAGACAAAAACCCTAGACCAAGCCTTCTGGAGAGCAACAAACATCATTCTGATTTTTCAGAACCCTCTATTCTAATATTAAAGAAAAATCCTTTCAATACATACACAGAGAGCTATTAATACGGTATGAATTAGACAAAGTTTACTTTTAAAACAGAAAAATTCTCTGATTCTTTCTTTAACAAATATTAAACCATATATAACTGGAGAAAAAAAAGCACCTCTCTACAATGCAGGAAATAAACATCCAAAGTTTGGCAGACTAAGGTAAGAAATTCATTATACAAGAATTCTTGGAATAAAAACCATGAGTCAAGAAAAGCTGCAGCTGCCAAATCCGTAAGCAAAGAGCCACTTCATCAATAGACAAATGCTTTCAGATTATGACTTGCTTCCTTCCTTCCAGCTCCTCCTCCTTAAACAGAGCTGCATGTATTTCTCATTAGAGAGGACTCCCTTCTCCAGCAAACCTCTTGCTCGGATATACACAAAGAAGAATTCTTCCCTTTTATCCTGAAACACACAAACCCTCTGTCCCACACTCCCTATCCCCTTCCCCTGTTGGCAAGACCACCTGGCAAAGCACAAGCTGAAGTGATGCTTAGACCACTTAATTTGGTACTGGAACTGGGACTTGAACACTTTTTAAAGCAGGTTAAATTATCCACATGTGAAAAATCTTCAGGGTCACTTTCACTTCACTGCAGCACTGCTGTTGAAGCAACTGGAATCAGGCGCTTCAACCACTGTCAGCAGCAGCCATCATCCCACTGGATTTGTAACAGATCTACCACCTATGATTTTCACAGCTGGGACTTCCTCTGAAACCTTCGTTATAAAAGTTACTGTTCCACTTTCCGTGCCAGAAAACCTTGAAGGCAAAGCAAGTTCACTGCCTGCCTTTCTAAAACAAAGGTGCAAATATGAGATACAAACACACAGGTATGGATCTCAAGGGCAAGTGAAATGCGTGTGGATGGAGTGCCATCCTTCCTCTGGGAAAGCTGAAGGACTTGCTTTAGAGGAAGTAGAGAAAAGACAAAGAAAATAACCAGTCGTAAAAGGCTCTGATTTTTTTTCCTGTTTGTCATCTAGGGAACCCACACTTGCCTGTAACAAGCCCTTATCCCAATCCAAGGAGAACATACTCCTTTGAACATTCAACTGACAATACAATTCCTCCTACTGTAGACTTCAAAAAGGTAAGAAAGACAAAAAAGAGTTAATCTTAACCTGTTGACTGTTAAAGGTCCTGTTGTTTTCCCATTTTCTTTTGCTTTCCAAAATTCAAGAATAGTAATGTTTCAAAAATCGTAACACAAAGAAACTCACCGTGAAATGAAATAAAAAACAAGAGGTCATTTTGCTAACTGGATATTCAGTGTAAACTATGCCTGATATAAATAATCTCTTGATCATTCATTCCTTTGATAGGTAAATTCTTCCAAGCCCTTTATGGCAAACGAAAATCTAGGAGTTAATAGATACCCATTCATCATTTAAGTTGCAGCATTCATCTAGTCGATAACAAAACATTGCCACACACACTCTGGAATCGTTTCAAATGCTGCAACAATGAATTTAAAGCACCACAGAAAAACAGCTGAGGCCATCTGCATTCTGTGATTGTAAGGTCAGGAAACCAAAAGTGGTTTTTTTTATTGTTCTGGTACTGTTTCAGGGAAGGTGGGAAGAGGTGGGACAAGGAAGTGGCAGGACAGGGTAGTGGCAGAAGAAACCAACAAGAATCTAAAACAGCTTTAAGAAAAATAAACAAGAAAAAGTCCTCATCTTGCATCTTTAAAAGCATCCTAAACATTTTTCTTTCCTGCAGTTTTCCTTTTTGTACTCCTTTTTACGCAATATAGAAAGGCAGATGGACAATATAAAATACAATGTATTTTAATCAAGACCGTCTGGCAGAAATTTTCAATGAAATGATCTTACAACCAGAATTGTTTTACTAAACCACTTTTCTGCTCTAGCCCAAGCAAAAAGACTTAGAGAAAGATATTTAGGTCTGTTTCCAACTAAACAACAGAAGCAGGCCTCACAATTTCAATGACAGGCGTGTTCTCAGCCATAGGGGTCAGGGGGGACACGCTATTTCCATTACACAATAGATCTGGAATATGTGCAACAGAAAACGCTAAGAAAGGAAAAGGGTGGCTTACCTTCAGAATAGAACACAATTCTTTTACATGTACTAGAAATATACAAGAGAAGTGGAAACAAGCATATTTTAAGCGTATTTAATATAGAAACCAGCTGTTCTCCTCATGCCCCCCTAAGACTGGCAGGTCCAGCGGGACTGCTTCAGAAAAGCCTGAGCACAGACCATTCCAAACAACTCTTCCCAACACCCATGGTCTCTTTTCAGTGACACATCGCACCCAGTTAAACGTCCCTACTTTTTGTGCTCCCACAGGCTTCCGGCTCTGAGGACTGATGGAAACACATCTGTGTAAAAGCACAAGGATCAAATCTTTCTGAAGCACTTGTCCAGTCCTTCAACCAGGTATTTCCATTCCTTTAGGATACCACTGAGGTTTTCAATTGAAAAGGAAAAACGTATTTTAAAGAACACGTGAAGTCTTTCCGCAGGTTTCAATAACATACAGAGGTCACAAAAATACAGAAAGATCAGCTATATTATCATTTCAGTATACCAGTCCTGGCCAGTATGCTTCACTTTACTACCTAACCTTTGAAAAGAGTGTTTTGCAGTAACCTGCCTTAATAAGGACTGCTCCTTTTCCAAATAAAACAAAAAACGTCCTGTAAGAAAGTCAAGTTGCTTGATAGGAGTGATTTCTAGTCACAGAAAATTAATCAGATCTGCTGACAGTTTGGTCAACGGATATGCAAACTCCAAAGTTTATCTCTGCTCTGGTGATATCCTTCCTTACCTCACCACTCATGCCTCCTAAGCTCTCTTCTTTTTATATGTAAGCCTATCAAGCTGTCAAGCTCACCTTTCCTCTCCACAAGGCAAGATTCATGTTTGGTTAAAAAAAACCCTCATGTTTTCAACGTGAAAATCCGATTAGAACATGAAGAACCAAAGGTCAGTACTTTTATCCAGTCCTGAAAACACAAAGTCTCAGGCCCAAGTCAACCACTTACAACCGTATATCACCAATGTGATCAAGGTCAGAAACAAAGACCTCAGTAAGGACAGGAAAGAGAGACCACAACAACTTACAGTTGGATCGGTCTGCACTGCCATAAAATCTCAGCCAGATGAATTCTGAGAAACAACCAAGATACTGATAAACAGAAATTTTACCAGTCTTCAGCAAAACTTCTGAAGGAGTCACTTCACATTTCAATTTTAAAAGCAGTTTACTTGACATTTCCCAGAACTCACACATAAAAGAGACAGAAAGGGACATGACAGCCTTATGCTGGCACCAACCTTGTTGACTTAAGGGACTTATTCCTCCCCATTGCAACTCTAATGGCAGCTCAGTGGGACATTGCTGGGCTTGGGGGCCAAAATGAGTAAACAACAGCTGGCAAGGGAGTTTGCTGAAAGTAGCAAGTTAAGGAAGAATATCAAGTAATATATGCAAACAGTAGAAAAGCTCCTAAAAGATGATGCTTGTACTGCAAAAAAAACTTACAAACTCTCTGAAGCCATGTGAAAGAGTATCTGTTTCTGTAAAACCAACCTTTTTTCCTCACTCAGACACTGAAATGTTGCTTTCTCTGAAAAGGCTGCTTTTGCCTGCCATGTTATCTGTCTCCAGATCGCTTACCCATGAAATGAGATAAAGTTCCTTTCTCAAAATGCTTCAGTATCCATATGTAAATGACTCAATACAGATGTACACATTGTACCTGACTGTGGCTGATCATACAACCATAAAAACCGCCCCCGCAAAAACCTAAATAAAAAAGTCAATATTCTACAATTCTACAGAAAGTTTGAAACCAATGGTCTCTTGTCCATCAAACCATAAGCAAAGCAGGATTTTCCTGGAAAGACTAAGAAACATGCCTTGAGCAGAAGCACTCCAAGTAAATTCTACATCATACATCAGTTTGTGCTGGAATGCTCGATAATTTCTCTGTGCAATAATGTTTTAAGCCTCACAGGGATAACATTCCAGTTTGCTGCAAGCTTGACTACAAACCACAAATCTGAAATGGTTGTCAAGAAATTGAGAAAGTAATTACTGCACAGCGTGCATCAGTAAGTAATTGCTTCTGACACTGTCACTTCATATGCATCATTTCTGCCACATGAGCCCTGCAGGTTAGTGGGAATTCAAAAGATAAGTATGAGAAGTCATTACCATGAATGCTCAAGTAGGACTTCCCTAAGTTAAAAGGCAGATAAAAAACAGTTGTGGTGTTTTGTAACCTCAGAATCAATAATCTGAAGAATTGGGAAAAAAGTTATTATTTGCAAATGGCAGTATTTCCCATACAATCCACTCAAGAGCTCTTTGTGTAGCCTCTCTCTTGCAAAATAAACTACAAAAATTCCCAAAAACAACAGGAAAAAAACCCAAACAACAAAAAACCCCTAATGAACAAAAAGCCAAATCAACCCATCTTTGGATGCCCTGCCTTAGTAAGTTGAAATTCCTATGGCTTTTTTAAAAGGCTTAAAAAAGCAGAGTTGTAAACTTCAGTTCTTTAGACACTGTTTTAGCACCTTGAATTTTTTCTCAAATCAACAACTTGTAATCTTTCTCCTCCCCCACAGGTTGCCAAAGAGCCTTCCAAGTAAACCAAATTTATAACTGAATACGGAAGGGTGGAAGACTGAAGAGTTTTGTGGGTTTTGAGGGGATTATTCTGTAAAGCACATAGCTCAATTTGACCTAAAATACGAATATGATAATGACAAAACTGGCATTACAGAAACATCACCAATAAACTGTGGCTTCAAATGTAGTTCAGCAAAGTACAGCTGCTTCCCCCTTACATCAGCTCTGCCATTCTTTATTCTACATATCAGCTACCCTAGCACGTCTGCCTCAGTTCCCAAAGAGACAAAAGACCTTTTTGGCACTCAAACATGGCAAACAGCTCCAGCTTCTTGGGAAAAGATAGAGGGGGTAGGGAAGAGTGGAATAAGCTATTATTCGGATTAAAACGTTTCACATGTGCCCGTGTAAATCCAGCCAAAAGTTGTTGCTATCTGCTGCCTGTCCACAGTGACCTGTGTGAAACAATGTGTGGTGTGAGCCTTGGTGGCACTGGAGGGGCCTCCCACAGAGTGAACACCTTGGTCAGCAATCCCAGAGAAGCACAGGAACCGAAAAACCTCCCTTTCAGTCCCAGAATAAATCCCCAAGGGAAGAGGCACACCGTTGGGAACTGTGGGAAGCTCACATGGATACCATCCACATGGACAAAGAGAGGAAGGGGGAGGGGGGGAAACCACCAAAAACAAAACCCCACAATCGCAGAACAATTCAGCCTTTGGTAAAATCCAGCAATGGCTCCCACCAATGCAATTCACTTCGGCAGCAAGTGTTGGTACTACCACCATAGCGAAGATAAAGAAATTTACTCACACGCTATTTACCCAAGGAAAAAACAATATTGCAGAAGGGCTCCACTGCAAGAATCACAGCTGGCTCCAACCCCAAATGTCTTAATTCCAAGATTAAAATGCCCAAAAGAAGAAAATACGGAACAGGTCAAATATCAGTCATAAAATTATATCTGCTAATTTAAATTAAGTTTGCTTTTCTTCTTCCTCCTCCTTCCCTTTAGCTACCCCTTACAAATACCTTTGCAGCAAAACAAAAGCCTGCGAGTATTTAAGTGTGTTGAACTTGGAAACTAACACAGGTGCTGATAACAACATTATTTCATGGACTTCTACAATAGAACTACTACACTAATTCCAAAACACTAAGCAATTCATTGGCTCATTGTGGCCAATGCCTACAATCATTTCATCACGCCCATATTTTTTTTAAGTTTATATTGATACAGAATTCCATTAAAATAAACTCTAGCAATGCATGAAGATAACCTGTCATTTTAAATCTGAGGCCAACAAAATAGAAGAATAATGACACTTCAATTACAGACAGAGGAATGTTTTCCTGGTGAGGAAGAACACGTTCTCTAATATGAGATCATCAGAATAATTTTGAGTGGAGCTAGGTGATGCTATACACCAGGTATCATCTTCTTTTCACACACCAGCAGCAATCAAGTGGCTCCTGTGCCAGCACAGAGATGCTTTACTCATAATCAGTCATGTTGTGCTACATAAACTACATGCACAGAGATCTTGCCTCAACACCATTAAAAACAAAATACAAATAAAGAGGGTATGATAGAGGAAGAACAATTAAAATGGCATCATATCATCATATAAGAGAGTGAAAGCAGATCTAATATGAACTCTGAAAAGGCTCATGAAGGGTCTCTACAGGAAAGATACTTCCTGGACAAACGGACTTCACCTAACACTATTTTCATTCTCCTCTAAGGATGGAAGCTCATGATTAGATGGACAACTCAAAGCACCATGATAAGGACTTAAGCAAAGGAACACAAGTCCACCTACTGAATAAATTAATTTTTGGATCAAACCTTAAAAAAACCAGTTCAAACTAGGAAGAAAGGCAGGGAAAAAAGTACAGGTGACAGACTAGTCACTGGTTTTACTCTTCTTTTTTTAAAAACAATCCTATTATTAAATCATCAACCTTTTCTTCACAGATCATAGGCCTTTTTTTCTTTACACTATTTGTTCTTTGTAACATTGTTATTTCTGAAATAAATATTATCATCTTTATGATATGGTGTTCAAGACTACTAAGGTACGTTCAACAGAAGATTTTAATGAGAATATGGGGTCCAGATATTCGGATCTGAGCTCTGTATTTTGTAAAAGAACTCCAAGACTACAATTCAACATAAATGTAAGGCAATGGCAAGTTGATGTTTTGCTTTGCCACTCCACAATAAGCAAACTTGTTGACAAGTGATTGCTAAAAACTTAACACATCACAGAGGAGGAAAAGAAAACAAAATCCTTTTGTTCCATGTTCTTTTCCACTAAAACTCCAACAGTTCCATATAGTGCAAGGTTTCCCACCATCATTCAGATTACATCTAAT
The DNA here is from genome assembly GCA_014706295.1 of Lycocorax pyrrhopterus obiensis. NCBI lineage: Eukaryota > Metazoa > Chordata > Aves > Passeriformes > Paradisaeidae > Lycocorax > Lycocorax pyrrhopterus. The sequence goes on along the minus strand of JACSVZ010000007.1, from coordinate 9,149,816 downwards.
TAACTCAACAAATTAAAGACTCTAGCTGAAAGATGAGGCTCATCTTCACTCTCATTACCTTTCCAGGACACAGTCATACAATCTAAATTAAGAAATCCTATCATAATGTCGCAGAATTACAATATGTTATATTACATACAGTAGATCTTTGATGATGTATTTCATCATTTCTAAGTGGTCAGCATGATGACCAAGAGCCAGCAATGTGCCCTTGCTCCAAAGAAGGCCAGTGGTGTCCTGGGGTGCTTTAGTTAAAAGCATTGTGAGCAGATTGAGGGAGGTGATCCCGCCCTGGAGGGGCCACAGCTGGATTGCTGTGCCCAGTTCCGTGCTCCTTAGCACAAGGCAGACATGGACATGGTGGAGAGAGTCCAGCAAGGGGCCACAAACATGAATAAGGGACAGGAGGAAAGGCTGAGAGAGCTGGGACTGTTCAGCCTGCAGAACAGAAAGCTCAGGGGAGAATCTTATCAATGTATATAAATATCTAAAGAGAGATTAAAGATGATGGAAACAGGCTGTATCCCGTGCCAGGACCAGAGGCAACGGGCACAAACAAAACGCAAGAGGTTCCACAGGAACATCAGGACACACCTTTGCACCGTGAGGGTAACTGAGCACTGGCACAGCTTGCCCAGGGACGTTGTGATGTCTCCATTTTCAGTGATACTCAAAATCACCTGGACATTGTCCCGGGCAACTGGCCCTAGAGAGCCCTTGTTTCAGCAGCGGGGTTGGACCCAACAACTGCCAAAGGTCCCTTCCATCCTCAACCCTTCTGTGGTTTGCTCTGTGAAGGAAATTTACCTGAAACAGACCTCGGCAGCGTAATGAAAAATTTCTGTCTTCACTTCTGGCATATCAACACCATCTGGAAACGTGAAAACACACCGCAGTTCCTCTCTCATCCAGCTTAGCAGCTGACACTGGAGCTTAAGCTTCATCCAGTGTTGTGGTTTTTGTTTTGTTTTACTACCACCTATCAAATACTTTCCATCTCCTTTAACAGGTCAGCCGGTGGGAACACAATTATCAAAATGAGAAAGGATGCCCAGAATTGAATTTAGGGATAAAAAAACCCTAGCAATAGAGACTGCTTAACCCATGCTAACTACAAGTCCTAAATACAGGATTTCTCACTGCATTAAAAGAAAACAAACACATATACATATTCTGTGCATCTTCCATCAGCCAGCCAACTTTTTCAGGAAAAAGCATTACAGCTGTGCTATTCAGTAAGCTTCCAACATACAAAGGGAAAACGCCATCAGAGGTGTCTCTTCGAACAAAGTAACTAGACCGAGCATCAATTCCTGAGCTCATGCCTCATTTCCAAGTCCGCAGAAAACGCTGTACCACCGATAAGAAGGTTGAACACCTGAAATGCACGGCTCCGCGAGCCTGCCGAGAACAAAGTGTGCCGGCAGCATCCCCGGAGGCCGTGGCAGCGGCGGCCGGCTCCCTGCGGCGGAGAGGGGTAGCGATGACATCATGCCAGGCTGGGCTCCGGCAGCCCTGACGCAGGAAAGCCCTGGAGGGGCCCGCCGTGCCCGGCTTCAGCGGCAGCGCTGCGGGAGCGTCCCGGCTCCGCACCCTGCGCCCAGCGGCTCGAGGGCCAGCGCCTCGCTCCCAACAATGGGCACTTGTGCAGCCAATTGTTTCAACAGTACGAGGATTCAGAAGCTATTTTGCAGCGCAGAAATCAGAGGGAGGGGGGGAAAAAAACAGCGCACAATGACTCTTTCATTCAAACAAGAAAGGCTTCCAGGAAGTACAAAGTGTTTCCAAGCTTTATCCAAAAGCCACTGAAATCAACAGAGGCCCTCTCCATTTTTATCAGTGGACACTGGAGGAGGCTATAACCTAAGACACAGTTTGAAAGCATTATCAGTCACACTATCATGCATTATTAATAACACAACAAACTCAAGAAAACGTACCCGAATTCCACCTAGCCCTTATATTGTGACATTATCAGAAATTTCCCCCCACCTTCTTCTAAAACCTTTTCTCAAATCACATAAAAATCTGCCTCCCCCATAAATACTACAACCTCTTCTCCCCCCAACCCCACACCTTGTCACAAGTAACACCATTACAGAACCATGGTGGAACAGCAGAGACCAGGATATATCACACACTACAGTTTTACATACTATAGATGCAGTCCTTGACCGGGAAAGCAAATACAGAAAGAACATCACGCTCCAGCTTTCAGACTCACACACTCTGACAGAACATTTTTAAAAAGGCACTGATACCTTCCAGTTTACTATTAGATAGCTAGCCCAAAGTAATGCACTGCTGGTTTTAAATTGAATGATCATGTGAGGAGAATTATTCATGTGCCTATCAAGAACAGACAGCATTACTGAGTGTACCTCATACTACATTAAGCAAGTAGATATATAGTAAATGAAGAGCAAAACTAACATCTTGTTAATTGTTTTTGATCTATAAACTTTGTCATTTAATTAAAAAAACCCCTCACATATCTCTCAATGAAATTGCATTGCATTTCGTTCTCTTAAGATTACTTAAATCAAATTGATACTGTAATTTGCAGTGCCATTACAGAGCAGACTGATATGCTGTACTCACTCCTCAAATCTCAAACTATAGCCTATAGTGACTTTAACGTTAGACAAACATGAATTCTCTCAGGGTAAAGTACTGCTCAACATGAGGGACAGATGAGAAATTTTGTTTGAAGTCATTAAATGAAAAAAAGAGTACCCATAAGAGCCAAACTTTAGAAGAGCTCAATGCAAGAGTCAGTTCTAATAACACCAATTCCACTCTACAAGGAACAAGCGTTTATTTAGGTGAGGGACAGCTTAAATGCAATGATGTAAAAAAAACCCACGACACCTTATAAAAGCAAGCTAATAAAAAAAAACGAAGTTGGGGAGAGAGAATGTCTTATTGGTTAAGTTCAGAGCTCAAATACACAAAATTAGTACTGATGTTGGGTCAGGTTTTCACCACCACATTCCTTCATCTTTCTGAACAGTTAGAGATGCCAAGCAACCTCTGATTTAACTGGGGCCAATACAGTGAGACTAAAGCTGAAGCCAGGTGCTGCTAAAACACAGAACTGATTTTTAACCTTAAAAACACTGGTTTGACACAGTGGTGTAGTCTAGATTGATATGGTTTAGCTGCGTATTTGGTGTGAACATTCTCACCTAACAGCAGAGTAATCACTTCCTAATTCGATTTCTTTTCGGATACTGCTGCAAAAAAATTCTTATCCTGTGCTCCAAAAAAAAGGTAACACCGAACACGCAAATGGTCTTCGCTTTCTCTCCCAAATCCGATTCCTTAAGATTGGCTGTGTGTCTCAAATGCCTGGCTAAAGTTGACACACGCAACGCGGCTCCGAAGAGAGCGCAGGACACCGCCGCTGAGGCTGAGCCGCTCTAAAGCGATGCCACCGCACACCCCGCGCTCTGCCCAGCCCGTCTCACGGCGCTACTTTGCCGCGGTTTTGGGGAGTTCGGCCACTTTAACCGACCCCGCTCCGTGCCCAGCCGGGCACTCCCGCATGCCCGGGGAGCCGCAGCGCCCGGGGCTCCCGGCGGGGCACAGGCTCCCCCCGCAGCGCTCGGGGCGGCGGAGCGGGGAGGCGGCGGAGAGGGGAGGCAGCGGCGCGGGGAGGCAGCGCGGCCGGACCCCGCCGCCCCCGCGCCGAGCGCCGCCGGCCACTCACCGGAGAGCTCGTCCGGCTCCAGCCCGGTCTCGGTGTCCAGCCCGCAGATGACGAAGTAGTCGGCGAAGCGGCCGGGTGCCGAGGAGCCGCCGCCGCCGCCGCTCATGCTGCAGGGCGAGGGGCGCGCGGGGCTCAGCGGGAGCGGGGCCGGGCGGCGCCGGGAGCGGGGCCGGGATCTCCGGCTGCGCCCGCCGCCTCCATGGCGGCGCGGGGCGGGCGGCGCCGCGCGGCATTCTGGGAACGGCCCCCGCCGCTCCCGGGGGGGGGCGGCCCGGCCGCGCGCCGCAACGCCGCGCCTGCGCCCTGCGCGCGGGGGTGACGTCATGCTGCTGCTGGCGCTGCTGCTCGCGCCGGGGCTGCCTGAGGGGGCGGCGTGGCGGGCGGTCACGGCCGTGGTGTGAGGGAGCCGCGGGAAGGGCTCTGCCCCCGCCGCAGGCGCGGAATCACAGGATGGGGCAGGCTGGAAGGGACCACAGCGCGACATCCCTGCTCAAGCAGGGTTATTGCAAAGCACGTGGCACAGGATTCTGTTCTGACCGTTCTTGAATATCTCCAGTGAGGGAGACCCCACAGCCTCTCTGGGCAGCCTGTGCAGTGCTTGGTCACTGCGCAGTAAAGAGATTCTTCCTCACATTCAGGTGGAACTACCTGTTTCTTCCTGTTGCCTCTTGTCCTTTTGTTTGGTACCACCGAGCAGAGCCTGGTCCATCCTCTGTCACCTCCGCTTTAGGTATTTACGGACACTGATGAGGTCCCCTCCCAGTCCTCTCTTCTCGAGGCTGAACAGAAGCACTGAATCAATTAGATTGAAAAAGACCTCTTAGATCTAAGTCCAACCTGTTGTGTCCAGGCCCAGTTCCCTCCTCTGCTCACAGGAGAGATGCTCCAGTCCCTTGATCAATTTCGTAGCCTCCACTGTGCCCACTGCAGGTGCTCCATGTCTCTCTTGCACTGAGGAGCCCAGAACTGAACGCAGTCAGAGGCCAGGAAGGTGCTGCCAGGGCTGCTCACTCAGGCACAGGTCAGCCTGATGCTGCTCTGAAAGCACCTCTGGGCTTGCGTCCCCCTGTCACCTTCATCTTCCCATCCCCGCAGCCCCGATGGCTGTTGTGACTCCGCAGCTTTGTGAAGCAGCTGTGTTTGCAGGGAAATGCTTTAGGGATTGTTTGGCTTTAAGGTTGTTTTCTTTTTCCTATTTGGATTAACATCACACACATCTCTGTTAAGGGCTTGCACAGAGTGAAATCTACTCTCCCCTCTGGCTCAGCATGGAGAGGAGAACAACCCCTGGGAAGGATGACCCAAGCTGAGCTGCTAAGGGACAAGTGACAGGAACCCATGCCCTGCCTTGAGAATGCTTTTTCCTCTGGCTATAGAGGCACCTGGGATGGCCTTGCTAGCCTAAAATTAGGTCTGTAAGCAGTTCCCCTTCCTCTCCTCTCTCCGTTCTCTATTTGTGGCATTTACATCAGAATCCTTCCCTATCTTGTAGGGCTTATAAGAGGAGAGATTAAAACTTTGCAGTCTTTGATGATTATTATCCAGGACTAACCAAGTAGTTAAGGTTGCATCCATAATGCTGAATTGATCAGACACCGATCTAACTTAACACACTCCCAAGCATAGGAAGCCTCACCTATTTGACTTTCCATTGCCGAGACAGACTGAGTTCTCTGCAGGGACTAGAAACGGCAGCACATATAAGAAGACTTCACTGCCAATAGTTTACAGCCTTTTGCACTACAACAACTAAACTCTTAGGCCACTCTGCCCAGTGAGTTGTGGACAGCTGGGCATCCTTCTGGGAACCAGGAAAAACTGTTAGGATAGCACTGGTGCTATCAGTGGTCACTTGATTAGGACTATATGGGCCAGAGAATGGGTTATCAGTGAAGGAAAGTGTTGCTTAGATTTGACTGAGAGGTCAGTTTTTAAGCACCATTTAACTTGAGCGAAAGATTTCAATAAAGGTGGCAGGGCAGGAGCAATATTAGAGTGAAAGGCTTGAGTTTACTCTACAAAAAGCACAGTTAGATTGTGTTGAGCCTGCCTGGTGGTGTGTGGAAGACACAACAGAGAACAGAAATAGCTAAATCTGGTTGCTCTTACTCTGCTGTGTTCTCTAGCCATTTTTTGCACATTTGTATTCTCAATCTGCTTTCAGTGTAGCAAAGGACAATGTATTCAGCATGTGGTGAACTTCTGTTGAGTATGCCTGAACTGTAGTTTAACCCTTATGACAAAAGCCATAGCCTGAGGGTCTCATTAGGACTTGCAAGAAAGTCTAGGGAAACAGCACAGATATTGGCAGGGGCTTTTTGTCAAACAAAGAGTGAAATGGGGAAATAAAAAATTGTTCTTGCACCTTAACTGTTCCAGAAATAACCATCTATTTAGTAAATATTCAGTAAATAAATTTAGTTAGGCCAGTAAGTAAACAGAGGTTTACCAGAGATACTGTTGAGCAGCAATATTTAAATGCACACATGCCTTGCTATGCAACAGGGTAAGGGACAAGAAATATTTTTTTTTTAAAGGAGAATCTCAGAAGAAACTCAGATTCACTTTGAATTGCTACAAGAAAGGAACGAGATGGGTGGAACTGCGTGAACCAGAACCAACAAAATGTTAACCCAAACTTTTGCTGTGGAAGGCTCTTTCCTACTTTGTCAGATAAATTCTCTGCATTCCAAGCCAACTTACAGCATAGTCCCGCTAATCTCTGCATCCAGCAGTGCACCTGAACAGCTACAGCCTTCTCCTCCCATTTTGTCAGTCACTGTCTATTTTCCATTGTATCTTTTTCCTCCCCAGTTATTTCATTTCTGAAATACTCTTGCCTAGTGACCACAAAGAGTATCTGTGACATCTAATTCAAAGGCCAATAGCTTTAATCTGTCAGTCTTCTTGACCAATGTTCCCGTCACAGGAAACACCCGAAATATGGCAATTCTGTCAGGAAACTTTGCAAACAGCTTAGATGTCCTTGAGTAAGACAATGTCACACTAGATTCCATCATGAATTCTTGAAAGTGTTCTTTATGATGTTGAGAAAATCTGTGGAATTGTGAATTCTGTTGAACCTAGGATACTTTAGCCAGATAATCATAAAGACATATTAGTAAGTAGGAAGAGATTTAAAAGATTCATTGTCTTTGGCAAGATTATCAATGTTGATTCAGCTGCTGTTTTCTAAGGCAAAGACTTGCATTTTCAAGTTCAAACCTTAAGTCAAAGAGAATGAAGTTTTTAAAATAGCAAAGAATAGAACTTGATGCGAAGCTATCTTGAGTATTCCTCATACTACTTAATTCAGATTTACTTTGCCAGCAATCCCAGTCATGGTTATTGGAGGAGTTTATTTACTGAGCAGTAAGAAACCATAACAGCAAATTACAGTTCCATTCAACTTTGCTCAGAGAATTGAAGAAGACTGAAATAGGGTATCTCCTTTTTTTCTGGGCAGCTGTTTCCCAAGATGAGTTAAGCTTCAAAAGGTAACAGAGCTCAAAGCACAAACAACTTGCTCCAGTTGTCAGGGTGCTGATTGGACTCTGATTAAGATATTTACCCCAGATTCTTTAAGAAAACAAAAATCCAATCAGTGACTCTTACCATTAAAGCAATCCTCTCCAGCCTGCAAAACCAGACACTTGCATCTGGCTGCTTATTGACCATGCATTTGGTGTGACACCTACACAACAGGCTTGTGGAATAGAGCCTGCACACCGGATCACCTAACACACAGATCCTCACACATCAGGGCACAGGTCAGAGCAGAACTGTCACTTCAGAGTGTGGAACATTTCCTACACTCCCATGCTGCATTGTCCCTCTTCTCCCCAGCTCCAGAAGCCCACACTATGGTCTGATGCTCAATTTACCAACGACTATGACCCCTGGTCCCTTTCCGTTGTGCTGCTCTCCAGCATCTCATTCTCCAGTCTGTCCATACATCCAGGGTTGCTCCGTACCCAGGTGCAGAATCCAGCACTTGTCTTTATTAAACTTCGTATGGTTGGTTATTACCCAGCCCTTGTCATGGTCTCTCTGCAGGGCCTCTGCCCTCGAGGGAATCAACAGCTGCTCCCAATTTAGTATAGCCAGCAAACTTACTTGGTATTCCTTCCAGTCCTGTGTCCAGGTCATTAATGAAGATGTTGAAGAGAACTGGGCCGAGGATGGAACCCTACAGAACCCCATTAGTGACAGGACCCACTAGTGATGTCTCTCTATTCACTACAACCCTTTGTGCCTGACCCATGAGCCAGTTACTCACCCGTCACATGATGTGTTTACCCCGCTGAGTGCTGGACATTTTGTCCAGAGGGATACTTTTATTGGGCACTGAAGTGAGACTGACAGGCCTGTAGTTTGCATGGTCATCCTTCTTGCCCTTCTTGAAAACCAGGACAATGTTTGCCATCTTCCAGTAGACTGGGACCTCTCCAGATTCCCAAGATTCAGACATCATTGAGAGAGGTCTCTTGATGACACCAGCCAGCTCTTTGCTGTTGGATGAATCCCATCAGGCCCCATAGACTTAGAGGGATCCAGCTGGAGAAGCAGATCCTGCACAAGTTCAGGGTAGACTGGAAGTTTATCATTCTCACAGTCATGAGAAATCAGTTTAACACAGAACAAAGAGTCAAACATAGAATGATTTAGTGATCTGCTCAGAATACTTCTTCCTGACATGAAATTCTTCCAAGTACAGTAAACATTGCAAATTCCAGGTTTTAGATACAACTCTTCAGGGCTAGGTTGTAAAAGAAAAATCAGGAGTTATGAATGTAACATTAGATCCCAGTTCTGAGGCAGAATTTTAAAAGCTATTTCCCACTGCAGCATTCCCAGCCCTCTTGAGGGCCTCCTGAGGACCTACGAACCTTTTAAGGCTATGAGGAGACTTTTGAAGCTCCACAGCTGCACAGGAGCAGAATTCTGTGTTTGGAAGACTATCTGCAGAAAGGAGCTTTTATGAGGCTTCTCACATATACACCAGTCACTGATTGAGCTCTCATAATCCAGACCCAGATTCTTCTTGTGTACTGTAAAACAAGGAAATGGGAATTATCACACTAGGTGGAGCATTTTTAAGAACTGGAAGGGGAGTTATGGTATGTTAGTAAATATATTATGCCATTATTTATATTAATTGCCAGTTCTAAAAGGCTGTAACTTCTTTCAGTTTGGGTGACCTGGAGCTATAAAGCCACCAGCTGAGACTTATAAACGTTTGTCATCGCAAGACATCAATTGGTCATAAAAATAGTTGGAGTATTCACTTCTCTTTGATGGAAATTTGAAAAATGTGCTCTGGATCCCACTTTCCCATCAAAACCCTTTTTCATTTCCCTCTTAGTACTGCCATACTAAACTATAGGGTTCCCAAACCCCACAGTATCACAGAAGGAAACTACACATGATGAAAATTCTCAGGAACACACAAAAATCTTCAGCTGCCTAAAAAAACCCCATGTTTTGACTTTGCATAACAGCATTGTGCACTAACAAAAGCTTCTCATTTTTAACTTTTACTTCTTCTGTCTCACTCTTTCAGCAAGTTTTCTATACAAGGCAAAAAAAGCATTTCATAAACTGGCCTTGACAGAATATTAAGGGAAGGTGAATGAAGCTGAAATAACTTTGGCACAGGGGCCTTCATAAGAGATTAATAGGGAAAAAAAAAAAGGTACTTTATGCAAATAGTTGGATTTGAAGAGACAGAAGTTAGACCCAGTTGCCTTCCATTGCAAACCAGAAAAATTTTCAAAATTACTGCTGTATGTGAGAAAATAATTTCAGAGAGAAAAGGAAGTCAAGTTTGCCTACTTATTCTGAAATAAAGGTAGAAACAGAATTAATCTCATCTACAGATGTAATCAGCTCGGTTCAATTTTTAATCAATGACTAAAAATACCACTTAGGAAGAACTCACCCTTTTTAAACAAGTTAATAAAAATAGGCTTAATGGGAAACTCAGCATGCTTCATTATACTCAAAAAATACAGTGTTTCGTATTTTATATAACAGCTTTATTATCAAATGGCAAGAGACACTTAGTAATGATGTCATGCAGGTATCACCAAAAAAAATTCCAAAAGATAAACAGGTCACCTAACAGCTCAAAATCTCTTGCAATTAAAAAACAAAGCTACATCTTTCTGATGTCCTGGTTTGTTTCATGGTAGCCACTATTTTTCTGTCGAAATGTTATGGCTCTCTCTTGGATCACTTGCTGGATTCCCTAAAGGGAGGAGTAGGCTAGTACAGTACTCCACAACACAGTGCTTTTTTTGCTTTCCACAAGGCCTGTCTTACTCTTCACAACCCTCAGAAGTCCTCATGGGATAGGAAAGCACCTCAGGCTGCTGGCAGCTGAAGATAAACACAGAAGGGATGGGTTTAAAAAAATGCTAAGGTTTTGAAAAAGTAAAGAACCCTATTTTGAACCTTTTTAAGGTCTTAAGGCTTTTAGTTACTATGATGGGAAGCCAGTCTTGTGGCTGAAACACAACAGGTTTTCAGTAACAAAGTCTGATCCCAATCTCCATAGTGAAACAGAACTCAGTGAAAATGTCAAGTGATAGCACAAGTCACATTGTCTAGGAGAGTTCAGTTCCTTCTTTAGCGACAAGGTTCTACCAAAACATTGGCTTTACATAGCATGGGAGGGATTTTAAAACCGCTTCTGTTACTGACCAAGAATTGAGACAAATTTTGAGAAAAGCCACTGGAAAATAAGTAGTAGGTAGTTTATTCTGAGAGTTCATCTGCATGAAAAGTTAACTCTGCAGAAAAGTAGGCTGTAAATCTACAGCAGCTTCACACTCAGTAGTCCGGGGGACCCTTGCTCACATGGCTCAATTCACATCCAAATTTACTATGGAATAAATCCTCTGGGTAGAGGAGCGCTGGAGATTAGAGTGGCAGAAATAAAAGTAATCACTGTTCAGTGTTAAATGCCAAAGTACACTTTTAGAGTAAATTCTAAATAATAAAAGAATTGCTGAAGCTGAATGATCTTACAATAAACTTGCAAACAGAACTGATATAAATTCCTTTATATACTTACGTAAAAAAATCATTTACTGTGCAGCCTGGATTTAAATAAAAGACAAATGGTGTATCAATATTTACTATATATTTACAAGTAATACTGTGATGAAACGAAGCAGTCAATTAACATTATGTTATGAAAATGAATAAACCCTTTAAAGGTACCAGTACCTTTTACATTATCACATTCATGAACATCTCCAAGATCTATGATATGATCATGAGTTAACATGAGGACACGGACAAATAAACCCTGGAACTGGAGCACATGCTGCTGTGTCAACTCCCTTTTCAGCAAGATACTGCAGGGGCATCAGCTTAAACCACATGAGCAGCACTGGTTTCAGTAGGATAAAACATGAATGTGCTCCCCAGTTCCTGACCAGGGCCTTGTTTTATGGGGTTCCACTGACAAGACAACAAACTAGCACAGCTGGAAGCACAAGGGGAGGTATCTTGTACCTTACTGAGAGAATACGTAGAGTCCTACTGAAGGTGAGTCATGGCTGGCTGCCCATTGCCAGTCACTGACTTGGCAGACAATGGAACCCCTCATTTTTATGTACACCGACACAAGAGCCTGCTGTTCCATGGTGCTCTGAACATTATTTGGGATCAGCTGTTTGATAGGAACTGCACCAGTTTGTGTACCTGACATTTCTTTTAGCTAATCAAGCTGCAATGAGAAATTTTATACTCTTTACATATTGCTTGAGAAATGGTAATATTACACTGCTTAAGCATTTTTAAATCACTTGAGAACTACAAGTTTTATATAACCATATGATCACTTTCTTAAGTTGGCAGGATAAATCTATGTGAGTGAAATAATGGCAAAATAACCAACATTAAAAAAATGAAAATTAGAGCTTAAAAATCATCAGCTAGCCAAGATAAAAACTCTAAGCTGCTCCCTCCCTTCCTATATCCACTCCCAGAATAAAATTTTACAGGGGCCAAGAGGGAATGATGTGACACTTTGCCTTCGTTAACCCAGTAAGTAAAGCAGATGTAGGTTCAAGTAATTAATTCCATACAGCACTAATAAATAGAAGTAAACAACCAGGATGAGAATAACATTGTAGTTAAAGTACTGCAAAGAACCTTTGTTTCTGAGTGAGCACCGTTATATTATTTTGAAACTCCCCAAGGCAAAAAAGAAGGAAAATATTGTTAGTGAGAAATGCACTCAGACCAGATCACATGCAAGCCTACAGACAATGTTACAAAGTTGGACTGAATAATTCAGGGCTTTTTCCGGCAAGGGTTAGAAAGCATCACCTGTAGTTTATGTCTACATTACAATTTTTGCTCTGCACATAACTAGAGCAAAATGTTACATCTATGTTCTCAATTCCCTCATCCTGAGGGCCACACACACACCCTCCCAAAGTAAAACACTGGTGTTTTGGTTACAAAACTATATGCAGTACATTTCTGAACACACTTCCTTCCATTTAAGGCCATGTGTTCATTTAAAGACATTCTTATCAATTACAAGCCTCCCCTTTAATTGCTTAAGATCCAATAGAAAAGCAAATATACAAATATCAGAAGTGCTGATCCTGAGATGAAGTATGGGAAATTCTGGTCCAGTTTGATCCTTATTCAAACTTCTGTTTCAGTTTCTTCTGGAAGAGAGCTGGTAGGATGGAGAGGATGGCTAGAATCATGAGAACAAAAACAGAGTTCCAGGAAACAGCTTCCCCTGCTGTTGTAAGCTGGTACAGCGTTGTTCCTGCCTTAATGGCTACAAAAGACGGTGGTGCTACACCTGGAGCAAGGAAAGGATGAAAAACCAGATTGTTAGGGTGAAAAAAACCATAATTAGTCATTCAAATTTTAACACCAAAATCTTGAGTGTTGTTGTCTTGTACTTTTTTTTTTAAGAGGGCTGTAAATACAGAATTCAAAGACAAAAAACCCTTATCAAAAGAACTAGTTTTATGCCATTCTTAGTATTTCTAATGCAAACTCAAATACAGGAGACCAAGCAAATAATCTCTGCTCTTTAGACTCTGCAGATTTCAAGTTCTCCTTACAATCTGATTTTAAGTTCGTAAAGGAAAAATACTAGATTGTTTCCTAACCAGATTAAAAAGTATGCACAAAAATACGCCAATTAAAAAAGCTATAGTGTATACCCCTTCTTCTGGCCACGCCAAACTGTGGCTCACCAGCCACAACTCTTACCTAGGAAAGTGCCAATGAAAAACACTTTCAATGGAACGTTGATTACAGGAGATGTGATATTGATAAACCAGTTGGGAAGGAAAGGTGTTATTCTCAAAAATATTATGTAGTTAATGAGATGTTCTCTATGTCGTTCAACCTGCCAAAACAAAAACAAACAAAAATTTGGTTTAAAAATCCCTGCCTTGAAAATACACAACCATGGAGGTTTAAAGGGTTTTTTTCCTATCTTTTGTAGACATTTGCATGTTGCAAACATAAAAATCATCTTAAAATGCATGATGTGAGGAAGTGAATCACCTGTTAAATAGTACTGAGATCAGCCAGGAAATAGCTCTGTGTGACAGAGCACAGTGGTGATGTGTCTGACTGACTCAGCCAACTCAAGCAGCAAGTAAGTCACAGGCAGAGCGACAGGCCTCAGTCTAACTTTAGCACAGCACCTCTGCCTAATTGTAGCCCAGTCAACACAGCCAGTCTCTAATCCCATTCCTAAAGCTTTTGCAGGAACTAGCAAGGAAGTTTGTTCCTCAATCCATTCTGTCCTAACCTGTGATCAAGCTTGAAACACAGCTATATTCCTCACTTGGAAACTCAGCCAGGTCACAGCTCTGAACTTCATGAGGTGGCTGCTCCCAGCACGGTTCCAAAGCCTGTCTCCCCACAGGTTATAGTGCCCAGCATTAACATCTACCCAGGAGCAACAACAGCTCCAACTTCATTTACAATATTAATTATGTTTTTAGGTCTAGCCTAGCTCCTTACACTAATGCTACAACAAAGCCTCTTCCCCTTCCAGCCTGTCTCTAGCACATCAGCCCTTTCAGACAACAAGTGTAACCTCAAGCCAAGCTGCAAGGATAGCCAAGCATCCACAGTTCTGGCCTATCCTGGCAGACCTGCACTAAGATTAAGCCTCAAACAGTTGAGAACAAACCTGGTCTGATTGCAATTCCACCTGAAATCTCACATGGCAGCTCACCCCAGTCACAACCCTGTTTTGCAGCTTTAGCCAAATTTAAATTTAACACCAAAATCAGGAGCACTGTGGGTTTTTTAAATCTTAATGAAGGACAAATATTTAAATATTGATTAATGCTGCATATAAAATGGCTTAACCTCAGTATACAAGCATGATACAGTCCAATTAACCTGGAAACAGTGAGATATGAGCTGCACGTGCAATTTTAAATCACATGTTCAGTTCTACTAATGGCAATAGTAACCATATGCTACTCAGAATAGTCTCAAGATTATACTGCAATATTAAGATTTACTTGGGTTAAGAGTCAAAATAATACTATATAATCTAACAAGGTCAATTGTGCCAGACAGCTCCAGATCTTATCTAATGAGGAACAAGTTTAAAGCATTTTGAACAGAGTACATGTGCTTCATACTTGCAAAAAAAAAAAAAATTGTTTGAATGTTTCAGAGTATCAAAGAAAGACACATAGGGTCAAGTACAAATCACACTATATTTCTGTACTGCAAAACCTTTAGGTTCATCTCACAATCAAGACTTGCTGAAACTGTTACCAGATACTGTAAGAGAACTTTTCTAAATGCTCCAACTACAATAACATCTTCAAATTAACATTTTTCAGTCAGAAAATTACATACAGCTACAGGTTCCTCCAACACAAAAACACAAACCTAGCTTTCATTAGTCCTGATGCTTAGAGAGCAATTACTTGAAATTATCTAAAACTGGAGAGGTTTCCTATTGACACTAAATAAACCAGGGGGGTGATCAGTTGCAAACACTTCCAAGGCAAGAACAAATTTCTCATGGGAAATACCATAAAATCAGGAATACTTCCAGAATCCCTTCTCTGTAATGAGATACATGAGCACGAGACCTCTTAGTTTTCCATGCTAGTCCATGACACATTTTGTATCGCAAGTTCCAGCATCTCTAGAAACCGTACCTGTTCTGACCATTTTACTGCTTTTTCTGTTAAATATCTGTACACAACAGGACGTCCCACTAGGTATGAAAGCATATAGCAAAACGAAGCTCCAAGTCCTGAGCACTGAAAAAAAACCAAAACAGACAACAAATGAGCAGAAACTCTAATTAATGTCAGCCTTGTGTCCCTATTAACTACACTGCCTGGCTGGAGCAGGTTTCTATGCAGCCCTCCATTAGGGCTCTCCTCCAGCAGTATGTACACACTCCCCAAGTATGCTGTTGACCCCAGACAGTTTGTTTCCAAGGCATTTAGATGAATCTTAGCACTCAAAGTAGACAACAACATTGATTACTTATCAGTTACTATTGAATGCTTCTGCACTTTTAAGACTTTGAACAGTGAAAGCTTTGCAAATAAGAGGCACAATGCCATTACAGAAATTCAAACATGAACACTGAACAGCAGGGTCCTCCCTACCTTTTCAATACTAAGGCTCATTATGATTGCATCTTTTGCCCATGAGTTATTTTAAAGCTTGTTGAAAAAATATATTTCATATCTTAAACTAAGCTTCTTGCATATTTAAGCCAGTTAAAAACCAGATGTATTTTGCAGTGTGATAATAAAACCACAGTAATTGTGTTGTGAAATTACAACTGGGTTCTGGCAGATGCTAAACAAATTTAGAGTAAAGGAAACTCTGGCTGATTCACACTCAAATGTCTTCATTATTAAGAAAACATGGAGAAACAACTCAGTGCTTTGGATCATCACCCAGTGCTACAGTGAATTTTGTGGGTAATTCCTGCAGCTGAGTAAGAACTCAGTAGTTCATCAGAAACTGAAGTGTATGCCAGTTTCAGACTGATCATTTCCAACAGGAAGCTGCTCAGATGCTTGGTTGTATTCCAAATGGATAGAAATATATGCCCTCGCAAACTACTTTCCATACTTACCAAACAAACAAGAAATAAGGCCAGTGGAAAGGGATAAAGAAACCCTGACAGGATACTGAGAAATATAGACCCAGGAATAGCAAATGTTTGCAAGCTGGATGCATCTGAGTTAAGGGAAAACACATTTCTAAAAAGCTACACACTTCCTAATTTTAAAAGCAGTCAGGATACATATTACAATTTGAAAAAGCATAAATAGGCAGGGCCTCTCAAGATCCTTACTTCGAAATGCTTTTTGTGGAGTAGCATAAGAAGTTCAAGCACGGAGCAACAAGATGTAGATTTGTCACTACACATACAAAAAAATAAGTCAGTAAGTAATAAAAGCTGACTGCATTTTTCTCTTTATCTGTGCTACAACTGCCACAGAGGATTCATTGTGACTTCCAGGAAACACAGACTTCTGATTTTACACTGTTGACTAGAGATATGCAATTTCAGATACTCTATCTGGAAAGTTCACAGGCCTGTCCAAGCCCATAAGCACAAGTTTCATGGAAAACTGAAATGTATGAAGGCAGCTACTACTTCCTTACAAATAGGCTTGGTGTAATCACTAGCTACAATAGCTGACCACTAATTTCAGTCAGAATTTTTTAAATTATTAATTTTTAAATTTAAATTTTTAATCAAAAATTAGGTTTCTGCAGCATAAGCAAGCAGGTTGTTGGATTTAAGACTTGCTAGGCATACTTAAGACTATGATGCATTGCCCACTTTGTACTGAAAAGTTATAAAGCAAAAAAAGCTGCACGCTATTTTACCCAAATTGAACTGGCCAAAATATTAGAAAGTCCAGTAATCTTCCTGAGTCCATTACAGCCAGTCCAGCTTTTGCTAAGCAATGTCGAGGTTCAGAGGTAACTGTACCATGCCTGGAAACTGAACAGAGTCTGCTGCTGAGACAGTAAAGGTCATCACACCAGCTCCTAGAGCAGCTCAATAAAGAGCCAATTTATTCTGCTCCTTGTTAATATAGACACTAACATTTTAATTTTCTTCATAGATCTATAATTTGGGAGACATGAAACACTTTTTGAGAAATACTTTAAAAGAATGAGCACGTTCAGTGCTGACTCTCCTGAGTTACGAAAGCCTCCTGCATTAAAACTGTGAAACAAACCTCTTCCACAGCTTTAAAGTTATTAACCTTTAGTTAAGTGTTCCAGTTAAGAGTGTGTTTAATGATTAATTAATATATTCAGCACTCAGGAAAAAGAAGTCAAGACAGAACACAGGTAGCCTTTGTGTCTCCCTAGACAGAAAGTACTTCAGAAATTAATCTCTCTAAAAGAAAACAGAGATTTGGGTTTGTGAATTTGGGCAGTGCAGAGATGAAAGATGGCTCAAAATGCTTTCCTTCAGAAATACTGCTAAATATTCTACAAATTATCCTTATGTGGAATTTTGAATGTCTCAAGGAAGAGCAGTGCAGTAGTCTCAGTTTTCCTTTAGAACAAACAGTAATTTCTACCTCAAAATTCACTTTATTTTAAAAGTTATCATAACACTAAAGTGAGACCAAGCCTAATATAGAGAGAAATGTTTTTAAATTTCCAAGATTTTAAAATATTTGTGTCTCTTTGTAGACACTCCTAGGTATGTTAAACTTCACCCATGACCAAGAAGTTATCAACTTGTATTTTTCACTTATTTTTTTCAGAGAAGCATGACTACATCAAAGCTGCCCTTTATACCAGAAAAAGGATACAAAACATATGTGGCAAAATAAGCCACTAACACTTGAACGTAAAATGTGTCCTTGTATTTGGACAAGACTTTTCCCAAGGCCTTTGCATCATCCATATCTCTAGGAACCTTTATACATTCTCTTTCTTCTCTGGAGAGGAAAAAAAAAAGCAGGAATGATAGAAATATAATCAGTGTAGTACAATTACTTACTGAATACAGAGATAATTAGATACACTACATCACTAAATTACAGCTTCAGCAAACAAACCATGATTATTGTTGTAATAATGCTCTCAGATGAACACCTAATATTTACACTGTGGTTTATATTAGAAAATCCCCAATTTTAGATATTTGCAACCTTTTTTTTTTTATTCAGTACAATAATGTGCTTCTTTTCTAGGTTTTTTTCTTACCAAGTACTGACCAAAAAGAAATAATTGCGCAAACCAAACCTTGGCAAGTGAAAGGAGCCAACGTTTCAGCCAAAACCAACTGCAGCTGCCTGAGTGCTGGGGTCATAACACTTAAAGTGCAGCAGGAGTGGCAGAACTTCACCTCACAAACAAATAAAGCTCTAAGGGCAAAATCTCACGTCACACCTTAATCTGGTGCAACTCTGGGCAGCACAATTGAGTGTCTTCGCTTCCTCTCTATCAGACTTAGGGACTGGGCTGTTGCAAACTGACCTTGTTGAGCAAGTTAATCAGACAGAAAATTAACTACTAAAAGGGAAAAGAAAGCTGTCAGACAAGCAGGCTTCCAACTGTCAGCCTGCCTGCCTTCCCAACGCAAGTCCTGGGTGCAACAAGAAGGAGAAAAAGAGAAGGCAAAGTTTAGCTAGGAAGGAAGAAGGATTTCCCCTTTGGTGACAGCGTCCAGTTTTACCAAGGCACAACGAAGTTTAAAGTGAACCCAGCCTGAACCAAACACACTCTGGCTCTCATCTGAAGAAGGTTAAGGACAGAGTCAGTTACCACTGATAATGTGCTAGGGGGTAACATCTCAAAACATGGGATCTCCACTGTGCAACAGAAACCTTAGATCAAGACCAATTCTCTGATTTTGTGCCATATCCCCATGCAGGCTCCTCTACAATCTGATACTGAAAAGCAAATAAATTGATAAATTAAATTTTCATAACATACTTACTCACTAAGTTGTGGGAAATTTTTATATACCAGGAACATAAGGAAAGCAGCTGATAAGAAGATGGACACTAAAATAAGAAGTGATGTCCGGGCTGATCCACCTTCTGCAAGAGCTTTCCCTGAAATTAAACATAAAGCAAAGTCAGAAAAAACCCCAGCACTACCAAAACAAAACAACAAAAATCAATCCCTCACTTACAACAGATTTCAGACTTATTCTTTAAGGGAATAGTAAAGCAAAGCCTCTGTGGACATCATCTTCCCACCAACGCTTTCAATAACAAGCATTGATCACATTCCCTGAAAGCTTTCAAACAACATTGAAGTTTTTACACTGGCAAACATCCCACAGAAGTCAATCCCTATGATCCATAAGAATTTAAGCCTCAATTAATAAATACATTTGTAAAGAGAAAAAACAGAGCTAAACAATGTAAGCCATACATATGTTTTCCTTTTTGCCAGAAATCTTCTGGCAGTCTAATTAACTAGAGATTTAACTTGGAAGTTAAATTTCCAGGATGTACAACATAACTTTGAAACCTGCTCATTAACAGATTTTGGGGGTTTTTTCCCTCTAATGAAAGACTACCAGACACAGCCAGTTAGGTGAGACACATTCATTAGAAGGAAACCTATATAAACACACATACCGGCCTGGGACATAAAGATCATAGTTCCTAGTCTTGGGAATTACACATACTTTACAATCGTGTGGATATGTGTACATATAAGTGTGTATTAGCCTTTAAATTCCTGCATAGTGGAAGCAATGGGAGCACAGTAAGTGACACAATGACATTTTAGGCCTCTTCTGCATTTTAGATTTTTATCGAAACGACCACATACGTGCAATACTCCGATTAACACAAATGCAACTACAAACATTAAGAATTTAAAACTGAAATTAACACTAAGTACTCTCTGCATCCACACCGGGGTGTGTATGTGAGCATGTATTAAACCACTCTCTCCTGAGGCCCTTTGAGGCTCACCCAGGGTCACCTGAAGAACACTCGAAGAGCCAAGCCTGTGTTTTCCCTCGCAGATGCCGCTGGCACAACTACAATGCCAACACACAGCACTCAAGCGGGTCACGCTGACACCTCACTGTTGTGAAATGCAGCGACTGGATGACGAAACCCACGGAGCCGGCTGGGCGAGCTAGGAATTTTATCGGCTTTGAGGTTTTTTAGGTTTAAGGTCAGCGCGACCCCACAGGTGTGCACCGGGTCAGCCGAGGCCAAAGGCAGCATCCACAAAGCAGGTACAACCACAGAATCACAGAACCGTCAGGGCGGAAGGGACCACAGTGGTCATCTGGTCCAACCTTCCAGCTCAAGCAGGGTCATCCCAGAGCTCATGGAACAGGACTGCATCCACACGGTTCTTGAATTTCTCCAGTGAGGGAGACTCCACACCCTCTCTGGGCAATCTGTTCCAGTGCACTGTAACCGTGGTTATTCTGACAACACCTTCTCCAAGGAGCAAAATAAAGGATAGATAAATAAATAAATAAGCAACTTATAGGGCCAAAAAAGAAAAACACAGCCCACTGCGCTTTCTGGCACTTCTACTTTCTATACTTCAGCTGTACCGGTAGTGGAATAACACAAACACACACGTACACACACGCACACACAAGAGACATGAAACCACGCGTGTTCCTTCACGCAGGGCAGAAGGCAAAGGGGTCGGTGCCCCATTTCGGCTCCCGCAAGGCGGGAGCCGCCTCACCCCACAGGCACAGTGAGGGGCCCGGCCCGGCCGCCCCAGAGCCCGCGCGGGACGGGGCCGGTGCCCGAGGCGCCGAGAGGCACCGACAGCCGCACCGGGCACCGTCACCCGCATCGGGCACCGTCCGATGCCAGGACGAGGTCACCCCCGCTCCCGCCGCCCCGAGCCCCCGGCACCTTCCAGAAGCTGCCGCTGGTGCCTGGCGCTCTCCGCCGCCGCCGCCTGGCAAGGCCCGCGCTCCGCCGCCCTCCGCTGCGCCATGGCTCCGCGACGCCCCGGGGCCCGGCGAGTCAGGGCCGGGGCAGGCCTCGGCGGCACCGGGAGCCGCGGGGAGCAGGAGGCGGGACCGACAGCACCGGGAGCCGCAGGCAGGAGGAGGAGAAGGAGGAGGCGGGACCGGCCGCTCCTCCTCTCCTCACCCCACCGGGTCGCGGCCGCGCTCCCGCCCCCGCCGCCTCACGGCGCATGCGCTTTTCTCGGGGCATTACGGCTTTGCTGTGGTATACGGGAGCACGTGTTGGGCTCCACGTCCTTGAAATGTGGTGGCGGGTTAGTGGCAGTAAATACGGTAACACCGCCTTTTGGGCGTACCCGTGTGAGTACATACGGTAACGGGGATGCGCTCAGTAGTGGTAAATACGGTGCGCGGCGGCGGTGTCCCAGCCCGGCTCCTCGGCCCCGGGTGCGGAGAAATCACATAAATCACATAAATCAGAGAATTGTGAATCAGGTTGGGAAAGACCTCTGAGATCACTGAGTCCAACATATGACCGAACACCGCCGTGTCAACTAGACCATGGCACGGAGTGCCACGTACAGTCGTTCCTTGGACACCTCCGGGGACGGTGACTCCACCACCTCCCTGGCCAGTCCATTCCAGTGTCTAATCACCTTTTCTTTGGAGAAATTCCTCCTGATGTCCCACCTGAACCTCCCCTGGCACACGAGGGGAAGTTCAAGAGACTATGTCCTCCTGTCCTGTCGCTGCTTTCCTGGGACAAGAGCCCGACCCTCCCCGGCTGCAGCCTCCTTTCAGGGACTTGCAGAGAGCGATAAGGTCCACTCTGACCCTCCTTTTCTCCAGGCTAAACACCTCCAGCTCCCTCAGCCGCTCCCCACAGGACTTGTTCTCCAGACCCCTCCCCACCTTCGTTTCCCTTCTCTGGACACACCAGCGCCGATCGTGCCAGAGGGCAGCGGGATAAAACCCGTCTGCGAGCTCGTTTTCCCTCGGCAATGGCTGTACATCAGTGAAGGGAGCAGGATCTCCCCTCAGGGAGCGGGAGGCGGGAGCCCCTCGGCGCATCTGGCTGTGGCGCTGGAACAGTGTCGGGCTTCCAGGAAAAGGGGAACTTTGTTGGATTTGTTCCTCTCGTTCGAAAAGAAAGCTCATTTCCCGGGTAGAAGGAAAACTTCTCTATCAGCCCCCGGATTTTCCTCACGTCGGTTCCTGTCAGTAAGAAGGTTTGAAATCCCGCAGAAAAGCCAGCGGGGCATGTCCCACTGTTCGCGGATTCCTTGGCGTCCAAGCGGAATGTGACCTCGAAGCACCTTTTCCTCTGCAATCTTCTGGCAGCAGGAGATCCCTGAACTTTCCAAGTGCCCGGGCAGCACAGAGTGTTACAGGGAGAGTTCTCCAGGGAGAACACTGGAACCCTGCGGACAACACACATTGCATAAGCTTCTGGGCAGCCGGGTTGGCTGAGGGAGCTGCGGTGACACCCCCTCGTCCCTTTTCCAGATGTGTCTGCTCATAAATGTCCATCTCTTCCTCAGGGCCTTCTAGAAGGAAGCTCTCCTGGGAGCGCTTGACACTCAGATTTAACTTCAGCCTCGTTTGTCTGATTACTCCACCTTTATACCGTGACTAAACAGCTCTTAAAATTGCTCATTCAAGATCCAGCAGATCGGTTGTTTCATGGCAGCGGTATTCACAGATTGTATTTCCCGAGATCACTGATCTTTCCAAAGCCGAGAGGAAGATGCAGGTCAGCACACAGCAGAGCTCTTAAAAGCATGGCTTTATTGCTACATGTACAAAACTCACTGATGTTACAGTGCAAGTGTCTACAGGAAGTGGATGACTCATTTAGGATCTAAGTAGTCTAATATACTATTACACAAGTACAGGCCCTGCCAAATCCAGTGGCAGGAAATAATCCAAACTATAAATTGTGGTCAGATTCCACATAAAGCTTCAAATCATGAGCAGATTCCATGCCAAGCTATAATTTACTCAGAATTTATTTCTTTTAGAAACAAATTATTTTAAATTATTTCATGAAACCATGTAATTTGCTCTTCTAATATTTGCAATTGATAATTCAGGAATTTAGTGTCCTGAGAAGCTGGTCAGGTCTATGAACTCGCTGTTCTGGGCATTGGTGCCAGATGAGGGAGTCCTTTGTATTTTCAAACCCTTTCACTAGAAAATTGTACATACTAGCAAGATGAGAATTGCTGACACTGTAGAAAATAGCATTTTTTTCCCTATTGTAAATGCACATCATGTTTGTCATCTCTTTTCGGTTAATTACTTCTGAAACTCCAGGTAAAATGATTCAAACACTGGGACTTTTTTCCTCTCTGACTAACTTCTGACAAAGCATCAAATAGATACTAAACTGAAGAATGTTGGAAGCAAAATTGGAAACCAGATTATTATGCAGACAAATCTTTACCAAGTCATCCTGAAACAGAGGAGGAAAGATGCAGACTGAAAGATGTAAATAAAATAAGTACCACAGTTTAAAAGCTGTAGATGGTAAATGCTGCAAGGGCCATCTCTCATTTTGGTGAGGTGGGATATGAATCCCAGTTTGGTGTGGTTGTTGCTCAGTAGACACTCAGGGCCAAGGAGCTGGGCAGAACCTGCTCCAGGGGATGTCTGATTTCTAATTACCCTGCTCTGTATTGTGGAGCCCCTCTGTGTAAAGGCCAAGTAACTTCTGATTCTTGCTGAATCCTCTGCAGCTCCCCTGTCCAAGACACCACTGTAAAATGCCCAAGAAGCAATTTCAACAATACAGATTTTCTCCATGTTTCCCCTTCCATTTAGTAGAAAGCACATGGCCTGCAGATGATTCCCAGGATGCTGATTCTGCAGTAAGCTCACAGTGTTGGTATAGGTCTCATTAAAAATAGAGAAGATAACTCTAATCACCTCCCTGTTAGGGAGCTCCAGCTCTCTGAATTGCTGCCAGAGTGAAATTTAAGGATTCGTTAGATAGATCACTTTGCAGCTGATATGCACTGCACAAATTATATTTGTTAGACTGGATTATCAGCAGACTTCTAAACTGTTCTTCACTGTTCTTGGTTCTCCTTGCTGGGGAGTACCGCTGGCGTGAATGTGTTGTCTATTTTACTAACCTTTGAAACTGTCAGTGGTGTTTAGTATCCACCAATAATTTGAATAGTCCCCTGCAAAGATGTCCACACCTACCAAATGCCAGCAGAACCTCTGCACTCACTCAGGAAAAAAAAAGGACTTGTCTGGGGAATGTTTCTTAGGGCTCATTCTGTAAATTGAATAATGCGGGAACTCTATTTAGAAGATTCACTTAGGTTTATTTACTGGAAAGAAGGCAAAGAATGAAAAATACTGCCATAGGCCACATCCTGTATGTGTTCAGAGCACAAAGACTTTTGGTAGCTGGAACTCAGCGAGTATCAAGGAAATTTTTGACACGTGGTTGAGATCAGCACTGCCAGAAACAGCTTCACTCCACAGCACACTGGGAACAATAGCTATGGATCGAAAATAGATTTACTCTCATCATGTAAAAAGTATCCCCTATATATAATGTATAACTTAAGAAAGAGCATACCTGCCCTGTCTTTGGAGCGTCTTTCTAAGCCCCACCTGACAGGGAACACGTGCTGCAGAATGCTTTGTCCAGCAGAGAAATGAGAGAAGTGCTCCAGACTCCAGCTGGAGTTTGCTCAGTGACTTTACCAGTGAGAGCAGCACTCTCTGTGCTTAGAGGCTAGAGACTGAATGAGCCAAAAGCTTTATATGAAATGGTTTTTGGAAAATGTACCTTAAACTCTGAGTAGGAGTTCTTTCAAATTACCTGTGAACCAAAAAAGCAAAATGTTTTTCTTACCTGCTGGGAAGTAACAAAATAGATTGACATCTATCAGGGCTGCAGCTAAGTGGTCAGCTCCATGAAGTCACTTCCTTCTGTGGGTGGTTGGATGAAATGCTTTATTTTTGTCAGATTGAAAGAGTTGTCTTCCCTCAGCACAAAAACTTGTGTTTGCCTCTTTTCTAAATCACTCCTCGATGGACTGATAGAGCCCATGTCACATGGCTGACTCACTGACTCTGCTGATGCTTTGTGGACTGAGTCATGCTAATTGTCAGCAAGAGGAAGGAGGATGAGAGACTGAGAGCGATCCTACTCCTGAGAGCTTCTAGCTGAAAATGATAAAAACCAGAAACACTAATCAACAAGTAAATCATATGTATAATTTCTTAAGAAGTGCAGGTTCAGAACCCTTTTCTTCCCCTATTGTTGTCTTATTTTTGAACATCACAAAGCAAATTGCATTGGTTTAACATTTTTATTTTGTATAAATATGGCAAGAAATTAAACCTCGAACATTTATTGTCTTTCTATCTAAATTCTAATTTAAACCAAATAAACTTGTGTACTTGGAATGGGACTTGAGTGTTTTACTGAGCTCATACTTTCATTAGTTATGGTAAAGAGTTTGAGGATGTAACTGGAGACTAACCATCTGCACAGGAGACAAGGTGGAATGCAAATGCTCTGAACAAAATTAATAGAAAAAAGTCACCCACAAGTGAGATAAATAGAAATGAGCACCTATTTGTAGCTGTTTGTGTGAATGAAGGGTTAGAAATTTCTTGGAGCCCAAAGGAGAGTTAATGAAAGCCAGTGCTCAAAGACAAAAGCTGAAAAAATTACTAAACAGCAAGTGAGAGCAGAATTTGTAAGCATTAAAATGAGTTGAATCTGAGCTCAGGGATCATAAGCACTCAGATTTCTTTCTCTCCTGGTATTTTTTTATAGAAGGTATGATTCTTAACTTCTATTGTCCATTTTATGTACAGTTGTACATTTTGGGTACATCCTGCACATATGTACAGATGATACACTGTACACAGATTTATGTACAAATGTACAAAGTGCAGATTTTCAATAGTGTGTACCTATTTTCGTTACTGCTTAACTACTTAGGAACACAGTGAAATAGATAGCTATGATGTTTCTATTCCAAATGGTAAAAATAAGAGCCAGATTCTCAATTCTGATGCACCTCTTGTTCCTAATTAATAGTTAATAAATCCCCTTAATAGCCAGGGTTTTTTTTGTTTTTGTTTTTCCTATTGCATGTGTCAGTGGTGTACATGAAATGAGGAAAGAAACTTTTCTGGTCGGCCTGCTCATATCCTCTATTTGAATGCAAAAAACCAGGAATTAAAGGTTTTGTCTTCCTGCAAATTAAGAGTGAAACATACCATGTAATAAGCTTGTGCCACCCCAACTGAGGAACATGAAAGCTCTGTCAGGTTCTTTAAATGTAGTTCCAATTTTCAGAGGCCTTACTTCTAATTTTTTCCCAGTCTTGGAAAGCACTTTCTCTAAAAAATCAAACCTCTTATTAAAAATACCGATAGAAGAGGGAGTTCTCATCACAGGACAAGGAATCTCATGTATCCTCCTGGCAGCAATAACCAACTTAGTGTTTGTAACAGGAAGAGGGATGAACAACTCCACCTCCCTCTGTCAATCACCTCATCCCAGCTTTTAGTCCAACCTACAGCATCTGAGTTCTGGGAACTGGCTCAGGCAGCAAATATATTGAAGAGCTCAGCCAATATGAGCATTTTAAGATAGGTAGCAAGAGAGGCAAAAATATTTCCAAAGCAAGAAAATATTCCTGGCGCCTTATTCTAGCTCCGAGTCTCCTTCAAAGCTCTCGGGGGAACCTGTGGAGCACAGCAGAGCCCACACAGAGCAGAGCAGAGAGTGATCGGGAGAGGCCAAAAGGGAGGCAGCGGGAGAGTGGGATGTGAAGATGCAGGGAGAGTCCTTGCTTGACTCAAAAGCAACTGCACAAGGCTTCAGCCATGCAGCTCTGCTCTGCAGCTGAGGTATTTATAAGCTGGTGTTTACTGCTTGTGATAACGATCACAGTTGTAAATTTCTGTGGAGAGAATGCTCAAGCCCTTATCCCGACTTACACCCATTAGTCGTGATTCATATTTAATGCTAGGGTAGGATTAAATGTAATTATCAGGTTTATACCCTGTCTGAAGCTGAGTTTATACTAACATAGCTGAAAATTCAAATATTCCTGCTAAGGAGGAATATGTTCCTTCAAGGATTCCTTCTAATTTATAGCAGTGATGTAGCTGGACATACCCATCTGCAGGGCAAAAGTTTCCAAACCTAAGTTATTCCATGCTGATAAAAACACCACCTTTAATCTGATCAAAGACCCATTTTAATTTCTCTTTAAATGCCATTACAGATTTTGCCTCTACAAATGTGGAATTGAAGTTTCAGCTCAGTTAAACCAAAAATTGTTGGTCTGGAGAACCAGCTTCAGGTCATCTCCCAGTGTTGAACACACGCTGGGGTGTGTAGCTTTGCCAGTGTCTGATCTGCTGGAGTAATGACAGAAGTCAATGCTGCGGAGTGCAATCAAGTTTTTTCTAAGCTGCTTTTTCTACTATACTCAAAAAGGCCCAAGTGGAACCTCCTGCTGGAACTCAGGGCCTGAGATGATCTCCTCTTGCTGCTAGGTTCTTAAAAATATGGTTGTAACTGTCTATTGACATTTCCTTTCTGTGTTTTGTTTGTTGGCTGTAAGTAGGATAAGCAGGTTGCACTGTCATAAAGAAAGCTTCCTTTTATTTTAATTTGCCCTGATTTGAGGTCCTAACTCTATCCCCTAATGTTAAGAAAGAAGCTAGATGAGAAAATACGTTTATAAAAGAATAATTGAAAGGAATAAGATGCTAAGCAGAGAGTAAACACTGTGAAAGGTTAAAAATGAAAATCTGAGATCTGAACAGTTCAGATTCTTCAGTTATTCTAGAGGCCTTGGAATGTGGTCTTTCCATAACTCACCACTTTGTTACCTGACCTGGGTTTTCAGCAGAAATGTCAATCAGCCAATTGCCTGAAGGTATTGAAGGCAGAGTTGAGTGGTTAAATTACCAGCGACCATGTCCTGCTCTCAGTGCAGTTGCAATCATTCTCTGGTGTAAAGTGGATGCATTTTGCTTGGAAAAGGAGGTACAGATCAGCATTAAAGGCACATAGTTTTGAAAAACAGACCAATAAAGTGTAAAATTAACACTTGCTTCAGTGTTATTAATTACCTAAATAATGTAATTCCCTTCAGGAATGTTATGGTAGCCATGCCTGGCAAAGGAGAAATGATAAAGACAGAGCTTCTCAGAAACGCTGAGTATCCGACTTTTGACCTCAGCTTCTCTGAAATTCAGGCTCAGAATGACTCAGAGTAGCACTGGGTCATATGACACTGTGTTCCTGGGGCTTTCTCTTCTGGGAATACATTTCTCTCTTACCTACATACCATGGTAAACTATGTTACATCATCACACAAGGGGAACACGTTCTGGTCTGATGGCAGGAGCAGCCTATTTCGTAAAACACAAGGTCTTACACACTTACTTGGTAGTGCCATCAGTGACAGGGGCACTGGTTTAATCAACCTTCTTCCAAAATTTACAGTTTGAAGTGCTGCTGCTTTTACTGTTGCTTCTGAATCTCTTCTTACCATCAATGTACCCAAAATTATAGCAATTGGCCAATCCAAGCTGTTCACTGCTTGTGCTTACAAACACAGTTGCTTTCGTTGCTGAAGAGAATCATTGTTTACGATTGAAAATTTCTTCTATCTTAAAGGAGTAAGAGAGGAAAAAATTTAGGATCTTTGGACATGCAGACCAGACAAAGATTTGGGAAAAAAGTTACATGGTAGTCAGAGACTCAGTTCAGGAAGAAAATGTGGAACAACAATTCTGTTGGGGAAAGGAAGATGGGGAAGTTTGTTCAGGTAATACAGGAGTGTGAAACATGTTGCAGAAGAAAGCAGAATAAGGAAAAAGGAAAAGTAGGAAAACTCAGTATTACTTTAATAAAAAGCAAAACTTCCAGAGAAAAAGTTTAGAGCTTCTAAATCTTTCCCATATTGCAAGGACTCCCTACAACCTTCAGATAAATTGCATGAATTGCATTTGAGACTAGAAGGGAAGAAGTTTTTTTCCTGTTACAATGAGTATCACAATTCACAATTTAAGAATGCATGGTCTAATCATAATATGTGCAAATGTCGTGCCATATTTTTATCTAGATTGCTTTTTCTGTGAGATACAAAATGTCTGCAGTGAGAGTGCTCAGTGTTTGTCCTGATCTGGCCTCTAAGGTCTAAGTGCTTGCAGAAAACAATCATAAAGTGTGGGCCAACGACCAGTTCACAAGCAACAAACCTTTCACCCTTGCTGTATGCAGCCACACCCATAGCTAGTTTTTAAGAAATATATTCAGGTCATCATTAAACCAGTAGTCTGCAACTGAAAATAATTAAAATGCAGAGCAATATCAGAAGGGTCAAAATGTGATTTAATTGAAATATTTTAGAAAAGCTGCCAGCATTCTGAGAAATGATTTGCTGTATGTGTACTCTTATGGGAAATTATTAAATTAATTGAAAAAGCTATAATATGCCTGATAGCACTTACTTTCATAATAAATGAGCATCACAAAACCAGTTGTTAATCAGGATTAGAGATTAAACGGGGACCGTCTGATAAGAATTGACTCTTTTCACCTAAGGCAGTTCTGTGAAGGAAAACTCTTCATTTCAATTTTGAACTTTATGCACCCAGTCCTAGACAAGTTTCCTGTCAGATACCTTGGCTGAGTGCAGAAATCCAGATCTACAAATATCAACAAAGAAATTTGCACGTTTTCCACTGCATGAAATACTAGTTCCCTTTTGCCTATGGATAAACCACAGGATCAGCTTTTTGGCCTGTTCCCTGCAACAAAATTGGCTAAAACCAGTGACTGCAGAACAGAAGTGTCAGCTGCTTGAGTAAGACATTATTAACTAATATGTTGTAATCATTTCTGAGTGAGCAAGACTAATACAGAGAAAATAAAAGGAGTCCCCAGGAAGACTGGTAAGTGGTTTTATAAGAACTACAAGAAGCTGATATGCCATTATTCTGTAGAAATCCTTACTGTAGCTGAACTAGCATTTTTTTGTGTGGAATTACTTGCTGTACTGGTGATACACTATCATCCAAATGCTTTAATAAACTTTAACCTTGATTTAGCTGTAGCAATTAATTATTTTATCTTGTCAACCCGGCAGAAACATGAATGAAAACTCATTTCACATTCTGAAGTGAGGAATCCTTTCTGCTCAGAAAAGGTCAGGGAGTGGAACAGCAGGATGCTGGCAAGCAGGAGCCAAGGATTATGAGGAGTGCCCAGAGGAAGCTGACACAGCTCCTTGCTATCCTGAGAACATGATGTTGTCCTGCATGCATCATTCATGTACCTTCCAAAGGTGAAATGAGGGGCAAGTACTTTCCACCTTGTTACTTCACAAAACACCTGGAAAAGACATGGACTCTTGTTCAGACAAAGACATGGGCACTGGCAATATATTTCTCGTGTTTCCTGCCTTGCCTTGCTGCTGCAGGTTTAATCCAGCTGTTGGCTACCAAGAGCCTGGAAGCCATAGGAGTGCGGATTTGTGAGCAGCTACTCCTGCTGTTCCACCTCTTGCTCTACATAAACAATTAGCGATGCACCCACAGTCACCAGGAAACACAGATCTGTGTGCACAGCCAAAGTAACATCAATTTCATTGCTTGTTTTCATATCTGTATTTCTTTAGCAATTTACACACAGGTCAGCATAAGTCCTATGTTTGCACATCCCAGCATTATGACTGCTTTTGTTAAACTAGAAAATACTGGTATTTAAAACAATATAACCAAATGGAAAACATATTAAAGCCTTTTGGACAGCAATACTGAATTGTAAAGCTTTGCAAGGAATAAAAACTATGAGTCTCCCAACAGAAGTGCTAATCAGATAACATCTAAAATACAAGTAAACGAAGAAAATTAAGATGATTTCTTATTAAAAATGTGTTTTTAATACCCTCAAATTCTGTTATTTATCTTCACTTTAGCTAGGAAATCCCCATACTTGTCAACCCTAATTTTGTTATTTTTGATTTTTTTAACATAAGCAGCTATCTAAGGCTTATGATCTATAAAAACATTTTTAATAGCAAAGGAATTTCATGAAAAAGTAAGGTAGTTTCATGAAATGTTATTTATTTAAAAAACATGTATCAAAAGCTGTGGTTCACTTAGTGAACCAGGAATCAAACAGTAAAGCATGTTTCTTTTAGTACTTGTAAATAAACTTTCCAGTTTATTTGCTGCTCACAAACTCTGTATCTCATCTCAGTTTTTCTCCCAGTGAGGTGTGAGCACTTCCTTGTGTGCCCCTGGGTCTTTCTTTGATGCCTGCCTTTACTAAGCTTCCTCTTGAGCAGACAGAATTCACCCTGCCACAGTCGGTCTCCTCTCTTTGCAGTCAGACCCAAGAAACACACTTGGCTCTGTAGCCCCAATTCTTCAGCTCAGCTTTATATTCTGCAAAGCAACCAAAGTGGTTTTACATTTTTCCTGCATAAAAGTCTCCTTTTCTATCTCCCTGCTCTCCCTGTATTATGCAGAAATCCAGCAACTTTACTCTCTGAGTACTTTGCTTTGTCTCCTCAAGTTTAGAAAGGACAGAGGGAAAAGCAGAGAAAAGACGGAAAAGTAAGAAAAAGGAATAATGTACCGTGCCAGCACAACCAAAATGTGTTTTCTTTTTTATAACAAATCTATAATAAATCCCAAATGTACAGTTAAGATTGTGGTCATCACTAGAGGTCAATCATTTTTACTGATCTGAAATGCTATGCAGGCTCCCGAGAAGCCATGCTGGCACACTTCCCAAACACAGGTGTGTCCTGGAAGGAACTGCCTGGAGTTGTGGGGACTGGAATGAGTTCACAAACTGAATATTCACAAATCTGTGTTACTAGATTACTGAAATTCTTAATGTGTGTTTGTAGTTCCTTGCATATGAAAAGCTCTCCCTAAGTGCTGAGAATTTATTCGGAGTGAATTTTTAACATAATAAAATCCTAGTCCTGTTCTACTGTACTCATTGTTATTTAATCAATCTAAATGGAAACAGGATAGGATTATAAAAACCAAAATTATTCTAAACCAGACTAACTTGAACTCTCTGTCTTATTAAATAAAATTAAATATTATAGCTTGATAAATGTACATATAACTTGCATAAGCCTCACTTGCACACATATTTAATTATACAACTGAAGTTATAGCTTAAATATACTTTTTTACTCTCTGGAAGTTTTAGAATTTTTTTCCTGTTCCCCAATTTGAGTATTTTCACAACTCTTTCTGAACAATTCTAGTTTATTGTTGCATCTTGGCTGTAAAAACCGCGTTAGAAAGCTTGTGTTTTAAAAATCAGCATCTGCTTGAACACTACTAACTCATAGACACACAACACTTATACTTAAATTTTCTTTAAATTTGCTTCCTCAAAATGTAAGGTCAGCATTACATTGGATTCACAACTGTCCGTTTGAGGAACAATCATAAAAAATAAATTAGCTTGGGGTCCAATGTAAGGAACAGTAAGGAAAGGACATACTTGTTTCATTGCAAAAATAAAATAAACCAACTCCCATAATGCATATAAAGAGATATTCTTGGAGAACACTGTGATCACCGGCATTATTCTGAGGTCATACTGTAATTCTGTGATCCTCAGCAGGAGTTTTCATTTCCCAATATATAACCAATATAACCAATTCCATTGATGCCTTTGTAACTTCTGTGCCTATGCAACTGTATCAAAATGTAAAAAAACCCATGAACTGTGAGTGTCATCTTAGTGCCACAAATACCAGCTGCTGTTTCCTGCTTATCTCTCCAGGGTGTCACCAATCCACCATTCTGCAGCTCTGTAAGTGGCATTTTCCCTCAGGGCCATGAAATTTAAATATACAGGGTGGAAAACAGAGCAAGAGGGAGGAGGAGGAGGTGAAACTGCCGTAGGTTACAGACACTCTTGCTCCACTGTCTGTCACACAGGGCCTGAAGCAGGTTGTGGGCTGGATTAGCTGGACTTCCACATAGTGCAAACCAAGCCTTCAGGAGCAGGTAGATTTAACCTGACAGCAAACAGCAAAACCCAAACATTGTGCAGTTCATCGTCACATTATCTAGTCCAACATCCTGTTCAAGTTTTATGCACTTTTTTAAATTAAAGCACTAATCTTGCTGGTTTGACTGAAGCACAGCTTGTGTTTTCACTAAAATATATCTTCCAGAACTGCATCCAATCTCACTTGGAAAAAAGAAAGTACCAATTAGTGCCACTGGGAATTTTTTCAGTGATTCTCTAGTTTCACCTGTTAGACATTTGTTCTTCGTACACCTTTATTCACTACAGAGCTGTTCAGTACCCACTATTGTCTTCCTGATCTTTCTCTTTTTCCTTACCTTACTGTCCAGAGTTAACTGATAAAATGATGAAGTCCTGCATCTTTGAAGAGATGTTTATTAAGATGTCCAGTTTTTCTGATCTCAGAAGAATCATACATCAGAGATTTTTTTATTTTCTGGTTTTGTTTGTTTGTTGGGGTGTTTTTTAATTTTTTTAAATAAACCATTGGTCTAAAAGCCCTGTGAAAGCTCTAAGAAAGCTCTGTCTCCTTGGCGTTTACTCAGGGCCTTAATATCCCTGGCTCTGTTACAGAGACTGTTTCTTTGCAGCTTCATCTCAGTGTTGCTACTCCTGCTGTTCCACTTGCAGACACTTCCACCAGCTAATGGCCGAATCTTGTTTTCAGCATCTGTCCCCTGGGAAACCTGTTTGGATATGGGGTTTAGCATCTGCTCAAGCCTTGCCATCTGGCTGGAGGGGGTGGGGATGGCTCCTGGGGTTTTTGGCAGGGTGTAGCTCATGGCCACATAAAGGAGCGTAGTGCCTTCCTCACTGAACAAAATTCTGAAGAAATTTCAGCAAAGTTCTCCTCAGGGGTGAAGCCAACTCCCAGCTGACTAAAGGGGATTAAAGGGAGCTGAGAAACCATGGCTTGGGCATGCAATGGCATCCTGCTCCCTGGCTAGAGCCAGCCCCAGAGCAGGGACTCTGCAAGGAACCACCCTTACTCTGCCTGCTAAATCTCTGTTTCACCTCAACACAATTGTAGTGACAAACAGCAACCAAGACTCCCCACAACTTTTGTCTTAAACATAACTGGACATTTCAAGTAGGTCTCACACAGATGAAGAGAATAAACTCTTCATCTCAAATAACTTTTGGGGGTATTTCATGCCTTGTAATTTGTAAATACCTAAAAAACATAAATGCTGGTGTTATTCTCTGGCAATGGAACATCCATCTCTCCCCACCAGAGGGAGGGACAAACCACTTCCCCACTCCCCCTCTTCAAACCTCTGTTTTCAACTCAAAGATTGTGGTCTTTTACCACAACATCCTGCTGGGAGCTCATGCCAACCTGCATGCCCATGCTATCCCTGATGATCCTTCCAATCTTTCGTTTTCTGTTCTTCTATGTGTAACTTCACATCTGCCTGTGTTAAAGTGCATTTCTGTTTCTTTTTCAGGTTACCATCTCGTCCCATCCACATAGGATTGTTTTGCTAATCTTATGTCATTCTCACAATGGTCTGCAGTGACTTTTGTATTTATTTCAAAACTGCTTAAAGTATCAAATAGAGTCTGCTAGTGGTATCAGTAGAAATCCAGTAGAAATTGGCCCCTCAAATAATCACTCTTCACTTAACACCTTTTAACTGAGAATTGTAATTTAGCCAGTTCTCAATCCCTTCACTGTGTGATCAGTATATTTTAAACCAAAGAAATATACTTATTCTGTACCATTTCCCCCGCCAAACCAGAGAACTCCTCAAACAATCACCTTCGTTTGATGATTTGACACCAAAATATGTTGACTATCATGTTTCATTTAGTAGTTTCATATTTTAATCCCATTTCAGCTTTTTTAAAAAATTAATATGAATAGTTATTTCCAAACTTTGCACATCAGCACAATATTTCTGTGCATACCTTTTTCTTCCTGTTGCCATCTTTGATTTAGCAAAAGTAGCTCCAAAGAAGCTTTGGGTGCTGGTGATTCATCCACTCACTCCTGTCCAAACTCCCTTCGGATCTGTAGGACTGGTTAAGTACCTTCATGTGCAAGTATTTTTTTCCAAATCCTGGGCTGACATTTGGAATGCTGTTGATGCAGGAATACACTCTGCATAGCTGGAGTCAATTGGGCTGCTGTCAAATCTGTTCCAGCACAGAACAGCTGACAGCAGCATTTATTAGTTACTGTCTTTGGGGGTTTTTTGAGTACACAGATGGCATAAAAAGCGCACAATTCTTTAGCAACATCTGGTGAATGCACCCAAACTTGGCAATCTTTGATAGCTGTGCTCCCTTTACACACCATTTCTGGCTTCTCACTGGCAGTAGAGAGAATGGTACCCCAGAAAGGCACACGGGCTAAGCAGTGCTCCACAGTTGGCTCCAAGGAGCACATTACTTTATTAAAGCTGACGAGTATTGTCTTTGTTATTGTTCCAGCTTTCCAGGGAAAGTACACATGACTGCTAACCCCAAGACAGACAGTCTGTGAGAGCATGTTTATCTTCAGGAGTAATTGAGACCGATTTGCATCCGATGTTTGAGGCCTGTGCAATACCACAGCCGCCCTTTCCGAGATAATTTGAGAGGCTCCGTTCTCCCACAGCAGCCTGAGGTTGTCTATAGGCATCCCTACACACCAGAGAACAGTACTGGGCAGCTAATCCCTGCAGCACATACACATCCATTTTCTGTTCTGAGACCAAGAATTTGATGAGGCTTATCTGGCTAAAGGACACACTTCTTTCCAATGTTAACTCTTGTGATTTGAAATTTGACTTCAAAATTAAATTTTTTCAATCAACTCATCTGCTGCATCTTGCAAGATATTTCTTCATGTCCCCTGTGTTTGCTAAATAGGTTTGGCCAAAGTCCTCACTAATTTCTGTGCAGTGATGGGTGGGCCTAAAGTCTCTTTTGTCCTGCTAATACTCTTCAAAGAAAGCATCTGACAGAAGTGGGTATATTTATTTAATCCTGACAAAATTTCAGTGCTAAGGATGCCACATCTCACCAGTCCCCTGTAATCTGAAGTCAGTTGCCATCTGTTAGGTTGCTCCACTCAAACTGCTGGTGTGTCAGTTTTCTTCCATCTTTACTATTTCATCTCTCTCTAACACTAAACTACCCACAGCAAACAAATTGTTCAGCAAGGTTTTCTTTTTCAGAGTACTCAGGGTGGAAAATTGCTTACACATTCTTTTGCAAAACTTTTTTTTGGCCTCCTCACTCTTGTATCCAAATAGGAACAGCTCTGGCACAAGCTTCCAGAGCAGCAGCACCTTTGCTGACAATGGCTCACATCCCATTGTGCTTGTCTTTGCAGCATTTCACATCTGTACGTCTGACACAGAGCATTATGCACGTCACGAGCCCTCTGTCCTTTGAAGTACTTATTTTTATTTTTAGAGAAGATATATTCTGTTTCATAAGTTGTTAGATCAGCTTAGCACCTAAGTTCTCCCTGGCTGGAGGCATTATTGCTTTGCTCCTTTGGTACAAAGAGCATTGAGATTTGATCTTGTTATCTGTGCTGTGACACAAAAGCAGGGAAAAGACTTTGTTGTAGCATTTTGTAATGCTATTGAATCGACAGTATTTCACCTTTTCTTTCTTTTTTATTTTTTTTTAACATTTTGGGCAACATCTAGAATTGGAGTATGACTGCAGATCTGGGCAACTTATGAAAGAACAGCATATGACATCATGTCCCAAAATTATTCGACATTGCCACTTGGGTCATCTGGGCCCATATGTCTCCTGTGCTTACTTAGAAAGGCAGACATTCATTGCTGCTTCACAGTTTAGTTTCATAAATCAGTTGCTCATTTTCACACTTGTAATAAGAAAAAGCTACATAGTGTAAATCACGGTTTTTAGCATTATGTAAAAAACAAAAAAAACACCAACAAGCCAGGAGCAAGGGAAACTGAAAAATCCAGGTTTTAGTCCAGTGACAATCATGGAAAAACTACTAATTTGGAAAAATTATATACAAAAGCAAGTCTGTTATGCTGTTCCATATATGCAAAGACACTCTAGCTAAGCCTAGATTTCCTGAAACTATTTAACTTAACTGTAAAGAGATAGTGCACTTTATCGACTTCCTAAATTGTATCACTTTTAAATTTTCTTATTTTCTGTATTTGCATATCTGCTTTTCTCTTTGATATGTGCCTTCATTTCAGAGTCAATTCAGGATGGGGTGTTTGTGAAAATTTTTTCGTGATGGTATGATCTGACTGTTCAATAAATTCCTCTCACAAAAATATCTCCCAAAATTTCATGTACATCACTGCATGCCGTCCCCCAAATGAAGGCATGACAGTAAATGAGTGTATACGGCCAATTAAATTTTACAACTCACTAACTTATAAATAGCATTGCTCATTTTATCATGACTACTCATGGAAGTGAAATTACTTCAGTGCTCAAATGCTCGTAGGATGAAGCCTACTGAAGTGACTTAGAGCAGGCCAAGTTAAGTAGTTCAGTTCTGACTCTGTGACTAAGCCAAGGCCTCCAGAATCACTGAATCATGGAATCGTCATGGTTGGAAGAGACCTTCAGGACCATCCCGTCCAACCACCAACCCAGCACTGCCCCTGTAACTCCTAAACCACTAACCCACATCACCCAGCTCCAGTTTCAGATGCCTCTTGAACCTGGGCAACCTATTCCATGGACAGATCACCGTGACAAGGAAAACTTTTTTCCTAACATCTCATCTGAATCTCCCCTGTCTCAGCTTAAGGCCATTTCTTCAGA
Source organism: Lycocorax pyrrhopterus obiensis (assembly GCA_014706295.1). NCBI lineage: Eukaryota > Metazoa > Chordata > Aves > Passeriformes > Paradisaeidae > Lycocorax > Lycocorax pyrrhopterus. The sequence goes on along the minus strand of JACSVZ010000007.1, from coordinate 9,112,322 downwards.
TCCTCTGCAGGCACAGCAGGAGTGACCGGCCCTCTCCTGGCTATACCTTCCTTTCAGGGAGTTGTAGAGTGATGAGATCCCTCCTGAGCCTCCTCTTCTCCAGGCTAAACACCCCCAGCTCCCTCCACCACTCTTCATAAGACACGCGTCCTAGACCTTTCACGAGCGACAGCTCTGTTTATATTGATTTTCTGACAAAACTTTGACACATCTTCGGGATTTTTGTTCTCTTCTTTTTTTTTCCCCACCACCCTAAACCCAGCAGGGCGGGCACCCCGTGCCCATGATAAAGCAAACCCATGCCTCCACGACCCCTCCTTCCTCTCTGGGCCACACCAGTTTCTCCGAAAACGGAGCGCGGACGCGGGAGGGATTCCTAGGGAGGGACTTTCGCTACAACAACGGATCCCTCGGAACGCTGGCGCGGCCGAGGAGTTCGGTTCAGAGCGGAGCGGGCGGTGCGGGACCGCGGCTCCCGCGACGGGGCCGTTCGAGCGGGGCCGCAGCTCCCGAGGCGGCTTCTGCCGGCCGGCACCGCACATCCCGGGCGCTCCGGGCGGCTGGTACGGCCGGTCGTGCCCGGAGCGCATCTCCCCGGGGGTCGGTGCCCGGCCGCACCCCTCCACACCTCCGCGGGGGTCGGTGCCCGGCCGTGCCCCGAGCGCGTCTCGCCGGTGTCCGTGCAGCCGGACTGCATCTCCCGCGGCGCCCCGCGGCGGGGCGGGGCGGGCCGTGCGGCGGAAGGGGCGCCGCTCCCGTCGGCGGCGGGGGCAGCTCTATCCGGGCCCTTGGCGCTCTCCCTTCCTTTCGCGCCGGCGGCCGCTGGAGGCGGCGGGTCCATGTGCGCTCGGCGCGGCCCCGGCCCCTGCCCTCCGCCCCCCGCACTGCCCCCGCCATGGACCCCAGCGGCATCATCGAGGCCCTGCGCGGCACCATGGACCCGGCGCTGCGCGAAGCCGCCGAACGGCAACTCAACGAGGTGAGGGCGCCGCCGGGCCTGGGCCGGGGCCGCGGCGCTGGGGAGCGGGGCCGGGGCCGGCCCGTGGAAGGGGGAGCGGGGCGGGGGAGGAGAGGGTCCCCTCGGCTCCTCGGGCCGTCCGCCCGCGGCCGCGGCCCCTTCCCGCCGGCTGTGTCCCGGCGGCCGCAGGCCGGGCCCGGCGCGCATTGTCCCCGCACATGGCAGCGGGGCCGGGCCGGGCCGGGCGGGGCTGCCGGGCGGGGGGGCAGCGGCAGAAAGCGGCCGAGGCCCCCGTGCCTCTCCCGGCGCTAACAAATTGCCTCCATTGTCTCCGTGCTCAGCCGGGAAAAGGGTGATCCGCTGAGGGGGGTTTAAAGCCGCCCTTGTGCAGGCCCTCGGTGGTTCAGGCTGGACATCAGCCCTGCCTGGGACCATCTAAAGGACATCAGTCTTCGGATGTTGAAAGCGCTAATTTGTCAGCGGGGAAGGAGGTAGCAAGAGCCCCATCACTTCGCAGGCAGTGCAGCCTGTAAGAGTGGCCTGGGCTGAGTTCAGAATCAAATCTGGTGGCTTGGGCTGAGTTGGGAATCAGATCTGGCAGCCTGGCGGTGTTTGGTGTTCCAGATCCTGTGGGCTCCGGGTTCAGCAGGGCTGCCGAGGTAGGTGTGCTCCCTGGGTGTATACGGACACGTGTCCAAGGGACGGGGGCAGACAGGGTTCCCATCCCAGGTGTGTCATCCGCTTAGACTGCACTCACCTGCCAGGCTGGGATGTAAAAACCCAGCAGGTCCTAGTTCCACGGACTTCAATTTTGGAAGAAGATTATATTTTTGTTCTACTTAGCCCCACCTGGTAGGTGAAAACTTTATTGATGAGACACAGCCACGGGGCTTGTAGACATTTGGAGAGCAAAAGTGTTTTAGTGTTTGACCCAGAGAAAAGGTGATGTCTTGATGGAGGAAGTGAAGGATAAGCCTCTGTGGCAGCTCTTTTGGTGGCTTTTTCCACAAACATTTTTCCTTGTTGCTCTTAAGCAGACTTTGGGTCTGACAATACTCATGTAATGCAACAGATGTTCAGCAGGGCTTAGATGAAGGTGGGCCAAATGTTCTGCTGGCAGTGGAGAAAATTTCAAAAACTAAAGGTATAGCTTCTCAGAAAATAAAAAAGTGTGATTAAGACATATTCCTGCATGTTATTTAATAAGTGAATGGCAAATAAATATTAGGCACATTTGAAATAGATAGCTGCAAAACTATTGAATGATTAATTGAGGCTTGTATAAAGTAATTGCCTGTCTTTTCCATGTACTCTGTTAAAAAGTATGTTAGTGTTTATTATTTAAATCAAAAATGCAAAAAATGTGATGGCCTATGAAGGCAGTAATATCTGTGAAATCTTGAACTGGCCCCAAAATGCAATTTTTTTCGTGTTCAATGGATGTCAATATTTGTGTATAGTAACTTGCTTGAAATCTATTTAGTTATTTTCTGCAGGTATTGAGCTGCTGAAGGTGCAGGGAATTCAATTCACTGCCAGTCGGGGTCTTCAGCAAATGGCAAACCCTTGCAGGAAGGATCGTGCTCGCTGGCCACTGGCTTTTGTTCTCGCTTTGGAATCAAAACCCCATGGTCTATCGTGTACTACACAAGTTCTGAATTGGCATAAAATCTGAATATTTGTGCCCCTTTAAAAACTCTAGATATTATTGAACCAGCATGTAAGAATTCTTTGTTGTGGGAGATGGAGCATCACTAATCTTTCACAGATATTTTGTGATAAAACTATGTGCTAAACCAGATGTCTATAAGCACTTTACACATACATGCAGCTTTAGTCACATGCATGGTCTTGGTTTTGCTTAGGTTTAGTGAAGTCAGTTATGCATTTTCTTGCAGGATGCTTGTCTAAATTTGTTGAATATTAGAGCAGTTCTGTTACCAGTTAATACTTAATTACAGGTATGGGGGTCTCTTTCTCTCTAAAAATGAGACGTTCACAACATCATTGAACACTGTTCTTGCACATGGCCAGGCTGCACAGGTGTTTTTATAGCTTAATAGTTGTCCTTGGTTGACCTTTTAGTTTACCCTTACTTTGTCAGAAGTGCCTCTGTTGAGCTGATGAGACTGGCTTTCAGCAGAATGGTCACTTTGCCGTGCATCGGTCAGTAATTGATATTCCTGATTAGTGGAAGAGGTATCTAAGTAGCTGAGGGTTAACCAGGTATTTAGATCTGTCTTCACCGTATCCTATCAGTCAACAAAGTTTCTACTGAGAGGAGAAGGGAACTGGGATGTATGATTCTTGTATGATTTGTCCAGGCTCTATTATTTTTACTTTGACCTTGGCTAAGTCATTAATTAGTCTATGCTTTATTTCTCCTTTCACTAAGTTTTATCAGGTTATATTGCCTGCACATAAAAGGCTGTGAGAACTTTTAGAGTTGAGATAATGGTAAAAAGCAGATGTTTTGGTCTCTTTGGCTTTACTTTTCTCACTGTGAAAAGAAGTTACAGGGAATGAGATCACTGGCCCTTGTGTCTGAGAATTTTCAGTTGATGAGGTACCCTGAGGTGTTCACCCATCTCTGTCCCTGTCTCACGGGGGAAAGCTGCATTTTACCAGGACTTAGAACCAGACTCTTTAAGTAAGCTACTGGAGAGCAGCAGGAAGACATTGCTGCCTTTCGAAATAGTCTTTGTGCTTCATGTATAAAGTGTTTCTCAGAAATTGTGATGAAAATAGATATTTTTAACTATGCAGCTATGGAATGACACTCTGAAAATAATACACAGTGTTGTTTCATCTTCTAATATCAACATATTTAAAAAGGTGCAGTTGCTAGATAATACTTTCCTTGCAAGTTTTTTCTTTGTAATTCCAGGGAATTTATAACTTCACTGTGATGTATGTCTTGTAAGTCTCTGAGATTAACCTTGGTGTGTGAGCTATTGAGACTTTTTTTTAGACTAACAACCCAATTTTTGTGTCTGACAATGTTTAGGGGGGAAAAAAGTGCAATCCCCTGTAACTCATCATTTTTTATAAGTCAGAGCTCAACAGAGTTTGTTTAGGAAACATCCTGATGGCTCTACTGGAAAGTGACTTTCAGAAGTTACACTTAAGCTTTTTCATGTTCTAATATGAGTGACAGAAAGGATAAAAAGGAAATCTTGTTGGCTGGCCACCATCACCATTGGTTTAATGATGCAGTAGGGCCTAGTTCAGTGCCTTTCACTGCCTGCTTAGTAGCCACAAATGTCAGAAGGATGGAATGATTAAATTAAAAGATTGGACTCCTAGCTGCTGAGAGTTTAGGCATGAAAGGTTGTCAAAGGGAAAGAAGCAAGCTGCTTCTTACATGGTGTCTTTCAGACAGGACTTGCCAAATGCTGGAATGCTATGGATACTTTGGGCTACGTGTTTATAGTGTTACCTCCAGCTTGAATTTTTTTTAACCTTTTCTGACATGGTCTGTATGTGTAACATCTACAGCTCTATATTGTAGTTTTAGAAAAAGAACAGAGCATGAGTTTCTTGGCTTTGATATCAGATCATGGGGTCTCTTTTGAAGTTGTTACTGTGACATTTTACCCAAAGTACTTCGTTACTTTCACTTCCCTCATCTTCCATCTCTATATTCTGGTGTGTGCTAGATGAGGGATGCTTTGGGAAAGGGTGTTTGAAGCTGCATGTGCCAAGGCTGGTCCAACACCAGGAATCCCCTTGGGGGCAGTAAGAAACCGAGGGAGCCTTGGCTCCACTAGGAAGAAGTTTCCTTGGTGCAAGTTGCGCAGCACAAGGTAAAACGTGAGCGGAAAGGGCCACTTGCCACTTTCTCATGACTTAGCAGACAGTTCCTGTGTGTGCTTAGCAAGCCTCTGCTAGGAGAACACTGCTTTTTCCTCAGCCAGCAGTAGAACAAATAATCCTCCAAACTTGCAGACAGTATTGTGATAAAAGGAGCATCAGGGATGTTTGCAGGAGCTGATAAGTGTGTGTGTATCTTTCGTTGATATTAAACTAGGTTTGCATATACATTATAGCTGCCTAAGAGGTGGCAGAACTGGCTTGCAAAAACCTGAGGTCAGAATGACTTCTACACCTGCTGAGTTCTTACAAAAGAATTAAAAGAGTGCTACAGGGCAGTTTGCTGATTCAGCGTGGCCTTAGAGCTCCTGACCTTACCTTTCTATAAGAAAACAGTTTTATCTCAGTGTAATAGTTATGTGCACCCAGTCCTGCTATGGCTAAGATCAAAAATTGCATGTAGGTTTTTTTTCCCCCAAAACCAGAATGGAGGAGAAGCATCGAATTCTTTTTTTTCTTTTCATCTACTTTATTTTTAAAATGTTACCCTTTATTCACATGTGTGCTACTTTGAATAGCTATATAAATAACCTAGGGTTCTAGTTCAGCAGCATATAGTAAGTGTTGCTCATCTGTTCTGCTTTTTTGGGCAACGGTAAAGGAGGTGCCTATTGTAGTGTGTTTGTTACGGTATGTCAGGTTCCTGATGTCTGAAGAGAATGCATGGAGATCTTTTTACCCAAGATGAAACTTGTTTTTATCATTTAGAGACATGCAGGCTTTGTGTGATAGATGAATATTCCAGCATTAAAGATGAATGTAACTTAGTGCAGTGAGTATCATTACTGGAGGAAAAGTGCTTTTCCACATTGTAATTAACTATTCATAGTTCACATGCCGTGAACTGGTCTCTTCAATGTTAACTTTGAACTTCATTCCTCTTTTGGATTATGTAGCTGGTATGACACTTTTCTCAAAAATCTCTTTTAGCACATATCTAACAAAGCAACCCTGCTAGGAAAAACTGCAATGAACTGTGCAAAAAGATTGTGTGTTCTGGAGCAGTGATTGATATTAACAGACAGTGGTGCGAGGTTTGTGGTCTGATAGAACACATTCCTCAGCTAGCCAGGCTGCATAGCAAAGATTGCTCTTGGGAAAAGCCCCTGAATTCTTTGGCTCTTAGACAGCAAAGTCATACCAGTGACATGGCATGCTGGACCTTTTGTAAGGGGGAAGGACTTGAGATGAGTTTTGGTTTTGTTTTTCTTTAAATGCTGAGTTAAGTGTTGGAAGACTGACTTCTGTGACAGAACTATTTTTTTTTTAAATAGTGTAGTTCTCTAAATTTAGTATTTACTTTTAAATGGTGTTTGTAAACAAGGAACAAGAGAATAAAAGTGAAAATTTTACCAACGTCAAAACTTTAAAGTCTTAGAAATTTTCTGTTCTTAATGCAGTTTATAGTAGGTGATAGCTACCATTGTGAAATCCTGATTTTAGTTCATAAATGTACCTAAAATAGGTGTGTTTTTCAGTGTGATTTTTTTTCAGCAGTGCAGTCAGTGAAGAGGAGCATGCTGTCCTGAGAGGCAGCAGCCCTCTTGGGGGAGTAAAATTATTAAAGATAGAAGTAGCTGAAATAGATGTGGGTTCAGTATTTTTTAATGATGTAGATACAAAAAGGCACCAATGTGCTGTCTTATTTTAGGTTCAGTTGTTTTTTTCCCAAGTGCCCGTAAAACATTGGATGCTCTTTTTAAGAGTGAAGCAGAGAAAAGGGAGCATGTGAGAGGTGATTGTAGTACCTGGAGTTTTCTTTAAGCATTCAGTACACTGTTGTCTTCATGGAACTGTCCTTACTCATCCCAACATTTCAGTTTCTCTGGAATCACCTTCCTTTCAGTGGCTTGGGAAGGAGGTCACTGTGAAGAGTTTGGAAGTCCTTTATATTCCATACAGAGTGCATAGAACTGTTAATGTAGCTCTGTGTGAATGTAGGTATTAACTGAGAGGATTAAGAGCAGACTTTGATTGGCAAGTACAAGGTATTTTACTTGTATTAAAAGCACAGATTATATCTTGGCTGAATCTGCTTTGAACCACTAAAGGTGATAAAGTGGCTCATCCTCATGGTTGGTTGGAGTCTGAAGCTTCAGATGCTAATAAGGATGATACTTATAAGATTTTTTAAAAAACCAAGCAGATAATGGTGTAGATGTTTTGGTTCTGTCCCTTAAAGCTTGCTGTTGTTCAAAGAATCCAATGAAAATATATTAATCCCACATACTAATAGAATTGATATTTCTAGGGAGCTTCTGTAGCCTGCTATAGGCACAGGCTCAGTCCTGTCTTTGTAAATGAAGAAAACATTTTTTGGTATTTTATTAAATTTCAGTGTGTGGCAGTTTTATACACTGCTGTCTATTTTCTGTTTCTTTTAAGACATAAGATTTTTTAGTTCCATTTCTTTTGCTTTTCCCATTAGTTCCTTAGTAGCTCTTAAGCAATTTCCATATTTGTTGCTGAAACTGATGGTTTTTATTACACGAATAGTGGTCATTTATCATGGGAAAGGGAAAGTAATCCTTCATTTTTAAAATTATAGAATTAAATGCTTTTGGCTTTGCAAACACTGCAGATTTTCACTATAGAAAAGATATCTGTTAAGCTTATAGCCCTTGTGGAAAGACATCAGTTTGCACTTTTAAGTCCATTTTATGCAGACTAATATGACCTTATTTGTAGGTGAGTTAAAGGTTATTGAAACTGAAAGCTTTCTTCAGGTTCATAACACGTTAAATGCAGGAGCACTTCCGCTGACATTAATGTTGAGCATAGAATTGAGTGCTGTGCTGAATTAGGGTCTGATGTCATTCAGAATGTGCTGCAGGACTCTGCGTGTCTATTAATGCTCCTTAAGGAAAGGAGGAACTTAACGGACCTGAACCTGTAGGAGAAATCAAACCCAACTAGTAAATGTTATTGTAAATTTATTTGTTCAACCATTACTTGGCAGTTGAAGACAATTGCTCTTTTTTTTTTTTTTATTTGAACATGTATTTGCTTCTTGAGGACTTGAGGGATTATCACAGGGACGCAGGTCAGCAGGATGTGTGCTCATATTGCAGTGTCAGTTACTCCCAGTCCCAAATCACACTCTGCAAATAAACATTTCAGTGGGACCAGATGCTTCTGGGTGCTCTGCAGCCTGTAGAGTTTTGGTGCACAGCATGAATGTGTACAACAATGTTTTAACATTTTGGACAGATTCTTAAGTCAAATTTGTTCTTCATTTGAAATCTGTTTTAAATTAACAGGAGATAGAAAACAAGCTACACTATTCAAATCTGAGTACCAATGTCATGTCCCAGGCTGTCCCTTTTATAGTTGTTTATACTGGAACCTATTAGAGATACTTGCTCAGGAAAATTAAAGTTGGAGAGAAGATTCTGGTACTGTAGGAGTGAGCTGAGCACTGTTACACACTTAGGAGGAATCTTGACATCATTTCATACTGTCAAAAGGGCTTTTGGTCCTACTGAAAGAATGGAAGGACAATTTTTGATTATTTCTCTTTATGATATGAAGTTGCTACAGTATCTGAGACAGCCATTTGATTTTGATAAATAGTGTAATTTCGATGGTTTTCAAAGTAGCAAGTGGGTAAGAGGTGTTTTCCTAGGAGTTTAACATGTTAAGTTATGTGGATCTATGCAGTTGTCTTTGGTAGGGGAACTGCAAAGAACATAGGAAACAACATTGCCATGTAAGTGAAGATAAAGCAGAAAAGCAAAGCTGTTTGGAAGTTGGATGAGGTAGATCAGGACTTATCCACAACGGCTATGGGACCTCATCCTTAGAGATATTTTGTTGGACAAGTGTTCCAGGCCTTGGCCTCCCTTGTGAATTTTTTTCTCCATGCATAAAATAGGGATTTCCCACTGTAACTCATGTCCATGGACTCTTCACCTTGAGGAAAATGATGTTGAGTTTCAGTTAAGAAAAGTAGAGTTAGTTTTTAAGGATTGCAATTCACTTTTCCCAGCAAAATTAATTTATCATCTCAAGTTCTTGATGCTTGGGAAAGGCAGGTAAAGGGTGTTGTAATAACATTAAGGTTTGTTTCCTCATTGAAAATATGATCCAGTCCTTAATGTATCAGTGACAGTTCTCATTATTGTAAGCAAAAACATGTTTTGTGGTTTTTATAAGTGAACTCCTGCAAATCCTTGGGAAGTTGTTACTCTGCAGATGTGTCTCCATTTGGATCTCCCTGCTGTTGCTTTGCTGTTGTGTAGTTCTGTGGACAGCTGCTGCTGTAGTGTATCAGTGGTCCCTTGAAACTGGTTTTTCAGAAAGATGAAGTAGGAGTTGGACTTAGTTTTAAAACATAGTTCCCACCTGTTTCTTAGCTTATTATGTAATGGACTCATACCTTGCTAAAGGTCACTGTAAACTTGCTGCGCTTGGGTTTTTCGGGCTGTTTAGGTGCTCTTGCTTCCAGTGTTTGTTCTGAATGGGGAACATTTGGTCACTGTGGAAGGCTGATTCCTGCAGCCTGTTCAGTGATTTCTTCAATTCTGTTACCTTAAACGGTAGGGTTTTTCCTCCCCCTTGCTGTCTTCAAAATACAGTGAGCACTAAACTTTGGAATGCTTTGGCTGGTTAGCTGACTCCTGTGCAAATGGCTGAATTGCTGGTATTCTATTGACTGCATTACATCATTATAAAGATATTGTAAAACTTAATGGGACTGTTCTAAAACTTAACTCTTTTTTTTTTCCCCTCTCCATAGGCTCATAAGTCAGTGAACTTTGTTTCAACTCTGCTTCAGATAACTATGTCCGAGCAACTGGATTTACCAGTGAGACAAGCAGGCAAGTTTTCAAATATTTTTTTTGTTTTATGTACTCTAATGGTGCATGCACACAAGTACACATGCAGATACTGTTAAAGAATGCTAATGGTTTTTAATATCAAGCACTCAAAAGTTGGGAGTTGCTGAAATTACAGTCATCATGAGCTATTATCTGGCACCATACACTGAGCAAGGGAGACAGAAAGAAAAGGTGTGTCTGGCTCTTGAATGGTTCTTCCCCTTTAGTGGACATTCCTTGGGAAAGCAGAATGGTTTATGATGCTGGGACACTTGGTCCAAGGAGGTCATTTAAACTTGTACTGTGAGCACTAATGTTTCTAAACGTACTAGGTGGAAGAAAACAAATTATGTCTTTTGGAGCCCTGCTTATTTGCACATGAGCTATCATTAAAATTGGATGTTGATTATTGACAGCTCCAAACATCACCTTAAAGCTGCTCTGATACTTGATAGAGGTTTTTAGTACAATACTTCAGTTGCTTTTCTGACTGGTCAGGAGAGTGTCATCTGGATTGCTTATTTGGACCTTCCTTGTAGTAGACTACTCCAAGTTGTAGCCTAAACTTAACTTGCATTTTTATCTTACTGCTTGGGGGTACCATTCAGATGATGACACAAAAAGGTTACTGCTTTACAAGTATAACATGCAAAAAGAAGTTTGAAAACAACCTCTGAAATTTCACCCTCTTCCATGTAAGCCAATTAAGCCCCAAAGCATCCTGTGGAGAGTGGGGATGGCTCATTCAAGGCACAGCTTACAAACAATGTGTGTTTGCAAAGCAATTAATGATAAATCCCTCTGAGGGCTGGCTGAAGTCTCTATCACTTCAGTCTTGTAGTAATCTGCTGAGTGTTTCTTGACCTCTGCAGACGTTTTCAGAAACCCTCTGGTTTCTGAATCTTCAAAAGGTGCATATGAAATTTAGGTAGAGAAGTTGCTTTATGAACTTGTATGTAGAATTAGATTAACAGTAACTTTGTTACCAGTTTGCCCTTTGAGATTTCCTGTTGCATATTGTAAGTACTTCTAAGTGCAGTGATTTATATTCTGCCACACAAGCAGTTTGGATTTGGTTATCAAATGGTAAATGCAGAGTTTGTTCCAGCAGCTCGATTGCTACAAATTGCTGTGGCCCTTAACCTGGGTATAAAGAAGCTGTGTTTCTCTAGCATTCATTCCTGTATCACAAACTTAATTAGATTTTTTTTTTTTTGCTTACAAGGGATGTTTTAAGTCATCATTGGTATTGATCAGCTTTTCTTTTTCGGTTTTAATGAGAATATTGAGAAAATAATCATAAAGGATTTTTCAGAAGTCCGTTGCTAAATAGTTGCACAACTGCTTACTGGAATCACAGATAAAAGCACGGATAAAACCTTTAGTATTTTTATATGAAATGGGTGAAAGAGTACCATGTAGTGAATTATTGGGTTAATAATTTGCATGGTTTATATATTTTGATTCTCCTACTTAGGAAGGGCCAATGATCTCATTATTTTGGTCGGTTTTGTTCTAAAAAAAATTTGCTTGCAAGATGTGTGTTTGTTTTGTTCTTCGAATGGCTGTCAGCTGATTTGCCACTTTTGTTTCACAGGGGTTATCTACTTGAAAAATATGATAACCCAGTATTGGCCAGATCGTGAAAGTGCTCCGGGAGAGATCACACCTTACTCCATCCCAGAGGAAGACAGACACTGTATCCGTGAGAACATTGTAGAAGCCATTATCCACTCTCCTGAGCTGATCAGGTGCACAGTTTTAGCCTCTGCATGAATTGCCTGTGGATTCTGACTGCTGGGTTTCTTTCTTTTTTTATTTTCCCCCCAGCTAAGATCACCCATGTCATCATTGTCACACACTATGTATCCTAAACATAGAATTAATGTAGATGGAAAAACAGTTTTCAGCTTGTGTAGCATGTAGAAATTCGAAGTTCCTTAAATGGAGAATATTAAGCAGAAACTACAGAACCTAAACCTTCTAAACAAAAAGGAAGTCTAAGTACGGACAGTATTTGCTGTTTCAACACTAGGAGACTATTATTAAAATCATAGTAGTAACTTATTTAATTGTTGTGCTTTTGATTTCCAGAGTACAGCTTACTACTTGCATTCACCACATTATCAAGTATGATTATCCAAGTCGTTGGACTGCAGTTGTGGAAAAAATTGGATTTTATCTCCAGTCTGACAATAGTGCTTGTTGGCTTGGAATTCTTCTCTGTCTTTATCAACTTGTGAAAAACTATGAGTAAGTTCTTTCTGGTCTTTCTCCATATAAACCAGCAGAATTAATATATTGGTGTGTATTTTTTGTACTCTGTGTGTATATTGTAACCATATAGAACTGTCTGTGGGACTGCACAAAGGTGGTGGTAATGTAATTTTAGGAAGTGTTCTTGAATACTTGCTATGCAGATGCTGGCTCATGTATCTTCTCCGCTAAAAATGACAGAAAAAATTCCTTCTGAAAGTCTGAATTCAGAAAAAAAGAGGGTGTTTTAAAACCTTAATGTGGTAGTTGCTTTTTGTGAATTGATGGCAGTAAGAAAGTCTGCTCAAAATCATGACTTTTGCAAGAATTTATTATTTAAATCAGGTTTAAACTTTTAAACAATTTGTACTCTAATACATGGTGCCAGTAACCATAGAAGGGTTTCAAAGTGTGAAATCTGGAATGCTGGGAGGCTCAGAATTAGTTAACTGACTTTGCTGTGATCACTTGAGTAACCTCATCCAACCCATCAGGATACTTCTATCAAAGCCCACTGTATTCCTACATGCAAGGCATTGGGCTGGAATACCTGTGAGTGTTCTTGGCTCTGTATCTGGTGTTATCTCAGAGCTGTAAAGTTGAGGTTGCATTTTAAGAAGCTGTGTGGAGCTTGGCTGCTGCTGCCATGCAGGAAGCACATTTGGGCTGGGTCAGAGAAAAGGACAATCCTGGAGTCAGGGAACTGTAGCAGTGGAACTGATGGAATCCACAACTTACTCTTTCAAAGCATTGGAATGCGTAACATTTCTGTTTCAGGTACTTGATTTAAAATGTTGCGTGGAAAAGTGTCCATCTAATTTCATGAATTTTACGTCAATCAGTGTAAACCAGTGCATGTCAGTTTCTCAAAAATACTTTTACAGGAATGCCATAAAGATCTTTGTAATCTCATGTGGGAGTTTTCTTAGTGGCTGAAAATTGCAAGTCCTGCTAGGAAAGGAAAGCAAAAAATTTCTCACTTGATTTCCAGCTTAAACATCTTTAACCAAATATGCTGCAGAGATCTGTGAGCTATAAATCAAGCAGTGTTCGCTGATGGTAAATTATGGTGATAGAAATCCATGTTTAGGGATCTGAGCACAGTCACTGTGATAAGGTAACAGGTGTGTCTGTAGTCTCAGCTGATCAAACACTTCAGCTGAGGCCAGGAACTGCTCCTGCTTGCTCAGCTTTCTGGTGAAGTCAACAAGGGTGAGTTTCATGTCACAAATCATGTAGGAATATGCACATTTCAGTGTGTTTCAGTCAGGTTAGTGGGACAGGAATCTCTGTAATGTTATGGCTTTGATCAAGTTTTTACGGCTTGAGTTGTAGGAATATTTAAGTATTGAATTTTTTTTTCTTAACATGGTATATAAGTATCTTTGAGCTTTTCACATTTTTTTTCTTTGAGTTCCACCAACAAGATCAAATGGCTGCTCCTTGCTTAGTCATTTTTTCTTGTCTTTTTCAATTTTTTGTGGAAGTTAGAAACTGAACTTTCCTGAGCAACTCTGGTTCAGAAAATGCATGAAAACTGTATTACTGAACAGGATTTTGGAGCTCAGTGTTTGGTAGTAGTTTTTACAGAACATGCCATCTGGCAGCAGATTGAGTAGTCTTTATCTTGTTATATTCTGAAAATTGCCACTGTTTAGGAAGCTGAGTATTAAATATTAATATTAGTGAAAAGTCTACAAAAAATGTGTTTGAGAAACAAACCAAAACCAAATGAAAGCTCAATCCTCTAACCCAAAAAATCTTCCACGACTTTGACAAGTATTGATTGCTTAATCAAGAGATAAGTGCACGATCATAAAATGATACTTTACCTTGTTATTGTGATCACCAGTATGAACAAGATCATGTTCTGCTGTGGTAACTCTTGAGTCAATAAGGAGTTTCTTGTGTATAAGTTAAAAGTTGGGGCAAAGATTTCAAAATGTGCCTTCGTTTCCTTTCAGGAATTTTGAAATGTTTGAGAAAGGAAATGGAGCCTTGTTTTCAACATGGGCAGACTGGTGGGCTGTCCCCAGCACAGGAGGTCTGAGGCACTATTTCCAGGGTGGTTCCAGTTGAAGCCTGCTCAGAGTCTGCCCCATAGCCTTGAATCCCCACCTTCTCTATGAGATTGTTAGCTTTGGGCAAATTAAATGGCAAGATGTGAGACATCAGTGGCAGGCTGTGAGAGACTTCTCAGTTTACTTTATCCAATGTCAGTGAAGCAATCTAGCTTCTGCAAATATTTTGATAAATTGTGAGGTCTGATTAATGTATTTCTCATCTGTAACACTATCTGGCTATGGCTTTATTTCAGATTCTGTCACAGGAACTGGCTACGGGGTGTTTTTAAGTCATAGGTTGTTACGAGCTGTCATATAACCTACTTGTGCCTACACTGGGGCAAGGTGAGCTTTCTCAATTTAAAGCTACCTGAAAGAACCACAAAACTGGTTTTGTTCTTCTCTGAAGGTACAAAAAACCAGAGGAGCGGAGTCCTTTGATAGCTGCAATGCAACATTTTCTGCCAGTCCTGAAGGATAGCTTCATTCAGCTCTTGAATGATCCATCAGACCAGTCTGTCCTCATCCAGAAACAGATCTTCAAAATATTTTATGCCCTTGTCCAGGTAAAAACCTTTGGTTTTACTTACTTTGTACTTACTTGGTTTTTTTTACTTGAACAGTAATTTAAAGTAAAGCATTGTGCTTTTCTTTAAAATAGTGAATGACAGAAATATTACAATATTAGATTACATCTGAATCATTTTCCCTACTACTCAGCTCCATGAATCACAAGTTTCTGATTGTTTTGTGCTTTTACTTTTGTACAGTGCTATTCCTGGTTGGCATTAGATAAAACTTACACATGCCATCCTCTAAGGTAGAGTGTTTGCTGGAAAACCAGTTAGAAAATGAGTTTTCTAAGGACAGATTGTGGAGGCCAGCCTACAGAGAATTACCAGGGTAAATATAGCAGTTTGGAATGAAACTGCTGTTAAATGCTTCAGAAATTAGAGTAACATCCATTTAAGTAACATTTTAGCATTGCATAAGCACAATGAATTGGAGCAAAGACCTCTGGCACCTTGGAGGATATTTAGGATATGGATTAGATTGTGTTAAGTTCTTTAGCCTGGTTTTTGAGGTAAATTGCTAATCTTTCATGGTAGCTAAGTGTAGGCAAAGATTTGAAAGCTAAAATTCAAATTGTAAAGTAACATAAATTTATTATAAAGCAATTCAAGAAAAATTTCCCCTTTTGCTTTTTTTAAACTAGTACACATTACCTTTGGAGTTGATAAATCAGCAAAACCTGACTGAGTGGATAGAAATCCTGAAGACTGTTGTCGATAGAGATGTACCAGCTGTAAGTGGCTTTTGGCTATTTATGTCTTTAAGCTTAAGTATTTTTCATTCATTAGAATGTTCAACAGTTTAATTTTTTATTTCTGCATTCTCTTCTCTCTACAGAGGCCAAGAAAATAATTTTTAAAAAGATTAGGCTAAATGGGGAGTTTTAAGCAGACTAAAGAAATGTTGAAAATATGTAGCTTGTATGGGAGTTCTATTCTTTTCAAATTATAGCAAAACTTATTTTGGCTTCTTGTTTCAAAAGTTTATTGATCATTTAGGCATATTTCATGGGATTTATTTTTAGATATGCTGCACTTCATACTTCTGTTAAGCTAGAAGTGGAAATGGCAGGTTAAAAGCAAGATATACTATGTAGTTGTTCAAATTACATATAATTTGAGCTCTGTGAATAATTGGTAAATAATGTTGTTTTTTTCCTAAAGGAAACCCTTCAGGTTGATGAAGATGATAGACCTGAGTTGCCGTGGTGGAAATGCAAGAAGTGGGCTTTGCATATCTTAGCTAGGCTCTTTGAGAGGTATTTTCTCTTCCACTATTATTTTTAAAAAAACCCCAAGCAAATATTCAAGTCAGTAATATTGCTGCAGACTTGAGTTTACATACTTGCTTCTAATTCTAGGTATGGAAGCCCTGGTAATGTTTCCAAGGAGTACAATGAGTTTGCTGAAGTTTTCCTGAAGGCCTTCGCTGTTGGTGTTCAGCAAGTAAGAAACACTGAATTTGGGGCTATTAGGATAAGTTTAGAATTAGTAGTAATTTCTTATTTCATTATTTTCTGAAAAGGCTTCTTGCTCTTATTCACAATTTTTTTTCAAGCACATTGGTATGGAAAGCACTGATGTCTGTGGGTAAAATAAAAGAATGATAAAGAAATCATCAATTTGCCACATAGCACAATCCATTTTCCACTAACAAGCCCTCAAATGAGCTTCAGACAAATGCTACCAACTTTTTTTCTTTTATGAAAGAGATGGGTATAATTATGTGGTGTAGTTGACCTTCAGAGCTACCTTTTTGCTCTGGTATAGTTTTTCTTTGACTCAAAGTCAGTAAAAGTCAGAAAGCTTTCAGCCTTCTGCAAAACCTGATCAAGCAGAGGCTCTCTTACAGACAGGTGATTCTGACGGTCCCTTTTCACTTGTCTGCCTGTTTTTGGGTTGCCACTTGTGCTGTGTTTTAGGGTCTGCTGTATGCAAAGAATCTTTGGATTAATTAAAAACCTCAGGTACGTTTTTATAAAATTTCCGTGTATTTGGTTCATAAATACCTTTATTTTAAGGTGATTATGTTGCAAATGTAAATAGACTATTAATTTATGAAAATCTCATGGTGCAGAATGTTTTCTTCAAAGCCTTTGAGTCAGACAAACAGTTCTTAGTTCAGTTTCAGTTTTCTTAATTTCTAATGAAATTATAGTGAATTACAGGACTTTAAAAGAAGAACTGTAGGGAAAGTATCTCATAAACCCATGCTTTTTGAAAGTTGGCCAAAGAATGGAAAACATTTTTCGCATTGAATGTGAGGCAATATATCCCAACATTCCCCTCAGACAAGTGGAGTCAGCATTGCTTCCTGAGGTGCTCACCTGTCACCTGTAGGTGACTTCAGACAGTTAATTATTGCATGTTCTTTAAGGCCTTCCTGGTTGCTTTGCACTTCCAAGATAAAATGAAGTTCTCACAAAAGGCTGTGGCCTTTTACAGTCTCTTTGAATCAAATTTGATCCTTACTGTTACTGCAGCTAGGAAGTGCTAAGGATTCAAAATTTAAAGGAAACTGCTACAAAATCAATACTTTACAGGCTTAGTTTGTTCCTAAACGATAATGTAAATTGTTTAGGAACACAGACTATATTTAAGGTTCTGCCCTCCATTTTTCTGCTGGAGACAGATCTTGGGCCTCTGCTCAGGACCTGGAATGTGTCAAATAAATGCTGTGGAAGATTTTTGAGCAGGGTGTTTTTCTTTACAGAAATTGGAAATCTGTGAAATACTGAAGAACACAAAATTTGATAATTTTGTATTAACATTTCATTCCCTCTACTCTCTACTTTCCAAAGTGTTTCCACCCTTTTAGTAAAGGAGTAATAGATAAATACAAGGCATGAGACTACAGGTGGTTCAAGTATAAACTTGAAATATACTGCTAATATTGTTGTCATAATTACTTCTCATTGATTATCCCTCACCTCTCAAAAAAAAAAAATCCTGTACATTCAGCATTCACTTTAGCTAAACTTTCTTAGCTTGTCCAAAACAGGCTGAGCTGCCTAGCTGGAACACCTTGAATCTATCTCTTGTGTTAGCAGCTGTTTTGCTCAAGACACTTCTCATGAGCCAGAACTAAGCCCTGGTTGGACACTGCTGCCTTGTTGTTCCTTGGCACTGTTACAGAATTTTATTTTATTTGCCCCAGAGTGTCCGTTCTGCTTTTCCTCACTGCAGTTCTTAAACCTTTTCTTAATTTTATCATATCTTTACCTACTGCATCTGAATCATGAAACTACATGCATCTTCTTGGATAGACCTCAAAACAGCTGCAAGTTTGAACTTTTGCTCTCTTCTTTTCTATCTTAACTCAATACCTAATGCCACCAAAACATTGTACTCAGGTGTGGGTACCAACCCATAGTTTCTCTAAATCGTGGAAGTTTTTAGACATGAGCAGTTCAAACTTTGGGAGCTGCTGAAGCATCTAGAGCATAAAACCATTTGTAAAGCTGTGAATACTTTGGTGAATGAGTGCATCCTCCTTAAACTGAAGTGCAAGGCAATTCCTTTGGGAAAAACACTTCAGTGTTTGTGTAATCAATGGTATCAACGGCATTCATTTGCAAAATAATGAATCTTATTTTCCCCAATTTTGGTAATATTACAATCTATCAATATAATTGATAGATATCTTTCCAGTCCCTTTGGGTTTGGATTTTTAAAAAAATTCTTGTTTTGTGTGAAGAATTAAATGAAACCCTGGAAAGGGGATTTGCCGTTTCTCTCCAGTTGGTGATGCTGCTTCTGAAGGTGCAGTGTTGCCACTGACCTGGATTGGGCAAGAGGGAATTCCCTTTGCATTACCCATGCAAAACTCTCCTGTGAGCTGTAATTCAGTTACTGGTCATGGTCCCATGTCCATTTCATGACCTTATGTGTGGAGAGCCATGGACTTGAACACAGGTAGATCCCTGTGAGGAGTTCTGGATGCCACCTCAGGAGAAGAATTGAGGGCAGAAAGCCAAAGGGAATGGCTGATGGATTGCTCTCCACACACACACACAGACAGTCCGCACACAGCTGCGTGGCTGTGAGGCTGATACGGATCAGTAGAACGTGAATGTAGAGTATTCCACCAATCCAGTGGCTGGGCATGAATTTCTGCCCCCAAAGAGTGGCAAGGTGGAATAATAAACCTCAGAGGGCAAGGCCCCCTGGAGTGTGTTGGTGGTGAATTAGCATGTATGGTTTGTCTTGTTAAAGGATGGTATTTTTAAAAGATGTGCAAGCATCCAGTATGAGCTGCAAATTGTCTTATAAAATTAACAGTGACATTTGGTAGAAGGATTAGTCAGTACCCATTTTAGCCTAATGAATAAACGGGGGTTTTGTTCAGTTTAGCGGGGTTCTTATGTAGGCTTGTGAGGGAGGGTAGAATTGTGGTGAAAATGGTCTGTGCTCAGTATAAGCTATTGATGAGATCTCATTTCTCTAGGTGTTGCTGAAGGTGCTGTATCAATACAAGGAAAAGCAGTACATGGCTCCTAGAGTTCTGCAGCAAACGCTGAATTACATCAATCAAGGAGTATCTCATGCAGTCACCTGGAAGAATCTGAAACCTCATATTCAAGTAAGCCATTTTTGGGGTTTAATACTTAAGATGACTCAGAAGTACATTAGTCAGTCTACTGTACAGTGTTTCCAGCCGTGCTACAATTCACATTTTAGGCAATTCTCTTATAAATTGCTGGTGGAAAGAGTTTAAGCCAGTTTAGTGAAGGTTGCCTTGAAACATGAACAAAGCCAGCTAATTTATCGCTGTCTCTCCTTTGTGCTTTGATTTATTAAGGATTACATTTTAACACAGCAACACAACATATTTGGAGATGGTGTTATCTGCTGAATTTATAGCATTGAATCATCTCCACGTAACATTATCCAAAGCCAGTCTGGTATCTTGTGTTGTATTGTAACTCTACCTAAACACAAAAGATCTGCTTTTTTGTAAAGTGCCACATAAATCCACTCTAAGTCCAAATAGTTTTAGAATGTTACCATTTTATATGAGGAAGTGACAGGATGGACAAAATCTGTGAAATACAGGACAGAATACAGAGATTGACTTAGTAGTGCTAACCTGATTTCAATCTCTTTTTTTTATTTCAGGGAATTATCCAAGATGTTATTTTTCCATTGATGTGCTATACAGATGCTGATGAAGAGCTTTGGCAAGAAGATCCATATGAATATATCCGCATGAAATTTGGTGAGCATTTGAAATCTACTCATGTTAAAAAATTATTTCATGCAAAGATGGGATTTTTATGGGGTGTTTTTGTGAAAACAGAGATGGCTTTAATCTTTAAAAAAAAAAGAGAGAAAAACAGTGTATTACCTAAATAATAGAAGTTAATATAGTTAACTTGGACATACTGGTGGAAAGGAGAGAGAAGATAAAACAGTCAACAATGACACAGGAGTTTGTGCACTTGTAAAAGTATTTCATTTTTATGGTTACAAAGTTTTTATTACAAGTCAAACAGTCCTGGTCTTGCCAACAACAGCTGCATAAATTTAATGTCATTTAAAGGTTATGCTTTACAACAGCTAATATTTCAGGCCCTGGATTTCTTAGAGAATTTCACCCATGGCACAGTTGAGAGCAGACTTACCCCAGTGGTAAATGACACATTATGGAGTAAGCCTGGCATTCCAGACTTGTCCCATTTCACCTCCTGTGCTCTGCTACTTTATGTAGGGGTTTACTGTAAGTCTGTGCAGTCCTGTGAGGCTGGGGACGAAAAAAATACTTCAGACTCCCTGAACAAATTCTTCCCTCCCCTAGGAATGTTTATGTGGTTAGAACAAGGAATCTTGAGGGGTTTGGGAGTTTTTATCCCTCAGGTCAGAGGCATACCTGTAAACACTTACAGGTATTACACAAGGCTCTTATAATCCACTTCTGCAGAGAAATAAGAAACCGAGCATTTTTTAACCCAATTAATTCTGTGTGCTGGCCTGTAGAGCAAATAACATCTATGTCAAAACTTGACTGTTGTGTCTGGTTCTACTGTTACAAAAGATTTATCTTAAGAGACATACACCTTCAAATTAGATAAATAGCAGCGGTGGTCATGAAAAACATGAAACATACGAATCCAACCACGTGTTACTCTTTGGTCTTGGAATATCTATAGCAAGCAAGCATGATTAACCACCTGAAAGGAAAATTACTGGGGGTTTTTTATATTAAACACAGAGGGATCATGAATTGTAGTAAAGGACCAGAATTTGTAACTGTTACAATGTTACTTAACAGATGTATTTGAAGACTTCATTTCTCCAACAACTGCTGCTCAGACATTATTGTTTACATCGTGTAGTAAAAGGAAAGAGGTAAGCTGTTCAAGGTATATACTAAAACACCACACTTGCTAAATTCAGTTTATTTGCTGAAAGAGCTATTAATAAAAGTTTTACTTTTCTGGTCTCATGCTGTAGTATGCTAAAATTTGAAATTTCAAATTTATTTTGCACTGGTCTATTTGTGATTTTTGTATTTGCAAATTCCCCTAGGACCCATCTATCAAGAACACTGTGTGTTTATAACAAAGACATAAAACATTGCCCAAATTCCAGACTTGGAGCAGACTATTAGATATTTTAGCATTTCAGAACACTGAGATGGTTGATTGGAATACTTTGACTAACCTTACATGTAATGTAGGTCCTGCAGAAGACAATGGGCTTTTGTTATCAAATCCTCACGGAGCCAAATGCTGACCCTCGCAAGAAAGATGGTGCTTTACATATGATTGGTTCATTGGCTGAAATTCTCCTGAAAGTAAGCATAACATATCTGGTGGTTCTTTTCATTCTTTTTTTGCCCCTTTTTTTGCTTTCTTTAACATGTAGTGTCTTAAAAGAAATGCAAATAGCTCTGAGTTCACAAGTTCCTGAATTGCTGCCAAGTTTTTTTAAGCTGTTGAACTTAATTGTTTTGGGTTTAATGTCAGCTTAATTACTTAATTGCTAAAGTTTTATAGGTCATGTTCAAGTTCAGATTATTGTTTTAAGTTCCTTTCAGGTTCTGTGCTTCTAGTGAGAATTACTACACCATTTCTGTGCTACACTTAATTACATTCCCTTTTTTGTGGAAGGAAAGAAGGAACAAAATGTGTCCAGTGAGAGGCTGTTGATTTAATGAACTCTTTTTTTGTGTATAGAAGAGAGGAAACAAAACGAAATTAGTGACCTTGCTCAGTTAAAAGGGTAGCAAAACAGATGCATGGTATGGGCTTGTATTTGGACCACAGCTCTAAGAAGTTTTCCTGACCACTTTTACTTTTGATGCCAATGTGCTGCTAATTAAAAGGTGTCTCTTGGGGTCAAAAATGGCTGGGGAAAAAGTGTCACTATTGTAACTGAAAATTTACAAAATCCATGTAGGATCCAAGTTTAATTACTAGTACAGGAGATCATTGTTGCATAATTGACTTTAATAAAGGGATAAGTTAAAAGTCTGAGGGTTTTGTTACACTGTTCACACTTTATCATGTGTGACATTTTTTTACTGGGTTAGAAATACATTTTTATATGAAGTTTTAAACTGATGTACTTCTCTTTATATATTGACAGAAAAAGATCTATAAGGATCAGATGGAATATATGTTGCAGAATCATGTGTTCCCTCTCTTCAGCAGTGAGCTGGGTTACATGAGAGCACGGGTAAGGAAGTGTGGCATTTACTGTTGAGATACACTGTCTGTTCCAACTGAAGTATTCAGAAATCTTTAACTTTTTCCCTCTCACAGATGCTCTCCTTTCTGCACCTTTTCCATAATAAATTGTACACTTATTCAGGGATGAGTAGCAGTCTTTATGTGTGATTGTAGACAGCCACTGTGTAGTTTTGAAATGGCTGCAGCGTTGTGTGCACAGTTTCCCATCTGTGTCTGGTGGTAGGGTCTATGTGTGTTTTGCATGTAGGCTGTACTGCTCACACAAAACCTGTGGCCAAAGATGAACCTGAGATCATAGTACTGGTCTAGTGATGTCTGCAGGACGAGCCTCCCACTGACCAGCCTCCACACTCTCAAACATCTTCATCACTGAAAAGTTTTGCAGTACCTTCATTCAGCAGGAGTTGTACCTCACATTCAATGATTTGTGTAGGTTATGGGTACACAAGTAGTTGATAATCCTCGTGGTACGTTTTGCAGCTCTGAATTTGTTCAATGTGGTTTTTTTCAGGCTTGCTGGGTTCTTCATTATTTCTGTGAAGTCAAATTTAAAAGTGACCAGAATCTCCAGACAGCCTTAGAACTTACAAGACGATGTCTGATAGATGATAGGGAAATGCCTGTGAAAGTGGAAGCTGCAATAGCTCTTCAAGTTCTCATCAGTAATCAAGAGAAAGGTAGGAGCCCTCTTTCTTACAGCTGCAGGAGCTTTAATGGAATAGGTGTTAACTTTGTGATGTTCAGGCACGCTTGTTCTCTTCTTCCCTGATGTTAATTTCCTTCTTGCAATTGTAACTTGTAATCACTTAACTATAATTTTTCAGCTAGAAAAGTTTAAATTTTTCAATAAATAATACAATAAATTACATTTTAACATCATAAGACGTTATGATTATTAAAACATTGTAAACAAGAGCTTCATGGTACAGTAAATCCAGTTTTATAGCACCTAATGATTGTATCAGAAATACAGTGGCAATATCTGTCTTGGCATAAATTTGTTCATGTTAAAACTTATTAGAAAAAAAAATAGCTGTCTTTATCCAGGCAGGTTTTACATGGCTTAGTATTCCTGAAGCTGGCATAAAAGCCACAAAGCAAACATGAATTCTATATTTAATACTTAAGGCAATTTGACAAAGATGTGTATGTACCCATTCCCATTCAATTAACGTTTGCATTTATTGGTAATCTTGCATTTTATGAATTCAGACTGCAGAGCTCTGGCTTTCATACTTAATTTTGATCCTCTTGTTATAAATTGTTATTAAAAATTTTTCTGAATGGTAGTATTGCTATAATGATTTATACTACCCATGGTTTTGTCATGTTAATGCTGAAGCACTAAATAAAGTATATATTGAGGTTCTTACACTGATCTGTGGTTTTTTAAGAGTGTTAATTCAAACATTCCTCCTGTTTTACAGCTAAAGAATATATTACTCCATTCATTAGACCTGTAATGCAAGCTTTGCTTCATATTATAAGAGAGACTGAAAATGATGATCTTACTAATGTGATTCAGAAGATGATCTGTGAATATAGTGAAGAAGTTACCCCAATCGCAGTAGAAATGACACAGCATTTGGTGAGATTTTACAGCAGCTTGGGAAGATGTTTAATACGGGAAAGATTGGTATTTGAAATTGATAGTTGAGTTTGACCATCAGTGAATAGCTGTTGTTACTCCAGTCTCTTTAAGTGCGTTGATACAAGTAATTTTCTTCTATTTAAACAGTTTTTCACCAAAAGTGGCTTCATAACTTACACCAAGTGGAAATTTCCAAGAACAATTTTAGAAATGTTTGCAAAATCTTTGTATATTTTCTCCTGATGGTGGTAATAATGAAATTGGTAGCACACTTTAGGTAGTCTCTAAAATGGCACTTATGTTGTCTGGTTTAAAATATTAAGTTAAAGAGCAGATTTTTAATGAAAGGTTTGGTGTGAAAATAAAGTTGAATCTGCAGGAGGAATTCAGAGCTTGAATGGCCATATCTAGCAAGTTGTACTAATGTTTGCAAAAGCAGAGGTCAGCTCAGTGCTTCCCTATTAAAGGCCCTTGCCTTGGAGTTAAAACAGAGTTGTTTGCGTGTCCTCTCTGGGAATGCCTGCCAAGTGTTCTAGTCTAGTTCAGCTACTGAGGAAACCTTGTGGCAGAAGAACTTACCAGGAGAAAATGTATTCTTTTGCATGGGACATAATGTCATTTATATATTTTCATTCATGAGTAGATAAAAGGTGACAGCTCCAACAGCTTAACATTCAAATTTTATCATGCTGAAAAGAAATTCTGGAGCAGAGCAGTCACCTGCTATTATTTGTACATGTTTTCTCAGCAGAAGTCCTTCTTAAATTGTGTAGGATGCCAGACTTTCACAACTTAATGTCGTATTTGTGGCTTGTTCTGCTATTACGTGCAGGCAATGACGTTTAACCAGGTGATCCAGACTGGTCCAGATGAAGAGGGCAGTGATGACAAAGCAGTGACAGCAATGGGAATCTTGAATACTATCGATACACTTCTCAGTGTAGTTGAAGATCACAAGGAAGTAAGTAAAAATTACTCTAAAGCTGATATGTATGGTCTAAGACACTGTAAGTCTTTTATAGTTGCAGTGTTCCTGGCATTGTTACCTGAAAAACTGTCCTTTTGGCCAAAAAGATGTTAAAATAGAAAACAGTGAAGTACTTATCATGTGGCCGAGTTGTAACAGAGTGGGTCACATTTCTAATGCAGTGCATGCAGTAATGGAGCGTAAATGTTGCCACAGTATTTCCCATAAGAATCCAGCTCTTGTTCAAATAGTGGGAGCAACGTGTCTGTAGCAGGTGGAACTCTGTCAGCTCAGCTGGAAACACACATCTGATTTGATGAGGTCTGCCCTTCAAACAAAACAGATAAAGCTTCACATAGCTCCAAACATTGACTCTGCTGACTGGGTTTGCTCTGTGACAGAATCGATGTGGGTAAATACAGCTCTTGTGGCTGTGCTCAGAGATGGGGCGTTTTACCTGCCTCATCTGCCCTGGAGAATTTTCCACTGGGATGAAAACTTCTGTCATTTTGTTTTGTTGTGCTGAATGGATTCACTTCTGTCCAGAGTACAGCCAGTTCAAAAGATGCTATTTCTGATTAAAATCCTTCTTGACAAAGTCAGCTACTGTCTTTTAATAAATACATTATAATTGTTTTAGTGACTGAAGAGTTCAGTACTAAACTCTACTCTCAGGGCTCTGAAGACTTTACTAAAGAAGCAGCATCATACAAATTCCCAAGGGCAGAATCCAGTGCTGCCACACAATTAAACCAAGGACCAGCTCAGCTCATTTACTTGTTGCTAGAGCTGCTCATCAAGCTTTTCATGTACTTGTTTTTGTCAGCAAATCCTTGCCTTCTAAATTAAAAGTCTATGTAACAATATGCTAGTCCTGAGGAACTCAATTTGAAAATGTTGACCAGTAAAAATTTATATTTAGAGACATCTCACACAGGATGACCAGTGTTCCAAGAGATAAGGTATTTAGCAGGTTAGTTTCAAATCCTGTTCTGCATAGCTAAGACCAGAAACTCAACCCTTACTTGTCTCTGTGCAAGGTGAGTGCGCTCAAGAGGTTAATGACTGTTTTGTTAGCTGTTCCATGGAATAATAAATACTAATTGGGAACACTGACTGAATCTGTAGGACCAGTATTTAGACTGATGGTCTCCTTACCATGTGAACATCCTAGGCTAGGTTTGGGAAGTGGTTTGGTATTTGGGGTTTTTTTTGTTCTAGTTTCTTCTCTGGAACAGGAAATACTTCCTGTGATTTCCATCGTTTACTCCTTTGATATATTTGCTTACAGTGTTTTAATGGGACTGAACTGGTGCATAGGGTTACTGTCAGGATTTTCTTTTTAAAGGAAGCCCTTTAATGAGATTCTTCCAGTACTCTAAAAACACCTTGTATTGAAAGCTATCTTGCAAATCCTTAGCTGAGTGCTGCTCTTACACATTTAGCGCTCTAAAATGTGAGACATTGCTAATTATTTTTAAAAACTATATTGTATATATAGAAACTGCATTGACAAATTTTAAATTGTGTTTAATTTCAACTCCCAAGTATTGAAAATAGTCATACATCTCCTTTTTTTTTTCCCCAGATTACCCAGCAGCTGGAAGGGATCTGTTTGCAAGTGATTGGAACAGTTTTGCAGCAGCATGTATTAGGTATCCATACTTCTGCTGGCTTACTTTTAAAAGTGCATGGGATTGGCATTATATTTACCTAGATTCTGTTTGTTTTAGAGTTCTATGAGGAGATCTTTTCCTTGGCTCATAGCCTGACCTGCCAGCAAGTTTCTGCACAAATGTGGCAGCTTCTTCCTCTTGTGTTTGAAGTCTTCCAGCAGGATGGTTTTGATTATTTTACTGGTAAGTAATATAAATAAATCAGGAAGCCAAGATGGTTTCATGGATGCAATTTTAGCCATACAATGAATTGCATCATGACTGAAATGTTAGGAAAACACTCAAGTGAGGTTACACATAAAGTATTTTATTTTGCTGTTGCTGCTGCCAAACAAGCAGACTTGTTTTGCCAAGGCACCTATGACTGGCACACACTTATCTTGGCAAACATTAAGCAAGAACTGTAATTATTAATACACAGATTTCAACCTGATTTTAATAGCACGCAGACAATACCTAACTGTGATTATCCTTCTTTTAATACAGATATGATGCCTCTCTTGCATAATTATGTTACTGTTGATACAGATACCCTTCTGTCAGACACAAAATATCTTGAAATGATCTACAGTATGTGCAAGAAGGTGAGTAGATTCCTGTGTGGTAACAAAACCTGCCATCTCTGAAGAAATAACAGTGTTAAACTGGGTACTTTTTTCCACAACAGCTTTTGACATCTGCTCTTAAAAGCATTTTGCTAACATCCTCTGAGATTCCCCAAATTGCTAAGTTATTGCAGAGAAATTTAAAGAGATTGCATCAAAATTTCTGATATATGCCTTTGGCAGAAGGGAAAAATAAATCAAACACAACAAAAGCAGAATAAACAAACCAGGTTTGGTGCAATACACTTTGTGCATATGGGCATGCAAGACAGATGGCAAAAGGTAGGTGGATTCTTTCATCTGGGATTTGTAGCCTCACCGTGGCCAGGATACACATGCTGTGTGTGTGCTGCAGGTCTGACACCTGTTAGCTAAACAAGTGGAGTAGGGATGGAAGGTAAAGGGACAGGAATAGGATATTATTTTCCCAAGTTCGTGCCAAGTCTGTGGTGAAAGCTGGGGGCAGAATGCAGTTATTGTGACTCAGTCCAGGCACTTTTGGGCAGGGTTTCTGTATTCTACTGTGTATTACAGGTAGCTGCCAACTGGGCTTTCTTTGTCCAGTCAAAATGTAGAATATACAGCTTTCCAGAATGTTAGCCCCATGTGAGGAAAGGAATACTTCTTTATAAGATGGTGTTAATGTTTTATCATCTCTAATCTGTGGGGATTTCAGTTTTCCACTCCTGGATATGGTGTGTGGTGTCTATATAAGAGCTTTGGTGAACTGTCAGCTGTGCTGCCCATGGTATTTCCGGAGTAACTCTTTTGAAGATATTTAAATATTATAGTGAATAAATATTTTAGTATTCTATAAATACTAGTGAATAACTCGTGCAAGCCTTTGTTTGAAAACAAGTTGCAACCAGGCCAATTAGGGTGTCTGTAAATTCTTGGAATGTTAATATATAAAATTAGTCTGCCATGACCACTTAGTGACTGGTGTTAGCTGAGAACAGTGAATTTTTAACACAAGTTTTAGATATTGCATGGTCTTCCACTGGATATCCCATTTTTGTAAATAAAACTTCTACGAAATTCAATATATTAATACATAGGGAAGGTTTTGTTTTGTGTATGGAACCCTTTGCAAAATGACAGCTGATGCTTTTACAGTAACCGTGGTAAGCTGTGCATCCATGGAGTTATTGAATATATGTACATGTAGGTTAGTTTTGCCCACATTCAGCAGTTTTCAGTCTCTGGTTGTCACACTGAGCCTTTGCTGTAGATTTGGCTGCTTCACTGATGGCTGTTCATGCTGGCTTTGTTAGAGGGGGTAGATTCATGCCAGCTTTTCAGAGCAAAGCAGTATATAGAGAATAGTCCTTGAGGGGATACCACCACCAGTAATGGCTGTGTTTCAGGTCCTTACAGGAGTTGCTGGAGAAGATGCAGAATGTCATGCAGCAAAGCTGTTAGAAGTAATTATTCTTCAGTGTAAAGGGCGTGGCATTGACCAGGTTGGTAACAACTTTGGTTGCTAAAACTAGTATTTCAAAAAGATTTTATTGTGTAGTATTAATTGATTATGTATCGACATGAGTTTTGTTATGAGCAGTTTATGTGGTGTGACTGATAATCCTGCCTTGTACTTCAGTGTTACTCATTGACAGCACTGCAGAGAGTTCCTGCACACTCTGGCTCCAGAATTTAGGACATTGCAAAACTCTGGTGTTTTCATGAATCTGGAACAGTGCCACCTCAGGAGCATCTTGGTTCCAAAAAGTCAATTAATTGCATTCTAAGTTACTTCTAGTGAAAATTTAATGAAAATTGTTCAATCTGTCAAGCTCATAGCTTTGAAATAAGGAAGAATGAAAATGAAGTTCCTAGAATCCAAATCAGTGTAATACAGGGACCATTGTACACGTATGGAAGTTCGAATTTGAGAGATTAATAAGCTGATTTTTCTGGACTTCCTAGTGTACACATTTCCTCTATTTTCCATTTTTAGTAACAAGATTATAGAACCAGAAGTTACATGTGCTGTGCAGGATGTCACAAAATCCCTGTGATTAAATATTTTCACATTTCCATTTCATCTTTGTATCTGGCTTCTGCTGGCAATTAAAAATGACTCCATTTTATGCCATCTGTGTTTATGTGCCAGACTGTTGAAGTACAGAAGGACAAATTTTATTTTTGATCACTGAGTGTCTAATGTTCTCACTGTCCAGTGCATACCCTTGTTTGTGGAAGCTGCCTTGGAGAGACTGACCAGAGAAGTGAAAACCAGTGAACTGCGAACCATGTGCCTCCAGGTTGCCATAGCTGCTTTGTATTACAATCCTCATTTACTATTAAATACGTTGGAAAATCTTCGTTTCCCCAATAATGTGGAGCCTGTCACCAATCACTTCATAACACAGTGGCTTAATGATGTGGACTGTTTCCTGGGGTAAGTGTTTCCACTTTTGGAGATTATTCTCTGTGATACACCTGTGTATGACCTGCTTGTAAATCATGACAAAACTTGCAACTTTTTTACTCTTCTGTTTTGTAGACTTCATGATAGAAAGATGTGTGTGCTTGGCTTGTGTGCTCTTATTGATCTGGAGCAAATACCACAGGTTTTAAATCAAGTTGCTGGGCAGATCCTGCCAGCTTTTATTCTTTTATTTAATGGATTGAAAAGAGCATATGCCTGTCATGCAGAGCATGAAAATGACAGCGATGATGATGATGAAGCTGAAGAAGATGAGGAAACAGGTATGGAGATGGAAACTTTGATGCTGTTTTGTATGTTTCATTTTCTTCTGATGGAGATATTGAGTTCCTTTGTGGAATTTCTGAGTACCCTAATTCTAAAAATGCAGCGCTGCAGTAGAACACTGGACATCTTCTGACAACTTTTAAGTATATCTGATTTACTTTCCAGTCCCTCTTAAAAACTAACTTCCAGGGCTGAGTTAAATGAGCTCCTCCCTTTCCAGCCCGCACTGGATTGTTACCACTTCCAGTGCCTGTTTTACATAATTAGCCACATTTCTAAAGAATCGTTCTTGCTGTTCTCAAGATAAACCTTTTTTTGTGTGTTATAATTAACTCAGAGGAGCTGGGGAGTGACGAAGATGACATTGATGAAGATGGTCAAGAATATCTTGAAATTCTAGCAAAACAGGCAGGTGAAGATGGGGATGATGAAGACTGGGAAGAAGATGATGCTGAAGAGACTGCATTGGAAGGCTATTCCACGATTATTGATGATGAAGACAACCCTATTGATGAATATCAGATATTTAAAACAATTTTTCAGAGTAAGTAACTGGATTTCCTTTCCTGGCCAACAAGTTACATTTTAACTTCAGTGTACCCTGTTGTACAAAACTTCCAAACAGGCTTTCCAATAACGTGCTTGAACCATTTCTTTCTTTGGAAAGGGGAAGCCATCATTAAACTTTCAGAGCAGGGGGAGATGCTTGAATGAACTTACTTTGGTAGGGAAGAGGTCAGAAGCTGTACTAGTGTTCAAGTGTCTTGAATTAAGTAATTGTAACAGAATATTATTCTGACTAAAATGGCAGTGAGTAAGCTTTGAGTTACAGAACATTCTAATCAACACTTTCCTTTTGCTTGCGTTTTCTTTCTGCTGCAGCAATTCAGAACCGTAACCCTGTGTGGTACCAGGCTTTGACACAGGGCCTTAACGAAGAACAAAGGAAGCAGCTGCAGGACATAGCGACTCTGGCGGATCAGCGGCGGGCAGCACATGGTATTTGCACCCCTTTATACCACTAATGGCTCCTTTTGCTCTTTGAATGCCCTGGATGGGCTCAAGAAGCATAATACAGAAAAAGCCTATAATTCAAGCCTGATAATGTCTCCATCAAAGCAAGGTTGTTTGAAGTCTCTTAAGACTGTCAGGTCACAAAGCCTCAATGCACAACCTGGATGGCAATATCACAGGTGGCAGGAATGGTAGAAACACTTGGGGAAGTGGCCAAGGAATAAAAGCATATTTGTCCTAATTGCTTGGATTTTAAAACAATTGATTTGATTACCTGAAGGCAATGAACTCCAGGTATGTTGGCAAACACATCAAGTGGCTGATAAATTATTTCCTGAGATGTGACATAGTCCAGCTGGGATAGACAAGGACTCTGTGGGTAGGAGGATACTAAATTACAAAAGTAGTATCCATCTGTAAAGCCACATCATTAAGCTCATTAAATATATCAGAACATTACAGATAATACAGATTTTTAAATCTGTATTCGGTTCATCTTTTTCTTTTTTTCTAAGTTTTCCCTTTTGAGAGTAAGCCAATACGTATCACACTCTAAAGTCAAGACTGAATATTGAGGGATCAGTCCAGCCTCGTATCCTCTGTCTTATTGAGCAATTGCTACAGATGTTTCAAAACAGAAATTCAGAAATATTTCAATAAAAAGATTGGTAGCAACAATACACATTTGATAAGTGCTTTTTATGAGAGCACAGCCTAAATTACCTCACAAAGCTTGTAAGTGTTCAGAATGATACAGTTTTAATGGTTATAAAATACAGTTTCACTGTGACCCCTGTCAAGCAGAAGATATTATATGATGAAATTATATACTATTGCATTTCATGGAGACAGAAAAGTTTGAGGTGTGCGTTTGTTTGTTTTGTACTGTTTTTTCAGAGAAGTTGCGAAGTTTAACTTAAGCAACCAGATCCTTATGGGAAATTCTTGCCTACTACCAGAGCACACTGAGACTACATTTAGGCTACCCACCACACATGGGGACATCCCGTTAGAAGGATTTGAAATGCAGTTCTCCCTCACTAATGTAGCTTAGAAGAATTTCCATATGCTGAGAGATTTGTCTTCTGTGGAGCTGTGAGGGATTCTCCCCCCATGCTCCATTAGCCATGGCAACATCTTTCTGGCCTGTTTCCAAAGAAGCAAAGCCAAAATGCAGATTTGCTAGATAATATGAGCTGTCCTGTATTCCCAGAGAGATTGCAACTGTTTTGATTTAGAAGAAAGCTCTGTGACCAATGTAAGACATTAGTAAGTGTTGTTATCTTGGCCTAGGAATAATACAAACCACCTTCTGCACTGTCTAGACTGTAGTAAAGGTACAGCCTAAATTACCAACCTGATTTTCAGTTGTCTGTCGTATAATGTATTTAAACCCTAATAGTATGCACTAGCCAAGCTGTCACTCAAGACCAAGATCTACACCAAGATCCAATTATTAATTGAGACTACCTCAACCTAAGGTGCTCATTAACCTCCTACAAACAGCTGTGGCTGCAGGGCAGGCATTAGCCCTATAAATCAAGCCCTGGGAGGAGCCAAAGGTTGAGGTGGTTGTTCCTGGTTGCTGCGTGCTGCGTGTTGCTGGAGCTCTGCTCTAAGAAATCATAATCCAAGACTCAGAAGACTGCGAGCTCCGGCACAGTTGTCCATGTATTAGAGCTTGTAAAAACCTCTTATAGTAAAACCTGTCCTACAGCAGTGTTTGAAGGATGAGAAAACCAGACACTTTAACTATCACTGGTAGTTACAGTGATGGATATGTGGACCTCAGATGTCTAAAGATCTTAAAGTTTGGTTGAAAATGAAAAGTGATGAACTTGGTAGTTTTCTCTCAGAATTATGTTTTGTGGTCTAGTAACCTAAAGTCCAAATTATGTGCTTGGGTAGCAGCATGTGTAAAAAGTCTTTTTCTGGTGCTTCAGTGGCCGTTTCTGCTTATATTGTTGAATCGAGATAGGAACACTGAAAATTTAGCCAATATCTGCGTACTGCTTTTTTGTATATGTGTTCTGTTACTGATTTGACTGCAAAGTCTGTTGATGTTAACCAGAAAGAATTGTGTGCCTGTTTCCAAGTTTGCAAGTGCAGCATTCATTCAGGTCCTGTTTCTAAACTACAGTCATGTCCAAAAGCTAAAGTGTGGGCTTTTACAAGTAGAAATTCATTTAAGCATGGCTTTAACAATAAGTAAATAGTCGGTCCATCTGTTCTTTGGGGCCTGGCACATTTCCACTTGTGGGTGCTGATTCCTTTGCTGGGTAACCCCAGGTTAAACCTGTATCTCTGAGAGACTCAAAGTGGTCGATCACAGAACCTTGGTCTGTCTTCCCCCCTACACATGCACTAAAATGTCTTCCTTCTGTTTTTTTTTGTTTTGTTTTGTTTTAGAATCCAAAATGATTGAAAAGCATGGAGGATACAAATTCAATGCTCCAGTTGTGCCAACTTCATTTAATTTTGGAGGCCCTGCCCCAGGAATGAATTGAATTATAACTTTTCCTGCTACTGTGTGATTGTAGTGAAGAGCTTGTGTTCCTCCCAATAGTGGTTCCAGAACTGGTTCATGTTATCTACAACTCACTCTAAACTAATTTATAAATAGATTGGACAAAAGCCCCAGAAGTGGGACCTGATTATACAACCTAATACTGGAAAGCAAACCAGAGGTTTTTTTGAAGATAGGAAGAATCTGAATTTAAAGCTTCAAATGACACACTTTGGAGATCGGAAATCAAGAGGGGATGTCATGAAGGCAGCTTTTTTCTTTTTCTGAGGAAAAAAACCTAGACATGGGCTGCAGGACTATTTAAAATGTCTCATTTACAGTACAAGCTAGAAGGCAGACTTAATTTTTACACCTGTGGCAGTATGAGTATTTGCCCAGTTTCTTTCCCTTTTATTGCTACTGGGTGTCTATTCTTTTAATGTAAATAAGATAAGGTAATCAGATAGCCTTACTTAATCTTCATCATTTCCATTTATCAAGATTGTTCATATGTAGAATATTGGACACTTAATGTAGCACTACATAACTGATAAATCTGTAAATTAATTAGCACTTTCATATTGAAACAAGCCTGCTAGCCTATGTACAAAAATAGCAAAATGTTTGCTGTTTATAAAAATAAAAAATAAGGGATGTATTGGGGAAAATAATTTCAAGTTATTAATTTAAAATGAACTAGCAGTTTTGTACCTGGTGACTTTGTGGTGCAGTCACCTCTGGTTGTGACTTGAATTCGGATATGTAAAAAGGGGTTAGTGATATTTCATTGCTGCTAAAGAAAAAATAGCAACACCCTCCGTGTCCTTTGTTTTTTTTAAAGATCTCACTGTACAAGCTAGAAAAGTGAACAAATGTGTACTGTAAGCACAAAGAAAAAGCTATCCTCTCTAAAGCAGGTAAATAAGATGTGAAGTTCTTAAGGTCAAGTGAAGTGTATGGGTGAAACATCTACATATGCAATCTATTAAAAACACAACAGTGTCATTGGCTGATCTGGGCTATGGTATATAAATGCAATTTTTTTCCCCAGTTGTGCAAAATATTCTTTTTCCAGCTCATGGTAGTGCAGGTGCACTACTCCTGCATTTCATTCCCCCTCTTTTTGCACTTGCAGCATTCGTGTATGCTGTTGTCTGCCTGATCCAGACAGTGTATTTGAAGTTTTGCCAGTCTTTCAGTTTTGAAGCCACAATTTTCTTCCTTCAAAGTTGCTATAGTAACTAGTATTTTAGCTAGAGAGGCAAAATACAGTTCCCTCTGGGACCACTATCAAAACCACTGTATGAAGAAGCCAGCAGGGAGAGGCTGTGAATGGGTTGGCTTAAATGCCCCCTTTTTCTTTTCTAAAAGCAAAATCCATTGGCGTTTGATCTTGCCTTGAGATCATTGGTGTCAGGTCTTTTAAATCAAATGTTTGGGTTGTTTTTTTTTTTTTTCTTTGGGCTGTTTTTATATAAAAATGTCACCTGCTGTTACAATTGATATTAAACAAGCTACCTTAATTTAATGTAAGCCTCCAAAATTTAAATACAGGTTAAAAATAAACTGAGTTTTTATCTGTAAAAATGAAATGCACATATATATATATTATGATACTCAAAATGCAGTCTTCAGAAAATTGGTTTGTGTGGTGTGGTTTTTTGCATCAGCAGAGTAGCAGGATTTGGTGTTGGTTTGGGGTTTCCTTGCTGAGCTGCCCAGCCCCACACTCTGCCTTCCACTGGGGCTGGCACTTCTCAGGCAGCGGGAGAGGTTTTCCAGCCCCTCCTCTCAGGCTGCCTTGCTCAGGCAAATGCTTCCCTGTGCTCGGGGTGCCAAGATGGGACACTCGCTGAGCCAGCGCTGCAGTGCCACGCTGCCCTACCCCAGTACCAAAGGGACACTTGAGAAGCAAAGCACCTGATGAGAAAAAGCCTAAATAATGAAGCCTTGGATGGGAATATCCGTGCTCGTGGTGGTGTGAGACCCAGGGTCGTTCCTGTGCGTCTTTAGGCCGAGTGCACAGAGCAGAACTTATTTGGGGTTTTGTGACTGTAACTCGGGCACGTCCAGGTGTGCTCCGGCCCCCAGGGAAGCTCTAGACAGGGTTTTATTTTTGTAGAAAAAGCTGACAGACATACTTCCAGCATGCCTTCTCCTGTGCATTCGTTGGGATCACCCAGTTTGACATAAATCATTTCTGAACATCTGCTTGTTGGGTATCTGCTTACCTTCGTATGCATCCAAAAAAATGTATGAGAACCTTTGAGGACAGATGAGCCACTTGGGCCTCGTGGCAGAAGATGTGACAGCAGCAGTGAGAAGGCTTCATGTATAAAGCAGATGACAAAAAAATTAGGGGGAAATCACCAGTTTTAGTGCCATTGTCAGTTCTGGAACAATTATATTTTTCAAGTCACAAGTCAAGGGCAGAATTTTATCTTGGTGTGAGGAATACAGTCTTACTTCAAGGGTGCTTTTATGTGTCACTAGACTGGTTAGCAAGGAGCATCTTTTTTAAGAATGGATCTAGAACTTTGCTTTCCTTTGCTCCAAGAAATGTATTTATATAAATTGCAAAACAATTTTGCATTGTTGTTGGTGGTGATAGCGCATTTTGTGATGCAATATATCAATTTCAGTGATACACTTATGTCAAATTAAAAACTGATCTTCCTCCTAGAACTTGCACTTATCCATTCCATTTTCTAGGATAGTGCAACTCTAAAGGAAGAGCTGGGAAATTTAAAGCCTCTGTTTTTTCTATTATGGAAGATCTCCTTGGATTAATAAACATCTAAAGCAAATCCTTATCTTCACTTATTTCAGTGTGGTGTTTTGAATGTAGCTGTATCCTTACAGTAGAGTCCTGCTCGAGTTGTCTAAGGTTTGTAATTCCCTCTCCAAAATATTTCTCTGAACAAATGTTAGGCACAACCACAGTTCTCTTCAACTGTGTTAAATATAAAAAATAGGCAATTTTTTAAAATGCTGACATACTGGGTAAGTTTAATCTTTTTTTTTTTCCTACATCACTGTCTCAAAAGAATTATTAATATGTGTCAGCATAGAACAGCAAAGCTCTGTTCAAATCTCTTATAGCTTAGAAGTGATACTGCAAGATTTATCAATTCTGCAGTGGAGTAATAACTGACTACCTGCCAATAAACATGCAGGTGATTTTAATTACGCCTAGTAATGGATATACCTGGTAAGTTTTATGGGTTGAGTATTTTCTCTGTGGAACCTTCTGCATACCCAGAATGAGCCATGTGGAAAAGCTTTGTCTGCTGCTGATTATCAGTTACTTTTCAATCAATATGTAGCTTTATGTTAAATGGCGTGTAACTGGTTTGTGTATTTCTGCTTTTTGTAGCAAACTGTTGATGCTGGAAACATAAAGCACTTCAGAATGGGAAATAGAGATTGTAGCATTTCACAGAGATGTTAATAAATAATCTATTAATACAAGAGGAGTTGGCAAATCAGAAATAGGATTTTATCTCGGGTATTTCACTGCTGCTGTACCTCGAGCCGAACTGATAGCTGCAGTTTGTACTTGATTTAAAAGTTACAATTAGGAAACAGTAAATTAAGGAAGAAAAACTAGCCATTAGCTGGGCTTACTGTCCCATCGTTGGGGATCACTCGCGTCAACTGCGCAACAGAGTTTTCTTGAAAAATCGCCTACGGAATTAACCCTAACACGCTTGGCTTGCCGTACACTGGGAGCTGTTGGACTATTTATTACACGTTTCCATACCTAAAAATCCACGTCAGGATAAACACTCCCAAGCATAGCTTTAAGCACAGCGTCCTTCTTCCCCAGAGCCGGGCTGGAATGGCAGCCGGAGATAATGCGGCAGGAGGCCGGGAAGGGAAGGGCAGAGCGCTCACTGCCCCCGGCCCGGCCATGCGGCCCCGCGGGGCCCTTCGCACGGCCCAAGGGGGCGCGGATGGCCCCGGCCGAGCCGGATCCGCTCCCCGGGAGGGCCCGGCGGCCGCTGCCCGTCCCCTCCCCGTGCCCAGCGCCTCAGGCGCTGCCGGCCCCGCGCGGCGCCCGCCGGGGGAGGGCAGGAAATGGCGCCGCTCCCCGCTGGCGCGCGGGCGCCTCGCTGCCCGCGGCACAAAATGGCGGCGGCCCCGCGCCCGGCACAGCCGCGACGCCATGAAGCCGCGGGGCGGGGCCGCGGGCGCGCGGCCAATGGGCACCGCCGCGCGGCCCGCAGGCGACCAATGGCGGGCGGCGGCGGCGGCGGCGCGCGCGCTGCAGCCAATGGGAGCGGCGGAGTCGGCGCTGCCGGGCCCCGCCCGCGGGGCGCGGGGCGGTGCCGTGCGGGCGGGCGGTGCCGAGCGGCCGTTTCCTGTCCTGGTGCATGGTGGTCGGACGGAGGAATTGTTGGAAAATTTCTCGGCGAGGTTCGTATATAAATGTGCTTTTACCCAGTGTGCCTTATGCTCCCTCCGCCATCTCCGGACGGGGCCGCCGCGCCGCGCCCGCCGCGCCCGCCGGCGGTGCTCGGGAAGGCGGGCAGGGGCAGCGGGGCGCGGGCGGCATCGACCCGAGCGGCAGAGCGGCGGCGATAAAGCCGCTCCGCTCCGCGGGGCCCGCCCGGCCCCTCCCCGCCCGCCGGGCCCGCGGGGGTCCCCCGGGCCGCCCCCCCCGGGCCCGCTCGGCACTGCGTCACGGGCGGGGGGCGAGGGGGGCACGGGCCGGGGCGCTCCGGGCCCCGCGCCCGCCGTGCCTGAATCGGGGGGGGCTCATTTATTTTTACATTTTCCCCGTTGTTTGGGGCTCTTTTTTTTTCTCTCTGTTTTCTTTTTTAAATACATATTTTTATTACTATTATTTTTTCAAACCTGCTATTTCCACGCTGCCGGCCGCAGAGCGGCATTACGGCAGTGGCGGCCGGGGCCCGGCGCGCGGCCGGACCCGCGCAGGCTGCGGGGGAAAATCCGCTGCTCCTGCCCCGAGCCGCGGGGCCGCGCTCTCACGGGAGAAGGTCCTGGCACCTTCCGGCCTTCTGAAATCCCGCTGCTTTACTGCATCTCTCTCACATCGCCAAAATGCAAAAGTGTTTTAACCTTTTTTTTTTTTTTTTTTTTTTTGTAATTGTTTTTGTCGTTCCCTTCATCTTTTTTCCTCTAGAACTTCTAATAGAACGGGATAACGAGAAGCTGCTCCTCTAGAAAAATGGCCTGCAATACTGCAAATATTTTTATTTTGTTTTCTGATGAGGCCTTATTTGTGGTGCTTTTTCATCCAGAAAAAATGATGTGACTTCTGTGCAAGTTTAAATTTTGTGTTAAAACAAGGCTGCGGTTGAGCAGCTCCATTTAAGTTTAGCATTTTTGTAAGGGTTTATTGTGAAGGATCAAAGAATTGCATCTGCCATCATATGCAGAGTGATACCAGTATTTGTAAGGAATGTTATTTCTGGTCCAGTGACACAGGAACTGCAACCTTACAGTCTTTCAAAGCAAGCATTTCCTCTTGTTTTATCGAGATTCTGCATCAAATTTTGTCTATCAGCTGTTTTTGCAGACTATACACCAGATATTTCTGTTGTAGCTTCTAGGTGATGGTACCTGAAAAATGAAATTAGGTTATCCTCAACTAGCAGCTTTTTAACATAGGCGTAGTATATTGTTAGCTTTGTGCATTTGCCATGCAGCTTTAGAATGGCAGAGTACGGTGTAGCCTTTTTTTCATGGCTTGTTTCTTTGTATTTCTGCATTAATGCCTTGAGCTTTCAAGCTGTGTTTGTGTCAAACGCGATTTGTCTGTATCAGTGCAGAAAAGGAACCTCAGGAATATGTGGTCAAATAATAGATGAATGCTTTGGTAATGGATTGTGGCTTAAATGAGATGTAAAAATAAACATTATGAAAGAGTTTTGAGACGTGTATTTCAAATTGATTTAATAATTTACCTAAACTGTTGTCGTTGTAATTAATATTTCATTTCTACTACTCTATCTGAGAAAGAGTAATTTTGCTTTATATTAAAGGCTAAAATAAAGCAAGTACTTTAAAAAGTGTAAAAGGTCCTTTAGGTTGAAGGTCACACTGACTTAACTCTCTTCATTCTTGTGTAGCTTTTGGTGCATTTCTCAGAGGAGGGAGGCACAGCGATAGTCAAGTGATTAATAGTACCTGGTAATGGGTGCCAAAATTAGGCTGTAAATTAGTTTTTTTCTTTAGAATATCTCCAGTTGTGTGTTGCTTCAGCTCAGTGGACATTTTGCTGTCCTGTACTGTCCAGGAGAAGGGAATTGTCAGGAGTTAGAGCGGTACACAGGTCCAAGTGCTGGCTGCTGTTTATGTGACTGCTCCCCTGCAGCTGTGGGATGGGCGCAAGGATTAGGATCAGGGTTCCTCGGCTTTAGTTTGGTCGGGGTGGCTTCATTTACACTGCGGGATGTTGGTCTTCCCTTGCTGTTGCATGTGAGTCTTCACCCTAAGAGTTTTGGGTTAACACATGCTCAGCATAGGTGGAGTCTTTGAGAAGCACTGTTACATGTTGCGGAGTCTTTAGCTGGCACCTGAGGAACTGTGAATTGCTTTCCAACGGCTTGGCTGAATTTGGATGAGTTTCCACACACACATAATCAGGACAATTCTTCCAGTTTCAGGCCTTACAATGGCCAGAATGCAAATATTCATGAGGAAGGTGGGACCCATCTTGGTGCTGCTGTACTTACTCTTATCCTGTCTGCATCTTGACTTGTGCCTGCTTCCTTGGCCATCCCCATGATTTGTGCTTCCCGTGATAATCTTCTATAACTCCTGCAGCCTCTGACATGTATGTACATAGCACAGCATCCCAAGCCGGCCTTTCCTTGCCACTGACTTTTTTTTCCTGTGTTGCTGCTACATCTCTTGCACATCTCTACAGCTCACCAGCGGTGCTTTCTGCTCAGCGTTAATAGGGGGTAGCTTGGTTTTTCGTCTCTGTGCAAGGAAATCAGTTCACGCCATAAAGAGAGCATGAATTGGGTAGTCTGTTTCTGTACAGGGTTGTGTCACAAAAGATCCTAAAAGATGGGAGGGAGGTTTCTGCTTAGCTTCTGGATCCCTAAGAAACACTGTGATCCAGTCCGATGGATCCTCTTCTTGAATCCAGGAGTTCAGCTCTGAAGTGCAAGTTCTGTAACTTGTGTGCACAGGTCTTGTTCTGAGTGTGGAGTGAGGAGTCTGAGCGAGGTGTCTCTCCATGGACACCATTTCTAGGGAGGAGGGGAAGGAAGTCTTGTGACCCATCTTGACACAGTGGAGTTTATAGGGTTTTGCCTGTACCTAAATGTAACTTGATCTGCCCTTAGTTGTATTTTCTTAAAGGAATATGATTTTGCTTCTCTCCCTC
Organism: Lycocorax pyrrhopterus obiensis; assembly: GCA_014706295.1. Taxonomy (NCBI): domain Eukaryota; kingdom Metazoa; phylum Chordata; class Aves; order Passeriformes; family Paradisaeidae; genus Lycocorax; species Lycocorax pyrrhopterus. The sequence goes on along the minus strand of JACSVZ010000007.1, from coordinate 9,071,645 downwards.
TATGCACCAGGGATCATTGATCAGTTACTGAAAGCCAAATTGGACTAAATTAGTAAATGCTTCCAGTGACTTAGTCTGCTAAATTTTCTGAGTTACATGGCTTTTTTCATTGTATGTTGGAATTGTACTTTGCTCCACCAAGATAATGCTTGTTAAATAAATGAAATTTTTGATTTTGAAGGGAATTTACAGTTCCAGCAGGTTTTGCAATTTTCAAGGTTGACATCAGAATTACATTTAAAACTACGTAACGCTTCTCTCAGTCTGTATTTTACTGTCTGCAGAATGTTTCCCTCTGTATACACTTGAGCAGAAAGCTGTGTTACCTGCTTAATGCTCTTGGACTTAATTTCTGATTACAGACTTCTCTAGAATTGGAAGATGGATCTGTATTTGCAAGTTAGTTGGTGTGCCCATATTTTAAGTATATTCATACATAGCTAACATAGTGCTGCACAGAGTTTTGTAGGATTTATTTATTTATAGTATTTATAGATGTACTGTGTTTCAAGTCATGTTTGTAATCTGGCTTTGGCAATCCAGCTGGCTGCCCCTTCAGTTCCTGAAATACAAGCCTGTACTAAAGCACTGCCATTAACTGTCGTGGCTAATGCTGATACATCTGTAATGCAGTTATCAGATTGCTAATTAACTCATAGCTACACAAAACAACCCACTCAAAATTCCTCTTTTTGTTGGCAGTCTCAGTGGGTTTGCAGGATTTGAAAGGGCGTGGCCAGGATTCATTTGTTTTGGTGATGTAAATAAGACACTTTTGTGATTGCTTGATAGTTTTAAAGTTAGAAGTGTGTTTGGCATGAAAGTATAACAGCAATAGAAGTAGTAGGTCTCAGTTTCTTTCAGATTTTTAGCCCTTAAATATTCATCTAATCACCAGATGTTCCCAGTTTTATTTAAAACACCGATATAACTGGAGGTTTTGTGATTTAAGGGATAAGTAGCCCCATGAAGTGCTTCAGAAGTTAACTGTATGTATATATATATATTTAGTGTAAATAGTCATTACTGCTCATTTCTAGGAGTAATGTAGATACAGTTGTGACATGCATCACCTGGATGCCTTCTGGATACATATTTTAGCTATGTATGCACTTGATGGTAAAAACAAACCTAACAAAAGCTAGTACTTTTGAAAACACACGGATTGATCTGTTAGGTGCTTTAAATACGTTTCTCCCTTCATAGTTCCAGGGTGAAAATCCATTTGGAATGGAATGCTTTATCTCACTGACATGTGCTGTAAAATTATTTCAAGTTTGAGTTTTTTCATCTTTGGTAATCATGTTGTAAGTTTTTTCAGAAAATCAGCTGACTTGCCATAGGTTCAGCTTTTTTTTCTGAGTGTGCACATTATGATTAGTTACCCTAACTTTTTTTGACTATTAAAACACAAGTAATTTATTACCAGTCTGCAATAAAGAAATGGGTTTGAGGTTTTTTAACAAGGAAGGTATGCCTGAGCATTGATAATAGAAGTGTGGCCAGGAGAGAAGAAATGTGTCTTAACTGAACGAGAAATACCACCTGAGTTGAGAGAAACTTGATGGGCTGTTTTGGTAGGTGAGTTCCACTGTTGCATTTGCAGTCGGTCTGCAGGCTGTGCATTCCTAATGACACCAGGGGCGTTTCAGTCATACTTGAATTGGTGTTTGGGACAGATTATATGGCTGGCCCTTCCTCAAGCCAAACCTCTGCTGCTGTGTGCTACTACTGACTGTGTCATTAGTGCATTGCTCATTGACCAGCTGCATTAATATGCTTTTTTGTACTTTATTAATATAAAAATTTTGGAATCCTGGTGTCTGTACCTCTGCAAATGATGCTGCATGGATCTCAGTTGCTTGTCAGCTTCCATGCAGGATTTTTGGAATTAGGTCTATTGGAAGACTCCCAAATTTGTTTCAGACCTCTGGCTCAGGAAGCTGTGCTGCTGGAATAGTGCACCCAGGGCAGCTGTGGTCATGGAACTGGGTGTTTGCTGTGAGGTGCTTGTCCCAGAGCTGCAGCATGAGTTTAATTAGCTTCTGTCAGTGCTGCTGACAGCTCACGTGCTGATGGAACTACCCTGGCCTCCTTTCATTAACCAGTAATTTCTTCTCTAATATATTCAAGAAAGGTGTGAAGTTAGAAGTCATATTTGAGGGATCAAATGAGGAATCAGCCTGAGTCTTCTACATGTGTAGGACTTGTTGGTGGGTGGCTTTCTGATCTGCCTGTGTTTAAATGCCATACCTTTGAAAATAATAGCAGCCTTAGCATTCCTGCAGTGTGAAAATACACACATATACATTATCTCATAATATTAGTTAGAGTAAGGATTTGTAAATATTCTTTACTTGCACTGGTTAATCCAATTTTTTTATATATATCTATAAAATGCAAGCATTGATATCTGACAGTACTTCTAACATTCACAATTTGTAGATGGGATTTGCAATATAAACTGTACAGAAATGACTTTGGGGGGGGAAAAGACTGCTGAAACATGAAGTAATTTTGTCAGGCTAAATATGGTTCCCACTGCTCACACTGAAGTCTGATGTGTGGTTAACGCAGTGATAAATTTGGTCTTGCATTTATTTTTCATTTCTGAAGAGATACCAAACTCTGTGGCAGCGAATTAGTCTTGAAGTGCATTATTGTCAGGATGTGGATGTATCTGTTGTGAAACAGAAAGGTTGAAATACTGTAAAAAGGAGCCTTGAATTTGACTACAAACCTCTGCCTCAGAGTGCTTATGCAGTCGACAGTGCTCTCAGTCTTGGTCTGGTTTTTCTCCAGGACCAGAATTAGAGCCTGTGCTTTATTATTCACGATACTTCTTCACCATGTAGAAAATTAGAAAATGATTGTGTGATTTGCTATTAAATTGCATATCTTAGCCCTTTATCTGAGTCCAGCTTTTGTTACCAGGTTATGTAGTAGACGCTTTTGTTCTGTATTTCAGCCTTGTTACCATTTTATACTATGGATGATTAATGTGGTGGAAATTGCTGTTTAATTATGTTTTGCCTTTACAAGAGACTGGAGAAAATACAGTAAAAGAACTTGAGAGAGATTATGTGAGAAAGCACATAAGAAGTGCCCAATTTAGAAGTGCCCAGCATTAAGTAGTTGTTACACTTATTCACTGAAAGTCAGTCTGACTGACAACAGCACGAACCCCAATTTTTCAGTGCAGTAAAGTCCTGGAAAAGGTAAGTGCTGTTGATGAAGAAGGAAATCCACGTCTGCTGAAGTGTTTGATCAAAGCACCCACAGGATCCAGGTTTAATTTCTGACCCTGCTACAGGTTTCTGCTGTAATACTGGAAAAGATTATCATGCAGCTATGTAGGGGAGCAGAAGACTGTAAAAAGAGTCTTAGTTCTCCTGTGTCTATTTCTGAGCTTACAGGGGACAAATGACTTTATGTAATTAGTGGGGGGGGAAATGCTAGAAGTCCTCTTGGGTTGTCTGAAAAAAACTTTGTGTGGAGTAGTCAGTTTTCCAGATTTTTTTTTTTTGCACTGATACTCAGAAGGCTGTAATGCATATGAATTATCAATTGAAGTGTATTTAACAGGATTGTTAATTGTAGGTACTAGCTTTGATTTTTCACACATTTATTACTCAGACTAGTTTTGTGAAATTATTGGTATTTGCAATCATATCAGTTGTTAAGGACCCTAAGGTAGCCAGTATTTAATTCAGAAAAAACTTAAATTATGTTACTGTGTGGACATACTTGAATTGATTTTGGGATCCAGCTTTGTCAACATGGGAATAGAGTTTTCTAAAATTCCTTAATGAAAGTTTCACTATTGTGAGGCTATGTGTTATTTGCCATCTTACCTTTTTGACTGGTTTTTATTTGCTGTTTTTATAAGTTTTATAAAATTACAATGGTTTTGTACATTATTTAGAAGTGTATTAAAAATAAAAGTGATGTTTCCTTTCAAATGAAATAAATGCATATTATTTCGAACTTCTCAGTGCTGTCTGCATGAGGGGAGTGAGCAATCACAGCATTGCTGAATGTCTGGAGTAGTTTTTTCTTGTCATTCTTTCCCAGTTTTTTCTGCGCATTCTGAGTTTGTATTTTATAATAGTAAGTTTTCTTCCATGACTGCTATTACAAACTTTATTCAATTTCCTATTAATCATCTTCTAAGCGTCATCTTTGTCTCTCTAAGGAGTTTCTGCTGCTGTCACTGCAGGATTTTTTTGCTTTGTCCAGCAATACAGTGGTACAGTCGTTCTTTAAATGACGAATTCCTGCTCTTTTCCAGGCATACTGGGCTCTCCTCATGCTGTCTTCTCAGCTGCTGGAGTTCCCAAGTGCCCCAAGCCCCCTTTCTGCTCCAGGGTAGCCGCTCCCTCTACCAGCTCTTCTCTTGCTTTTCAGCTGCCTGAATCCCACCTGCTGTTTCTTAGTTGCTTGATTCCTAGTTTTTAGTGGAAATTCCTGTTTCCAGTTGCTAGACTGAGTTTACATAAAAACCTTTCTTCTAACATTGCATCTTTTCTCCAAAACAAGTGCTAGCACCCAGAAGATTCTATTTGTTTGAGTGTTAGTAGAGGGGAAAGTACAGGAGGTGCTCTCTCGATGGGCAACGTGATGAAATCTTCATGAAAAATCTTTTATTTTTAACCATCCTCTCCCCCCTCACATGCCTTTGGTTTCCGAGTGTTGAGAACTTAATGTGTGCCTGAGGGTAGTTTTTTTCTGTTCAGGTAATTTGCAGGGGGTGGTGGTTTGTTCTGGTGTTTTTAATAAAAACTTGCACCTCTGTGCCCTGCTGGATGATCAGTGTTAGAGTGGGGGTGACTGCCTGTTGTCAGGCACTCTTTTCAGTTCAGAGATTTTCAGTTGAATTTTTTTGCCTCAGGCTGATTTTTAGTGAGAAGTGTTTTAACCATCTCAAAGAATGGTAATATTTTCTCTTCATGGATACCATCGACATGTTTTGGTGACTAATCATTTCAGGAATGCGAGATACGTTACTGTCCTTGTGAAAGTCTTCCCAAATGTCACCATTGACGTGCCTGAAAATTGACAGTTGCAACTTGCTTATGATCTGTGAAGATTTGCAAGAGTTCACGAAGTCAAGTCTCAAGTTTTCACTTCAGTGAGTACTTCCTGACTGAGCCCCTACTTGTCTTTTCTGTAAGACAGCTCTTGAGATTAAGCAGAATCCACATGTGTCAATTTTGCCGAGCTGCTGCGCAGGCCCCATCCCAGGGTTTCTGTCTTTTTCTAAAAATGGGTACTTCCAGCTGCTTTTAACTAATGAGCTGCAGTATTTGAAGTGGGTAAAGGAAATCTTTCTCTCCTAGATTTTTACTGACAGAACTCCTGGCAGACAGGAGATTTAAAAGAAAAAAGCTTAGTGATGCAGATGCAAAGGAATAAAAGCAATGAGGTAGATTAGGGAAAGAGGTTGGTGAAATTCCGATTGGAAAAACAGTGGAGACAAATTTGATGAAAGCAGAAGAAAGTGACTAAGTGGAGGCAAGGGAAGAGATTTGAGTTTGATGAAAACCAACTGGTTTTGAAAAAGCAAAGCAAATTAAAAAATGTTAGGAGAGTAGATTTGCAGGGTGGGTGATCCACCAACAGCAAGGTGATGCTGTGTGTATTGTATGCATTATTGAAATGATTATCAGAGAGCAGTTGAAGTTGGAAGGACTTTCAGAAGTTATGTGGTTCAGCCCTCATCAAGGCAGGTCTCATTTGCCCAGGTTGCCCAGGACTGTGTCAAGTTGCTTTGAACCTCTGTAAGGCTGGAGAGTCCATACCTGTCTTGGCAATTTGTTCCTGTATTTGACTACTCTTACCAAGTAACACTGTAGCATCATTATCTCTGATAGATTGACCCTTTTCTCTGCAACACAGGCCAACTCTCCATCTTTCCTACATCTTTCCAGTCCTGTCTGACTAGTCAGTGTTCTCCACTGGGGAGAAGGAGGAGAGCCTGGAAGGGAGCACCACATCCACTTCTTGCTGAGAGTTCTCCTCCCTGCACAGCAGAGTGACAGAGCAAAGCTGCTGTGTCCCTGAAGAGTGGGTGAAAGCTGGGGGCTGGTGTTTGGGAGGATCCCAGTGCTCCAGCCTCTTGTGGGGGATGTACTTCCAAGGTGGGTCTGAACATGAACTGTTGACACAGAGGCAGGAAGGGGATAGACAGTGGTGTGAGGGGGACATAGACCAGCAGCAAGAAAAGACTTGGGGACTTGTTGCAGAAGGAGTTGGTGTGGGCATGAAAGTATTTTAGATTATTCTGACAAGAAGGATGGGATTATATTTGGGAAGAGGCATGTCCTAGAAGAAAGGCACATGGTAAGGTACATGCCTAGAAGAGGCATGTACGCGATAGGACTGAAGAAGAAAATTGGTACTTCATGGGGAAGAGATGGAGCTGGGGATAAGGAACTTAGTGGAAGGACAGAGGATTGAGAAAAGGATATCTTGGAAGTGACCACTGAAAGGAGCTAGAATTGGGAGAAACACAGACTGCATTGCTGCTGAGTTCTTGTGTGAGATTGTATGATTGTCGAGATCCTCTGGAATAGAGCAAAGTCGTAGGCATTGTTGTGTGTGCAGCAGTTCCCTTTGGTTCTTTTTCAGTGTGTGAGAGTTGATAGTCAGCCGTGCTGTAACAAACACTGTGAAACAATTTAAACAAATACTATTACTCCTCCACCCCTTGAATTTATCTGGCATTAGATTTCTTTTTCTTCCAAAGTAGCTACTCACCCTTTAAGCAATTAGTTCTGCTCGGACTCTGTCAGAACTATGCAGCTGTCTGCATTGACTGCATCCTCACTTCTGCCCAAAGGTGAGAGAAGAGCCATGAGTTCTGGAGGAAGGCAGATGATAGTAAAGGGGGCAAGGATTCTCAAAAGATACTTTGTCTAAGAGAGGGAATACTCTCTTAGACGAGTAGACCCGAGCTGAAAGGCCTTTGAGGTGCAGAGTCTGCTGGAATTGTTTCACTCTATAGTTCTCTTCAACCCCAGTGGTTGTGAAGCCTTTCTTCTCTGCTGTGTGAAATGGTGTAGCTGTTTTGCAGCCTGCTTCCATGAGGTGTCCTGAAAACTGAGTGCATGGAAAATGCTGGCAATAGAGACATCTGTTAGCAGTTCAGAGGGCAGCCAGCCTCTGGGTACCATTAGCATGTAATACCAGAATTAGTTAATTTAACTTGCTACAAGCTGGCAGTACCTCCAGAAAAGCAGCCCTTGCAAACTGGTCTGGATAAAACTCCTTTTGCTGCTAGTTTTTTTTTGTTTTGTTTGTTTTTGGGGTTTTTTTTTTTTTTTTTGTGTCTGCAACAGTTTTCTGATCTTATTTGCTGCGTAGTACATGAATACTGGGCTGCTTTGCTTCAGTGCCTGCTTAGGCTGACTCTGTAGCTACAGCATGTTGATTTTTGGTTTGTGAGCAAAGTGCTTCCTGAGTAATAGCTTTCTGCCTATTTTGAGATGGGGAGATGATAAATGAATAGCAGGAAAAGAAGTTACTTTACCAAACTCACAATCATGGACGTGGCAGAGAAAGATGTTAAACTCAGGATCTCTTCTATCCTCATACAATTCCTTGTCCCTTGGATTATAGTATCCAAAACACTTTCCTATTTTATTTTCTTCAGAAACATCTATAAAAATGCAATTTAGTCTGGATGGCCTCTCTTTTTCTTGTGTATCACATCTCTTTTAGGGGCCTCATTTTCTGTAAAAGCTTATTTTCTTGAAAAGGATGTTGGGAAGAACTACCCATCTTCTCTTGGATGTTAAAAAAATCCCTCACACCCATTTTGAGTTACATTTTGAGTTCCGTCTTAATTGTATCTTCTTTTTGATTCCAGAGTTGTTCAAGGTTTAAATTCCATATTGCAAGCCAGTATTTTAATCTCCTTAATGTTCCAGACAGAAATTATGGAGGATTTTATTTCTTACAGAATTATGCACTGATCATTAGTAATGTTTTTTTCTTGTATGATTTTCAGTGTAACTTGTGAAAGATCTTTAATCTTCCCAAAGGCCCCCTTTCTTTCTACTTCATTTATATACTAACTGGAAATAAGAAACTTAGCCTGCAGCTCTAGGAAATAGTCTGGCTCACTATATACTTGGATGTATTTGGAAAATACTGCTTGGATGTAATTTTCAACTAATAAACTACTGTGACAAACTCTTAAAATACTGTAGGCACACTGGAGTACCTACATGGTCTAATTTTGTGCTCCTATTCCTTAGTTTTGACAGAAGCACAATTTTCTCAGTGGTCTTCGAGACTGTTGATGAATTGTTTATTCGAGAGCAGATTTCTGGATTGTAGAGGTAAAAAGAGTTAAATGTATTTTTACAGGTAACCATAAGTAAATTAAACCCCCTAGATTATTCTTCTCAGCCTTGAATTATAAACCAGCAGGTCATAGAATCACACTAGAATTAAAAGCTGTGATGTGATATCCCATATTAAAACATGCCTGGGTAAAAATGTGAGTGTCCAGAGGGGTGGCTCTGTCTGGTTCTGTGAGATACAGCAGTCACTTCCTAATCACTGTCCTCTTGTCTAATTAACAAATTTTATGAGGGGAGACTTCATTATTTTAAAGGACAGATTGTTTTGGTTTGGTTGGTTGGTTTTTTGTTTAAACAGAAACCTTTCTGGAAAATCGAGGGAAATAGTTAAATCGTTCAGTTAGACTTTCCCAGTCTGTCATTGCTTTTAAATCTCTTACTGGCACTGGAGAGATCTTTAATTTATACAGATAAAGCCCTGCTGTTGTCATGGGTGACTATGGGTAAATTGTCAGCTTTATTTCAATTCTGGGGACAAACAGATATCATTACCTATACTGTCACTACCACCATTATTCTTTGTACATTGGTTAAATAATTTATATTTAACTGAAATTTAAATGTGGTTGATGCACTTTAATTTAGTAACTGCTACCTGAAGTTGTTAACATCTGAGTTAATTGAGGTAGTAATACTTACCTATTTCAGATAACTTTTATTCCTTTAAAGTATTTTCCAGATAAATCAATCATTCTTTGCATCTATTTTATGCAAGACATAACATAAAATATTTGTAGCAGCTGTATAAAAATCACATTAAACTGGGATTACCTAGTTCTGGGTCTGTATTTCAATTTTCCGGTTTTTGAATACTTTCTTTCTAGGTAGACAATGTTATTAGCTCAGATAAATCGAGACTCTCAGGGAATGACGGAATTTTCTGGAGGAGGAATGGAGGCCCAGCACGTGACTCTGTGTCTAACAGAAGCTGTAGCTGTGCAAGGTGAACCTTCAGGTTAAAATACCTCTATGTTATTATATCTTTTCTATTTGAAACTCAGATAAAACACTAAAATTCATGTCATGTATTCTGAATTAAAAGTCCAGCAGAAAACAGTTAACTGAGATTGATTAAATTCACTAATTTAATGCTGGATGGAAATTATCTTTTAATTAAGATAATAGAAGTGTAAATGTGCCAAAAATATATGAAATATAAAATCTGACTTTATTCTCTGTATAGTCTTACTGTTTTATACTTTGTAAATTCAGTTTATATCTAAGTATGTATTAAACAAGTTGAGTTTTAAAATAGATTAATGATTTGAAATTGGCTTAAACTGTTTCCTGACAGCTTTGTTAGATTCTGCATGATTACAAACTCTTTCCTAAATTTACATTTTAATCTAAATAGTTTTGTGTGTGTTAACAACAGGTAGTGTTGTACAAAACAAATTTATCAATACAAGTGTGTGTCATTATTTCAGTGTTGGCTCTGATGATTTAATTCATAGTTCTCCTAAAACCTCAGCTTTGTAGTTTTTTATTCAGTGACATATTTTTTTTAGTTAAGGAAACTAACATTCTAGCTGTCATGTTTACAGAGCAAAATCTTGAACATATGACTCTAGTATGCGTCCCAGGCTCAAAAACCAGAAAGCAAGCAAGAGCTACTTGCTCTTATTATTTGTCAAACCAATGTGCTTTGAGGGGATGTAAAGATTTATGGAGGTGTTTAGGTTGAGATTTCTAGGGTTTCATGCTGGTTATAGTGAAGATGAACTTTTTTCCCTGCTAGATGGTGACAACTTGGAAAACATGGAAGGTGTAAGTTTGCAAGCAGTTACCCTGGCTGATGGCTCCACTGCTTACATACAGCACAACTCTAAAGGTAGGCAAAGGACTGCAGACTGGTGGCTGCTGAAGTGGTATTCCCCTTTCTAACCCTCTCTTTGGCTTGTAAAGTCAGGCAAAAATCTGTACAATATTTCTGAAGTTCCAATTCCAGCTGGAAATTACAGTAATACTATAAAATAAATATTTTATTTTGCTACTAATAAGATACAAAAATGAAATTCAGAACATAAGTCAAGTGAAAGTGAAGTGATCTTTATGGTTCCAACCCAGATATCAACATTCTGCCTAATATATAGGACAGCAGACTTTTTCTGGTTTTTTAATCCCATAATTTTAAAAGCTCTGTACAGTCACACTGTGCTTTCTGTTTACCAAACATTATTTCTTGTTGATATTTCATTTATATGTTAATCTAGAAAGTATCAACTGTGTGTTAAAACTGTGATGTGTTACACAATTAGAATTTGTAAAACTATTCTGTATATTTCAGATGGTAAATTAATGGATGGCCAAGTGATTCAATTAGAAGATGGTTCTGCTGCCTATGTTCAACATGTACCTATGCCCAAAAGCAGTGAGTGCAATAATACAAGAAATATGTTATAAAATAATGTATTACTGATAAATATTGATATTAAGTAATTAACAGTCATGATAATAGCTTGATTTCTTATTGTAATGGAAATAGTTATGAAGAGATCTTAGGTATTTTTTAATCCTAGGTGTTTAGTATTTAATCTTTCCATCTAATGGATTCTTTGAACTCTTGCTGAAGTGCTGTAATTCTTCCTTCTGAGCAGGGGACAGCCTGCGTCTGGAAGACGGACAAGCGGTTCAGCTGGAAGATGGAACTACGGCATTTATTCATCACACCTCAAAAGGTAACTGCTTTGTCAAGTGGGATTTATCACATCAGTGTTCAACAGAACTTCAGAAGTATAAAACAGGATGCTCTCTGAAAACTATCCTCTTACTTAGTGAGATTCCCAGTGTGGATTACTTGTTGCTTTAACTTTGTGAAATCTGAAAATTATTGAAATGAGACTGGTTCAGTTTCTTACTTGGGCCTCGTGTAACAGTTATAAATATAATCAAACCCAGTGCATTTCACTGGTTTTTTAGCCCAGGATCACATTAAAGTGAGTATGTACCTTTAGGTAGTAGGGCAGAAAATATGACAGCTGACAGTGAAGAATGCAATTGTATTTATCCCAAATAACTTATATTTCTGCAGAGGATGATTACACTAGTTTTGGAAATAGTACCACTTCTCTAGAAAAAGTGATCAAGTATATATTTTAAGTCTGTTTAAACTAGTGTGACAATTACATTTTACAACTGACAATAGTAAGAGGAAAGACTGTAATATAGAATTTTTTTGTTAAAAGTCATTTTATATTTTGTGCTTCTTTTGCATATTTGCATGATTCACTTCTTAAAATGTGAGATTTATGAATTCTAAAATCTGAAGTAATGATCTCTGTAGATCTCTTATATTATTTTCATTTTATTATGAGCAGATTTGAAATTGAAAGCGTGTTTGTGTTCCTGATTTCCTTTGTATATAAACCTAGATCCATATACATTTTTTTTGTACTTTTGTAAGTGTAGAAATAAAACTACGGGAGGTGTTGTCTTGAAAACAAATTCCTGTGTTATTCATAGTATTATTTTAAGTGGTTATGTTTCTCATACATTTCATATGTATGTATGATTTCAGGAGACACTTCCTGAAGAGCAGTAGTTTCTCCTGTAGCACGCTGCTGCTCCTTTCAGAATCCTAACACTTTGCAATATCATTCCTCAGACAGTTATGACCAGAGTGCACTGCAAGCTGTGCAGCTGGAGGATGGAACCACTGCCTACATCCACCACACGGTGCAGATGCCCCAGTCAGACACCATTTTAGCCATCCAGGCTGATGGCACAGTGGCAGGTCTGCACACAGGAGATGCTGCCATCGACCCAGACACCATCAGTGCTTTGGAGCAATATGCAGCCAAGGTACTCTGCAAGGCATTTTTTCTATCCATCATGTTTTACTGTACAGCACAACATATCTGGCAGCACAAGCCTGTTGTCGTCTAAGAAATAAAATTGTAACTGAGAGGGTCTCAGGCTCCTAGAAGAGAGAACACCAAATTGTCGTGACAGTGCTTCACTGCCATGAGCAGCTCTGGTGTGTAGTGTTGCATAAAAAGGAGAAAAGATTTAACACTGAACTGGAGTCAGATTTAGAAAGCAATTTAGACAGCTAAATAATAATCTTCTCTATACTACAGCATTGCAAAGGAGTCTCTTGAAAGGACACTGTTTGGAAAGAAGGACAAAGTTAAATTATTCTTGTTCAGGCACTATTGCTGAATTAATTTTTTTTCCTGAATGGGAAGAGTATGGCCTGGTGTACTGAGCAAGGACAACACATGGTGTGAAGTGTAGAATAGGCAATTAATTACTGAGTTCAGAAAAAGACTTCTTTGATCCATATTTTCAATAGTAAAATGCAGTCTGATGCACAAAATTCATGTCATTTGCTTTACTGGACTTCTGTAAGGCATGATGTAAGTATGGTAATGGATGATGCAACTTCCAGGACTCTGTAGTTAAGCAGTGTCCCAGTTGCTGGATAATTGCCATCAGCACTTGTAATGCTCTGGAAAAAGAGCAGAATAAATTTTAGAGTCTGTCTTCTTCATGTCACTGAGAGTTGTCAAAATTTGGGAGAAGGCCAGTTAGGATAATTAAATAGCTTATTCACTGTTCTTTTCATTATGCTTCTGTATGTTGGAATTGAGAGATTTTAAGGCAACCAGTCAAATTGTGTTGTGATGCTATGCCTTAGCATTTCATGAAATAAAAGGTAATTCAGCATTAGTTGAGCTGTAATCACAAGCTTTTACACATTCCACAGATACATTTAGATTAAATCAGCCATAACTTTGCCCTTCTTAACCAGCAGCTGTATTAATCATAATTTCTGAGAAGTTTCTGTTTTGAGAAGGTGAAGAAGAAACAGAAGAAATGCAAATAGGTTTGCATTTTCATCCTATTTAACTCAATATGTGTTTTTTAATTCTGTAATGTGAATTTGTTTTCTGTAGTGCTCTTGTGTGTTTGTTTAGGAAAAATTCTATTTTCCTTAAGCTTTCACCTCAGAGCCGTATTCTGAATGGTACTGCTGGAACCTTTAGGGAAAGTCAGTGGAAGTGAGTTTCCAAGTGCTACACCTGATTTATGTACAAAACCAAATAATAGCTTAGTGGTCAGAACCCTGGATCTCTCTTAAAAGGAGAAATGTGGGTTTGTGATTCTTCTCCATGTCTGTGCACGCTTCATAGTGAGGCAAGGTGTACTCTTCATAGCAGCTGGTGTTACAGACACTTTGATAAAGGTATTGAAGAAATTAAATGCACATGGTAAGTAAATGATAGGATTTTATAAAATTTTAAGTAGCCCAAAGAAGAGTAGTGACTTGTCATTGGCTGCACCAGTTTCAGAACTGGGAAGCATTAGGTGAAACTCTCAGGTGATGGGTTCAAGAAGAACAAAGAAGACTTTTTCAAACAGCTCAAAGCTAAGCACTGCTTGTAGGATATTGTGGATACTAATATGTCCTTGGATTCAAGGAGTAATTAGATAAATTCATGGAAGAAAAATGTGTCCATGGCTATTAGGTAGAAATGTGTGACTTCGGTTCAGGAAGTTCATAAACCACAAATTGCTTGGAGGTTGGCAGAATATAATGGGGGATGCATCACTACATGCTTGGCCTGTTTGTGTAATGTTCTCCAGCATCTGCTACTGGCTGCTGTTGGAAATGAAATGGTGCAGTAGTATGGTCTTTAGTTTAACTCAATGTAGGTGTTCTTGTGTTTTTATTTGAAGGCAGACTAAATCTTTCTTTAGCATAAAAAAGAGTATTTTAGGAGGAGCTCAAAGATCTGCCCTGGAATCCTTCCAGAATTCTTACAATACTACAAAAGAAGTTTAAAGTTGGGTATCTTTTTTTGTTTGGTTTTTTTTTTAGGCTTTCTTTTCAAAACTTAAAGGGCAAAGAAAAAAAAAGGTGCATTTGGAAAGTGGTAGTTCTTTGTTTCCCTGTCCCATGCAACAGGCAGAAACAGACAGATCAGTGGGGTGCCCAAGATCAGTGTAGAATATAAGGGAGTTCATGTAAAGAGATCCAAGCAGACTACTCAGAAGCTCACTGAAAGTGGTGGAACACATACATTTTTCATTGTCCCTCACTTCTCCTTCAGGCATAGAACCACCTTCCCACAGCATGCAAAGCACATGCAGGCTTAACTAGAGTCCTCTAATTTTGGGCTGAGTCAATGCCACCATCCTCCCAAAGCAACCAAGGAAAAACGGTCATTGCTCCCAGTGAAGTCAGAAGATGGGTGATGGAGTTGTGAAGAGGTTACAACACGTACTTTCCTTCCATGGGCTGTTTTCCTGTGCCATCACAGCTGCTGGCAAAGTACAGTAACTGGGATTTGTGCATGTCTCAACATATGCACACACATTCTGTTTGGATCATTTGTTTCCAATAGTTGATCAAGTTCTAATTTCTTGTCAGCAGTTCTTTTCTCAACCAACAACAGGAAGTTCAGGATGAAGTAATTCAAGTCTCCTTTCTGTGCAGGTTCTCTCCCCTCCCTTTAAAAATTCTGAGGGAGAAGGTCCCAAAATGGCTATTGTTTCCCTCTGAAAAAAACCACCCCAAAATTACCTGCTTTCTTATTCTTTTCAATCTTTTTGTAATGTAAATTTGCCTCTGCTTGGGAACTTTCCTCATTACTGTTCTAACTCAAAGTTCCCAAAAGTATATTGCTCATAATTGTCTGATTTAGAGAGAGAGTACAGTCTGAAAACCTCTTATGGGATGAGTTCACCCCAGTCTCCAAGCAAACCGCTGGGGGCTGATGCTTTGGGCAAGATACTTTACACAAGCACCAATGTTCTCAGGAGCCTGCTGTGGTCTCTTGGGTGAGAGGGCAGGAGCAGCCCAGGGGAGGGAGGGTTCCTGCCAAACTGTTTTAGAGAAGAATAGAATCACTTAGACTAGGCTTAGGTGCATCAGTCTCAGCCTTGAATATAATGGATGCAGAGAGTATTGTGAATGCCTGTGCTTAATACAGAGACAATTAAGGAATGGGAAACTATGCAAAGTATACTTTAATTTTTTATACGGTGACCAGTAAGATCCCGTTCTTTGAGTTGCTTCATGTGAGAGAGTTTGGGGTGTTTTTTTGAACGGGGTAATTACATTTTTATTTAAATAAAAATTTCACATTAACATCTAACAGTCTTTCAAATATTTTTATGAGCTCCTTGGAAACAGCAATACCTTTCTCCTCCTGGAGACTGTTCTTTAAGACAAACCTATGTAGTAAAACCCAAGTCCTTGCTTAGTTGTAATTTGACTAGTTCAAATTGACATGTAACACATAGTCTTTAGGTATTTTGATTCAAAAAGCAGTTGTGCTGTTTGAAACAAGTACATTCTGCTTAACAAGGAGTGAGAGAGAGATTTTTATTATAAAAGATGTAAATGTTTGGAGTTTTTTTGTCAGAACTCAGTATTGTTAAATTTATTGATTTATTGTAATACTTTTGTCAGTCTATTAATTTAACATACTTAGTTCTTGCAGTCTTTCCTACCCTGTTATAAAACAACTTTGCTGTGCTCACTTTGCCTGTTCTATAATGCAGGTGCTACAAGTGGTGATTTCTATGTAAGCTCATGTACTAGAGGATAGCCATGTTCCAAGAGGGAGCTAGAGAGCTATGAAATAACAAACCCCCAGAACTGTCTGTAACCCTCTGTTTCTCAGCTGAATAAAAATAACCTATAAATGTTTATCCCATTTCAACTTTGTTTTTCAGGTGTCTATTGATGGAAATGACAGTGTTAGTAGCACAGGAATGATAGGTGAAAATGAACAAGATAAAAAAATGCAGGTATGTGCCAAATACAAAATAATTAAATATATTTATTTCTTTTGTCTTTTCTGCCCAGCAAGGTGCATGATAGGGAGCCCCGTAGCCATGAACTGGGGTCTGCTTCTACCTTTTCAGAAATTATAGACTTCAAACTACACAGGTAGATTATATTATCTCACTCTGTACAAGATCCTGTCATAAGATTTTTAAAAGATCTTCTGATACTTACTGTTTTCTACAGGGTTTTTCCTGTTAAAAGGTAATTAAAAATTATGTTGGCTTCCTAAGATTTTTCAAGCTGACCTGAGTATTTCATCAATACAAGTGTAAGTATTTCAGAAGTTCTTTTCCAGAGAAGAAACGGACTTTTTATAGTGCTTAGAAAAGATGCTGTCTCAATTAATAAATTTCTTCTAGGAGAGACCATTCCAGGCATGTGTCTGGAACTGTTCTCCCTTTGATGACTTATTTTGATTCCACTTGCCCTGTTAGGGTCCCTGGCTTTCATAGCAGGTTTTATTAGGAATCAGTAGATAAGTGTTGCTCCTAGAGACTGCTTAAAGAACAGAAAAATACTTCCTTTTCTTTTTCAGGATCCATGTTGTAAGTATACAGTAATGTAAAAATCTTTTAATGTGAAAAGATTAATGTAAACATTCAAAGAGTGATGGAAAATACAGGTGCAACTTACTAAGTCTCAAGCTTTTTTCCCTGGGATCCATAGAATTATGTAAGGAGAATGGTATTTGACATGATAATGTATTTTATTAAAGGAAAAGACAAAGAAAAACATATTCTGAGCTTCAAATATACCACAAAATTAATACTAAAACCTCCATATCCTCACGTGTTCGGATGACAAAATCAAAAATGGAAAGGTCATCACACTGAGTATGGGGCTTCTCTGGGCAAACCTTTTCTCCTTTTTGCTTAATTTAAGAAATAATGAAGTAGACAAAGAGGAAAAATATCTTCCAAGATCAAAATACATTATCTGTGAAGGGAGTAATTATAAGCTCACCTATGACAGCTCAAATTTTCTATTCTTAATCTTTTACAAGTTAGGTCCCACAATATTTAAAGCTGCAGACCCTTCACTTTTGCCTGTGTGGCATTACTGTGGAAGGAGAGAATAGCTAATGTGTTCATTATTTACTGTATTGGACTATATTTCAGAAAATGAAATTAAGAAATTCAGAGGAGTTGCACACTTGTAGGTTGGAATAGGAAAACTCCAATGAAAGGCAGAATTCAAGAAAGAGTTAGATAAAATCTTCGTTGGTTTTACCTGAAGTAAGAGCCTATTAAGCAAAATTACCTGTTACCAGTATCCACCTGAATATTGATTTTGGCCTTAGCCCCAAAGCAAACTGAATATGGAGGTGGTTTAATCTTATACATATATGGCAACATATGTGCCATATGGAAATGTGCTAATCTTATGGAGCATTGTATGTTCCAAACAAAACAAGACCTGATATTTCAAAAAGGTAGTGAGGCTTAGTCTCAAATTCTGACCCTTATAAGGTGACTACAGTTGGCCTTCAGTTGAAGGGGCCCAAAGCTACCAATTATGTATGAAAATATAAATCATTCTTATATCTTGATTTAAGTAGATACCTGCTTGTAACTCATCCTCTATTAATATATAATATATAATATATAAATCTCATATTTAGGTGTCGAATTAAATAGATTTATATTTATAACCTTTTTAAGTACCCAGGTAACAGAACAGATGTCACACTGCTAAGCAGTCACTCAGACTTGCATGTGGTTAGTTAGGTGTTTCAGCAAAGAAAAAAAGTATAAAACCTCTTTGTGATTTCTGCATGGGAAAACAAAAGACTCTGTGTGCCCAAATGGATATCTCACTATTTCCTTTCAAACCTGTCATACCCATCTGTTCATAATACACACTTTGGTTATGTGATTCTGCTTTTATGTGTGCAATAGAAAAATCTGATCCGAGATCTTTGTTTTTCTCCTGCGTTACCTCTCTAAACTCGGGATGCATTTGTGATCTCTTAAAAATAGGGGGTTTTTAATCCTATTTATTTATTCTATTTAAAAGTATTTGAAGTGCACAGTTCCTCACAGTAAGTTTCACATTATTATAAAGGTGCTTTATTCCCCCCCTTTTTGTATCCATCTTAATATTGGTAAGATTATGGCTGGTTATTTCCTTGCAGATATCAGCACATTACAGACCTGTTTTCATTTTCTTTTAAACTTTAGCATACTTGAGCTTTATAGCAGAACTTAGCAAGTATATACATATTTTTATATGCTGGAACAACAAAGAAATAGTAGGAGGTTTACCGATAGGAAAAAAAAAAAAAATTAGTGCTTCAGTGCAGGTGTTCAACCAAGCGTATTCTTCATGATCCTTAATGAAGTATTGAAGTGACTCCTGTGATTCACGCTGTCATAGGCTAAACAACAGGATCAGTAATGGGTTTCTTGATCTAGAAGGTTGTTTTTCTCTGTGGTTCCAGAGAAGGTTTTCTGAAGTGATGGAGTTGAATGTTTCAGCTGATTAAGAATTTGGTATTGAGCTTTGCTCCTTTCGTCGTAAGAACAGTCTGAAGGTAACAGGTTATCCCATCCTCTCTGAAGAATGTGTAGGAAAGGTGTTCCCCATCGAATTTCTGATCTATCTGAATAAGGAAATAAAGGTCTGTGTGCTGTTGCAAGGCTACAGTCTCATTGGTATGAGGGAGATGTGGTGGGAGAGCTCAGATGACTGAAGTGCTGTGGTGATGGATCCAGGCTCTTTAAAAGGGCCGGGGGGGAGGGAGAGGAGCAGGAGCTGCCCTTCCTGTGGGAGCAGCAGGACTGTATAGGGCTTTGGGATGGGAGATGGCTCAGACCAGCATGGGTGCTGTGGTGGTGGCTGTCTGCCACAGGGTGCATGATCAGGAGGAAAATGAGGCCTTCTTCAGACGACTCAGAGAAGCCTCATGTTCACAGGCCCACATCCTCATGGGGAATTTTAACATCCTTGATATCTGCCAGAAGGGCATCACAAGAGGGCATGTGAGGAGCATTCTGGAGTTCAGCGTGGCAAGTGGCAATCTAGAGCAGCTGGCACGGTGAAACATTTTGCAGGGCCTCATTTGCCAAGAAGTATTAGTTGGGCATGTGAACATTAGGAGCAGACTTCAGGAATCTCCATCCTTAGAGATATTCAGAACCCATTTGGATATGGCTGTGAGCAACCTGCTGCAGCTGACACTATTTTATCTGGGAGTGTTGTCTCCTCATCATGTGAAATGTTCTTTTGACAGTTTGGAATAGAATTGAATCCGTAAGAAAAAGGGAGGTGGTTTAAAAGGACAGACCTTTTAAAATAGTATCGATTGCTTTGCATACAGTTGTATCAAAGTGCTTATGTTTGGGCTTCTGCCTCTGTGTTCGGTCTGTATGAATGTTTCTTGCACGTCAGGGTATGAAGGAGCTTTTACTAGGGGTTTCAGTTGCCTCCTGAAGCTGTGCTGTATATTTTCCTGTTGTCATGCCAGAAGGAGAGTAGAACCTAGCTCACATTGCTCCAATTAGCTTGATGAAAATACACGCATGGCAGATCAAGTACAAAATGCTTTCCTTCATTTTCAAAAAGTGCTCATTCTAAGGATATTTAATTATTGTTTGGCCTTTCCATTAACTTATCTTTGAAGGTGGTCTGATTTATGGCTAATCTCCCTTAGGAACAGATGTAGTGCCTCAGATGTAGTCTAAGACTTGTCTGCTAATTTGGTCATTTTACCACTGTGCTTTTGAATTATTTGTCTTTGCTATTTGGCTGATTAATACAAGCTTTTAAATTTGCTAGGTACAAGTAAATATGTTTCACAGTTTCCATCATGAGAATTTGATTTTCAGTTCTTTAGTTTATTTATTGAGGACTCAGAAATACATGGCATAGCAAAGACAAACAAAAGAAACCTGTCAGAATCAGCTCTGGCTTGATAGCAAAATAAAGCTCTAAATATCAAGCTGTGGTTTGATAGCAAAATAAACTTCTCTGATTCATTTTGGTTGTTGTTTTTTTTAGTATGTGGTTTGGTTGGGGTTTTTAAAATTTTTTTTTTCTCTTTCGCTTAAGATTGTCTTGCAAGGACATGGAACAAGAGTGACTGCAAAATCTCAACAGACTGGAGAGAAAGCCTTTCGCTGTGATTATGATGGCTGTGGAAAACTGTACACAACAGCTCACCATCTTAAGGTGATGAGATGTAAAATGTGCATTTCTACTTTGTAGATAGGATTTTTTTTGAAAGATTATGTGGTTAAAAGTAATAAAAATTGAGAGAGCCAGTTGCAATGGGGCTGTTCTGTCAAATGTTTTTTGGATTGATTTTACAGTGATTGGTGGTGCTCAGCTGAGTTTTCTTAGTGTTCTGGATAGATGCAGGTGTGGGATCACGTTAAGCTGCTCTATTGGCAGCATATTGAGCTTGTTTCCACCAGCAGTGTCGCAGAAATTCTGGAATCCAGCATTCTCTTTATGAACTTTACATGTATGCGTGATCGTGCAAAAATTCCAGTTTTTGAAATATTTCACCATCATAGTACAAAGTGAGACTCTTCAAAACTAATAATCAAAGTGAAAAGCTGGGACATCTTTTCTTCAGAGATGGCAACTTCATAATTCTCTTCCTTTTTTTTAAATTAAGTAAAGGAATTACTGACATGGTAAATGGTGTAGGGCTGCTCACATTCCAGCTGAGGCTGAGACAATCCCTTGCTGATGAGGTAACCTCCTCACAGTGCTGCTTTGTCTCTGACTAAGCACAGGAGTCAGTGAGTGGTTGGCTTTGAGTCACTTGCTAAAATGATGTCCTTGCTGTAGAGGTTTCATGCAATATAAGAGCATCATTGGAAGCATTCAGTGGAGTCAAAAATCAGAGAGTGGGCTCTGAGCCATATTTACCTACTGTCTTTAATGTAGTGCATGATGGCAAGTCTGCATGTATTTACAGAAGTGTTTTGTGCAAAACTGACTGGCAGGATCAAGTTAGACCTTGGAAAGAGACATCTTTAGTTTTAGGGAAACATTGTTGCCATATTTCATTATTTATTCATCACTGATATAAACAGACGAATGTGAATCTTAGTCAGATAAATAAAATATGTTGACTTTAAGAATGAACTGTTTCTGTGGTGAAGTAACCAGATACAACATTTCACTAAGTCACTGTATTGGATATCAACAGGTACATGAAAGGTCTCACACAGGAGACAGACCATATCAGTGCGAACATCCTGGATGTGGCAAAGCCTTTGCAACAGGTAATCTTTTGCAGACTAGCTCCTCCTGCTTGTTGGTGTTTGTGTGTGAAGTAAGTTTTTTGTATTGCCTTTTTTAACTGCTCAGTAGGTTGGGAGAACTGGAAAAAAAAAGTCATCTTTTCAGCTAGTGTAGCATATAGAAAGGACAGAGGATTTAACTCTTACTGAAGGGGGAACAAGGTGAAACACCCCACACTTATCTTACTCTTCACCTGTCATCTACAGTCAAACTAAATGTTAAAAAATAGGCCTTTCTTACCATTAAACTGATAGTGAAAGTTAAATGAGGTGATAATAGCAAGCTGAACCTGTAGGCTAGAGGCAGATTCCTGATCTGCTGGTCTAAATTTGAAAGGAACTTTGATAGAAGAGGCTGGTTTAAGTGTTCTTTATTGAATTTGTATCAGAGTGACATCTGTCATAAAGTGAACTCTCCATTTGTACAGATTACTCTGCTCATAATTATGCTCTCCCTGAGGTTGAATTTGATTGTGCAAAATGCAATTATGAGGAATGAAACATGGAAGAAAGTGGAAGAGCAAAACTTATTTCAAATTTTATTCTTTTACTTTGAATGTAAATTAGTATAATGCTTAGAAAAGTTAGGTTCTGGTTTTTTTAAATAAGGTATTTTTAAATAACTTCATCTGATCTAATACATTTACTACAATTGCTTTGAAGAGAAATAAGCAAAATAAATGTTGATGCAAAAAGTCAAAAGGGAAACAACCACACTTTTGAAGTGCTGCACCTGAGTTTAACTGCATAGTGTTTGTAAAGGGATCTCAAAACTATGTAATGAAATATTCTCTTCCTTTGCAACAGACTGATGTATGGCTTTAAACAGCTGTTTGTTTATAAATACTATATTTTTGGTCAGAGCTATTGTACCATTGTAGTTCATTAATCTTTGCCTTGGACAAAGTTCACTTTTAAGTACTGAATACTCTTCGGTTTAAATGTTAAGAACTCTCCTGGGTTGGATCATGAAATTGAGTTTAGATGTGAAGGTGAATTAATGCTCAGCTTGGTTCACATGCTTCATGCTTTTAAAAACATCAAGAATAGGAATTTCAGTTGTTTTGGGGAGAACACTCTGAAATTAAAGCAGATGCTGTTTTCTTACAGACTTTATTTTGTAGAAATGTGTACATCACTTGTGGGTACAAGTGAAATTCAGGTTCATTTTCTAAAATGGCAGTTTCAGGCTTCTTTAGTCATTATCTTTTCAGAGAGGTGCTGAAAGGAAAATCTTGGTTAAATGCTCATTGCAAAATAATTTATAGAGGGCCTGATCCAATGTTCACTTCAGACTGGTGGAGTTTTTGATGATGATGAGTTCCTAAAAGTAATCTTAAAGAGAATGAGTGTCTGTGACTGCTCTTGGTTAGCGCCTGTATATCTGATTTTACTGCTGACTTCATCAGTGGTATTGCTTTTCCTATGAGCAAATAATTAAATGTCATTTTGATGACAGTAGTGGGAAGAGGTAAAAACCAGATGGAATGCACAGCATATGGCTTCCTCAGAAGGCAGAATAAATATTCGTCCACATTGTAACAATTGCAGTTTATCCTTCTGAAGGGAAGGAGAAGCATTATGGAAGTGTATTTTCTTCAAAAATAAAGAATGAAAGAATTTCCAAACTGTTACCCAAAGTTCTGCTGCTTTGTAGGGTAGAATGAAGAGCTTGTGAAGAATGTAAGAGTAAATTTTACTCATCAACATTCCTGATTGGAATGGCAAGCACTAAATATTGTGGGACCTTTTGCTGGTGATGGTTTATGAGTATCGTTATTTTGTGCTCACGCTGTGATAACCTCCTTTCTGGTCTCCAGGGTATGGGTTAAAGAGTCACGTGCGAACACACACTGGTGAAAAGCCTTACAGGTGCACAGAAGAGAACTGCACCAAATCCTTCAAAACTTCAGGAGACCTGCAGAAGCACATTCGGACCCACACAGGTACTAGCAGCACACATTGCTATTTGCTAATTCACTTAGGTGGATTTTTCATTTTTTCTCTTTCCTCATTCTGTGACTTTATACTTACAAAATCAGCCTGTGTATATTCTCTTTCTGAAACCCAGTGAGCTCAGCAGCATTTCAGCATGGTAAGCATTTACTGCAAATCCAGCATGCTTTTCTTGGAAAAAGTGCTTAAGCATTCACACTGCTATTGCAAATGCACTAACTTTTAGCAATGCCTTACTTACATTGTCACTGAGTCACTTGTTGCCTTTACAGTTTCATCTGCAGCTGTAACAGAACAAGGAACTTTTCCTCAATCATCTGTCTTGCCTTTTAGAAATGGCTTCAGTGTTCCTCAGTTTTGGTGCTTTAATATAACTTGCATGCCAGCTTCATGTTGGTTTACATTCTGAGCTTGTTATCCCGATTTCCCATCTCTTCTTCCAGCAAAAACAAAAATATCATAGAAAACCAGCTGTTACTAAAACTTGCAAAGACACAAAAAATAAAATCTTACATTTTGTCTAAAAACATTAAACCGAAAGCCAAGCCACAAATTTTAGACAGCACACACTACACTCCGCAAAACTCTGTGGGTGTACACACGTGTAAACAAGTTTGCACAATGTCTCCTTTGTGCCTGTGACCTTAAAAAAAAAAAAAGAAAAGCAACCCTTAAATGTAGGAAGACAATGTATCACTTGCTAATCTATTCCATTAAATATATTTATGTCTCTGCTAGAACGCTGACAAGTTTTTCCACTGAACTGTCTGAATCTTAGTGAGTCCAGAAGAAAAAGTAAAAGAAATAGGGGTTTGGATTCTTTTCAAATCAAAAATAATAATATGGGGGGTGGGATGTAAATACAGGCAATAAAAATTGTAAAAACTCGGGATTACATTAAGACATTTCTGCTTTTTTGGACTTCCATACAGAAAGACAGTCTGTTGGGATTAGTGCTATCTTGATTTTTAAACGTCAGGATCAACATGTATCATCTCAGCTCTAGAAAAGAACAGCTGATATGCACTGCATCCAGTACAGACTATAAACTGAAAGGTTTCTGTAGTACGGACAACTTCATTAGCTGTGGACTGTTTTCTTTACTTCTTTATGGCCACAGAAGTTGTGTGGCAATTTAATCTCTCTGTTTAGCAGTTGAGACAAAAGACTTGAGCCAGCCCTATGTAATCTACCCACCTGAACAATATTAGTAATAGAATCATAATCTCCCGGCAGTCCGGGGGTCAGAGGTGTCCTATTTTAGATTTATGAGTGTTTTCAGGAAGCTAAAGAATGAGGAGAAAATTGCAACAACTCCTTCGTGCAGGTGGACGGAGCAGCGTGCGCTCATGCCTTGTGCAAGCTGCAGCAGTGCACCAGAGGCAGGTCTGGGCTCTCCCACTCGCTCTCATGGCTCAGAAACCTTTCCTTTCCTTTAGTAGGTACATCAGGGTCAGCGCTTTCTTCATTTTCTGCCTGTTTTAATCAGAAGTGGCTTTTCCCCCCTCTTTGAGTAAAGTCTCACTTTCAGTGCCATCAAATGCTTGCCTCGGATTTCTCCCTGACTTCCCCAGACACCCAACTTTGGGATCAGAAAAGGGTACCTCGTGCTGCAGTGGGGCAGAGCTTCAAGGCTTTGCATTTCTAGTGTTGGAATTCTCTGTCACCTGGAAACAGGTCGCTCTGCTAGGAAGTTCATTAGAATTTGAAAAGGCCCCTTCAGGGACCGGTCGGGTGACATTCCTGCGGGCATTGTTTAAGAGCGATCTGTTTTGGTTTCGGTGCAGGCTCTGTTGCTGGGTGGGGTTGGCTCTGCAGCCCTGCTGCTTTCAGACGTGTTTGGGGTCCTGGCTGAAGCAAGGATTAGGGGAGCCATGGTAACACAACACTGAGGCGTGTACGGGGAATACACACTGCCTTGGCAGGAAGCTGGAAAACCTTCTCAAAACAGCCGCCCGAAGGAGTGAATAGTAGTTTCCTCTGCCAAGGAGCGAACTGCTTAGGAGTTTCGTGGTATTACTGTCTATCAGGACTTGTTCTTTTATTTTTAAGTACCTGTTCTTGTATCTGTAGTGGTGTTCTGCTCTCTCTCTTGCTCTCAGATTCTGCTCTTTGGTAAGCAGCACAGTTCGTGGAATGTACTTGGCTCTAGAAGTGGCAAATTACACCAGGACAGCCTGTCAGTGGCTCGAACTTCTTCAAATTTAACCCCCTTTGCTCTCCTTCTCCATGTGCTTTGATAGATCTGAAAGGTCATGGTTATTGGAGTATTATTGGTTGGCCTTTTCTTATGTTCACAGTGAAATGGTTTGGTGCAGTGATGTAAATTATTGTGCTTAAACTTATATTACACAAAGAGATTTAATCTAAAAGAACCTGTATTTGTGATTTGCTTTGGTTTGGGGGCTTGAAACTTGAGTTTCATGGCTGCTTCTCTTTAGAAAGTTTGTTCTTTTTTAAGGTTAAGTGCTTTCTATAACAAGTTTTACTAATCCATGTTTATCCTGGTTATATGTTAAATCATGAAGGTATTTTTTTCATTTTAAGAATTAACAATTGTCAAATGACAATGGTATGATACACTTGGTTTGGATAATATATGTATCAATTGGGGAGGCTGTTAAATAGTTGTTAGATTATGGGCAGCGTGGAAGCTAATCCAAGCAACTGCGTCTGTTCTATACATGTTAAAGTCCTAATCTAAATGCTTGATAATTCAGCTTACAGACTGTATGATTTTTCTGAATTTTGCTAGTTTTGGCTAAACTAGAACACTCCGCAGTAGCGTGCTCATGGTATTTCTGAGGAT
Organism: Lycocorax pyrrhopterus obiensis; assembly: GCA_014706295.1. Lineage (NCBI taxonomy): Eukaryota > Metazoa > Chordata > Aves > Passeriformes > Paradisaeidae > Lycocorax > Lycocorax pyrrhopterus. The sequence continues at coordinate 9,045,455 of JACSVZ010000007.1, read as the reverse complement.
CTCAAAGATAGAATTAGGTAGATTTAGGTTCCTACATTCAAGTCTAAGTGTAACTCAGGATTTTCATTCTTTTATGACTTTTGCGTGTGTACCTTTTCTTGTCTTTTTTTTCAGGTGAAAGGCCCTTTAAGTGTCCCTTTGAAGGATGTGGCAGGTCATTCACAACATCTAATATTAGAAAGGTTCACATCAGGACACATACAGGCGAAAGGCCTTATTACTGTACAGAGCCAGGATGTGGGAGAGCTTTTGCCAGTGCAACTAATTATAAGAATCATGTGAGAATACACACAGGTATATGAGTGATTTATTGTATTTTGAACTGGAATCTGCTTGGGAGAGGCTGTGTCATTCTCCTTGTGAACAATGTTTTGGTGTGTTGTAATTGGGTATAGTCATGTTTATATGACTTGGCTTGGTACTTCTGTTTGGGCCTCTTCTCCCCTCAGCTGAGGATACTTAAGTAGTTAGATTTCCCACCTTGCTGTCAAGGCAGAATAATTTTGGTTTGGATACAAAGTCTTTTAAACTGGACATTGGGCTGAATCCTTAATATGATTCTGGGGCTTGCCTCCCTTGTGAGCTGTTTCTTAAATAAATACCAGTAAAGGACAAGTCTGAGCTTAACTTTGGCTCACTTTTATGAATCACCCATTCATCCCAGCTGTATTTTCCTTGCTGCTGGAACTGTGGTCAAAACTTCCTTTTTTAGAGACTGGATGTGAAAATACTTATCCAACTTGATTTTCAGGGTTAGTGAGCAGAAATAATAAGCACAAATTTGAAGATTCTAAAATCTAAAAGCCAGTGATAGCCATATCAGCTTGGTAGCATTATATATTTTATAGAAAAACAGACAAGCTTCATAGAGGGACGTTTTGTATCTCAGTTTATATTTTTAGTTTACAATGTAATTTGGACACTTGTTTCATTGATTTTAAAATGAAAGGGGTTTCTAGATGAAACTATAATTGTCTATACACATGCTTCCTACGGATTTCCTCAGAGCTTAAAAGACTCAAAAGTGATACTAGCCAATCAACATGTCACATCATCAAGGAAAACTATGGGGCTTCCAGTAATAAAAGAACAAAATTCTCAGTACAATGACATACTGAAATTGCAGCTTTCAGCTGGTATCATTCTGCCTTCATCAGAAGGACATTTTAGATGGAATGATAGGGAGAAAAATGGGCCCAACTTGTACTGGCAGTAGTTCTTAAAAAAAGACAGTAAGAGGTTGCATTGATAAACTTTGTGAGGTTGAGCTTCTCTGTTGCCTTTGAAATTAAAGTATGGTAATGAAGGTTTATCCCTAAATACCATTTGCTGGCAATTTTTCCTGTGCATCCTGAATAAAGTTCTCTTTATCCTTTTTGTTTTCCCATGCAGGGGAGAAGCCCTATGTCTGTACAGTTCCTGGCTGTGATAAACGTTTCACAGAGTATTCCAGTTTATACAAACATCATGTTGTACATACTCATTCCAAACCATACAACTGCAATCACTGCGGGAAGACCTACAAGCAGATCTCTACCCTTGCTATGCACAAACGGACAGCGCACAACGACACAGAGCCCATTGAGGAAGAACAAGAGGCTTTCTTTGAGCCACCTCCAGGTTAGAATTGCAGCCTTTGAATCTCTTGTTGTTAAAAAAAAAAAAAAATGGGCTGGATGGTATTTTTCTGGGGGATTTTGATAGCCAAGGAAGTTAAAGCATAGATAAAAAGCTAAAGTACTTAATAAAGACATCTTGATTTCTCTGTAAAACTTCTTAGGGTGGTAGGCAACTTGTGAACAGAAATTGCAGGAGTAATTGGCCAGATAATAAACTCATTTATAGCAATCATGAGGTTAAGGGAGAAATTTGAGTTGCAGTCTCAGCAAACCTGCTGAAAACATGAATGTGGGGAGGGGGCCAGAGAGAATCTAAGCCCATTACAACCTACGGGATTTTTGTTAGGGATTTTTCAAAGAGTACATATATACATAACGCCATGGCTGGTGACAATCTTTTGTGTGGGAGTAAAGGCTCTGCCTTGAGAAAAAAAATCTGGTTTTTGCAGCACAGTGATACAGGCTGGGTTTGCTGTGGTTTAGAGCAGTTTCTGTAAACTGTCCTGGAGGCAGAGATGAAAAGGAGCTGCTGTGGTGCAGTACTCCTCAGAGTATGCTGTTCATGGTATCATGAGTATTGAATCCTGTGACTGTATGGATCAGACTGAAGGAAATACTGTGATTGGACAAACACCACTTGTCAAATTGTGATTTTTAGATGTGCCTGAAGATCAGAAATATCCACACAAACTGTTTTGGTTAGAAAAGTTGTTTTGCTACATGTTCGTGGGAAACTGCACTGAATGCCTCAAGCAGACTTGCTCTATCCTAATTCCTTCTTTTAAAGGAATGATAAGATTAATTTGCTGAGGTTAAACATTTATCAAGATAATGAACTTACTTAAATCTTCACACAAAGGCATTGCTGTGTTCTTCCGTATGTTTGTTAATTAATAACTTTCTAAAAAAAAATTCCAGTTGTGGTTGTATGGAGTCCCTTGCATGGAGAGGTTAACATTTAATGAATAAACTAGAAATGTTTGTCACATTTTAGTATTTGCTTATAAACTAAATGTATAGCTTCTTTATGTATAGTATTTATGTGTCTTTAAACTCATTGCTAGAAGATTATGCCTCGTGCTCCCAAAATAAGACTTTCTGACTTGCTTCTGGTATCTTTCCTTCTTTTATTTTTCTCATCTTTCCACTAAATTTTTCTGTTGGAGTGTGTAAAACCTTCAAACTAGACTGGGTCTTAATCCTTGTAATTTGGTCTCCTGGGAGCATTTAGAGTATGTAAAATATCTTCTTGCCTTCTTTGTATCAAATAGGTCAAGGTGAAGATGTGCTCAAAGGCTCCCAGATCGCCTACGTGACAGGTGTAGAGGCAGAAGATGTCATTTCTGCCCAGCTTGCTACAGTTACTCAGTCAGGATTAGGCCAACAAGTAGCACTAATATCCCAGGATGGAACCCAACATGTAAGTAACCAGCGTTCAAGTGCTGACAAAACCATGCTGAGAATTGAGGCACAGGTTTGCAGCTTCTCCGTTGGCTCTCTGAAATCACTTAGGAGTCTTGATAAATGTTTGTGGGTTTCTTAAGGAAAGAAGCTTCTTTGGAGCTGGGTCAGGATATGTTTAGAGTTGTGCCTCCTGTGGAATGCCCAAGTGAAACCACGTATTTTGGCACATGTATTAATACAAAGTTAGGAGTTTGGTCTCTCCATGTTCTCTTTGTCTCTCTGAAAAGGGCTGTTTTAACAACTGTAAAATATACAGCCTGTTGCTGAGGTTTCTCACAATTCCCAGATTATGCTGTTAATATCTGATGGGCATATTCATTGTCTTGTCTGCACACACTTTGGGGGGCTGAGGGGTGGGAAGTCTTTTCAGTCCAGCTGCTTCCTTTACAAGCAGTTTGGTTGGTAGTGTGCACTTCTTACCATTTCTAACATAAACTAAAGGATAAGGAATGCCTTGGTACTATTTTCCACTTGGACATTATGCTGGCTGTCTTTTTTTTAAGGGTTTTCATGGATACATATTTTTAAGGATTTCATATGAAATTTCTTTAGAAGGGGATTTCAGTACAACTGTCTTGATTCACTATGGCAATATATTGAAGGCTTATGGGAAAAAGTTTCTATCTTAACTGGCAGGACAGCTGAAATACCAGTAACATGTGAAAGATATATTCTGAATTCAGACTGAAATGAAATATCCAAGGGGCCTGCTATAATGGCAGCTCTGGATATTGCAGCAATACTAAGTAACTGGCGTTTTTACCCTCTAAAATGAAGGCCTGCAGAAGCCTTGACATAGAATTCTTACATTTAAATTATCTTTCAGCTTGACTTCAGTTCTGGGATTTATTACCTTGTAAATCAGACATCAAATTATATATCTGATGCCCCAATGCATTTATACTGGAGACATCAGTAATTTATATCATTAATTTGTTATGGATTGTTTATTTGTGGTTTAAATTCTAAGGCCTCCTAGGCCTCTTTACTATTTGCATGAAGGTCAAAGTATGTCAGGTGGTACGCCTTGAATCCCACTGACCTCTGTGTAAGACACGTGCATAGATAATCTGTTATGCTGTTATTTGGGATGCACTCTGATTAACCTGGAGTTGTAGACTCTGGAATTGGGTATGCAACCCCTTTCTTACTCTACTGAGAGCCATATTCTTTTCTGTAAACAGATAAGTGTATCTGAAAGGTCATGAACTGTTAGATCCCAGGCAGTGAGGCAAATGGAACAAGGGCTCTGCCATGAGCAGCAGTCAAACCCTCGTTTGCCTCAGGAGCTGCTCTGTGTTGCAGGTGAACATATCCCAGGCAGACATGCAGGCCATCGGCAATACCATCACCATGGTGACACAAGATGGCACCACCATCACAGTCCCTGCCCACGACGCCGTCATCTCCTCTGCGGGAACGCATTCCGTGGCCATGGTCACTGCAGAGGGCACCGAGGGACAGCAGGTGAGACACTGTCCTGCACACCTGTGTCATGGCCCTTTAGGAGCTGGTATCAAACGGGCACCTGTGCCCTCACACTTCTGTCATTGATGTAGATTTATCTCAGCAAAGCATTTTCCAGCACCTGGCCAACACATTCCCCTCATAAGTGCCTGATGTGTTCTAGTCCAGTGCTACACATCAGCAGATGGCAGAATGTTTTAAAAACAACTGGGCACCAAGAAAAAGTTCTGAGGTACCAGTCCAATAATTCATTTAGGTGTATGTAAAATAAGACCTAGAAATGCCAAGCATTTTCCCCAAATTACATAGTAAATGAGTGGCAGAACTAAGACTAGAATCCAGTATGAACTGTAATTTCACTGATTAATATTATGGGACTGTAATTTATTTGGCAGATGGGAAACATTTGTGTAAGTATATATCTCTGGGTTGGTTTTTAATATACAGATAAAACAGCTAACTTTTTAGTCCAAGTATGATGATATAATCTCTAAGTTAAAATGCATTCTGCTGTTCTAAAATTGCACCACATGAAAATGAGGATAGTTATTAATCCCTGTGTAGATAATCACAGGTCTTAGGTGCATTTATTGAATTGCTGCAGTCCTGAGGATATTTATATTTTAAGAGCTAGTAGGTAACTTAGAGAACACAACAAGTTATGGCAACTTTTCTTTTGCACAATACAATTACGCCCATGAGCAATCCCAGCTTTGAATATAACTGTGAAGGCAGTGGTGGTGTGAGGTCAGGAGCAGGAACAGATGTGTCATGCAGATGATTCTCTCCCTTTGTCCTGAAGGTCGCTATTGTGGCCCAAGACCTAGCAGCGTTCCATAGTGCCTCCTCAGAAATGGGACACCAGCAGCACGGACACCATCTAGTGACTACAGAAACCAGACCTGTTACATTGTTGGCTACATCCAATGGGACACAAATTGCAGTACAGGTAAGATGGGGATAAATGGTTTTTTGGAGTGTTTCTTACTTCTAGAGCTAGAGCTCCTAGTCAGGTAGCAAAATTATTCGAATAAGCTTGGTTTCCCTGAAAAAAAATAGCCCGCAAGCATATAATCCTATATTTAAAATAATATATAGGGTTAGGAAGAAGAATAAGCAGCATCTAATTTTCCAAATCTACTTGTAGATCTCCCAAAAAACAGGGAAGGCTGGGGGAGGGCCAGATTTCAGGTCAACTGATTTGTTCATAGAGTCACAGGTTTTCAGTGAAAAAGTGCTTTTGTTCATCCTTCAGCTTTACATATAGAGCTGACACATATAAAGCACATATAAATCTCAAGGGTAAATTGCTATGAACTTATAAAATTAGAAAATTTGTTATTTCAGCCTTGAAATGCTAATAGCAAAATAGTGCAAACAGTTATATAGAAAGATTAACAATCAGAAATCTCTGGAAACAGTGACCTTCTGTTATGTGCCAAACCAGCACAGTACAAGCAGTCTCTGTAAATAGTTCCTCACATTGTTCAAACACTGTCATGAAAAGGTGGTTTCTAGGTATGAAAGACCTCTTAAGAGCTCAGGTTGAAAGGAATAGTATTAATATCCTTGAGCAGAAACGAGAGATTGTTATTTTACCCTTTGTTAAATGGAAAGTAGCAAGTCAGATGCTGCTTGAAAGAGCAATGAAAGTCGAGAAGCTCTGAATTCTGAGGTCCTCTCTTTTGAGCTAAGTTGGCAGTAATCAAAACTGCCTGTAAGAGAAACCATGTCAGAAGGCAATTGTTTGCATGAGAGCAAGAAAAAAAGTAACTTGCACCCTCAGCGGTGGTCCTTTGAATGAAAGGAAAACAGGCACTCTCTGCTCTTCTGTTACAAGCAGTGGAGCGTTTGGTTAAGTCTCTTTACATTAATGTAAACTTAAAATACACAACTAGAAGAGAGAAAATTCAAAATTAAAATACTGTTGATTATTCCTGATGGTTTGATTGGCTTTTCTTTTGTACTTTGACACTAATAAATTAATCCATTTGGTTTCTAAATACGGGTAAAGCCAGTAGCCTGATAGTCCAATTGAAGCCCTAACGAGGTGAAAACAGAGGTCTTGATTTGAGTGGCTCCAGAATGTGATATGCAGTGACTGTAAAAATAACAAGTGGTCCTTAGAACTGTTCCATTAGCTCAGACAATCTGGTTTTACCTTTCACACTCTCATATGTGTTTCTTGTGAGCCAATAGCTAATGGCCAGCTTTACATTTTTTTTGTGAGGTTGAGGTTGTCCTCAGTGTTCCCACGAACATATTATAAAACTCCATGGATTCCTTCCCAAAATTGTGTCAAGTTGTCTTTATTCAGGGTTGGTCATGTTGCTTCTGGTAGTACCAGATACATTGATGGCTTTGTAGTTGCAGCTACCAGATAATTTCCTCTCTAAACTAACTGTAGAATCAGTGTCATCACAACAGCTTTTTTATACAGTTGGGATTCTGCAATAAATGTACACTTTTTCTATAAATTAATGTCATACGGTGTTCCAAAGAGCTGACTTTCTGTTAGAGAGTTAAGAAAAATGAAGATGTTTGTTTGCTTTACCAGTGATAAAATGTAAGGCAACAGTCACTGTGACTATGCAAGCCTTGTCTGAGCTTTGTAATATCTGCCAAGTTGAAACATGACCTACTTTGTGGGTCATGAAGCGTGTTTATCATGCAACAGTTCTTTGAAGCAAATGTATTTGGTAGTTAGTTTAATCTCCTATCAGCAGCTATCTTAATTGCCATGGTGATTAGATAGCTGCTGGTATATATTACCCACGAGAGGTGTGACAATACTGATCACACTTATTTGGGCTGAAGCATTGTTTGATATCTAGATCTTTGCTTTCAGATCTTTTTTGATGCATTTATTATCCAAGTGTAACATTTTGGATTTATTTCTGTTTCAATGCGTTTGTTTCAGCTTGGAGAACAACAGTCTCTGGAAGAAGCCATTAGAATAGCCTCCAGAATACAACAGGGCGAAACACCAGGGATTGATGATTAACTTCTAAAACTGCTACCAGAACAATAGAGTGAAAGGTATTTTATTTTCAACCAACAAAGGTCCATGCCAGCAACAGCCCATAAAAACTTTGAAGTCCCCCACTCACTGATACTGTGTACACATTTTATGCAAGAGTGAAGAACATTTTCTAAGTTTTGTGTACATAACCCTTGGAATGGACTGACATCATCTACTTCCAACCGTTGTATTCAGGAATATGGAATTAGGATTATATAGTAAACTTCCTTGTTATCTTTTCATCAGATTTCAGACTGGTCTACAAGCAAGTAAAAAATAGAAGTATTGGAATGAATTTTTACCGTCATGTACAAATAATGAAGGCATTACTGAAGATTTCAGCTGTTTAAATAACCATTTCAGGAACCCTTACAAGTAATAAAGGCAACAAAGCCTTTTTAAATTGCATTCCATCAATGGAACAGTCTTGGATTTTGAGCCTACTACTGTAAATCTTCGTATTTTGATTTGTTTCATACAAATTTGAATACTCTTTAGATTATCTACCCCATCTCATTCATTGTAAATACAGACTGTTAATGCTGGAAGTGCTAATTATATTATCTTTAAATTGGATTATGTACAAAGAACTGGTTGTTCAATATTAAAGAAAGTAAATCTAATGATTTTGTTTCTTTACATATTTTACTTAAGATGTTACTCTCAAATTATTATGCAATAAAATATAGCAAGATTGTATTGTTTAGATAGGATGATATTGTTGTGTGACGTATTGTTTTACTTCTTACTGAGACTGAAGTTCAAATTATTTATTTACGGCCTTGTATAAATTTTTCCAAAGTTTATTTATCATAAACTTAATTTTTTGACATTAATTTTGATCGTAATCCACTATAGTGTATTAAGCAAATACTGGTAATAGTTATTTCAGACATTTTAAAACACTACAAGAGTGATTTTCACTAGAAGGTGAAGTTACCCATTTTCAAGAGAACTATTTTCAAATGGTGCATTTGCAGCAAAAGTACAAGTACTAATAGTCTATTTTCAACAGTTCTGAGTGCCTGCTGCTACCATTCAGTACCTAGGATGTGCTGATAATCAATGCTTTTGAAAATCAGGACACAAGTTACTAGAAAAAAGGGATTAATGATGATGTAAGTACAATGCTCCTCTCCAACTATCATTCTGTAAAGGAAAAAAATCCATTGTAGATATGTCTAACACATACAGCAAAATGTAACTTTCAATTTTTTTATATGAAGAAGTGTTTTTACTCTTGTCTTGTTAGCAAGGTGGTTAAGCAAGTTAAAATTTTTTGGCTTCCTGTAAGATTCAGTGCTTATTTTAGATTAGTGTCAAGAGCACTTCTGAAACTGAAGCCTCACCTTTTGCCTTCTCAAGGGAAGGACTGAACATCCTCTGGACAAAATGTTTATTAAGGAATCCCAGGTATTGTGAGGTGCACATCCTACATGAAAAAATAAAGTCCATAACTAAGTCCCTTGTGGTATTTGACCTCAGAAAGGCCAAGTGTGAATAGAATGAGCCGATTTATTGTGAATTACTACATCAGTGTGGGTTGCAGCCACACGGAGGCCAACTGTAAAGTGCAGTGAGAGAATACAGTATTGTGGGATAGAGGGGCACAAAGCAAAGGCTATTCTCTGCATAAATTACAAAGTAAAACTTGGAAACGTTTAGGTTGTCTGTAACTTTTGTATAGGATTGAGGTTGCTTGCTCACTTAGGTGCCAGTTTTCCTGAAATGTTGTAAATCTTGATATCCCATGGAGATAAATGTACTATGCAAGGAGGATTAATTGCCTGTCAACTAGATCAGTTTCTTAGTACTTATCACCTTTTAGAAATTAAAGTTGTATCATTTGACATGAATGTTCAAGGTTTTTTTTTTCTTAAATTTCATTGCTAATAGTTTCTGGAAACGTTGGCTGGAACGGTGGCTTTGACTTAGCAAAGAAATAACTTCAGTTCTTACTTCTCATTTCCCAGGACATGTTCTGACCACTGTACAAATGTGAGTACGTTCTTTCTCTTTCATACAAGTTGGTTTGCTGCAAGGTATTCATTCACAACCAGCTCAGTCAGGAAAACTGTAGTATTTTTTAAATTCTTTCTGTGACTGTTACCTTACCAGTTACTCTTGCAAAACTCCCAAGTCAAAGGTGGTGCTTCCATGTTTTGCTAGCTACCTCTACAAAGGAAAACTTACTGAATAAATAAGTTAGAGGGACTTAGACTGCTCAGTGTGCAAAGAGAAGCTGAGGTGATTATGTGTGTCTTAACTGCAAGGCCTGCCTTGATAACAGACTTACCTTTGGCGTGGAGAGACCTTGGTGATTTTCCCCTCCTGCTTCCATTCAGCCGGAGTGGAAGGAGCTGTTTTGGTAAGCCGATGCTGCATGTTGGCATTGGAAGGTCCTGTAGAGGAGTTTAGACAGGACAAGATTGGGTTAGATAGGAAAACTGGCAAAAAGCATTTCAGGAGGAGGAAGCAAAGAATATGACAAGACTGGGTGTTTGACAGTAGAAATCTCTATACTTCACCCACAAATTTTACCCTGCTTTTGAAAATTGTCTCAAAGGGAGTGCTTTGGCACACTAGAATGAAGTAACTTGTAAAAGATGAGCCCTGTAAAACAAATCAGCTCAGTATATCACTGCCTCTTACAAACTGACTCCCACATTTCCAGTCACAATTTTTCTGTTGTATTTGAATTCCAGGCCTATACCAATTCTCCCCATAAAGGAATAAGCCTAAAGTCTCTCCAGACCTCGCAGTCAACTTCTCCCTTTTAAGTATTTCTCCACTTTTTCCCTGTGGTGGGCTTTGCTTTACTGCAGTTTAGTGCCTCTCCTGATAGTACAAGACGGGATTATTTTCGGTGCTCCAGGCTGATGACCTATTGTGCCAGACACACTCTGCATAACAACAGGACGGCTTTTACCCTAAAGGGCTAATGGTTTTCATAAGCGTAAATCCTGCTGTAAACAGCCCTCATCCCTGCTGCTGTGATTAACCCCAGCTCAGCTGACCGATACCGCAGATCCTGGGTGTGAGACGGGCACGTGGTGTCTGCTCAGCACACAAGGACGGGGCTCGGACCTGATAAACAACGGCTGAGCTGGGAAGGCCGTTCCTCCTAAACTTTGCTCTAGTTCCTGACCCTCCTAACCCCTGAAATGCTGCCGGGATTTGTCTGACTGGCTGCGCTGGTTTCTGTGAGGATTGTGCTGTAGCAGAGAAGTCCCTCTGCATTGCTGCGCTCTTCCCAGTGCACTCAAGCAGCCTTCCCCAGGGACAGGAAGCCATTTAATCGGTATTTAGCCACCAGGGAAAGATGGTGTGGAGTGAGGATCTGATCTAAAGTGTTTCTGATTCTGGCAACTCCAGCTCTACAGCTGTTGAGATTTGTCAGAGTCTACACCTTAAGCTGACCAAGATGCAGAAGTGCCCTATAACAAACCTATTCTGGGCACTCTGAGTTTGTCATTGAATGGAACCAAATTTTCTGTAAAATTTTCTATTTAATTTTCAAACAGCACAGGTGAAATTTCACTAATACTTGGGTGGCATGCAAACTGATTTTCTTAAGCAGTAAGGTGTTAAGAGACTGGAAATGACAGGTAACTTGTGTCCTGTTCAGCTATTAATTTACAGTTGTTCGAAGCTTTAAAAAATGTATTTATTCAGCATGCATCATTTTTGTCTTGAAAAAAATGGAAATTGCCTTGTCTTTGCAGATGTGTAAAATCAGACTCCAGCCCCTTGTTTCTAATAAGGTACTCCTATTTTTTTATTTGTAAAGCATATATTTGAACATCATTTTCCCAAAAGTATCCTGTGCTCTATTGATAAAAACCTTATAAAGCATAGACACCTATGACAACAAAACAAAAAGCCAAGAGCCATTTTCAGTTCTTTTGTTGTAGATAGTAAACTGAAGCACAGAATCAAGCATTTTTCCTTGTTTTGTTATGTGTATTGTAAAATATCCCATCAGTTTGGCATTCCTTTGATTCTATTTTTCATTCTGCTGGTGAAGTTCACTTGCCAAAGGAAAATCTAACAATCTCATTAGGCCATCACCATTAGCACTAAGTGGTTGACACCTTACACTATCAGGAACAGGGTGATACCAGACTTTTTAACTGAGGGTTATATTCAAAGCAGACTTTAATTATCCCAATCAACATACAAGCTTATATCAATTATCCCAATAAACATAAAAGGCTATATCAACAAGTGAGCACTTGGTCCTACACAGTCTGCTGGAAATGTGACCCCCCTTAAATCCAATCCATCTCAGGTTCTGAAACAATAAGAGATTTTCTTTGGGTTATTACTGTTCTGTTTAATTATCTGCAGCATTTTGCTGCAAGGAATGACAAACCATTTACACTTTCAGGGCACAAGTAATTGTGTGGAACTTTTCCTACGACAAAAAAGTATCTTATGTTGTTGTCAAAACCCCCAGTGTTTTACCCTTTCTTTTGTTTAAATCCATCATCAGCCTTTAGGTTGATTGGCTGCTGCTTTTTATTTCTTTTTCAAAGGACTTTTACACTCTCCATCATGTTACTGCTTCGTTCTTTAGAACTTGCTGAGAGGTTCCTGAACAGGCATCTTAGTGAGGCAAGACAAGGAAGAGAGGCTGACTTCCCAACATCTGGCAGGTCTGCTGGTGTAACAGAAACTACCCACATGGATGTAAAAAGCTCCTGGAGATCTAACAATGGTTCAAAGCTACATCTCCAGTGGGCTTTTTTCTCTGGTGTAGGGCTAATTCAGCTTGGAATATAGGTTGTAATGACTGAAAAATCAGAAAGTGCAAGAATGGTTTGTGGGACAGACGGGATCAGCTGCTTTTTGTTTTTAAGCAGATACATTCAAGACAGTAAGAGACAGATTTTTTTTTAATCTTTTTATCTGCACACCTAAAAATGTTTGTAAAATGTCTTCCCTTAAATGATGCACATAAGAGATTATTAAAAGGAGTAGTAGATTTGAAAAACGGCAGAGTACCTCTTTCATGGTTTTGCATGTTCTCTGAAGGAGAAAAAGGAAAACAGGTTAGTGATACAGGTAAATTAGTAATGTAGTGACTGCTTAGTTTCTCTGCATTAGACATTTTGAGGTTTTTAATTGCTGGTACAAAATATTTCTATTTTGATCATTATAACTTGGCCTCAACAGAGGAGTGAGACATTCAAATTGTACCTGTTTCAGTCATGGCAATCATTCTGTCTCTTCCACTTTTCAGATGTTTTGGAGGAAATTTCTTACCTGAATGCAACTCTCAGGAACAGATTGTTTTGCCATTTTCTTGTTAAGCAGATTTCAAGTGTTAGGAGGCAGACTTACAAGCAAAAAGGGAGTCACTAAAAACTGTCAGGAGTGTGTGCTCTCATAGTCATAGAGAATTACTGAATTGTATGTGACTGCGTGGCACAACCTGTGCTTTTTAAATGTACTTTGTGTATTTTAACTTCTGAGTACCTTCAGATCTTCCCTGAAATTCCTAGATTTTGGATCCAGAAACTGTTCTTTACTTTGTGGAAACTGTGGTGCTGTCAAATTCCCCTTTCTATTCTCTACCTTGTTCTCTTGCTGTTATTATTTAGAGCTCCTGGGTGAATACATCCCTGAGAAATGTTCTCCCTGCCTGTAGACTATACACTAAAAAGAGAACAAGGACTGGCAGCATCAGCTATTGGCATGTCTTTGGATATACAAAGTCCATTTTTGATGGGAAACTCATTTAACTCTGGACCTTGTAATTGAAGAGAAGGAGGTTGCCAGCTAACAGCAGCTGTTAGCAGCACAACCCCAGATAAAATAATCTTTAAACTGCTCACCTTCAGGCTGTCAGTGGCCCAGAGACAATGTCTCCCAGTTGGCACATGCCCACTGAGACCTGTTGTCCCTGTAGATGCCAAGTCTTGTGTGAACACTGGCATGCCATCACTGGCACTGGTGATAAGCACACTGGTCCCTGGGTACCTGCTGAAAACCAAGATAAAAGCTGGGAAAACAGCAAAGATCTATCTCTGCTCTCAGTTCTCCACCAACAGCCTTGGCACAGGTGGCTGTAGTGTTTCTGTTTTTCATAAAAGCAACTTGACCTTCTTCCTCTTCTGCTTTTTCGCTCCTTTTACACCTCTCAGGACAAGGTGAACTCTCATAATAAGGTGAATTATGCTGGCTGATGTAGAATGGATTTCAGACAGATTTTGGCAGAACTCTTCCAATCTGATGGAAGTGGTTTTGGAGGATTCCAGATGAGCTTGCAAGTGCAGGAATCCTGACAAGATGGCAATGCCACTTCTCTGGCAGTTCTGACAGCCAGACAAATTGGTCATTGTTCTTTCTTCCCCATTCATCATTATTTGACTTCCCCTGCTACCCACAAAAGTTGGAAACAATGGTTGCATTGAGCTTGAAAACTCCTAGTTAAAAGCAGCTGTTTGCCTGTGAGTGTGTGCTGCCCCAGATAAGTATTTCTGGTAGCAAAATCTTCAATGCACCATAAAAACAAGTATTATAGAAAGAAAAAGAAGCCAATTTTGCAAACATATCCTGAAAACTGTTAAACCACCCAAATTTGTAGGAGTATCAGTCAGGCACTGCCTAGACATCAGTTTGTGTGCTGGTACATCTATTTGAAGAATCAAGGCTTGAGTCTGCAAGATCTGTAGCGGCTCAAAGGTGCAATTTAATCAGCTTCAGAGAATTTGGGATGATTTGGCTCAGAGAGTGTGGCACAACCTGCAGAGCTCCTCCTCACTCAGCTTCTTCCTCCTGTGGTGATGTCCATTGCTCAAGTACTCTCTGCAAGGGAATTGGCTCTGCGGGGCTCTTCAGCCAGGCTGCTCCTAGGGCTCCTCATGCTAATTACAGGTGTCACAGGGGACAGGGGAGCAGAGTCCCACACTCAGTCTGGGCAAAAATCATCTCTTCAACACAACTGTTCGTGGTCCTGTCAGACCTACAGCAAAAGCACAACTGATGCAAGTTCAGAGCAGCACGTACGTAGAGCCTGTGAATCCTTACATAGCAGCTGTGTATTTTGTAAGCTACATATTTATTCAGTACTTCCCTTTCTTAATTGCTTTCAGATTGGAAATAAATTTTCTTTTAAAATCATTGTGTTACTGTTGTTTCCTTATTTCTCTCTTCCTTTTTTCCTTTCCTCTCCTGTCTTCTCTTCAGAAATACTTTCTTCTCTGTACGAACTCTGAATTGTTCCACTTGATTTTGTCCCACTAAACTGTTCCAGTGATTAGTAATTCATTGGTTAAACTCAATTAAAACAGGGCTTCTGAACTTCAGTTTGCCACTTGCTGTCACCAAATACCTGTGTCTGTAGACTCCAGAAAGCATCACTTGTATTAGGTTGAGTTTGGGCAGGAAACTGCAGCTTTGACATTACAGGGGGAGGGATTTATTGAAAGCTTAGAGTCTTTAAACTTTTTTGAAGAAAAGGAAACTTCATATATGACTGAAGCAAACCACACATAGTGGCTGGGAAGTTTTGAGTCACTTTATAAGAATTGCTTTGCATCTCCCTCAGTGGGCTCTGAACTGAGAAAGAGGTGGAGATTGTCATCATCTGTTTTAAAACTTGAATGCTTCAGTTAGTACTTGTTATACAGTGCATCTCTTTAAAAATTTTTTTTAATGGCATATTATTATGATCCTAAACTATTGCACACCAAGGGTGTTTACACTTGGCTTGATGTAGCCCTGTCTCTGTCCCATTTTCATAGGTTACGCTGGCTACTTTCAGTTTTCTGAAACCTGTTTTCAGTTTTCTCCAAAATGCAAATCTCAAAACTTGTGTTCTTGTGGCTTTTCACTGCTTGTTCTGAAAACAGGACAGCTCTCTGCAAAGAAATGGGTATTTCGGATGGAAGAGGTTAAAAAAGGAGGAATGGCTAGCAGAAGTGGGGTATGGGACACTGACATCCCTGTGGGGGCTGAGGTTCTGCTCTCGTAGGAGGGTGCCGTGGGCAGCACATGGGGATTTGTCTGGCGGGCAAGGAGGGGGAGCTCTGGAGGCAGGCCGGAGAGGGGCTGTGCTGCAGCGTCCGAGCATCCCAGTGCGCTCAGCTCTGCGAGGTGAATCCCGGCACTGCCTCCATGGCCCGGGAATGAATGGTGTGCGTGCCTGGAGAGCCTGGGGAAGCAGACAGGAACTTAACAGGTGTACTCAGCTGGCTTCCTTTGGCTTCTTTGGCGCTCCCGTGGCTGGAAAAATCCCTTATTTTTTCATGTGCTTTGTTACCCAAGGGGTCCGTTTTAAGGCGATTTGGTTCCGAAGAGAGAGGGGCAGGTTTATTTGTTGGGTGTTACCAGACGGAAAACGAAGCCAAGAGGCGAAGTGGTGGCACCTGCAGGGAGACGAACAGCATCCATCATCCATCGCCTTTGGTGTGCTGGGACTGAGTCCCTTTGGAAGTGTCTCATGGCAGGGAACAGCACGGGCTGCGCTGGGGCTCCTGCGCTCCACTGCCCTTTAACCCACGTGCATTCAAGTTACTGGAAATACATTCATCTGTTTGGTTGCGCTTAGAAAAAGGCGTCTTAAACTGGCGCAGAAGGTACTGTTATTACATTATTATTATGGATTAAATACTGTGTTGTTATTATTATTATTATGGAGATTTTTGCGCTCAGTTCTAGCAACCCAACGGCAGCAAGACCACGTTGCAGGGGAGCGGGGAGCGGCACCATCGCAGGGCGGCGCGGTGTCCCGGAGCTCGCAGGACGGTGTCCCCGGCGTTCCCGGGGCCGGGCAGGGCGCTGTCCCCGCTGCCCGGGCGCTGTCCCCGCGGCGCTCCCGGCGCTCCCCGAACGCCGTCTCCGGCCCATTCCCGCTGCCCGGGCGGGCCCGCCCCGGGCTAAAATGGCGCCGCGCGCGCGCCTCACGGGCGGACACGTCCGCGCGGCCGCCTCGGGGCGGGGCCCCGGTCCGGCCCCGCCCCCCCGCTCGCGCCAAAGCGGCCCGTGACGCGACCGCGCGCGGCCCCGCCCCCGCGGGCCGTGTTTTCAAACCCGGTGGGCGGGCGCGATTGGCCGGCGTGCGCGGCACGTGACCAACGGTCGCGGGAAAGCCGCGGAGTCCGAACGGCGCGCGGCGGAGCCGTTCCCGGGCAGCGCGAGCAGAACCGGCGGCGCACGCGGGCGGAGCGCGGGCAGCGCAGCGGGAGCGGCACGGGCGGAGCGGCCGCCATGAGCTTCCTCAGCCTGCAGCGGGCGGCGCCGCCGCGGCGCGTCTCGGCCCGGCGGGCAGCGGCCCCGATCCGGCAGAAGCTGCTGTTCCTGAGCGGCCACAGCGACTGCGAGGAGGAGGAAGAAGAGGAGGAGGAGGAAGCCTGCGGCAGCAGCAGCGCCAACAGCACCGGCGAGGACTCGGCGTTCCAGGAGGCGGACTCGCCGCTCTCGGCCGCGCGCACCCCGGCGCGGAGCGACCCGCCCCTGCTGGAGGAGGAGGAGGAGGAGGAGATGGAGCCGGCGGCGGCACCGCTGCCGGACGAGGGGGACTCGTGGGAGGAGGAGGGCTTCGGCTCCTCGCCGGTGAAGTCGCCTGGAGCCTATTTCCTGCTCGACTCGCCCTCGCCGCTGGCCCCGCACAAGGGCCGGCGCTGCTGCGAGCGCTCCCCGCCGCACTCGGCGGCCGGCGGGTATCGGGGGGCGCAGGGCGAGGAGCCCGGCTCGCCGCTGCCCGACTACCCGGGCACGCCGCCGCACAAGACCCTGCGCAAGCTGCGTTTGTTCGACACTCCGCACACGCCCAAGGTGAGCCCGGGGCGGGGTCGGGCCCGGCCGGTCCGTTATGTAACGGCGGGGGCGCCGCTCGGGACCGCGCCGGGGGCTCCGGCCGGGCCGGGCGGGGCGGGGCGGGGCCGGGCGGCGCCGCCTCCCGACGGGACACGGGCATGGGGCAAGCCGCTTACTTACATATTAGTCGTATATAAACAGAAAAGTTTTCTGGGTTCTGCAGTGTTTTGTGGAAAATATATTTGAAAAGTGCGAGCGTAGAGTATTAAAACTCCTAAAGTAAGTGCTTGAGTGTGGAGTGGGCGTTGGTAGGGGTGTAGCCAGAAAGTTAAAGCTCGACTTGGGGGTTGCTCATGCGCGTCTCTTGGTGAACTGGCACGTCCTAGGAGGAATTTCTTCATAGGAAGGGTGATTAGACATCGGAATGGGCTGCCCAAGGAGGTGGCGGAGTCACCGTCCCTGGAGGTGTTGAAGGAGAGACTGGACCTGGCACTCAGTGCCGTGATGTTGGGTCATAGGCTGGGCTCGATGATCTCAGAGGGCTTTTCCAGCCTAATGGATTCTGTGATCCTGTCGTGTTGGAGTACTGCTGTCGTGGTGCTGTGTGCCAGCGCTGGTTCAGTGTCTGCACTCCTGCATCAAATGTAAAAGGCTGCTTGAGTAGTCGGTGCTGTTAAACTGATGGATTCCAAAGCTTAGATGGATATATGGGTAGCTCTTAACTGTCAATAACAGACTTTTGGAAGGCATTTCAACTTTTGAACTCGACGCTGTGTAAAACCCCGTATAGTGAATTTAAATCTAGTGATAATTGGCTTCCTTTCTTCATTACTTTTCATATAGCCCTTTAGAAGTAATCCTGGGATAATCCCCGGGGATAATCTCCCACGGGTCTATAGACTATAGATGGAAAACAACTGACTTAAGGTGTGAGGAAGGCAACCTTGTTAATTGGTTTTCTTCAGCTTCCATCTCCAGTGAGGTTTCAGTGGTAGAAATCAGTGGTACAAGTTTGGAAAAGGTAAAATTTGTGAGGATTTTATGCCTTCTCAGGAGCAGACGCTTCAGAGATGCAAAAGTTTTGTGGAATGTGACAAAAACAAGCTCTTAACGCAGCAGTTCAGTGGGATTCTTAAATTAGGTACCCAGATTCTACAAAGGTTATCTTGGAGAGGTTATCTTTGGAAGAATCAGTTGGTTCAGGTATCCAGTGGAAGTACAGAAATGTGTCCTGAGATGCACAGGTCTTCACCTAGTGCAGATTTGAGGATTGCTCTTGAGATTCCCGTGTACTGAGCATTCTTCCCTTTGGTGGTTTGGGCTTTAGTCCTGTCAAATCTTTATTTTGACGGGTGGTGTTAGGATAAGGTGATACTCCTGCTTGTGATCCAGTCATCGGCATCCTCACCAGGAAGAAAGAGGCTCAGGTGCAGACTTCCCAGTGTAACTGGGAGAGGTTTCATCAAATGCCTGGAAAATTTGCCTGGTCTGGCAAATTACCACCCAGAAGATCAGTTTTGGAACTGACAGTGCAGCCATGCTGTCAATTCTTGAACAATTTTTTGTAGGCTCAGGAAGATGCACCCATGCATCAGTATTAAATGTTGCATTTGCTAATTTCTTAAGATTGTCACCTAAATTTGTAGAAACCAAAGATCATTTCATGTCTGATCTAACTTCCACATCATGCATTTGAAAATCAGGGTGATACAGTACAGGATCATCCTCGAGTTTCATCTGTGTTCATTTAATGGACGAAGATTTGTCGAAGAAGTTTAGGTGATGAAATGATTAAATACAGAAAAGGATTACTCTAATCATCATCTTTCCTATCTTTTAACAATAATTTTAATACTTGTTTGCTTGAACTGTTTCTGTGTAGGGTACAAAGCATGGTAGTTTCTTAGAAATTCTTTTTGATGGAAATGCAGGTATTTAAACAACTGATGCTAACTTTATTAGACAATATTGTAATGATGGCTTCAGGCATGACCTGACTGTTTTATATCTAAGGCAATATCAAGGCTATAAATGTATATTTTTTTTCTTTTTAAATACAGAGTTTGCTTTCTAAAGCACAAGGTTTAGGCTCCAGCTCAGTCAAACGTCGAGGAGGCTCGCTGTTTATGAATGTTGGGAAGTCGGAGAAGCAAGAAGAAGATTTTAGACAAACACCTCATGTGAACATCAATCCCTTCACTCCCGATTCCATGTTCCTTCACAACTCTGAAGGCAAATGTCGTAGGAGGAAGAGGATACACTGGAATGAGTGAGTGACTTGTAGCTTCCTTTGTTAAGCTTGTATTTAGAACTACTTTTGGCTGCAAAAATTTTGTTACCAATACCTTCTAAGAAAGTGGTTTTGCTTGCAGGTTGTTAGCAATGTGTAATGCAGCTCTTAAAGTATGTGCTTCGAGATGCATGATATAATGAAATAATCATTTAGCACTAGATCTTTTGATTAGTGTACAGAGAGGATAGACTAGGCTGTGTCCTGGTCTTTTTCCCCTCATGGAATGGGCCATGCACACATTCTTTTCTTGAGGAGGAAAAAAATGCATTAAATACTAGTGTGAAACATGAAGAAAGGAATGACAAAGATATTAGCATGGCACTTTTATGGGTTTGTGTTTACAGATGTCTAGTGTTCAATTAGCTAACTAAAATTAGGTAAAATAGGAGAATTACATCTCAGGAAAATTCAACAGCTTTTGGGCTTCAGTTTTAAGTTTACTTAAACCATGTTTTTTCTGGTGTGATTTTCAGCTCTTGTGGAGAGGACATGGAACCAAGTGATGGAGAGCCTGAAGAGGAGACCATGAGACCTGCTAAGGTACTTAATCTTTTAACCTTGATACTAGTTTTAGCAGTTTGTGTATCTGCAGATCTAAATATTTTCCTTGGTAATCTTTGCAGAGGATAACAATAACAGAAAGTAACATGAAGTCACGGTATGCAACCGAATTCCATGAACTGGAGAAGATTGGATCTGGCGAATTCGGTTCCGTGTTTAAATGTGTGAAGAGGTTGGATGGCTGCATCTATGCAATAAAGCGATCCAAGAAACCCTTGGCTGGCTCAGTGGACGAGTGAGTATCTCCTGCTCTTAAAGCTTAAAAGTCTTCTCTTGGTGCTTCTTTGCATGGCTCTTTGTGTTGGTGTCTAGAGAAGGCATTTAAGAGAAAAGTATAAAACAAACATGAATTAAATGTAAAACAGATACAATTTTGAAGCCACTTCACTTTTTTTCTTCCCCACCCACCCCCCAGATACTCTGCAGTACTGTGGATAAAAGGCTAATAGGCCTCTCTTCTGCCAGATGTTTGTCCCAATATTCTGTGTGGAAACAGATTGTTCTCAAAGTGAGAATAATGCTTCCTTGCAAAGGTGATTCTTTGAGAGATGAAAGGAAGGCACTGTTGCCAACTAAGTCCTCATCCTTGTCAGCTTGAGTGATGTGCAGATGAGTTAAGTCAGTTTAGGGGTATTTTTTGGCATTTGTGAATGAGCCTGTGAGTCAGGACTTTTCCCCACACTGTTCAAATAGTTATAATATAAAACCCCACAAGTCTGAGTTGCACAAAATTGTGTACCAGACTTACACACAAGAAGTTAGGAATGTTGAGTTCAGGCAAGCTCTTGGCTTATGATGACTTTTATTTTTTCCCTAAAACTTCAGTGATACTTCTCAAAGCTTGCTATTGCTACTGGTTGGCAAGTATGTAATGGAAGTGGCAGCTCCCTCAAGAATTATCCACACCAAACTCTGGTTTTGTGATGTCCCATATACTAAGGCTTTTAATATAATGTAAATTATTTTAGCTGTTTGGATATAAACAACCTTATGGTGCTACAGAACAAATAGGAAGATTTTTATTAGAAATACTTACTGTAATAAGAATTTGTACTAATTTCACCCCACAATATGCACATGTGCTGTTGTTTTTTGTGACTAACAGGCAGAATGCTTTGAGAGAGGTCTATGCACATGCAGTTCTGGGACAGCATTCTCATGTAGTGAGGTACTACTCTGCATGGGCAGAAGATGATCACATGCTGATACAGAATGAATACTGCAATGGTAAGTAAAGATGACATACAGGTATCTACAAATTCTTGACACTAGTTAAGAATTGATTACCCTACTTATAGCTCGTGCTGTCTTCCTCTCAAGTGTCTGCTATTCCTATCTATTGGAAAAGGCATATCAGATGGGTGAAGCAAAAACTGTACAAAGTTGCAGACCAAGTCATGCATGTTCAAGCATATTGGAAGTACAGCGTGCCGTTTGTGAGCAGCAGAACTGTTCTTTCTTCTGTACAATAGTACAAGCTGGAGTAGAGAAAATTGTTGGAGTTTCCATTAAAAAGGGAGATTAAACCTGATTTCTGAAGCATTTTGCTGTTGTTGATGCCCTGACAGAGGTTTGGAAGAGAGAGAGTGTGCTTTCCCTTGTATTGATATCCTGTTAGTTTGTGTGGTAGCTACAGCAGAAAAGAAGTTTATTATATTATTATATGGCTAAAAAAGAGATGATACAGCACTGTATTTTACACTTACTGTATATTGCCAGCAAGTTCTTTGTGATGCATTCACTTAATTTTGGAAGCTAGTTGTCATTACTTTGTCAACTG
Source organism: Lycocorax pyrrhopterus obiensis (assembly GCA_014706295.1). Lineage (NCBI taxonomy): Eukaryota > Metazoa > Chordata > Aves > Passeriformes > Paradisaeidae > Lycocorax > Lycocorax pyrrhopterus. The sequence continues at coordinate 9,023,484 of JACSVZ010000007.1, read as the reverse complement.
TTTGATGAAAAAATAACTTGTTCTCTTTAATGTTGTTTTAGGTGGCAGTTTAGCAGATGCCATAAGTGAAAATTACAGGAACATGCGTTATTTTTCTGAACCAGAACTGAAGGACCTGCTGCTTCAAGTGGCTCGAGGTTTAAAGTACATTCATTCAATGTCCCTGGTACACATGGATATCAAACCTAGTAAGTTTGTAGCTGCTTTACTCTGTATTGACAACTTGCTCAGTTCATTTAATCTGCTGTAGAAAAATGAACAGTTAGCCACACCTTACTAACTGTAAATTCTTCCCTGAAGTTCTGAATAGGAGCACAAAGATGTCAGTTATAAAATTGGCCAGCAGACCTAAACTGTTGAGTTTATCTTGGGTCCTTTTTGTGTAATTGACTCTACTTGCATAACACTTGGCTGCCTTCCCAGCAGAGGGGCCACAGCGAGTCAGTTATAGTTTCTCACTCTTTGAACAGGGTATATATACAAATAAAACTTCTGTGTGGCTAAAGCAAACTGTAGTGAAACTAGGTCAAGTAGAAATTGTACAGAAATATTTCTTTTAACAATTCTGCTCTTTTTCAGGTAATATTTTCATATCTAGAACATCAGTCCCGAGTATAACTTTAGAGGAAGGTGATGATGATGACTGGTCATCTGATAGAGTCATATTTAAAATAGGTGAGAAACAGCACACTTGTGCTCAAAAGACTTGGATCATCTTGTTGTCTTCAGAAAAGTAACTTTCTTTTCTCCTTGCAGGTGACCTGGGCCATGTAACTCGAGTCTCTAGTCCTCAAGTAGAGGAAGGTGACAGCCGTTTCCTTGCGAATGAAGTCCTACAAGAGGTAACTGTTCTGTTTATGGGAAACAGTGTTGTTAGGCCTGCCTGCTGTTCCCTTTAGAAAAAAAGATTTTTTTTTTTTTTTTCTTTTCAAGAACTACACTCACTTGCCGAAAGCGGATATTTTTGCTCTCGCTCTGACTGTTGTCTGTGCTGCTGGGGCTGAACCACTTCCAACTAACGGGGACCAATGGCATGAAATTCGGCAAGGAAAACTACCCAGACTACCACAAGTGCTTTCTCAAGAACTACTAGACTTACTAAAAGTAAGAATTATCGTACTAGTGGCTAGCTGATAAGTGTAATTTATTGTGTTGTTGGCCTTAACAAGGATGTCTTGTTTTCTTTTTTCCCAAGGTTATGATTAATCCCGATCCCGAGAAAAGGCCTTCAGCCGTGGCCCTGGTCAAGCATTCGGTGCTTCTCTCTGCCGCAAAAAAGAGCGCGGAGCAGCTGCGGATAGAGCTGAATGCTGAAAAATTCAAGAACTCGCTCTTGCAGAAGTAAGTAGGTCCTTGGGGTCCTTCAATAGGGCTTCATTTCTAATAGGTTCTCACCTGACAGTGAAGTGATGATAAAACAGGAGTGTCCTTGTTTGTGTGTGAGATCCACAAATCTGTATGCGTGTACAGACCTGAGAGTACAAAGTGGGTCGTGGAACTTTAAAAGGAACTTTCTCCACAGAAAGAGCTGCTTGAATACTCTAAGGGAATCTCAACAGCACTATTAGTATTCAAGGCATACAAAACATTATGATTTTAAACATGTTTCAGGACAGTGCACGCTTTCATGACAGGTATAGCCTAACTTACGTCTGTATGTTTTGAGTCTGTTTTCCTAGGTCATTTGTACATTGAAACATGTTGGAAAACATTACTTAAATGACCTATTTTGAACTTAAATGAAATGGCACTTCAGGAATGTTACTGGACTAATTTGATCAGTACACAGCAGTGTTATTGGGTCACCAGAGAAGCATTTGTATCAGGAGGTCATTTTGTCCTACCCCTTGCTCAAACATTCAACTCAACTGAATTAAAGCTTAGGAGAAGAGACTCTCTTTAGGAAAGTCTGATTTCTGCTTAAGTTTCAGAAAAAGAGTTCGTAAATTATTAAGCAGCCATCTGACTCTTTCACTACATTTATCTTTGCATGTGTTATGCATAATAGGCAGGGTTTTATGAGGGAATCTAGAACACTGATTTCTGAGTGGTTTGTCTTGAATGAAGATGTTAATTTCATGTTCAGGTTTGCTCCATTGTTACCTGCTTATCTTGCCATTGCTAGTCTGACCACAGCCAGATGTACTACATTAGATGGTTATCTTTATAATATTATTAATTACATTGAAAGAATAATCAGACAGTTTGTGCAGGTTGTTAAAGGGCAGATTTGCTGAGGTAAGTTGCTTGCTTGTATAAAGACAACATATTTGTGTATCACTTGAAAGAGACAACTGGCAAAGCTAGTGTTTTGTGAAGATTCCTCCTGGCCTGGCAACAAGAAGGATACATCCTTATAAATCCAAGAATGATTTTAAAAGAACACTTAGCCACAGTAATTTTTAATAATTGTGTGGCATAGTGCTCCATAAAATATTTCAGGTATTATTTGATGGGGGGAGAGGGGGTTTTTTATTTTGGGTTTGTTTTTTTCTTAAATTTCTGCATTTGAACCATTTAAAATACCACTTTTGCGCGTAAGTCATCTTCAGTGAAAAGAATCCTTTTAAGGCAACTCAGCTTTTTTACTGTGTTGTCCTCTTCAGAGGAAGGAAGAATTCAAGATTTCTAGGCAAGAATTCAAGATTTCTAGGCAAGTATTCAAGACTTCTAGGAAAGAGTGGAAGGATATTGTAAAACTTAATTTCCTGGTAATGGTGTGGTGGTTGGGTGAGCACACGTGCATTTTTGACATTCACAGGGAAGAGGACTAAAAATTGGTTGCTTTCTCTTGCAGTGAACTGGCACAGTGATAATGTGGGGGTGATTAGATGGAGCACAGGTGTTAATAGTGCTTTGGCTTACAAGAATGGGAATTGCTTATTAAACTAAAATATGTAGCTTAAAACTGAATACACCTACACCAATATGCAGCAAGCTTGTAAAATCTGATTTTGCTTTGCACCCAGATGTGAAGTGAGATTACAAATACTAGCTCTTAGAGTAGACAAAGTTCTTTGATGGATAGTTTGAGATAGTGGAAGGAAAAGAGTATGGGGGAAGGCCTCGGCTTAGCCATGTGTCAGTATTTGAGGAAAGGAGAAAAGCAATGTGCAGGGAAACCCTTTATAAAGATAGCTGTGCTCTTTAGTTGGCCTATTTTATAGTTTTATCCTGAGTTTGATTTAACTTTGTCCTCAGACTGGGTATTGGTAATTTTCTGAAACAGAACAGACAGGGGCAATGGCCTGCGCTACCTTCAGGCCTTCAGTCTGCCTTGCAGGCTCCCGTTTTTGTTAGGCACAAAACATGGAGGGCGGTGATAAGCTTTTGATGTGGGTATGCAAAAGGAAAAGGATGCTTCCTGAGTCATCTGTTGCCAGTTTCCTACACCTGTGTTCATCTAAGTCTCTGTTTAAGTCTCCCACAGAAGATCAGGTGTGGTTGAATATGCTTCCTTTGGGCAAACCTCAGTAATGAACTCTGACTTAACACGTGCCTCGTGCTAGGAAGTAAAAGCACCCTACTATGCGCTGGTAATTGAAGTATTGAGGTGCTTGTAACAGGCCGGATTTCAGAACCTGAGTTGTGTGAATTTTTCGTTTCCTTCCCTTGCTTTTCAAAAGAAGGAACATCTAGACAAGTAATGAGCCTCCCACCTCTGCCCTCTGGGTTGGAAACAGGTGGATGCGAATCATAACGATCTCAGTGTGACCTAAAATTGACCTAAACTCTTGAGCTGTGACCTGCTGTAGGTGGTTTGCTATCTCTTGCTGTGATAAGCCTGTATCCTTGTTGGTACTGCTGGGAGTGACACTGTCCCTGTGTTGCAGAGAGCTGAAGAAGGCCCAGATGGCGAAGGCTGCGGCCGAGGAGCGAGCGCTGTTCACTGACAGAATGACCACGAGATCGACAACACAGAACCGACCATCCCGGCTCATCGGGAAGAAGATGAACCGCTCCATGAGTCTCACCATATACTGACCATGGAGTCTGGAGGAACTGCAGAGATGGCCATAGCTTCTCTGCTGGACCGAAGCCTAAGGAATTGAAGGAAGCCTTCAATTCCTGGTTTCTTGTCCTGTGATCAGTATCACCAGTTTTACAGCTATTGCTTCTGGGTTTTTACATGTACTCTGTGGCTGATTCTGTATTAACCATTTGAGTTAATGGACTCGGTTACTCTCCTGTCTGTAGAGGATCCTTGATGTTATTCCATAAGCCTTTCGGTTACACTGTTAGATGTTACATTGTCCCAGGGTTAACCACTATAGTGGTGTGCTGCTTTGTAGTGTTACAGCATTGTAATAAGAAGCAATATCCCTAATCTTTTAAGAAGGAGGGAGGGGGCCTTACTTTGATAGTTAATTTTTTTTTTTTTTGGAGCAGAGGGGGAATAAATTTTGAAAGACAGGCTTTAAGGCCACCTACAGTCAGTGTACCTGATGTCAGGTAGACTTTTGTTGTGAATTTTATTTGTGTATTCAACTGGGAGCACTTTGTAGGCATTGCATAAACCACAGCTTAGGAACCTGTGGAATTAAGTGCCATGTGGAACTGCTGCTATTTTTAGTTCAACGTCCTTGCTGTAAACTGTAGCATTAAAACAATCATTATTGTGTTAATAGGCTTCTTGTTAAAGCAATTAAGTGAAACAAATGTAAGCTGCATTTTAGTGAAGGCAGCATTTTTCTCAAAGCTAGTGCATTGTGAAAAAATGCACCAATTTAATATTTGGACTCTGTATTAGTGTAGTGCAATTGTTAATGTCTTTGCTATTGATGTTTTGTTCTTCTTTCTAATAAGGTTCTCTGAATGTTCATATTTTCTTCAGTTGCCCATTCTTGAGGCTATTGTATGTTTGGTTTTTTTCTGTTGGAATACTTGTAAATAGTTGTTTAGTATGTTCAGGTTGTTTTTCATTGTTTATGAAAAATACTTACAAACTTATGTACATAAGTTTGATCCATGCTTATAGTGTACTATACTGAAACTGCAGTCTGGGATGCCAACAGACACAGCTTAACTATTCAGTTTGAAGTCCCAAAATGTGGAACAGAATGTGGCCATGGAACCAGTGCTGATCTTAAACCTAGGCTGACAGAACTGTTCTAATTACTGGCTTGTCTCTTCATTTTACTTAAAACAATGTTTCCCTTTTGTGCTCTGTTTGTTCTTACTAGTGTTGAATTTGAATATTAAAGTTAAAAGTTCTGTTTGTTTAATATTGTCTAACACTTATTTAACTTCGTAGTTACAGAAATAAAGTACTGAGTTGGGAATATACTATGGCAAGTCTTGATGAGATCTGCTTCCCACTCAGGCCTAATGCTTGTGGTTCCTTCTCATGAGAGTGGGACTGAGATAAGACACTTGTTGATAGTTAGGAGAGAAGCGTCCTAGTTGGTGTGTTAGTGTCCATAGCAGTCTGTCTCTGCAGCCTCAGGGATGGTAGTGCATTGGGAATGATGCAACTCCTGGAAGAAGTGGAACCCGTGACTGATGGTGGAGGAATAGAAACTTATGTGAAGAAAGACCTGGGTCTGAGGTAAGGAAGAAAACTCAGGAATTGCTGAGGATGGGAAGAAAACAGTGGGAGGAATAGTTTCAGGAACACAATAATGGCATGTTCTGTGGTATGGAGACAAATGTAAAGAGAGACACAGTAAATAAAGGCTTAATAGATGAGTCTATTGTGGAAATTTTTACCTTGTATTAGAGCTGCAGGTGACTCAGAGGAACTGTATCTGAATTCTATGGACTCATAAAACTCAGCTTTGCAATTAGCAGAAAATAACTAAGTAAGAGTTCTCAGTTCTAGTCATAGGACAGTGAAATTCAGAGTCTTGATTTAAGGTAACTGAATATGCAGTTATCAGTAAAAACAGATATGCTGGAATACCTTTAGGTTTTTACTTTATAAATAGCCCTGTCTTGTTTGTGAGAGAATTTTAAATAGATATTTGTTGCAGTGTTTTAATGTTCATCTACATTGAGTCCTTTCTTTAAGCATACTTCTAAACAGTCAGAAATACCAATTGGTGGGGGATTAGTGAACCTAAGCCTTTTGGCCTCTACAGTGTAAACAAATTTGTTCTACCTATTACAGTTCTGTGCTCCTGCATCGCCCATTTTCAGAGGCATGTAACATCAGCAGAGGCATTGCTGTGCAAACAAGCTCTGCTGTGGGCTTAGAGAGCTGTCTTCCTGGCTGGGTAAAAACTGCCTGGATTGCTGGGCCCAGGGAGTGGTGGTGGATTGAGCTACATCCAGTGGTGGCCGGTCACCAGTGGTGTCCCCCAGGGATTGGTGTGGGGCCCAGTCCTGTTTAAATGTCTTAATCAATGATCTGGATGAGAGGACTGAGGGCTCCCTCAGTTTGCAGACAACATCAAATTGTGCAGGAGTGTTGATCTGTTGGAAAGCAGGAAGGATCTGCAGAGGGATCTGGACAGGCTGGATCAATGGGCTGAGGACACAGCTGCAGGAGGTTCAACAAGGCCAAGTGCCAGACCCTTCCCTTGGGTCACAATGACCCCAGGCAGTGCTACAGGCTGGGGGAGGAGTGGCTGGAAAACTGCCCAGTGGAAAAGGAGCTGGGGGTGCTGTTTGACAGCAGCTGAACACGAGCCAGCAGTGCCCAGGTGGCCAAAGTGGCCAATGGCATCCTGGCCTCTATAAAGAATAGCATGTCTGGCAGGAGCAGGGTAGTGACTGTCCCCCTGTACTGGGCACTGGTGAGGCCACACCTCGATGCTGTGTCCAGTTCTGGGCCCCTCACTGCAAGAAAGACATCAAGGGGCTGGAGTGAGTCCAGAGAAGGGCAATGGAGCTGGTGGAGGGTCTGGAGCACAAGTCCTGTGAGGAGCAGCTGAGGGAGCTGGGAGTGTTTAGCCTGGAGAAAAGGAGGCTCGGGGGAGACCTTATCACTCTCTACAACTGCCTGGAGAGAGATTGTAGCCAGGTGGAGGTTGGCTTCTTCTCCCAAGTAACTAAAGATAGGACAAGAGGAAACAGCCTCAAGTTGTGCCAGGGGAGGTTTAGACAGGATATTAGGAAGCATTTCTGCTCTGAAATAGCGTCAAGCATTGCATCAGGCTGTCCAGGGAACTGGTGGTGTCACCATCCCTGGGGTTATTTAAAAGCTGTGGGGATGTAGCACTTAGGGACAGGGCTGAATGGTGGACTTGGCAGGGCTGGGTTAACAGTTGGACTCTATGATCTTAAGGGTGCTTTCCAACCTAAGGAATTCAGTGGGTCTGTTCTAGTGCTGGTCACAGGTTTTGTGTGCCTTTGAAGGGGTGCCCAGCTTAAACCATGTCACTGAAGTGACTTTAGATGTTTTAACTTTTTCCTGTGTGCCAAGGACAGTATTTAAAAAGGCATTTCAGGGTTTTAAAGTAGTTTATGGGAGCAGTAAGAATGGTGAAATTTTATGTCAAATTTTCATGAGCCTTCCTGGTGCCAATGGTGAGGCAGTGAATCCTGGCTGCAATGGTGGCTAGTGGGAAGAAGGAGAGAATTCGGGAAGTGTGTGTTAATGCTTGCCATGAATATTCCCAGCATCCAGTGATTCATGATTCAGATGCTTACTGAGTAAGAAGTGGTATCTATTTTTACTGACATCAAAGGGGGCTTCTTTTTTTAATATGAACAATCTTACAGTAATTTTGGTGGCTTACGAATTTATTGCAAAAACAGGACTTGGTCCAAGCTTGTCTGTAGTTGAGCAAGTTGCCTTAGCAGGTGGAAGAAGCAGCTTCTCACCTCTCGCAAAAATGTAGAGTTGGATATTAGTTGAAATTCTACCAAGAATTTGGTAGAATTCTTGGTGTAATGGGATGAGCTTCAGCACTTGAAGAGGAAAGCTTTATCTCAATTTAAGAAGCAAGCATTAGAGTTGTGTGGCAAATGTGTTCTTCAAAATAGCTACATTTAATGTCTAACCATACTTCTCCTGAATTCATCTAGATTAAATTTCCAATACAGATGTAACACACTAGCTTACCGTTTTTGATCAGACTGCAAGACTTCATGAAGAACTCAAAGTGAATGTAAAAATACCTGAAAGCAGGTATTTCATATCCCCATCTCCTCTAGACATTTGTCTGCTCCTTTGTCTTCTCTGTCATGTAATGATACATTACTGGACAACACTACCTGCCTGGTCTTGCTCCGTCTTTCTGCATCTTCTGACCAAAGAGTGGGTGGTGTGATGGACTAAAGCTCTTACAGACTCAGTTTCCTGTAAAGACACGACACCATTTAACTCTGAAAAATTAATTTCAAGTCTCAAGGACTGATTCCAAGTATCAAGGACTGATTCACAGTTTGGATAATTCATCTTGCAATTCAAACCTTTCCATTGACTGCAGAAATACTGATGGGTTTGCAGGCTAAACTATTGAATTGAATCAAAAATGCTATACTTCAAAAAATATTGAGTCACATCTGGTGTTCAAATACTACATGAAATTCTGTTTATGCCATTACTGTCAAAATATAATTGCAGGTCATCTTTGTATTTTTTTGTTTTGTTTTGTTTTTGGTAAGTTATCCCCACACAGCAGTGGTCTAGGGTTTCTTGATGGTTTTTGTTGGGTTCATTTTTCAGTTTCCAAGTATCCTGTTGCCTATTAGTTGGAAAGGATCTAAATTACTAAAATGTAGAACCTGAAAAACTTACTGTCAAGTTGGCTTATTTTGGAAATCACATACAAGCCTTATCTCCACTTAGAAATGGAGTTAGGCACTGCTTGTATGTTCCAAAGTAGGATTTCAGTGTCATAGCTTGCATTACTTTAGACTGTAACATTGAAAATTCCATGAGTAAAAGTAGACTTAAGCACCCTGTCCTTGCTGATGTGGGGCAGGGGAGCACCAGGTGTTTGACACCCTCCCAAAAGCTGCCCAGCTGGACCTTGTCTGAATGTGTTCTGTAGTCTCCAGCAACACCTGCTGGACAAAATCGTTAACTGTGCACTGAATTTTTGTCTTTGAAGTGTTTGTGTGCTGGTGTGACACTCAACCCTGGTTGTTAGAAAGCATTATCTTGTTCTGCAGCAGTGACTGAGCATTCTTGCCAGCAGTAGCTCAGGTGTCTTTTAATTTGTTCATCCCCACTCACCCCTTTGGCTGTGGAGGCTTGGAAAAGGCACCCTCACAATGTGTCCTTCTATGTGGTTTGGTACGTAAGGTATCCACGTGTTTAATAAACCTCTGTGTGTGAGACCTACAAACATCCCTGCTAGAGCTGGGCTTGAGGAGCCGGGTCTAAACACGGCCAGCAAGAGTCAAATCAGGGCCGTGTGGAGCTGGGCCCTCCCTGCCTCCAGTGAAGCCTGGAAGCCCTCTGAGGGAGCGCTGCCGAGCCGACCCAAGGTTCTCAGCTCCAGAAACGCGGCACAGAGAAAGCAGGAGGGGACTGGGCAGGACAGCACTCAGGAAACAGAGGTCCCGCTTCTGTCTGAACAGTTGGAATTGGATGAAGATTTTATCGTCCCGAAGTATAATGGGATTGGGCTAAGGGAAAGGGAGGTGCCCCGAGGAGAGAATATTGCTGTGCCTAATTAAACAGGAAGCAATTTATTATTGTTTAACATGTTGCTCAGAGATCTGAGGTTGTACACGCCTCAAAATGAACTTGAGATTCTGGATAGTCTTGAAAAATCTGAAGCATTGGCTTCAAAGATCTTCCTTTTGCTGCTCGTTTGACTCCCTTATAATACACAATATGAGCATTTAGCATGACATCTGAATTACCATGCTGGTCTAAACTGATTTCTGTTTGACTCAAGATGAAAGCAGACTAAGTGGCCTGACTCTGATTAATGATCTTCTGTGTATCCCTAGGGTTGCTGCCAGACAAGTGGGCTAATGGACATAAAACCTGCTGCTGTTACTGAATTTACACACAGGAAGATTCTATGTGTTCAGCCTGCATCCTGATGGAGAAGATCTGGTTCATCTATTGATGTACAGACAGCAGAAGGCACCACTAATGAAAGTATTTCAGGCAGGTGTTTTGCAGGATAGGAATGGGGGGACAGGAGAAACACCTACTATTCCCAACCAGCAGCTCTTTCCTCTTGCCTCTTTTCACTCTCATCTATGCAGGTGTTAAGATGTTCAGGACAGAATATCCCCATATATTTTATCCATGCCTTAGCACATGGGATTTTAAACTCCTTTTGATCTTGTAGACATTGAGTCAAGGCTGGATTGATGGGCCAAGGCCACTGCATAAGGTTCAACAAGGCAAAGTGACAAGTCCTGCCCTTGGGTCACAACAACCCCAGGCAGTGCTACAGGCTGTGGGCAGAGTGGCCGGAAAGCTGCTCGGTGGAACGGACTTGGGGCTGCTGGTCAACAGTGGTTGAACTTGAGCCAGAGTGTGCCCAGGTGGCCGAGAAGGCCAATGGCATCCTGGCTTGTGTCATAAACAGTGTAGTCAGTGGGACCAGGGCAGTGATCGTCCCTCTGTGCTGGGCACTGGTGAGGCCGCACCTCAAGTGCTGTGTCCAGTCCTATGAGGAGCAGCTGGGGGAGCTGGGGGTCTTTAGCCTGGACAAAAAGAGGCTCAGGGGAGACCCTATTGCTCTCTACAACTGCTTAAAAGGAGGCTGCAGCCACGTGGGGGTCAGTCTCTATTCCCAGGTAACAGTGGTAGGACAAGAGGATGTGGCCTTAAGCTGCTCCAGGAAACATTTAGATGGGACATTAGGAAAAATTTCTTCACTGAAAAGGTTGTTAGGCATTGGAACAGGCTGCCTAGGGAAGTGGTGGAGCCACCATCCCTGGAAGTCAAAAAACATGTGGATGTGGCACTGAGGGAAATGGTTTAGTGGTGAACATGGCAGTGCTAGGTTAACAGACCCAGTGATACTGGAGGTCTTTCCCAGCCTTAAAGATTCTATGATTCTGACTGACTGTCTTCTACATTAACCCTGCTTAATTGGCTTTTTCCATTGGTTATTTCTCTTTCTGGTTCCCATCCCAAAAGATGGTATCAGATGGTTACTACAGCACACATGGGATTGAATTTCCTCTTCCTCTCTGCAGGTAAGATATGTGTGGTATTCTGTTCTATGGTGAGTTCTAGAACTTGATGAGAAATACCTTATCAGCTGAAAGTGTAGAGTAAGATGTGTGTTACCAGGGAGGAACTGAAGGGTAACCTAATGTTTTACCCTTTCATTACATTTGTTTTCTTAAGTTTAAATAAAAATGCATGTATTGTGCACATGTGTATAAATAATAGAAAACCATAGTGAAATACGTGTGCCTTGCTCTAATCCCTTTAAAGATTGCTCTGCAAGTCTTAGAAGTGAATGGAAAATTCACTTCTTTTTTTTTTTTTAGGAGAGACTGAACTGCCATTGTGATTCAGCATCTAATGCTCCTTCCTGTTTCACCTAAAACTACTAAAGTATTTTAAAATAACAGAAAAAACAAATTCCTCAGATAGTTTGAGGATTGGGTCATGCTATAATGTCAAATATACTTACTGCTTTTTACACTCTCCCCCAATGTTTCCTTGAGATATTTTACGACAGGAGTAGTCTACTCAGAACTAACACATCGATAATAAACACTAGCATTTGCTTCACCTTTATTTTCTCCTGAAACATTGCTGTGAAGTGGCAGATACTGGAAACACAGTTTGCTGCAAAGTTGGCTTAATGGTCTTCAATCTCTGTTTGCTTCCATTTAGTTTTCCTGTGGAGAATGAAAATGACTGGTCTAGCCGAGGTTGGGAAGATTTTCCCTGGGCTAACAATGAGCAGAAAACTGAGTTACTGAAGTGCCGGAATTCTTTCCTTGATGTCAGTTTAACTGACTCAGCGGCATAAAACAAAATTAGTAACGGTTCAAGTGCATAATCTTTCCTCTGGTTAGAACTTCCCTGACAAATACTTATTATTTGGCTAACAAGGAGTAATTAAGCTCCTGCAAAGAGGACCAAGAGAAAAGTGATTGACCCCTTAAGGCTGAGCCCCAGCAGGGTCTAACTAAAGCTCCTTCCTGAAACTGTGAGTCACTCTGTGAGACCGGGCCAGTTTTCCCTCCCTTCAGTCATGTTTTTAACTGTGGCAAGGAAACAAAATTAGAATAAGCACAGATTTAAAATAAAGTTGCTGAGATCTCAGACAACTTTCAGGAAAAGCAGAAGTGTGTGAAGTTGCATCAGAACTTGCTTTTGTACCACGCAAGCAATTTAGGGTTTATGTAGTGCTATCAAGGGTTTCTTGGTTAAGTGTGATCGCTGTTAATTAATGTTTAATGGATTACATGTCAATCTTATCTTCAAAGGTTCAGAACGTAAAGTCTTTGATAAGCAAAGACCCAGACTAGCATTTCAAAATAGAAGGGTTACTTAAAATAACTCACCCTTTGGGTGTGGATGCAGTTAGTCCTGTAACTTTGTCAAAGCTATTTTGGGTAAGCATAAAAAACAAAGGTTTTGTTCCACAGCAAGTTTGTCTGCATATGAACTTCACTTTAACTGGTTTTGCTCAGTTAGTTCAATCCTATAAAAATGATTTTAAATATGAGTATGACTATATAAAATCATGTACTAGGTTTATGCATAACTTTTAAGTATCCTTTTGATTAACCTACCAAGTGCTGGAGCAGCTGAGACTTGTATAAACCACTCATTTTAATGAAACATTTAAGCATGGACTGCTAACCTAGTGACCTGAATGGAACTATTTATATTCTGAGTGGAAAACAAATCCTGTTCTGGCAAAGGATTTTAGCATGTCATTTAAGTCAGGAATAACAGAAGCCAGCAAAAAGAATGAAGAGAAAATGAAAGGCAGCACACAGGGTTTTAGAGGGGTTTTTTGTGGAAGTTTTTTTTTTGTTTGGTTGGGTTTTTTGTTGTTGGTTGGTTGGTTTTTATGTGTGTGGGCGTGGTGGGGTTTTGTTGTTTTCTACAATTTGTGGGGCATTTTCTTTTGATTTTGTTTTTCCACTCTATTGTTTTCACCAAAAATTCAAACTGCCAAAAAAAACCCACTGAACGCTGTTCAAAGCAGAGATTAAGTCTCTGTCATTGAAGATTCATGTGTGAACTACATTAATTGCTTCTCTTCAGTGACTTTTCTCAGAATCTAACTGCATTTCAATGCACTTTAATAAGGATGTTCTGTTTTTACTGGTGACCTTGTGGGTGCTCAGCCACCAACTTATCTGCATATAAAAGTTGTCTATTCCCTTCTTAAGTGAAATAGCTGTGTTCAAATTGGAGAAATGCTAATGTACTTTAAGATGGCAGATGTTTCTGTATAGTAACAGCTATAATATTAGCAAATCAGGTTCATTAGGAAATTTAATCCAAATAATTTTTGATGTTAATCATGTAGTTCACACTATTCATCTTGAGGAAAGAGCATAAAGAATTGTTGGTGGATTCCAAAGCCTTGAATAAATTATGGAGAAAAAGGTTAAGAAAAAAGAGGGGGGAAAAAGCTGTTAGGATATGTTCAGTGAATAAGGCAGGTTGCGTTTGACAATTGACTGTGCTACTGGGAGACTACAACATCTCTAAAAGGTGTTTCTGAAGAATAAAAATCGCCTGAAATCTGTGGATGATTCTAGTCTCCAATTCACCACATACAGAAAACTAATCTTGTGAATGATCACCTTTGAGAATTAGAATTACTTCCTACAGTGGACTTTGCTGTCTGCTCATCTGCCCCGGTCCTGGCCAGAAGCCCGTTGTACCTGGAGGATCAGTGATCCATGCAAGTTAGGCCCGTGCCTTCCCAGCTTGTGCTGAGCTGTGCTGTCTGTCCAGCCTGGCCTCCAGGCCCACGGGGGACAAATTTCCCTGGCTGATTGTCCCACAGGAGTTTTTGGGCAGCTCCCACATGGTACCTGTGATGACACTGCTGCGTGCTCTGCACTTTATCTGAAAATGGCAGCAAGGGGTTTTGGGGTGAACATCCTTTATGTTTGGCAATAGAAACAATGTATGGAGTCATTTCCTTCTAAGAAAATCCTGTAATAGCTTGAATGACAGAAATGGTGTAACTTTTCCTAGGCAGGATCTGTGTGACATGCTGCACCTGGTTCATGCTGCACAGCCCAGGCTTCCTGAAGGAATGTAAGGTTATTTACACTGTTCTCTCCATTATAATGTTGGCTGCAATAAATGATATTTTAAGTGACACTTCAGAATTTGAGTGCCTTTCTTACTGGAATCACGATAAACCAGCACCACCTGGTACAAAGCAGTTGTCAAACTGTACCTGCCAGAACCATTTCACTTGGAGTGCTATTTTCGTTCTGATGATGCAATTGACTGAGGACTAAAACTGGGCAAAAACTAATTTTTTTCCCCTCCCGTTTATTATGTCTTGAGTTTGGGATCTTAATAGTTCTGTGTCAAATCGATGAAAATAAAACCTTAAAGTGATCCTGGGCTGTGTTCTGTGAATGACAGTCATAGGCAGTGTTCAAAGCAATGTATGTGGGTTCGACACTCACAGACAGACAGAAAAGTGTGAGCATTTCTATCAGTTGCAGGAAATAGTGCATGCAAGAGTCTTATTTCTCAGACTTTGTCAGTCAGTAAGTGCTAGAGAGTTTTGTACCTTCTGCTGCTAAGACCATGCCTATCATCCCTCACTTCTTCTCACTCATTGTCCTTTTCTGTAAAATAAGCTCACAGAGATGCCCTCAGTGGGTGGCTCATATTTGGGCCTAGGGCTTCAGTGCATCTGGGGTTTGGATAGTGGCTGTGTTGCTGACATGATTTATGCTATCTGCTGTTCAGATTGAAATGCCAAAGACATCCATCAAGTTGTACAAAAAGGCCATTCCATCGTTCCTCTCCCCAAAGCTGGTCTGAAGAGGTATTTTTGGCTAAGTAGACCAACCAACACACCACTTAGCCAAAAAAATAGGTACTCCATACATGGAAAAAAAGACCATTGAGATCACAGCACATGCATAATAAATAATAATTTGCTTTTCCTACAACATGCAGAAGAAATGATGCATAAATTTATTTTGTTTTATTAATCTCAGTTGAAGTCCTTGCACAGCTGCTGCCCTCACCAGTGCTTATTCCCCACTCACAGCATTAAAGAGGACTTAACACAAAAAACCTACGCTAAACACCCAACAACTCTCAAAAAAACTTCCAAGAGCACAACTCTTTCCTCGTGATCACGTTTTGTCTGGCTTCTGCTCTGGAAGTAGTGGAGAAGGAGGTTTTTTAAGCTCTCCTCCTGCACTGGGATTGCAGTGCACTCTCTCCAGCTGTGTGCAGCCTTCCTTCCAAGCTGCTTTTGGGGCAGAAAAATTCCAAGAAGAAAGCTACTCTCCTCAGCGTGAGGTATATCCTGCTGGGAATATTGGACCTGAGACTTTCATAAATTCCATTCCCAGACTCAACTGTATTCCTGTTCGTCAAAAACCCACAATTTTCTGGAGGGAATTATTTGGAAAGACAGAAAAGTATCAGGCTCACTGATATATTCACGACAGCTTTCATTACCATGTAGTACTTGTTTTATCTATCTAATAGCACATCGCAGTGACAAGACTGTTTTATTTGCTATCTCAACTGCGGTGAAAACCCTGAACAGTGTTTTAACTGTACTGAAGAGCAGTAAGGTGACAAACGTTAATTCATTCATCCATGTTACAGCAAGCCATCAGAAATAAACTGAAAAGGAGAAAATCCAACAAGCACGTCCCATTTAACCGTGTGCATTTTCCTATTAAGAAAGAAAGGCAGACCTGCGACAGGAGAGAAAGCTTTGGAAGGCCGGAGAAGGAGACGCGGAGGCGCAGGCTGTCCCGCCCGAGCGGCGGTGCGGGGCCGCGGGGCCGCGGGGCCGGGCGCGGGGCGGGACGCGGCTGCCGGGGCGGTGCCAGCGGGGCCGGGCCGGGCCGGGCCGGGCAGGGCCGCGCCCCCGGGGCCGGCGCAGGCCGGGGCACAGCGACGGCGGGCGCTCGCCGCGAGCGGGCCGGCCATGGTGGGTCTCAAGGAGGAGCTGCTCAAGTCCATCTGGCATGCCTTCACCGCCCTCGACCTCGACCGCAGCGGGAAGGTCTCCAAGTCGCAGCTCAAGGCAAGCAGGGGGCGCGGGGCCGGGCCCCGGTGGGGTGCGAGGGGCCGGGACACGGCCCGGGCGGTCCCCGCCGAGCGCTGACACCGCCGGCACTGGGACCTGCCTGGGGCGGCCACCTCCGGGGAGACACGGGCACTCGCTTTCGGGGCTCTCCCGGGCGCTGTAAATCGCGTTTTCCCCACCGGGGCTGCGGTTCGTCCCCCGGCATCGCTGTCCCTGCGGGCCCCGGACGTCTCCGTCCCGCGGGAGGCTGGCGCGGACCCGTCCTGGAGCCCGGGCAGGCTGATTTTCATTCTGCCCAGGCAAGCGCTCCGTCCTCTCCGAGATGTCAGTGCACAAACCCTTGTTGTGCTTCTGGTCCGCTTTCAACCACATGTCCTTGCTACCCTTTCTGGCCAAAATCTTTTGTGGGGTAGCCACAAGGTCCCATCTATAGGGGTTGGCTGCGTCCAAGTGAAATTCACAGCTTGCCAAGGGGAGAGAGAGGTTCCACAGTGCCCTCTTATTTGGATATAAACAGGAGAATTAGTCAAGAGGCTCCAACTGTGCCATTCTTTCCTTAGCTTATATGCTGAAGTAGTGTTTGTGCTCTTAAAAGAGCTCTCAGGCAGCTCGCTGAATCCAGTCCCATCTTGGCCGTGCTTTATGGGACCATCTTGGCCTGGGAATAATAGCAGGAATCTGGCTAAATAAATATTTTGAATAAGAACGCAACACCTGTTGACATTCGAGACTGTGGGTCCTTGTGCTCGGTGCTGGGGCTGCGTGGGCCGCAGCAATTAGCCGAGGTTTGCGCCTTTTGTGGGATTAACTCCACGAGAAACGGTGGCCGTGCTGTGGGTGATATTTCCAAGCGTGGCTGGTCGCTCATGGACTTTATTTTTAGCATTATGTAATGAGGGTCCAGAGCACGTAACATGCTGCAAGCAGCCTGTTCCTCTTATCATTTTCTTCTCTTGGGGTGATCAGGCTGTGAGATAGAGCCGAAGTCGGCCAGAAGTGACTGCGGGGCAGGAGTTGGGCAAGAGGCCAGACCTGGCTGTGAGCTCAAGCTGAAAATGTGTGCAGGTTCTGGGTTTTTCACAGGAGGTGTCAATGAAAGTGAGTATTTGTGTTCCAGCATTGCAGGAGGAACTGAAGCAGGTTGCAGAGAAGCTTTTTTTTATTTTCCTGCTCTTTATAGGAATCCTGTTTTCCTGTTGTGCTGCCTACCACACCTTGTGTGCTCTGTGCACTCACCTGAGGGTGTCTGCAGCATGTGTTGTCATGCAGGCCAGTGGAAAACCTCTTGTGGTCCACAGGTGCTGGGCTGAATGAGATGGCTAAAGAAGCTGCCAGTGTGTGGTGGGCTGGTACAGGTCATCGCTCAAAGATGAAAAAAAGTAGGGCTTTGTGTGTCTGTGTACTCATGTCTGTGACATAAAGGCTCCTATGGGAAGTGTCAAGTGGAGGATCTGGGAGTGCAGAAACAAGCCTGAAATGAGGCTGCCACCTTCTCCTGTGGCCACCAAGAATTAGTTTTCAGGAGACGCAGAAGGGGGTAGAGGGTGTTCTTACATAGACTTTTTGTGGCAAATTATGAATGTGGTGTCAAACTGATGGTTCTCCTGGGAGAGGAGGTGTGCATGATGGCAGTAACCCCACATGGTTAAAAAGGGCAGGCAGGACAGCAAAAGAGAAGTTCCTATCTGATAGAGATAGGGCTATATTGTCCTAAAGAAGGTGTTTCACAATGAAGTGTTTCTCATCATCATGAGGAAGATTTAGCACTCCTGTAAAATGGAGAGATGGTGCTTGGAGATCAACAGGTTAGTAGAGATCTGTGACATTAGAAAAATATGCTTAATAATTTAGTGGAACTGCTGTTTAAAAAAAAAAAATTAAAACTTTTTTTTTTTTTGTGAGAATGGCAGTGTTGTAACCTGCTGAACACTTCCCTCCTCAATAAGACAACTTCCTGGCAATGGGTCTTTGGTTTGTGTAATCCAGTATAAGGTGGTGCCATCATGTTGCACGTAAGCTCCTAAGAATAACATGTTTCCTTGTTAAAGGCAGTGATTTCTAGTTCCTCTGCCTAGAAATGACCTTTGATCCTTCCATAAAAATAAATAATTAACTTCAAATACTATGAGAAAAATAAATTTGTGTGTGTTCTGTAGCTGAGGCGCTACTGCAAAGAGTTTGCATCACACATTTGTTTTCAATAGATCTAGAGCAGATGGATGGGTGAGTCAGTTGGGTCTGTTTTGTAGTCTAGAGAAACAGCAAATGCTTGAGGGCAAAAATGGGACTTGCTTGGAATAGTAAGGATGTCATGAGATGTCTTTTATCTATTTGTATCTTCTGTATGTATTCTGAGCTGCTGAGAGAAGAGACAGTTAAATAATTCCTCTGTGTAATTTTGAATATTATCTTCTTCCAGTATGCACTGATTTTTTTGTTGTTGTTTGTTTGTTTGTTTGTTTGGGGTTTTCTACTTTTTTTTTAACTGGTATCTTCAGAAGTTCTACTGTTATGCTGTCTGAAGCTCTTAGTATTTTTTTCTACATCAGCAGAAACATTTGTGTATTCTGTTCTTAAATTACAGGTTTAAAGCTGGACACATTTATTGTTTTGCCAGTGTGTTTTGGCACGTTCAAACACTGATACAGCAAGGCTCAGGTGTAAGTTCTGTGTATAATGTTACAGCTGCTGCTGTGATTCCAGCATGAGCTACATGCAAATTACTTCCTTTCCTACATTTAATTTCATCTTTCTTGCCATCTGCAATTTTAAAATAGTTTTAAAAGTTTCTCTAAGGTGCCAGCATTAAATCAGCTTTTCATCTGGATCTTGAAACACTGTGGTTTTAAATATAGTTCCACGTGATAGCCAGCAGAAGTGATTTTAGTGTGTGTGTATGACTGGATCTTGGAAAGAATATACATCAATTTTTTACACCTTCTCTGGAAGCTCTTCCATATGTTGCTTTGTGTCTTGTCTCTGCTGAGGCAGTGGGTTTATTTTGCTGTTCTTGTTTTGTTTTACGTGCAACATTAGGGTGGATTTTCTAACTGTTGGGGTCTTGGATTCCTGGATGATATCTGCAGATTGTGGATGGTGAGCCACTTGTGAAAATACTATCTCATTCAGGCCTGTATTATAACTTTGGGTTACCAAAGCTACTTGTTAGGCTTAGAAAATTTATACTGCTCGGTTCTCATCTGGGGTGTTATAGGGTTATTATACCTCTTACCTTTGCTTTGCCTTTCCGCTAAATATGAAGTCAGTGGCCTGTGGGAAGAGGAAGAATGGTGTAATCAGGGGTGAGAGGGATGGTCTGACCGGAGAGGAAGACCTTGAACAATGTAGCGAGGCAGGGGCAGGGTTGGGAGCCTGTGCCGAGTGGGCAGGACCCCGGCCGGACAATCGGCTTTGTACAGCGGTGGAGGGTGGTAGGAAATTAGTCACTGTGACTCACAGGGAGAGGGTCCTGCTCTGGTGCTATCAACAGGGCTTAAAGTGTGTGTATTAGGGTAGCCATGAGGAATCCTGTCGGTGAGGTGTGAGGGAGGGATGCTGCTCTGCCAGGAAAGCCCAGGCAGCTTGTAGACTAAAACAGGGAGCATGAGGAAATGACGGGGCCATGACGCTGTGCTTAAGAGGAGCAGCTCCCAGTGGATCAGCAGCCTTCTTAACCTTTTGTCCCAACAGTGTGCCCAGGTGGCCAAGAAGGCCAATGGCATCCTGGCCTGTATCAGCAATAGTGTGGCCAGCAGGACCAGGGTAGGGATTGTCCCCTGTACTGGGCACTGGTGAGGCCATAACTCAAGTGCTGTGTCCAGTTCTGGGCCCTTCAGTTTAGGGAGTACATTGAGGTGCTGGAGCATGTCCAGAGAAGGGCAACAAAGGTGGTGAAGGGTCTGGAACACAAGTCCTATGAGGAGCTGCTGAGGGAGCTGGGGATGTTTAGCTTGGAGAAAAGGAGAGTCAGAGGTGACCTTACCGCTCTACAACTGCCTGAAGAGAGATTGTAGCCAGGTGGGGGTCAGTCTTTTCTCCCAGGCAACCAGCAACAGAGCTTAAGCTGCACCAGGGGAGGTTCAGGTTGGACATTAGGAAGAATTTTTTCACAGAGGTGCTGATGAGCTCTAGGAATGGGCTGCCCAGGGAGGTGATGGAGTCCCTGGAGGTGTTGAAGGAAAGACTGGACGTGGCACTCTGTGCCATGGTCTGGTTGACATGGTGGTGTTCAGTCATATGTTGGACTTGATTATCTCAGAGGTCTTTTTCAACTTAATTGATTCTGTGATTCTGTTTTGTCAGTTGGTTTCAGGGAAGATGTAGAAGAAAGATGCAGTACATGGAATATGTTTACAAGGAGCTCTTCCTAAGGGCTGGGAGCCACAGGACAGAAAGGCAATTCCCTTGGCAACTTGGGCAGGTGCAGGCTGACACCAGTATGTGACACGGGGCCAAGGGGGATTGTGCGGATAAGGAAGGCAAAAGGAAGGGTGAGGTTGTTGAAAATGGTGATGAGGGGTGTGCAAGTGCCCAGGGGCGAAGGGAGTGAATGAAGGAACAGGAGCTGATGTGGGCGAGGGGCGTAAGAGTCAGGAACCTGAGCTGATGGAGGCTGGGCTGGAATACACGCATCCAACTGCGAAAGAGGCTGCTGCGCTAACCCTGACGTTAAATAATGAGGCTCCAAATGGGGTGTCTGCTACCGGATAAGGATAAGGAAGCTGTCCCTTGGGGATGAGGTGATGCAGGATGCAGTGTGCTTATGATGTACCTGGATGAAAAGACCTGGCACTTGTGACAAGGGGCTTATATGATGCTACTTTAACACTGGTCATAAAAGAAAAAGGGAAAGTACTTGTGAGTAGCCTTATTTTGGCTGGCTGGCTGCTGACATGGATGTTAGGGAGAGATGAGCCAAGAATGTCTTGGAATGAATCCACACGAAGCCACTGAATGGAACTGTCAGGATCTGTGATGCCAACATTTTAAAATCTGAAAAAGAGATGGGGAGGGGGAAGACCCCCCCTGAAAGATGGAAAAGAAAAAGAGAAAACTAGCAAAGAAGCTGACAATAGCTGCTGCAGGATTAGTCTGCCCTGGTACTGCTCCCACAGTCATCTGGGCCAAATTTTTGTCACTGAGCAGTAAGTAGTCTAGCAGATCTTCCCTCTCCCTGTAGAAATGCGGATCACTTTTATGGACATGGTTAAATGGAACTACTCAGATGGTAACAATCCAACACGTGCTGAAAGTTTTGGAAAATGGGAGCTCAGAGGGGAGCAGCTATGGCAGAGTAGACCTGAAGGTAAAGCAGCATGAAACGGGGCATAAATAAAGTAAATCCAAAGTCTGTGATGACCTTTGGTGTTCAGCTTGTTCCTATTTGTATTTGGAACAGAACACTTTCAGTGTTTCCAGGGAAAGATGGGATGCCACTAGGCATCTTTCTTACACAACTTTTCCTTGAAAATGAAGGAATTGCACCCGGAGTGCACTGGTGTCATGAACCCCGTGCAGGCTGCTTGTGCTGTCTCACACTCTGGTTTGGGGATCCCCACTGTACCCATGTGCTGCGGCAGAGATGAGTCTCTGGGCTGGGGCAGGAGCTGGCTTTGGCATGAAGGTAAATTGTTAAATGTGACATCCAGAGCATAATAAATGCAGAAAGAGAAAGCTGCCTAGCAACCCTGTGGGCACTGGGGGATTAATCCTGACTGGTGCAAAATTTCCTCATGGTTGATGTAGCTTCTGCAAGGCAAGGTGATTTTTTTGTACCCCAATTAACCTAGTGCTCAGCTAGTTGTTGTTTGGGGTTTATTTTATTTTAATTGTTAATTAACATAGAGTATCTTCTGGTCCAGATAATGTGATTTGGGAGGACAAAACCAAACAAGACCACAGGGCAGAATTTTTCAGGCTTACCCTGCAAGTGAAGAATTCAGCTGGCGCTTGGCCGCGTTAGAGAATGGCAGGCGCCGAGGAATTTCCTGAGTTAGGAAAAGAGAGCACTGGGCACAGGAGAGATCACAGATAAGGCAGATCTTAGAAAATCATTGAAAGTGGAATTCTTTCCTGGTAAATTGGTCGCTTGATGTGGAAACCACCTAGGTTTCTGACAGCCCAAGCACAGCAAGGCGGCCAAAAAAAGGAGAAGACAGATATGTAGAAAGGAGATGATAAGAAAGTATTTTATTGAGACTTTTAATTTACTTTAGTGGTAAGCTGCAATCAGTCATGCTTTTAGAATATTTTTATTAGGTGAGTATTTTTTTAGTTATAGTATTAACAACTACAGTGTGGTTGGAAAACAGTGATCATCTCTCTCTCTCAGAAATTCAAGAATCCCTCAGGCTTCTATAAATAACAACAGAAGCCTTAAATAGAAGGGGAAACACACATGATAGTACGTCCCCCCAACCCCATATGTAAATCACATGGACTCAAATACTTGATCCGATGTGGTGGTTAGAGACAAGGATAGATTGAAGTGAAATATACTGTTGATGGGGAGTGGTGTGAAATGTGGTAACTTCTAAATGCTCTTTAGCTGCTTTGGGAAGTGCAGCTTTTGTTGTGCTATGGCTGATGCTGTTGTTTAACTTTTTAAATTTCTACAGCTTATTACCTGTAATACCTTAGCGTTAGCATACATCAGGGCAAATATGTATTTCTCATGGAAATATCTCTTTTTCTAAAAGCAAGTTTCACTTCAGAGGTACGCAGAAAGGAATTCTCCTCTGTACTGAATATATGTCTTGGGCTATGTTTGTAGTATTTTCTGCTAACTAACACTTAGATTCTGCTGTCTCCTTACCACGCGTCAGAATAGTAAATGTACTTTTTCTTTTTTCTTGGGGGCAGGTAGGTGGGGGAAAGCCCAGACATTTTAAGTGTGTAGCTCTGGTTTGATTTCCTAGGCTTTGACAACTTCAGACTTTCACTTCTTGTTTTACAGCTACTCCATCTTTGACCGCTTTATGTCTACTCACCTAAATAGACATGCTTATAAGTTTTCTGCACATTTTTTTTTTACTGTTTCCTCTTTGCATCATTTGGGTCTGTTTTTTAAAATTCTATAAAACCTGCAAAATTCAGTTGCACTCTGTTCCATGTAGTTGTTGATTTGAAAAAAATAAATAGCACTGGCAGCATACCTTTCCAAAAGATTTGATCTGTTTTACTTCTGTGTAATTTTGTTTTAGCTGTATTTTTTGCCTTTGTTACATTTTTTCCACACAGACCATGGCAGGGCATGTGATGTTAAATCCTTTACGCAGCTCATGTAGGTGGTACACAATCTTCAGAGGCTCAGCTCTGCATCATGCCAAGGGAGAGAGCTCCCCAGTGCTTGCGGTGCACTGTGGGCAGCCTGTTAAAAGTCTGACCTGACTCCAGACAGGGTGAACAACAAAGGGAGGGATGATGCTTTGCCTTTTTTTGGGAAGTGCTGGTGGCACAGGAGTCGCTGCTGCCCAGGCTCTGCCTTCCTGTTGGTACTGAGGTGTTGCTCTATGCTTGCAAAGCTCAGCTCAGGCTGAAGAAGTTGAGATGTGCTGGCTACTAGTTAGTTTTCAGTAATTCAGTACTTCCTTAAAATTAGTCAAGTGTGTAGTCTCTTCTTGAAGGTCATTTCTCAAGAACAGACATGGGTGCTGGTGGGTGTCAAGTTCTTGACATACTTCATGCAAATAGCTTTTTAAAATAAAAATTTGAGAAGCACACCTAAACCGTTCCCCTTTCTGTAACATTACTTTCCTTTTCCAGCTGAAACATGGGGTCAATGTTGAGAAGCAGCCCAAAAGCAAGCAGATGAGAGAAATCCATAGTTAATACTTTCATCTGAATAGTCATTTCTTTGTAAACTAAAGCTACATATTGAGTTGTTTTCTTTGTTACTAATTTTCACTAGATATAAATATTTATAATTTCACGGGCTAGGTGTTTGTGGTTCTTTTGATAGCTATCTGACTTCACTGTGCAAATATTACTCTGGTGTTCCTGCATGCCTCTCCTGGTTTTCAGCTGCATAGGTATATATGTACAAAGGGGAGCTTGTGTAGCTGCATTTGCAGTTCTCTAGGGCTGGACCTCTCTGTGGTCACATTGCCTCTGTAACGTGCAGCTCTCTGAAACCATTGAATCAGGATTTTTTAGTTATGTTTTGCTTTCTGACAAAACGGTGGGGCAGAACTTGTGGTGACATCAAAGTGTCACTTTGCACATGGTTTTGGAGTCACAGGTCTGCTCTGGAGGGAACGCACCATGGTTAAGGCTGACAGCAGTGTTACTGGTTTCTCTTCTGTCCTTAGGTCCTTTCTCACAACTTGTGCACAGTGTTAAACGTTCCCCATGATCCAGTGGCCTTGGAAGAGCACTTTAGGGACGATGATGAAGGACCAGTTTCCAATCAGGGTTACATGCCTTATCTAAACAAATTCATCTTGGAAAAGGTAAGTTTTGAATTCTCACATTCTGTGCTTTCTTGTATCAGCTTTTGTTGTTAGGGTGTCTTTGCAGTAACTGGTGCATGCAGGAGGCTGCTGCTGGCATGAAGACACTGGTTGGGAGTCATCATGGGGTGGCTGCTCTGGAGAGCCTGTGCCTAAAAATGGAAGAGTGCACTGTTCTCTACCTCTTCTCTCCTTGGTTTCTACTTCCTGTTACATCTGGCCCTTGCCTAAGCTGTGTTCATGCAGAACTGTGTTCATGTTAGTAAAGCACCTCAGCTTGAATTTATCTGAAAGTGTCTGGGAGCTATAGGTTGACCCACTTTAAACTACAGCTATAACAGAGTATTGTCACAGACTCCTTTGCAAACAGAAAGGGCAAAAATATCTTCACTGTTCATCACAAAGTATTTTAATAAGTAGATCCTTTCAGAGAGTTACAGTGGGTGACATTAGGGCGTGTTGTGAAGTTTTGTCTTGCAAGTTCTTTCCTTTCACGTCTGAGCACTTTGAGTTTTCCGTTGTGCCTTGTTTAGGGAGAAACTCTGGAAAGACAGCAGGGTTTCCCCTCCTCTCCTCTCCATCATGTTCTAAAATAGGTAGTCACTGGGTTGGAAAGTTAAAAAACCCCAAACAATGATCTTCCTGGTTTTTTTCTGACTTCTGTTCACATACTGGGCTGGACAGCAGAAGCGGCTCACGTGATGTTGGAAGCATCGGCTTCAACACCACTGATTTCTTGTATACATGAGGGCCAGCCCCAGAAACCTTCAAACTTTGATATTGGGGCTGCAGAGATACAGAGCTGTTTGCTCTCTTTTGCTGTATGAAAAAGTCCTGAACTGACATACTGCCAAGAAGTCCAATGCAGCAATTGCAGATGATGCAAACTCCTCAGCCCCATTTGCTGGTTTTTGCTCTTTCATTTAATAGCGGTGGAAAATATGATATATATATATATATAATGCAGTCTGGCAGCTTATATCTGGAAAAGACTTATCAGCTTCTCTGCCTCTCTAGTCTGTGTTTCTCTCATACCCAAAGAGTATGAGAGACACCCAAGAGTGTCCTATTTGATGTGTGGGAGTTGGCCTTTAATACACTTAAAGGTACCTCATGAATGTCTTGGTTGTTTGATGCTGAAGAATCTTGCTTTGTCCCTAAGAAGTTGTAATCTCATCTTGGCTGTCTGAGATCCTTTAAGATTCAGTGGAGACCAAGCAGTTTGTATACAAATTCTGGGGGAAAAGAAAAGGCTTTAATTTATTTTGACCAAAGGATTACAGTGGGAGAGGCTGAACCACAGTGGGTTAATACTCATTGTAGGCAGTTGCAACCCATTAAATAAAGAAAACCCAAAAGAGATATGTATGGCTTTTTCAAATATAAAAATGCCTAATTGTTAAAGGCGTTTATAGGGAGAATAGTTATGGAAATTAAGAGCAAAATTGCATTTAAGTAACACTTTTATCTGAAAATGACAGACCTGGCTATATAAGTAAGTAGGTATGAAAGGGGAGAGCATGATTGTGTGTAGTTTCTTGTGTTGTTTTATTCATATACTGATCTGGCTTCCAGTGATTGCCTGATATATCCATATCATCAGTTAATCTTTAAAGATGAAAGTGTTAAGGAACAGGATTAAATTACCTGTAACTTCCTGTTATTTGATCCTGACTAAACGCTTGTAAACAAGAAAATTAGTGAAGTTGTTTTGACAGAAGGCTATCTTTTTGGACAGGAAAAATCTTGACTGTGACTTCTCTTCTTTTAGAGATAAGTTTACATCAGTGCCAAAAGACAACATGCAGAGGGATGAAGTCACTGATTCATAGCATGTCTCCTTTGTTTAAAACAAACAAGCAAAAAAAAGCAAACAAGAAACTCCTTCTTTCTTTATTTTTCCAAGGCGTAATCTGTTCTTCTAGATGGGTTGATTATAGAAAAATCACTGTTAGTATATTCTAGTAAGCAAAGCTACTAAAGAAGGAGTGATCCTTTATACCCCAGATACACAGGAAGTTCTCTCAATTTCCGGCCATGCATCTTATGGTGAATTAATTGATTCAAGCAAGAGCCACTGGCTCAAGAGAAGTTTTTTGATCTTAAGATATTGTGCTTTAAGACATTCATAAAATATTTAAAGAATGATTTCTTAAATTTCTTTTAAAATAGTTATGTAACTATGACTTAGAATTTTATTGAGAGGACTTTGTAACCTTTGGAAATAACTTTCATTGTACTCTTAAATGCAGTTGTAACTTTTTGTGGGTTTTTTGTGCTGATTTACCCATGCAATAAAGCCTCTTTATACAGAACCAAGAAATCATCAAGAAAGGGACAATTGTCAAGAAAGACAAGGTAGTTAAATGAGGTACATTCGCTGCAACTAATTTCCTTTATCCACATAGTTAATTTCAGTAAATAGTTTGAACAATTAGTATTGCCTAATTGATGATTTCTAGTGTTACACATCTTGTTACTCAGCAGATAGATGTAGCTAGGATATTCTTGCCTCTGAAACAAAATCTGTCTTTTTCTGTAAATGTCTCTTTCAGGAGGGAGCTGTGATTTGCCAATATGATGTCTTCATAGTTTGTTTTACTTGGTTTATTAACCATATTTTAGCATGTTCTGTTATTTACAATGTGTATCTTTAAATACCAATTGAAAATGTTTCCTTTTCAGTGATGGCAATGGTGGTATTTTACAGCAGACTGTATTTAGAGCCGGGAAGGGTCATGGTGGGGGGAGACAAAGAAGGACATTGTTCAAACCTCAGGTTATCTCATCTTCCAGGCAACTTCATGAATGCAAATTACACTACCAGTGCTTGTTATATTTTTGGAACTGTTATTTTGGAGAGCCAGGGCTTGTGTGCTGATGTAATTATTGTCCTGAATAATTCCTAAACAGTGTCTCTGTTCTGGATGACACGTGGGCCCTACAAAGCCCATTTCAGAATCAAGTCTGGATTCTGAAAAAAGGGCTTACATGTCTAAAGTGGGACTGCTGACGCCAGAAGACCTATTGCCCTGTGGTAAAATGGTTCTGAAGCCTCCTGCTCGACTGCTGCACAGTCCTGGTGGCAGGGATGTGCTGCAGGTGACCTGGGCTTTGGCAGGAGTGTCTGAGGCGCTGCAGTCTGGCTTTGCTGTGTTAGCAGAACCCGTGCACCACTAGGACATTTCCAAGGTGGAACTGCTCGCCATCAGGCTGGGAAAAGTGCTTTTAGAAAAGAAGTCATGGTTCATTGGGCAGGGTGGGGAGGACAGACAGAAAAACCACAGGCAAGAGTAGCCAAGGAGTGAAGTGCTGGCATATAGAATGAAGAAGAAGGAGTCCTGATTTCTAGCCCTCCATCCAGAGGGTGTTTGCTCGTTTAGTCGGTGTTTCATTTAAAATCCATGTTTTGTGTGCAAACAAGACAGATGCTGAAATGGTGGCTGTAGCAGTTCTGGCTCCTTCAGCTGTCACCTCATTCAAAGGACAGCTGTAGCCTGTAGCCTCTTGCATCTCCACTCACGTTGATGGCCTCTGCAAGCATGCAAAGTCTATAGTTTTCATTCATAGTCTCACTTTTATGCCTGGAGACTGTTCTTGTCATCAGACTGGTTTCTTGTTTACTTCTGTCTTTCTTTTTTTATCTTTTTTTCTCTTTTTCCCTTCCACCCACATCATTTCATCAACTTCCCATGTCTGTCATTGACTGAGCCAGTGTGGTGTGGTCACTATATTTGACCACTTAGCAGACTGGATAGAAAATCATACAGTTTGCATCGGTGTTCTTGAAGCATCTAAGATCTGTGGTTTGGCTTATCGTAAAAAAAATCACTGACCATTACTACTCTCACTACCACAAGAGGTACAAGAACCTGTTTTTTAGACGTGTTTTCCAAAATCTCAAAGGGGTTTCCATTACAGTGCCAAACATACCTTTATCTGTTACACATTGGTAAAGAAATAGCATTGCTAAGTTGTGGGGAGATAATAAATAGATTTTATGTATAACTTAAATGAGGGTTTAAAAAGAGAACAGTAAATCAGAGCTCTTGCCCATATAAATAATTCACAGATCTGTAGGTGCAGCTGCTGGGTATGATAAAGGATAATGAAAACAAGAGGAATTTTTATATCAGTGAGGTGAAGATTTGCAAGCCTGAGAAAAAGCAAAGATTTTAGGTGGATTAGCATTTGAGGAAAAAATTATTCTGTGTTTATGCGTACCCTGCAAGAGTTAGTTTGAGTAATGTGAAGTAAAAAACATGTTAAAGGTCCTTCCCAAATGTTGCTCCAGTATCCCTTTTAGCATATCCACATGTGGATTTGGCTGTGCTGGTTTCCAAACTTGCTGTATAAAATCTCAGTAAGTCAGTGCAATAGGAGGGCAGTTGGAACTAAGGCAGTTCTGGAGATGGTTTAGAAGCTGCCAGAGATGTGCTAGAGGAAACACAGAGTGCAGTGTAACCTCCTTCTCATGGAGTCAGGGTGTTATTAACTCGACCAGAAATTGGAGGTTGGATGTCAGTTTTGCTAGGAGAAATTTCTTATTTTACCCAGTGCAGGAAGTCAGACTAGGTTGCCACAGTGCTCTTTTTGGGCCTTGATGTTTTGTGCAAACTGCAATTTTCTCGATGCTTTTTGTGTGATGAAACCTGATAAACTTTGTCTGCTATTCTTTGCCATTTGTGCATATCAATTTCTTTGTTGTTGTTCAATTTCTTCTCTTTAGGTTCAAGGAAACTTTGACAAAGTTGAATTCAACAGGATGTGCTGGACTCTCTGTGCTAAAAAGAACCTCTCTAAAAGTCCCTTGCTGATTAGCGATGAAGACGCATTTAAAGTGTGGGTTATTTTTAACTTCTTGTCAGAGGACAAATACCCTTTAATCATTGTACCTGAGGAGGTAAGGAACAAAAACCTAAGCTCTTTAACACCAGTTTGCTTAATGTCCCAGTTGAACTATGTTTGTGTGGTACTCTCTAGAGATTTAAGAGGAAATATCATTTAATATAAAACTTTTATAACTCTCTTTTAGTATTGTAAGGCCTCGGGTGCATTTCTCTGTCTTCCAGGGTGCGTATATGGGGATTTCCACAGGATACTTGAGATATTGATAGCTCTGTGTGTCTGTCATTTGAACAGCCTGGACTAAACAGGATAAACAGGACATGCATGGATGTGATCTTTAATCACTGCACTTGCTTACAGATGGTTAAAATTTTGCAAGGTCAATACATCAATGTGATTCTGAAAAAAAAATGCCCCCCTCTGTTCTGTGTTGCTGTGACTTGCAAGATGAGTCTTCAGTCTCACATCACCCTCCTGATGAAAAAGACAATACAAACCTTTCTGACGATGTCTATTTCTGATCCAAACCAGCTACCACCTGTTCAGTCTTGCTTGAAAAGGAATAATACCAGAGAGATCTCTTTATACTTTCAGTTCATGAACAAGTATCGGCAGCACTCAAATAGGTGTTTTAACCCTAAAGCAAGATTTTGGTATCTCCACTATTCTCCCCTTTGGGATGGGTGGGGAAAGAAGCAGAAAGATCAGAACTGTTGGCATAAATAATCCCTTGCAAAACTGTGTACACATATTCCAGTGGTTTGCAGTTCAGCACTGGAGGACTGAGTAATAAATATTTGCAAATTGTTGAACAGTGAGGGATCAAAACAGTCTGATTAACACGCCACTAACAATGTAACTGTTGGACTCCAAGGTGTTGTGTCAAACCCTCAAGTACAGATAACTCTCTTATCAAAATAAACTGTTCAGTTTTGCTTTCTCACTCACTTTTTAGCCGGAGACTTTCACTCTGTACTTTTCTGGTTTTGCCAGACTGGCCCATGCCAGGGCCCTACCTGGCATGTTGTATTTCTATGAGAAATGAGACAGTCTTCTTGCTTGCTTTTCCTTTTTTTTCTGTTGGTTCTGGGAAACAGGATCATGGTTATAAAAGATAAGACAGCTCCTTTCTTAGTGGTGCCAAATTTGGCTTGGTAGGTCAGAGCCACTAATAAATGCCAAAACTGGGACTCAAATCCACGTCTCTGGTTTGTCAGTGTGTTCCCCACTGTGCAGCCTGGCTTACCTGTGGGCAGACACTTCACATTTCCTAAATTGCTGGCATGGTTAAAAGTTTCAGCCTTGCCAGCTCTGGGGTGTTGCTCCCCACTCCTTCTCCACCAAGCAAGCCCCAGATTGGTGCTGCTTTCTGTAGCTGCTGCCAGGTAATGGCAGCGTGTCTGTGTGTTGTCAGATGTGCTGCAGAGTCAGCACTGAGCTGAAGTTTGCCAGATTTCCAGATTTTATATGTGCTATTGTTTGCTTTCCTTCCCATCCTTAATGTCCAGGTTAACCTGTATTGCTCTTCTACTTGGATTATTTAAAAAGTTCTGATTGTGGATCTGTGTCAGCATCTCCTTGATTACAGCAAGACTTAAATGGTGCAATTTGTTTAAAGAAAGCTTACAGAGCCTGACTGACAAAGAAAGGCTGCTCTGTTCTTATCATACACAATGCCTGCATTCACTCCACCTTCACTCAGACCACACAGGTAATGTAATCAGCCACTGGAGGAATGCTGTCTGTTGAACACACTCCTTTCTGGTTTGCATTGGTCCTGCATCAGGTTCTCTGTACTTCTGGAAAATTTTGCGTTTACTCATCTACTCTTTGCACGAAATTCCCAAAGTAAAAATGCAAAGTCTCGATTTCAGTCAGTTTTGCTTTTTCTCAGATGTTTTGTATCTGCCTTTTTTACGAAATGGCTTGCAGATCATGTATAAAGTGAGGGGATTTTTACAAAGTGAAGAAGAGAGGAGAAGGGAGATGGAGGCCCTGCTGTTTGTGCTGTCGATGTTTTGCTGAGAGCAGTGTAAACCTCTCATGCGTGACTACAGCTTCCCACCCAGGGAGCAGGTTCTCCTTCCCTGCCCGACTGCTGCTCTTATCGTTGGCTGAGAATATTGCAACACACAATCTACTGCAGTTTCTGGCTTGGAGATCCAGCTGTTTGTGTGGGATCCAGCTGTTTCCCCTCCTCCCTCCCTTCCACATTCTTGGCTTTTGTTTTTCTTTGTTTTGTTTGTTTTCCACTTTATAAGTAACTGAGAAACTTGCCAAGTACTTTCAGGTTGGAAGGGTGATCCCTTGAAGATTTTTGCATCCTACCTTGTGGATGGCAAGACTTCTTAGGTGTCCAGTGAATGTACTAACACAACTTCATGTAGCTATAAGGATGCCTTTTCTTTCTCCTTGGAGGAGCTGCTCTTTGAGACCTGCTTGGGAGTCTGAATTTCCTCTTTTTTTTTCTTTTTCTTTTTGTTATTTTTAAAATGAGATAAGTGGTTTCTGCAGTCATTTTATAGATTTCATATCTCATATCTGGAAAAGCCTCCTGCTTGAGTGTAGTTTCACCTTATTTGCAGTGTGCTGACTAAATATTGAAGCTGCTGTCCTTCCTTCTTGCCCATGTCATGTACTTTTGCACTGGTGCTGCTGTGTTGGGCCTTTCCTATTAGACAGCTGAATGTGGTGGGGCTGTTACCCCCAGCTACAAAGATATATCCCTGCCCAAGTGTTGAATGGGCAACAAATGGGGAATGGCTGCAGCTCATCCAGAGAAGGGAAGAGAGGCTACTTTGGAAAGGATTCAGAGATGCAGGCTGAGAAGAGCTTTAGAAAGAGCAAAGTGAGGAAAGGAGTTACCAAGAGAGAATTTGGAGCAGTGGAGCGGTGACACAAGGGCCAGAAGTTGCTTGTTTAGTAGAGGCCAGGCTGAAAGTCAGAGGCAGTGACTGGCATGTGCTCCTCACCTGCCCTGGAAGCAGGAAAGTCAGCCCTGCACTTGAGGGAGATAAGGTTTGTAAAATCCAGTGTGGGGAAGGGCTTGGGTTGGGATGTGCAGGTTTGGAATGTGACTTCAAGCTTGAGAGGATCCCTCTGTGTTATGGGGAGAAGTCAGGTGACACAGACAGGAGCTGGTGGCTACAGGGAGCACTGGGCACAGCTGGTAATGGCCTTGCACTCCAGTGTTCCTTCTGCTGCCTGCTGGTGGGCAGCTGAGAGCACTTGGGAGAGCTGGGAAGGAGCAGAGATCCATGAATGTCTGTTTTGCAAAGGTGCTCACGTGCCAAGGCAGAAAGCGGGAGCTGGGTGGGAACTCCTTCCTCTCCCCACAGCTAGATTTTCCATTGGATCATCTGAGATGCAGACATCCAAGCATGTGTTTCCTTCAGCTCTTGCAGGCATTACCTCTTCCATGAGAAGGATAAAGGAAAAAGGGTGGAGAGAACTGAAGCCATAAGAGGAGAAATATTTCTATTTTGTCATGAGCTTTCATTACAACTCACCTCTTAGTTGCTATAGACTCGTGTGTGTCTTGGTATTTTTTAACCAGACGTTTTCTGCTTTATAAAAAGGTTTTCAAACACTTCCCCTTTCTTATTTCTGGACATGTGACTGCAGCCTTGGGAATGCTTTATCGCCTGAGAGCTGTGGTGTGTGGTTAGTTGTGTTTCTAGGCCATCCTTCCTGGTGAAACTCACAGATACACACACTGCAAGCTGCAAATTCAGTGTTGTAATCCACTGTTCACAGTTTGTTTCAAATAAGCCAAGCATATGTGCTGCTTTTGGCTTCATGAGGAAAGATTTGTACAGTCATTTTTCACTTGTCTTTGAGTCTTCAACTGTATTAACACATGGCATTTCTAATCCTCCTGAGAGGACCAACCCTTGTGTGGCTTTTTGTGCATTTGAAAATGAGGTGATGTTTTCTTAGCCTGAGGAGGTGAGAATCTGATCCAGTGGTGATTCTTCTGGAGGCATTTCTTGCAGCAAAAGTGTTTTTTATGACCACGTTTGCTTCCTTGTTCTGCATTCTAGTACCAGAAACTGAAACAGTGTGTGAAATACTGGGAATTCACCCTTGGCCCTTCAGAAATAACATCAAAACTGATGCAAAGAGAATGAAAGCTGCTTGTGTGGGGTTTTAATTGACCCATGATCTCTAAAAGTTTATGACAGTGGTTAGGAAGATTTTTATTCACTGGAGACTTGAATCAGTTCTTCCCATTTCACTGCCTTCTTCCTTGATTGCTGCGTGAAATACAGTTTACACCTTATGCAGAGGGTTGTTTTTTTGAGTTGACCTTTACTATACTTTACTTAATACTGATTTAATTTTGAAAAAAAGAAAGAAGGTAGTGGCTTACACTGGATAATGAACACAGTTTTTCTGGTGGAAAGGAAGAAACAAATATTTGACTTAAATGTAAGTGATGTTCTGATAGGATGAGGAAAATGGGTTGATGATGACTTTGGGAGGGGATATGATTGCTTTCATGGCTGTTGCCCAGTAACATATACTCCCACAGAATTTGGTACAACGTGAGTAGACTTTTGACATCTGCTCTGTTAATATCACAAAACTTATTTGAATAGTGTGAACCAGAATAGCCTTGTCTGCTGTGCTCTGCTGGGCATGAAGGCATTATTTTTTTTATTTTAAGAGATCCACTCATATAGCAGAAAAATATGTGAAAAATCTGTGATACTTTATTCCCTATGGAAGAAGGAATACCTGGGTAAGGAAAACAAATCGACACTGAAACATGGGGAAAAGAAAGCGCCCTCTGAAAGAGGTGACCAAACAGACTCATGTTAGTGCTCTGTTCTTTATAATATTTTTGATTTCTCTTGGCAAAGTTCTGTCTGAAAAGTTTCTGTTGATTTGAGATGGAAGCTGGCTTTAGTAGTGTGGAGCCACTTGGTCCCTACTGGTGTACGTAGTGTTAACAGCTCCCTGGTATTTTTGCACCTGTGTTTTGCATATTTTTGACCCGAAAGCAAGGTCCCATCAGAATAGCAGCAAACTTTGCTTCACTTTTGCTTTTCAACATTGCTTTTTAACCACAAGAACAGGTTATATTTGAGACAAGAGACTTAATTTGTCAGTTATTTGCTGGGTTGACATGTCTCTGTGGAGGAGGGGAAATGTCATTTGCTCTCAGAGGTTCCTCATTTGAGCACGTAATGAGTGGTCTCTATTTGCTATCACACTGATGCAACTTATTTCTTTGTATTTACCTCATACTTCATACTGTGCAACAGTCACTGTTGCTGTTGAGCAGATATATCAGATTAACTTTTTCTGGGGACTTTGGTTAGCCGTCTACTTAACTGAATTCAAGATAAACCTTGAAACTTTTTTTTTTTTAATTTTAGAAATGGAATTGTATGACGCACAGGCCATTTTTCAGTTAAGAAGAGTTAATGTAGTTTAAAATAATGATTATTTTATGTACTTTAGTGGGATTATAGGAGATTTGTGGTCATGTAAGAGACTTGCAGATGAGGGTTAACAGACTTAAATGGTTAAATCTGTTCTGTGAACCAAAATAAGATAAAATGTGTACAAATAACATTAAAGGAAACAATGTGTTGGCTTATTTTTAGTGTATTATATGGTAACGTGTACTAGCCAAGAGTTTTGCATTGCTTCATTTCCAGACCATTAGTTTGATCCACATTTTATTCATATGGCTTGAGCAAAAATGAGAAAAAAATAATTCAGGTATGCTCTTTTTGTGAGTGTGTGTGTTCCATTGTCTGCAAGTGAGACCTAGTACTTTTAGATAATTAACCAAAGGAATTTGAGAGCTGCCATGCCTCAAGCAGTGTAAGAGGTTGTGAAATTCTGGAACAGTGCATTTTAAAGTTAGAGTTCGTATTTTTAAATTATTTTTTTTATTATTACTGAGTAGCATTTTGGCAGTTATATTATCTACCTAGTTAAGCCTGAGTTATTTTAGCTTTCCTTCCAGCTAAAGTCCAGGATCGTAGTTCAGAACTGATGCTGCTCAAAGGGAATGAGCAGAGTGGCAGAATGAGTTTTGAATGTGGGTAAAAATCAAGGTTTTAGGAGGTTTGCTTTGAAACAGCTTTGCAGTGCTCCTGTTCTTGCATGCTGTGGAGGCTTTTTTTGGGTTGGTTTTTTTTTCTATAAAACTTGTCTGGAGTAGGAAGTAAGCTGCTTCCTGCCCCTAACTGAATGCTGAGGATTTATGGTAGTCAATGGTTGAAAGCCTTGAATTATTTTTTTAACTTAAGGATTTTGGAGAGTGCAAATCAGCAAAGCTTATTTTAAAGACTGTGAATTTGGATGCCACTTCTGCAGAGGCCTCTGTTAGACCTTATCTCTGCTAGTAAGAGCTGCGTGAGGAGCTAAAAAATACTGAAGTGTCTTACGTGGTGAAGCTGAAATGAAAAACAATGCTCTCTACAGTTTCTGGAGGCATATTCTGTGCCTGGCTGGGCTGTCTTCTCCTAAGAGAGGCTTGAGGAGGATGTGACAGCCACGTCTTGGAGGTGTATGCACTTCCCGTTCATTCAGTGGAACAGGAACTTTCCTCCTGGCACTGCAGCAGCTTTGCAGCTTCTCCATTTTGCTGTAGCATTACCCACGTGCTGCTGGAGTAGGGGCTGTGAGACCAAGAGCAGACACTCAGCTGAAATAGTGGGAAAAGCACATCCATCTGTAGGGTGAATTTGGGAATTTACTGTTCTACTACACACTCTTGTTTCCTGACTGTAGACATGAGGGAAAGGAAGGGATTTAGCTGTACCAGTTGCAGGAGAGAGAAGCAGCAGCCACAATATTAGCATGTGTGCTGCATCAAAACCTTGAGGCCTGGGAGTCCTTGTGGTGAAATGTGGGGGGGACAGAAACACTTCTTTATTTCTTTGTGCTCCCAAATCTCTTGTGTGGAGACTTGTGCTCAAAATCCCATTAGACCAGCTGAAAGGTGACTCTGAGCTGTAGCAGGAAGGCCCTCACCAATTATTTTGTTTAGAGAGTCATTAAAAGCATTTTGCATGTGCTCAAAGCTGTAGATGGGGTTAGTTTAAAATACTGCAAAGGAACAGTGATGAGTTTAAAACCAACATATAAAGCAGACTAAAGAACCCCAGCCTTCTTTGCCTCTTTTTCATTCTTGTGTTTGTTTTGACTAGTGTTAGTGGTGTTACTATCCTGCGCATGGTAATGCTTACAAAGTGATGAAAGATTAAAGGACATGGAGAGTTTATTTGGGAAACAATAAAAGCAGATGTGAAAGATTTGTTCTTTTATTTCTCTTGATAGAACTGCCAGGATTCTGTCCAGGGATGGAGTGCTTGAGAGCTAGAGAAGAGGGGTCAGGTGTCGATCATGCCTTGGTCATTTTTCATTTCACTTCTTGTCCAAACGGCCTTCTTTTCTTATTTTTTTGTAATTTGTTGGCTTTTTGCTTACAAGAATACTTTCTGAAGCTTTGTGCTTTCTCACGCTTCAGTCATCACAGTTTGGAAGCTGTTGCAGGGAAGGTCCCATGTGTTCTGTAGGAATCTGAAATATTAAATGAGGCTGTCAGGTTCAATTCTTTGTTTTACTTTGTAGAGAGTAGCTCTGGGATGGGCTTGGCAGTCAAGAGTGCAGCTGAGACAGGAGCTTACAACCTTTGTTAATTAAACCACCTCCCATTATGGGCCTGCATGTGAGCATAGGAATCTCCCTGTAATGAGAGTCTCTGGAGAAGCTTACCTTACAGCTCTGAAACATTTGATTTCCATGCCTGCTGCAAATGATGGATTTCTGTTTGTGTTTCTGCACAGATTGAATATTTACTTAAAAAAATCACCGAAGCGATGGGAGCAGGCTGGCAGCAGGAGCAGTTTGACCATTACAAGATTGCTCTCAACACCAGTCGAGAGGGTCTTTCTGCGTGGGAGCTGATTGATCTCATCGGAAGTGGGCAGTTCAGCAAAGGAATGGACAGGCAGACAGTGTCCATGGCAATCAATGAAGTCTTTAATGAGCTCATACTAGATGTACTCAAACAGGTAAGAACCACAGAGAACTAATGTTTTAAAATAGGATGTTTTATTGCATTAATTAGAAAATGTTCAATTTGTACTCAAATTTCTTTACCCTATTGAATGATGAGCAGGAGGAAATTAGGTAAATTATCTATAAGGGCTCTTTAATATGAGCTTATTTTTATAAAAGAAGTTGTGCTGCTGTTCAGATTGTTGTAATTGTAGC
Organism: Lycocorax pyrrhopterus obiensis; assembly: GCA_014706295.1. Classification (NCBI taxonomy): domain Eukaryota; kingdom Metazoa; phylum Chordata; class Aves; order Passeriformes; family Paradisaeidae; genus Lycocorax; species Lycocorax pyrrhopterus. The sequence goes on along the minus strand of JACSVZ010000007.1, from coordinate 8,985,851 downwards.
AGTGTTATGAAAGAGTTGTTTCTTGGGAGAGCTTGCTTTTAGAAAATGAAAGAAAGAAGAGGGCTCTGACTTGAAATATGGCCTTTTTTATACTAGTATCAGCTGCTTGTTAGCTCACAGAATAGCTGCATCATGCTCTCAGTTCCCAAACTGGTGACAGCTCTACAGTCTTTGGAAATGCTTTTCTGTAGTTTCAGTTATGTTGTAGGAAATGCCGCTGTGCTGGGCACCACCTCTGTATTCAAACAAGGGGGTCTGCATCAGGGTGTTCTCTGGCTGAAAGGTTGGCTTCTAAGTTGCCCCACTTCAACAGGGCAAAAAGGTGTGGAGGAGCCAGAGGGCTCTCCCTTCTTGTTCTGCTTAGCAGGCTACATGGCTAACAACTTATTTACCTGCACTCAGACTCCAGATGTCATGCTGGCCTTTGTATTCTTAGCAAATTTCCTTCTTCAGATTTCCAGTGGCTGGATTATCAATTTAGGAACGCCTTTAAAAACTGCATTTCTTTCATGGGAGTTGGAAGTACTACAGGGACCTGAGAGGTTACAGCAGAGTTTACCTAGAGAGCTCTTTAAAATTGACTTTTACCTGATGAGAATTTTTTTCATCTTTGATTTCTTGGTGAGGAGAGAAACAAAGGCTTTCTTGGCAGGCTCTCCAAAGCTGTTCTGAAGAAACTATCAGAAAGTCTTGGCACAGGAAATTGTTTCAGAATACCCACAGAACAATGCCAAAGTCTATTTTTGTTAACTGCTGGTTGCTTGTTGGAGGTGAGGGCTGGAGACACACACACACACACACACACACACGCACACACATAAAGTCAATTGAGGGCAAAATGAAGTCATTCTGCTGTTTGATACCATGAAAATAAATTAACCAGTGTCAGTTCAATCCTACTTGAAACTTGTGAGGAAATTGGATTTCTTTTCAATTTTGATACTGCATTGTGTGTCTTCCCCCACACCTTTTTTTTTTGGTTTTGTTTTATGTCTCCTTTCTTTCCTCTCTTGGTGCCTGGGCTTCTTTCTCAAGGATGTCTGAGTGCCTTTGAATGGTTCCTTGACACTTAAAAATAGTGTCAGGATTTGGCCCAGCGCCTGCTGGGCAGTTGGGACAGTTACTGGCCCCGTGGAGAGCAGAGTTCTCTGTATCAGTATCCTGATACCTTGTTGATTCACAGAATCATCCTGTTTATTGCAGTAATCATGTAATTGATTCAAGACATTAATTAATGACACATGGTCTCGTAACCAAGTGTCATGCTACCCTTTTTATTGAACACATCCTGGATCTCCAAGGCTTATGGCAGGTAGCAGCAATAGTTAAATTTGTGATATTTAGTGTTCTGAAAGATGTGTCCTTCATGTGATAGTTGGTGTGGAAAAGCTCCTGCTTTTCAAGAGCTCTCAGTGGGCTCTTGGAAGATGAGAAGCAGCTGATACTGCAGTAAAAGGTAAAGATTTTGCAGAAATTTGAGGGGAAAGTATTAGTCTCACTTGGCTTTGAAAGCAAATTTGGTAAGTCAGGAAGGGCAAAAACCCCCTGGCTATGACTTAGACTGTGCAACGCATGAAAGACTGAAGCTGCAGGAGTCCTTCACATGGCCTTGCAACCACCCAGAGCTCAGACCTGAGTATGGAGGCGGCAAACAAAGCTGTTTGTCTGTGCATTCCTGGTTTGGAGCAAAGGAGTGGGATGGCACATGGGAATAGGCAAGGCCTTGGCTCTGAACATGTTTAAGTGGCTAGGAAAGCTGAGCACAGATAAGCTGTATGTGTAGGGGGTGGTTTGGGTTTTTGTTTGGTTTGGTTTGTTTTTTAAACAAAAATGCTTCTTCAGCTGTTCTGAAGGTTTTCTTTCTCCTCAGACCTGTAGAGAAAGATATCTTTGGCTTAAATATGCCACAACACATTTCTTTATATATTTTTTTTTAATACAAGCACATTTGCATGTATCAAAAACTGTTATAGATGAAAGCCATTACAGAAAAATGTTCCTTGGTCTTCTTTCCAACTCCTTCATCCTCTTAATCTGGAATGCTTTGAGTGTACTTTCTGTATGGCTTGTTCATAGCTTCTATTGATGTTGGTGTTTCAGTTTCATCTGTTATTTGACTTTTTTTTGAAGTTAGAAGTCAGACAAAAGTATGTACTTATTTGGGGAATATGATTACAGAAATGCAGGTATAGCTGAAATACTGGCTAACTTTGTAAGTATTTGGGGCCATGAGGTAACTTTTCTGTGTGCTCTATTGGGTCTTTACACCTTTACATGACCAAAAGACCAGATGGTTCAGCAGAGGCCAGGCATTTCAGCTGATCTGTTGCTTTTAACAGGGCTATATGCTGAAAAAAGGTCACAAACGGAAAAATTGGATGGAACGATGGTTTGTGCTAAAACCCAATATTATTTCCTACTATGTAAGTGAAGATTTAAAGGACAAGAAGGGAGACATCGTACTGGATGGCAACTGTTGTGTAGAGGTAAAGCCACTCCAAAAACTATGTATGTTTCTAAAGATAAGAATTAATCCTTTTTTGTGTGGGATTGACCTCTGCTGTCTTTTAACAGAGATTTTTTTGTTTTATATAAAACCAGTTCATAAACATCCTTTTAATAAAGGCTCTTAGTGCTGGTGTTTGTAGCTCTGTGACACAAAACTGCATAGGTGCTGCTTGACTGTATAATTTAGATTTCAGTGTTTGCAAAGCTAATCTTTATTGTTACCTATTCTAGGCCTTGCCTGACAAAGATGGGAGGAAATGCCTTTTTCTCATAAAATGTCTTGATAAAACCTTTGAGATCAGTGCCTCTGATAAAAAGAAGAAGCAGGAATGGATTCAAGGTGAGGATTCAAAAATGCTAGTTACGTGAAAGTTAAGGTTAGTGGAATTCTTACAGCTGTGCTTTACTCAAATTTGAAATTCTTGGTCTTGTGATTTTTTTATGTCTCTGTTTTGGGCACGTGGATCTTTAAGGGGCCTGAGACTCAGGAAGGACTAAGGATCGACGTAAGGGAAATTGGTTTTTGTCATGTAGGTGCCTCAATTTATGCAGCCATAACCAAACTAAAATGATTATAATTGTTGGAGTTTTTATATTGGCTGTAATTCTAGGAATGGGGAAGGGAAGCAACCTTGTAAATTGTTGCTTTTGGGGAGAAAGGGAAAGTTTGTTCATTTTGGCACCATAAAATAGTGGCTTTGCTTTTACAGTTTTGCTTGAAGTTGTATGCTTTGGTGAGCTGAGGATAAGGCTGGGAATTAGGGCTTGCTCTTCTCTTCCCATGGTCAAATCATTCCTCCTGTGAGACCTTCCCAGATATGTGCTGTGTGATGGGTACATCCATCTGCAGAGCGAGGCAGAAGCCCTTTGTTGCCAATGCCATTGAAGAATGTGCAGCAGCTAAATATTTGGAGCTGTGGGCTGTCATTTGCACTTCACTCTTTACCTGCAGCATGTATTTCATTGCACCAAAGTCAGGTGTATGAGGAATGATTCAAAAGGAGATAGTTTTTCATGGTTATGGTAGGTGAATAAAATACCAAAATCATCTGCCACTCCTCAGCTTTGCTGTCTTAAAGATTTTCTCATGGCATATAAGTGAATGAGAGCTACTGTTTTACTGAGAGAAAGTTTTCCCTTGGAATATCTGTAAGAATACAGGGTTTAAGGCTGGCTCTAGGGAAGATAGATAACATCTTACTTCTTGGTTAGAGTCACTGAGTCTAGGTAGTAAGAAATCACAAAGTTTTGGGGTTTTTTCTTGCAGCTGGGCATATAAGTGATGCATATGTCCATGGCCTGTTACAAATCAATTTTGGAATTGACATACTGCAGTGGAATTGCCAGACCTTACCCTTGTGGCACGCAGCCAATGCTGAGAACTAAGTGTCTTTCAGTTCTGGTTTGTGTTGACAGCCAGCCTGATGAGAATTAGGACAACTGACAACAGTTCTTTCTGATTTAAAAATACATTAAATCCCCAACCCAACAGACAGCACAGCACCACAAGCATTCATTCACAAAGTCTGTCCGGAGAGTTTAGCATTCCCCTTCACTGGTGCTCTCTTGCTGTCCCCTGCAGCCATCCAGAGCACCGTGAACCTGCTGCGGGCGGGGAGCCCTCCTCCCCACAAAGAAGCGCGCCAGAAGCGGAAGGAGCTGCGCCAGAAGCTGCTGGCTGAGCAGGAGGAGCTGGAGCGGCAGATGAAGGAGCTGCAGGCGGCCAACGAGAACAAGCAGAAGGAGCTGGAGACCGTGCGGAAGGTGGGATTGGGAGCTGCCAAGCTTCCAGCCTTGAGCTCGGTCCCTGTGGTTGAACTGGGCTTCTTGGAGAGTAACTGGGCATCTCTGTCCTGTTCAGGCACGTTGAGCGAACTCCTCCAGAGGAGCTGCACTTGTTTCAGGCCCCTCTACTGAGCAGGGGATTGTCAGGCTGGTGTAGAAGAACCTGCCAGCTCTGTGGATTGTGTCTGGGGGTGGGAGAGACCAATATTTTCAGTTGCTTTGGGGTTTTTTGTTTTCCTTTTCTGTCAGACACATCTGTCAAACCTGGGGCTTTCCATGAAGATTTTCTTACATATTTTCCCAAAGTTGTCACATGATTTGTTTGTTTATGGGAACTGTTCTCTTCCCACAGATGTAATTTCTATAATTGCTATCTTTAAAAAAAAAAAGATGTGGCTTTTCTTGCTGTGAGAGCCTGTAGTGTGGAGTGTGCCTTGAAAACAGCTTAGAACCCAATATTCAAATTCAAACCCTCCCACTTGCTGCCTCACATTTTGGCTGCTGAGTCCCTGCTCCTGCAGCCATCCAGATGTTCCTTTGGGCTTATTCCACAGGTCTTCACTACCTGCTTAAATTAATGTAAGTTTTTTGCATTCCCATTTAGGACAAGTCTGTATCATTTCTTGAGCTTTTCGTAAATAAAACCTACTAATTTTAGCCCTTAGAAAAACTTCAGTGATCTTTGCAGCTGTAAATATTTTGAGGGCATTAAAGGTTTTGAGTCTAGAAAGCAAACAAAATTAAAAAAACCCCATTTTTAAAAGTCTTGTCACAATTTGTGGCAAGGAGAAGTTTGTCTTTTCTAAAATTAATCTTGCACTGACTAGTGCTGATGTAGGTATTATTCTGTTTGCCTTAAATGGAGTCTGACAGTGGAAAACCACTTTTTAATTTAATTTTGGCACCTGTAGTTTACCATGTGTTTAAGATTCAGAATGCAAAATAGACAATAAAGGATAGCCTGTGTTACCTGCTACTGGTAAGTAATGTACCTGTTAACAGAAATCATAAGGTTGGATTTCTGCATTATTTACTTTATGGAAAAATATTTAGGGGGGAGAACAACATGAGAGCAACCCCAAAGGAGCAGTAGGATGCTGACAGGCTTCAGGGAGTTTTATAGAAATCACAGTGGGTAAACTAAAGAGAGTTGTGGCCAGAAACATCTCTTGAAGTGGGCTGGGTTAAAATGACTTCTTCAGGAAAGTGGCTTAGGCTCTGACGTGAACTACTGCACTTGGCCTAAGTGGAACTAGGGGGGAGGTACATTGTTGGAGGAACTGAGAGTGTTTGATTAGTTAGAAAAATGTTCTTCAAGGAAAAAGCTTTGTAAATGCTTCAGGAAACTGGATTGTTCTGGGAAGCTTAGAGGTTGATTTGTTCCTGATGGCAGTGAGCCACCATTTATGCAGCATCTGCCAAAGTGTGCTCTGGGACTGGTTTGTATTCTCGTAGCTCCTGCAGTAGAGTATTTCAAAATGTCTAAAATAGATTTTTTTTCATATTTTTAATGGAATTTTGACATGTGCACATTGAACAGACAGAAAGGTAAGCTTTTCTTTGTGTGAGAGCATGCACAAGTTGTGTGCACCCTTTCTGTTTCAGTTTGGGGTCTTGCATGGGCTTTGGAGACTCTCTGCTATCTAAGACCTGCTGGGATGGTGTGTTCCTGTTGATTCCCCTCTCCAACACTTGTGGCTTTTCCCTGAAGTGCACAGTTCCCAGTAACCTTACCTGCTGGGAACAGCTGGTGGTGGATTAAGCAGGAAGTTGCTGATACTGAGTGGACAAACAGCATTTTCTTGCTAAGCTCTCTGGCAATGGCCTGGCACCTGCCCTTGCCTGCGACTCTGCACGTTCACCCTCTCAGCTCAGTATTGGCAATGTTTGTTTAATTTCAAAGCAGGGAAGGAAATCTAGAGGAGATTTCACTTAAATAGGCATCCTGGATTTGACTACAATTACATGCTTTTAAATGTCCTGGCAGAGGAGGAATGCTGCTTCTAAAACACTGGCATCATTTAAGCCTTGCAAATGAGAGCAGTTCTGCAACATAAACCCAGAAACTTGAGCCTTCTCCTTCACTTCTTCCCATTTCAGACTAGAGTGATATTACAAGCACTTAAAAGAGTGAAAGTTTTAGCTTGGCAGTTTTAATCATTGGGGCATCTCATTAGTTTGTCTAGGTTGGTGAGGGAGGATGGTTTAAATGTGGTACCTTCAGGAGCATGACAGAATCATAGAATGGTTTGGTTTGGAACGGTCTTCAAAGATCATCCAGTTCCAGTCCCCCTGCTGTCGGCAGAGACACCTTCCACTAGACCAGGTTGCTCAGAGCTGCATCCCACTTGACCTTAAACGCTGTCAGGGATGAGGCATCCACAGCTTCTCTGGGCAACCTGTCCCAGTGTCACCTCCTCTGGGCTTGGTCCAACAGGTCCATGTCATTTTTATGTTGTGCCCTGCTCTTACTAAAGGTCTGTGGAAACATTTTCCACAGCACAGCATATTAAAAAAAGAAGCATCAAATAAGTTTCTTAGGAAAATTTTGTGAGAGAATGGTTTTGTTTTAAGTATTGGTAAAATTTAGGCTGATGCTTGAAGATTTCTAACCTTGCATGGACTGAAATCCTGATGAAAGTAAAAACTGTGACCACTGTCTTTATTTGCAAAATCAAGATGCAACAAAAGTAAAATAAGATGCAAGAAAGTGGAAAGGTATCAGCATCTGTTTCTTAGGCCTTAGCTAATGTTCCGCCTAATTTCAAGTGATGATTATCAACCAGGATTTTATTTACCTTACTTGGCAGTTTAAGGGATGTTAGAGGGATGATTCACAATAGCACAATCACTTATTCTGGTCAAAGTTAGTGGCACTTCTGCTTTCCCATGGCAATTCAGTGCTTCTCATTTCTGTTTCTGTATGAACTCTGTGTGTGCTGGCATGTTTTCCCTATTGGAAGTCCTATGCAGTCCTGCCTGAAATGTGTTTTTTCCATAGTAGTTTTCTATCCCATTGAGGTAGAGAAGGAAATACAGTGATTTCTATCACTTGAGCAAAGCAGGACTCAGAGGAAACTTGGAGATAGTCAGGTAATTGCCTTTTCATTGGTAAATTTAAAATTATTTTGCAAACAATCAAGATAGAAAATGATATTTAAAGGCTGAGAATAGTCTCAGACATTAAAAAACCCAGGCTGGTGCCTTCATGCTTTTGAAGGCTTCTTCCAATTTTGTTAAGACCAAAAATTGTTAAATCAAGTTCCATTCCCTCAAAATTATTTAGTTATGCCAAATTGGTTTTTTCCTTCTTTTCTTTCCCCCTACCCCCCACCCTTCTCTTCCAGCAACTAGAGGCAGCAGCTGCTCGTGCTGCTGAGGAGGAGAAGAAAAGACTTCAGACTCAAGTTGAATTACAAGACCGCTTCAGTTTGGAGCTGGAGAGAGAAAAAATGGTGAGTAGTGCATGAGGGATTTTGCTGCTATTACACATAGGGAGTCATGTGTTCAGCAAGGGCTTCCCTCACAGGCAGCCACTGAAAGGATTCCACAGGTTTTGCAGGAGGCTGGAGAATGCAACCTGTGCTGCATTTATTTGAGATGTAGGGATAAAATATTTTTACTGGTGAATTCAAATACTGGAACAGCTTGGCTACAATTTGTACAGCATTCAAAGGTTAAATATTGGAAAATTGGGGGAAAATTGACTGTTTGAAGGAAAAATGCAGACTGAAGTTCTCCTTGCAGTTTTCAGAGATGGAGAACCTGAGACCAGTACTTGCTGTATGAATAAGCAAAATGAATCAGGCACAATCAAAATGCATTTTATGTCTTCCTAGAACAACTGCTTTTTTATGCTGTGTGTTCTTTTACAATTACACACACACACAAATATAAAAAAAGAAATATTTTTGCTTTACAATACTGTTACTACTCAGCTACACTGAGAATTCCCCAAAGAACTGGTTTTCAGCCTTCAAGGGCTTTGTCAAGTTGTTCTGTTAGCTGGGGAAAAGAAGTAGAAAAAGTAAAGTGGATGTGATGGGACATCTCAGAACATTAATGCACACAGTGCTGCTTGATGGGCTGAGCGTGAATTCCTGAATACAATCCCTTTCTGGGTCACTGGGATTTGGGTCAGCTGAGGGGAGCAGGCTGCAGACCAATGGGGCAGGACATGCCAACCTCCTTAGCTGTTTTCCAGCCCTTTATCCATCCTGTGCCATCATCCAGAGACATAAGTGTGTGAGATACACTGCTGCCGAGGGCGGGAGTGAAAACAGTGCCATTAAATCAGCCTGACCTTTGTGTCTGTCCTCTGTACAACTCTTGTCTTCCTTCAGTTTATCTGTAAATTAAGCAACAAGATCAAGCTGACTGAAATTAGGTTTGAACCCCTGTAAAAATCCTGTGCTGCAGGAAGTAGGGCAATGTAAGTAGCCTGTATTGTTTTATTTTAAATGCTCTTAGTTCCACATCTGCAGATCTGGCCTCAGTTTGATCAGTTCTGCTCTCCAGACAGCAGGAAAAGGTTTGTCTCTGAAAACATAACCTGAGGGAAACCTGGCAATTCCTTTAAAAATTGAAAACCTGAGTTGAATGGTAGCTCATATGTCCTAAATTTATGCTGCTAGGTAAGACAAAAAATGGAAGAGCAGGTTGCTCAGAAATCATCTGAACTGGAACAGTATTTACAAAGAGTACGTGAACTGGAAGAAATGTATAAACAGCTACAGGAAGCATTGGAGGATGAGAAACAGGCACGTCAAGATGAAGAGACTGTGAGGAAACTTCAGGCCAGGTATGGCTTTGACCAGGTAGAAAAGTATTTCAGTTCCCCACGCCTCCCCTGCCAATGGTGAGTACCTGTGCCATGCTACTAATGACTGTTTGCCTCTTGGACATGCTGCTGGAATGGGGGACTAGCTTCAAGTCCAAACACAGGACAGATTTTATTTTTCCTTAAGATATGAAGGCTGAAGTTGCTACTTATGATTTTTAGAATATGCCTGATTAGCCTTTAGCAGAGGGCAAGCTCAGCAATTTTGGAAAAGCAGGTGCAGTTATTTTTCCATCAGGTGTTGTGCCTGTCAGCCTGTGAAAAGCTGAGATCACTCTGTACAGGCTTTTCAGATGTTTATTTTACAAAGCAGTAACTGTAAATACGACTTTCTGCTGTATTTTATCACAGGTTTAAACTGTAATGATAAAGGGTTAAGTTTCCTCTTGCTCACAGGGGCTTTGTGGAGTGTGGGTTTTTTCCTCATATATTCAGTCCTCCTAAGACAATGAAGATAACTTATGCATGCCTGTTTCTTCTGGGGCTCTGTGCTGTGTATTTGCATTATTGACTACATTTTCTGAATAGCCCTTTGTAGCAGTTAGACTGCTTGCACTGCTGGCATGACACTGAAGGCAAGCCAACAAACAATAACTTTTTCTCTGCTTCCCAAGCTTTTTTTTTTTTTTAACAATACTCTCTTTCCCTTTAAAAAAAGAAGAGGGGAAAGAAAAAATTAATTTGGCTTCCCTACATGGATACAACTTATGTTCAAGTGCAGTTAACATAGCAATCCCTATTGCAGATTGCTGGAAGAGGAGACAGCAAAGAGAGCTGAACTGGAAAAATGGCATTTGCAGCAGCAACAGACCATTCAGATGACAGAAGCAGAGAAGCAAGAGCTGGAAAACCAGAGAATGATGAAGGAACAGGCTCTTCAAGTGGCTATGCAGCAACTGAAACAACTTGAATTGGAAAGGAAGGAGGCCCTTGAGCAGTATGAGGTGAGCTGCTCTGGTCATCAACCTCTCATCCTTATCCGCAGATTGACTGAATTTGAAGTTCTTCAATATTATGTTTCTTTAAGGATTAGTATGGCACAAAAGTTATAATAAGAGGTAGGATGGTTGGGTTGTTTTGTTTTTTTCTAGTTTTTACTCAGTTTCTAGACCAGTAGATACATTTGAAGAAGAGGATCTGTTTCAGACACACCTCTGAACCTCTTTTATTTATTTTTGTCCTAATTTGCATGCAGGCCAGCTCAGTCACATCCTGAAATACTCTGTGTACATTTGTCTTCTACTGCAGACTCACTTCATGTGCAGTCTCACTGCTGCCATAACTGGGTGCATTTTGCTTCTGAGTTAGTAATTCTTGCAATGTTTTGATGATGTCATGGCACAGCATTGTCATCTACAGATGAAAAGTCAATGTGTTACTGTAGGCACCTACTCTTCAGAAATATATTTAAGCACTGAATGGCAGTCAAGGATAGGTAGGAATTAGCTCAGATTCTCAATGTGCAGCAGTGCCTCATGTCCCAGATGCCAGGCCTGCTCTCTGCTCCACTGAGTGTTTTTGGGGAAGGTCAGTAACTGTTCATGGAAGAAATAAGAGCCAGAATCCAGCAAGTACAGAGGCTGAAGTGCTGTACACTTTCCAGGGCTAGAGAGGTGTTGATCCTGCATTTATTTAGGTCAGGAAAGAAAGCCTGGCTGGGTTTGTGTTTAACAGGGAAGGGTGTTTATGGGGTGAGCGCTGAAGGACAAGCCAGGGAGCTATCTCGCCTGGCACAGAACACAAATGCTGCACTCACTGCAAGCAAGGGCCCAGCTGGGGTAGTTGTGGCCACTTTACAACTTCCCAGGGTGGTGTTACATCTCACACCATCACAGGATTGCTTCTGGCTAGTACTTGGCTTTTTTTTAGGTGACATCTCAGGCTTTTTGTGTGTGAAACATCATTTGCTACTCCAAAGGAATTGCTGAATACAATAGACATATAAAACCACAAAAAATCCACAAAACAATTATTTTAGAAATAATTAAACATTCTAGCCTTCTATTTGGAATTGCCCAAAAGAGCAGTCTAGACTTAAGAATGAAGACTATCTTCATTACACAGCTACAGAAATTGTAAAACCTTGTTATTTTGGGATTCTGGTTTGATAACTTTCTTTTTTTTGGGGGGAGGGGGGGGTGGTGGTGAATAATTATTTAGGATGGTTCCACACTAAACAGAGGGCTGGGTGAATTAGCATGGTTCTGGATTTCAGTTTAAAAGGTGTTTTATCTTTTTACATAAACAGACTAAGTTGTTCTTATTTTCAAGCGGGCTGTGTCTTATTTCAGGAGGTTAAGAAGAAGTTAGAAACGGCAGCTAATAACACCAAGAGTTGGAAAGATAAAGTAGCTCATCATGAGGGATTGATTCGACTAATAGAGCCAGGTGAGTTATCAACATAAGAGTTACAAAAATATGTATTCATTCTGTCTCATGTACTTACATTATCTGGTGATTTACTGAAGTCTACCTTTTCCTGTAGCTTACTGGTTTCACAGCAGCCTATAAATATCACCCTTTGTGACAGCTGCTGATGGTAACTTTCAAGCCTTTACCTCTACAGGTCCTACTACATTGATTTTTTTATCATTATTGTTTGTTGCTTTTGTGTTTAAAACAAAGCAAGGATCAGCCTGCACATTGCATTGTGAGTGTGTGATGTCCCTGTCAGAATTGCCTGACTCAAGTATTGCTCTCTGTCTTCCAGGCTCCAAGAATCCTCACTTAATCACAAACTGGGGCCCAGCTGCCTTCACTGAAGCTGAACTGGAAGAAAGACAAAGGAGCTGGAAAGGGAAAAAAGCCACTTCCGAGTGACAGTGGCAGCTGACGTGTGGCCCGGAACAGGAGCCCACCTCCCCTCGTTCTGCTTTGCACAGAGCAGCCTCTCGCTTACAAAGTTTAGTTTGCTCAGCAGGTTGGGCCTTTCTGCTCATGAAATGCTGTTTACCACGCTGGAGTGTCTGCTCAGAGCTCAGCCATTACAGTGTGTGGTGTCTGACAGGATGTGCTGTTTTCCCTCACTTTTCCAAGACTTTGCAACTGAAGATTTGTATTGAAATGTAGCTTGTGACAGAGTTGTTCCTATGCTAGCCTGTAACAATCTGACAGCAGCTAACCAGTCAGGCAGCAGCACTTCATTCCAGAAAGTGAGGGAAGCAGTTGTTTGGCTGGTTCAGTTAGTATAATTTCAACCCAGGATAAATCAGTCCTGGCGGTTGTGTCCAGCTCTGAGATGGAGCATTACCTTTCCTTCCACTGAGCCTCCTTTCACTTTTGCTCTGTCCCTCTCTTGCTCTCTGCATGGTGCTTAGTGCTCAGACACATTCTCTTGGCAAGGGGTGGTTGGCATCACTGGGTACCTGCTGCCTGCTTGGATTTGGTGTCCCGTTTCCCTCTCTTTGCAGGAATCCAAACAAAAGAACTGGAGATAGGCATGTGGAAAATGCTGCTGTAAGACATTTGGAAAAAGTAGTAGTGCAAGACTGTTTTTGTACTGTCTCATACTTGAGAAGTGCTAAATAAAGCCTTGAGAGTTGTCTTCATAGTTTAAAAGATGCAGTTTTGGCTCACAGATTTCTGGAGCAGATCAATGGAAGGTGGTAGCACACACAGGGCAAATATCCTCTGTGTCAAGGCTGTGTTTGTGCAAGAAATCTGATTATAACATCCTACCATTTTTAGATGTAGCTCTTTTGCCTTACTTTTAATCGGAGGCCAGATTTAAAAAAAAAAAGTAAGAAGAAAACTTTTTTTAATAAAAATGATAAATGTGTAGCGATACTGCTTTAGGAAAAAAACAAGTAATTCCTGTCAATAAAATAACTTCAGTCTTTCTAGTACCAAGGCTTCCCAAAGAGCTTGCTCTGCCTCACAGTTCTCTCCTGGGACGAAGCCAGTTATTTCTGTTTGTGTAGGGAAAAGGAACAAGCCTGTGACTTTGTTTTGCAGATCTCCCACACCAGGCATTGCTCAGTAAAACAAGATTCCTGCCAACTTGTACAGACGTTTCGAGGAGCCCCCCCTCGAGGAGCAGGTGCCCACTGGTGTGGCTTGTGAGCAGCTTTGACTGTACCCCAGCCATCCACCCCTCACCTGCTTGTTAGTTCAGCTACATGTTAAATTATTTGTAGTAAATAGGAAGTAAATTTTTCAGGAGGATTAGCAGTGCCTTAGTGTGCAGCACTGTGATACTTGGGTCTTGGAAGAGCAGAAGCTGTACAGAAGTGGTGTCCAGATTTGGAAGTCAATAGCATTTTATTTGTCTATTAACTAAAACTCACTCGAATACTGAATCTTCTCAGACATTTATTCTCTGGTTGTATTTTTATACTAATTGAAATCTTTAATGTTTCAGTAAATGGAGTGCTGATTAGAATGGCAGGAAAATCCAGGATCTTCCTATTTATACTCACTGTACAGGAAAACCATAGTTCCTTAAGCTTGATAACAAGGCCTTTTTTAAATTGATCACGTTTACAGAAGCAATGTGAAGAAAAAACCACCTGTAATAGAATTACTAATGTACACAAGGTTAAACTTTGTTAAAGGAGCTGGAACAGTATTTATAACTACCAGACGTTTTATGTGGAGAGCAGAAGGGGTATTGGGGCTAAACTTGTTTAGTTTTTCTAACAGTCTTTATTTTGGACGATGGTTTTTTAAGAACACCAAATGATGCATGTTTTCATATTTTTTACTGTTCTTTAGAATTGGCTGTTTAATAAAGTAATATAAAGTCATTTACATTTTGGAATTAATGGATGTCTTTTTGCCAGGGTTTCTTTTGGGCTATTGGAGTTCAAAATCCAGTAACTGCTGTGTGGAAGAAGTTTAATGGTTGGATTAGTGGTCACATGATAACACACATAGACTTCTTTTAGCAGCACTCCTGCTCTTAGATGTTCATATTCAGTACATCTTGATGCAGCCTGGGACAAGGGCAGGACAGGCTCAGCTGGGAGCTGTTGGAACAGACACACAGCAGCCCCTCGCTACGTGTCAGCCCTGCCTGTCTGTCTGTCTGTCTGTCTGGGGTCAGCTCTTACTCACTGGCAGAAGAGGAAATGAGACAAAGTTCCTTTTAGCTTTGACAAATTAAGAAAGCTCTGTTTAAAGCTTTGCTCGGTAAAGCTGGGGGGGGGTGGTTGGTTTAAAAATTAAACTATTTGCATGCTGAGCAAAAATACCACTTGACAATGAGCCCCTTGGAGCGACACCGAGCAGCATCCAAAGGGAGCACAGAGCTGTGAGTCACCACCAGTCATGGATCAGGGAGCATGGAAAGCTGCATCCCGGCGTGCCATCATTTCCAGTGGGGCCAAGGGTTACAGCTCTCCTATTCCCACAAACCAACGAGCCTGCTCATGGTGAGGATCTGAACTGTGGGATTAGGGATGTCTCTGGTCTGCCCAAGAAGCCCTAGCTTACACAGAGGCCAGGGGAAAGCTGTGGCTGCTGTTCCTGAACCTTTGGGAGATGCACTGGAGGGCTCAGCCCACTTATTTTGTCTGCCAGATTCAGGTTTCATTTACCTGCTGCTGCTGGAACAGCCCTGCAAACCGCTATCCCAGTACCGTGCTGTTCCTTCTAAAAACAGGATGGGGTTTTGTTTGGGGTTGGTTTTGTTCTTTTTTTTTCTATTTTTCCCTTTTTTCTCTGTGACCGTTTTATGGAGCTGATTTATGAGCCATGCACACTGGATCACACATTCCCAAACTGTAACAGGCTGGCTTCCAGCAGGTCGTGTTACTCCTGCTTCACTGTCCTGCATGAACAGTCACAAAAGCAAAGCCTCTGTGGGGGAAAGGAACAGTGTCTTAGGATAGAAAATGTATCCTGGGGGCTGGGGGGGGAACCCAACCCCAAAAGAAGCACCTGTTTGTCCCTGTTCATGGCAGGGGGTTAAGCAGGTGATTATTAAGGCCCCTTCCAACCCAAGCCATCCTGTGATCCTATGGCTCAGTCATGCAGAACACCTGGAACAGGAGCTGCACCATCCATCTCAGTAAAAGCGAACGGAAAATAACTGCTCTGATTTTTATCTCAAATATGTGAAGCAGTTACGTAAACAATTTTTGAACGAACCGGTGCAGGGCCAGGAAAGGGGATATCCACAAGGCCTTTCAGCTGCTTCGGGGAGAGAGGTCATTATTTGTTCCCAAAGGAAAGGGTGCAGAAGGGCGGCAGGTGTGCCGCACGCTTGTCCTCTCTCAGAACGATAAACTCCTTCAAGAGTTCACAAGTTTTTTAGGGGCTTTCCGAGTCTGCCGGTACCACACTGATTACTCGATAATGGTGGCTCTCTCTGCTTTTTTTTTTTTTTTTAATAAATCTTTTCGGGTCACTGTGGCACCCCCTGCGGCCCCCGCCCGGCTGCCCGCACCGCACGGAGCTCGGCACCGCCGGGCAGGAACGCCCGGGCCGGGACCTGGGGCTGCCTCATCGCTGGGCTCCGGCTGCCACCTCGTGGTGGCCCAGCCCAGCGTCGCCCGGCCACGGTCCTGCGGTGTTCCCTGCCTGTGGAGGTGTCCCGGGACAGGCACCCTCCTGCTCCTGTCCCTCCCAGCAGCGGGTGCTGGGGCAAAGCGCTGTGCGCCGAGCCTGCGGCTGCAGCACCGTCACCGCCTCCCTGCCGTGGCCACCGCAGCTCTGTCCCTGCTCCATGAGCCCGTGCGGCTCCTCTGCTAGCTCAGTATGCCCACAGGCATCCCGCCAGCCTAGGAAAAAAGGATTTTTTTGTTACCACTGGCCTCGGCGATAATTCAGACATATTTTCCAAAGAAACGCCGCCGCACTGCAGGAGAACAATGTGTGCATGGGATACAGCATCCCGCAATCTCTGCAGGCGCAGCTCGGGCTGGCGTGCGGCTTTCCTAAGGGCAGCAAAGCAGAGCAAGGAAAAATGTGTGAGGAAGGTTGCTTCCCTGCAAACAGAGTTTTCCCAGGTGCCTGCGTACATGCCTCGAGGCTGCAGGAACGAAGGACGTGCTCAGCATCACGTACTCCCCTTTTGGGAGCAGGGCTCACGCTCATCCCTTCGAGCCGCAAACAGGGTGGGCGTGTGTGAGGAGAGGATATCAGCCCGTGGTTTGGTGCTGATGTGGCCGTGAGGGCCAAAATAAAATGCAAATAGAAACTTCGTGACAATTCTTGAATTTAGAGACTATTGTGGCTTCCACACATTTACTCTCACTGTGAACTCCAACTACTCGGAGATGCCAGGAAGCAAAAGTGCAGAAAAGCACCGTTTTATGGACTGGCTTCCTGGGTATGTCAAAAGTACCCATCCTTCAAAAAAAACGAAAGTGGAGTGGTTGTTTTAACACATAAGATGAAACAATATCTGGCAAATGTAGCCGCATCTCACCTCCAGAAGAAATTAAAACTGGAACAGGATGATGCAAAACAGTTAAATTAGAAACATCCTGAAAAGCCTTGAGAGGGAAATTTAACGAGGCAGTTTTTAACACCTATATGCACAACCCTAGAAGAACCAATTGACAAGAGCCCTTCTCCTGCCTTTTTTCTTGTATTTTAGCCTAATTGACAGAGGAAATGTAAAAGGATATGAGCAGCAGGGTCAGAGGAAAGCCCATGGCAGACTGGGCAGAATGTTGATGAAAAGAAAAAAAGGAAACACTATATCCAGCAAAATTGTACTCACTTTCCCCCATCAGCCATTACTTTAAATTCCTTAATGAATAAAACCACAAAAAAACCCCCAAACCAACCCTTCTACCCTGCTCAGCGTGGTCATAGCTCACATCACTCCTCTGCCTACCAAAGGGTCTTGATCTACCACCAGCTTTACACACTGTTATTAATATCACGGCTAATTAATAGAGTTACTTGCCATGGCTGCAGCACACAAAAGGCTTTAACAGGATCTGGGCCTAACAACGTCTTCATGCAAACACTCACCTGCTGTTACTCTTGTTATATTTTTTCTGAGCACACATTAATATCTCAGATGGGTTTAAAAGCTCAGGCATAGACATGAGACAGTTTCAAAAGCAGCCTGGACTTGGTGTTGACACAAATTAGCTGTTTCAATGCCTACCTGAGCATGGAGATTTCTCTTCCCACTCTGAAGAGGCTTGTGCAGCTCAGCCCTGACTCGAAGCGCAAGTGCTGGGGAGGTGCAGGTCCTCTGGGGTTCTGGTTCCTCAGTCCTGACTAAAAAAGAAAAAAAACCCAACAAACCACACTTTAAAAACGTATTTATGGTCAGATTTTGCTTAGCCATTTTCAGAAAGTCCCTCTCACACTGGGACTGAAGTTTTGCATTTGTAGCAGTGCAAGTTTGTGTTCTCTGAACCATTTCCTTTGCCGGTGATGCTTTGGGCCATTTTACTCTCTCCGAGGCACAAAGTCAACCACCACATCTCTCTGTGAGGGAGGATCATGCCCCATTTTTTCAGCCAGGCTTTCCTCCCAGTCAGAAAGATCGTGTGGCCATGGACTGCTTTTTCCCAGACAGGAGGTGAGAAATTATGAGAGCAGGGTACAGCCTGCTCATACCTGGGCCCCACCAAAAGCTGAGTGGTGTGGCACTGCTCCCTGTGGGGATGGAGGTGCCACCTTCTGTGTTTGCTGGTTTGCTTTAGCATGGCCATTGCCTGCCTGTGAGGGCTGCACGATGTCCAAGGGGGTCTCTGCTGGCCCATGGAGCTTCCTGGGGAGATGGCTGGCCCAAAACAGCCAACGCCCCAAGCCTGGTCTCACAGAGTAGCTGCATGTGGCCCCTCTGGCAAAGAAAGCCACCTGCCTGTGCTCCAGCGCACTCTCCTCACTGTCACCATTGCAGATGGCAAGAGCCAAGCCTACAGCTGCTCTCAGTCCACCTCCAGCCAGCAAATCCTTCCCACAAGCAGGAGAAAATCCAGAGCCTATATTCCTTGAAATCACGCTTCAGGGAACAGCACAGGCATGGGGCGTGGTACGAGAACCAGCCTGTCAGAGGGAAAGGGGGCAAGGAAACACCACCAGGCGCTGAACACCCGTGCTGGGCCAGGCTGCTGTGAGTGCAGAGCAGGGAGCAGTCCTGCACAGCTTCGAAGGCAGCTCTGTCTCTGCCTCCCCCCTCGCCCTGTTCTGACCAGTCCCTGCCACTGGCGTCCCTGGGGCTGCCAGCAAATCCGAGGGGCTCTGTGCTGCAGGCTGGCACAGCTACTTCAGCAGAAAGCTCCCGATGAGTGCTGAGCCCGGGGCAGCCTGTGCCGGGTCCAGGGGAGCGTCTGCTGAGCCCACACCACCTCCAGGAGAGCGGAGCTGCACAACCACTCGCTGCTCTTCCAGTTTTCCATTCTTTTCTCATTTTCATCTCGCCCCTCCTGATGAGCCCCAAGTCCCTACGTGCCGAAGCAGGATGAGAAGACTGACACGATTTTTCCAAAGCCCCCGGCGAGTCGTGGGACCCGCAGCCCAGGGCTCCGCCAGCTCCTGCCCCGGCAGGCCGGCCAGGCAGCGGCAGCTGCTCCCCCAGAGACGGGGAGAACAATAAGAAATACCAAATCTGCCGCAGGAATGCGGGAGATACCGTGGCGGGGGGCCCTGAGAGTCTGGGCAGGATTTGCTCACGGCTTGGCCGCAGCCCAGGGGATGCCACTCAGGCCGCGCTGTCGCCGGCCGCGGTGGCGGGGGATGCGCGGGGGATGCGCGGGGGATGCGCGGGGGATGCGCGGGCCCCCCCGGGCGCCGGACACCAGATGGCAGCCGGACACCGTCGCACGGCCCCGAAGAGCCCGGGGAGCACGGCCCTGCTCGGCAGGCTCCTAATGAATCACATCTGCGGGTCCCGCCCGGGGAGGCAGGGCCGGGATGCGGCACCGCGCGGGGGTTTCGCCACTGAGCCGGTCCCACGCTCGGGGCCGCGTCACTCGTGTACGTGCAGCACCACACTGCTGCTGCTGCTGCGGCACGAACCCACACCCAGCAGCAGCCAAAACCTCTGCCCGGGGCCGCCTGACCTCCAAAGAAAGGAGGGAGAGGACGGGCAGATGATGAGCAAGGCTGCCAGCGCAGCTCGGGGGCTTCACCCAAGGCTGTGCAGCCGCGCTGCCCTCGCTCCCTCCTGTGGGCACGGTGCCACCCTGAGCTCCACAGGTGACTGAAACCAGGGTCTGCACCCGCCGCTGCCAAGGCCTGACACGCCAGTTAGAGAGTCATTACTCCGTTGGGTAACATTTTCCCTCAATGACTTAGGAACTTTAACCCAATTTTGAAATGTAGGGGAGGCTGAGATGGATTACCTTAGCTCAACTGCTCATGTCATAAACCCTTGAGAAATGGGACTGGAGGGTTTTTCCTCCAGAAACCTTTAGCTGGCTCACAAAATCCTCGTTTTTTTCTTAGCTCAGACACCAAAAGGGGGAGTTTTCAACTTCCAAAAATAAATCAAAGACACCACGATGCCTGCAGGGTATTTGTTTCTCCATCGGAACGTGAACCTGGTGGTTTAGTTTAAGGGAGGCTAAGCTAACTTTCACATTTTCTACATTCCTCTTTTTCCTGATAGATCAAGATCGACAGGTTTGAACTGTTGTTTTAATGAAAACCTACTACTCCTGAGAGGGTTTCCTGTTTTAGAAAGATGATATTTCAGAGCTACAAAATTCCAAACAATTTGACTTGCTATCACCTTCGTCAGGTCCCTTAACCTCCTTATGGCTCAGCTGGGCATTGATGAAAGATGGGTGATGTTTATCCATTAATAAAGCACAGAGACATCTGCAAAATCGTAATCTGTCCCTGAAAAGAGGGCTCTTTAAGAGATACCCTGAACCTGTGTCCACAAGGTGCAAATCAGAGACTGCTGAGTGAGGCCTTGGAAAGCGTCACTTACACCAGGGCATGACCAGAGCCCCCTGGCACCAGCCTCTGCCAGCCCCTTGCAGCGTCACCTCCAGCTCCTCCATCTTTATTCCTGATGACTGGCAGCCAGAAAACCTCCTTTGAGCTCTTGGGTAACAATCACAAATTGAAGCAGCCTTTAGCCTCTAATTAACTGGAGTTAAATCACCACATAGTTACCCCCAAAGTTTCATGGAAATTAGGCCAACACTCCGGCCAAGCCCTCTTTTTTCATCTCTCATTCAAGCTGCTGAATCAATCAGGTAGATTTCCCCCTCCCCTGTGCCTGTGGAACCCTGAAAACACTCTGGGGTAAATCTAAACATGACCAACCTCAACAATGCATCTCTGGAGAGTTTTCAGAGCTTAAGCTCTGCAACTCAGAGCAAATTTGGGGATTGGTGCAAATCCCTTGTTGAAGGTTCAGGTATTTGTTTTAAAGTCACAAGTACAAGAGGACTCCCTGAATAAATTTTTGATCCAGGAAACTGAACTTCAGCTCCCAGTTTTGTTAATTCTGCAATCCAAAATGTTTTCTTCGCTTTTTTTTTTCTTGACTTTTAAAGGCAATTAGGATTTTCCAGCTGTTCTAACAATTTAGACGCTCTAATATGTAAAAACACTTTCTTGTGTTACAAAAGTTTCTCCAAATTGTAAAATGCAGTACAAAGGGGAGGGAGCCAGCCCCATGTACACTGTTTGGGCTGCTCTTCTGGCAGAAAATGACCGCTGGCAGCGTGCAAGGCATGGAAAAAGAACTTATCACCCAGATCCTTCAAACAGTCGAAACCGCCTTAGCTGGGCAAACCGGCACTGATTTCTCAGAACTAATCCCTGGAGGTACAGGTCTGCTGACGTCAAGCCTGCTGTGGTTATTGCAGGGCTCACAGCCCTTCTAACATTCTATCTGCAAGCCCCAGTCCAGCCCACTGCACAGAGGAGCTCTTCAGAAGCTTCTGATAGGGACGGCTGGGACATGGGAATGTCGAGGGCTCTCGACGCCTCCCCACTCACCTGCTCCAACCGTGCAGCCAAGGGCTTCAGGGATCTCTGAAATTCTCACTTCAAGAAGCCAGCTGCTCTCCTGCTTGACTCAGAAATCCTCCTGGAACTTTGCTGCTTCCTGTTTGAGCTCCTCTTTTAAAGCCAGGTTTTCTGCCTGCTATCTGAGAGAAGCCTATAATAAAGGAGAAGACAGCAAAGCTCAGGAAAGCACTTATCTGACATGTAAAAGCTCACAGGTGCAACAGGAAGGAATGAACATGCCCATCAGGAAAATGGGAAAGGCACTAATGATTTTCAAAGCTAGGCTCTCACTTGTTATTTCTCTCTGGCTATTATTTTTGAAAGACTTGAGGATTCCTTTTGTCAGGGAATGTTCCCGGAAAAGTTCTTGCAGAAAGAGTTTCTTTTTTTTTTTAATCCCTTTGCATTTCAGGTAGATGAAGCACTTCATAAGTACTGCTCAAGGGCAGAAGTAATTGGGATTTTGGGGGATGCTGAGACTTATCAGCTTGCTGGAGCTGCTGGAGCAGAGCCAGCAGCTGTGAAGAACCAGCCCTGTGCTAGTGGTGGGATGGCACATCCCTGCCCCACAGAGCTGCCAGTGAGCTGCTTCCTTCTGGATGCAGAGTTGCACGTGGGCTCATTTTCTGCTTCCCCCTGTTCTGCAGTGCAGACATCCCCCGGGGTCCCAGAACTGCAGGATGAAAAACTCATCCTTCCTTCTGGCCTGGATCCTGGACAGACATGTGCACACGCTTAGTGCTGAGCATGTGAGTAGCAACACTGATCTCCATGGAGCAATCCACATGCTTGAGCCTCTGCACATTTGGGAGCAGGGGAGAGGAGGACACTGGGTTCTCTGGTTGCCTGTTTCTCATACCACTCCTGGAGATCCCACCCAAAAGAGAGCTGTGCAGCAGGATGGCGCTGAGCTACACAGCTATTTTTATTTCCATCTCTCGTGGCCTTGCTGAGACCTGCTACGAATTATCTGGGATATCACACCCCAGACGAGTCCAAACAACAGGTCCTGCTGCAGACTGTCTGTGTTTAGAGGGATGATTTAGTTACAGCTTTCCCCCCACCCCGTCTTCTTCCTTATTCCCATTAGTGACACGCTGGCTGCAGAGAAAAGTTATTCATGCTCTAGAAATGTAATATTGACTCAAAACAATTTTTATTTGGCTTGGCTTCTTCCCAGTGCCATAAAGTGATAGCCAGCCCCAAGTGCTTACACAGACAACATGTGCATCTGAGTCATATTTATGATCCCCGTTATAAAAAGCACACAACCTTGTTTTTTGGTGCAATAGGATGGGACTGAAGGCATCAGCACGTCTTGAGCATAGCCTGTCTCTGGAATCTGCAGAAATTTGCCATGCTCCAAATTTAGAACTTGTGGGTGGAAGCTCGGTCAGAAGCCAACATTTTATACCATTACATCACAGGAATTGAGGGCTTCGTGCCAGGGATCCAAGGAAATTAATAAAGAGCAGAGGCTGTCCAGCTGTTTGAATTCAAAGTCATGGCAGAGAGGTAATTATTAATAAATACAACTTTATTCGGAACACCGTAATCTCGCTGCTTAAATTGAACATATCCCCTCTCTTTACTGCAGCTTACTATTCTGCTAGAACTTGCAAAGACAATAGGAAGGGATTAACATCTGTAAGAGAGAGGCCCAGGGAAGCTGGGATCCTTCTCGACAGAGGCCACGCTCCAGTGATGGCTCTCCAGCTGAGCACTGCTCCGCGTTTGCCAGGGGCATCACCGCTCCCCCGGCTGCGGGAGGGGGCTGGAACGTGGCGTGCATTCTTCCAGCTAAAACACACAAGGTCTCCAATGGACAGGGATCAAAGCCATAGACAGCTAATTTGAAGAGAAATTCAATTTGTTTGACCTCCCTGTGCTGGGGCAGCCAGTGCAAGCTCAAATGTCACAGACTCCAGGGAGCTGATGGTAAAGCACGGGGCCACGTACCAAGAGGCACAGGGTGACCTGAGCGACCTCCCATCCTGTTTGGGACGCACCGTGTGTGCCCATAGCTCTGGCAGGGCTTGGTCCTGGGTGCAGAGTGTGGCTGGGGCTTGGGGAAGGGCCGTGCTGGTGCTGGGAGGGGGCCACTGCCCCGTGCCCCCACAGACTGTGGAGCCCAGGTCTGCCACACGCCGCTTTCCGCACCTCAAACGCACAGTGCACACGACAGGCACCTTCC
This sequence comes from Lycocorax pyrrhopterus obiensis, assembly GCA_014706295.1. Lineage (NCBI taxonomy): Eukaryota > Metazoa > Chordata > Aves > Passeriformes > Paradisaeidae > Lycocorax > Lycocorax pyrrhopterus. The sequence goes on along the minus strand of JACSVZ010000007.1, from coordinate 8,962,641 downwards.
CAGATCCAGCCCGCAGCCCCAGCAGGACAGGCTCTGCAGGAAAACACCTGGCTCTGCACACAGAAAGGGGTCAGGAGTCCCAGGGCTTGGTCTACAAGCCGAGGGCTGAGCACAGGCTTGCCATGAAACACACATCCAGGAGAATACAGCAGTGTCTTTGGGAAAGGGGCTCCCCTGATGCTTAAACCACAGAAATGTTGGTATGCAGCTTCAGAGATTTACAGCTTATACTCTCCTCAAGGGTATGCAAAAGCTATGAGCAATTAAAAATATGGCTCTGGGTTCTCTAGGAAGTTCCCCATTTCCATTTTACAGACAGACAAGCTGAGGTGGAAAGCAACTGAAAGCTGCTTCAGTGGAACGACACTGTCAGCAAACCAAATGTTAGAGTTCCCAGGGAGATGCTCCTGCACCCACAGACACCTCATCGTGCTTGCACATGTTTTTCTTGCAGCAGCACACACCAAACAGCTTTATGCATCCGTGCCTCACCAGGAGCCAGCACAGCAAAGACCAGGACCTGCAGCTTCCAGCACACCCAGCTCTTGTCTAAGCACACACACATAAAATATTAAAAAGTATGGCTTAAAAACCATAACCAGCAGGTTAAAAAAAAGTGAAAAATAACCACTTCAACGATGTGATCACAGGGCGACAATTTCCACAATGGAAAGAAGACAGTCACTGATAGGGATAAAAAGAAGAAATCAAGTCAATTAAATTCAGTGATCTTAGAATCATAGAATAGTTTAGGTTGCAAAGACTTCTAAGTCATTCCTCACTTCTTAAATGTGGTGTTTCCACCTGCAACACAGGCATGGGCACGCAGGGGGTGTTACAAGAAGTCAGGCTGCTCTAGATTTGACAGGCTCTATTACTGGATAAACCTCTTGTTTTTTACCTAGAAAAATGTGATGCCAACCATTCATTCCTGCCAGAGAACCTCTGAGAGATCCTGACCCTGCTCAAGTACAATGCAATGCATTTTTTGTCTCAGCATGTAGCTGCTCATGCTGGACTGTGTATTTTATGTTTTTGTGAACAGCTGTGAACATCTAAAGATTAAAAACCTCAGGTTTATTAAACATGCCACTTACAGTCAAGAGAAGCACTCCTGTGATGCGTGACTCACAGAGGGAAGCTGGGACACTGCAGTGGGTGAGGAGAACCTTTGGCTGCTGCTTCCCTGCAGGATGGGAGACCTTTCTGGGTTCTTTCTGGGAACCTGGAGTTGGACTGGCTCCTGGAGCTGGCTTGTGCATGCTGAGAGCATTTTACATGGCTCTGAAGCTCCACCTCAACGCAGAATGGCGTGAGGAGACTTTGAGGAGGGACAATACAGGATTTTCCCCAACTGCTAAAAATACCTGTAATAGAGGACTGAAAAGGACAAATGGATGTCAGTGATTGGATAACTTGAGGAGAAATTTTTTTTAAAAAATTGTTATTTGGGCATAAAACACCCCGAAAAGTATCACCAGATATTTGCCAGAGCAAAAAGGCAAAGGAGTCTTTATTTCCTACATGAGTGCCCCATGGTAGGTTCAGTTTGAGGAGTGAAGTAGCCATTTTAACTGCAGTCTTATGCTGTTTGGTACCCCAAAGCTTGTTGTGCATGAGAGAGTCTGCAAAGGCAATGCCACTGCTCCTTCCACCTGTGGATAAAGGTGGAAGAAAAACGTCAGCAAAATGAGCAGCCTTAGGGGTATCAGCATGCACCCAAGAAGCTGGGAATGCCTACCTGTCAGAGCCAGGCAGGGGATGCTCATTGTCCTCAGCCCTTCCTTTCAGGTTTTGCAGGACAGTAACCTCACTTCCTGGAGCTCTGCATTAGACAGGTAATTGTAGTTAGCAAGTGATTCTATGGAAATAGCTGAAACACTCCAAGCTATAGTCCAACAAATTTCTAACCCATGGCTGATCTCCAACTCTCTTCCCACTGAAGTCAGAAGCAATCCCTCCTGCCCCATCTACAGTTCTTAGAAACGCAGCGAGCATTTAAAATTTTGGAGACCTTGCCCATTCTTATAACTGGGCAAGAGTCAGATTTCCAAAATGCTACTCCTGCTGCATAGAAACTTCCTTCCCAGAAGTTCCCTTGTTTCCAGCAGACCATCCCTTATTTCACTACTATTTCTAGATGCAGCCAAGCATCTTCCTATTTAAAAGCCCTCTTCCAACAGCGGTAGCAATAAACACATTTGGCCAGCTAATTCACCTTCTGCAGTCACGGAGCTGGACTAACAACCTGCTTTATCTTCTGGCACCGTAGCTTGTAAAACCAACTCCGACTGGTAGCACAGAAACATAGAAAACATGGAGAAGGGTTTTATGAGATGGTGGGTTTGTGGCTTCTTATTTTGACTTGTTTCCGTGAGATTCTTAAAAGTCTCGAACACTGGAATGAAGGGACCTTGGTTGCGCCTGATTTTCCAGCAGTTTCTTTGAAAGATGAGTCATTTGGAAAGCACGGAAAGCATCAGAGTAATTGTTTTGATGTCTTTAATAGAAATTTGGGATGGATTTGAAAGCAAGGAGGGAAGTGCTGTTATTTCCTTTTGGAATGGCAGCCTGACATGACTGGTGCTGTTATACAACAAAGCAACCAACCAGCAGAGCACACGCGAGCCCGGCAGCGGCCGAGGAGCTTGTCCTCCTAATCAAGTTTAGATCTGGATGCTGATGGGCTCAGCAAACAAACACTCGTGTTTATTATAACAGAATGAACAGAATGTACTACAAAGACTATGACTCACTTTTCCATAGGACGCCTGTCTATTCTCCGGGTTTGGATAAGGAAATGTTGCACCTCTCGCTTACAGTTTGTTTTACAATGTTTTAATGAACCCGTCCCAGCGAGCTGTCGCCCTGCCACATAAAACCTGATCCATTTCCCTTTGTGAAAATAAGTGTGGCTTTTGACAGGACACCCTGCACTAGGCCCTACTAAATCAGCCAGCCAGAATCACTCACAGGTGGTTTTAGTCTGGAGTGCTTTTTGAAACGAAAATATGCAGCCAGCCTCAGCAGCATGTCGGCTGTTTTCCCTTGGGTGACAGGCTGTCCTGCTGCATCCAAAGTACCCCTCCTCCTCCTTCTCTGCGGGACAGAGCCTGCCTTTTAAAACCACGACTTTCCGTAAGAAAAAGGTTTGTTGAAAGCAGAGTTCGGGGAAGGGGCAATGAAGAAATGACCACATTTTAATTTCAAAACATGCAAAACTCAAAAAAAGCTGCCTATTAACTCACAGGAAATTCTGATTAAAGTAGGTGTCCTTACAGGACCCTCCTGCAAGAAATTCAAATGAAGGGAAGGGAAGGGAAGGGAAAGAGATTTTAAAGTAAACAAGTGAGAAGAGCCAGGGAAAACAAGAGCAATAAGCAGAGTCTCAGGTGGCTGACTTGGCAGAGTGGGGCGTGAAGGAAGGAAGAGGCTGTGGGACAACGAACCGCTGGCGTTTACAGTAGTCAAGAAGTCTCCAGAGTTTGTGACTTTAACCACAAGTTGCTTAACAATACTGTATGCTCCTTCTCCTTCACATCCAGCCCCAGCCATGCCGGGAAATCCCTCTCCGAGTCAAGAGGGGGGATGCAGGTGCAGGGTGGTGGTGTTGGACAAGGGAGGAGGACTGGCAGAAGGGGTGTCTCACTGCCCGCTGAAATTACAGGAGTCGTGATGAGAAAACGCAGCTCCCGGCTCAGTCCCTGCATGGGAGAAGGCTGGTGAGTAACAAGTTTGGGACTCAGGGGCTGCCCTGGGGTGTAGACAGGACCACTTACAGCTAGAAAGAATTTTTTCTTCCCCCTGAAGTCAGTGAAGGCCTTCCAGTGCCAGAAGAGAGTCACGAGAGAAGAGAAATGGTGCGTTTGTCACTTGCCAGCGACGGATGCAGGAGAGCAGAGGATCCACTAGCGAAGAGGTGAATGTGAACTGGCACTTCAGAGACCAACTTGCTGCTGTGGCTTTCTACCAGGCTTTGAAAGTTACTGTGAAAGGCACCCTTGATTCACGTTTGTGGTGCAGATTAACCTTAGCTAAGACTCTGAAAGTCAGAAAACCATTTCAGATTAAGAAATTAAATATTCCCTGGGCTAAAGACTGCTCAGGTTATACATCTCATCCCTACGGGAATTTGCATGGATCTGCAAATGCATTGTTTTAAAGCTGCCAGCTGCAATAATGGAGAAACTAACTGAATGACAGAAAAGAAAACCCTTAAATAGTTACCATTAACCCCAGGAGGGCTGGGGGTGTGTTGAGCTGTGGTTTTCTGTGCTCAGTAGCGATGTGTCATCATAAAGAGCCTACATTCAATAGCGGAACAATGCCGTGCATGGTGTCACCTTCCCAGGGGCTCCCTGTGCAACAGCTTCTCCAAACTTCTCCATTTCCACTGCTGAAGCAGCTCATTAAAAAAAATATCCTCATACAGCTGGGAATTACAAAACTCTGCAAGAGCCTGTGATGCCAAGGACCTTTGTTTGGAGGCACACCTCCATTTCCAGTGCTTTGGAAGCTGGTCTTTTCCAAAAATCTTTCTATAGATGCTAAAGCAAGGATGGATCTGGCCACAGTCCATTCACCATGAGTGATTATATCTTAAAGGGATATTCCTTCTCTTTAAAAATTCCAATTCTTCACATGTTTCTGGTTAAAAAAAACCCAGCACAAAAGAACCAACCCTTGTGCCTATGTCAGTGTCTTAGCTGTATAAATTTAAACATTCCATTGTAAGCTAAGATTATCTTGCCTCTTGCCCACTGAGACATGTGGGTTTGGCTTTTTAAGACTCCATAACTGGCCTGCTTGAACCCTGTCCAGCAAGTTTTCATCTAAATTGATTAGGACTTGGAACGTATTTTCTTGGACAAATTGTGTTCTAATGAATAGAACACTCCCTCACAGCTGTCCTGCCAGAAAGCCAAGATTTTTTCTGTCTAAAAATCATCCCAAAGTGACCCTTAGATAAAGTTCAGAATCCATTTTCATTTTTTTAATTAAGAAAAGGTTTGCTTAATTCCATTCCATACATTTCAGCGCTAGGCAGCTGACACACGATTTCCCCTAAACATTTTATTTTAAAGAATTTGGTTGTGATGTCAGGTCTGCCACAGACAATACATTTCTAAACACACTGTTTACATTAAACACAAAGCATGAGGATGGTTTCAGCAGGAGGAGAAGCCTCTCTCATCCCGGTACCTGTAGATGGCACATAGAGCAAACTCAAGGTCGGCTCTATTCTCCACACGATAAATTTAAACATTAATGAAGACAAACAGGGAATATCATTAAAAAGCCTCACCCAAGCACCAGAGATTTCCACAGTGCCCTTCTCCAGGGACAAGGCTCCCCAAGAGACCCCTCCTCACCCCTTCATGAAGGTAAGCACCTTCATGAGCTCACCTTCAAGTCCAAGAGTGGACTGGCTGGGAATTCCTGCCATTAATTATTGCAGGCCAAAAGAAGACAGCACTTCCCCTGGCCACTCCGGGGTAAAAGCTGTCCCACTTAGGATGAATGCACCTCTTCTTTTTAGCATTTTGCTCCATAGTTGTGCTCCCAGATGTCCCAGCTCGAAGCCTCAATAAATGTTTGTGTTATGATTAGCCCATCTGGAAATTTTATTCTATGACGACTCTCATGGTAGACAAGGAGGATTTCATTCAATCCAGAATACCCAGTGGACATCCATAGTTACATCATATTCCTTATCTCCCAGCAAGAGTATTTCTAGGAACCAGGAGTACAATTTGAGACAAGACCAGATCCTTTCTAGTCTTGCAAAAGATGGTTCTGACCCATGTGGAAATAATGTGTCTTCACCATGTTCTTAGGACTTAACTGACACGTGACACCCAGAAATTAAATATATGTGCAGGAATTTAAAGGAACCAGTCTTTCAAGAAATGCAGCTTCCCAAGTCTTTAAAGATTGGTTATATCTTTCACAAGTCAGGAAACTGAGACAAAGTCACTTCTGCTTAGTCTTGAATGGAATTTGACTACTTCAGCTACCAACTATGCTCAGAGAAGAAAAGTAAATGACGAGAAATTACTCTGCTACAAAAGAGATGAGCATCATGGTACTGCTTGTGGAAAAAGGGTCATAAAAAGACAGGACACACTGAGCTTCAGAAAGTTGTCTGGAATTCCCCAGAGAAGATGGTAGCTGCTGTAGTTATTCTCCAATGCCTTTACTGAAGGTTGGTTCAGTCACAGCAATGTGATTAGTCAATATGCATCATTAGATAGCAAGATCTTACTTAAGCTTATGCTGCTTTGACAGACAGATTCAGAAAAATATCATGCACCTCACCTAGAGTCCATGTCATCTTTGGCTGTGGGTGAAGAAAACTGGGTGCATCTGCAGCCATTAATTTGAGCCCCATTTTTAAAATTTCTGTGTGCTCTTAAACCATTAGAACCTAAATATAATGACAGGGAATGAACACGAACAAGATTTGCTAACACTTTATCACACTGTATTCTGCAGCCTCTATTGTCTGGAGATGTGATTATAATGGGCAGATTATACAGCATTAAACCCTCCTGAAAGCATAGACAGAAAATATGATATAATCTTGCTTGGAGCAATTATCTTTAAACACACGGACAGCTTCAGCGCCCAGCGGAGAGCGGCAAGCGAAGTTATGGGCCCAAGGCGAAACAATGACCAGCTGCCAAGAAACATCCTCGTTAGCCTTTGTTAGAGTTTGCCTTTTTAAAGTCATTGTGCAGCATAATTAAGTTGGTAACATGCAGATGAGAAAGTGGAAAAAAATGTGAAGACATAGGGAGATGAAATGCTAAAACACTGAAAGATGTCACCTCCTCTGCAAAATGCTTATATTGTGAAATAAAAAGAGAAGAAAGAACGAGTCATTTCAGGATATGTCTGGAATGAGAGATAAGAGAAGAAGATTACAATCTTCTGGTAGTCTCCCACAAAACCTCTTTATTTGCTTTCTACATCACAAGGGCTGCATACGAACACGAAGAAAGGGGGCAAGAGGGCAGTTATGGAGAACAGACAAGATGAACCGCAGCCTAAGAAATGGGATTTCAGGACATGGTGGCTCTTTCAAGATCCTGAGAACTTGATCCACATGTTCCCTGAAATGGCAACAATGAGAGCTGAAGGCTTGATCAAGCCTAAGTCATCAGAGAACGATTAACTTGGAGATCAAGGATGTACAATGGGCTAAGAAAGCAGAAGAGCGAGCAGAACTTGAGTCAATCCTTGTGGTCACCCTCTGGTGGCTCCTGTGTGCTACCAAGTTGATCACAGGCTTTAAGTCTTTTTTGGTTGTGTTCCAGCTTGTTAAACATGCTCAGCTCCTCTCACTGTTTATCTGTTTTGCAGTGTGGGATGTGTGAGTGGTTTTGTGACATTATTTAAAGCTTTTAAGAAGAGACAGACAAAAACATTTGGACAGAGACAGCAAACTTTCTCAAGTTGAAGAGGAGAGTTCAGGCCAGATCCCAGCTATCATGTCCAGGTTAAGTTCCCCTTTCACCATTTCCAGATTTGGGCTGTCTTGGGGAGCAGATGGGAATTTCCTGTTCCTGAGGTGACCCTTGGGTAGCATAAGGCCAGATGAACCCAGACTTGTGCTGGCTGCTCCCCCCTGAGAAAAGTGGGGGCTCCCCAGCTTCTGGTGACAGGAGGGGACAACAGGCATCCACTGCTGTTGTCCCCCGGCTAGGAGCCCAGCAGGCTGAGGTTCCAAAACTTTTCCTGCCTTCACGTCTGCTAAGAGCTGCCTCAGTGTGCCTGGAAGCACAGGTGTTGAAAAGGAGAAAGAAGTGGGCTGCTACCAGGGTTTGTGCATCAAGCAGAGGGCTTTGCCCTGGCTTGTGCTGGTGGCATGACTCAAAGGCTGGCATGGAGTGGCCCCCCCTTTTCCAGGCAGACAGGCAGGAGACTCTGGCAGCAAGACCAGGCATTGCATTCCCTTTAACTCTTTCAGACCCAGCAATTAATCAGCACCCAGGAGTCACGTGGATTGCCAGCATCCTGGAGCGGCCCTGGCTCAGGATGGATTTCCACTGTGCTTAAATGAGTTCTGCCCAGGGACCCAGTCTCCAAAAAAAAACCACCCCAAAACAGGTGCTGAACACTAGGTTCACCAGGTCTAAGCTCTTGGTAGGTGGTGTTTTGCAAGATCCATCCTTGCTGATGGACTGCACATTTGTACCTCTGTGTATGGATGGAGGGACACAGGAGAAGGGTTACAGGAAAGGCACAATCCAGCATGGTAGGGAATGAGCCAAAATGTCAGTGCTAAGCAAGCAGAGCAGAGAACCAGAGAGAGATGGGAATGGAGCAAAAAGCTCAGAATTATGGACAAATTAATGAACCAGCAGTATTGGAAATGGGAACAAGCTGTCAGACCTTCATCTCTTACAAGGAACAACGAAAATAGTGTAATTTCTGATGATTTTGATAGAAATAGAGTTATGCAAGACTGATATTGTTCACAATGATTTAATTAAGACTCTGTCAGCACTGTCAAGCCTAATTAACCTGTTATTTAGCCTTTTATAGGAGTTCATAAAAATGTGCCCTGCACTAAAACCCAGCATTCTATAAATCGTCCCAGTACTAGAAGGGTCACCTTTTTGGCACAGCCGGCTCTAGAGAGAATCCCACTAAGGTGCTAAGATATCTCTGTATGAAAAGATTACAAGTTCATGCTGCATTCCTTGCCCACACAGTCCTCTCCTCAGAGTTTGTGGGAATCCGGGGTGTCCGAGGAATGCAGAGTCAAGCGCCCTGGCAGCATCCCATCACCGAAATTATTTCACAGATAATTAATCCCCAATTCTGACACTTCTTGTCATGTGAGATTCAAATCTCTGCATTTGCCGTGCTGTGATGAGCATGGAAAGGCAGAAACCAGACAATGGACTTGCACCACTTGTGAACATTTTGGTTTCTGGGCTGGTTAGTGACAGAAGCAGTTCACTATGTGGAGGAACAGGCTCTTCTGGAGGTCAGCAAGAGCCTATGGGTATACCACAAACCTCAGCTGCTGTCATGAACAGCCCTATTCACTGGGGCCACAGCACCTCTAGCACTACCTCCTGCAGCTGTGGGACATGCCTTTCTCCGTGCCTTGTGGCAGCAAGCACACAGCAGCATGGAGTCACCAGTGAAATCAGTTAGGTCTCTAGTGGGCTCTCTCAGAGGGTATTATAGATAAGATTCAAATAGAGGCCGAAAAATTAATATAAATGAGAGCAAACAACCAACACTCCCAGAAAATCCCATGTTCTGCAACTGTTATTGCTTCATCAGTGACAGGAAAGAGCAGTGTTCTAAAATAGAAGTTCACTTAATTGAATTTCCCTTAAGGCACAGAAAATAAGCTTCCATGAAGCGGTATCAATTGTTCAACAATAACATGTTCTCCCAGCTGAAAACTGGGTTAGGAATTTGTATTGTATTTTCACAAAACATAATTCCTAGCCCAGTTTCTTCCTCCTCCTCGAGATAACCAGGCAGATTCCACCTCAGTGACCACTGAGTTAGACTATGTGGGTCAGTCAATGCATAAACAATGTTCAGCTTCTCCACTCTCCTATGTAACAGAGCCTGCTGGATCCACCATGGGGCTTTAGATGCACAAAGCCATTAAAGGAGCTGTTTGCTTAAACACCTTTTTATTTAAGGGGGTTTTTTTGTAAGTACCTCTGTATCTTTATCCTCTGTGCTGGGGCGCGAGGTTCACGACCGTGTCAAGCCCAGGTGAGGTCAGCTGCACACAGGACTCACATCCTTGTCCCTCCTGGGTTACAGGGCAGGCAGAACTGTACACCTCAGGGTGCTGGAAAATACAAAGGAGCACTCAAAAGCTACAGAGCAGTGAGGACTCATACCTTTTTCTGGTAATACAGAAAGCGTTAACAACCAACACTTGTGTATTTACGTGTGAAATATTATCTTTCTGAAAGCTTGTCATAAATGTGGCTCACAACGCAGGGATAGCCACGCTTTCCAAGTCTGTGCAGCAGGAAGAATATTTCCTAGGGAATAAGGTCAAAATATTAGCATTCAACTGAATCAGTATGGGCCAAATTAATGAAGTTACTGCTCCATCACAGACTTCCATACGTGAAACCTGAGAAAGCGGTTGTATCAACAGCACATCAATCCATGGCACTGGTCAGCAGAATGAAAAACCCAACCTCCAGTTTCAAAGTTTCATTCAGCTTTGGCACAGAAACGTTGACTGTTGTTCAGACAATGCTTCTGAACAGATAATGTTAGTTAAATGTTTGCATTCAAATCTTATTACACAGTGCAATAAGTTTGCTTTCTATACAAACACTGTGCATCCGGTGTGGAACGGAAAGCTGGGGCGGCAGACACTAATGAGTAATAGTTCAATCCCATGGATCCTTTTAAAACTAAAGGCAAGGAGGGGAGAATGTTTGCCATCTCCAGACTCCGTGTGTGTTCGCCTCAAAGTTTCTTCTTATTCTCCAGGGATTTGCAAAATTATGTGTTTAAATATTCATTATCTTTCTACTCTAATACTGCTTAAAACTCCTTTTTCAAGCCCAAGGATGACATAGCCAGCGGACGAAAATTATATTCCGTAAAAACAGAGTCTTGTAGAAGCACTGTGTAAGTCAAACGCCTTGATGTGAAGGAAAGCAGCTAAATCATCCATCCAGATGGAAAATGTTGACAGTCCCTTAACCAGAGCAGCTCTGCGATACAGAGAGGTGTGCAATTTGGCTTTGTTCAACAGACACCATGGAGCTATTTATTCTGTCCTCAAGCTGAGCAGGAAGTTTATTAAGCTCGCCTGTTGCTGGACATAACACCTGGCTGCTGTGCTTGCTCTCGGAATGCAGAGTTGGACGGGCCCTTTCTGCACTGACGTAATGGGCTGCCATGCGGAGGATTTCTCTGCGAGCCTGAGACCTATTCCTCTGACCCCAGGAGCACATTGGATGTTGTGCATCCAATTCCTGACAGGAATGCTTCATTTTGCTCTTGAGCAACCACTTCTGAGCAAGCCAGGAGCAGAATCCAGCTTTTCTTGGCTGAAAGAATTGGGATGTCCCAAAATGGGGCTTTTTAAACAGACGAGTGAAAAAGCATAGAGCCCAAAGGACCATCACACTCCAAAGAAAATCGTACAAATCAACAAGGAAAAATTCCTCTCCGTAGTTAGACCTTCTACGATGGTCAAACAGCTGTGTGCTATTGGGCTTAGCTCTGCTCCAGCATAGCCCTGAATATCCGCTCCACTGTCTCAGCAGGGCCCCCGGGAACACAGCGAGGTCCCTGGGCCTGCCTTCGGCAGAGGCTGAGCAAATCCACTTGGAGCGTGCCCTAGATTTCCTGTGGGAGACCGCCTTGGTCAGACAACTGCTCCTTGCACATCCCTTCCTGCCATCCCAGCACACCATCACCCTCCCTCCCCTGGGCTGGATGTTCCCCTCTGCTGGGCTTGGCTGAGCTGTGGTTTCCTGCCCTGCCAAAGTGGTGGCTTGCAGCCAGCACAGCTGCTGGGGACACCCTTGTGCTGCCACCAGCTGCTCTGGCAGGCTGGAAAGCTGCAAGTGTGGCACTGCTTCCCATGCAGGAGAGCTCCTACCTTCCCCCAGGCCCAGGGTGCTCGTGGGGTGCTGGACAATGGTTGGGAGCACGGCATTATATCCACCTGGAGGCCCAGGGAAGAGAATGGGGGTGATGACCAAGCTTTTCAGACTTCACGTGGTGAACCACCAAGTTCCCCTGCAAATGCATCAGAGAGAACAAGGGAGCCCTTGTTCTGTAGTTTCTCTTTTCTGTACAGCGAGCTGAGCATGACCATCCTCTACTCATCAATATAGGCTGTGGGGCAGAATTGATTTTTCCCCACTTTATTTGCCCTCCAGAAATAACTAACAGTTCAATATCAATACCAAATTATTTCCCTTTACCCTGATGAAAGTTTTCTCTTCAGAGCAAATAATGTTGTTTTCAGGCCACTCTTAACACCTCCCAACATGCATGTAAAATTTTGCTGAATTTAGCCAGTGGACATCTTTTCAAAGTGGATAATTAAAAAGATGACTTGTTTTCAGCTAAAACAGTACAAAATACACTAGGTACTTTGTCCAAAGAATCCCTCCCAGATTTACAGCAGGCCAACTGGATTCATAAACTGTTCACGGGCGAGTAATCAAAGAGATTTAAAATAGAGAATATTTCCTCCTCTGTTTGTGCTGATTTTTTTCAAGTCAGATGGCAGATACAACATCAGCAATGCATTTCTATTATATATATAGTATGTAATTTATGCAAGTGTATAAAGGCCTTTCCCTGGCACTTCCTAGCAGCCTGCAGAAGGTCATTTATGAGGTAGGCGTTTTTTGAAATATGAACAGGGACACACTCATCCAAAGCATGCCAGTATTTTTGGCTTGTTCTGAAAAGAGCAACTCGAACCGCTATAAATATTTCAAGGAGGCTGGATATCTCTTGAGATGGAGCATTACGTCTTTCCACTTCCAGCTTAACATGGTGGAAGCAGGCAAACCCCAGCATCTGTACAGGCACGTGAACCCAAGTGCCACCCCTCAGCACCCCTTCGTGGCCTGATTCTGTTGTAATTATTCCTTCTGTTTCTGCACCCTGCCTGCTTGGCTTTGCATTTTACTGGACCTCAGAGTCACCTCCATGGGCTACCACAAAACACAGCTCCAGTGGGTGTCACTGAGCTCAGCCTCCTGCTTGAAGCAGGTCTGTCACCAACACCAGAGCAGAGTCACAGGTCCAGCTGCTGTCCCAGGCACCATCGGGAAGTTTTGGCATAAAACCCACAGCAGTATTCAGACTTCAGCCCTGCCTGAGCTGGTGGCCACTCCAGGGACCATTTGAGCCCTTAGAGTCCTGACAGGGGTCAGGAATTCCCTCCTCTGAAGAAAAGAGTGGGGAATGAAGGTCCTCAGCTACACGGAAGTGTCTATTGCTTCACCAAGCCTGACAATGTCATGAATTTTTACAAACCGTAAAAACGACCAGATTCCAAGCTTTGAAGTGGGGAGAAAATCTAACTCCATGCTATAATTACATTTTATTTGGACTTCTCTTTCTGTACATGAGAGCTGGGGCTGAAAACACTTATTACAAAGCACAGAGGAACTTTTAAAGCCTGCTCTTATTGAAATCGGCCTCTATCACTCTTGCTCAAAACAAATACACAACAGAGATAAAGTTTTAGTGTAACGGGACAATGTTTTTTAAATTGCTGTCCTGCCTGTTCCCTTTCCAGAGGATTAACATCCACCTGTATGAATGTTGAACCTGTTCTGGCAGGAGGGGCACTGGTAGGGTAAGACTGCACAGGACACTGCTCCTGTTGTGTTCACCCAGCCTCTGAGGCTCCCCACTGAAGAGCAGGCAGCACTGGTACCTGTTACATGAACACTTCTCAACAGGTTCCTCATGCAGCTGCAACCAAAGAGGAAAGAGGATGCCCCCTGAGCAGCCTCCTGGGCAGGCCAGGTGCTAAGGAACACACTCGTGACTTTCGACTGTATGACGCCCTCATTTTGCTCCGAAGTTTCTCGCCATTAGTCGTAAGTCCTACGCATTCCGTTTACTTGCATGGTGAAAAGGTTTTTAGAGCAAAAAAATTTCAGATACTTTCTGCAAGTTCATTGAAGTTCAGTAAGCTGTTTTATCTCAGTGGTAGGAACATGTCCACTTCAGCTGGAAAACTTCCTGGCAGAGTGCAGGTCTTTAACAGAGGAGTCAGTACTTGTCAACCACACAGGAAGCTCGAGAATTCCCTTCTCAGCAAACCTTACACCTTCCTCAACACTCACTGTGCCTCTGCACATGCCTGCAACTACATGCCCCAGAATAACATCCTAGTTTTAAAAGTTTCGGGGTTTTTTTTCCGAGTTGGAACTTTGGTTTTGTTTTGAAACCTTTCCCCTTTTTCCTGACTAACGCAGCTTGTAAAGGAACACCTCCCTCAGGCCAAAAGCACAGAAGATGCTTGTGATGATCTGCCAAGACTTTAACAACGGTGTCCTCAGCACCTCGGAGCTGCACATCCGTGGAATGTGGCCCATATTAATAATACTTTAACTTCTCTCAACATGCTCAGAGACAGCGTTGATGCCAACCCACAGGTTCCCGGGGGCAGAATGACAGCATCCACACGGGCTATTAAGCTGAAAGACAAACGTTTGCATTTTTTGCTAATCCCCTCAAGTACTTAGTATTTGGGAATATCTTTCCTCATAGTCGCCCTCACAAGACCATAGAATTACTTATTTTAGACTAAAGGAGACCAGTCATGTGATGGCATTAATTGTGAGAACTGTCACTTGTTTATGACTATAGCACTGTTGGTACCAGATTTACAGTTGAAGGGCTTTGCCCAGGAAATTGCTCAGACACATGCAAAACCTCACCAAAAAAGAGCCTTTTGGGGATGTAGGTGTGAATCATTCACAGTGTGCCTGGGGAGCATTCCTCTGAACATCCGGGAGCCAGCCTGGGAGGGATGGACCCCCCCTGTGCACCCTGTCCCTATCCTGGGGCAAGCCAGGGAGCAGAGCAGCCCTTCCCCCAGTGTGACAAAGGGATCAGCTGCTTTCAGAATACTGTACTGACATTCCAGCTGCAGGACTGCAGGTGACCACTGCAGAAAGGGGGCCAAGGCTTTGTCTTTTCTACGGTAGATGCCACTATGGCATCGGGAGAGATGAAGAATCTCTCGATTTGGACATATACTTTTGAATTACTTCATCAGAAGGAATATTACGGGCAGCAGGGATCTAAGAGAGTCACGTAGCCAGGGTGATTTTATGCCGCTCTTATTGGAAGATGTTGCAACAAGATACTCTGTGCATTGTTTACATTTCCAAAATGACGAAATCAGAGGACAGAACAAATGAAACTAAAACCCTGGGCTGCTTCATGTAGTTTCTGCACCTTGGCAAATCAAGGTCAAAACAAAACCCCAAAATGTCTCCACATCATTTTCTCCCCACTCACAAGGGGGTAAAGAAAGATTCTTAAGTGCTGTTAAAGGACGAACTTTTAGCATCACTCCCTCATCTCCAGTTTGTTAAGAGAACACAGTGGTGACCCCCCTTGTGCCTGGAGAAGAGAGCTGTCATAGGAAGGTGAAAAAAATACCAGCAGTACAGAGAGAAAGAACAGCAAGAAATCAAGTTTAGTGTTACAGACTTGTTGCCAAGTGGAGGCAGATCTTTTCTTGTTGACATGACACAGGCTTTACTCTTGGGCTAGGTGTGCTGTGCAGGAAAGAGCTGGGATCCCCCCCAGCTGCTCCACTGCTCTTGGTCTGGTTAATCTCTACCAGAAAGACACTTGCCAACCCTCTCTCTTTTCCAGCCATCATAAGTATCAAGGTTAAAGATCAAAATTCGAAAACAAAACATGTTGAAAGACTTGTCTTCTCTGCAAGTGAGAAGAAAGTACGTCTAGCTCTCCAGCCTGCATGCTTTTCAGTGTGGGCATGCTGCATTATCAGAGTTTACACAATAGCTTTCATCAGGGCATCACACCACACCGTACAAACCAGCCACACATTAACCCTGTCAGGCAGGAATAAATGAACATTTTCTGTATTTCACTGAGAGGAAGACTGAAGAACTGGAGAAATTTAGGAATTTGTGCAGGATCACCTCGAAGCAACAGCACGTGAAGGGAACATCTGACCAAAATAATGTGAATGCATAGGAAAAAGTCCAAACTCCACTTCACAATTTGTCTAATTCTCACGGGATCACAGGCCCTAACATTTCACCAGGTCAAGCAAGTCACAGTCTGCTCAAGGATATACATTCCTTTTTTATCATGTAACCACTATGTGACCCTGACAAGAAGTTCAGAGGGTTCTTTTCTCTAATGTAGGCTCTTACTGACTTTCTTAAGGGGAGGAAATTAAAGGAAACAAGACCCAGGTAAGCATACAACAACAAAGCAATCCCTCCAGCCTCACTTCACTTCCCTTGAAAGCAGCATCAGTACTTTTCTGTTCAGGTATGTACACTTTTTATATACACTGTGTAGGTATAAACTTCATACCTACTTTTCTGTTCTGGAATAATAATAATCTATGTTCAGGACACAGCCCAATCAAGAATCTCACATTAGATAATCATCTCACAGAAGATAATTATCTTGCTACAGTCATGCACCAAGAAGCAGCTACTCTAGCATGAAGTGGGAGTATCCCATCTAGGAAAAGGAAAGCAGAGCTTGGAATTGAAGATGCCATGGCACAGACACCCAGTCCCAGAAGGACATTTAGTCCCCTTTAGTGCACAGAGCTGTGCTCCCCTACGAACAGCAGAACTACACTTCCCTTTCTAGGCCATGAGGGAGGAGTGAAGGGGATGCAAGTGCTGGTCTTGCTTTTGGTTCTAGGAACATTGCAAGATGAAAACCATGTCTGTTTAGCAGTACCAAAGAAAAATAAACTAGGCATCCCACGAAGTACATCCAACATGTCTATTCACACTCCTAGTAAGTGACAGCTTCTACCTTTTGCAGCCAGTGGCATCAGCAGATGTTATGAATTTAGCAATCCAACATTTCAGTGAAGCGTAAACAAACTGTAGTGAACAAATGGTCTTGAAATCTGAACTCAGAGTTATTTTCTGTAACTCAGAATTTGATAGTGTGTGCTTACAGACCTAGCAGGGAACTTCCATCAAACTTTGGAGAAGCTTATGGGAAGTGCAGTCCTCTCATTTGCAGCAGACATACTTCTTGAGAGATTCATTCTTCTTAAGCAGAAAACATTTTAGCCATTTAAAAACCTCTTAACTTTAAAGCTAGCAGGCATTCTGACACTGCATGCAGAAGGCTGGATTCTCACTCATTTCCCAGGAGTCTTGAAGACTGCAGCCAAGCACATGAGGATGCCAGAAAGATGCCTCCCACAGACTTGCAGGAACCCTTCTAGCTTTTTAAAACCTGAGAAGACCTTTGGTCCAAAGCTTTGCAGTGCGGAGTTCCCAGAAATGGCAACATGCAAAGAAAAAACACCAAGCCCTGGAGAGCTAACCTTATTAATAATCTGCTTCTCCCTACTTGAAGTTGGTTGGGATAGAAACACCGAATCTCAAACCCAGGAAATTATGAGTGTGAAGCTGTCATGCCCAAACAAGCATGGCAGAGCTCCCAGTGACTTCACACAGTCAGCTCTCAAGTTACAGAAGTTGGAGCTGAATTTGCAAGTGGCATCAACCAAAGCTCCAAATCCAGATCCTGGGGTACAGTCAAAGCCTAGACACAAAGCTTGTGCCTTCTGCCATTGGCATGGACACATAAACATTCAAAGGATGGAATGTTGCTCTCAGTCCACTTGGGTGACAAAGTGCACACTCATTGGAAAGGTCAGAGACTGAGAGTCTGTTCTGCACTTTTATCGTACTTGAGGAGGAGACATGGGTGGATGGAGAACTGACTGCTGCCAATAGAAACATTGTTTCTTATTCACAGGGACATGCAGCAGCAAAACCAAAATTACTCAAAAAAATAGTACTGGAATTACTGGGGTCAAGGACAGTGGAGCCAAGAACACCCAAGAAGGGTGGGACACAGGTACCTTACATCATCCTGACATTTAAAAGGACTTTTTAGGGTTTAACCCTCCTGGTCTCATGAAGAGAATCAGTGCTGTGAGAAAAACCTCTCCTTTCATCTTCTGGAGCTCTTTGAAAGGAACAGTGAGTGTCTCTGGTTACAAACAGAGGCTTTTCCAGCAGAGGAGGGCTCCAGCTGCAGAAGCTGCCAGGAGAGCCACGCAGCAGCTGCAAGTGCAGCCACCACAGCAAAGGAGTGGGTTTCCTCCACCCATCAAAGCACTGCAGTAACTGGGCTTTTTGGCAGTGTAGTGCCTCTGACTGCGAGCCACGGTTGCTGACCCAAACCGCTGCAGGCCCCCGAAGTTGCCCAAGCGTAGCTTTGCCTGTTACAGCCACAGCACGGCTCAAGCCATGGGCGTGCAGTGTGTGCAGAAATGCACTAACGAGTTTCAAACTATCATCCCAAGCAACACAGAAATGAGCCCATCAAGGTCCCCAAACCACCCTCTTTTGGGCTCTGAACCTCAGTGTTGCGAGTGCAGCTACCCCTCTGCTCCCATCTGCTGCAGAGCAAAGCAAAGCAAAGCTTACACAAAGCCAGCTAGTTCGGAATCCCGGATTAGAAAGTGTCACCAGTTAATGTCACCTGATGGCATTGTTTAGCTAGGGGTATTTTTTTTAACTGCATGTTTATAGCACTCGTTTTGATAGAATAATCACAGCACTTAGTGTTGGCTTTCATCTCCTTCATGTGACTCACCCCTTCCATTTTCCAGTGCTCAGCTGTGATTGCTGGAGTGGTTCAGCTATCTGCACTGGTGCTACGAACTGGCCTGTGCCACCAGGCTCAGATCTGGAGCAGAAGTGCTTGGAGTCGGTGGGAGTTCAGATCAGGAGGGTTTAATCACCCTGCCAAAGGGGGACTGGCTCTTATCTGTGCAGCTGGCTCTGCTGCCCGTCTGCTGACTGCAAAGGGACAAGGGCAATCTGGGGCTTAAAAGGTAGATTTGGCTTCAGTCTCATCTCTAAATATGTATGGTCAGAGATATCTTTATTTTACAGATGAATATAGCTCTAAATATATATATTAAGAGATACTTCTGTTTATACATCCACATAAATACACACAAGGTTTTGAAAGCTTCCCCTCTCAAAGAGTGAGGGAAAAATACCTTGTTTTGGACATACCAAAAATTCCCACAGGAGTCTGGAAGAAATATCTCTGTCTCTCAGCTCGAAAGCATCCAGAGAGTCCTTGAGAAGGTATTCCCAGGTGCCCGGGGCTGGCAGTGCAGAGCAGAGGCAACCAGAGCCCCCCTGGCCCAGCCCTGGCACAGAGGAACCTGGGGGGGGGGTGACAAAGTGGCAGTGCCCCTGGCCCCAGTAACAAGGTGGGTGGCACAGCAGCTGCATTGAGCAACATAAAGGTGGTGGGGAAATAATTTCAGTTTCCTGTAGGGTTTCATCATTTTACATATTTTTGCATAAGCCAGTATAAAACCTCTTGGCTTTTTCCAACAGCATTAGAAGCATAGATAAACATGCAGATTTCCATCAACGCTCCTTGAGCTCACTTTCTTGCCAGTTTTCAGGAAAAACTGCCCATACATGACTTGCCAATTTTTACGGAATTTTGGCTCAAATAATTTTTAACTGCTTAATACAGATCACATTTATTATCACCATCAGTGGAAAATATTATCCTCCCAAATTTCCTTGTATTGTAAGCAGTGGGAATAAAATTAATTCACTCTGCAATTACACAGATATGTAAATCCATTACAAATACAGCACTGAATGCATTTTCTCAAATTCCTGTGCCGTTTACAGCTTTGTTTCTGGCAGCGCCAATATCCTTCTGCTGATGATTGGATTGCCCTTCAGCCTCAGAACAATTCCTGGAGCAAACCTATTGATTAATGCTCTTGTGACATACTAACTCATACGGCATTGGGGAACTATTTTTATTGCTGGAGTCCATTGGTCCCTTGTACCTGCACACATTTTGAGTTCACATTTGATGCAGTTCACAAGCTGTCCTAGACTTTGATGATATCCATCACCCCCTGCAGCTCCAGCACTCCTGTTAAATTCCATTAAGCACTAGGGGTTGGTCAACTGTATCAGAAACATAAAGCAATTTACTAAAATATACATTTAATGAGGCTTCAGGGACGGAAAGGATGACATGTATGAACTACAGGTTTAGGAAGCAGACTTAAACCTATGGTGGATATAATCTAAACTATGATGAGTCTCTGACAAATCCTCAGCATAACCCCATGCCAGGGTTCTATCAGCAGACTGTATGACCTACATCGTATCATGTGTTAGGACTTAACTTGTAGCTGTAATTTACCATGCACTTTCTCTTTAGATGAAAACAAACCCCAAAGAAATATAACAAATACCTCAAACACCCAGAAGCTGTTTGTGAATTCAAATTTTGTTGCTGCTACTGATGAGCTTTCTAGCAGTTGTGCAGAAGGAGATGGGAGTTTAGATTTCTTGCAGTGAAGCCAGAGGCTGGTTCCCACCCCAAAAACCTGTGTGGTTTTTGCCAGGCACCAGCAACTGTGAGGAAAAAATGCACAAAAGCGGATACCCTGATGACAGTGCCAGCAGGATGAAACAGAGCCCCAGGTGACCCATGTGCTCACAGAAACACAAACCTTCCTGCTCCCTGAACTTGGATATACCTGCAGTAAAACCCATCACATCACAGCCCTTTGTGGGCACCACGGAAGAAATCTGTCCCTGCTGCAGGTGATTAGGGAGCCAAACAGGACCAATTTAACAGCGAAACCCTCAGCCTCAGAACGTTCAGCTGGGGTAGAAGTGCTGATCAGTGGAACAGGATGCATACAGAGCTGAAGGTGGGAATGTTTCTACTGTGTCAGAGCTCCTCTTGCCTTACCAGCTGTGTCGTTAACGCAGCCTGGTTGCAGGTAGCCTACAAGGGTATTCATCTGCACCATCCCCACCCTCTCTTTTAACTAAAGGTGGTATCTCTGACTTGCTCCAAGTAGAGGTCAGGCTGGAAAAAGTACAGGCTCTCTGGATTCTTCCTGACAATGAGAATGACCACTTCACTTGCTCAGATCCAGTACAATCCAGCTGCTTAAACCACCTTCCTTTGAACACTTCCTCTGCCCCCCACTCTCCATGGCCACCTAAATGAAGGTTGCAGCACTGCAGTAACCGAGTAGAGAAACAAGCTCTGATTGCACTGGCAAAGCAGCAGCTGAGGATGAGAAAAAAAACAGCCAGAGTTTGCAAAAATACAAATGATTCAAGGCATGAGCAGGGTTTCGAATACCTCTTTCTGGGCTGTTGGGTCAATTAACTGTTGTGCAATTCGTGCTGACTGTAGGTGTTGGGAAAGGTAAGAGAACCAAACAATAGGAGCAACCTTAAGGAAAGCTAGTTTAGAGAAGAGAACTGCACAGCAGTGCAGTTCTCTCGAAGTGACTCACGACTGGCAGTACCATTCAGAGCCAGTGGTGTCCTTTCACTCCGGTGCAAAAGCTGTTTGTCCGATGCCTTTTGAAAGAGAGATACCTGCTTAAGGGAGGACAGCCAGTACCAATGTGCAAACAAACACCACCATGCCTCTGCGGGCAAATTTGTTTCCCCTTTGCCACAACAAGCTCTGTAAGAACAGATGCAGAATTAGTCTGATTTGCACTGAATTTTACTGAACTCCTCTCCTTAAGGTAGATCGATGCCCCTCATTCTTTAAAGGCAAAAGCATTTTGAAAATGTCTTGCTGTCTCCAAGACTGGGAAGAACCAGAAAGCTAAAACAAAGGGGGAAGGGGGAGCAACCCAAGCTCTTTGTTCCAGTTGGCATGAAAGAATCATTCTTACAATAGCTCATTTTCTCCTTCCCCCCAACAGCTGACAACTCATGGCAACTAAGGACAGGGCTGCTATTGTCGTTAAGCAAATACTTGTCCAATCTACGTAGGAAAAAGAAGAGCTCCAGAGATGACGACATGTTCAAAATGCTCAAAATGCTCGCAAGGGCATCCCAGGAGGCAAATAAAGAGACAGAGCAGTGGAGGAAAGGGTTCCTGAAGTGAAAACAGGGGACAGAGAAGTGGCCTTGCAGACGCAGCTGCTGCAGAGGTTGAAGAGTCAGACTGCTTGACCCAGACAGAGACTCAGGCTCTAAGAGTCACCACAGATGCCAGACTGTTGTCATCCTCTGCAAGCCCCTGCTTCTGCAACCACATTTTCTGGGGCACACCACACCCATCTGCATTCATTTCTGCATGAAGTGATGGCAAAGACGATTCTGAGCACTGGGAGAGCCCCTTTTCCTGAATCCTGCCAGTAGGACGGGCAGCTTATCTCAAGCATTCAATGACCAGTGTGCACTGAGGACACACACTTAAGATCTTTCACCAAAAATTGTTTTAAAAACCCGTGAACAATCAAGCAAACAAACAACTCACCACACTCCCACACAAAATGTGTTTATTGTTAGAAATCTCCTCTTTCGGTACAAAGCCTGAACTCTACCCCATATGAAGCATTTCTGCATGTTCACCGCTCCAGCCACGCACTTCAGGGGAGGATGGGGGCTATACATCACAACCTTAACGTGTGGGATGAGTTCCAAACAAAGCACAACATACATTTTTCCATGAGCAGTCCTAATCCTCAAAGCAGGAGCATGGATGACTACAGCCCAGCCATGGCAACATTTGTTTAGTGGTTGGAATAAGGGCAAGTCTGCCTTCAAGGTTATCAGCCTCCTCCCCCATCTGTCCCATAAGGCTGCAGCCCTTCCTTTCTTGACAAGCTGTGCAGAAGAGCTCCTGCAGTCACAGTAGAGCTCGGTGGTGATGTGCCTGACATGGAGACAACAGGCACACAATCGTGTGTCTCCTCTGCAGTGCCAGAGGCTGCAAGGCCAAGAGTTGCAAGCGTGGCTGTGGGAATCCTGGTACAAGGAGCTTTTCAAGACCCTCATGCCTTAATACAGGTGAACCTTCAGCTGGGCAGGCTTTGTGGGCCCTTCTTTATGGAATTATTCCAGAGGCTTCAAGTGTAAGGAACAGAATCATCCAAATCAAACCACCTGGGGGCTCCCAAATGCACAGACTCGCAAGTACCAATTGTGAATTGTTCAGCCCTGCAGAGGGCTTTGGTCAGCAGGGATTTTACCCATTTGCAATCCCAGATCTACAAAACTAACCTGCTGCCAGTCACCACTGACTGTCCAGACGGACCACACTCCACAGAGCAAGGCTGTCTGGTAAGGGCAGGGGTGGCATCCTGCATGCCTGGTGCCAGACTCCTCCTTGGCTGCCCTTATTGCCCTGGTCCTGACAACTTCGCATGTCTTCAGACATGCTTGCAACAGCCTGTTTATATTCATCACCACGAACATCTCGGTGCTTGCCAATGTTTTTAAACTGGTGCTGGCTGGGTTGCAAAAAACAAGATGGATGTGAGGATAAGAAGAATCATGAGAATTTAAATTTCGCTCCAAGCCTCAAAATTCCATCTTCTTCCAGTTGGATGCCACAACGCACAGTATGTAAAGTCCCAGGATTTTATACACAGCAGTGGCAACGCATCTGGGGAAGCCTGGCTCAAGAGCCCAACACTTCTTTGGTTACACTGCAACGCTGGACAGTTGTGGTGATCTGCAGCTAAATCTACTCTGGCTGCAGAATGGCAGCATTCCCTGCACAATGTTTGTGGATGTACGAGTCAACTCTACAAAACCACTGTGTGTATCTCGTTACCAGCCTCATGCAAACCCTTCAGCAAAATGTTGGCTACACATAGCTGTGCTCTGGCAGCAATGAAGTGGGACATGCAGCACCACAAGAGAGCACAGATGCAAAAAATGGCTTTTATTATGCTGGCCCTCAGCGATGCTTTTGCAAAAGGAGAAAAAAAAACCCCAGCTTTTTCAGTCTGATAGATTTTGTTTCTGAGAACATTATGCTTCTGTTCCCTTATCAACTACTGAAGAGTTTGGAGCTTCTCAGATTGTGAAATACCTAAGAAGCCACAGCAGACAGGCACTATGCAGATAAACAATCTCAGCACAACGGCAGCTGCAGAAAGGCAGTAAACATGGCCTTCTGCAGCTAAACATTGTAAGACAAAAACAAGAAAGCATCCATGATTATAGCCTAAAATAAACCTGGAGATTGATGAAGAACACGAGACCGAGAGAAACCATTCCTTCCATTTCAGCAGTTCTGTAATTGCTTTGGAACGGGAGAGGAGAAGAATTTAAGAGATTAGGGGAAAATCATTCTTCATTCCCCATGAGTCTGATCCAGAGCTTGTTGAAGTCAATTAAATGAATCCCACTCCAGGTCCACCGGATTTTTTTGATCAGGCCACATGAGATGATTCCTAGAGCGGCTGTGCAGGAAGGATCAAGTTTGTTTCAGAAAAGTATATTTAATCAGCACTTTCCCTTAAGGTAATCACAGACCCCACGAGGCAGTTGAAACTCAATGCATCTAGCCACAGCACTCAAAGGTGAATTGCTGTGAAGAGCATCAATTTAGGAAAACAAAATTTGTTTTCAACATTTTTTCCACCCATTTACTGCTGGCATTCCCAGGATGACCAGAGGTGATAAAAGAAGATAGTGTTGCTTTCTGCTCCTTCTCTCCAGCCCTGTGAACCTGCACATTTGAACTTGCACATTTGAACTTTCACTGTGTGCAGTCAGGCTCATTCTTTCCTTGAATTTTTGTGTTATTTCCTTTACAACAGTGAGGAAAACCTGCAAATGTGAAAACCTGATAGTACATGACAAAAATAGGAGAATCCATGTGCAGATTTGACTTAAACTGCTCTTAATTCAACATTTACAGTTGTTTGGCTTGTGAGTCAATGATGACTCTTTAAGTTGGAGTTTCCCCTGAAATTCTGCCTTTACAAGCAAGTTTTTTTTCAGGCCTCTGTCCAGAAGGGGAAAACTAATGGTTCTTGCAATCATTATCTTCTGGGTCATGTTTTTGGTTCGTTTTGTTGGTTTTTTCCCTGATAGGAACTTTCTGAAACAAAGGCTGAGTCAAGAAAATACTGGTTTCTCAGCTTCCATTATGGTAAAATGGAATGTTCTTCTTTAGGAAAACAAACCCACAAAAACATAAGCAAAAGAATCCCCCAGAGACACACTGTGCGCAGCAAAGAAAGTTCATGCAGGTGACTTCACTGGGTCAGTAGCTGCCTGTGTTCTGAAGCTCCTTGACAAACATTCCTGGCTTAAACCTTTCCAGGACTGAATTAAATTCTTGTTGTCATCAAAATTAATTAAGAATATTTTGACGATTTTGTTATTTTGGAAAATAAACATTTATCCTCTTTGGAACAGATGGTCTTCAAGACATATCCAGCCCTACGACAGAGATATTGTACATCTTCATCATTGATGAACTAACAGACATGTTCATTTCTTCATAACTTAAAACATTCATAATGTATGTGGAGCACAAACTGCCTCCCATGTCTGCACTCAAAACAGGTCTTAGAAACAGTGATGTTCATGGAAGGAAATAATTTAATTAGGCCTATCTCAACAAGGTATCTTTCAGCAATTAAAAAAGAAAAAAACCCAGAAAAATTCCATGTTCTGTTCTAACTTTAAAGTTAGTACTGACTCCTGCTGCTAAGGTTGGCCTCAGGTTTCATCTCATCCATAAAAATAATTAACAGAGCTGGTTTCTTGAGGCATACCATGTGTACACTTACTCCACTATCAGGGTGCCTAATCCCTACCCACACTGCCCAAAAACTTCTCATCTTGCATGTCCTAAACACACCTCTCTGGATGCACTGAACACCATCCCAAACTATTGTTACACCACAGAAAAGGATAGAAGCTCATAAATATCTAAATCCCAAGCGATTCTTTGGATTCTTTGTGCCCACATGTCCTCTACTCTCAAAGCTCAGTTGTGACATGGAAGTGAGTGCTTGGATCCCGTGGGAGTTTGAGCTGCCACTTTATCCTGCTGGAAGTGTGGAGGTTTAACCTGAGGGGGGATGTAGCCATGGGCCTGCTGTCCCATCATGGAGCAGGGAGGGAGGGGCACAGAGTGTTCCAGCGAGGGTGAATCTTCCCTGTTCCTGAGTCCAAGTACTCTTATGGAAAGCTATGCAGTTACAGCTCCTCCATTGCCAGCCAGGGAACTGGCTCTGTTTTAAGGGAAGGATGAACTTGCAAAAGGACCAGAGCGTTGGAGCTTTGATGGGTTTTGTTGCTGCTTTAACACGGTGGGTTTCTTCCCCCCTGCCCCTTTCCAGCTCTTACCCAGAAAACCCTGACTGTGTCCTGTGAGGAGGAGGTCCCGAACAGTAAGTTTCAACTCCTTCAACTGGCATTATTTGTGCATTCATGACCCATTCTATTTACCCATACTCACAGCAATCACTGCACTAGAAAATAATATAAAAGTTTTGCTGTGTTTCCACTCTTTCTTTTTATTCTGTTAAGACAAAAGTAGCTCCTCTTAAATAGTGCAGGTAAGGACAGGTGGCAGGACTCTTGAGAACCCCCAAGGAAGACAAGGAGACCAGAAACATTTCGAGTCAGAATCCTACTTGTTATTAATTCCTGGCTTTTCCATTCTGGAGAGTGCTGTACATATGTAGTGCTGGAGCAAACAGTGTATCTTATTTTTGCTCAGTGCTACCAAGTCTGGCAATCACAGCATTGAATCAGGGGTTTACTATTAGCTCTGCATTAATAGTGGGCTGGCCTGCACGATAATTTTCAAACTGGGGCAGAAACCACAAATGATTAGGGCAGAAGTAGTTTTTATCCATGAATGATAGGTCTTCTAAGCTTCCAAGACCATTTTCAGTTGTTGTTCAAGATTTCTGGAAGACTTTTCACCAGTTGAAATAAGGAGTCAAAATAATGGTACATTTGTGTATTCTCTGTGTCTGTTTTTTGTCAGTGTTTTTGCACACATTTCGTTTTCCAGGACACGCTGGTTCTGGAGAGACAGCAGACATCTGAGAAGGCTGAACTGAAGTGCAAACTGACCAATATATTAAAGCAGCAGAAGCTGCAGAGGAGCCAAATTCCTACAGAAGTGAAGACATAAGAGAGAAATAAAAGGAGGCTGAAAAATGCAGTGGTATAGCCAGTTAGTCTTACCTATTTTGGGTTGTTTAAGTTGCATGTCCTTAGGTATTTTTGCAGGAACACCTAACCTTCTTGGACAGGAGGAAGAGGAGGGGAAAAACAAGCCTGCTGTGTTGGAAGCAGAGGCTCTGTGCAAGGATTATTGCCTAGACATGTCCTCCTACAAGAAAACACACAAAGCTGCAGAACTGTTCTCTTGGAAGAGCAGCACTCTCAAAGCAGGTGATCAAGAGTACTTCTGCTACAGCTTTTTATTTGCAATATTCCTGCCAGCACAGCCCTGTTATTGAGCTTCCCCGCTGTCCTGATCTGGTCTGTCTGCTCTGATATTTTTAATTTGGAAAGTGATTTCTAAATCAGAAACAAAATGAAGAAAGAGGGACATGCCATCAGTCTCCATGGCCTATTTGAACTTCGGACTAGTCTGAACAGCACTGACTTGCCAATAGGATTCCAAGAAAGCATGGAGGCTGCTTTATTTTTAAATATACTTGGGAATATGTTTCTCAGCTGCTACACAGGAAGCAGTCAGCCCATCCATTACAATTGTTTTCTTGAGACGAGATTTGAGGTATTTTACAAAGTATATGAGGTATTTTATTAATTAGGCAAGATTGGGAAACTATCAGAGTTTCTTTGAGATCCCACAGATGGGCACATAAAGGACAAACAAAGTAAGTGCTGCAAAAGACAAACATAAACATGCCTGCAAACATAACTGTTCACTCTGCCTTGAATTACAAAACAGCATTTTTCACATGGCTGAAGTCTTAGGTCATAGCAAGTGTCAGTGGAGAAGAACTCAGAGAGGCGAGGATGCAATATTCTAGAAATACGTCTGGTAGGACCTGGCTTTGGAAGTAACTTTACTCAGAGAAAAGGCTTTAATAATAAGCAAGTGTATCAGATTTCTGCAAACACACTGTTAAGGTCGGCAGAGCAGCTGGCAGCAAGGCGAGTTCTGTGACCTGCTCCTGAACCCTTCAAACTCATTTCCTGTCAAACATCAGACCCAAGAGGACAAGCAAAAAGCTGTTAAGCTCTTTTCTAGAAGAGTCCGAGATTAGAATTCCAGTAATGGCTCAAATTCCTTTCCAGTTGTCCTGAACTGGCCACTTCCAGTGATTGCTATGCCGTATGGCAGCGCTGTCCTCCTCTGGGGGAAGGAGGAGAGAATGGGGGTGGAAGGAGGGGTGAAGCTGTGGAAAATAGGATCCAGCTTTTCCGACAGCACACAGGAGAGTCAGATGTGCCGTTCATTTAAATAAATTAGTAAATAAATTAGCGCTACTTCCGGTGGATGGCAGCAGGTGGTGGGGATTGCTCAGCCTGTCCTGGACAGCAGAGGTGAGCCTGGATGCCTTGTGCCTCTTTCCAAAGGCAAGCACCCAACAGTCAATGTGCTCAGTCCGGTATAGGAAACACACAGCTGGACAGATTTTGTGGAAACAGCTCGTAAGAGCTCAGGTAATACCGCTTTAAGATCTTCCTCTGTCCCAAAGTGGATCCAACAGTTGAGAACACACAAACTAAAAAAGCCTAGCAAGGAATATCTATCCATTTTCTTCTGCACAGAACCTTCCCAGTTTTCTGCACCAGCTCTGCAAGGCAGTCCAATTTCACAAGGAGTCACAGCAAACACCACAAACGCCCTTTGGGTTTATTTGGCAAGACCATTCTGGAGCCAAATTCTTCCATCCTGTACCATATCTGTGGACAGAAAGGTATTGTACAACACCAGGAGAGGTCCCCTTTGCTTCCATCTTAAGGAATCACCAGTATTTCTCTTTCTCTTTTTTTTTTTTTTAAGTTTACTCAGCCATCATCAACCTTCCTGTAAGCACCTCCATCTCTATGACAAAGAAACCAAAATTAAGATGAAATTTTGGTTTTCCATGTTTCATAGTTAAGAGGCAGCAGGGATCTGAAAACAAATCTGATAAACTTTTATTTATTGCATCTCAGTAGCTATCTTCAATTTCATCTTCCTTTCCAATTATACTGTTATAAACTAAACAATATATCTAAATATATAGCAGACTATTTGTATTAAGATGTAAATCCAATAATAAAGAAAAATGTTAAGGAAAACAAGAGAAGTAAACTTGCAGCAAATTAATCAAAACATTTGCTTTCCATGTGGGTGAAAATGCGAATAAATCATTACGGGCAGACTTGCTTGTGATTTTGTTTTTGTTTCTCTATTATTCTGTCTATTATTGGCCAGAGGCTTATATTCATTTCTGGAAATGAGCCAGATTCTGATAAAAAGCACTTCTATAGCAGGTGTATAAACTGAACAAATTCTACCATCAACAAAAAGTTAATATTTGGCAGGATTTTTGGATTTGGGTCTGTTTCCTCTAGTCAGTTCATTAATATAAAGTTTAACTGCCTTCCTTCCTTAACCCAGAAATAGCAAACAACCTCTCTTCCTTTCCCCCCAGATCACACAGCTCCTAATCACTGGTCTGTGTCCCAGAGACTCCACTGCTGCACACAAATCACAATGGCCACCACGCAATCCTTCATTTCAGAAAGGCTGGGGAATGCTTCAGCGGGATTAGATGCATTTTCCAGATTTACTGCTGAAAATCCTGGGAAACCTAGGGACGAAGAGACAAACTAACATTTCAGTTGAGCTTAGTGACTCTGAATTGGCCAGTGCAGCTGCTGGCTGAGCAGGGGCTGACCTGCAGCCAGCACGTAAAAATGCAGGGCTAAACAAAGAACAAATAAATAAGGAAAATGCCACCCTCGGAGAACAAGGCTTGAGCTCCTCTGGACAAACCACAGCGTAACAACATCAGCTCCCTCATCAAGGGCACAGCCAGGCTCTGCTTTCCCCTCACAGGCTTCCTTTCCTGAAAGCAAATGTTCTGTTTCATGAATCAAGGTGGGATTCCTACATACTGGAGCAGCCTGAGGAGCAACTACAGCCTTTACCAGTGAACCCCACAAGGCTCTGACTGGGAATCTCTTTGTCCCCAGTATTTATTACAGGACTCTCAACTGTTGTCTGCTCTTTCCAAGCATTTGGGCCTGAACTTGAACTTCACAGGTTCTTGCCCGTGAAGCCCCAGATGTGTTCAGGAGTATTCCTGAACTTTGAAAAAGCTTGGGTGCATCTAGGGGACATCTCCAGCGTTCGTTTGAATGCAACCAGTTAAGAGCAGCTGTAAACTCTCTCAAACAGAGAAGGTGTGCTTAAGCAGAAGTTTGTACCTATCAGGGTAGTTTGAAGAAGTGTACAAGGACAGAGATTTATAACCAAATCCTGTAGAATGTACTGAAAACTATGCTCCCAAGATGCTAATCACAGAGCATCGAGAGGCCTAGGACTCCAGACAAAAACAAGTTTTTCTTTCACTTATATAAATCATTTTGTAGCAACCGAATCAGAAACTCAACTTGACAGTGCCAGGTCTCACTGACCTCAGTCCAGGACAGCAGTAAATACATGTCTACCACAATTAAGTTCCATTTGAGTTAACAAGTCAAAAACATATTTACTGCTGTTTTGAACAGAAACATTTGCATTTTCATCTATTCTTACAATTAGGGCCCCGTGGAGAGCTAAAAACAATTCCAAAATCATTATCAAAGTATAAATAAATCGGAGCAGCACTTCCCTGTGCTGATACGGCCAAGGCATTTATGCTCAATCAACCACAAGATATCTGAGGCTTACCCTAGAAAAAAAGATATCAGAATAAAACTAGAAGCAAACTCTGTACTGGAGCTGCATTTCAGATTGTAGTAGAAAATGTTCTTGAAAACCACCAGGCTACATTGGGTAAGTTTTTTTGGAAGGAATTACATATGCTGGTAGCAATTCACAAGATCAGTCCTATTCCGACATCAAGGTACAAGTGAACCCCAAATGAGGGGTGCAGCTCAGGGCAGGAGCATAAATGGCTCAGGAGGTCAGCATGGAACTGCACGCTGATCAAAACCAACCAGGACAGTACCTGAAGACTTTCCACCTGTCTAGGTAGTCCTGTACCAACATGATTAATTCGACATTCTTTTTAACTGCTTAGCAGCCTTCAAAGAAAAGTAACACTTGGGGAGGCCCGGTTAAAGTTGGGTTTGATAGCAAGCACTGCAGTATTGCGCAGGAACAGCTTTGTAACACCCTGGATTACTCTGGAGAACTCTGCTGGTAGATGGTACATCTTAAGGTTTTGCTTGTTCTGGCTGACCATCATAGGAGGGAGCCATACAAAGTTAAATCAAAATAGGAATATATGCACGGTGATTGAAATTTAAAGGCTGCCTCACTCAGAATACGCTGAGCTGGAAGGGACCCACAAGAGTCATCGAGTCCCAAAAATAGTGGGAAGGAAGTGGAGCATGGCTGTGCTCCTGTCCCTCCTGCTTTTGAGCAGAGTGGATGCCAGCTGCCCACAGAGCTGAGAGAGGAAGCTGGGCTGCAGGTAGAGGCTCTAAAAGAAGATTGTTTCTGCCATGAACATTAAGGGAATTGGCATGGATAAGCACTGATGTGATTACATATCCCGGCAAGAATCATAGTTCATTAAATGGGGTTACTAAAAGAGGCAAAAAGAGGACAAGGTTAGAACACTGCAAGAGCCAATGACTATTTCCACACTGAAGAGTTTAGAATAATAGCTCCTGAACAAATTGAAAACAAGAAACTGAATTAGGTTCAGATGGCCTGCTCCTGAATAAACTTCACTGTGGAAGACTTCACAAGGCACTGCTGAAGCATAAATATCCATATCTAGTGTAACAATACATTTATCTTTGGGGGTGAGGCACAGAGTGGGGAGGAAAAAAACCCCTCACAGGTCTAGACAAGGTTAGATCAGCACTGTTTAATAATATCAGTGAGAGCTAAACTGAATGTATTATCAGAGGCCATGTGAGTGTGCAAAGTCCTTCAAAAAACAAACTAGGTTCATGCAGTCCCTCTTTCCCTCTCTCCCTCCCTTCCCCCTGCCCAAATCTGATGTATACTCTACAATAGCATTGACATTTTGGAATCCAGTCTTACAGATACCTCAAGGTTTGGCATGAAAACAAATAGTTGTCATCTGGAATAAGACATCTGGGAGACTTCAGGAGCAAGTTAATAGGAATTGGTTTGAGTCTTCAGAAAACCTATGTTTTTTAGGAATTACAGAGGTAGAATTTAGGATTAGTCGTTCCTATTGAACAGCATGCAGGGAATTCCACTCATGAGTATGAAAGTTACACTGTATCTGAATATTTTGCAAAAGTTTCTGAAGGACATTGTCTAAAAATCCAAAGTAATTTCTAGGAATTTTCTCGAAAGCATTAAGAAACATACTCTGTATGTTTCCGACATGGATTCACGTATGAAGACATTCATAAAGCCAGCCTCTCAAACCTTTTGCTTTTAACTTCCCATCTAAACAGGGTTTGCTACACTCCAGGGCAGTGTAGTAAAACAAAAACTTCCAGTGGTATTTAAGTAGAATGTTCGTCTTCCGAAGAGCAGGAGTTTGGTTGCAAACCAAATATTGCAGCACTGCCATAAATGCTCTATAGCAGAAATACTATTACAGCAGAGATATTATTAACAGCAAAAGGAATTTTAATGCCAAGAGTGTCTCTCTAATAAGATTCCTAAAGACAAAAAACCCCACATCAATGAAAACAAGCAAAAATTACACCCAAATCCCTCTCATCCAAGCACTCAGCTCCTATAAGGTCACATTTGCTGTCCAAAAGTTGTTCCATATTAAGAAGGGAAAAGAAGTCTCAGGAAGAAAAATAATCACAACCCCAAAGTGGCAGTCACCTTCACTGTAAATTAGGAGACCTCCTTTGTACTTTAAACTACAGCATACAAAAAGATAACTGTGCACAGAGTGAAAAAATATACTACACTCTTTATCGTCTTGGTCTTACTGCAGAAAGCACTGGAAGATCTAGAACAAGGGGACATTAATAATTTTGAAATATGCCAAAACTTTGGGAATGGCCACCCAGAAAAACTACACTGAGTGTAAATTTTTGCTTTAGTCAAGCCAAGAACTTCCCTAGATAATGACAACAAGATGAGAAACTCAGGATAATCAGAATAAGCAGAACATCTGGATAACTACGAAAAAAATGTAGGAGTAAACTATCACATTGCAAGAGTGAAAGCCTGACCCTGGTGCATAATTTTGTAGGACATTAGAGACTGCAAATGCTCTCTGGTATTACGGACAACAGTATTTTGTTATGGAAAAGGCAGAAGGACAGAGTATTTGTCCCTATTGCTGAGCAGCAGGCGTGGGATGATCCCTCTTGAGATTTCTCTGTATCCATGAACAGTTGCAGGCCCCCATGTCATGTTCCTCACTTACAGAACCCACTGCAATGTTTCAGCTTCCTCAAATCTCATGGTGGGATACAGACGTGGTTGCTTCCTGAGATAATTGACTGCTAAGATAAAAAGCAGATAAAGAGGACAGGAAAAAAGATACAGTACCATTCTCTGCTGTTTCTGCTTCTCAATTCACAAGATCTTCCATTTGTCCCTCTACAAAAAGTGGTTTCAGTTAGCACTTCCAGAACTGGTTCCATTCTCCATAGGTTAAATACACAAATAATTCATATTCGGCTTGAGGTCGTGGAGGCTTGAGCAAATTCTTTACATAAGATAAAGCTATTATTTTGCTATGTGTATGTGCTTTGGTTTGGTTTGGTTTTAAATCATGAAGCTGAACTTCATGATGTCTCTGTGTCTTTGGAAAAATGAAAGAAATAACAAACCTGAAAGTTGGGGTTGTTCAGCCTTGGAGAAAAGAAGCTCTGGGGAGACCTTACAGCACCTTCTAGTGCCTAAAGGGTCTACAAGAGAGCTGGAAAGGGACTTCTTAGAAGTGCATGTAGTGACAGGACAAGGGGGAATGGCTTCAAACTGAGGGAGGGCAGGCTTAAATCAGATATTAGGAAGAAATTCTTTACTGTGAGGGTGGCGAGGCACTGGCACAGGTTGCCCACAGAAGTTGTGGATGCTCCATCCCTGGAAGCGTTCAAAGCCAGCTTGGATGGAGCTTTAAGCAACCTGGTCTAGTGGAAGGTGTCCTGTCTACGGTAGAGGGGATGGAACTGGATGGTATTTAAGGTCCCTTCCAACCCAAACCATTCTAGGGCTCTTTCCAGTGAACAGAGCCACAGACCCTTCAGAAGGAATGTTTATAACTTTACCAAAACCAGAGTTAAAAGGAAGATGTGCTACTGTTTCTACATTCTAAACAGTGGATATTCAAAAGAAAGAAAATGTAAATTAAATAAATGGTTCCAGCATGCTGAGCACGGATGCCAAAGACACAGAAGCATTTTTTTGGTGTCTTGACAAAGCAATTTTATTTGTGACACACTGTAACAATAGCCCAGAAAACTTGAATGGAACCCTGGCACCAACCAACACAAAGCTGTGTCTAAACAGACAGCAACGCAGGATGTGCATTGCAAACCATACGAAACGCAATGCAAATAATTTTTCAATGCAAACCATACGAAAAATGTCCATCTGAAGGCTCTGAGGTAGAGAAATACTGGCAACACTGAGTTTGAAGGTATTGCATGTCCTGCTCCCACAGTAAAAGTGTCGCTGGCAAACCGTGTTGGCAACCCAGCTGGAGCGGGGCCTACGTCACATGGCACAGCCCTTCACGCTTATGTAAACACCAACCCACTTCACAAAATACTTGGAATGCTGATTTTCTTTGCCATAAAACAGTGTAAGTTACATCACGTGACTTCGCTGAAGTTTGGTTTGAACCAGAGCGACAGATCTGAGCTTTCCCGTGCTTTTAAAGAATTCCTTGGATTCGAACTGCACAGTTGGCCTGTAGCTTGACGGGAGGGATCCACCAAGTCTGGCCCCGCATTGAATCGTGACATGAGGAAATGTGTCCGAGTTACTTCTCCAGGTGGATCTCTCACAGCACGGAGCGCAAACAGCCCTGCTGACGTTCCTTTTCAGCTGTGGGTGATTGTGCTCATCTAAGAGGCTTCACAGGAACGAAAGAGCTGCCCTGCCCTCCACCTCAGGAACAGGTTCCTGTCCTATGCCCTGGGCCAGCCTCCACTTTCCAGTACTGGAGCTGTCCATCCTAAAGTGTGCAGTGGCACTGAGAGCAACACCAGCACACTGTGGTGCTTTTTGCAGGAAGTCAGCACCGCTGGACGTCTCCTTTACGTGCCTGTGCATGCACATGCAGCATGAGAAAGAAAGAGGAAGAATTAGAGGTCTGCAGGCAGTCTCAGGGCTCTGCTGACCCAGAGGCAATTGCTCATTACACACAGTAATGAATTTTGTACACCTCATACCATACCTGACAGCTAGGAATATATGCTTTACTTATGAATAGTTCCAGAGAAAACTGGGAAAAATTTGTTAGCCAGTACTGTAAATTATGCCTCTACACCAGTTTATTTTGAGCCATGTGTCTATAGGTAAGTGTTGAAGGACTGAGTCACATGTAACACAGCAAACACAACCAACCTGAGGGAGACCTCTCCTTGGGCTCTGCTCTCAGACTGCAGAATGCTGTGACATGAAAGTTTTGCATTATTTTACAGATAACCAGATCACGCTGCATAGGAAGCACTAACCAGTTTCTGTAGTTGCTGCATTACTGAAGAGCTACAATCCAACCAGCTGACTCTGCAATAAAATAATTCCTGCATCATACATTCATCTTGATTACTGCTTGTAACAAACAATCTCATCTTTTTTTTTTTTTTTGTGAAATCATAAATCCACAGAATTAAAAGCAATTTATGGTGTCACTTCCAAACCCATCTGAAGTTTCCCAGCATCCCATGGTTATTAACATGTATTATTTTTGTTCTTTTTCCAGAACACGGTATTTTGGAAATTATGATGGTAAATCCAGAGAGGACAGAAACATTGCTCCAAAGTACTCTGCTGAAAGAAAAGGAATTTTAATAATAACAGCAAATACTGGTTTCCATGTGACCAGAGCTCAAACTCAATTTAACAAATATGATAACCTACATGAGGGATGGAACCTCTGCTTTGCTGAACTCAGGGCAAGCTTTGCCAAATAGTTAAGCAGGCCATAATTTCACCCCCTGAAAAAGACTTCAGGAATAACAGTAAAAAAACAAAGGAACTAAGAATAGCCCTTTTCCTGGTCCCACATATATGACAGCTGTTCAGCTGCACGCTTTCCTGAATTTTGCTACCTATGACAGCAAAGAAATGGGCCTGTCAAACAATGTGCCAAGGAAATGGAGAGCTCCAAATATTTTTATTGTTGACAATGCTATTCAGAAAGTTAGTTATAAGTCAAACTAAGTGCTGCAGTATCCAATATATGCTGTTTATATTCATGTAATCACAGAGAAATGCTCTAGTTGGCCACAATATCACTCAGGAACAGAGCAATTGATCCCTTCTGAGAGTCAGCTACATCCAAAAGTGCTGCAGTAAAGCAAGGAAAGATCCATCTCATGGAAGGTGCTTGGCTTATCCGAAATTACTGCTACAACTATTAAAACACAGTAGCTGAGGGATCTTTAAAAAGTATTTTAAGATGATGTATCCATCCTACTGCACAGAGAAAGAGGGCTGACTGCAGGTTCCATCCTATTCCATGCCTCCCAAACCAGCCATCTAAATGGAATCCACCTGCAATTTATAGGTAACTTCTCCAGTTTGCCACACACTAAGTTTTATCACGGTTTCTAGCAGGAGCTGTTTGGATGGACAGCATCATGTAACAGGTTCTGCCTCAATTGGCACGTCACAGACATGTCAATGACATATGAAATGAACAAAATGCAAAATGTGCAAATATACACTCCCTGGATCAGAACAGAGGAGTATCTTACCTCTTCTTCTAAGCACAGGAGATTTCTTGCTGCTCATAATGGTAACAGAATTAAAAAAAAAAAGTCTTTTCTGAGACAACAGAAGCATGTAGTTTTTTCAGATAAAACATAAGACATAGTTAACCAGAGGAAAAAGCTGAGTACCCATCAGTGCTTTCAAAGACACTGTAATGCAAAATGAGTCGAGACTCCTTGGCTGGGAGATGGAAACGTTCGCATCTGTGAACAGTCAGTCTGACTTCAGTGCCTCATGCAGCAATTACTTACACATGCTTTTAAAGCAAATTACAACAGCAAAATATTCTCCATCACATTAACAGAAATGTCCAAACTGTCTTTTATTCTACACAACTTCAACATATTTAGCATATGTGTGTATTTGGTATTTTATTTTAATGTGGAAGAATTCCACTGACATGATTAGGCTCAGAGGTATTTCTGATCTACACTAAATCCTTTGGGAAGTTGGGATTGGGTACAGAAAGGCTCTGGTGTAACGTAGAAATTAGATGCTGAAGGTGGGTTAGCTTCACTTACCTTCTCCAATTTGTTTAATTTTTATTTGCTTATTCTGAAGCACTCCTTTTCCACAGAAGCACATATGGAACCAAACTGTGCAATAATGTAGTAAACAACAGCTGCAGCCACATTTTGGCTCGTTTCTATTTCTATAGCATATTAGCAGCTTTTGCTAGGACTTGACAAAGCTCTAGGTGTTATCACTCAAAGGGAAGGGAAAACACCTCTGAATTTACCTCAGAGTTGACAGATCAGCTCCAGCAGGATGCACTATCCACAAACTCTGCATAAAAATTACTGTGAGAGACCTGTGCAACACACCCCAAACACTCCACTGAGTCCTGCAGCAGGTCTTGGGGCAATTATTTGACTAATAAATACAAACTTCCCTTCCCAGAGCCAAGTTCATCACTTGGATCGTGGCATTTCAGTCTTACCCCACACACTTCAGCACTCCCTGTGGAAGCAGGCTGAAGGTGACATGCTAAATGGCACACCAAAAAATCACCAGGGAATTCCTCATTCCAGATATAGGTCCTTTAAGACAAGAGACATCTATGAATGTCTTCCCAGTGCAGGCTGCAACAAACCATCCAGAGCAGAACATGCCCTCAAACATGCACAGCAACATCATATTCCCAAAATACCACACTAAAAGACTGCTGCAAACTGAGCTGCTACTGTTCAAAAGCCTTCCATATTTTAGCAGTTTCTAGATGAAAACAATTCCTGGAATTGCAGCATCTGTCAAAACTCACCTTTTGGAACCTCTTTTGGCAGAATCCTGTTTAAAGCTCTGGCAACATGGTGGCTTCTGCCATTTCATCCACCCAGAATGTGCTTCTGGCAAGGGTGTTAATCACCTGTGGATCTCACTGCAATCCTCTTTTCCCCTTCACAGTAACAAAATATCAATTTAAATAACATATACTAAAATGGTAAAATTAATGCAAATCACGGTTTTCTATCCCAATTTTGTTCTCAGTCTTTTCCTTCAGAAGAAAATGTTGCCATGCTTCTGAAACGTAATTCAAATGCACTGACCCCAGATAAAAACCACAGTTTATCATTTCTGTCCTTCCTGGGTTTGAGAAGTTTAGTGTTTCATTCTCCCAGGGTCTCTGCCAACCTGTGCAATTCCAAGCAGTGTGGCATCCTTTTTCAAGCTCTGTAAGTAAAGAACAATTTCCCATTTTCTCCCTTTGCTTGGCTGCTGCCCTGCCCACTCCTCTGCCCCGCTCCTCCTCATTCAATGCTACCTTGTGTAACAAGGCAAGGGCAAAGAGTTTTTAGGATCTACTTTACACTTTTCTTATTTTGCATGTGTTGTATTTGTAAATGCCTTGTCATAAAGGCCTGGACTTTGCATTTTACATAGAAATGCAGGATAACACTGATAATTTAAAAGTATTTTGTACCACATTAGTATTAATTCAGCAGTAACTAATTCAGATGTTGGCTGCTCTGAGGGTTTGTTTCCCAAGTACTCATCTCCCTTTTGTAATTACTATCCATGTTTGTTCTCAAAAAAGGCCTCTCCTCTCCCATTCTCAAGCCTTGCAAACAAAATTTTGATAACACTAATTTCTGACTTTGCAAGAAATCCTGTATATTTAGTCCTCTTTTTCAAGGGCTGTATGACTATGTCTTGTTGAAGTGCACAGTGTCACTGGGCTTTTGTCTTTACAAGGAACAGCTTTACCTAATGCAGCAGAAGCTCAGGTTTGTTTTAACCACACATTAGCTGTCCAAAAATGAAGTGTTTGTGTTACCTACCAAGTTCCTTAAAGAGCAGCAAAGGTAACAGTTCTAAGTAGCATTACTTTCCTCAAGTATTTATTAGCATCGATATTTGAGCCCACTTTTACTGCCATATCCTTTATTTTGCTTTTCCCTGTGCAGATGAAACGGAACAGGCACGTGTGCTACGTGGCTTCTGGTTGAAGAAACATTCAGTGGATGTACCAAGGGAGACTTTGTTTTAGGTGTGCTATTTGTGTTTCAAACTGCTAGGAATTCTGTCCTACAGGAAATAGCAATATTAATTACATAATATCTCGAAATAACATTAGCAATAATTAGTAATAGGACACAGCAGTGTAATAGCAATTTTTGGTCAGTCCATTTGGTCAGCCCACTGGTCCATTTTGTCTTCTGTGCTGTCTCTGACAGTAGCTCATGCTCAGCTACACTGAAGAAAGCCAAGAAAATTTATAATCAAATTGTTTTGGTTAAAGCAACAAATATAAGGCAAAGGCATCCATATTCTAGTATACAGATAAAACCCTGTATTATTATTTATTCCACATTTGAGAATACCCATATAGCAGATAAGTATGTTACATCATGGAAAGAATGGCCCAAATTTGGAAATTGAAGTAGACACTTGACAGTGCATCCTTTGTACCCATCTCCAGCAGCTGATAATAATTTGGCCAAGTCGGCGCTTGATAAACAAAGCTCTGATGTTCTCCTGGAAATACACTGATAGCAACATTAGCAATGGTATTTCCAAAGACCAGAGTTCAGCATACTTGATGCTGGCTTCACGTTAACCTCTTTCCCCAGTGCTGTTAAATCTAATTCCAAAGAGTGATAATCACATGTCAAATGCTGAGGGTGTTTGAAATCCAGGCTCAGATCCAGTGTTATCCCTTACGGCAGCCCAGCAGACCACACTCAGTCACCAACCCCGTTTCCCTGCTCCCCGAAATTCCAAAATATAGATGCACAGCTTGAACTAGCCACTAGTTTCAGAGCACTTGGAAAAACAAAGAGCTTTTCCCTTTTGGCTTGCAGCATATCAGAGCACCTGCAAGTATTCTAGGCACCCCTAGGGAACGAGTTAACATGGATCATCTTTGCTTCTCAAAAATTTCTCAGCTAAATTTAGACCTGATCAGACGAGTAAAGGTCAAAAACAAAACAGGGAGTGAGACAAGCATGGAGAGAGGTTTTGGGGAACAGATAAAACAACAGCCCAGTAGAAAGCCAAGGAGATGGGAAGTCTTCCTTTGCTGCTGGAGGTGTGGGTGCATGGGATCCACTTCCAGGGCCTGCTTACCTGCAGCTCTTCCCATTTGCACTGTGAGCCTTCCCAAACTCTGCTCAGCCACAGGCACTGCCTTTTTCCTGTCTAATGCTCTGATCCTCTGTCTAACAGCTGAATATGCACTGAGCTGCTCACATCTGCTGTTTGCATCTCTGCTTTACACTGGCATCAACTCACTGCTGTGTCAGGCACCAGCAACCAGCCGGGGCTTGCTTTTCCCCTGCCCTTCTCTACTTCCTGACATCCATAGTTTTCATAATCTCTCTTCATCCTGGCTCGGTGAGAAGAGTTTTACCTAAAATCCTAACTTCTAATACACTCCAGTGAGAGCAGTAACACAGTCACTTGTGATTTTGAGTGTCACTGCAGGCCTCATCGCATGCTCATGTAACTCGAACTGATAATGAAAATTAACAGAAATCCCTGGGCTGCAATCTCAATATAAATTGAAGGATCTCTGTTTGGGTTGCACACATACTTTTCAAATAAAGTTATCAGTTTTCTTGAGATACTATCATGAAATAAGGCAAGCTGTCCTTATCTCGAGTATTATATGAGTTTCATTTAAAAGAATTAAATAAGCATAATGTTTCACTGTGAAATGGTGAGCAGGTCTGAGAAAAGCTAAAGTGGGGAAGCTGCACAGAACCATGTTTCCAGGAAACAGCTGAACACTGTAAGGCAACAGGCATGCAGTGACCTACGCCAGGGGAGAAGGATTTTAAAATTGAGGCCTTTTGGACAACAGCTAAAAGAATTCAGTGGTAGCCCATAGAAAGTTGCTAGGGTGTACATGACCTTATTGACAGCAACATTTAGTTTTGATAGCAAAAGTGGAAAATCTGCTTGCACGACAAAAACCTGTGTGCAGTAGTCTTTGAACTAAAACACATTCAGCATCACAGGAAATAGCCACCTGTTTGGGTTTTGTTCCTAGGCTGAGAAACTTGGTACATCTGCCACTGTGTGGTCAGCTGTGTGGTTTTAACAACTGAAACAATAACTGATAAAATCAGTTTATCTAAAAAATTATTGTCTCTCCAGAAATTTGTGTCACTGAAGAAACAAAGTCTCTAAGGCCTATGCATGGGAAGGGCATGCAAAACATAGATATTTCTGGATAAAACCAGATGTCTGATTGCTGTAGCAACAGAATGATACTTCCTGAGACTGTCAGAAGACCTACAGCCTGTCCTGACACTGCTAACATACATCACACACACAGTGGTCAATGACACCATCCCACAGACCAAAACCAGCTCCCCAATTTATTCCTGGCTCTGGTTCATTATCACTTGATGGGATATTTTCCAGCTTTTCGTACATACTCATACCAGATACAGATTTACTGCAAGCTTTCCTTTCAGTCAGGGGCCTGAAGTGGAAGAAACCAAGTAAATTTTGACTTGAATTTTGGCTGGTTTTTGGTCAGAAAACAGTTCTAAAGATGAAGAAAACCAGTTGTTTTAAGTAAGAAAAGCAGAAGAAATTTTTGAACTTAATTTCATTTTACTTTAAAGCAAATACATGAATTACACTAATTCAGGAGGCACTGAAAATGAGAGCTGTTTGAAAATTTAAAAAGAATATAAAAAGAATCCTACAGGCATCTCAGAGAAATAGGCTGCCCAACTTCATCAAAAATCAATGGCAATTTCAGCGCTCTCTAATTTCTTTTCCAAATTCCAATCCTAAATCATTTGCCTGCATGAAACACTACAAAGATTTAAATGCTTTATACTAAATAGTCAACGTGTTTTTGATTGAAAAGTTAGTGCAAGCACTTGCTTCAACTACTGCATTAAAATATTTAACATGAAGGATAATGTGAGCACAGCAGAAGTAAAAGGAAGTTTTAACTATTGTGATAGCACAAAACCTCTACAACATAAGCAAAGACTGTGCATGCAATTATTTAAACCCGAGAGTGATTTTACCTGCACTATTGCTTACTATACTGAGCTTCATTCATATTTATACACAATTTTATGAAGTTATCACTTCGAATTTATTGGAGATCTTGGTGTGAACAGGGATGTTGCACCTTGTATAACTCTTGGACAATTAATAGAGACTTTTAACACAAATGGATACTACCAAGTTTTGGAGGTCCTGTTTGGTGACAGGCTTGAATGACAAGAATTCTGAGTAGAACAGTGAGAGAAATTCATTAAACAACAATGTATTCATTGATATTTGCTCAATACACACTGATAAACGGGACATTAATAAATAAACCTTAAATCAAATCAAGACAATGCCTCAGGTTCTTCTGGGTGAGTACAGGGGCAGGAAGGAGCACTATTTAATACCTGAAACAACTGCTCCCTTTGTATCTCCTTCCAGGATGGCATCGTGGTCCCTTCAGCCCAAGTATTTACATCTCCTACTACTGCCTGTTTTACAGAGAACAGTATCAGCTCTCTATGAATCTCCTAAAAGACACTTAAACACAACATCTTCACCAAACAGCAGACAAGGAAAAACTGAAAACATGACAAAATTAAGCAACATTTCCTATTCATGAGTGTGCAAATTCTGACATCTAAGCAAAATTTGAAGAGAAAGGAAGAATCTTGAAGTATATGATGCAAGCTGCAACTGGACAAAATGTAATTTCCCACTGGCTGTTGACTGGTAAGTGAAGAGAGGAAACAATAGTGAACTTGCAGCACCCTTATTGACAGTCAATTAATGAAAAATTGGATGGGAAAAACCTCAAAGATGAGAATTTCCTAAATGAGAATGTGGATGTTACCACTGTCCTTGGCTTGCACAGTAGCCAAAAGTGGGGAGGAAACCGATCACATACAGACAAACCCCCAGAAAGTAGGTGTGACAGTGATACGCAGCACGAACTTCAGCATAACTGGGGAATGGGTAGATTAATTTCAGTTTTCTGCCTCTCCAAACCAACCACAGGATAATCATGAACAGACAAAATATTTGGAGGATCACAAATATGAAAAATGAGAAATGTGGTGCAGCCACTTTGACATACTCCAAGAATATTACAGGATGAAAAGGCAGAAGGACAGTATTTGGACAAGATCACGGCATTTCTGTTATGTCTGAAATTCACAAAATAGCAGATACAAATAATGTGTGTGGGATGTGACACAAAATTTTGAACATTTGTTCTTGGGTCTGTTAGCTGTTTGTGTACCATTACATAACCAGTGACCCACACGTGTGGCATGCTAAGTATTTTATTTTTCAGTGCAGTAATTCTAAGGCTCCATCAAAAAAAAGGGTTTTTATAGAAAACACTTGTTAGATAAGAAAGAGAAATCACTGATATAATACCCCAGTATCAACTCTTCAAAGCTTCAACTCGCTTCATTGCTCCACCTACGCTGTGGATGTTTTGTTACTGAAAACAGAAAAGGGCAAACAATCCTCTCCCCTTATGTAAGACCTGTTGCAATTCTCTTTTCTACA
Source organism: Lycocorax pyrrhopterus obiensis (assembly GCA_014706295.1). Lineage (NCBI taxonomy): Eukaryota > Metazoa > Chordata > Aves > Passeriformes > Paradisaeidae > Lycocorax > Lycocorax pyrrhopterus. The sequence goes on along the minus strand of JACSVZ010000007.1, from coordinate 8,919,057 downwards.
GTAGGAATGTTGTGATACACAGTATGGGAAGAGCAATGTGACACAGCAGAGGGAGCACGTCTGCCTCATCCCCGACTCCTGGATGAGTTCCTTTTTCTAGAAAAGTTTCATGGAATATGAAGCTGAATCCTTTTGCACACAGAACTTTTCCCAAACAAATTCTTGGTTCCTAATTTTCTGCTGCTGCTGGCACAACTCAAACATACTGGCAAACCCTGTAGCTTAAGCTATGCTGACTTCTCCACATTTTCTCCAAGTCTCTGTTGGAAACTTTATTTTGCAGAGAGACCCTCAGGGACACTGCAAACTTTGTATCTCCACACCAAGAGCCTGTTTCCTACCACTCCCTTGTACATTCCTTACACAGACACCACAATTCAGCTTTTCATCTCTCATTTCAGCTTTTATTTGGGTATTTTTAAGTTAAGTTGCTCAAGTCCATTTTCCATCAATACAGACACTAAAAACCGAGATCAACATTTAAGGCAACATTAGCATCCATGCCAAGCTCAATATGCAAACCACGTCATCGAAGCACCACAGCATCCCAGAACTGCCACAGGCCCCCTGCCTCCGTCACACGTTCCCTTTCCGTTTGGCCCCTGCTATCCCACACGGCACTCAGGAACTCCATTTAGATGCACAGTCTCAAGTAAGACCTTGCCATTTTTGGATAGTTTCATTTTTAGGAGCTAGATCATTTTTGCATAAGGTGATACGAGTGAGACACGTCTCAGGGTGAAAGTATGCAGTTGACTTACGTTGCAATACCATATAGAATTCTTTTTTAAAAAATATATTTAACATCATTATTCAAAGACTTTAGTATGAACATTACACGTATGTAGCCTTTGGGTAAAGGCTACACATTGAGACTTGTTAGAATGATAATTTTGCTTTAAATTCTGATTTCTTTAGTGTTACTGTTGACAAGTGTTTGAGTTAGGGATGCCCAAGTGCAACTTTTAGGTACGAATATTTACAAGTATACAAAAGACCACATAGTTTTTAATACACCCACTATTCTTAATACAGAGTAAATAAGGATTTGTCTTGTGCCCGTGGAATATTTCAACAGGTGGGTCTTGCTTTTTTCTCTTTTACAGTAAAAGGAAAGGTTTTACTTTTCCTTAAGGAGTGTATTTATTCCAAGATGGTTAGCATACATATATCACATAACATACAAGAGTTAAAATTAACTAGTTACAAAATAAGCAGTGGTATGTATATCTTCATATAACCTAAGAACAGGATCAGTATTTTACAAAGTACATATAAAAGTACTTCATATACAAAGAAAAATACAAATGTGCAAACACCATTGTCACAGGTGGAAATTTGTCAATTGAAAAATGCTAGAAAAATCCTTCATATTTTTGTTTTGAAATTGCAAATGCATTAAAAACAGCTGCATTTCCTATTGTGTGTGGTGAGAAATCTGTGTTCCTTTCTGACAAAATACATTAGTTATAAAAAAACCCACGAAGTTTAATAACTGAAAAATCTTGTAAGTATAGTCAGTTTGGTTAGGCTGACATTAAATTACAAGCAGAACGTCTGGAAAAATGAGAAAATAGTGAATCATATATACAGACCTTTTGTAATATTAGTGTGCTATTTAACATATTAACATTTCAAAGTAAAAACAATGGCTTAATTACCTACATATTCTACTCAAAGTCCTCACTATTTGTAGACTGTAAAATTTCTACTAATTTGGGGCTATTAAAAATGTTTCGCCAGGATTTTAAGCAGAACAAACACAAGTTCATCAAAAGTAAAAATCTATAAACAGTCTTCCAATTAATGTGCAAAAAATGTTTAAAAAGTATCAAATCACGACACCTCAAACTTGATTATGTACATATTTAATACCTGTAAATGCTGTTAACTAGCTAGTTTTGTTTTGTTCTGCTATAAATAACTTAACCTCTGTCCTGCAAAATGTCTGCATTGTAAAGATTTCAGTGCAAGTGCTTGCTTCAATGTTTAGTGCATTATCATGTTCGTTATTCTTTATTTTACAGTGAGCAGAACAGCATATAAATTAACACATACAACTCACACACAAGAGATCCTTCTTCTACTGAATTCCTAGTTTGTTGTTTTCCATTGCTCCAGGATAGTGTCAGCCAGTTTTCTTTCGTTTATCCCATTGGAATTGCAAACAGAATCTAAAATAAAAGTCTTCAGGTAACCCCTAGAATTTGAAATTCCATAACAACATTGCAGAAGCACTCAGCAGAGCATGAGATTAGAGAATGACCTGCACACTGAGAAGACACTTGAAAGTCTGGCATCAGGCAATTTCACTTTTTTGGTCTTTAACAATATCAACTGTCTATAAACATTGGCAACCTGGTGTGTATGTCACTGGACTCACAAGCTTCATTTATTTATTTGTTTTTAGGAATTGTAGACATGTTCCCTCTTATTCACGACTAGCTTGGAAATAAGAACATTCTGCTTAAAAATCTAAATAAAGTGGAAATACACTTCTTGTTGAAGGAAAATTTCTACACTTTCCTTTGGACAGGTTTCCTAACAGAATAGCTCTGAAATGAGAAAACCAAGATTAGATGATAGTGCAAATACAGCCCACTTTTATACCTAGGAATTGTACTGAAGAAAGAGGAAATTCAGGATAAATGGATTATTATTTTTCCAAGTCCTCCCTGGAGGAAAAAAAATAGCAGTTACAGTGGTTATAATTATTAAACAGAAAAGAACTTATGATGAACTTTTATGGCTGAAATGTAAAGAAGGCGGGTTGTGTGTCAGTAACATTCCAGAACTCAGTTTCTTCCAGGAAGAGGTGCTTTAAACAGGACTTTATCATGGAACATTTTTCTTCTTTCTAAGCATCTGAAATGCAGCTCTGGATCCTGTCCATCCATTGTTGAGCACTCTGTGCATCTTGGGCACAAAAATTATACACACGTTTATTTGTCTTTAGCTGCAAAGGAAAAACAAGGACACAAAGACAGATGTCAGCATACGGAAAAGAAAACCTGCAAACTTTAAACTGTAATACTCTATGTGCTAATTGGGTCTGAATGAACAATTTTTGAACTACTGCTGTTGAGAGTGATGCCAGCTACATAAAAATTTTTTGTCTTGGGATGGCACAACAGCTCCTTCCTAGCTCACACCTTCCAGCAAGACTGGAAGCAGTAGCTTAAACACATTGAGGGAAAAAAGTTCCACATAAAGATCAAGTAAAGACCAGATATACTTACATCAAAAAATGCCTTTTCACTGGCATGTTTTGGGGCTCCAATTGTTGGAGAAGCAGGAATCACAGTTTCCACTTCTGCAAGGTCTATGTGTCCCTTACAGCTCGTATCCTCACCAGAGTCATAGTATCGCAGCTGGACCACAAGAGAAAAAAAACCCCAGACATGCTTTTAGATGGATCTTTCAGTTTAATTCCCTTTTCCTGGATACAGCCTGAGGGCATGGAGTGGTAAGAGTGGGAGGCACAAATATTACTAGGAGCTGAGGAGGTGGGGGAAGAGTATTTTGTCACCACAGCTCCAGAGCAGAGAAGCAAATAGTCATGGACTGCTCTGGGCAGAGGACATGTGAGACAGGAAAGCAGAAGCATTTCTTCACTGGTCATGACATAAAACTAACACAAAAGCTTTACTTCACCAAGGTGTTGACAGAACATTTATTCCCTGTATTTCAAGAATTTAAAGTGATCAGCAAAAATTTAAGTGTAATTTTAGGTAATTGTAAACCACATATAAAGCTCACATTTTCCTGTACTGCACAGAGTGGTTGAATGAAGTCTGTGCTTTTTTTTTTTCTCCTTGCAAAGATACTTTGGTGTGAATATTAATCACTCTTTAAACTGGCTTTCAACATGCAAACAAATTCCAAAAAAAAGCCCCCACAACAAAACCCCAACAACTTCCCACAAACCAATGCAAAGCAGTAAAACAAAACTTTACAGCAAAGGTCAAACAACAGAATTCCAGCTATGATTGACCTGTATTACTCATGCATCTATCATACTCTGAAGGGTATTTGGTTATACAAAAAATGTAAAAGTATTTTTTTCTCCTGCAAAATGAACATTTTCTCCTATATATAAGATATACAGGATATATTAGGAAGAATAATTACAAACAGCACATTTGTTGGTATTTACCACACTGATCTCGAAGCACCCAATTAGCATTTCAAGAGATGCCTGTCTTTATCTATATCACATATTGTTAACTGTATTGACTGTAATAAATAAATATTTTTTAAACAAAAGCATACATGAGTCTGAGAAGTTACAACCCTCACTGTGTGGAATATTTGGCTCAGAATATTTTACTGCCTGATGACCCAACATTATTTGAAGTACATGAGACCATAAATTTCTACTGCAAAATTCTGGCATACATTGTAAATGGGATAAAGAATTTAGATCAACAGATGTCTATTTTTGGTGCTCTTTTTTGTACAATGATTAGGTAGAACCCTTATGAATAATTTTGCTACTAAATTTACATGACTATGACTAACCTAAAATACTCCTATATATTTTTAATGTACTCTCATATATTTTTATAAAATAGTCTTAAATGTTTTTTCTAAAAAATAAAAAGCAAAATACTAAAACCCCTCTGTCCACTCAGAATTCTGTATCAGCTACAAGATACACAAGACAAACACAGATAGGTCCAGAATGATGTAGCACACATCACATCTGAAAATCATCATTACCAATATTGTTTGTGTGACCAATATATACAAACCTAGTAAATAAAAGAGGAGCAACGTAATAATAAAAAAAGTCCATTATCTGAAAAGGTTTTACCTGGTGTTTTGTCACATCCAGCACAAACCAGCGAGGCTTCCAACCTTTTAGTAAGGCTCCTCTTTTGTACAGCGTACCTTCAAAAGATCTGACGGGGACAGAAAACACAGATGGCATGTGATTCCATAATATGGATACTGCTGATAAGTAAAAGCCCCAAAATGACTACATACATATTAAACACTTATTTTCCTGCAGGAAAACTAGTAAGATTTAAATCAATAGTTTAGCTATTGGTAAATGGGATACACCAATAAAACACCCTTTTGGTACTTTGGAGGCATTAAATGTACAACTACAATTTGCTTGCACATCTAATGAAAGGGAAGGGTGAAGGATGCTGGTAGGAGACAGAGGCCCACCCACTGAGACAACTAAATGTAATCAAATCCAAAAAGAAGAAATAAGGTAGCCACAAAACATCCTGTGCACATGAAAATTTCATTTCTCCCTAAGGCAGAGACTTGTACCAATCTAATAAAATATTCATAAATACTGTCTGATTATTCAGTTTACCTATTTTCATCATTCTTTGATGTGAAATGATTGTACAGCGTCGTCGTTCTTCTGTCTACTCCATTAGAGGGAGAGATGCCTGAACTCTGCTCCTCACCCAGCCCACTGTCAGGTATTTCCAACAAAGACCTCTTTTGATAGGAATGTAGATTAGGTGACATCATCCCTGAGGAGCCAGAAGGATGTCTTCGGAGCTGAAAAAGAGGGAAATAGAAGAAAAAAGGTAATGCAATGTGTGCTGCATTGTGAGACTGTCTCAGCACTATACTGATAATAAATACATGGTACAACATGTAAGTTGGGAACAACTGTGAGGCCAAAAAAAACCTTCCTAATACAATTCAGTGCTGCCTCAGAGAAGAAGCCAGAGGGATGGCAATTCCCTGCATTTCTTAAGCAGAAGGGTTCACAAGGTGTAAGAAATCAGTATTTCAGAAAAGCTTCAATATATTCCAGTGACAATGTCAAACAGTGCTTTCTCAGAAGCATCTAAAGCTAAACAGACATTTGGATACAATAAATTTCCCTGATTTCAAAGGGAAGGAAGGGGGGAAGGAAAAACTACAGCTTCCAAGAGCTACTTTACAGATCCATGTCATTTCAGCATAATCTCAATAACCTGGAACAAGAGGGATCCTGAATTCCGTCCTAATCTAAATGACAACACACTACAGATACAGTAGCTCAAAAGCCAAGCTCACAAAAAGCAGTATCTAGCATTATTAGTGGTGCACACAGAGAGCAGAGAGGCAGCCTTTGACTTAGAAAGTATCTATATTGTCAGCTATTCTTGTTACCACAGTCAAGAATTGGAAACACAAGCATGAATATTTCCCATCTCTACTTAGAAACTATAACTCCATTTAGCCATGGAAATATCTTTATTTATCCCTGAAAACCTGTGATATCCTTTTGGCTACTTTCAGGAACTGAGCTTTTTTTGTACTTCAAGAATCTTTTAAATATATAAAATCATATATTTGTGCATTAGTAAAATGCTCGTTTTATCTGCATGTCTTAACCTACTCTGGAAAAGCAATTAGATGAATAGCACGAGTAAAAATATATTTTTCAACATGAAGAAAAAAAAGCCAGCATCGTAGGTTAGAACAACATATTCAGTTTTTCAAAAGCAGTATTTTACTCCAAGAAATACAGTGATTTTGTCAGTGCCCCAGGTAGCCTATACAGCAGGAATGGAATTATTCTATTGGACGAGCTCTTTTCTACTTACATTGTCTTGTCTGGTGTCATCCTTTAGATTCATTTTGACCCTTTCCCACAAAAGCTGCCACCTCTCTGGGCTCTGATTTAATTTACTTTCCAACCTTTCGATTTCCTGAAACAAGTAACAAGGGTTTCCTTAAGAATAAACATTTCTAGCTGATCACTCCCTGGCAACCAGTTTTATACAACCACTCTCTCCTCAATGTTTTCACACAGTGAACCTTCAGGCCACGTTGCCCAGTAAAGCTCAAAAACCTCTGTCACACGAGCTAGAAACTGAGATCCATCAGAATCAGGAGTCAAAGGCACCCAAGGACAGCATCAGCCACGTTGTTCTTCCTGCATGTCCCAGGCTGGAGGAGCCATCAGGCTTTCAGTTCTCCCCCACTTCTCCTGAACACACAAAATTCAACACCAACTGCCATAACAGAAACACAACACTGATAAGGACAGGCTGTATTTTATAAAAATATTTACAAAGGACAAATTCTGTGCTGTGACACCAACACTGTACACTGCCAATATTAACATTTACCCTGGTTTATAAAATGTGATACAGAGCTGTAATAAAAGAAGGAAATGAAACAGAAAGATTTATTCAATTTGGATGCCAGACTGTAACAACATGTTCTTGTTGTGGAACTTGGGAATATGACCTATGTTGATAACCTCGGGCTAGGGTTATTTCCTGTTAATAAGACAGTCCAAAGTTAAGTAAAAAGAGGCAATTTTATTAGTTTATGTTTACTTGTGAACACTCATTGATACATTTGTCAAGACTTTGATGTGTGGTCCATATCACTTGCCATTCTTCCTTCCTGCATTTTTACTTTCAGCAACTACTCGTTATGAAAATCTGATTATTCATGAAATAAAATTAAAACTTCTATTTTGCAAATTCAATTAAGAATTAATGATGGAATAAAAAATTGCCACAGGACATAGACTGCTCATGCTATATAGAAGCCAACTAAACACCAAGACATTTATTTTCCAAGTAGAGAAAGTAAGTCTTTACTTATTTCTACTCTACTTAAAAATTAAAGTAGATTTCATAATATTGTCCAATTCCTATTGGTCTTTTGATAGAAAAATTCTTCAAGAAATTGCTATTAATTGAAAGACAAAAAATTATTATACTTTTTAAAGTAAGAAAACATTTTGATCAGGAAATTAACTTCTGAACTGAATTTTGAACTCTTTGGTGAAAATAAGAAAGCTAGCATTGACAATGTAACAGGAACAAAATATTTCCACAAACTCCTCCTTGCTGAAGCTAAATTAGAAAACTCCAGAGTGAAACTAAATATAAGAAATGTGGCTTAAGAGCAAGAATCAAACCAGAAGTTGTAAATACTGAAGGTAGCTGAAAGTCACATTTGCTCTCTTTCTGCTAAGAAATAAAACCAGAATATCTTTGCTTGGAGTATTGTCACAGGTAGATAAAAAAATAAGGAATGATGAACACAAGCCAGACTAAAGGCTTCTCTAGATTACTTGCTTCTCTTTCCAAGTGCTGAATGGAAAACACTTCCGGAAGGGAGACATAAAACTGAATCAATTTACCACACACTTTTTAAAATAAAACCCTTTCCAAATTGCTGCAAAAGGATATAAGCTCTTTATTGCTGTCAGTTAGTCAGGTTTTAATCTGATCATTCTCTTTCTGCCCTGGTCTTGACTTCTGAGTATGAGTCCTTCTCTGCAGAATCTGGAAGTAACTGAAACTTGTTACTTAGCAACTGGGTCACATTCCTTCTTTTTTGGCTCCATAGTGAGTAGTGATTCCAGAACTTAAAATGAAAAACTTACATGAAAAACTTTCAACAATCTCCTGTATATAACTTGAAAAGTTAAGACTAAATTCTCCTTTAATAGACCCCATGTAAAAAACCATACGTGGCAATAAATCACTAAGGCTTACTCTTGCCCCTTCAGTTTTAAATTTTACGGAAAGCAGCAGATTTTTTTTCTCTTCCATGTGTGGAATGGACTATGAGTAAATGCATTTCTTTGAAAGAAAAAAAAATCCTTGAATTTATCTCTCTGGTGCATCTCCTGCTGTCCAGGCTTACAAGGACAGAAATATTTATGTATAAAAAGAAAGGTTACAACAAATTCAATTGTGAGAATATCCACTTCCTGCAATTAGCAGTTACAAGCAATTAAGCATACCAGAAGATTTGCTAAATAACCTGCTTTGGAATATCTGAATGGTAGAGACAGGAGTTAAATCTGCAGCAGCTCCAGAACTCTGGAGACTGATCACCTCCTTTGCATCCACAATGTGTCTGTGAATGCACACAGCTTCATCTCTCACAATTCTCAGAAGTACCAGAATCTGATCCACTCTTAAAAGAAAAGCATCACCATGAAAATTCTGAATTAAGGCACTCAGTAACTTCTCTGTTTCAGCTTTACATCCTGAAGTGCACTATCTAGTTTTCAATTGAAAAATATCTTTAGAACAAACAAATTGGGCTTATCATTATAAACTAAGCGAGAATCTATCTTCCCCAGTAATTTACGATGCTAAATATGGTCTCAGTTGAAACATTTTTTGGATACCAACACATTCTCAGTGGATTTATGATTAAAGAAAGGTCTTTCTCCTACATCAGCAATAGCCCTAAATTAACAACTTGTTTTAAAAGAACGTTCACTTTGCTCTTTAAACTTAGAAGAATATTTTTGTAACCTTTATGCAACCTCTCCAAAGTTTTCCAAATGTTTTCTCCATTGCTATCTTTTATTACCATAATCTAATTCACAAATAACATTTAAACTCTATAAAACCTGACCCACATATCTTTAGCCTATAATATGGCTAACTTCCCTGCTATATGGCATTTTCTCACAGTTGTGGATATGGATAGTCTGGCATCTACCCCAGGAAGAAATGCAGGAGAACATTGTTGTATTCCTGATGTGCTTCTGGCCTCTGGTTACCTGACACCAAAGCTCTCTGTACTTTGCTGAAGAATCCCTGAAATGACCCCTGCTGACAGGCTGCTCTTTCTTTGCTTTTGGGAAGTTACAAGCTCTGAGAAGTTCTGACTGTCTTATTTTGATGTCAAGGGGGGTCTTACATGAGATTATTTTAATTTTTTTTAATTGGGCATTGTTCCTGTGTTCAATCAATTATGATTGGAAGGAGCAGACCAAAAGGAATTTGAGGAATGTGCCAGGATAAAGCTAACTCTCTATCAAAATCTTCAAGGACTCACATCCTTTCAGAAGCTTCCTACATTAAGACTTGCTAAAATCATCTTTGATTCAGGGGAATTGGGGGCCCACAGCTTATCCTGATTTTCCAAGCATTGTCATATTGGGCTCCATAATCCCAGCTTTAACGCAAGGTAAAGTCTGCAAAGAGTTTTCAAAATAAAACACTGCACATAGTGATGTGGTTTTGGACATACATGTGGCTTGAAACAATGGAAGTGAAGAATACCCTTGTCATCTTCCTGCGCTACCAATTATGATGATAACCAAATGTTAGGCTGTTAATTAATTATTATCAACAGACATCTTCATCTTTAAGACAAGACAGATGTTAAATCACTCTAAATAACTACAACAAATATGATAATGGGATCATTTTTCATCCTTTAATGAAGAAAGGACAAAACCTAAGCAGCCTAAGTGAGCCCAAACAAGAAAAAGCCAAAATCAAGCATCTATTTCAAGTACCAAAATATTTTGAAGAATCTAAATTTATCAGTTTGGTTCTAGTAAACACTAATAAACTAAGGGCAATCATCATGGAAAGCTTTTTGGAGCAATTTGGGCCAAGATGTTCAGTTTATGTTTGTGTATCTGTCTCCCAATTGTTAAAATCAACAAGTGTCAGATTCTATCTTCTGATCTGTCCAAAAACCTGAGTCGTTATTTTACCACACGCCTACTTTAAAACGAGTAGAAGGAGGTCAAGAAAGCAAGGTTCACCATTTGCCCAAATGAAAATAGCTGTTCCCACATTTCCTAGAAAAGGCAAACGAAAATCTGATTTATTTTTTAAAACAGACAGTGAAGAAATTAATCCATGAGTAGTTATTAACTACAATTACAGTGTACTCCCAGGGAAGTGCTCATTCAGAACAGCACCAGCTTTGCAGGAAGTCTGATTGACTCCCAGAACCACCACCACAGCTCCAGATCAACCAGTCAGTCTTACTAGAGACCTGCTTTGACATCTATCACGATCCTTTTAATAACAGCATATCTGTAAGGCAATAACTTCAATAAAAAGTAAATACGAATTTCGTGAGCACTAGAGAACTTACTGTTCTGTGCAACACAAGTACTTACATTTAAAAGGCTGGTGATGGCATCAGGCTGTATTTTTTTTACATCATCATAACATGGCCACACTATTTTCCTCTTAGTCTGAGAGACTGAACCATCTGTTTGGTCATTTTCTTCTGAAACACTGCATTTTGCAGGTACCATGGTCCAATCATAGGAAGGACCTGTAGCCAAAATCTCTTCTACATAATAATCCCACTTTTTGAGGCTGGACATATTTACATTTGGCTTCAGTGCCTGTTTGAAACAAAGTGTTATAATGACATGAAGGAAGCCTTTGAATTTCAGACTTACAACACAATATCTGTATTTTCCAGATTATTCTAAATTGAATTCTACAATGGTGAGTGCACTGTGAATTTTCTAAAATTATTCAAGACACAGCCCAACCTAGGGGACATACATTATTATACAAGATGAGATATATATAATGTGATTCAATCAGATTCCTATGAAACACATCCCACTATGACTCTAAATTCAGTTCCCCTTTAAAGAAAATTTTAAAAATAATTCATATAATGTCATGAAATCAAACAAGGAACCTCATTTAGTTCACCAGGATGCATAAATACACATTCCAGAATTTGGCCCTTTAAATTACATTTCCATGACTTTGAGATACTGCTCCAATCAATCAGGTAGGGTCAGTTTTGTCCACCAAATACTTAACTCAGTTAAGAACAATTAAGATATCAAAATGTACTCAAGGAATCACTTGGAATAACCAAACACCTGTATTAAAAAAAACCAAACCATACCTCTGTTTCACTAGGGGCATAGAGGTAATTGAAGAAAATAGGGCTCCTTTTGTGCATCTTTTCAATACATTCCCAAATACAAATTCCTTTCTTGGCATGTTTATCTCCTTTATCTTCAAACAATGTCCCTGAGGAAAAGAAGAGCAGAAAAAAGATAGCTTTATGATAATGCACAACAAATGCTAAAGCACAGCCTAAAGGAACTTCACAGATTGGAGGTATAGCAAAATCTACTATCAAATGCCACTGCAACGTAAATAAATAAACAAATAAATAAAGAAGATAAATAATGGAAATCAACTTTTTTTGGAAATAAAATGGTTGCTCAAGTCTAATCTGCCCCACAGCTACACCAGCTTTTAAGAAAAGCATTCGAAGTGACCATATGCCATGAGAACCAGCCCACAAAGCAGAGAAATCTGGAGCAGGTTTCAGTGGACAAGTCCCAAGAACAGCCTCAGCTGTGGTTATGTAGCCTCAGTAAGTGGGCTCTGAGGGGAGGTAAGGCCTTGGAACCAGTAAGGTTGCACATGACAGATGGAGTAAAAAAGAAAATACAAAAAGAGAAACACTGAAGATAATGCAAGAGAAAGAAGTGGGAGGTAATAGATGGAAAGGCTTTTCTTTCCTGAAACTTTATGCACTCTCTGACGGATTCCCAGAGACTTTGTTTCTGTTAAAAGAAGGTATTTAGTAGGGCAAATGGAACTGTGTGGATAAATGGCTAAAAAACCCTGAGGCATGGCACTAATTTCTTCCACTTTCTCTTAGTGCCATCAGGGGCATGGCTCAGGAATCACTGATGCAGAAAGTACTACATGTTCTTGACCTCCTTTTTGCTTTTTAGACCTGAAATGTAATTCATTACATGTTCACCACACAGCTATTAGACCATTGCAACCCAGGCAAACTTTTTGTAGATCAAATATTGAGGAGAAAAATATCAACAACTACAAAAGCAAAATGCAATACACAAAGATCACACATACCATGTTCTAGTCTTTCATAATCTGAATCCAGAAGAAATGTTTTAAATCGATTTGATATGTGATGAAAAGCCAGAAACTTCAGATAATATTGATTGAACTCAAACTCTGTCGGGTATTGGTTATGAATCTAAAAAATAAAATTAAAAAAAAAAAAAAGAAGGAAAAAGTGGATATTGAGGTATAATACAAATAGATATGTAAGAAATAATAAAGTGAAATGACAGCAAAACAATTCCCCCATGAATGCTGAAAACAAATGGCAAGTGTCACACAAATCCTTCTAACATTTTGTCCTAGAATATTTTTGGGCTAAATAAATTCATGTAGTGTCTATACTGCAAAAATGTTTCAGAGCAGATAGAGTATATCTGTATAACAAGCAGTATTATACTCTGTACAAAGCCCATGATTCTTCCAGGAAATCCAACTGGATATAAATATTCTATGATAACTCTTGAGTCACCATGTCACTTCACAGGTGAAGATGCTACTCCTGGATGTGGCTGGAATTCAAACCTTAACTGGAAGGTTTCCCAGTGGATTTCTTGCTATTGCTCAGAACCCCACGAGGCAGACACGCAGAGAGACAACGCTGCAAATGACATTCCATGTACCACTCCTGAAACAGGCAATTTCTCAAGTACTTACTAGTCCACAGATATTTCTTTCATTTCAAAACACGACCCAAAATATTGCAGTGTGAAAAAACCCCACACTGAGGAAGTGTCTCGCCATTATTCTTCTAAAACAGTTAAAAACTATGTCATTCCTTGAATTGTTACCCTCATTAGGCTGTGGCTCTGCCTAACTCAGTGAATGTCTCCAATATGAGTCAGGAGCTGATATTTATTTAAGAAAACTACACAAGATTATCAGAATACAGCACTGTGAAACGGCTGGTTCTTCACAGCTGCTTCTCTTTAACATTATCACAAAGAGCCCGGTGTAAGATTTTAAGCATGAAGTTTAATATTCATGGCAAAAAGAATTTAGCATTAGTTACTGATATTTATACTTGATATCCACATAAAATGAAAGATTCGAAAAATCTTGATGAGATAGTGCTCGGAGAAATTTCACGGGTTAATTTAAAATTTACTCTTCAAATAAGTTTGACTCATGATCTTTATTTTCAGAATAAACATGGCAATTAACTGAAAATTCCTAACTGCAGTGGAAATAAGCACAGCTTGCAATTGAAAAAGAAACTGCTGACTGAATTTCACATTTGAAGTATGTCCCACTGTGCTTTGCCTAGCTTCACATCAAACCTGTAATATACCTTTAGTTCCGCAATCTTCCCGTGTCTTGTATTTTGCATTCCCACCACTCATTTTCCTGTTCCATATTTTCTCTCTAATCTCTTATTAGTTTCTCTCTTAACTTATCAGTTACTCATGTGGGTTTTTTTTCAGTACTGATGGGAACTGCTATTACAACTACTTGAAGCTCCTTACATTTAGATTTCCACACAGACTAGCTAAATAAGGGGGGGGGGAAGTGTTTAGCAAATGTTTTCTACTGAATATACAACAGTGACAGGAAAATCCCTTGAAAGGACCTATAAACACCCACACAGCGTTTCAGTCAGAGAATTTGTTGTTATCATATCTCATTATCTTGGGGCTGGGTATTTAAAATGCTAAAATACTTTAGGATATGTCAGTTCAATATATCCACTTGTATTTAAGCCCCATGTTCCCCCTGATACCAATACTACATTCCCGCCCTGATTTGTAAAATAAAGCTAAGCATTTTTTTTTCCTATATTAAATTCAGGACTTCAATTTCATAGATGAATTAAATATTTAGCTCTCTTAATAAAAGAGAACATTTTTCAAGGAGAAGGTATTTTTTAATAAACTGTAAGAAGGAAAGGCAACATTCTGCTATTTGACATGAATTATATACAGGGTCTTAACTTCTGCTTATGGTCCAATAATTATTTTAATACATTTAAGAGTTACAAGAACAAGCTGCTGATAAAATCCTATCATGGATCTTAAAGTTGTGGGTGATTCCATTTCTGAGATTTCTGGGTGCAGAAATATTGTAATAACTAGAAGTTATTATAATATAATTTACTTTTAAAGAGAAAACAACTATAAAATATTTCTTTGATAGAGGTAAACAATGTAGCAATTGTTGCTGTCCTAATCTCCACAATACATGAACATTTAAAACCTGATGAAACCTATATGTGTTTCTAATATTATGATCAGAGAAATTCAGCATTTTAGAGTTCTTTTTAAAATTACCATGTTCCCACCAAAGCATCTTCTTAATGTATTTAATAATCTTACAGATCTATCAGCCTTCCTTAGTTTTCCAATACATTTTGTTTTTCTAATTCCATTATATACCATTTTTCACTTAGTATGAATGAGCAATATCTCCCAATGCCCCGTGCTGGTAATCACTACGAGGCTACTCCTGCAAACACTGGAATAACTGAACACATCTCCCACGGGAGCAGCACTCACCTCCTCTTACACAGGGTGCTGTAAGAGAGCTCCTTACTGAGCTTAAAGGAAGTCAGCTCTAGAAAATCATCCTGTTTTGATTATATTTAATAAATTACCAAATGGATTCCGAAGAAAAATAAGAAAAGCTTCCTCACTGACATCACTTGCATAAACTCAGTCTCCTTAGAAGCAGAGAAAGTGTCTGCCAGATGCTGCTATTGTGAAAGACTGATTTTGCATTAATAATTCAGCTGACACCTGGAGATATTGGCATAAACAATGACTTTTTATAAGATGATGCAGTTCTAATTTAGGAATCACTGCTTCATTTGTTTTCTCTGTATCTTTAGTTTAACCCATGACGTTTAATGCATGTACTGGCTCTGTGGTAATTGTATTACTGCACCTCGTATATGGATCCTAAAGGTTAAAAATACTTTGAAAGGACCAAATATTTGCTTCCAGTTACTGGGTAATTTTTAAAAACTGATCATAATATATAACACTTCAGGGTCAAGTTGCAATCTAATTGGATTCCATAATTGTGTAACAATTTGCACAGAAACCAATGAAACTTCACAAAAGTTTTCAAGTACAGATGTTGAGAAAACTTATTTTTTATGGTAAATTCATGCAAAATTTCAACCAATAATTTGACTTCAAAAGCTATTTCCCTAGAATTTACAACCACGCTGTTAGAATTTGGTAACTCAACAGTGTGCCATCATCATGAGTTAGAAGAATAATCTAACTCTAGTGCTAGAAAAGTTACTCAGAATTGCATTCTCTTTGAAATTGTAAGTAATTTAATTTACAGATTTTTTTTCTAAAAACAGACAAGTCTATATTATCTCTATCACACTGATTAAGCTTCTCATGCCCTGTCTTGGATGAAGATAACACTGGGTAAAAAGATTATAACCCCTACACAGCCTTATCTTTCCTCATAAGAAGTTACTGTCTCCTTCAGACTGACAAGCTGAACTGCTTCTAATGGTCTTCTCTACCAAATTTTCCCAACATTTTGGCTGGGAAAAGCAGGCAGGCTCCCAAGAACCCCTGAGCTAGGAGACTGGAAGGGTGGCATCTCCACCAGAGCAGCAGTGAACAGCTCTTGATGGGCTGCAGGAGGTACTCGTCCTGCTGACACAGCGGCAGCCAGGGGATGGGCACACAGCTTAAACTCACAAAGCAGAAAATACAGATCTCTCTGTAAAATATATCTGTTAATAACCTGTATATTTCATAAGATAGAGTCAGATGCCTGCTGAGTGACACGCACCAAAGCTGCTACCTGAGGTGAATTACAAAGGAAATGTTCTTATATTTCCTCGACACATTCACATGAGTGCAGCCTGAGGCAAAATCGTACCTGACAGCTGTTAACAGCAGGGATTTATCCCACTTTGCATTTCATCCTAACTTTCAAAGGCAGGATGATTATAATCCACTATTCCATGTCCTTAGAACTGCAGATTGTGTTAACCTTTATTCAAAGAAAAACCAAGAATTCTGCCATGAAGAAAACACGGTCCATTCTACTTCATGACAATAAACCCAAATCCTTGAATTTAATTTTTAACTTTCTTCTGGATAACCCATTTGTTTTCCCAAATTTGTGTCATCTCTGAATCACTTGAGAAAGAAACACTGCATGGATAATTTCCTTGCCTTTCTTAATGACAACTTTCTAAGATTTATTACAGTAAAACTGAAGCAAAGTGTTTCCAGGGTCAGAAACAGGATGTAGGCTACATCTACACTAGCAAGTAATCAGAAGCAACCCAGAGTAGATAAACAGACTGAAGCAGCTGGTGCTGAGGTTCCTGCAGCCCTACTACACATTTGTGGTCTTATCTGGACTAACCTAGTCCAGTTGAGTGGATGACTCCACTTTACACTGCTGTCCCCAGTGGTTTTAAGCTAAGTGACAAATCACTGGCTCAGATCTTCTACGAGCTAGTGTTTAGCACACACCTGAAGCAGAAATTTTGGGTTTAAATTCTTCCCAGAAAAACCTAGTACATATGCAGCAGACCAGCATCAAAAAATGGTAAGGGGAGATGCTGGAAAGATTTCACTTCAAATTTACACTACTGCTTAAAATCAGATGTAGGTTTACCCCATTCTGCTAATGGATGGTGCTATCCAATCAGCCAATTTAAGCTTAGAGAAGACACCTGAGAGCAGAGAGAATACAGCACCATGACCAAGACAAATGATTAATTCACAGAATTGAATGAACTACCAGACAGATGGGTATTAGAGCACACGATAATTTTGTCGTGTTGTAGCCATTGCAACCAAGAACGTGGTTTTTTCCTCCTTCAGAAAGGGAGCAGTAACCCTAAGCCTATTGTAAGAAAAAGTGTGACACTTGGGCAGATTAACTTATTTGAATGAAAAATGCAGTACTGATTCTCTCTAGAGAAATCTCCTAATTTCAAATAAAAACCAACCTTACGGCCACAACCACTGGGAAACAGATGAAACGGAAGATGTGACAAAAAACTCTAAGGTTTTCATAAGGGGAATGCTGTAGGAATCAATGCAAATTCCAAGGATATGATTTATTAACTTCTGAGACAGCAGTAATGACGGTTGTTGGTGTTTAACATTGGGACACAAAGAAAGTTGGGGATTTTTTCCACAACACGTTTTTCAGTAAGTCTTCACTCACCTTCTTACAAGCTCATTCATTATCAGTCTGACACAGATATATCTGAAGATTGTTTTCCTTTAGTTTTGCAAGTTATTTAATTTGTGGAGTTTTCTTCAGGTAGCAGAGTAAGGCTACTTACAGACTCCTCTTTCATGCAAGTATTCACTATGAATGTGTGTTCCCAGTAGGAAGGCTGGGGCTTTAACAGTTATTTTCTGTGATACACAGTCATCCATACATTTTAATACAGGTTAATAATGTCAAGGAAACTTCCAGCTTTTTCAGTGAGAAAAATCAGAGAAGTGGGAAAAGAAGGACACATGTACAAGAAGAACTACGCAAGCACCCCTCCTGTGTTTGCATACACAGAAACTCTGCAAAGAATTTTCATTTAGTGGTCTGAGATGAAGAAAAGGACAGACTTCAGAATTAACCTGAAATGAGTATAATCTTCTTAACTCAGCTTCTTCCTACACAATGCAATTGATGGTGTCCATCTTCTTCTGCACATGTACTAGACATAAAAATCAGAACATCTCAGAACCCCTGGTTTATAGCTGTCATTGCTCCCAGAACTGGTGCAGTACAAGGCCTCTGCAAGGCTCATCATCAGGCACAAGGAATTAAAAAACTGTCTAGTCAAGGTACTACAAATCAGACCATTCCTCCTTCTGAATAAAGGACTCTAAAAACCAGTCATAACTTAAAAAACTTCTATTTGAAACCTCTACACAAATGACCTTAATACACCCGTACTACCAAGCATCCCTCTGAGTCTGCTTTGTTTGGATGGGTCAGTCTCCTCTAGACAACCATTCCAGCTCTTCTTGAGGTGAGATCCATTCACTTTAATAAAACCTAGGGAATGATGTTACTAGTCTTCTCTCAAATCCATATCTGTAACATCTGAAATTACATTCCTTTATGAAACCTTCCTGTAAACAAAAGTTAGAGGGTGGCTTACCTGATGCACACAGTCTAAGAACTGTAAGAAAACAGGAGCAAATCCACTACCCTGACAATTGAGGGTCAGATTGCTGCGCTGACTGAATTTATGACCAAAAGAGAGCCATTCTTTCTCCACCAGCATTCGGAAGCCTTCAAGTGTCCTGTAGAAGGGATCACTGAGTAACTGCACCAGAGACACCACCTAGATCACAAGACAGGATATTTGGTGTTACGAGTGACAGAAGTCAGGAGAAAACTTTAGCAAATGAACATAAACATTCAATAACCTGTTTATTGTTCAAGAAAACAAAAGCTTTCACATAAAATCAATGACAAGTATTTTATCACGTACATTAAGTACTTTCATAAAACAAACCAAATAATATTTCACATGAAAAAGCTTCAGTTACATTGAGACTTTATGTTAACTGTAGAAGTAAAACCTAAGCAGCTACAGACTTGGGAGGTGACTACAATGCTTACTACGTTCAAATTATGTTTGAAATAAAACTCTTTTTATAATAAACATTTAAAAGATAGTATCTGCTACCTCAGCAAAGAAAGCATGAAAGAACTGGTCCTGAGGGTTACTTTAGAGTTTTTGCACCTGCCAACTGCAGTCTGTTTTTATACACAGCATCTCAGGAGACTTTAAAATGCAGCACAGTCTTCTTGCACTTCCAGCTATGCGTGTCCCCTCTCTACTCTTCATTGTTTGGCAATGATTTCAATGGTCACATTCTTTTGTGTGTTTGTTTACCTGGTATTATGATGCTGGCTGCACATGAAGGTTTTATTTACTGGAATTACGGATATCTGTGTTTCTCTTCTGAATTATGAAGCAGCAGCACGGACACAATGCATCTATTAAATCAGCAGATCTTGATTCACCTAATTTATAGTCTGAGGTGATCTGTCCTTGCAGCAGGTGTTACAGGCACTTTGGCACAAATTTAGTTTTCTCCCTGTGTGGTCTCCTAACATCACTTATGGAAAACGAATGGAAGAGAACAAATCCCTCCCGTGTTTAAACTGTGCTATGTTTAAAATGATAAATTAACAGTTGTGGCAACTTTTAGCATTCATTCTTACACATGGTCAGGTGCAGGAATGCAGATGAATTCATTTTAAGGAACGATTTCATGATGTAAGTTGCAAATGATTGCAAGGATTCATGCATTCTGGTTTCTTCTCTGCTGCCACAACACAAATTTATTCATGTCATACCAAATTATCTGTCACTCGTGTAAAAAAGTATTTTTCTTAATATTTAACTATTTCAAGGTTTTTGTAGCAGCTTACTTGAGCAGTAATATCCCAGCCATCTTCCAAACAAACCATAACAGAAGAACCATTTTCCAGGAGTTCAGAGATGATCACACCCAGTTGCATTATCCTGTGAAGCTATAAAGTATTATGAATTAGTAACACGCTCTAGATAAATCTTCAAAAAATATAAATAAATAGAATCTTTTAATAGCCAATATTTAATATTTAAAAATATATTCCTGGCTCTACACATAGCACAGAGAAATACATTGATGCAGCTGATTAGGCAACAGTAAAATGTAACAGTCTAAGGTTTTCCATCTGAACTACAACAAAACTAAGGGAAGTTTTGAAGATAGGAACTAAAAGTTTTAAAGCCAATGAGTACTGTAATAAAATAGCTGTCATAAAAAGGAGAATGGGAACAACACAGCTGACAGATTTACTGGAGAGAAATTCCATCCTGGGCTTAACACTAATATAATTCCCTGTGAAATGTTAAGGTTCCATAAAGCCTCTAAGAACTTTGATGGGAGAACCCATGTAAGGTATTTACAAGATATATTACTAATATTCAATCCCATGGAAGTTGGAAATTAATGAATTGAACAATAAAAATAACAACAACACCAGGAATAATCAAACCACAAATGTAAAAACAAACTGAGAAATAGTTTAGATAGTTGGGCAGACAAGCTAAAATATATGAAAAGAGGACACTTTATTTATTTGCAATTTAATACTCATTACACAATGATGCTAAAATAAGCAGGTTAAAGTAGTTCAGGTGAATCTGAGTGATTTAATCTTACTATGAGACTTCACATTACTATTACTAAAAAGAAAAATCTATATGATGATTTTACCATTTTTGTATACTATGACAGCACTCTTGGTAAACAACATAATAGGTAATACATAAGCAATTCAGTTTTTTACAGCAGAGTGAAACTGTTCTTTTGCAGCACTGAATATAATCCAACCAACAGAAGCAATAGGAAAGATGAAAGCCTGAAAGAAGGAAGAAAACAGTATAGGAAAATAAATAAAAGATGGCAGGAATCACGTAAGATCATTAAGGCAAGGAAAAAAATAAGTTCAGAAAGTACAAAAGGCACAGGAAAGTAAGAAGAAAATTAAATTGAAGAAAATAAGAGGAAAAAAGATCAACCAAACAACAGTTAAACCCTAGAAAATTCATCCTTATTCAGGGCAGTCTGCTTTTTTTCCTCTTACAAAAACTGATGACTATTGCTATGGAAATTGTGATAGAAAAACCTTGACTTCTCTGAGCATTCAAAGAGCCCTTATTTAGACAAAACCCAACCCAAACAGACTAATTTTCCTGCAATTTTTATAGGAAAAGACTGAAAAGAGAACCACTTTTAAAACCAAGCTTGTTTACTCTTCTACACTTTCTTAGGCAGTAGACTAGAAGGAAGGCTGTTTTTTCCCATCTTTAATGAGGAAACTGATATGCAATCTGGTTTTACAGATTCATTGTTAAAAATGCAAACCATTATTTTTATAATTTGTGTTCAGAAGATAGGGCAGCACTTCAATTTTCTTCTATGTATTCACATTCTTATAAATAGATAGTTAGCCCATACAGTGTTAAAATCAGTAATGCTAAATTTCTACAGCCCAGAAGAGGAAAGCATAATACAATAAAAACATTTCTGAGATGACAGATCTATGTTCTTTCATGGGAATAGCAGAAAATGTGCCAAATCAGTCATAATTTAACTTTATCAGTCATAAATTAGCTTTATCACATAAGTCAGATATGACATGATTTAAACCACAGAAATGTGGTTTAAATGTAACAAAGCTGGTGTGTCACATGATGTCCTAGTCCTCAGCAGAGTGATGCACTCGAAGCAAAGAATGATCCTCTCCAATATGCCAAAACTCCAGTGTTATCTGCCCTTCATCCCTGGGCTGCTATGTTTTATACCATCAATTCAATGAGAAAACGAAATTAAATTCATTTATCTACACTTATCAACTTGCTCAAACACTCTGTGATTGAAAATGTTCACACGATGAGGAAATCAAATCTTTTCCATGCTCTCCCCACTTCTCCCCTTCCTGAAAACCTCGGTGGCCAGACCCAGCTCTGCTCTCAGCTCAGGGAAGAAGTTAAGCCACCCCTCGCAGCACATTTCAACCAGGACTGCATTTTCTGATGTGTAATAACTGACGTGTTTCTCACAAGTATTTCCTCCTTAAGAGATCAGCAGAAGTTTCTATTCTGCTTTCTGTGGTTAATTGCATCTGAGAAAAGTATATTCAGCAGCAGATTCCAAACATAACAAGCAGCTGCTAAAAAACATTCACTGTAATTAAAGTGGTTTTAGATTTACAAAGAGCTGGCTTTCCCACATCCTTCTTAATCTGAATCTTGCAAAGTTTGCTCCAGTCTTGCCTGTGTTTGGTTAATATTTATGTAAAGGAATATGAGATAGGGAAATAAAGGCACAGATTCAGGGAGAAGAGCTTAACACACATAGAATCCTCTCTTCCCCACAAACACTTCCCCATATCCCACAACAGATGTTTGGTTATTTTTTACCTTATGCATATCAAAATTCAGGGTGGGAATACATAGGAAGAGTCAAATACTGGTTCTAAAATCAAAAAGCTCATTTGCTGTTCTCCACTTTTTTCTGATTTTTAAAATATATAAAATAAGAAAAATAATTTAAAACCAAGACCATGAATTTATTTAGATAGAAAACCCAGTCATCTCTCCTTGTGTGTGTGTTCCATGTTATAAAACTTAAATTTTGTTATAAAAACGCCTCCCATATTTGTAAATGTTATGATTGCTGTTAAAATAATAATGCTTAGGTAATGCCAGAATTGATAACAAGCAAAGTGATCACCCTGAGCAAAGAACAGCTGGTTAGAACACAATAGTCCTCTGTCACAAGAGCTTGGAATTTATTTCGTGTGAGCAGCACTGTGTATAGATTATCAGAAGTACCTGTCAGATAAATTACCTGTGGGAACCACTCGGACTCCCCAAGTGCTTTGAGGAATGTTGCCTCAGAATCGGTAGGAATAGTGCTGGGAACACAAGCTCTCATCAGCTTTTTAAAGCTCGCCTTTGTCTGGCGGATGTCACTGAATTCAACAGGAACAAATTCACAATTCAAAGCAAAATCAAGCTTGAACCCCTGTATGAAAAGGACAACAGCAGATGTAATTTAAAAGGGAAGCATATTTTTCACTGACAGTCTCCTTAAATCCCAAAGTCTTGCCTGCTTTATTGCTAAATAATTCCTCATGAAAAATCTGTGCAGCTAAACATCTGCCCAGGATACTAAAAAATATAATAAAAATCCTTGCAAAATGTACCATAATAAAGTACCTAACTATAACCATAACAGCAGAATGTACTGCACAGCAGTCATATTTTCAATAATAGTAATAATAAGAATAAGAATAATAATTCTAGCAGTAATAGTGGTGCAAAAGTTGAGTGACAATCTGTTCAGTTGTTCATACACAACGTAATGGGCTGCCTTTAACGTTTTTAAAGCAAATCAAAAATAAACAAAATGAAAATATCTGTACAGATGACGTATGAACAGTGCAGGACACATTCGGGGAGTTCAATAAAGCAGAAAAAAGTAACCCCCACACCCAAAAAGAGCCCCCATAACTGCAAACCAGCTGACACATCTAAGCAGTCACCGGACATTGAGGGAGTTGTTTGACTGAAGTACCTGGTTCAGCACAGAGCAGCAGCTGGATGGTTTTCCTAGCAGAATTCCTCATGTTTTACTTAACTTACTGCATTTAGCAAAGGAGCAGTAAGAGAGGAGGACTGAATTAAGAGAACAAGTTAGCTGACTGAAAAAAACCCCACCAAAACCCAAAGGATTACGATGAAAAGCATAATATGGAGAACATTATTAGAAAAAGCAATTCTCAAGTATGCAGCATCACTGAAGAGGTTCATGCCAAACTTTTTGAGTTTTCTTCAGAAATTGCTTTCATTGAATTAAAGCTGGCCTGCAAATAATCTTCATTAAGCTCCTTCATAGAATGCCAAGCGAAAATGTAGGAAAGTGAAAGCCCGGCTTTAATTCTGTTTATACTTTGGCATGGTTCAAAAATAAATTCAATAACTCAACAATGGTAAGTTGTAATAATGCATGACAAAAGCAGTTGAGGAAAGCAGCACCATTTCTTTAAAAGGTTGTATATTTCTGTTTTCCTCATCAATTTATGTGATGTGATATTTAGCAGGATAAAGCAGTAGTTTCTGCTACACGACTTCAGATGCGTGATTGAACTCTTATCATTCATTAAGAAATAAACAAAAATAGTCGTTATTTTTGGATTACAGCAATTTAATTCTATGTACAGCATGATGCCTCCACCTCCTGATGGAACATAATTTCAGAAAAAAATGAATAGTGATGTATTTTCCTATTACCAATAATGGTTTTTGGACCTTTTGTATTCCAAAAAATACATGATATTTTTTGTATGTTCACATTTTGAATAAGAAAGTAGAAAACAACTGGTTTTTTAAATCTTTGAACACAGAGATTTAAAAAAAAAAACCTGAAAACATTTTTAGAAAACAAGTAAAACTACTAAGAACTAGAGGATATCTGTTTTTTAAACAACTGCATCTAAAATATTAAAATCTATAAAAAAATATGTACCAAACTGCAGACGCCATGGTCCTCTTCATGTAATCAAATCAGAAGTTCTGGGCTGGCCTTATACTCATCAATTTGGCTTTGGGTGAGTTTAGTCCTGCCCACAGTAATGAAGGTTTCCTTCTCTGATAATTGCTTCCCTGACTAACAACATTCTGTCTCCTTCATAACATACTTCAACACATCAGGAAAAATAAAATTGTACTTTCAATTACCAAATCAGCCCGTTCCATGTTTCCCAAAATAGAAACCACTGAGCTGAGGACTCAGCTGAACATGAGATGAGCAGCCAGCAGGGTCAGAGGACGATAGTGTGTATTTAGGTGTCATTAAGTGTGGCTCTGAAAGCAAGAGCTTCCAAATACAGAGCTCCACTCCTCTCTGGTCATCTGCTGCCCATTTGGATCTCTCAGCTCAACTACACATCAGCACTTCACCAAAAGTGGCAAATAAAGCTCTGTGCACAGAACCTTTGTTGAGTTTGAGCCTGATCTTTAACTGCTCATCAAGATAATTTAGTTATTTTAACATTAAATATTTAATAATATCAATATTTAATATCAAATATTTATTATTGATATTAATATTTTAATTTAGGCTAACTTTGTTGCATTATATAACCACAGAGCTTGATTTCCACCCAGCCCAGCCCCCACTTAGTAATACAACATTAATTGTTATTCTCCATATAGAAATAATTCTCATTAGACTTTACACCTTTAGGAGAGTTACCCATACAGCTTATCTAGAATATTATTTACTGTTTCTAACAACATGAGAGTAATTAAACTCAACCAAATAAAACTATGTTAAACATAGAAAAAGATTGCCATTACCCGTAACTGAGACTTTTCTCCAAATATATAGAGGGCTGCTTGTCTTCTCAAAAGCTGACTTTGCAGAAAAGAGCTGCTGCTGTAGGGAGGGGTGTTATCTTTCCCTGCAAGTCTTGCACCAACATCAATGAATGGAGTCTGAGTGTTGATAAACCGGTTGCTTGAACGAAGACTCGCCCATACACCTTCATAAGGATGAAGAACATTTAAAAACCTCTTTGTGTGAGGCACTGGAGATCAGAATTACTAAGACATATGCTTAAACATGTCGCATGCATCCCTCACAGGACATAATTAACAGCATGTACTGGAAAAAAATTGTTTTGTAACAAAAATTATCAAAACCGTCCTACTGCATTGTTGTTTAACCTAAGACACTCATCTAACTCTGTCCAAAGCTTTCTACTGTAGAGAAAATAGTTGCTATGATAGCAGTAATATGGTGATAAATCACAATTTGCAAATAGTAATGTCCATGTAAGTGCACGGAAATGAAATTTGTAGAGAGACAGAAACCAGCAAAGTACGGAAATCCCAAAGCTAGCAACAACATGGGCTTGAAACAGTGCAGTGTGATGGGGAACCACGGACTGCAGCTGAAAAGCAGCAACTTTTGAATGGCATCACACCAACACCCCAACAGCACTTTGAGTTTGCATGCTGTACACCTTGCTGCTGCAGCTCTGTTGGCACTGCCAGGAGAGGAAATTCCTACAGCACACAGACATGCTCTAATCTCATCATGCTTGAGAGAGTTTTGGTGATTTTGACATAAGATAAAGCAGTGATAAACCAGATTGCCAAGGCCTGTTTAGTGCCAGAAGAAAAGACAAGTAGCAAATATTTTTCTGTTTCTTGTACCTCAGTTAATAACCAGGATCTCGTGAGATTGTTTCTGTGTGTGCACTATGAGGCATGTGAAAGGTATTGGATTCTCAGAGTATGAATAGCACTACTTGAAAATCAAATCCCTTAAAGTACACTAAATTTGGCGTCCAAATGGCAGTGTGAAATTCTTTATCCCAATATGCAGTAAATCAGATTATCAGAAGAGACTCTTGTCCATAAATCTGTGAAGCAAGATATCCAAAAGAGGCACCAGAAATACCTCATAGTACTAGAAATTTAGATACAATAGGACCAACACCCACCCCTCTTCAGGAAAATCCAATAATGTGCATAGTTTACATTTCTTGCACAGAAGAAAAAAAGATGCAGATAACAGTAAATTCCACTGAGATAGTTCAATCAGCAAAATAATTTAATTCTATTTTTTAGAAGCAGGATTAGGTTTCTATTAAAAAATAATTCTGTACAATAACCCTCAACAGGGACTTGTCTGTACAGCTTAGCTTGTCTGCCTGTCTGGCTGCTAGGCTGAGACGTGAGCAGATGAACTGCAGCAACTGAGAATGGCTGGCAAGGAGCTCTGAGTCAGTAACAGCTCTCAACAGCTCCCACTTCACAGCCAGCCACTTTTATAAAACACCTCATGCAGTAAAGCAGCGTGTTTAGTACAAACTTTTGTTCCACGTCTCAGCTACTACACATGAAATAATAAAGACTTTAGCAAACAGAAATCACAGCAAACACTAAGTAAGAGAAATAAGCTCTCATTCATTTGGTATGAAAAATGCAAGCTCTAACACAGACTGCTGTCCTCAAAGATGAAGTGCACAAAAATACACAGTGACACTTTGGAGCATTTCACAAATGCACCCATCATTAGCACTTGTGGCACATCAAAGGCAACAAAACTGGCTACAAACACATGCAGATGAACATGTTTACCAGCATGGACAGCACTGATTAAAAGGCACAATTATGTTTCCATTGTAATTTTGCCTAGTAGTTTCTTTTTGTTAGCAGTATCTTGCTTTCGTTATTTGGCATACGCTGTATCATGACTTTCTGATTTGACAGTAACCAACCATCCCCTGTTCATTAACAATAATTATGGAAAGAAATTCATTGACTAGATAATAGTATTTCTTAGCTATTTTACTAAAGCAGTAGGAATACTACTCTTTTCCAGAACTGATTTTTAGCTGTTTAAAATTTCCACAGAGAAAACTTTCTACACATCACTCTGTGGTAGAACACTGTCACTTCACATACATTCAACGGGCAAAAAACCTCCAAAACATAACAAAACCACAATGCTGAACTAAAACCCCCGGAATTTTGTTAATGCAGAAACAAGGCTTTCTGTCAGTATCACTTTAGGATGAATTAAGACATTGTAGCAGAAGATGGTAGAAAAGAATGGGATTTCAGGACACAAAATACAGTACCTTGATGGACTCTTTCCTTAGTTGCTGATTTGGAATTTGAATGAGTGAAACATTTATCTCTGTACCCAAGCACTGGCAGATAACAGTTAAGATAGAAGGAGGAGGAATGGAATGCACATTGCAGCGAAACACATTGCAAGAGAGAAGAAAAGGGTTACTTATTAATTTCCAAAGAGCTAGTATATATTGCATTTCTTTATAGTACATGATTTATCAGACAGCACGAATCTCAGCCATCACAAGACAAAACATCCATCAAGCCATAAAACCAATATAAAATGGGAAGGAGGTATCCATTTATCAAACAGGAATAACTTCCATTGTCATTGCAATAGCTTCAAACATGTAGCACAGCCATCATGTGTTTTTCCATAATTATAATATCAAACGAAACGTAATGATTAAATCATTCTGCTGAATACTTTATTGAAAGCTTCTATCCAGCTGAAAGTTAGTTTAATTCAAAATCCCAACATTAATGCCTTTTATAAAAAACTGGTTTAGTCTAGGGACACTAAATACATAATTTGATGGACCTCAAAATGAAAGCAGAATGCATGATATTAGTTCTATACACTACAAACATTTTTAAAGGACTGTGTACAAGTATATAATTTAGCAAACATGTAATATCTACCACACAAAAAGATTTCCTCTTCCCTTGCAAAAATCCTCATTTTCAGTGGGACCCTTACACATTTATCAGTGCATATATCTTTGGCTCAAAACCCACATCAACACAACCAAGTCCTTTTAATACAAATATTCTAGTAAATCATACCCAAATGTTAATATTTCCTGCTTTGAAAATAATTCTCTGAGCTGGGCCTGTATTTATTAATTATAAATATCCTAGTATTTTTCCAATAGCAGCAAAACATACTGAGAAAACTTTTTATTCTGCTAAATTACACAGCAATGCCAGGTAAGAAGTGCTGCTCTGCAGAACCACATTATACTTACAAAGTAATACAAGAGGAAAAGCTATGGCTTTCGAGTGAACTTAAAATTCTCATGAAAAATATCAACCAAAAAAAGGTCAAAGAATGAAAATATATTATGAAACATAAGGATTTGACCAAATATTTCAGATCAAAACCAACTTGACTGAGCTTTGGGCAGATGCTTCGTGACAATGTTCCAGATAAAGTAAAAAATCATACTTGACACAGACACAAATATTCAGGACAACTGATGAGTGTTCAGAAAAATGATGGTTTTAAAAAATGAGAAATACTATTCACACACTGTAACATATTCTAACTTATATTTTAAAATGTATGTATTACAAATATATTGTCTGGCACAAAAATCAGAAAATGTAATTTTCAACTGGTGTATCATAGCTGAACCTGGCTTTTGAGCCCTGGTATGTGTGATAATAAACACAAGGAAAGAAAGAGTGATCCAGAATCCAAACCACAAAAATACAGCTATTGTATTTTGCACAGTGTAGGGTATAATCCATAGCTGCTTGCTGCTTCACACGTGAAATATATCTAGCTGTGAAAAAGTACTGAGAAACTTTGTAGTAATGGATTTGAGAACAATTTTAGAGATTTTATATACTCTGTGTATTTCAGAATTTCTTTTAAAACAATTGTATTGGCTAATCTAAAAACCCTAGGGCTTACTTCTCTCCAGGGAGATATTGCCTTTCTCTGTTCCCTCTTCCCCTGTCAACTTCTCACCTTCACTAGGGCTCCCACTGTACTTGTCAAGCATTCTTATGTTTCAGCCAAGTCCTCATGTATCCTGCTGAACTGTGAACAGACACCTCTCAGATACACAGGGCAGGTGTGGCAGCGATCCAGCAAGACACAAGATAACTTCCCTGCCCTCTTCCTGATTACTGCTGAAATACAGCCAAGGGATTTCAGTGTCCAACAAAACAAAACATCTGTGACCTAGTACTGCCTTCAAGCTCCTCTTTTCTTCTCTGAGTAGCAACAAACTCATCCTATCACACTTACCACGAACTCTAATCCTAGAAACCAGCAGCAGCTATTTCAGTAATCCCTTTATCTTCAAAAGACAACTTCCACACAGCAACCAGCGAGCTTTCCCTGACTTATCTGGAGCACCCTCGCTGCCCCTCAGCACCACTTGGCTGTTGGTGCTTTTGTGCTGGCACAAGGGGATGGAACACAACCCAAGCTGTGCTGTCAGCACTGCCACTGCTCCAGGGCTCAGCCAGGCTGGGCACAGCCACCATCTGTCCAACAACTGCAGCCACTGTTCCCTCCTGCTCTCTTCAGCCCCTTCAGCTATTTCACCCAGCCAATTAAAATCACCACCTTTACTCATCTCCAGCTACAATACAACACAGCAGCAACACAGTGAGCACAGAACATAAACGAAACTCTTAGATAAGAAACATGCATTTACTATGATTAATGAAAATGCACAGAATTCTCCATTCTTTGGTGATCCCCATGTCCTCTCCTGCCCTTCCTCTCTTCCCTTCTGCTACAGTTCTCACATCACTTCCCTATATATCTCTGAGCATTTTCCTTTCTCCCTCCTTCTCATGTTCTTCCTTCTTTCATTTCCTTAATCCCATCCCACCTCTTCTGGAAGTTTTTCTCTATGAAGTATTTTTATCCTTCCCCATATGAAGCTATAGGTTTTGTATCACACAAGAAGATTTAGGTTGGAAAGGACCTCAGCAGGTCAATGTAAATCTAACTAATTTTAGATGAGGTATCAAAAGAGAAGAAACACAACTTTTAGATGCTTAGAAATAATTGTAAAAGGAGCCTTCATGGCTAAAAGGTAGTAAATCAAATATAAAATGCTCCCTTTCAGGGAACAGATTTATCCTCATTTTAACAAACCTGTATTTAAGGAATTTGGTGCACTAATTTATGCACATAAAAAAATCATAACAATTTCATCAGACTAGAAGTGTAGAAGCAGTTGGAATCCCCTTAACGGAATGAAAGGTTCTGGTAGAAATGACACTGATGAGCTCCTGTAACTAGGAATAACTATTTCCAAAGAATGCACTGTATCTCCCTACTTACAACACCTGGCCATGTAACTCCCTGCTACTTAGAGCAAAATTATTCACAGACTATTTGTAATGTTATGAAGCATCAGCTAAGCTTCAGACACGTATTGGAATGATCTGTAATTGCAGATTCTAAAGTCTATTAAATGCTTATATAAAAACATGCATTTTCAGGCCATACACAGACAAATTAAAAATATGGATGAATCCCAAATTATTTAGAAACATAATCCCTACTTGAGTGCTTAATTTTTCACTAATTCCAACATGAAACCAATTTTATTTCAATGGTAAGTAAAGGATTTGAACAGAAATTAGATACTTAGATACTGTTACGGACTGAGGCCAATCTAATTTCTGTTTTGTTGTTTCACAGAACAATGAATCAAGAAAGAGTATAATTATTTTTATTTCACTAACATTTTTTCATAATTTATTACTTCAAATAATAGACTTTGAGCTAGTCTTACTAACCTCCTCGAGCAAAGCTATTGGATAGATTTACATCCAAATGTCCTGGCACTACCTGCTTAAACACAGTAGACATTCTTGAGGCCCTCGTTTCAGTGCCTAAAGTCAGCCAAAAAAAGAATAGAAGATTAAAAAAGCTACAGTGTTAACCAGATGAACACTTAATATGACTGATAAAATGCCCCTTTTCACCCAGTACAGCTAATTCTTGCCAATTTTGTACTTTAGATTTATTTTTTAAGACAAATGCATACATTGGCAACAGTATGGAGGTGTTAGATACAGCTAAGCAATCAACATATTTTACAATAAATGAAGCAAAGCACACACACTTTGGGATGGTGTTACTTTACAAGAAAAGCCACTGTTTGGCAGTATTAGGCCAATTAAAACCAACTGAGTAAGACAAGACAGACACAATTTCAAGTCACATAGTCCTTCCTGACACATTGGGGTTACCTTCCCCTAAACCTTACCAGGTTTCATCGTAAAATAACTGAAATAAAACATGGATTAATTTCCTCATGGTTCCACTTGGGAATAACTCAAATAGGGTATTTTGAAAGAGTTTTCACTGCAGAAAAATTTGGAAATTACATTAGTAGAAACCATTATGAGCATGTAATGCATAAAGAGGCCTATATGCCTTCCATTGCTGCTGCAGCTAAATAGTGTTATCTGTTCTGATCTTGCAACCTCATACTTCCTCATCATATAAAATGGAGCAGATTCTGCATTCTTTTAAATTTGGTAATCTTTTATTCAATATGCAGTTTACTGTTGATTTGTTATAAAAGACTTTACCATCAGATTAATACTGAAAACTATTTTGGGAAGATCATAAACATTCTTTAGCTACAGAAAACACATTCACTGAAACTGAGAGTGAACAGGCTACCTGGAAAGTCTAACAATAAAGAAACAACAGAATTCATAAAGAAGACTGAACTAGCACCAAATCAGAGAAAAGTCACTCGTCAGCTTAACCAGAGAAAAGCACTGTACAAACCAATTTTACCTGGAGACAGAGCAATTGTTGGGCTAACAGTGAGAGTATTACTGCCATTCATTTTGCAGTGGACGGATATCACGTTCAGTAAGGCTTGTAGGTATTTCTCCTGTTCTATACTGCTTGAAGATTCTAAAGAAGCGGGAGCTAGAGTCACAAGAAGAACGGAATACATAAAAAATAAAAATACAATTTGTAAATACATAGAATAAATGGTGTACTGTGTAAAGCAGAGCATTGAAGATGTCCTGGCTTGTCTGTCAAAGGTTCAAAAAGCCTTTCCTTTGATGACAAGCTGTTCACCACCTGGCTGCACAGCAGGATCCAGCAACGTTCTCTTGCACTCCACACAAAGCTGAACTTCTGAAACTGTTACTCCATGGTCACTACTTAAAATATTCATCATCAGCCATTATGTGATCAGCACAAACTGAGTGAAGATAACACAGCCTTCCCTTCGCTCTCCAAACAAAAGGTAACATTTCTAAGTTTGTGCTACTTGTCAGCAAAATGTGCAGAGAACAGACAGAACTGTTTCTTTAACAAAAGTAAGTCAAAACCACACTCAACCAGCTCTCCCTCATTCCAGAAAAGGAAGGTTACTCACCTGTACTTGAAGGTTCCTTGGGATACAGTGCCCATTAAAAAAGTTAAGAAACCGTTAACGAAACACAGAAGCAAGGGAAAAAACCCTCAAAAACAATAATTAAAAAAATAATCTCAACTAGAAAAACTCCACCCATTGTGTCCAGGTGCAAGGACTTAAGGAAAGGAGATGAAGCTCAGGTCCTGGGCCATAACATGATGACGACATGATGACAAAATAGTGTTCAGTATCAATGAGTCAGTTTATTTTTTTTCAAATGCCAAACAAAATGTTTGGCATTCCAGTTTATTGCAGCCACCTCTGGACTTACTACAGGACAAAAGTTTCATAGCTGCTTAAACCAGGATTTGGTACCTTGATCCCAAGAGCCAAGATTTGGAATAAGAGACAGAGTCAAAGAATTTGACTGAGCACATTTTGAACAAACACAATGGTAATTTGTAAATAGTTTTCTCCAATGATGATCCAATCAGACTCTATGCTGGAGACTAATAGACAATAAGCTAATTAGCTGGAGTGGCAAACGAAATTTCAAGATAGAAATTAGTGTCTGAATTGAAAGTACAATTAGGAAGTGATGATATTTCCTGCAGGAAACATCACGCTGTTTCTATCTGACCAAGTGGAAAAAGCCTGAAGAGGAACATTATTTTCTCTTCAACTCCTAAGCAGGAAAACATCCTGAAATTCCACTGGAATGATCTCTAGGTCCCCTAGTCCTTGAAACAATGCGACAAAAAGTCAATTTAGGTCTTATCAATTTAGTTAAATGAAAAGAAATGAATTGTCTAAATGACAGGATAATGTCTATACCACTTGCACTTAAGAAGTTTTCTTTTGTGCAGAGTATTGTGTGTGTTTTAGAAAACAGCTTGACTTATATCAAAGTCTGTCATTGAACCGAGCAGACATCGGAATTAAAGAGTGAAGGCAAAAATGTCCTTGTGAAGGAAAGGAGATGGAAAATTTGCCCTTCATCCTTACCACACATCATCCCATCACAGCAGCATAAAGTGGTAACTCAAAGCATTGCACAGGTGAACTGGGATTTCTATGAAATGACTCATTTTTGAAGTGCTCTATCACACGTGAAGGTCACCACAGCAACATGGATTTAAACAAAAGGTGGGGATGGAGATCCCAGTAGCAATTTTATCCCATTTAATTTTCCTTTTATCTCAGGAAAGAAGTGCACTGCTGAGTCATGCAATGCTAATATGTGCTTTATATGCCTGGTCACAGGTTGCTCCAACTTCATCTTACAAGTCCTAACACAGTCAATAGTCCAGCCTGTACCAAGATGACTGTTCTCTTGGATAGTGTTACTACATCCATGAAACATAAATGTTCTTCCCACAGGGTAGCTGACCAATAAACGCTAATTTAGGTGTAGAATTTCATATTTAGAACTACAATGCTCTGCAACAAAATTCCCAGAGAGGTCAAAGTGTAATTCAGAAACCAACTTGCAGGTTTCAAAGAACATTTCAAAAGACCTATATACTCTCCAGCTCATATTCAAACATCTGTTAATAATCCTTTTTTGGACAGATGTTAGAAAAAAACAATTCTGTTGCGCATACAGTTTGGTACTGTGCTTAATTTCTTTAAAAAATATGTTCTGTTCTTCTTATATAACATATTGACCTCCCACTGTGCTTTAAAAACTTGCGTAACACACCACGTAACAGGAAATCACAAAAATGTTCAGTAAGTTCCAGCAGGTCCTCTCTGTTTCTCTGTATCAATCCAGAACTGACCAATAAAAATCTACTGCTATGAAATCTCTGCTTAGGAAAGAATGAATCTGTCAATTTGAATTTAACTCCAGATTATCTTTGTCCTCTTAGTTTGCCTCACACTGCATTTTTTGATAAAGACTTTCCTTCGCTGTACACAACTCCTGCTGAGGCAGCTGTGTATAACTGCCTTTGTTGATCAGTTTTGTTTCACCAAGCTTCAACTTCATTATGAATAAGATAAATATCCTACAAATGTTCTCCATTTTCCTTGCTATACCTTCATGAGGAAAGTCTCCATTTTCTTCACATTTTAAAAGAAACAATAACTCCAGAAGGGAGTATCTGTCAGACACAGTTATTGTCAATCAGTTTATTTACTGCATAATATTCTGCTGGATGTATGGCAATGGAAATACAAAAAACTACATAAAATTAAGAAAAGACACCACCTACAAAAGCATTAGGATCACACACAAGAAACACATTTTCATGGGTCAGGCTTTGTAGGCCTCGATTTGGAGGCTCTCCTACTCCCATGCACAAAGAAATTGTAGCTGCTACAGAAAACACCAAAGTGTCTGTCCTTATATAATTTCGAGACTATTCCTGCAGATTTCTTCCAATTTTTTCTATTTGTACCAGGTTAAAGATGACTCATCTCTATTTCAGCCAGGACAGTCAGTATTAAATCAGTTGAACGCTAACATTTGAACAGCCATGCCTAGGATTCACACCATAAGCACCTGGAAGAACTGGTGTAGCCATTAGCTCTGGCAGCTGCTGTGTCAATTATTGGCAGTACTTCACTGATTCATTTTGTTAATCCTTTCAACAAAAACACATTATATAAATTTCAATTCATTGCCTTCATTGCTCA
Organism: Lycocorax pyrrhopterus obiensis; assembly: GCA_014706295.1. Classification (NCBI taxonomy): domain Eukaryota; kingdom Metazoa; phylum Chordata; class Aves; order Passeriformes; family Paradisaeidae; genus Lycocorax; species Lycocorax pyrrhopterus. The sequence continues at coordinate 8,883,565 of JACSVZ010000007.1, read as the reverse complement.
TCACTCCAAGTAAAAAAAAAGCTCCCCCAAAACACTGAAGAGATGTACTGAATCAGTGCTATAGCAATGAATATTCAGCAGATAATTAGTGATTCACAAGTTAGCCAGTCCAGACACTGTCTAAAAACTTTTTTCTAATATCTCTGAAATAATGAGATTTTAAAGGTGCATTTGATACACACAAAACCTCATAATGTCTGATATAAATTGCTCTTAAAAAGTAAGAAAAATGTGGTTTTCATAAAGATACTCTGTGAAGGAAAAATTACGGAGGACTATGTAGAAAATATTTAAATCATGTAATCTTCAAACTACTTTCACACCACTTGTACACAAGTGTACAGTATGCTTATTATAGATTTTGAAAAATTCTATAGAATACACTGGAGTAGAGTCAAACCTTTTAGTTGCATTTTAGTCATTACCAGGGAGAATTGCAAACACAAACAGGACAAAGGAATTTCTTTGCTACCTTAATGAGTTTCTTGTATTCCAATTCGACCTCACATTTCCTTTTTCTCCAAAAAGAAAAATTATGGCCTAATTCTGGAATAATTTCTAAATAACTTTGATTAAAGAAAATACTGACTCATTCATTCTTGGCATGAAATTAACTCTGAAAAAGCTATCAGCATGAGATGGAAACCAGGCAGTCAAAAGTATCCTAAACACTGACTGTGAATGATGGAAGTCAACTAATGTTATTTCCAAAATTAGTGTTGCCCTAATATTATATTCTTCTGAAAAACTAACTATTCTGGTAAATCTTGTGTTGGTCGATTCTCTGTTCAAATTATTCACTCATATTTTTTGAACTGATTTCATGCCATTCAGGATTTTGACATACAATAAGTAATAATATCATACAACCATTTATATCCTGAGACTTTTGAGTCAACCAGATCACCGATTTTCCTCCAGCAAAATAAGCATTTCTCTGTGAAATTCCTTCTACAGAAAGCCTGGCTGCATCAACAACTCACCCGTGGGATGTGTGTTTTGGGATTTGAAGAGGCCCACCACACTTTTTCCATGGAAGCCCCCAGACCTCAGCAGCAGAGTGCTGTTTTTAGTGTTCTTCCAGCAGACAACGGGCAGGCGATTGTGGCGGTAACAGCGAGCCACTCTCTGCAGGCTGCTGTCCTGAACAGACTGAGGGACCACCAGCAGCCCAGGATAACTGCATTGACAAGGTGGTGAAGAAAAAAAAAAAAAAAGGAACAATTAAAATTGCTTTCAAAGTGCTCAGAAGCAATGAAAAAAAATTCCGGAAATTACAAGTTGAAAATACGACTTAATGAAAATACACCTTAACTGTTAGAATTACTTTTATTTTTTAAGTAATTTTTAGTCCAAGCCCAGCAAATCCATTAATTTAGGCAAACAGCATTTTCAATAGAAATTGAATTATGAAAAATTTGTAAGACTATCACTACTAATCCCTTTCCATTTAAGGTAACAGTTTATTTGGTAGTATTTTTCTTCTTAGCACATCTCTTATCTGTCACTATAATGAAGCCGTATTTTTAAGCATGTCAGAAAACATAATTTTGAGGTATGCAAATGATGCAGTGGATTTGACAACTGTATATGAAATATGAGAATTGAAAGGAAAGCATGCTAGATTGCCTGAAGTATCACAATGAAAACAATAGTTTCTGGTTTACAAAAAAATACATTTAAATTGTACAGTCAGATTCCTTGAAATAGTGTGCTTGAAATTGGATTTTTGCGTTCTTTTTAAAACACTGCAATACACTTAGAGAGTAGGAAATTCACTGATATCATACCTTTAAAGATAGAAAACACAACAAGATGGTAGTTGTGTTCATGTTAGCAAACAAAGGATACAAGCAATATGAAACATGATTTTCTATCTTTTCCAAAAAATAAAAAATCAACTTAAGTGCCAATTTCATATGTTAAAAAGAAACTAAGATGACGAACAGGAAACAGCTACTGCTTACTAAATAACTTTTATTCCCTCTACAATATACACTGTTTCTGCAAATTCAGTTCTTGGACATTTATTGAACTGTCCTCAGACAAAATAAATGTACATGGTATTTACAGTTTATACAGTAACCACAGTAATATAGCAGTAGGTAAGTATTTATACCTGAGTCTTGTAATTCATTCAGATATTAACGATATTTCCCAAAAAACCCTAGAGAATGCTAAAAACTTGTGGGTTCAGGGGAGGAAAGAGTTGTCTGCACTGTACTCCATGGTGACTAAACAAAACCAGTACTCAAGACAAGTCAGAAAACAAGAAAGGATCTAGCATTTTTCTTCTGTGCCCTTCTTCCTGGCAATTCCATTGTCTATAATGAAAGCAATGACCAGCCCAAACTGGCTCTAGAGAATGCAAATGTCTTCTGATATGACTCATGTAGATAGGCTTTTGTATTAAAAGGAATTTTTGTGGGCAGTGGTAATAAACTACATCAGCTTTCACAACAAAAAAAAGGACTTAGTAATGCTGATGTGCTAAAACACAGCATGTGACTTTCAGCACATTACAAACTTCTAAACTAGATACTTTCATGAAGTCAATTGTAACACATTTTAATTTGAAAAGAGTAATTAATTATAATTGCTTCTGAAGCTTGCTTTTTTATTTAGGAACAGAAGAGATTTGAAATGCAAATATATTACTGCAGATATACATACATGTGTCTCTATTTCCAACTACTTAAGTGAATTGGTAAACTCACCTCCTGCAAAGGGAATACATCCTGTTCAACGCAGTTATTCTTAAGTATTCTGTTTTTGAGCGAGAAGAATTAGTGCTGATGGTCCCCAGCCCCAAACGCTGGTAGTCCCTGAAACAGGCTCTTTCTACTAATTGCTCCATGGTGGATTTTTCTGATGCTTTCAGGGTACCACTGGTGTGCAGCTCGCTGTCATCTGAAACTAAAGGTAAAAATCTTATTGGGGGGCTCAGCAGTTACACAGCAAACAATGCTACTTTCTTCTAAGCAAGTTTGTCCTACTCTCAGTCATGAATGGCAAGATCCAGGACATGCAAACCAGAGTTTATCGAATTTATAAACACTTAAATAGTATTTTAGTCAGCATACCTGACTACAGCATGCAGGTACCTACTGTGCTTGTGACTGGCATGGCTGACATCTCTCTGGCTAAAATCCTGGAGAAAGTTACCTCACATATTCACTTGAACTGAACTGAAGACAGATAATCTTTCTTTACCAATTTACAAATTCTTTACAAATTCATTACACATTCAAGATAAAAATCAACAGCATGATTCTTTATTTTTTTTTAAACTATCTTCAGAAGAGGTAACAATCTCTTTAAGGCTTGGTTCAGCCTAAGAAATGTTTCAGTGTGGTAATTTCACAACAGATGACTGTTGGGTTCTGAATGTCTCAGTTTCAATGTCAGACAGCAGCTTTCTTCAGCCGTGCAGATCAGCTGCCCTTTCCAAAGCAGAAAAAACTTCAGCCATGAGAGATAAAAAACTGTCACAAGTTCAAACTACTCTGAAATTCAAGTCAAGCAAGGTCTTTGTACAAAACCTGCCACCTGCATATTAGTGACACTTTCAACCATTTCCAAATACTTCTGAGAGCAGATTTACTGCTCACAGCATGTATCAGTTACTTGCTACCACCTCAAGCATTGAAATATGTGCATATGAGAAGTATTTATTTATGAATGAGGCACTGAAAAGAATAAAAGGATTTAAACTTAAAGCAGGACTTTACAAAACTGGAATTCCAAAGTATTTACAAAAATTAAAATTACAATATTAAAACTCTACTGGCAGTAGACAACATTCAGAATTTACAGGAGTAGTACCTCTATGATTTTTTTCTGTACATCTTAGCATAAAAGCTAAATTAATAATTTTCTTTGCCCTTTCAGCTAAAGAAAAAATTTTCTCTATTTGATCTAAATAATAGAGCTGAACACTCTGAATCTCTCCTCTTTTTCCTCTTTTTTCATAAGAGTCACACAAGAAGAAAAAAAGAAGTCACATGACATCTTAAGTATAAAGTGCACTAATGGGAAACGAATTTAAATGTGTTTTAGAAATAATTTTTTTGGGTCATACAAAAACTTGGTATTTAACAGTTTTGAATGGAAAGCTATAACTGGCTCAGTTAAGAAGAGGGTGCATTTTGTGAAATGGTTTTTTCTAAATGGATTTTTCTTCCATGAAAGCAGGTATATTGGTGATCAGACTTTGCAAAACATTCTCCTGTGCATAAACAGCTACAGATGAGAGCTCCTATCCATGTCCTTAACCTGAAGAGGGAGATGAATATACTTTGCTGTCTCAAGATTAACATGGTTTATTTGATTTTGAAAAAACAAGGAATAATCCCTCTGTTTTACTGTTCTTGAGATACTACTACTTGCAAAAGAAGGTTTCACAGTGTCTTGTTTTATTGAACCCACCAACATGATCACAGTAAGAAAAAGAACTTACTAATGATTGAGAGATGCTACACTCTGAAAACAAAGAGATGAGGAGGAATTTGAGGGAGATTAGGTGTTCACTGGTAACAACTAATAACTACAGTACTGTGCCCAGTTTTGGTAATCACCTTACAAGTTATAGGTGGGCCAGCTAAAGAAGTCTGAGAAAAGAGCAATGAAGATGATCAGAAGTCTATCAAGACTAATAAACAAAGAACTGAAAGAACTGCAGATATTTAACATCCAGAAAACAACACAGAAATATGACAACAGACCAAAAATATATCACGCATTGCAATCAGAATGAGGGGAATCATCTCTTCTAGATGTATATAGTGGCAGAGTAAAAATGAAGGGTTTAAATTGATGATGATGTTTAGTCCTGAATCTCAGAAAATTAATTGTTTTCTCCAGCACTAAGGATGGTTAAAGTATTAGTACGAGCTGCCTAGAGCTGTAGAACCTTCACCTTCGAAAGCTTTTAAGAAGAAGTTAGGCAAACACCTGAGGAACAGATGAAGTATGTTGATCTTGCCTTGGGGCAGAGAGGTGGACTACTTGATCTCTCCAAGCTCCTTCCAGCCCTATCTTTAACATTTCTGTTTTAAGACAGTGCATCACCTGCTGTAGATAGCTCATTGTTGGTAGAGCTGCATAGTTTCCTATACATCAGTTTTTGAGACTTGCAAACAAGGCAAAAACAAAGCCAAAGCCAAAGCCACAGCAGTCAATATAAAAGGAACTGCAGGGACTATTCCCAGTGGCTCTCTGCGCTCTGTCTGGAGCAGAGTCACTGCTGTTGACAGCTCACTGTCCCTGATGTGCCAGTGCTGCATGGAGAGTAAAACAAACTCAGCCTCTGGTCACCTTAACGTGTTCCCAGCCAAGACACCTGGAAAGCAGCATGCCTGAAGAATCACAAGTTATGATTTTTTTTTTCTTTTTTCCTTAAAATTTCTTTTTTTAGGGAAGGAAAGAAGTGGCTATCACTAATCTTATATAGCACCTGTGCTCATGGAAAAATACAGCTGTTTTGTGTACCAGCAATGGAAAAACTCTTAAAACGTCATCATCAAGAGAACATGAAGAGAATACAAGTCTCACAGGTACGACCGTGCTTGGTGTCTCTGGGTGAACAACACAAAACCACCCCAAAATCACCCAGGTCCAGCCTGCAGAATTGCTTCTGACCCAAAGAACATGGAACATCAGAACACACACCAACTCAGCACTTCAGGAAGATACTGGAAATTCAATTAAGAAGGTAATTTTTCACTCCAACAAACGCACTCTAAAGACATTCTGTATTTTCCAAACCTTCCTTTTTGCCTATTTCTCATCACTTTATCTGGAATGAAAGAAGACAAACAGTATTTTTTTAGCTCGCCTGAAATGGCTTTCTTCCATTTCGGAGAGAACAGAGGCTTCAGTCCTGCTTTAGACAACATTCATGCATCTGCTCATAAGTCACATAAGCGGCCTTGCTCAGTGACCAAACATTGAACAGGAAAATTCAGCTTGTTTGATGTTTGGAAGAAATGATCAATGTTTGAAGAACACTTCATTATCGGAGATGCCTATGTTTTTTTTAAAGAGAGAATGGTACAACAAAACACCACCTGTTTATGTACAGGAGAATCTGGTTCCCTCTAGTGGTTTATGATAAATTAGCAGTGGTCCAGATAAGGATATACAGACAGCAGCATATGGGAGGAAAAGAGGCTTTTGGGGAAAGTCAAACTCCACACCATCACACAAACTGCACAAAGTGCCCAAACCCCTTTCTACCTTCTACCCAAAATCATCTCAACCAAAAATTTGGGAAGTGGTATTTTCAGTAGTAATGAGTTCTGCTGCTTTCAGGCATCATTTGTCAGTTCCAGATCCACAAAAGTCTCCAATTTGCTCATCCGTGCACCTCACCAGTTACTGCCTTCTCATCATAGACTAATTGCAGATGTCAGATGTCTAGAGATAAATGGAAGCTGCAGCATGGTTCTGTGCTGTTTCATCTCCACTAGCATGAGGTAAAAATGATCTAAAAGATATCCTATCTAAATGGTTTGACAATTAAAAAATAATCTAGTACTTTGCTGTACCACTGAATTAAGTCAACTTCCTCTTCTGCCTCATCATTGCAAAAGAAAACACTCACTAAATGTACAGATTTGAAACCCTTCTCTTTCCTGCCTAGGAAGACCCTTCAATTTCTTGTTGAAGGCATTTCTCATTCAATACACCAGAATGGAAGCATTATAGGATAGCCTTATTAATCAACATGGAAAAAAAGTCATACTCTTACCAGAGATATCATCATCCTCATTCCAGCCGGGGCGATTCCCTCTTTCCTCCACTATTGTGCCTGTCTTCTTCTTCAATAAATACTGGCGCCCAATTGTCATCTTCCCAGCACGTTTTGCTCCCTTCACAATGCTTTTGGAGAAGGTGCTATAAATCCAAAACAACAGAAGTATTTAGAAAGATTCCCGTGATTCTGCCTAGAATTTACAGATTTCTATGACGAACGTAAATAAAACAGATTCAATAATTTTTCACTTAATACAAACAGTTATAAATGTCAGAAAAATTACTTCCTATATTAATTTTTAAACAAAAATTGTATTACTTTGAGAAACATTTGTGTCTTTTTTGTCTATTGGTAATGAATAAGCAGATATCACCTTTCTTTAGGTTTTTTTATTTTGCTAGTAATGTGATAAATGTGAAAAGTTGCCAAAGTAAAGGCAGGAAAGATAGAAATTACCTTTACGTTTTAGGATTTCATGACTATCTTGGGATTCTACCTTCCTGTGTCAACAATGCAATAATCAACAGGAGCTACCATTCTGGATTAGACTAATGATGCAGCTGATCCAGTAAAAATTAATGTGCAACACAAAACTCAAAAGAGGACCCAAAGCTCAAACTCTAAATTAAAAACCAGTAGGGCAAATGCCCAGGGTAAAATTAATCCTAATCCACACCAGGCTGTAAGTGGGTAGGCTATTAATTATAAAGTAATACACAATTAATCTTGTTCCCATGTTGGCATAGGTTGCACAGCTCAAGATGCTACTTCTACTTCGTGTGTTTCAAAGTGTAATAAGGTGCTTGTTCAAATCTACTGCAGCCAGAAATTTAGATAAATAATACAATTCCTACCCCAAATAAACAGCTGTATCCTATTAATCTATCTCTTACTCAGGAAATACAAAGAGATGCACAATAGCAATCACTGATTTTGACATTCCTGAAAACTGCTTGAATGATCTGCACTTGTGCAGAGCTTTCAGACTGTTTAATGTATTTGGCTAATACAAGACAAGAACATCAGAAAGAAAAAAAAAAAGAAAGACTGTACCGGAATGAAGTGTTCTTTTCTTTCTGTTTTGGTAGAATTATCTGCGGTGCTGTCTGCCCAGCTGCAAAGGCAAAAGTGCTGAAGATAGACTGAGGATAGCGGAACTTCATCAACTGTTTCTTAAATATTTCCACCACTTCGGGACTTACTTCTTCATCAAATGCTACTTTAATTAACTGTGTGTTAAAGACATGACATGTTAGAAACTGAAAAAGAATCTGAGAACTTCAGAAATCGAAAGATTCTAAAATACGTTAGGAAAATTCCAATATTTTCTCAGTACTGTGCTCACCAGAAAATACAAATAATATGTACATATACCTTATTTATCTTGAGGGCTATTAAATATTTTTGTAATTTTTTATTTCCTATTTTAAATTTATGCCCTAATACTAAGGTATCTTCACTAGGAAGCATCTGGAATTCTTGTAAGATCAAGTACAAAATATTTTGGTCGATCCAAGTCGGAGTGCTGGCACTAAGACACCAACAACAGTTCAAATTCTGGTCACATGGGACAGCTTAGCTGGGAAATAGTCTGCCAGCTCTGCCCCTATACTGGGAACTGAGGTTGGTAATGCACTTCAAAGACTCTCACCAAGCCAGCAATTTCAGCATTCATATGTCACAACCATTACATTTCTATTACTTAGACGTTCCAATTTTGGCCTCACCTTGCAAAGTATAGAAAACTGCTAATAACAAAAATGTGATAGTGAAATCTGCTCCTTAAAAAGGAAATAACCCTGTGCTATTCAACACTGATCCATCCACTTGACTAAAAATGCTTTCTTGAAAGGTTCTGGGGGGAAACAAAATCCCATCCAATCACCTCAGCTGTAAGGAAGTCAACAATTCGGGGAAAACAAATAAGAGACAGAAAATATGGAATCCATAAAAAGGCCCAGAAGAACTCTAAGAATGTGGAGAAAGCAAACAAATATCCCAGAGCTCTATTTCTGAGCGCATACCTAGGCACCTTTTAAATTCCTTTGCTTGCCATCTAAGAGGTGGATTTCATCCTTGCTTTTCCAATTTCACTTGTTTTGTAAATACTTTCCAAATGACTAATGACTCTGTTGTTCTAGGACCTCCTTGAAAGGAGCTCTTCAATCTTTCGGGGTTACACTGATCCAAAGTTTTAAAGATATGAAACAGGGTAACTGCACACAGACCCATCTGAAAATCATAATTAATAAACAAATGGGAGGGCCTACTTCATACTGTATTGAACCCTGGCTGTTACATAGGGGACAGGGAATAAACTGTTTGCTGATTGTTTTTGTTCTGATAACCTAATACAAAACTATGCTAAACAAAAGCAAAGATGATGTTTGACCCGAATCCAGCTTTGAAAACACTGAGCTGTGTCTGTATTTATCACATCATTGAAGCATGATAAGTATTCTGGTAAAAAGATCTCTGGAAAAAGAAAGTCCTCTCAAAAGTCCACAAGAACAACTTTTTTTTGCTTGTTTTACTCACTCGCATTCCTAATTTTGTGCTTTTGAATAGGATACTGAAGGATGATTAGCTAAATAATGTCCATTATTGTAAGGAATTAGTAAAGTGCTATTCTGTTATGTTTTTTGTTGTGTTTTGAAATATTAGTTATTGTTCTCAATGAAAATATGCTTCTGCAGCCAGTCAACCCAGCAAAGTATTTAATATCTTAAGCACTGCAGTCTGCTTTCAGTCCTTGATATAAAATTCTTTGCTTGCAACTTTCGATCTTTTAGGGTTTGACCACAGTTAAGATCAAAACCAAGAAGGAAAATTAAGGGAAGACTTCAGAGACTTCAGGATTCCTAATTTTTACAAGTCCATCTCTGTCAATTGCCCTGCAATACATACTTCTGTTGAACACATTGATGGGGATCCTACAGAAAATCCCAGGATCTGTGCCCGTCATATAGAGGCTCATTGGTCCTACCCTGAAGATTCCTGGAAGTGCAGCTTCCATGTGCAATACACCATGACTTTCTGCCATGGATTTTAACAGAAAGCTGGTAAAGTGACAAACCTTGAGAAGAAAGCAATACTTGAAGCTTTTCCATATTGATTCCATGTAGCTGGAGGAGAGAGAAAGAAAGCTCCCCCTAGTCTGCCTAGGCCTCTACCTACATGAAGGGATTCTGGACCCAAAACAGCCCTTTACTGGATCCAAAATAGGTGAGGAAAGCAGTGAAAGAAATCCAATGTGAAAATAGCAACCCTCTGTAAATATCAAGTGGGCCAAGAAATGCCAGGGTTTCTATGAGTTCTGTGCTGTCTATTGACCTTACAGGGCAGAAAACTGGACTCTTCACAAATAGCAGGGCAACGTGCTGCTCGTAAATATTTCGAGCTGACTGTAGCCACATAAATTTTCACAGAACTTCCTTTTACCTGAAAGGTGGCTGAACTGATCTGCAGCCCTTCCTGCATACTCTGCTGCAGCTGGTTCTGGATACTGATCTTCTTCTCCTTGGTAACAGAGGCGATAGGAAAGCTCCGGATCACGGTCTGCTCCCCAACTGAGGATACAACACACAGACACCTGTTAGATCACAGAATCAGGTCTGCTCTCTTATTGGACTAGACAAGAATGAGTAAGTACAAAGCAACATGAACAGATTGGTACAGGATTCATTTCAGGCAAGATACCTGAAAAGTTGGTAAGTTCCTAAAGCATCACTTGGAATCCGAATTTCTCTTTTATTTCAGCTGTGATGATTAGAAAAATATTCTCCTTCCTTCTGAGTCTTTCTACACAATGGAAATGCACCCCCAAAATCTAGGTCAGTAGGGGGTAAAGCAACAATTTCAAGTTCATTCAGATTTCATAATGCAATATATAACTTGTAAACAGAAATTATCTACATTGACATCTTTACATAAGACCATGAACTTTCCACAACAAATTTACACTTCTGAATGACAATCTGCTTAGAAATGGCACATGTTAAATCATGAAAATTTATCATTCAGAAGAGCTGATGTATTAAGAAAATATGAATTTAACAAGCAATAATTTCAGGTAGAATACCAGTTCATGAATATGTTTCCTTTCACTTGCTTCCAGTGTCTGAAAAAACCTGTTCAATGACATTGATGCTTGAATGGGTTGACAGGCCAGCTCAAAATACTGCCTATCTGAAGGACCACAGTTCTCACTATTTGGATTTTCTTACCCAGCTGATCATGAGGAGTGCCTTTAAATATAATTCTGTAAGTGGTAAGGAACAAAGCTCCTTCAGCAGGGAGGATATGAGGACCTCCAAGCAGTCCTCCTGTGGCTTCCTCTCTGCCATCAGGATCCAGCAGCACACGGAGACCTTCACAAACAAATTCTTCTCCTGGCAGTAAAGTTGGCCGTAGAATTTTGGGCTGATGCAAATAAATGGAAGTGTAAGTGTAAATCAGTGTTATACCTCAGGCTAGTAATAATATTTGGTTTTAAAAGCTTCAAAACAAAATTGTTATGACACTGAGTCCAAAGAAGGGAGATGGAGTTTGAACTCAGAGAAGAGAAATGGGTCTCAGAAAGCAGTGGGCATGCCACAGCTTGTTTATGATCAGAAATCTGGCTCTACTAGTTTCATAAGTTCATATTTCATGAGACCAAAGCCAAGCACTTTATTTATCACTGGTGGAAATTTTCTTTTAACGTTTTGATGTTGCCTCATAACATTATGAGAGGAAAAAAAAAGATGACTAAATTTCATTATTCTAATACTTGTAAGGAATACAAATATGTTTCATAACACTTGCCTTCTGTATTGGTGGAAGCCTCCTACTCTCACGATGCACAGCCTCCAGAGTCTCTATGTGCATTGCTACAATGCCTGGAAAGCAGTAATACCATAAATGAAGTCTCACACAATGTGAAAGAGAAAGCTGCCCTGTAATTAAAACTCTGATAATGCTAGCTTTCTCATGGAAATAATTATCTGAGATCCAACAGCAATTACATCTGGAAAAGAAATCTAATGTTCTAACTTATCTGAAAGTAACTAAAATTAGAAAGTGCATTTGTTTAACCAGGAAAAGAAAAAAGAAAGACTACAAAGCACCTTTTGGTGACAATTCCTACCTGGTATCATGCAGTGCAGACCCTTGATGTGATCCTGTGTGACCCCACTTTCTGTGCAAACCTTGTCAATAAATCTGGTGATGAAGCGCACGACTGCATTTGCAACATCATTGTTCTCTGAGTCTTCAAACCCACTCTCGGTGTCATAACTCTCTGCAACACTGCCTGCAATGCTAAAGGCAAGAAATAAAAGCAGTAACAAGCATGAACAATTCAGCTGGTGATGCACATATGATACCTGGATAGACAGACAAGCAGCTTTTTTCTAGTTGTGGCTTTTTTCTAGTTACAATTTGCAAACCTTGCTAAAATCATAAGGTGGTACCACAATTACATTGTACTTTCACTGCCAAAACTTCATGCATGATGACACAGGACAATTTTCTCTCCATGAGTCCAGCACAGATAGGGCCACAAGAGAAAAACCAGCTTTTTGGAAGTGAGTTCTATGTCTTCTCTTCATAAAGTCAAGTAAAGTATTTGCAACCCGTGATAACCAAATATCCAGTTATTTAGAGAAAGATACATTAAATGTGTATTTCAGTTGCAGAACAAAGCAATCAAAAGCTAAAAAGATCGTAAGAAAAAATTTTTGTGCATTAGATAAGCAAGCAAGTCAGTGGGAGATGTGCTTTGAATGTCTAAAAATGCCTCCCATGATATTATTAGGGGCCAAATTCATAGGTTGCAACACACACCACTACCAGCCTACTGAGCACATCCTAATGCCTGAGATTAGAGGTGTTTAGTAACTCCATGGGGAGTTTCATCCTGATAGCCTTTTACCTGATGTCAATGTTCTCACATAGTGTTCTATAATTTTATCAAGTGGGAATTCGTACAGAGAGGTGATAATGAAGACAATAAACAAAGAGGGAGGAAGGCTTGTTATGAAATGTCCTGGATTTGCATGCTAGGGAATGAATGTAACTGGTGTTACACTCCTACTGCTTCCTTAGTAATTTAACCTTTGCCATTGTGGTTTAGCCCTCTTGTTTTTTGTGACCTCAGTGCCTTTTCTTCCTTGCAGCTGTTGCACAGAAATGCTGATTTTATAGATGCTATACAAATGCTTTCTTGAGTTTAGGTTCATACACTGTTTTTTTCAAGTTATATAAAAACTAACAGACTGGGTTTGGGGCTGCTGTTTTCTTTCTCATCAAACCACGTTTGTCTTCAACATCTGCATTAGTAAAGATCCTTACTGGGACAATACAATGTTCCTTTAAATGGAGGTAAATCACTCCAGACAAAGTTCTGTTATTTGAGAGGAATCATGTTAGACTTCTGCTCTCCTTAACTACTGAACTCGAAAGGAGGTGAAGATACTGAAACAATCTGGTATTTAGAGCAAAGCCATTTTGCAAGCCATGGCCCATCCTGACAGATGAGCACCAGACTTGGATACCCACCTGTTTGTGACAATGCTGTTGCTGCCACTCTCCCAGTCCCCAGTGGCTGATGTTCTCAGCAGCTTGTTCTTACTTGTATCCAGTGGTACCAGCAGGTAGACCATGAGGTTGGCAAAATGAATGGCCTGGCTGAAAACTGTGCTTTCCTCATTCTGGACTAGCTCCTGCTGCGTCTGTTTATTCAGAGTTGGCCATAACCTCAGCTGCTCAGCAGCCAGGTCCATTGCTGTCTTATCCTGGTCTGCAGGAGTTTTCTCCTACAAGGCACAGAGAAAGAAATACAAAGACATAGAAAATTATAAAGCTATAACTTAAAAACCAACGCTTAGCCAAAACTCTATTTATTAAACTGCTAATTAAACTTCTTCAGTTATTTAACTTATGTATTCATTTAAAAAGGACGAGCAAATAACTCCCCTCAATAGGGTTTAAGGAGAGTTATGATTATGGGAACTGAGCTTTGAGAGCAGTTTACTGAAATGCACCAGCAGCACAACATGGGCAGATCTAAATAATATCATTTCTTTTAATCTTTTTTATGCCATTCAATCTTCCATGTTTCTTCAGAGTGGTTTACTGCTTTTAACATAGCTGCTCTCCTCAGCTTATCCACTTAGCTCACATAAGAACAAGCATAAATCAGATTGAGAAATAACATGCAGCTCATGGCTCGATGCTGGCAATAGTCTCCAAATTCCTAGGATGTTCAGGTGAGGGAAGCTTTTATACAAATAGTTCCAGACCAGCTGAAATATTCATGTTTTTATATGTTGGAGTCCAATTCTAGCATTAGCTTGAAGCAAACTAGGTAGATGGCACACAGTCAAAGTAGAATAAAGGAATCTGGCAGCTGATATTAGTGACTTAAAGCCTGATGTTAAATTAATGAATGACTAGGTGTCTTGCAAATGCTTTTTCCACACTAAGTTGGGCTAACATCAAGTTATAATGCTTTGCAGATAAATGTAAATTTCTATTATTACTCATGTTAGTGTATACTGTGTAATACGGGAAAAAAGGTAAGAAAAATACGTAAAATCGAAAAAACCCATAACTTGCTGTAACTTAGGAATGTGAATAAAAATACTGCTTTAATATTTATTATATTTTCCTACCTTTTGTTTTAACTGTACTGCATGGTTGTCATCTTTGGCTGTAAGGTAGAGGGAACGAACTTGGTTTTGCACGTTGCTATAGAAGGTTGTTTCCCAAAACTGTTGGTTAGTCCAGATAGGATGATCTTGCACACAGGTGTAAGCAAACTGACTAACTCCAGGTGCTAATTTCTGCAAGCAAAAAATGTGCAAAGTCAACAAATCAGTCCTATTACACAATTTCTTTTAAAGGCTATGACTTCAGAACTGACGCACACACATACATGTATATATGTATAAATATGATTAGTTGTACAGACTGAAATATGAAATGTATCAACTCTTGTACTGCAACATGGGAAAGAGAAATTATCTCCAGTTTTGTGACATTCCAGAAATTAACATACAGGGAGGCTGTATACAAGTCTAATGCCAGTGCAAGGCATGGTTTTCTTGATTTAGAGTAGAAAAATGAGAATCAAAATAAGAATTTTGTGATAACAGTACAGAACACATTTGTAATATAAAACATCTTCCTTGCCAACAAACCACAGTATTTTTAATAACCTAGCTGTACAACACAGAAGTCAGTATTCAAACAGATGAAAATTATTTCTCATTTTATTTAGAAGTCAGAACTGCAGTAATGAAACTTAAAGTAATACTAAGTGTCAACTGAGTCCTTCCAATAAACTGCATTTGTTGCAACAGCAGAAGATTAGATAAATTGTTATCTTCAGAGTTATTTACTGAACTGTATGACCCAAATTCAGTTCCTGAAAGAGTGCTAATTTGGGTATTTCTTTGAAGTCACAAGGGTCTGGATCACTGTAAAGTCTCAAACAAACCCAGAATTGTTACAGCATTAGTCATTATGAATGAACCATTTTTTTCAAGTACATCTATTTATTTAGGTTACTCAAGTCTCCCGGGGAGCTGTTTAATATTCTTGATAACCACATACAAAGAAAGGAAATTTACTTCAATGACCTGAATTATGAAGAATTAAATCCTTTATCACATGTTCTTACTTTTTGATAAAAGAAGGCCACAAAAAACCTGTGTTGTATACTGCATGTAGCAAAGAAGCAGGTAATCTAATATGTGCTCATGATTATTTCTGCAGCAGAATGGAAGAATAAAGTACATTACTGGGTGCCTCATTTAATGACTATCACTCACAATACTACCCATACCTGAAACACACATTATATCCAGAACTTAGGTTTTATTTTAGTGATTGTGTTCTAAACCACTTTCCTGGAGAGCATGAATACTACTCAATATTTGTAATTGTTGAATTGTACAAAACAGCCAGTACTTATAATACTTCCCTACTTCCCTAGCTGGCACTTGGGCATTCAAATGGAAGGGTAGGAAATTACAACCAAAAATTCTGCAGTCTGGTTTACAGATTTCCGGTTTTGCAATTCTTCAAACTGTGTTTTCCTCACTATGCTCTTCCAAGTACAGCATGAACTGAGAGTGCTGATCATGTGCCACGTACTTATTCCCTACCAAAGGTCCTTGAAAATTCTGTATCTGAGGAAATGGTATGTGACGTGCTAATGAAATGTACCCAATTTAAGTGCCTTTTTGTGCTTAGCCATCTAAAAGTGAGCAGTATAATTTTGATTTAGTCATGCAGAATTTCATCAAAAATTCTTGGTAACCTGTTAAGAAATCTACATCTATTCAAATAATGTTAAATGTGACTTTGTTTATTCCACACAGACTGAGAGAGCAGACGGGTGGTTGTTTTAACAGATGCCCAAGTTTCAGCTGTGGTGCAGCTTATGGCAGATCACAGGAAATGATAACTGATCTCCCACGCCTGATGCAGCTGTTAAATCACAGAATAGGTCAGCACAAAGAGTGTCCTACTGATCTTTGTAGGGACTGCTGGACATCCCTTGAAAAAACCTAATCACACAAAAGATACACCACAGCGCTCACAAATTGATCCAGCCCAAGCATTGACCTATGTCAAAACCCAGATGCACAAAACCTGTGTTATAGAGGAATAAGGATGACAGATAAATAATGGAATAAAAATAGGGACAACATATCTCAAAAGCAAAGATTAGTGCTAAAGCCATATCATGACTTTGATTTATTTTTTTTTCCACTGGCACTGAATTCCCAGTCACAACAGATCTGCGAAAAGGGAGTACGGACATCAAGAACAGGGAGAAGGAAAAAGGGGAAAGGAAAGAAAAAGGGGAAAAGAAAAACAAAAGGAGAAAGGAACAAACAGTCTGTTCAAGCCTAGCTAGCTGGTAGGGTTAACTCATGCCAATTTGTGCAGTAAATGCCACACAAAGAGTGAATTGACTATTGACCTCTACAGTTGTCTTTGATGCCTCAACCCAAATCAGGTAATTGTGTAAACTGGGTAAAAAGGGGGTGATCTTTGACACAAACTCAAAAGGAAGTTTAAGCTCCTAATTCTGTGTCTAAAGAAATAAAAATGAGATATACGATTTTCACATGAGGACAAACATGACAGGAAAGCTGAGGGGCTTTTAGATGCTCTTCCTGTGCTCATAATTTAAAACCATGAACAGCCATGTACAAAACATAATTTTTAAACAATGGAGATTTATGTTCAAATATAACAACATAAATCAACACCGACAATAATTCCTAGACCAAATAAAAAAGGTTTGTTTACAAAAGCATGAAAGAAAACACATCAAAAAAGTTTAGTGATCATAAACACTATCCTTCTCATCACCTGCATGTGTTGAAACAAATGGCAAAACCTCACAGTGGCCAGAGCACAGAATCAAAATCAGGATTTGCAGTTCCTGGCTCTGCCAGTTATTTTGGGCAAAATCACTTTGGATTCTCTGCTTGTTTGGGTTAGTTTGTTTGTAAAAAAAGCAATAAGAATACCAACCTCAAGAAGCACACTGTTGTTCCTATGTAGTCTAAACCCATGGACTAAAAATACTCTTGGTACAAATATAAGCATTCCATGAAGTTTGCAGTGTCTATATTCTCTACCCTGAGAGTGCTTAGTCAGCCCATTTCCCTAGAATGGAAACTCATCTAACACATCAAAAGGGCCCCAATGTTTACTGCTGCATTCAAAAGAATTTGCTCAGAATTTCTCCAATTTAAGGACAACAGTAGGTTTGTGGTTTTTACATCAAGCAATACGACATGCAAAAAAACATACCTTCACCTAGCTCTCCACAGGGCAGCTAAACTACACCGATATTTGTGCTCTTTCCCTCTGTCCCAATAACTCACTCCTGCCAGACAGAATGAACGCAGGAGGCAGCAAAAGCATTTCCTACTTATAAGGGAGGATTTAGGGACTGACAGCTTAAAAGACACCCCAGAAGAACATAATAAAAATAGTTCTGAACTCATTAAGTCCTTATTCTAAAGCTGTCAGTATGACAAAAAGAGCATTGAGCTGTAAATTGTAACAAGCAACAGAACATCAGTTAATTGCTGCAAAGGACACTGAGTCCTTTAAATTGATTAACGAAACTTAAAAACCCTGAACACTCCCCTCCCAAATTCCCTATGAAACAGACCTTACCCTATCAAAATAATTAATTACATACTACAGTTTGTGAAAACACAAGGTAGGTTTGGGACTTGCTATATATGACTATATAGGCAACTTCTTGAATTGAAGAATTGTCTTTCCATTATTTCCACCTTACTGAGGGGTACTGGATAACACCTGCCCAGAACTTTTTCCCTGTTTCCTGACACTGGATCGTTCTGATTGTGAAAATGATACTTGCAGCTCAGTAAGAAACGTGCACCAGCTCCACGACTCCCAAACTTGCTGTGAGGTGCAGGTCCTCAAAGAGCTTCTCTAGAACATTATATTAATCTAGATTGCTTGTTTCTGATAAAGAAAAGCATGTGTTGTGCTGATCACTCAGCAGTTACTAGCCTTTACACCACAAAAGCTTAAAGAAGGAAGCAAATTTATTACAGCAAAGCAAAGGATCCAGCTATTGATTGTGAAGTTGGAAAATGATTTTCAAAACAAAAAGAATAAAAACCAGAATATGAATATACCTAAGACTGCTCTTTTCTCACAGGATTTTGCTGTATGTCCCTCAGTTAAGGAAGTGAAGGGGCAAACTCAACAGTGCTCTATTTTTAGAGAAATCCAGTTTACTTCAGAAATAAAGTGTATTTCTGTCTCCAACTGACAGCCCGAGTTACTGGTTTGGATACATTTGGTGAGAAAATGAAGCAAAACAAGTGAGAAGGAGGGTGCTGCTGAATGCAAAGAGTAGCTTCCTCCTCAGTTATCCCTGGAATCTGTGAGTGCCGGCTTAGAGACCATCAGGACACAGTGGCATTGCTAGTTTAAAGAGTTACTCCCTGTCTCTGAGCTGCTCAGATAAACATCCAGTCAGTCACCACTGACTGCACATCACGAGTAGGTACCACTTACTGCAGGCAACAGCTGCCCCTGCCCAAGTGATGCAAACTAAATTCTGCCCGTGAACATGTTCTACGAGCCAGTCCTGCAATCACATCGATGCTGTGCCCACACAGATCCTGGTAAATACAAAAAGACTTCAAAGTTGTCCTCCAGGATCAGTCCTCATTGATAAGGCTCAGTCCTGACCAGCAGGACTGAGCCTTATCTATGTACTACTTGCAGATGACACACCACAGAATCACAGAATGGCCTGGGTTGGGAGGCACCTTGAAGATCATCCAGCTCCAACACCCCTGCCATGGGCAGGGACACCTCCAACTAGACCAGGCCGTTCAGAGCCCCATCCAACCCCACCTTGAACACTTCCAGGGATGGGGCATCCACAAATTCTCTGGGCAACTTTCTCATGCCTCATCACCCCTACAATAAACAATTTATTCTTATTATCTGTTCTAAATCTACCCTCTTTCTCTTTAAAGCCATTACATGCACAAGTATAATTGTGTATGTATATGTTTCCAAGTTTGACTGTGTGCTGCATGGACAACACCAGTCAAAAAATTCAATTCAACGAATGGTTTTCCTATTTGGTCTAAAGTATAAAATTATACCCACATGTATTGTGCACACAAATATGGGGAAAGGTCATAAAAGCATCAAGGAAGAACTGCAAAGCTTCTGTTAATTTATATTTTACCGCTTAAGAGAAAAAAGGTGAAATACTAAATTGAGCTTCATCTCCAACCTGAATATCTCGTCAACAAAAAAGAAGACAATTTGCCACCTCTCCTGCCTTCAGAAAGCCATCAAACCAGACTCAATATTGACTTCTATTTTAAAATAAAATGAGTAGTAAAGTGGTCCATTACACTGTTTATCTACTATTATTTCACCACAAAAAATAAAAGGAAGGTCAATTCATGATTCAGCGCTACCACAGCACAGACAGGTACACTAAACCAGCAGAGGGCAATAGAATTCTAGAATTTTGCAAAAATGGGATGTAATTCTGGATGGAGCTTTATTTATTGTATACATTTTCTGGCAAAAGTCACTTAGACATCTAATTACTCATGGTCTCTAATCCTAGATTCCTGAAGGTCATGTGTAATTTACTAGACATTACTTAAAGCCATAAAGAATACCTCAGATTTCCACAGAGATGTATCAAGATAGATATATGCTAATACAAAGTTCCCTGTAACATTAAAAAATACACACAATAACATAGTTCTTTCTCCAAAGAGATAAAAAGAGATTTAAATAGTTCTGTTATACAAAGAAAGAAAGGAAACTAAAATCATCTAAAACGAAGTATGTTCAGATCCCACAAAAAAGAGAGAAGACATTTTCATACCAGAACTTCACAGTTCTAAATAAGGTTAAACTCCAAGAAGTGGATGAGAAATAGTTTGATTTTTCTCCCTCTGTACAGCACAATAAAGTTTTGGCAGGTTAAATCCATTAGTTAAGATACAGATTTCACAAATTCTCAGTTGAGGTGTTGAATCCATCTGAAGAGTTTTTCTAACTTTGACACGGTTATTTTGAAGGTCTCCTACAAAGTCACTGGATCCCTTCGGATCAGGTGGTTCAGCAGTGAGTGTGCACCTGTGGTGCATTGGAATGGTGGCATTGGCTCTACCCACAAAAATAACCCACAGCAACAAAGTTGTTACCCAGGTCTGTGCTCAGAGACAAATAAACCCTGTAAATCTCACAAGTTTATAGGTTTTATCGATATTCAAATACTGGTTCTTAGAATTATTGATGACCTGATAAATAACTTAGAGCCCAGCTAAATAGAGCATCTAAATAACCCTCCAAGGAGTAATAAAGTAACTATTTTTAAGTTTTTCAGCCACTTCATTCTAGTAGTGCTTTAATTACTGTTCTCCTCCTTCTGTGGCAGCTTTCTCCGTCTTCAGTAGCCAAAATCTTTCTGAAGTTCTCTAAATATACAGAACTTCTTTATCTGAAGAAACTATTAAAACAATAGTCCTCAAGTAGCCCTCGAGCAGGACGAGCAAATCTGAAAGATGTACAGGTACAATACAGCATACAAATTGCAAATTCATAAAATTTTAAGAGTAGTAGATCTCATCTTGGCAATACAAATTATACATATACTACGTGGTTCAGGTGAAAGAAAGAGGATGGGCAAAATTGGAAACCGCATTTATTATCAAGAATTCTGAAAGTAAGGACAAGAAAACTGAACTTGTTGCACGCTGAGCTAGGCCATTTAACAGATTAAACAAAATCCAGTCTGATCAACAGACAAAGAAAATTATTGTGGAGGTGCTGAATGGGAAGAAGGCCTTACAGAGCAGGATACTGTAAGGAACAGTTCTGCCGCATGGTAAGATGCAGTTTTGGCATGTGCAGTGCATGAGGAAGAGGAGAGCCACACACCTGCCCTGTGAATTCTTACTGGCACAGTGTAGTGGACTCACGACAACGAGCAGACGTGGCATTCCCAAATTGAGAGAGCTGTGATGAATCAGAGGAAGCCAAGAAGAGCATCCTACCAAGAATTCCAACTGCAGGTACTGTCATGAAGGGTATAGAAGCAGCAAATGGAAAAAATGCAGGGGCATGTGTGAAAACAAGAGTAGGAGATAGAAACTTCAATTATGGGCTTAAATCACTTGGATGTGTAAGGAAGAAAAGCATTTGTGGCACCTCAGTTCTTTGGTCACGCTCAGTTAAAACTGTTGATGAGATATCTAGAATAGCAACAGACACATTCACACAGCAGCAGGCAATACACACAAATACATCAGCAATTTCTCTCCCTTACCATCTGTAAGCATTTGCCCTCCCGTGGAAACATAAAATAATGCTGCTCAAATTATGACGGATAATAATGCTACAACGAAATGGAACTCAATGAAGGAAATTGTTTTCATGCAGAAATTTCCACTCTACTGGGATAAGGACGCAGTGACGAGGAGGCAAAGTGGAACTTACACATATGGAAAACGCATGGGAGACTCTGTTACTTCATTTACATTCCTTCACTTTAAGGTCAGAAGCTTTAAGAGAATTTTAATTAAACCACCAGAAATTCTTTCATGGTGAAAATTCTAAGTGAATCAGAATTTCTGTAACACTGTAATCCCCCCTAGAAGTAACAACGTAAAGAGATGGGTTATAACTAAATTAAAATTGTTAAACCAGCGTTACGTATCATTTCTAGAAAACATGCTCAAGCGAAATCAGTTACAAATTATGTGAGCCAGTACTAGTGGAAGTGCAACAGAAAGCTTTCTCCTTATTCTAGGAGATAGTGGGTCAGTTCCTCAGTTACAGAAATTTACTACAAAATGTATTTTCACATCTTATTTTAATTGCGGGGAATTTCCTTTTTCTTCTTCCTGACCAAGTACTTCCTCCCACAAACCACTAAGGACAGAAACTACAGACTGCTAAATTCTCTTCCATGTTTCCCATGATGTTATCATTCCGGGAAAGCCAGCTTCTTCGACACAGCAAAGTTACCACAGTAATTAATTTCATTAAACATTGACGTTAAAAACATTCTCTAGTTAGTCTCTCCTACTAATATGCTAACCTGTCGTATTATACTTTCCTAATTTCTTTTTCCCCCACCTAAAAACAGCTTTGGAAGTGAGATATTCTCCACTGCAAAGACATAAAATGTATTCTGCTGGCATGTATTACGTACCCATTCAGAACCAAAGTGCACAAGTTAAAATCTTAAGGATCAGAGATGACATTTCGGTGCCTGTGTTTGCAAGGGGTACCACAAAACCACTCGATCACAGCTAACAAGAACCCTCAGATTCCTGTTTTAACTTGAAAAGTATGTTTGCTTTTACAAAAATAATTTACTGAACTGTAATATTTATATGAAAAGAACTTTTAATGGATGTAATAAAAACTTTTGACTGGAGGAGTCTTTGGAAATATCGACAGAACTTTGACCATTGCCTTAAAAATGCTCGTCCATGACCCCACTCATATTCATAAGCACCTGCCAAGTAACCACATTATCCTCTCTCAAAAGTCAATAAAACTGCTTTTAGGTCATGTCTATAAAAACTTCAGCACTAATTAACCTTCTGGTGGACACAATAACCAACAGTAATGATGACTATTATGAATAATGATGACTGCCATGAATCATGAACAATAATGATGACTCCACAGCTTCCTTCCAATGCTTCAAACTGCCTGGCTTCAGGTATTATTACTTATTTCAAATACATATTGTAAGCTCTTGAGGGTAAGTATCTTCATTTTTCTGTTCTTTTGTACAAAAGCAACACCAGCAGTTCTGGATTTTCCAGGAATGCAAATAATGCTCATATACACACTTGATAATGTTGTAAATATTCTTTTGTGCTTCAGCTTCTTCCGTATTATCCATTACATGACACAGCCATGTTCTTTTTAAGCAGGCAACTTAATGTATTTCTATATTAAAGGGATTAGCATTCTGAGAATGGATAAATAAAAATAATTTTAGTACTAAAAATAATGTTATTTAATCCTATTTCAGTCACAAAAACATTTCCATAAGATAGTATCAGAACTGGCAGGATAGAGATACAAAAAGAAAATTAATGGAAGCAGACAAAACTCCTTGCCAAGACAATAAAGGAAGTCTTTCACGATGGGAGTTTCCTAAATTAAAGCCAGCAATTCAAGAGTGGAGAATTTTAAACTAGAAGTGATTTTAACCCAAGCACACCAGAGCAGGACAAAGTTTTCGAGGGAAGTACAATAACTAGGTGCAAGAATGAAAGCATTTCGGTGTAGAAAGCTAAAACATTACAGAAAGTCTTCCTAGCTTCCCAGGAGGCTAAAAGCATGCTGATGATTATGAGAATTACTTGGGACAGTTGTGCAGAAATTGAAGTTAAGAATCAAAACTCATATCAATTGTAAAAAAACCCCACTAATTTTGCTTTTCTAAATTAACTGCATCATCCAATAGCTTTATGCAATTCCCTGGTATTTACACAAATTCTAAAATAAACATATAATATTGTTATAAAGTAACAGAAGCAATGGTAGTATCAAATTTTCCCACTGTTCCACAGTAGAGGTGGAACAATATTCTACTGACTCCAGCTGATACTTACTGTAAAATTTGCCTGACAAAGACATAAAAATGGAAACAACCCTTCACCCATCATCACAGATTTTCCACATCAGCCTTTCATTGGGTAACTTCCCTGTGACTCTGTAGCTGCTGCTACACAACAGAGAGCACATTTCAAATTATGAAGCTCCTGTTACATTATCAACCTTCAGTTGGGTCTCTCTTGGAAGGGGGATTCATGAAAATAATTAAAATATTATAAACTATTCTGAATTTCTCTAGTACTGCCTCCAATCTTCAGAGAAAGCCCTTATCCTTGCAACTGGGAATCTCTCCTACACCAAACAGGCACTGGAGTAGAGTGGTCATTTATTCAAGCATTTCAAGGAATAAAGACTTTCTTCCACAGAACATCTGCCGTAACTGTTACTGAATTCATTTCAGCTAGGAAAGTACACACTCAAATTACTTTCATTTTATTATTATGCTATGCAAAAGAGCATCTATATCTCACTATGGAAAACATTAGAATTATTTCTATTGGTGTATTAACACGAAATACTTCCAGTTTCACATTTTATTATTAATTCAACTTTTTACTTAAATTACGATTTTTGTATTCACCTTGAAGATTGTAAAAAAAAACCAAAACCCTGGACTAAAATCCTTTTCATCACAAAAATGCTGCCAGGACAATTCTTAAGATGACCTGAATAAATGTTCTGTACTATATTCAAAGGTTTTAAGTTAAATGATTTACACCAAATTTTGCTCTTTTAAAAACACTGAATAAAGTCTCCTATTTTATGTAATTCTATTTCATTCTCAATAAAGGTACAGGAACATGGAGTACAAATGAAAAATGGGCAGCCAGGCAGATGAACAGCCCAATGATGCCATATCCTAAGGACTTCAGTCAGCCCCAGCCTGCCAAACTGCAGACTCATTTCTCTCATTCCATTTCAAGCTCTACAAAAAAATTAGCATCAGTATCCAACTGAAATTTTATTTGAAATTTTGTGGCTTAGAGCATTAAAATAAAATAATAACAATGAAAAAAAAATCAGTTTTTCCCTCGGTCCCTCCCAAGAGTTACATAATTTAGTCACATAAAAATTATAAAGCAGTCTCCAGTACCTCTTGCTAAAAGACAAATGTCAATTTGAATGTAATACATCCAAACTGGGAGACATTTTGCTGCATTTGGGTTATTTTTGCCTAAGAGAGATCGGCACTCTCCAAGTGTACATCAAGCCATTAAAAACAACTGACTCAGAAATTTAAATTAAACACCTGTGACTCTGAAAAATAATACTGCTCTGGACACTGCAATTTAAAGAAATGCTTGTCTATAAATGTGGAAGCTCATCCATAATATCTACACAGAGAAAACTTTACTCTCAGAATAGCGTATTTTTATTATGCCACTTCATTCAAACACTTTTGAATGTCAAACAACAAAAAATTTGCAAGTGTGTTACTGTGGATTATGCAATGTGGTAGAATATACTCAGAAAGGTTTGGGAACCAAGATGATTATATACAGTTTAACCATAAAATTTGAGTTACAAAATTTTGGAAAAGATCCCTGAGAGGTAGAAAACTGTACTACAACCTGCACAATCAGCTTCAGAGGGGAACATAACTTTGTCTAACATTCAGTGGTTGAGGGATGCAAGAAAGAATGTCTGATCAGCGTCAAACATCAGCTGCTAAGAGAGGGCAGATGGAGAGGTGGCCTCTGCCCGGGGCGGCAGTGGGGACCAGCTTTTGCTCCATGTGGTGTTGTCCAGGACAGGCTGGAACTGGTGCCTGCCACTGATCCTGCCTGGCTGCACCGGGAGCCTCCCAGAAATGCAGCGTGGCACTCACCACATCCTGCCGCCTTGGTAGGGGCCCAGGACGGAACGGGGAATCCAAACCCTGTGAGCTGGACAATGCCAGTTATGCAATCGTCAAATTGCCTTCCTTGATGAGTTAATAAAAGGAAAACAAGATTAAAATACATCCCTTTCCTCGTCCTTTCTTCCCACACGTAGAACAAGACCTCTTTTCCACAGCACCAAGGAATACTCCATTTCCACTTCATACACCTAAGTGACCACATACTGAATACACATGGGTCATCCGTACCATGAAAACATGGAAAAATTCTTTTATCTTCACATATAAATACATCTTATTTATATTGTTTCAATTTTAAACAAAATTCCAGCAGTATTACTAATGGTAAACTAAAACCTTTTTCTAACCCAGAAGCAAAAATGTGTTTGTTTTTGTGACATTAACAGTACACACCAAAGTCCACTGTCACTGATGAGTCACATTTTGCAAACAGCTTGTGTCCAATATTTAAAATTTTTAAAAAGCATTGGGACTATTTTTTCTAGAAAAATTCAATTATTACTCCAGGCCACAAATATGCAACCAGTGCTGACTTCCTGTCTATGACTTTAATCCCATCAGCTCTGACTTAGAGTGCGATCAAATCCTGCCTGATCAAGTTTCACAATAGATCAGTCACCAGACTTCAGGGAGAATTCTGAAATTTCATCAGACATCCCAAGAGCTCCTAGCACGCTGTACAGTGTGATGTTTCTTGTAATTTTAATTGGATCTGTGTAGAAATACTCTAGACTAGTTTTTAAATAAGCAAAGACACTAAGACAAGATGGGTTACATCATGCCAGCTTGTTCCTTTCTTCAAATTTTCTGCTGTTTTTCCAAAAATATTTTAAAATCCCTCAAGGCTAATGCATGACACAACCATTCCAGAATCTTACCAACATCACCTCCAAGTTGTAAGTTGTCTTACTGCTCAGTTTCTTAGCTCATCTGCTGAACTCAAACAAAACCACATCTTTCTCATTATTTATACACCTCAAACACTTTGTGGCTGCACTGTGTGCAGTAAAATACAGTAAAGTTATTTAGGAAGAACAGGTAATTGTTTCATTTGTGCTCTGCTTTGTCTTGGATAAATAAAATGAAACCTAACATTTCATGTACACAACAGTCCTTCCATAAAAGTGACCTGTGATAATGTGTAACTTCTTTTTACTATTTCATTTGAAGCAACAGGAATTACACTAACAATGAAATGCTGTGACATGAAACCCCACCACAATTTCCCATCAAAATGCTACAGCAAACATAGATGGTAAAGTATCAGACTGGTAGAACTCTACTACATTTTTAGATTTACTACAAATTTTGTCACTGATAACTTGACTTGGAGCACTGCCTGTGCAATTACACCAATGCACACACAAGTGAAACCCCGTGTCACTGCCAGATGCACAAATCCTGTCTATTCCTGGCTACCAAGAACATTGTCCAGTCTCCATAGGGGTGGGTGAAATGAGATTTAATATGCTGCTGGCATTAAACACGGTATTCTGAGAACAGAAACACCAATAAAACAACTGCACTCTGCCAAGCACTGCTTCATCCCTGGGAAGCATCAACACAATCATGTGGCAGAGGTAAGATAATTCTTCATGTTGAAGCACAGGTTCATGCCAGGCAGAACATAATTCACTCTAGTCTATGACACAATTTTGAAAACCTCTAGACAGGCTGAAAAATCCTCCAAAAAGTGTAATTTTTACTCAAATTCCAAACTGAACCTTAAACTGTTAATCTGAATTTTAGCTAATCACTGCAAAGTTAGTGTAATAGTCCTACGTTCTGAACAGCATGTCAGTTTGTGTTTAGTATGAATAGTTTTATACCAAAATAAGTACTTTTGCCAAAGAATTGTATCTAATGGGACATACCAAAGGGGACCATCACTGAACCTGAGGATTAGATCTGGGAAAAACAAAATTCTTTTTCTATTATGCACTAACAGCTGGCTTTTGCAAGTTAACAATCAGGTTACTTTAATTTTTAATTCAGGTCAGGAACATTAAAAAACTCATCATGCTTCTTCCATCCAGGGACTCACAGTTTCCTGAGTGTATTTTTAGAGTTAAATAGTCTAGGCTATTAATAAAAGATTTCAGAGAACTTTCTGTGAGAGAAATGGTGTGAGATCTTGGTACCCCTACCAAAAAATACAAGTGTATATATGCAACTACTTAAATGTATTCTATATTCAATCCAGATTTTTGCTCTGCTTGACGGTGAAATCAGAACTTTAAGCTTATTTCAACACTCCTGATACTAGATTTTTAAAAAGTCTCTTTTTACTGTCTTCTTTTTCCTTTTTTCCTACTTGATAAAACTTTACCAAGGTAGAAATCTAACCAAACTGCCGCAACACCCCAAAATACCCCAAAATACTCCCTGTACCTCTCAAGGCAAAGAGCTATGTGGACTCTCTTGGCTATTTTTATAAGCAAAACTAAAAACCAGAAACTAAAAGAAAACAGAAGCTTCTTCAAAATGTAGAATGTACACAGTAGTAAGAATAAAATAAGGAAGAGGGAAATTTCTATAGCTCATTGCTCTTCCCTCAAATTAAGTATTTGTGGCAGCAACAAATGTGAAACAACAATTCTGCTACTCAAGGACTCAAAACAGAGGGAACAGAGAAAGACAAACTTGGAACTAAAGATGGGAGAAGTCTATTTGCTGGGATCGAAAAATTTAACATCTCACCATGCTACCTCACAGAAGAGAATGAAAAGACTCTGCACACTCTTTCCCAAAAGCAGTTGTGGGGTATTATGTACAGCTATGAAATAAAACCCATTTAAATAAAACTTTTGTACAGTTCAAATAATTAGAAGAGGAAAAACCCTGCCATTTTATACTCCATACATGTTGTTAAGTACTAGTTTAAACAAGAAAAGTCAAGAAATCTACACATTTAACTTTGGCCAAATTGCTCTTGCCTTCAACAGATGATTCTGTTTTCTACGACTGGTAAAGTTCGACAATTTTTATTCTAAGAACAACATGACAGAATCTATTTCTAGTTTTAAAAAAACCCAGAAATTGATTAGAATGTATAATCTAAACTAAAAATGACTGACTGATTTCTCAGCTTTTTGTTGCGGAAACCTTGGTTTCCATTCAGCTGAAACAGGAAACTTTCTGCATTTTACTTACGGCTACTCGTAAGTGCCTCATAAACCATCTGAAAGGTGGAAGGTTGTATTTTTCAATTTCTGTATTATTAATGTCTAGATAAGCTGTCACAGCAACTACTGTTTTGTAATATCACATTGTACCAATTACTAGTGACTAAACAGTTCTTTCCCAAACTGGGTTGTATAACAACATTCACATTAAACAAAGTCTATTTAATATTGCAAGCAAGTCCACATTCTGAACTTATCTCCTCAGGTATGTACATCCTAAAAAGCAGGACTGGAGCTACCCAGAACTGGTGAAAACGGACACTGAAATAAATATAGACATTCATACAGAAATAAATACAGAACAAGAGTCCTGCTTCTGAAATAATTGCTTACAAAACTTGCATTATTTATATTTTCATGTTTACTATCACACTGTATTTTGCCACTATCAAACATTATGTACTTTCCCTCCCAAAAAGAAACCAAAACAAGAAACTGAAAACAAATATACAGTTAAAACAACTGGTTTGTAATATTCTCCAAAATTAACAACTACACAGACTGGAAACTTAACTTGTACTTTTGGCCAAGTACTTTACTGGCCAATTTTACTACAGTGACCATTGTTATTATATCGGCCAATATATGTTTAACAGGCCAAATTAAACAAAGTAGTACTGCAATAAATAGTTTTTACAGAGTAACATCAGAAATTACTCTTTTCTATTATTTTACTGACTAAATATAATTCAATGATAATTCTCTAACCCATCATATATGCCCACATTTAGTTCTGGGTGTGTGTCTCATAATCATAATGATCCAACATCAATAAATGTCATTCTGGAGTAATGTCCATACCAGTCTTTTTGATGATTTCCACTAATATCAATAAATTTTAGAATGAATCTTCCTATCCATCATGTATCTCCTGTCATCACTTTCTCCATTTTAATAACGTATGTGTGTAAAAAAACCCACAAAACAGCAGTGGTTTTCAATAGAAACTTACCCTATAGAAGGCAGTTGTCAGGGGCAGCAATGCTGCAGCAATGCTGTATTCTTCTGAAGATGAACAATCCTGCAAGAAAAAACACAGAAAAAAATAAGCAAAACCATTTTATGCACTATAATTTCATTTCTGCCTAATGGAGTCCGTCTGGCATCCTTCTGACAACAATGTAATCTTTAATCATTTGATATCATGTAAGAATAACACAATTTATGAGTGTGTACATAAATACATATATGTGTGTGTGTGTATCTTCTCATGATTTCTCCTAGACAGGTATTGCTGTGATTCTTCCCACTTTAGAAATTTATGAGCCAATTTCTCATTCATATGTCTGAAATACAATTTCACTGACATAGTTTACATATAATAAGGAAAGTTTTCCTCATTTAGAAACAATGAAAAGGTAGCTTGCTTCCATTTGGGTCAACAGCAAACCTGACTAAAGTGGAAGTGATGTGATGACCAAAGAATGCCCTTTCAAAACGTCTACATGAACGAAATGACATTTATGAAATATGAAATAATCACCTCCACAGTCTCTACAAAAGTTTGGCACAAGGTTAACTTTAAAAGAAGATGAAAACCCATTCTCTTCAAGTCTTTGAATGCCTCATTCAACAGTCAAGTGTGTCATTCATGTCTCTCTAGGCAGAGAAGGGTATGCCAAAGTAAATCAACTAGTAATTGCGCCGATGAAAGTCGTGATTTTATTACGGAAGTCTTTAAAAGAAAGCAGAATTGGAATGTAACTTAATATTTAAAAAACAAACTACTTGAATTTTTATGACTATAAAAAAATAGAACAAAAAATACCCAAGAAGAGTTAAAAATTATAGTTTCTGAAAAAGTGATCACGTGGGTTTTTTTCATCCGGTCTTTTTGCCACCACTAAAGAACACAACAACGCACATAGTTGTGCTAGACAAATGCATCACCATTGTGCCCCTGGATGATGAATGGACAACCAACATTTCCAGTGGAATAATTAATTTCAATATTTTTAACAACCACTGTTACAGTGGGCACCCTGAAACTCAAACCACTCCTATTAACTGTAATAACTCACTAAGCACCAAAATTGAAATATCTCAAGTGTTCCTCTGCCAGACTTCACAGTTATGCCCTCGTCTCATATCAGAGTTCTCTAAAACAGAGCAACTAGCAAAAACCTGGCAACAGCCAATTGTGATAGCAGAAATATTAAATCTACATTACAAAAGCAATCATGTTAATGATCATTAGGATGTTATTTGTATTCATCTCACTCTTTGTTCTTAAATGACTGTAGAGTGACTGTGGACTGCAGGTTTAGAACAACAGACCAAAGAACTCATCACAAAACTATTTTGCTTCTCATCATTTTAAAGCCTATTTCAACCTTTGTGATTTTTCAGTAACAAATACTTCATCTTCTATTACTTTAATCAAGCTCACCTAAACAGAATACCAATGTTCATTACAGTTAAATACAGCAGCATTTAGAAAACTGCTTACATATATATTCTGAAAAGGCATCAAAAAAGGTTCACAATTGTGGAAGTTCATTTCTGCACAGAGTTACTGAGGGTTTCAACGTGTCTAACTGCACAAATGCATGAGTGCTAACCGTGCATGGACAAGAGTTTGGCAAGTGCTCACACTTCATAACACATCCCAGTCTGGTAGAGGAAAACTAACAAAAATGGACACTGAGAAACTCAATAAATGTTTCAATGATGCCTCTTAGTATTGCGATATGTATATAGCAAACCCAAATTAGTTTGTAAGATCTCAGAGCATAAGGCTTCAGCTGCTTTTAATTTTCCATTTCTGCATTATTTCCTATTGTTATCCATATCCTTAATCCCCATTTGGAATTTAGCACATGTATTTTTAGTTTAATATATGATAAATATTCTTAGTACTTTTTCACTTAACAAGAACACTTCCCATTTAAAATTTGACTTTCCAATCTTTAGGAATGTGCAACAGCTTTCAAAGAAATACATATCTTATTTCTGTACATGATTATTTATAAGCAGGTATAAAATAATCCATCCTCAATTTCAGGTTACCTACTTAATCCCTTAGCTCAAATTATTTGAAAGAGTTTGGGCTTTTACCCAAAATATACATAAAAATATCTTTATAAAAACTGAGCAATGTATCTTCACCTAGAGAGCATTCAATACTCCAAGAGCTAACATATGTCTCAAAGATATATATCATCACCATATAAACAACACATTAGATTATTTTTCCATTCCTTCCTTCAAGTATGAAATTCTTCACATATTCCATGTCAGCAGTACATGGACTTGTAGTATGGAAGTATTTTCTATTTTTTTTTCTTCTCCAGTATATGACAAGGAATACAAAGTGATGTCAGTTAGGAATAAATTATAACACTGTTGTTTTAAGATACGTGGAACTAATTAACTGTTCACCTGCTTTGTAGCTGCAAGACAGAATGCCATAGTTAAAAGAGATGTTGCACTGAAATCTCAGCTTCTCAATTTTACAGACAAACCAAAGTACTGGAAATGTCATATATGTGTTGTAGGCAATTAATTTAGACTCCTGAAACAATGCAATCCAGCTGCCTTATATATAATGTCTTTACCAATTGTGAAAAATATCTCTTACTGCTGCTACAGAAGTAGACAAAAATCAAATACCATAAAATAATCAAAGCTGTTCCACCTAATTTGCACAAAATGAAGCTGAAACATATCTGGGGAACAAAAATTATTTTCAGCAAATTAATCACCAAAAAACCAAGGTCCTTTGACAGTGAAATACAGACTTCCACCATGACATATGCAGAGTACTGCTTTGAATCCATGCCTAATTGAGTGAAAACCTGGCACATTGTTCTGGCCATACTGATCATATATCCAGACAGTTGCTGAACTCTGTAGCAGATTGGAAGTTTTACAGGAATTCATGTACACTCAAAATAGCTTTGCTACACTGAATTGACAAGTGAATAATAAAAGGAGAATGTTTTTCCTTACATCACTTACTTTGACAAAGCATGTGATTTACTTTTATATTCCAGTCACTTTACATATGCAGCAAAACTTTGGTGGTTCGATATTTCCATCAGAATGCAGAGCTGAGAGTTTGGAAGTTACAGATTTTGACTGCTTGGCTGGACACATGGGGCTGATATGGGGAAGCACTGATGGCTTTTGGAATCTGGTAGATGGCTTAGGCTTCTGGTGCTGGAGGAGAGAGTCAAATCTGCTCCTCACTCTCGACTTCAGAACAAGTACTGCGTGGAAGTCTTGCTTGCAAAACAAGGTATTGTACATCATCATGAAGCTGAGATGCCCTCTGCAGCGTGGTCCTAGTGATGAACAGCCAGGAAAAGTCACCCCAGGAAAAGATCTTCCCTGATCTGCTACTGGACGTGCAGGCCCAGGTTCAAGAAGGCCTTTAAGCCCCCTCTGATATCCCCCAAGAGCAAGTCCAAGCCAGGGAAGCACAGTGACAGTGCACAAAAATTACCACTCTTCCTGCATTAAACAGTAACTTACACTTAGGGATTTCTGCTTTCTTAGTCACATGATAAAAATCTAGAAGACATGTATGGAATAGCTAGATAACATTTGAGGTTGAATTTTCTTCTAAAATTCATCATGATAGTCTCTCTCATTAACTGCTACCTGATACAGCATCTTCCTGCGTTAAAACCCATTCTGCTTTAGGCACTAAGCTTTTCAAACAGCCACCACATTTTTAATAAACGACAGAAATCCGAGTATGCCAAAAACTTGGGATCTGATTTTGCCTTGCATTCAGGAGCACCATAAATACATGGAATTGCCCACAGGCCTGACTATCGCATGAAATCACCGCAGCACGCAGCGAATGCACCCAAACGAAAAAGCTGAACACGGCAGCACTTTAGGATCCATACCTTTCTGGCAGCACAGCAGGATGCATGCATGCTCTATTAGAAACACTGCTCAAGTAATGCTCAATGCTGCACTGTCCCTCTTGAGAATAAGTGAAGTCAATTTTCAGGCATACCAAGAGCATTCATCACCCTGCAGGACTAAGCTCATAACGAATCCAGAAAAAAAAAAGCCAGAAACTTTAGGGTCATACGTGTTTTTAAAGCACTAACCCGAGAACTGTTAAGTCAGCATGAGTAACTATGTGCAGAACATTGGCTACAAATTGCAGGTGAAACATTAGCTACAAATTCAACAGATGACTTCACTGGTGTCAGGATTTAATCCTAATTCTTACAGCTATATTATGTGGGCAGGGTTTTACTGAATCACAGAATTTTTGTTATTGATGCAGTTTATATTTTGGAAATACGAGCTGTCAATCCTAATGCACAGGATTACTATTTTTGTCTAAAGCAATAAGAGAATTTAACAGTCCAGTTTAGAAAAAAATGCTTTGTTTGCTAAAAGGAATAGGGATTCATCAGGTAGAACTGCAATGTTATTCATAACTATACTTTAATATTAATGAGGTCATTTTTCATTTTCATTCGATAAGATGCATAAATTTTATCCATTCATATACAAATACAATATTAATGCAATTGAACAATTACAAATGATAGTTTTGATCAAAGAAAACCTATTCTATGTTAATTGATGTTACCATCAATGTCCTTTATATCCAATCTTTGCAGAGTTAAAAATCCAAGTAAATAAACTGACAATTTCACAATGTCTAATTATAGCTAATATAACTCTATGCTGTCTTGAAACAGATGAAAAGATACAGACCGATCTGGAATTTCCAAAGTAACTTTTAAAAGTATTTAAACCACAAGTTTTAACTTCACAGATAAAGCCATCACCTAAAGCAAAGTTAGCCATCACCTAAAGCACCTAGTTAAAATTACAGAGTTTGTTGGAATAAATGCCAATATGACAATAATCACTTATATTACCTTTACTAACATCACATAATTAACTCGACATGAAAGCTTTAAATCTTCTTATTGGAATCATAAGCAAAATTGCTTTTTTCAGTGAAAATTAATGTGCATTTACTTTCTTGCTAACAGCCATACGGAGCTTTGCCTAGTGAAGTTACCATCAACGCTAGCTGATGCTCTGACTTACAGTGGGATCAAGCTTTTCCTTTTTTTTTTGTTGACAAAGGTGAAATCAAACCTTATTGAAGCAGCTACAATTTTATTAAGTGGAATGCTTCTGGGACCTGAGAAATAGGATGGAAAGCAGACATACTGAGAAGGTCCACAGAGCTGACTACCTGTTGTCTTATCTTTTAGCAAAACTACAAGAAGAAACTCAAAATTTGGAAGATACTGCCTTACATAGTTCTCACTATTTTCAAAACTTCTTGTTTTGCTAAGAATATATAGAGCTTTTCAAAATTATAAATTCACAAAAACCAACTCTTTCTTCATAAATGACCCTAACACATTTAATGTGTCGCTCATTAACACAAGCTTTTAATTTAATTTTTGTTCTGCATAAACATTGCTGCAGGGATTCACAGTTAATAAAACCAAGACAAGTACACTCTTACTGTCTATGGTTCCCAGATTTAACATTGATCAGAATCTCTCTGGGCTTTTGATGAGTGGCTTCTCACACTGCTCCCTGGTCTGACAGCAATAATTGAACACAAAGTCCAGATCACAGACTTGACCTGTGCTCTGAATTATGCCACATGTAACAGTTTCTTCACCCTCTATGGCCATCATGCCACAGAGTGATGCCAGTGCAGAAGACAAAGGAACAGCACCCAACCCAGGAGAATCCTCACTGGTTTGTTTTAACTTTGTGGTCTTTCTGCCTGATTAGAACCCTTTGCAACGACCATTTAATTAAGGAACCTATTCTGTCAGCAACAGGATGCAAGGTATTGTAGAGCTGCCATTCCAGGCACGAGATCCAGTTTTATTTTAGAGGTATTTCACTTCCTGAAAACTTGATGTTTGTCTTCACCTGGCCCTGAATTCTCATAAGTTTGCCTGCCCTTGAAGCATAGTGGTATAAGGAACAGAACTCAATCGATGCAGTTTAGATGCAATTACACAAGCACATAGTCTTCTATGATTTTTAAGTTTCCTTTTGTTTTACTCCACACATTCACAAGCTAGCAAATGCAACAGACTTTCTCTATGCAGCTCCATCCTACTCCTGATCTCACAGCAAGTGAAAACAAGAAACAACATTTCACTCAAAGAAGAGCTGTCAAGCCCCCTCCACCCCCACTCTTTCTCAATAAATACATTTCCGACTAGGCTTGAGTTTAGTCATTTCCTCCTCCTCGTTACAAATTACATTTAGGAAATTGGGAACCTCAATTTTTACGTGCATAAATTACACATTTGTCACTGAATTTTTACTGTACCCCAAAAGCCTAAAAACATTTCACTTTTTTTGCAAGATACTGATAAAAACAAGAATGCCATCCCTCTCGTCTCAGCACATCTGAGTTTCTTTAACAGAAATGCCATGCATGTTTCTGAATACTGTCATGAGGCCCATGGCAATAAAGTTCAACATACTCAGGCTGTAATCTTCTCCCAAGGAAATGGTTGGGATGCCAAGATGCCTTTTGACTTTTATTTCACAGCAGGGCTTCATTCACAGTGACTCTGTCCAAACCTTAAACTACACCAGCTGTGATACAAGGTCCTGCACAGCAATTTGTAAAAAGTTTTGACAAACAACACTCAAATGATAGAATACACTGCAATTCATGACAAACAAGTGATCAATATCCATTAACTGCTCAGTCGGAGACGGTGATTAATTCCTAATACGTCTATGAACTGCAGCGTACTCCTAGAGCCCTGGTAGACCAAAGCACTTCTGCAGCCACTGCAAAACATTAACACAGGATACTCTGTAAACTGCTGGACAGACAGCCTGTTTAATTGAGTTAAGGAACAACAGAGAAACGCTTAAGACATAGGAAGAACTATTAAAATAGATGCCATGTTACTGTATAGTCCAGTTACGTATTAGCAAATCAGTTCACAAGTGTACAGGACACATCCTTACTCCCAGCAGCACCTCCTCTCTTAAATCACAAGCAAAGTCATAAACTTTCAAATATGTACAAATACATTCATCTTGCTTAATTTTACTGTTCTTCTCTAAGTTTCTGATTTTCCAGTTTCACATACTCTTAGTAAAAATGCACCACATCATCAGTGCACATTCTATACAGCTTTTACAACTTAACAGGAACGAACTCCTAAAAAAAAAAAATCAGATTTATATGGGTATGTAAAGTGATTCACTGAAAAATCAGGTTTTCACTTTAGAAGAATAACATTTGGATAGAAGTGGAATTTTACATCCATCTTCTGTCATGTAATGAGTCGACACTCAGTTCAAATCAGTTACCATAAGATTTTGGGTCTAGTTCACTATGGAGAAACTGAGCAGTGTCTGATGAAATGTAACTTGGAAGTAGGGCTCACTGAAAATTTTCCACTGAATAGCACGTGATAGCAAAATAATTTTTTATTTATGCTAAAAACCCTCAATGACATCATCTTAGGAATGAGAACTTCTAATCCCCAAAGTTTTCCCCTTGGGAGAGTCAGTCTCTTGCCAATTGATTTTCTGGGGAACCAGAAATAAAACCTTCGACACAACAACTCAAGGAAGGCAAGGAACAGGTTTAGGGGAGCTACAGGTTGGACTGTAGGGAGCAAGTCCACATACAGAGCATTTCCAGACACAGGAAGAACACAAAAGTGATTTAGAACACAAAGCACCAGCTAACAAAGGAAAACTGGATCATCTTCTTCAATGAAATAACGAGCTCTGTATCTGAGGAAAAAGCAGCCTGCCTTTTGCAGGCTCCTTTGGTACCCTTGTGGGCAAGCTGGGAGATAAAGTCTGGATGAAAGAGTGGAAAAGTGATTGCAGTGTCAGGATCAAGGCTCAGCAAGCAGGTGGTTCTGAATCCTGTTTTCAGGGTCTGATACTGTGGTGAATGTTTTCATTCACAACCTGGAAAATGGCAAGAAATGCATCTTCATCACATTTCTGACTGACATCAAATTTAGGAGAGTGGTAAATACCCTGGAGGGCAGGGCTGCTGCTAACTGGCATCACAGCCTGGCAGACACAGACTGAGAGAGCCTTCTGAGCCTCACAAAGTTCTGCACAAGGGACAGGGTAACTCCATGTAGAAACATAAACTGCACATGAACAGCACCAAGAGCCATGTGCTGTGCTATACATGTCAAACCAAGTCAAAAATCCTAAAACATTAGTCTCACAAAGAGCTATAGCAGGGGCAAAAGAACAAAACAATCAGAAAGTTTATGGATCCGAACCAAGAGACTGAAACTATCAGGAGAGTGCACAACTGAAAGAATCCCAAAAAGCCTAAATAAATACATAAAGAAAAAACAGTGTGCTCAACCAGCACAGACAGAAATTATTGGCAAGAAAGCTGAAGCCCACTTTATATATCTCTATCTATATCTACATCTATGTCCAATGCATCCAGAGGGTTCTGGCAGGTGCTCCTGGGAACCCAAGCCCATGTTTGCATGGCTGTAGCACTGCCTCTGGTAGATATACTTTCCACAAGCTGCTGAAAGTGGGTCTCTTTTCAATATGTACTTGACATCTTGCTGCAGGACAGCCTTGGGTTTTTTAAGCCAACCTTGATAGTACTGAAAAGCTTTGCTACAGTTTTGGCAGGGGCACCAGATAGTCTGTGTACAGCTGCACCAAAGGACAACACGAACAACAATGACCAGCTGCTCCTGGAAGAAGTTTTCTTGGATCAGCTCTGTTGGTGCAGCTCCATTTGTGGATCCATGAAACAAGTGTCAGCTGCTGGAAGAGGATATTTCTGGGATGACCTGCAATGGCTGCAGAATTTCAAGGATGACAAGGGGCGTTTTGTGGGTTTTTCTGAGGTAATTCTGATTAAAAGGTTGTGAATCTTGAATTCATCCAGCAAGGGCTTTTCCATGCTCAGGCATAGATGACGCACTGTATTAGCTGTGCTGGTGAACCTGACAGAACCTAAAATCCCTTGTTGCCAACCCTGCTGCCAGACTTCTCTGTTCCTTAATAGACTGGAATGTAAATCTCCTGTTACATTTCAAAGAGCAGTTGCAGTTTTAACAACATTAATGGAAGTTGTTGTAGAAGTTGCTGAACTCAAAAATCAACCTTGTAACAACAATCAGAATTAGGCACACTGCACATCATGAAAAAATCATGTTACTAGAGCCGTTATCAGAAATATCCCGTTTTTCTGGAGAAAAAAAATTCCAGCGATAAAGTCATTTAAAGGACAAACAATTCATAGAAAAGAATACTTAAAGCAAATTTGGGCAACTGAAAGACATATGTTGTGCATGATTAAGCAGCATGTCGTAGAGCAGTGTCCACCTTGATTAACACATCAAATCTGTGTGATCAAGGAAGAATGTTGCCATAAAGCCTGAAAAGCCCAAGGGATTCAGAGATTTCAAGCCTGCTTGATTTAGTAAAGTGCTCCCTCCAAGATAACATCCATCAATGAAATATATATTCTAATACAAATATTTAATCTATGAAGAAAGAAATCATAGAAAATAGAGTATTTTTACTTAACTTAATTTTAAGTATTTTAAACTTTATGATTGTACTTTTCAGTGCATGGACAGCAACCACCTCTTCCATACAGATACAGATTTTATTTGAAATCTTACACTTTTTGGTCGTTCAATAATAAAAGTATGATAAATGCACGGGAGATGTAGGAACTGTTTCTTATGAAACATTTATTAAAAATAAATGTCTTGATTATTAATAAAATGTTTGCTTTTCTAAGAATCCAAGTGAAAACAAGCATGAAGCATTTTTGTAAGAGATAAAGACAATAAAAGAAACAGTAAACCAATTTTGAACTGGCAATCGTAGAACTACCCTCAGAATTCTTCACTCTTAAAGTTTGCTGAATTGATACTTTT
Organism: Lycocorax pyrrhopterus obiensis; assembly: GCA_014706295.1. Taxonomy (NCBI): domain Eukaryota; kingdom Metazoa; phylum Chordata; class Aves; order Passeriformes; family Paradisaeidae; genus Lycocorax; species Lycocorax pyrrhopterus. Next base: position 8,843,704 of record JACSVZ010000007.1, on the reverse strand, counting down.
CTCTGGGATTTTCAAATGGCTTCAGGAAAGAAGAAGGTTAGAATTCCGTTATGTAACTATAACTTTGGTTACAGAAGTAAAAAAGTAAACTCCCAAAACATACTAGTTGGTCATCTAGCTGCAGAGGCATGTTTGGATGTCCTTGAAAAAAATTCCTGTTCTCTGTAAAAACAGTTTGGCAGGGCAACCACAACCAGAGGAAAAAAGACATCCTTGAGCTCGCTGTGTGGACCAAAGAAGCAGAAGTGTACTAGTATTGCCTTCCAGCAAAATTCTTTCTTTGATACAAACTCTAGGAAATCTTGGTACGATCCCTTTCTGTTCCATAGCCTCCTAAATCACTGCTAGTAGCAACATCCAGCTAACTAGCCACAGAGAAAGTCTTCTCTGCCAGCTTTTGGGTCACCACTTAATCCATTTTAAAACCCTGACAAATCTTCTCCTAGGCTATCTGATCTTCCTTCCAGAAGGTTTTGTTCCAAACACCTGTCTGCTTTGTTCTTATCTTACTGACATTTTAAGACAAACTGCAGAAAGGATAGTTCCGCTATGTAATCACAGTAAATGGCAATGAGAAGCTTAATAAAGCTTCTGTACCTCGGGGTACAGTGAAATATTAGTGCAGTTCTAAGTCCCAACTTTAGTCATACTGTTTGAAATTCTTTCCTCACAATTCATGTTTGGAGGTTTCAGAAGGATGAGCCAGATTGCAATGGCTGGATAAAAAAGAACGGGTAGTGAAAACAAAAACTGAGAAGTTTAAGCATTAGCAATGGCTTTGGCATCCTAAAACCAGCATGACTCCAATTCCAGAGAACACACTAGCAAATCACCAAATGAGTGCAGAACACAATTCTGAAGATCAACAGCTAATTTCTGGACAGTATGGCATTATTTAGTGCACATACTGAATGAAACACACTGTATCAGCAAGAACTATCAGCCACATACAGTAAATGTGATGACTCAAACGATAAGTATTTCTTATCTGTGTCTCTTCCTAACAAGAAATATGAGTAGATATTCTGATGCATTTGACCATCTTCTCATTCCTTTTATCCTATCTGCAGTTCTAAGCAGCAAAGAAATCCTCAAGCCTTCAGGAAGATCTTCACTATCAGAGCTGACATGAATCCTACAGTATCCATTACCTTCTCTTTCAAAACCACACTAGTGTTGATGGCCACATTTGTCCAAGTTCCTTGTGCTGCTAAAGTTCTGGATCTTGTTCTTTGCTGTTTCACAAGGACATTTTGGTGTGAGACATCCGGACAGGTGCTGCTAGTCAACAACTTAACAAAAATTTCAAATACTCTTACTTACCATTCTTCTCGTTCTTTGAATCTTCTCCTATGCACAGAAACTAAAATAATGAAGATCTGGGTTTTCTAAATTAATACACAGGGTGAGAGCTGGGTGCACAAGCATGATGCTACTGTGTCATCTGCTGGAGCCCATTTGTGGAACGAGACGTGACTGTGATGATGCAGCCAAAATTCACAATAACACAGAGGTGCTACATACCTGGTTTTGATGAAAATCACTAGAAAATACCTTATTGTTAAATTGGTTGGAATAATTAACCATGGTTTGCTGGACTGATTTTGAATTAATCAGTTCTGATGCCTATTGTTTTCATATGCAGGTTGTATCTTGAATTTGAAATTAGAATATTACAAACAGAACATTATAATGCAGACAAGGAAAAACATAGTTTCTAAAGAAGAAGTGATGAAAATCATGGCACCCTCAAAATCCAAGTCGATTTTAAGTGTATTATTATTACCACAGTTAGAGTAAGATCTAGAAAGATATTTCATTCCATACACCTGGAAGGGATAGAGAATACTACATGCCAGTTGCATGGAACTTAGTTATAACAAAGGATATGTATTCTCTAAAGGGATGTTTAACCAATTAACATTCCAAGTAAAGGTTTTACAAGGTGTGCAACTGACTAGAGGACTTAATCAAAATAAGTTGCTTTTGTCCTCAAAAGTCAAATAATCTGGATAGAAAATCGAATCAGTTAGTTCATTTACAAACATTGTGGGACTTCAGACTGTTAAAGATGCACTTCCAGTTCCAATTCCTGGCTCTCAAATGGAGTTTTGGACTTAAGAGTTCAAGAATTTGGGGAGAGGTGGGGAAAGGGGGTTGTGGGATTTGTTGTGGGATTTGTTTGTTTTATCTAGAGACATTAGGTAATTTTTAAATACTTTGTTGGACCACTAGATACCAAAGCCCGCCCCCCTGAGTGCGTACAGGAAGGGAATTACTAAAAATAATCCTCATTAAAGCATGTTTACATGGCATTTTTCATGCATCCTAACAGCCAATTAATTCAAGTCATAATTCTGGGCTGCAATATTGAAAAAGAATGTCAACAGCTGCAAGAATTTTCTACAACATATGTAGATTGTCAAATGTTCTTTTGTTTGCACCTTTGTGTTCCTGTTCTATAATGGCACACACTTTTAATGTAACAGTAGAGGTACGTCTTTTACTGTGAAGAAATCTATCCTTATGCTTTTTTCCTTAAAAATAATTCTAAAATGTCACACAGTTCACTATTGTTTGTTTGTCATATTAATGCATTTGTCAAAGTTTACACAAAATACTGACAAAACCCAGAACTAGCCTGTGTTTTATGGTATTTATCTCAGCATCACACTTCAGTTTTTGAATGCAAGCTGCCAAGATCTCGATTGTTTAAACCAAAGGTTATGCAAACATGACAGCAAACAAATGATTAGAAGACTTTGGATATTCCATCTTCTTTCTGCTTTAGAAATGACCGTACGCAAAAAATAATGAGGCTCTTACAGCCACCCATTATTAATTTTTATGCAAATTCCTGTAAAATCAAACACTTAGAGGCTTCATAAAATTCCTTACAAAAACAACAAACCAGTTGTCTATATGTCATGTGTCTCCTGGTGGTCAAGGCAGCACACCTTGCTCTGCCTGGGCTTACCATGTACTTGAAGCGTGAAGTGCAGGAGAAGGAAGATCAGAGACCACATTACAGAGGCACTCCTTTTCCTAAAAATACACATGCACACGTGTGGCCACAGTGGTACAGCCACTGCAGGGTACAGCAAATCAGTACCATGCAGTATTCTGTCACTTACCGTGCATGTAAAATGGCACTCAGAGCAGATGAAGTGCATGTACACACATCCAACAGTGTTATACACATATCTATAGGGAACTATGGACCTGTGCTGTAATACACTTTATAAACATGCATAACAGCTAAGATAAAACCAAAATTCCATGTGTTACTTCCTAATTTTTATAGATATAAAACCTGTAAAAAGAGAAGTCACTGATTTCACACAGCTTATTATATTAGCAAAATGCCTATTCTTTCCAACATGAAAGACTTGTTTTGGTTTGTTTTTTACTACCTTTCATCAGTCCACCTCTTTCCCAGCCAGGCTGAAGAGCAACTGCACAGCAGTACAACACAATTCCCAACCCAGACTTGTTTTACTTACAGCAGTGAGCAGCGTACAAACACGTCTGCTTTTCATCATGACGACCAAAAATATTCAGAACACAGAGTCATTAGGAACACTTGGCGACCACAAGGCCACAATTAACAGCAATGATCACTTCAGAGCAGTCAGAGCTTACCATGTCAACACTCCAAGGAGCTACACGGTTTCAGTGAGATACCTGCGTGTGAGCAAACACAGGGGAGCACATCCTGCAGCACCAGCAAATGTGAGAGCGTTGAACAAAAGGCCAGCAACAAGGAGACATCCATGAAGAGTAAAGCCTGAGTAAAGCCTGCTCCAGCTGCCCAACAGCTCAGAGACCCATGTGGGATGGGTGGGTTTGTACCACCCTCCTCATCCATGCCAAGGAGCTGCTCAGGGAAACTCCCCTGTGAGCCCCAAAGCTCCTCCTCCAGCCAGAGGAGCTGCTGGGGCCGCTGCTCACATGTAGTTCTGCTTATTCTTGTATTAAAACCAACACCCCGCTATCATCTGATATTTGTATAAAATATTAAACAAATACCCTTAAAACAAGGCTGAACCTGCTCTGGTAAATGCACAGAATTGTAACTAAGGCATAAAAAATATCCCCACACCCTGCAGTCTAGAAATCAAGTTGTATATATAGCAAGTTATACCAAGACAAAGCAGGATGCTGTCACATTTTTATTCCAGCATTTTTGATCCCTTTTCATGGTAGCAGCAAGAGACCGGGAGCAAACCAGGGGATTCCCTGCAACCAGAGCCCTCCAGATGCATGGTGGAAACACACATTCATTCACACTCTGAACAGGCTGCTCTGACCAGAGCATGACTTGGGCATTATTTTGACTTCTACTTCCTACTGGGTTTACATTTAAGTGCATACATTTCTCTCTGTAGCAGACATGGATCTCTGGATCACCCCCGTGCTCATGCACATGCACATGTTACACACTGAGGGGAAGAGGAAGTGTGTGAACACCACATGTTTTGGTGAGAAGCCAGGACGGAAGGGAGGGAAGTTGAAGGCAGATGCAGGAATGGACAGCACACCATGGGACTCTCATTTCTGCTAACCTCTCTCTTTTCCTTTCCTTAAGTAACTGTCTTGTGCAATAGTTACTCAGGATAGGTCCATGCAGAAGTCAAGATTAACAGAAGTAGGGTCTCGGAAGTCTGCAGGACAACAGAAATATAGGAATTTCCCTGCCACGCACGAGCTCATTCCTGAACAGCACTGCTGGCACAGCCCCAGTGTGAAAAGCAGACAGGGTTTTCTGCTGCCTGGTCATCAAAAACCCATCCTTGCTAAAACCACAGAGGCAGTTTAACACAGCTGGACACAACCCCCCTGGGGCATGGACAGACGCAGAAGCAGCCAGACACCTCGCTGGGGACACCACTGCACACACTGATGTCCCCAAGGATGCAACAAGGAATTACCTGGACATTGTCACCTACACAGGGAGAGTCCTGGCCCGAAGAATGGTTACTGCCATGCCAAAGGGGTGACCTCCCCTGACACCTGCAGTGTAGGGAATGCTGACTGGCCTTCCAGCAGGGGTAGGAAAGCTGGCAGTGCCGTGACAGCAGCACACACACACCTACTCCATGATACAGACACATACAGGCAGCCCTGCAAAGAAAGAAACTCTGCTTTCTGGGTTTCACAAAGACATGCCCTTGATTGGAATTTTCCAGGACTCTGTGACCATCCTATGACACGGGATGAGTATAACAAACAGTATGTTCCTCAGAGTGAAGAAAGGAAAAATGAAAACTGATCAACAATACAATCTTTCACAGTGTATTTCCATTTTTTTTCTAGAGAAATTATGCGAGCACAATCAGTTCAATATCAGTGCAATGATATTCTGGTACTGTGCAATCTCTTGGGAAAAAGACATTATCAGAAAGATTCAGGAATAGCAACTTCTTTTATTAAGTCCAGAACATTATAGGTGGACCCCTAAAAAGTCAGCAGGATGATAAAGCTGTTATTTCTACTTTTCGGGAATCATTTATCAGAGAAACCATTTGATGTGACCAAAAAAACCCCTACCAAAATCATGTTCAGCACAATACAGAATTAAATATGGAAGCTTGAAGCCAAAGCCTTAAACACTGGAATCTCCTTTTTTTTCTTTTCCACTTAAATAACACCATGACTACATCTAACATGACGAGAAAGATCAAAGTGGTAATAACTGATGAATTAATAGAATTAAGTGTGGCCCTGTTAAACTCCCATTATTTCTCTTCATGTCAGATTTTCTATGCTTTAAAATACCTTTAAATATTTTCAAATAGTGCTGTTTTTCAAACATGAATTCTGAGACTCTGCTTCCAGGAATGCAAGTCAAACTGAGTAACAAAAGATAGGTCATGAAATAAAAGTCCAAAAGGAGAGAAATCTACTGTAACCCTCCAAAATAAAGATGTTTAGCAACATAGTTTTCAACATAAAATATGAGAAATGCTAGTTCATGTAACCTTCACACTGCCAAGAATTTGAATCATATGACACACACACCGAGCTGCTTTTCTCTCAGGAATAATAAAATCTTTCTTGTTATTGGACAGTATTCGCAAACCTCTGAATTCTGAGAACTGACTGATAGGTTTTTAAACTTTATCTGGTGGCAGATTATAACACAAAAGTTATTTGCTTAAGAAAAATAAATTTAATATTATTTATAGAATGCCACTGTCTTTAATTTTGCTTATCAAAGTTTCTTTCACAACAGACTGTGTAGTAAGTGCTACAAAAAGGCCCTTATTACACTAAAGCAATACAGAAGAATCACAAGCAAAGTTCTAGAGGCAAAATAAATCAATATTATCTTCCATCTGCTTTTGGCCAATGTTGGAGAACAGATCATGGCCCAGATGTGGCTTTGTTGTAACCTAACACAGGTTACATTTTTAATTTTGCCCTGGTTGCTACTAAGACTTCCTACAGTTGTGTTTCATACTGTACACTGCAAGTACACTTTTAGAATATACAGTATAATCTATTTGAAAATAAAGATAAATATCTGGTTATTGCCACCTTGAAAAGCCACAGTGATCTATCAGAAACTACCTAAAGCTCTAAAACAATGACTAATTAATCTACTATTAAAGATATTCTCTCAGTTATAGTGGCACTGCATGTGTCTATTCACACAGATGTGACACTGGAGCAGGTCCTAAACCAGCCTCAATGACTGTGGAACTCTCAAATTAAATCACATCACAGGAAGACCTCACTCCTTTACTGCAGCTAAAAACCAGAATTTTGAGAGTATTTACGTATTTATCAGTTTTATGCACATTTTTCCCATCTAACCACATTTAGATTAAGAACCCAGATATCTGGGGCAGATGTGTTTTCCAATTTGACTCACATTTGCCAAACAAAAGCATTAATACATAGTTAGGCAATATTACTGACCAACATCTTAGAGAGGCAGTGTTGTACCCCAACATCCTGTAGCTCTTCCTTTGAGATGAAAAGTTTTATCTGTTCCAACCACCCAAGGAAGGCGTCTCACAGTCCTGCATTATCTGAAGAGAATCTTTTCCCAGAAATAATTTTTTTTTAGGAAGACTTACTGCTACTGTTAAATATTTTATGCAAATTGTTTCTAATATCTTTTTAATATGAAAATTGTTTCAGATTATCAAATACCATCCCCACAGTGCCTTCAGGCCTCTTCTTGCTTTTACTACCACTTTATCAAATCAGGTGCTACTTCATTTCAAAATACACTGTTCACTTGCTGCTGCCAGAAGAAAGTCAGAGAGACAACTGAAATTCTAGATAAGTCATGATTGCAATAAATGAATGGAGAAGTATGCAAATTGAGCCATGATTTCTAAACAAGTGTTAAAAATACAGTGTGTTGCTGAAAACATAATTACATAGAAGTGTTTCCCTGCTAAAAAAAAAGGCTTTTCAGTTGCAAAAAAAAAAAAGAGGTATTTTTTTTCTGAGATGTCAGCAAATGTCATTATAGAAAATTAAAACAGAAAGTCAAGTATTTGAAATAGCAATTTATGTGTAACTGCAAATTTTTTTGAGGTAACCACAACAGAGAAAAGCAAGTATGACTGAAATAGTGTCTAGAGCTATAATTTCACATTTTTATCTGTTTGGTATCTGTTTGAATGAACTGAATTGTCAATCAATATATTAAGCTTTCACAACACTTGCAGACTGCAACTCCTGCTCCTCTATCAAAGGCATTAATCACTACTGTAAGACAGGCTGATTTAAATGTGTGCCACAGTACATGATTTATCAGGGGAAAAAGTCTTACTCAGGGCATGACAATAAAGTTTTCAGCAAGTGGTCAATGACAACTCTGAGCAGAGATAAAAGCAAGTAACTGGGGATTTAACTGCCCTCATCAGAAGACATCTGCTTTAATGAATGACCAGTACAATCCCCATGTAATTTTGATCTTCTTTACTACTAAAATCCACCAGAAATACTTCTCCCATTTCCATTTCAGCAGCAGTAATTGTCAATACTTCTCAAACACAGGAAAGCATGTTTTTAACATTTCAGTACTGACTTGCTGCATCATACCTGACTTTAAGTGTATTTGTAAGGCCTCCTACAGTCTACCACAGCTGCTAAATAAGACAGATTAACATGAAACTCTAACACACTACTCCACAGATCATAGGCCTGTTAAAATTGGCAGGTTCTACCTGTTACCAGTTGAAAGAAGAACAGTTTGAAAGAATGCCTCTCTCGGGCTGAGAGAACTCAAGCTGACAGCAACCACAAATGCGGCAAGCCCACGTTTTGCCATCTCTAGAGAAATTGGTAAAATACCACCCTCACTTCCTCCCAGTTGCAAAATGGCTAGATCAGATACTTGGGGAAATACAGCCTATGTAACTGTTCACTAAAATAAAACAGCAATTCACTTGAAGCAATAGTAGGAGTATTTTATTTCTCTTCCTTAATCTCTTCTCAAGCCCTGTGGTAGCAGACAGATAGGAGACCAGCAGTAATATACATGGTGGGACTATTACAAGCATTTTGTTAACATACTGCTCTTCATGCACAAAATGAGTACAGAGAAGCTCTGAAAAAGGATCTGACCTTTACTTTTATGGACTGCAGTAAAATAAGAGAAGAGATATTAAATGAAAAAACCTGACACTAAACAATCAGAAAAATCTCAACTAGCAATGGAGGGCTCTGCATTAGACTAGCAGAGTGCAATCTTCCTGATTTTGTAACACACAGCACTTCACAGCAAGACAAAGAATTCAGTCCAAAAGACACTTCTCAGAAATGGCCAGCCTGCATCTCTTGAAATTCTTAGATTTTTGTGTCTTTTAACAGACACTGCTTAAATTACTTGGTTTTATGACCTGCAGCCAAGAGAATTCATGTGCCTACAGCAAAATGCTGACTTGCTGAGTTTGCAACAATTCACCTTAACAGTTTGCAACAATTTGCTTCATCATCAGCAGAGGTTTGGTGGCTGGAGAGCATCAGATTTCCCACCTGGAGGAGCAGGTGAGACTGGTGTGCTCCAGGGCAAACTACGGGACTGGAGCTTGCTGCACACACCTCCCCACTCAGCCCAGTGTGTCCGGCAGGGAGCCAGGGCTCTCCCTGATGCCATAATGACTTTTGTCTTTTCTTTTATACCCCTGTTACACCTTTTTACAGCTTCTGTATTCTTAGTGCTTTAGCCTACGTTCTTGGACTTGTTTGTCAAGCTAGGAGACTAAACATTTTAGAGGTTTTGTAGTTAGGGAGCAATATGCCCCAGACCCCAAGGTCCTCTCCAGAACACATTTTGTAAACTAAGATAGAACCATCCAGGGGAAGGTTCCTTGGGGAAGAGGGGCTCACTCGAGCCTCTCACTGGGGAATCTTTGATAGATATGCTAATTAGTAACACCTATAGTGTGATACCAGATATTTTGGGGGTGTGCATTGCAGTGTGCATTGAGGTGCATTCCACCTGGATGTAGTGCACCTAAAGATCCTTAAAATAAATACCAAGGTAAAATCCCTTTTTCCCTTCTAACCGTGTTTGACTCTTGATTTTAAGACCAGGAAAAGGCATCATGCCCACCCTGCCACCTCTGCCAGGGCATTCCCTTCCCTTCCTCTCAGCTGTTGGATCACCCTCTATGTGATCCTCCAGCCACAGCAGGATTTCAGTTTGCATCTTGCAGAAGCCACTGGGAACATGCAATAACATTAACAGAAAAATCTGGTGGTAAGACTGAGGCAGTTTCTACAATTCCAGTAGTTCAGTGAGGTCTTAAAGCCATACTGCAACCTAACCCTCCCCAAAAACCCCACCAATAATTGATGCGGTATTTCCCTAAAGCTTGACTACATCTCCAGTTAAGACCACATTTCTTAAATCAGATTTTTGTGTCTTTTAACAGACACTGCTTGAGTTACTCGGTCTGTGACCTGCAGCTAACAGAATTCATGTGTGTACAGCAAAATGCTGACTTGCTGAGTCCCCCTGCAGCAAGGGCAAACTTAAGTAAGTTCTTGATAATGTGCTTTTTTCTTTAATTGATACAGGGAAGCTCCAAACTGTAAAAATTTACACATTGTCTCAAATAACACACTTGAGCAAAGTGCACAGACAAATCGTAAATCATGTTTTTATTTCAATAAATAACTTCATCTGTCATAAAAGTAGGTGTTAAAAATACTTGTTTCTAACTCGCTGCCCAGTGTCAAGAGTTCGGATATTTTCATGTTGACCAAGCTTATTCCTGAGAAATGAAAATTTCCATTTCATATTTTCAAAGATATGAAAATACTGTTGGGGGAGGCGGGGAGGGGAAGGCATAGAAAGTGTACCTCCTTATTTGATCTCTTTCCCCTGCATGATTTGAGTTATATTTTCTAGTTTGATTAAGAAAAAAAAAGACTATTTTAATTTCAGTAACTCTTCAGACGCATTGATTTCCTTGAACTTAAGCTCCTTGCTGGGCCTTCAAATCAGCAGGATGGAAAAAAAGCTTTTCTTCCAGAGCAAAATTGGCTTTTATTATTTTATTAAAAGGTGATGTCAGTATTTCTTTCCTCAGAAAGTCAAATTTCATTTTCTTCTTGTATCAGTTTTCTACTAAGATACAAAAATAAAGGTGATTTGTATTTTGTTCTTATTGTCTAAAAACATCTGGATTCTTTTTTAACCCAGGAATGATCAAAAAAGTAGAAGCAAAATCTGTGACACATTTAGACAACCCTGCTTTCTGGTTTGAAAGAAAATTTCTAACTCTGGAATACACAGCAGGTGCAATATTCCATTAGTCATGATTTTGGACAGAGAAATAGAGTTTCATAGATAAATTCAATTTTTCTTCCAACTCTAAGGCTAAATTTAGGGCTTGGAAAAGGTGAAGACCTATGCCAAAAAGCAGATTTTACGTGCTGTGTAATTTTAGCCAGTCAACTTCAGTTTTCATCTGCAGGTAATTTGCTCCTAAGACCACTGCTCAGACAAAGATGAACTTCTTTCACAACAGTAGAAAAATATCTTACTGTGAACAATCAAGAAATGCAACACAACAAAACTTGCATTTGATGGTGACCTGAGGCAGCATTTGCTCAATCAGTGGTAATTTATTTCCACACTTCAGTGAAAGCTGCATTTAGCACCCACCTCTTAAAAATGTGGGTCAACAAACTGCTGCAAAACAATTTAGGTGTTTTTTAGGTTAGAAGAGAGTGGGATTAAAATACTAGGGCCTCCATCAAATCCAAAATTTGATACAATAACTTAAACAGAGTCAACAAAAGAGAAATTATAACCAAATGTGATCACATTACAAGTTAAGAAAAATACTACTACATTCTCAGACAGCAGACTGAAAACATACAAGTCTATAAAATATTTCAGATGATGAATTCAGAACAAGTGAAGGTAAAACAGACCAACTATTGAAATGAAAGTCAAAAGAAGTCACCCACATATTTTGCTTTCATATGTAGCTGCCATCATATGTTGATGCTTATTCAGCACATAGTAATTTGTCAGTAGAATTAACTTTGGAGATGAACTGCAAACACTCGCAGTGAGTCTCTGACAAACTAAAATGTCACTGTAACAAGCAGAACTGCCACCATGAGCCACAGAAGCAGAAAATATGCTTTCTTCTTAAACTATGTGACGACAAAGAAGACAAACTTTGTTCTTTTTAACTGAGCAGTGGGTGATAGAACTTTTAGGAACTCTGGGTGGAAAATGACTTGGAAAAGCCAAGATCCACTCATTAAAAAAAGCACTTCAAGCCATTAAGTTATATCATTTCAATACTTACCACAACTAAATTGTATCTAAATTATTAATAATGGGAACAGTTTTCTTTCTGCTTGTCATATCAGGCAGATCTGTACACACCTGAGTGTTTTATCCTTTATTCTTTCAACAACCAAATACCTTAAATGCACCATCAAGTAGTATCCACTACATCACTGTAGGACGCGGTCCAGTAATTTGATTATTTTGCTTGTCCACAGCCCTCTTAAGCAATTTTGCTTATCCTAATAACAAGAGAAAGACAATCAAGGCCAAAGCCTTGCCACACTGTACCTGCAAAGCACAGTTCATCATTCTCACAATGTAGTCAAACTGCTGATGGTCCAGGATTGCTCGGTTTTCTTTAACGTGCTGGCCTAGCTCCTGGGTCAGGCAGTGCCGAGCTGCTTTGCCTTTCAGGGCTCTCAGAGCTGCAGGCAGGGTCTGCAGAGAAGAACATCTCATTTTATGGAAATGAAATTAAATGGCACTGCTCGTACTGAACAGCATTAATTCATTTTTTATTAAGACACTGCAAGTGACAGTAAAGAACAACTTTGAAAATTGGCCATTAGCTTGAATATCAAACTTTCACATAATGGTTGATTTAGCCTGAGTTACCAAGTACTAAATTTCCCCCCCCTTTTTTTTTTTCCAAACGCATTAAACAGCATTTCTCACCTACATCTGTAAATAGAAATCATTTAATATGGACAGGCATTGAATGGATGTGAAATCAGAAATGGATTATTGTGGAGGAAAGCAAGTGCTCTGCTCTGTACAGCCAGGCCAGGACCGGAGTTTACCTATCAAGGACGACCAGCAGGTTTTCTGATAAGCAATGAACGACAAATGGGTTTAGAAGTGGCATACCTCTCATAGCAATGAGGCCACTAGACTGTCACGCAGTTTATCCCAAACCAGTGCCAACAGAATATTTATATCAAAGTTTTAAAGATGCAGCAAATGCTACAACAGTGTTTATCAGCTGTGGCCCTTTAGACCGGAGGTAACACGTACGTAAAGAAGAGGCAGCCTATTGGCTAAGGACAAATTTACCATATATAGGGACAAAAAACCCACTGAACTTTCCCAAGTGCCTGGAAATCGAAAGAGGTTAAAAACCATTGTGCTCTGCTTGGGTCAAAAGTCTCAAAGAGTTACACTCTTTATTAGGACTTTTCCCATGTGCATTTTGACACTATAACTCAAGCAAAGCTCATTTTCTATCTTGATCTGCACAGCCTCAGAGATATACAGGTAATACTTCCCTGAGAAATCAAAAAATTTCTTAAAATAATTTTACAGTCATTTTCACATGTAGAATTAGATCTGATTGTAAGTTTGAGTGATTGTTCTAGAATCAGTAACTGAAAACTCTATGAACAGAATTTACAAAACCTGGCAACTTCTTAATAAAGAGCAAATAAGAATGTCGAGGATGACAACTCACTAGCACATTTCAATGAAGACAGACATGCCAAATATTTACATTAATCTCAGAGTTCTATCAAATTACTGATTTTTAAAACCAGCAAAGCTGACTCTACTGAAAATTTCCAAAGAGCATTGGCTGTTAAACACTGAAGCACATACGTATGCCTTTTGTTTGCATTCCTTCTAATTAATGCTGCTAGACCAATATGCACCCACCTCTTTTAAACAAAAAATTATGTGGACAATACTACTTATAACAGTAATAAATTTTGCAAAAAGGGTTTTTAACTCACCCATGTAGTATTAGAAACAGGTTTTCAAATCCATTAGCCTCATATTACACATAATATTGCACTTAGATGATTATTTTTATTGCTTACTTCATTCATTTAAGTGGCCAAAATAATCCCTTGCATTTGAAACAAGACTTCAAAATGTACTTTGTGATTTGGCCAGTCTCCATTTGCTCATTAACAGAACAGAGGGTTCTTTGGGAGAATTAAAATTTCATTTTATTACCTTTTCAGTCTCCAAAAATTTGTTTTCAAAAATGAACGAGATGCAGTTTCTAACAACTTCCAGCCTTTGAGCACTGTTGAAAACTGTGCTTCCTTTTTCCATTATGGAAACTAACAAAGAAAAAGAAGAATATACATCTGTGAAATGACTTCTGCAAGAACCACAAAGAATACCACAAATTTCTTTAAAAAAATAATTACTGTGTCCTTCCTTTTATTCTGTTAAGCAAATACCCTTAGTAGGCAGATGGGATCACAAGATCCTAAATCTTTGGTTTTCCTATACCACCTGAAGAGGAGAGCGCTCTGAATTTTAAATGGACTTGTTGATTCTCTTAACTATTTGTTCTGTTTGTCTCATACAGGCACAAAGAGATTGTAACCTCTAACATACTGGTGAAATACATAAATAAACACAAATTAATAATAAATATGTGTGTGTGTTCTGCAGTGAGCTACGCAGCCTTGCATATTTTGTAGCAGTAGATAACTATTTTTAGATGGCCATGACAAGAATTCTGCAACACGGAATAAAACCTGACAGACCTCTTACCTAGATTCCAAATTGCTGAGATCTTATTTTCTTAATGCACTGTTTTACCCTGATTTTTCAAGAAAATTCAGAATGTAAGAACTAACATTCTCCTTTTCTCTACAATATCAAATAAACAGTATCTAAATGCAGAATAAGCTTTTCTAGTAGATAATAATGAGCTACTTATATCCAAGGATTCTGAGACACAGCTCAGCAGTGAGTGTAAGTGTGAAAGCTGTTCCTGAGGAAAAAAACAGCAAACCCCCTGCTTTGACACAGAAATTAGCTTATTAAAAAAACCCGCTTCTCTTGCAAGTAGCCTTTTGAAGAAAGACAACAGAACACAACCACATATCCTTTACATTTTTTAAGTACCAGATTCAATGTTACAGTCAACAGCAAAGGCAGGTGAAGAGAGTTCATACTCTTCTTACATAAACCCAAAGAGAAACAGGCCTGGGCAGGGCCTCAAGAGGCCATCTAGTTCACCCTGCTGTCCCTAGACAGGATCAACACTATTTATGTTATTTCTCATGTTTGTCTAATATGTTCCCAATGTTCTATGATAACAGAGACTCCATGGCCTCACAAGAAATCCACTCAACTGCCTCACAATCCTCATTTTACCACATCTTGCTGACAAATAACTCTATTTCTGTGCTGCAATTAAACCCATTATTTCTTATCATTACAGATTATTCCCCTTCTTTTTCCAACTGTCTCCTGTATAATTGAAGCCTGCTATTATGTGTCCCCTCAGTCTCCTATTTTTCAGTCTAAACAACTCCCCATCTTTCCTTGTAGGTCACATTCTCTGGACCACTGGTCATTCCTGTTGCTTTCTTATGGACTCCCTCCAACAGAACCAAAAATGGAGACAGTCTTCCAGTGTCCAAAAATGGACACAAACACTCCAGCTGAGGTCTCACTGAGCACAATGAAAAGATTTCTCCATGGGGTTCACTGACTGCACTCCTGTTTATACATCCTACTAAGATGTTTGTCCTTTCTGCAGTAGCTTGATATAGTTGGGTCATGTTTGCCCTATGGTCATTAACATTCCCAAGTTAATTTCTGAAGAACTGCTGCCTAGTCAGCCGATCATGCCTATGCAAGCGCAATACCGTATTTGAAGAAAAGTGGTAGAGAAGAACAAAACTCAGTGGAGTCTTGCGGTTAGATATCTAATTTTTAAAGATGGATTTGAATTCTGATCCCATCCTTCAAAGGTTTTGCAAGTTCTGCCAACTTCATGTGCAAGTTTACTAACCATACTGGTTTATGCCATCATTCACATCCATGAGTATGACTACGACTAATAGAACGTTTTGGCACTAAAATGAAAATTTGCAGGCCTACAACATCCACATCTGCTCTTTACGTTTAAATATAGGTATATTTATTTTGAGACAGATGCCATCTTTGCCCTTTGCCTTTTTCCAGGAATTTACATGTCTCCCACTGGTATCAAAGGAGAAACTCAAACGGTTCAAAGCTTGGTTCAGCCAGTCCTACAAGTGTCCTATGGTGATATTTAACAGGCCTAGGTTAGTAGACAATATCTAGTTTAATTGTTCAACTCAAAATCTAATTCAGATCAAATCCTTTTTTGTCATTAGCAGTTATGTCCCTCACTCTCTGGATGTTTGACTTCATAGCAAAGGCAGATAAAAAGTAGCTCTTAAAATTGCAAAGGCAAACACTGAAGTCTACGCACCAGAGTTTGCTATGAGCAGTAAAAATACAGTATTAACATAAAATTAGGAGCAACACATTGCAGTCATGCTAATTATCCACGAGAACCAGGTGAGGCAGGGAAGAAATGAACATACCCACAGGGGGACCCGCTGGAACCACGCACTTCTTGTCCCCCCGCGTGGCAGGGGGGGCACCCTGACTCCTGGCCAGCCCTTCCTGGAGCAGCTCCTGCACCCGGCCCTCGTTGATGCGGGGGAAAGGCAGGATGTGAACCCGCAAGTGCGAGCCCTCCGTGGGCCGTGGCACTTTCTGGAACGCTATGTGGGGATTGGGATTCTCCTGCAGGTCAGAAGCAAAAGGTCAAACACAAAACGAATCACGCAGTGTTGCCATCTGTCTCACCTCATTTTACCGATGTTTGGAGAATCTCCCATACCTGAAAGATTAAGAAGTCACATATCTAATGAAGATGACTAATAAAATGTTCCATAATCATAACACCCTTGACTCATTATCTTTAATATGTCCAACTTTGTTAAAGGCTTTTATAAAATTATTTCTGTCGATGTGCAAAATTCAAAACGAGAGCAAAAGAAAATCACTGCTTAACTTAAGTTGATTTTACGCAGCTTAATGAATATTAAGAACTTGAACATAAATTAATGTGACAGTCAAGCTCTTCATTAGGGAGGCTATCTACCACCATGCATAGGATCACACCTCACATTTTCAGGGGCGTAGTAATCAAACAAAATGGGGTATTTTCATCTCTTCATTCCTACCAGAGTTACCACTAATCACATCTGAATTTACTGCTCTCCAGTTTGACTCTATGCTGTTACTCATTACTGGCTACACACCACTGCCAAAGAGTGCTATCCATCAGTGAGGTTTCTCTTGTAAATGCACAATAAGTTTGGAAGAAAACTTGTAAGCAGGAGCTTAAAACTGTTGTTTACAGGAGCAAATGACAACAAGGAGATCAAATGCATCAGCTTGAGAAACAGCAGTCAAAACAGAGCAGCTCCTTAGCCACATGCATTCTCTGCAAAGGAAAATTTAATGGAAACAGCCAAAAATGCAAGGGTATGAGAGCAACAGACGCCAGGGGAAGCAAGAGAGAGAAAGGGAACACAGTCTCAGGAGGGGGTAACAGAGGACAGAGGGCAGAAAATGCCAGAAAAGGAGAAAAACTTCCACAATTCATTTCAGTAAGAGCAGAGATTGAGAGGAAATACACAGGAAAAGTTACTTTAATCTTGGACATCACAAATGTCATGTCAGATGTACATGCTATTAGGCTAATTAAAGGTCTAATGTCTTGGATTTTCCACTTGTACCAACAAGACTCATGCAAACATTAGCTCTCCCCAACAGATCTTGTCTCTCCCTTGTATCTAAACTGTTACAGCTACAATATTATGACTATTAAAACTGTGAAACAAGATGTCAAAATACATCATGCAGCCAGTTTAAAATCAGATAGCTCTAGGCACAACTTAAAGAAGCAGTGTTACTCATCACCTATATTTAGTCAAAGATAGGTGCATGCACAACTACTGGAAGTCTGACTTCTCAATGCACAAAGTCATTGACTCAGTGATTATCAGTGTGTGCTCCTGTGAAGCCACCGACTTGGTGGTAGTGAAGGAGCAGGCCAGTTACAATGGTATAAATAAATCTCATCATCAGAAAAGACACACAGAACCCAAAAGAAACCCCCAAACACCTCAGAGCTTAGCAGCATTTGGAGTTCTTGTGGGTTTTTTTGCAGAACTGTAGTTGTAAACCACAGTTTTGGGGAAGTGGGACGAAGAAATGAAAGGGTGACAAAGGTGTCAGCTGATGGTGTAATAGATAATGAATGCTCTGTGGAGTCTGACTAACCACAGAAGTGTGAGGGGGAGGGAGATCAGCCTGTGTCAAAAAAGCCCACAAACCTCAAAACAAACAAAAAACCCCAAACCCACAAACAAAAAAACTCACACCAGAACCAGCTAAAGATATGGTAAGAGATTCCATAAAAGCACTATGTAAAATAAACATGATATGAAGGCAAAAATTAAACTGGAAATGGTGTTGTAGGAAACCTAAAGAGTATAAGAAACAGGCTGTAAAAAATGAAATAGTGCTTGCTGAGCACGCAAACCAGGGGGACTGGGTCACACAGCAGGAAAGAACTGCTGAAAGCACACATTATGCCAAATTGGATGTATGGTTTTCATATGGAAAACTGTTGAGAGGCAAGAAAAGAGATGTATTTGGCATGGACAGCTTGCAGCAGAGAAGTCAGCAGTTTATAGACATTATGTGAATACACACTAAAAATAGATAAGTAGTTGTAGCTACGTGTAAATCAATATTAGCATCAATAAATCAATACTACTACAGTGAATTTCCTTTGCATCTACAAAATTAGAGGTCGTTAAAGTTCCAGAGTTTTTTGCCATAATGTAGATGATGACTACCACAAGCAGGCATTTCCATTTTCTGGATACTGGATCAATCTGAGAAACAAGAATTTTCAATGTTACCATCTCAACTCTACAGATGCAGCAGGTACAGTCAACTCACATTTTTGAAGAGCTGTTCTGCAAGTTCTCTAACATGCTTTATCATTTTTGGTGGATTGCCCTCTTCAGCTTTAATTCTTTCGACTTCAAAGGCCACCAACTTCATTTTAAAAGAAGAAAGAATAAAAATGTTGATAATTCAACTAAAAAAATTGTTTCCTATTTCAGTTATGAAATGTTAATCTTAAATTGAAACCAAGGAAAGACAGCTGAATGCTGAAAAGTGTGTGATGTCACATGAGACATTTTCAGCTTCATATGCAGTCTTTGTCACCAGACAGAAAGTCCTGCATACCTAAACCAGTCTTTTCACACTTCTATACCTCAATCCGTATTTCTCATAGGCACTACAACACAGAATTCATCTCAAACTCCATTTTTACTCTACATTCAACTCAAAGCCAACACAGTAAAAACTATGGCATTGGTTTTTAAAATTAATTTTTTTGGTCTCAGTTTACACTGTAGGATATGTATTTAATGTAATATTTCTCAATGAGTTTGTTAACATTTCATAGAATATAATTAAATAACTCAAAATAATTCTGTACTAGCACATGCTATGTATTATGAAGCTACAGACCTGACTATAGGAACAGCATTACCAAAGTTTATACAACTATTTAACTTCACACATATGAGGGGGCATAATTTTATGGAAGTAAGTTAGAAATATCTCCTCAGCAGAAAATAAGAGTTGAGATGATTAGTATAAACTTGATATAATAAACAGTGGGGATTCAGAAGCATTTCAGCAGTTTTTCCCATGCTGAAACATCACAGGTACATTGTAATTTACTTGGGAATACAGAAACAATTTTCACCTCATCAAAAAGATCACAGGTCCTGAAGGGAGGACCCCTCTCTGACACAAAGCCAGCAAATGCCATTCCGTTGAGGACTTTGGTTAGAAAGTCATTCTCAATTAAGCCTCGCTGGCCCAAGAAGGCTGCCTGCAACAAAGACAGAAAAAATGCACTTTTTTATTAGCATCAAAATTACAACCAACTACAGCTTTTACAAACTACCAGTTAAACATTTTCACCAGCCTATCAGTACCACTTATACTAGTAAGTGGTACTTTCTAATTAAATCTTTTATTATACATAGCATCTTCTTATACCTAAATTCAGAAATGGAAAGTTGATGCACACAATTTTTAAATCTCACAGGTAATAAAAACTAGTGCCTTCAAGTAATGTCATCTTATTACATTCAGAGGTTTTCAAAATTCCACAATGATTCCTCAAATGTTTATTTGTATTAAATTTAAATGTTAACTTTGTTGTGTATTTCATCACTATCCCTGTAATTAGTCTCACTAAAACACACTGATATTGTGCAATGCCAAAACTATACGCTTATCACATGTAGATAATTTTATTTACGTTTTTAAACTTTACCACTTGTTCAAAAGGCAGGCTTGTGGGAATAACATGGCACAAAGGAATACCATAAATACACATAACTGCTCCTCCTTTACCTTATGGAAGTGAATGACTGGCTCAGCATGAATCCTGATCAGCTGAAGACAGGAGCGGTATCCTTGGAAAAGCTGTGCAAATAGCCTAAGGAAGATTGCTCGCACTTCTTTATCCTGTAAGCAGAAATTGAATACGCTGTCAAAACATCCTCGTATCCTGAATTTCTCCACACTCTGTATAGAGCTAAATGAGAAATGCCTACAGATTCATTGGCGTAGCGGTGCAGCACATGAAGCAGAGATACTCGTACAGGTTTGAGGTTGTCTCACAGAATGGTTAGGGCTGGAGGGGACCTCAAACACCACCAAGTTCCCCTGCCCTATCCTCAGATGGCCATGACAGGTTCTGTACACAGTCACCCCTCACCCTGCTAATCTCTCCCACGCCTGCACCACAGGCTCTGGGCAATACCAGGGCAACGGCGGGGTGCTCATGTGGTGAACCACTCAAATCAACTGCTTTGAGAGAAACCGGATGTGAAATAAAGGAAAGAGGCTACTTTAGCCTGGATTTATTCCCTAAAGTAGGTGTGGCTTAGCAGCAGTACACAAGCAGTGTCTTCAGAGCGAGCACAGGCAGCAAGGAGTAACAGGAGACTAAGGTGGCACTGCTGCTTGGAGGAGCCAGGCTTGGAGCATCCCACCACAGCCACCACCTGAAGCTCTGCCCGATGAGCAGACTGCTCCAGGTTTGCCCAGATACTTGTCTAGGACTCTTCCAACTCACATCTTCACTTGCCAACCTTCTGCTGCCAAAAGAAGCCCGAGTTACTTTAAAAAGTTTAAAACAGTAGGTCTTTAAAGTCCTGGTTTATTTATTTGAGTAAGAGAGTGCTTACATACACACCACCAGATTAATGGAAATGATATGGACAGCCAGGGTAGACTTGGGGCAGTGACATCTCCACGTGGCCCAGATGCCACTGAAGATTGACATGAAATCCTGTGCCACCCTATTATTTTATCTCAGCAGCCATGTTAAAAACCTGAGGTCCCAAAAATTGTTTTATGACCTGAGGTTTTATGGTGTCTCAAAAGATGTCTTAAATAAACTCTAATTTTAAATGCTACACACAGCAAAGAATACTGTATTTACTATCAGGCAACCAGCTAAAACCAACTGATAAGAAAATATAACCTAAGTAAGTTACAGTCTGTAACTTATTTTAAAGAGAAAAGGTATATATAAGATTATATATAACTGGAATATATTATTGGAATATTTTACTAGATGTCTGTTTATTCTTCATTGGAACACGACCGATGTTGTTCTATTTTTAACTTAAATCTTGTATGGGTCACTTTACTGACAGATACGCTCATTTTCTGCTGCTCTCTAGGATTTTAACAGGTCCATCTGTACCCTGACTTCTTGAATTACTTAAAAACATGGTAATTTCTTTCAGATTTCACAAAATTCTTATTTTGATACAAAACGATATTAATTTATAACTTCCCTATTCAAAGTGAGACCTTAGCAGAATTCTGCCATTAGTTTAGATGACATCTGGATGACATTCCCTGTCTTCAGCAACTAAAAATTCCAATCTTAAGCAAGAAATAAGTACAAAAAATATATTGTATCACCTAAGAGTTTAACATTTTCAAATAGATCTACACAAACCCCCCCAATGTGTGTTCTTAAATTGAACTGGCTTTTGGATTTTATAAAACTTCTAACCCACTAGAATGCCATTAGAGGGCAAAATGCATTTCTTTGCTCTACCAATAATACTATAAAGTACATGGAAAAGCAAACACAAATTCTTAAAAGAACGTTAAGTCTAAACTTTCAACAGTTTTCCACTCAAGAAAGTCAGACACAGAGAATAACACAGAAATCTTACCAGCATTTTTGAGTGTGACAAAGCTGTTCGTGGGGGAGGGAATGCATAATCTGCTGTTTCCAAATCAGGATGCAAAACCTAGAGAATTTTGAAAACAAAATCTTTTTCCTTCATTTTGCTGAAAAAAGATAATTTTTTTCTTCTTCTTTCTCAAATTAATATCCACTGATATCAAGTACCTCAAGTAATAAATTGAGTTAAATTGTGAAGACTGTATGGAAATAAAGGTGGAATTAACTTCTTAGCTTCAGGTTTCTGTATGTGAGCTAGTTATCAAAAATTCCTATCACAGTCCATAAAGCTGATCAATACCATTAGGGATTTTAGAGTGAATTCAGCTGAAACAGATTAACAGACTAAAAATTCTTCTTTTCAAGATAAGAAGATTTGCTCAGAAGCCTCCAAAACAAGCCAAGTGATTTCTGACTTATTACAGTGATAGCAGAAAGACAAACTGAAGTATTTTTTATGGCGATTCCCTAATGTAGAATCCATCATTCCTGAAGAGTGAAATAGGGGCATCACACAAATAAACTTAAAGGCTAAAGGGTTATTTATCTGTTAAATTTCAAGAAAATGTACAGTTGAAATGAATTTATAAACAGAGAAAGGCAGCAGAACCAAATAGTAATAATGCTGCTCAAATACTCTCATTAAAAATCATTATAAAGGAAAAATCCCTACCTCCTGAACAGTGAAAAGACATTTTAGATTTAAATTACTGATTAACTTGAACTACAGAGAATAAACTCTTCTAAAAACAGGAATATTGCATGAATCATTCTGTGAAATCTCACTTCCAGTGTTTTTGAAAGCTTAATATTGCAATCTTTCATTCGTTACACATAGGTGAGAGGGTGGAAAGTGGGGATTTTATCCAAACGTACCAGAGAAAGCGCCATTTGAGTCTGGTGTAGCAGTGGCTCTGGCAGCTGGGACAGATGAATACATTCAGGAATTTTAATTGTTCCTCCATCCAGGTCTGCTATGATTACATCTAACTGTAAGGGACAAATACCTTATCGGTAGCGCATACAGCAAGCATAGCTTAAGAACATAACACTTCACATTTCATCATCTGCAAGTAAGTTAGAATAAACTAGTTAAAACAGTACTAACTTTAATGTACAGAAGGCTTTCGATACAGGAAATACTCCAAATACTTCCTACTACTGAATCTAGCCATAAAAAATTAAATCAAACCAAATAAAATGAAATTAGGCTAAACTTTCAAAAGTGACTTTTGCTTCTGGATGTTTCAGGTCTGTGTTGAGGTTTGAGATACCTAACAGGCTGTTTGCAAAAGAACACAGTGAAGGCACCCATAAGTAAAATCTTGTGTTTCTAAGCACCTCTTGTAACCCTGGTTCAGTTTCTCCAAGGACATGCTTAAAAAGGGTAAAATACAACAAATTGAGAATACACTTGAAAATCATAACTGAATTGGTCAAACTCAGGACAAATAGATGACAAAGCTGGAAATGGATCCATTCCTTCCCCTCCTGTACTAGAATCAAACAATTTCCCTCCTCAACTTCATAGTCTCAATGTATTTACAAAAAAAATGATGCTTTTTCTCTTTTTTCTTCTCCTGATTGTCTTGCCTTGCTTTCTACAGTAATATTTTGAACTTATGTGAATTATTCAGACAAACATCTCTGAAGCACTCAGAAGCTGTCTGCAGCTGAACACCAAAGCAGGCACTGTGACTGTGGGAGGGCACAAACACTCACCAGCTCATGAATGTCATTGCGAAAGACAGAATGAACACCAATGATGAAAGGTGTCGGGGAGCTGAGAACCTCCAGTAGCTGTGCAGGAAGAATTGGAATATAGGGATAACTGTGAAAAGAACAAATAAAATAGAATAAAAGCTTCTGACTATCCTTTCACACAGGGCAACTTTGTTCTTAAAATAAATTATAATCTTCCTGTTAGTAATCAGGGACACTAAAGTTATGGATAATACCTTCATTTTAAAAACATGTTTAGTTTTTGGCCATTTACCTACACTTCAGCCTTTGGTAAAATATCATTAGTAATAAAGCTTTTAAGGAAATATTTTTCTTTCATATTGAAATGACAACTAAACATTATGCATAGAACACTATTTCAGGTATTGTTTACTTGGTTTGACAATTTAAAAAACTCGGTGTGTTCATCAAAACAACATCAAGAGCTGGATCTAAATTAATCAATGCACTTCTACACCTAATTTACAGTTATTAAAAGTTTACATTCATTACTATTTAAACATTAAGAAACATATTCCAAAACTCAGCTTCCAGTTTTTCCTTCTTATTCTATATTAAAACGAAGCCTATCTCTGAAATACTTTAAGTAAAACAAGCTATTAAAATACAAGCATGGTTTGAAACAGATGAGTCAGAATTAGATGTCTTCTTCCTAAAGAAACCAAATCGATCGACATGAAGTTTTGCATTTCAAAATGCTGGATCCACCTGTGGCTCGTTAGAGAGGATCAGTTTGTTGACTTAAATTCATTCTCTGGTGGACATTTGTCAGTGACTTAAAACTCTGACACACACTAATGTAGCTGCTATCTTTGCACCACAGAATCTTTAGGGTTGTGAGTAGGGTTTCTACCCTACATTTGCAGGAGGGATGTTTGTCCCTTAATTGTTTCCACTGCCATGATGCAATTTTCATTAATGATGTGTACAGACTAGGACTTGTATAGATCATCATGAATAGCTTTGCTTATTTGAACAAATACAGCACAACTCCTTTTGTTCGGGACAATGTAGTATAAGTTACAAAATGAGTTATAAAATTAGTTAATGAGTTCAAAGAATCCAAACTTAACTCACCTGTATTTGAGGGGAAACATCAAAGACTCCAGAGCCCTACAGGCATCACTGAGCCTTTGAAAACTTGCTGAGTGAAAGAGAACCTTATTTTCTGTAAGCACGGCACAGAATAAGCTGAGTACATTTTGGATTCCTTAAAAAAATAAAACAATAAGAAAGAACTGTAACAACATGCCAAAAAAAAAATTACACCAAAATGTACCATTTTCTGGAAGGATTTTCAAAAAGCACATGATAAAATCATAAATTGCCAAGTTCCAAGTTTTTCTACCTTTTATTTAACTAGTGCAGCTTCCTTCTGTTTTTCAGGTTGCTAAAATACTATCTGAATGTATTTCTATGTTGCAAATATACTGTATTACATCTCCCTTTCAATACCACTGGCAAGGATTTCCACTTCTCAGCACAAATCCTAGCAAGGCTTAATAATGTCTTCAAACAGTATTATGTGCATCTTCTGCACAGCCTTCTGTGTATCCAGTACTCAACTCTGGTCACTGATCCAGGCTTAATTTCTAAACCTCTTTGTATCTCCAAGCAGGGGGAAATAAAATGAAATCAGGCTGCCAAGCTCCAAAGAAAATTACAAGATTCCTAGTGAATACATTCATACTTTATCCATGGAGATCATTCCAGGAGTCATGAGGTTAAAAGAGGGCAGTAAGAGAGTATGTGTCATTATAGAGATACTTTAAGGAAGATCTGGATGTTTAAAAAAGCCCCACTGGATTTAGGGTAAGACTCATGAATCAGACGATGGGATGGTTTTTGGGCTTTTTTAAGACAGTGTAATTTACCTAGGAGACAAAGCCATGTGCTTTCAGGGAAAACCAAAAATATATTTCCTTTAAAAAAAAAGGCCCATCCTGAGAAGCAGACATGCCTGACACATGTGAGATATGCTGAAATTTATGAAATTTCCTGAAATATGCTGGAATGTATGATGTTTCCCTGAGGACATGGCTTGTGTTATCAGTAAGACAGCCTGTATTACCTTCCCAAAGCTACTGCTTATCTTGCAATAATGTCCCCAAAAAGAAGTGTGACTATGGAGAGCCACTATATTCATATGATAATTAACACTTTGGGTCTTCAAAGTAATTTTTATTACATGTTTTGACGAATCATTTTCCTTCCACGATGTATGCAAATTGTCTTGGCTGGAGTAAAGCTCAGTTCATAAACACAGAGGGACAGGGATTTCGAGAGCGTTGTTTGGAAAAAGAAGACTTAATTCTTAGGATGAACAAGTCAAATAACAACATAACAGCTTGTACTTCCAAGCTCCATCCTCCAAGAGTCCTACAGAACCCACACAACCAAAGGCTTGAGATGACTGAGGACAGAAGGCTTTGTTACAAGGCTGAGTGAATTACTGGTGCAAGTGTTTGCTATTATATTCAGTGGCATAGTTAATATTGTGCTAGTAGAAAACAAACTGCTTTGTAATGCACATTGTAAGGATGACGATAAAAAGGCCAATTTGTTTCCTCATGTGAATGAAATAGCACCCAGCAGTGAATGGTTAGAAGGGAACTGGAAATAGGGTCCTTTCTTGTGTGTATGCACAAGGGGTATGTACTTACTTGAACACGAGGTTAGAAACTGCTGCCTGCTTGCAAAAAACCTCAGTAAGAATTTAAAAACTCAAACTGACCCTTCTATGCAAAACTGCCCTTGTTCCTTTTCCAGAAAGTTTTAAAGAATATTTTGGAGTATATTTTTTGTTTTAAACTAAGTTTTGTTTTCAAGACAACTGGGCTTCTCACACCATTTCATTCCACACCAAATATCTAAAGACATTTAGGAATACATAATTTTTTAAACATCTGACAATTCTTTCCTACAATCAGGTACAAAGATTCTCAAACAGTCCCCTAAAAACCTACAATGTTTTGGCAGGTATTACCAAGGAAAATAATACCAAAAAACCTCACAAATATTCAAACCATTTGCTACAATGAAATGCCCTAAAAAAGCCCTTCCTGTCATCAAAATACCTATAATTGGAAATTCTAGAAAGAGACGGTTTTCCATTCTGTACATCTTAAAACCCAAACCTGAGTTCTGAAAGGTAAGAGTTCTAAAATATTTTCTCGATGTTATTGACTTTAAACTTTGTTTTGCAAAGAATTAAAACATTCATCTACTGAGAAGATTCAATCGAAACCAAGCTGTGTATAAAAGCCAGCCTTTTTAGCTGTATGATATTATTTTGCTGTGAATTATGATGATTCAAGAATATTTTAATTCTTGAATTAATTCTTTTAATTAATAACACCTTTAAAAGTCATAAAACTTACCCAGTATCAGCATTTTTAATTTCAAATCTCTTCTGAATATAGGCTTCCTCATCAGATACCAAAACAATACACAATTTCCCACAGCACATAGTAACTGAACACTTTTGCAAAAATTTTACTAACAAAAACATAAATGAAGAGGAAATCAGAATTTTGCTTATGTAGAAAGAGGACACCTGCAAGTACTTCACAATATTTGAACACAGTGGCTGTAGATCACACTGTCTCTTAGGGACATCTAAAATGATACAATTTTGTATAGATAATAAAGGTAATCTTCATGTGTAGTGTTAAACTGTACATCTGTCTGATTATTATCTATTTTTACCACTATAAGAAATGGATTTTGTCAGCATCTTCAATTTACATGAAGTTCTGGATGTCCAGTCAGCAGAAGACAAAGGTTAAATTACTAAGCAGCGATGGTACATTTTGTGAGGCTTTCATAGTTTCACTGGGGAAATTAAGTCTGGTTTTGCTGCATAGTAGTGGTCACAGATAAAGCGTCAGCTTGTACTCCACAAAGGAATTTCTCAGTGCATCTTAATCAGCACGGATATAATTAAAGATGACTACTTTCAGCAGCTATTTCCCTCAGAAGAACTTGATGTCCCACAGCAGAAAACATACTTCAAACATTACATCTGGGAGTTGGTCTCCCAGAACTTCACTACATTTTAACTGGCCATGGAAGGTGAATTTGAAATGTTTACTGTGATATGAATGCACCTGATTCAGCCACAGCTTTGCTGAGCTAGAGAAAAGCATTGCTTTATTTGCAGAACTTAAGGAAGAGACCAAACTTGAGAGAATCTAACACACTTGGACAATAAAACCCAGGCTAACCACTTGCACTGGCTGAAATGCTTATAGAGACCACACAGCTTATTTGTACCAGAGTTTTCCTTCTCTCTCCCTCTTCTTTCCTTCTTTCTTTCTCTCTTCCTAAATGCTCTGTATGCAATACAGAAAAATATAAAATATACAATAAAAAAAATTTAAGTGTACAATACAGACACCTAATCTGGAATTGTCTTATTTCCAAGATGATGGCCACTAACTCAATACAAAATTATTGCTCCACACGTACTTTGAAATACATCTGTTCAGGAATATCAGCAGTCTAATGACTGTGAGGGAAACCTTTGTCTGATAGAACCAAACAAATTATAAATAGTATGACTTTTGATTACTTTCCTTTTCTAAACCATTTAAGCCATTGATTAAATTATCTGAGGAAGCCACCAAGGTGTTGTTTCAAGCCTTCCAAGTTGTTTACTGAAAACAAACCATTCCAAGTAACAGCCTGAGCCCAGTTTCCTCGTGCTACAAGACACAATCGTGTCTGTCTGTAACCTTGAACCCTCTGCTGGTCTGCAGACTCCACTCTACATCCGATGCTCATTTGTCAGGGCATAAATAGACAACACAAAAAACAACAAACAAGTTGATTTTTACAGATTACTCTTTTGCAGTCTACAGACAGACATCCTGTAAAATATTATACATACGCTGGAAAATTTTGAATGAAGGCTTCCTGACCTTCACTGTTTTCAAGTATTTAAAGAATCTGTAATTTGTACTAAATTATCTGACATCCTACATCAACAAATGTATCATTCTGCCTGCTTCCTGTTGTTCTAGAATTTAAGTACTTATTTAAGCATGATTAAAAAAACCCACCAAACACAAAGTGTACTTGACAAGTTACTGTCTTCTATATTACATGAAATCAAAATATTACCACTTCTTCAGACTTTTGTAAAGAGTTATAAACATGGATTCAGAAACTCAACTAGTTGAATACATTATTATGCCAATACGCCATTCTTGAATTACTGGACACAAGAAAAAGCTTAATAGACAAAATAATCCATAACTTAGCCAGACTAATCCAGGAAATGGGTCAACAAAGCCTGAAAAGCCTTTCTGAAAGGCCACTGGAGACTGCATAGTACAAGTTCTGCGCCAGGCAGTGTCAAGCTCTGAAGATAACTAGGAAAAGAGTAGAGAAAAACAAAACTCTTTTCATATTTATTTTTAGATGTGGCTGCATAGCTCTGCTAATGACCAAAATACAAGCTTAGCTAGTAAATAAAGGGCAACAACTGTACTCAATACTCACATAGGTAATCCTTGCCAAATTGCATTCATTTGTCCACCCAAAAATCTCAAATCAACTACAGTATCTCTAACCAACTACACAGAGTGAAACCCAAAAGATTGCTATGTCACTCAGCTCAGGATCAATTTGCATTTAGGAAAGTATGCAGGTCTGTTATTAGCACAGGACTGCACACTACATGATTAAATCATAGCCAAGCTTGCTCACAAATGGGGAGCAATCTGGCTGTGCCAGCAGAGAGCTTTGGGAGGGTTACTTTATCCTGCTTTTTGGCTGGGCACCAGAGGACATGACTCAGACAAGTACCCCAAGAGATTAACTTATTTGGGCTTTGTCAGACTCAAGAGGAAGAGAAGCAATCCCTACAGCACGGAGCCTTCAGATGAGACACCCTCAAAGAATCCAGCATTTCATGAATTCATCCCCATTTCTGAGCCCACAGAAGGAAACACGGGTGTGACATGCAGTAATGAAGCCAACCTCCATTTTTAGAGATGCATTTTTGATTTGGGAACTGAACCGAAGGCAATTCAGAATCTGAACCATGAATTCTGCATGCTCTTTGTTGAGAAGGGTGGAATGAAGGCTGCCCTGCAAACCAGCGTCTGGGGAAGGTGGGAAGAGGAAACAGAAAGATTCTGGCATAAACACCATGAAAGACAACTGACCATTAAAAGCATATCAAAGAGACTGTGAAAATGAGGAAATATATATAAAACGACGCCATCAGCTGATGGATAAATATTCCTACAGCTATCACTCCCTCAAGTTCAACAGCATCCACTCTGTTCTGTCTACACTGAGTCAAGCAGATGGTTGTTCTCCAAACCCTAAATCACACAGGCACA
The DNA here is from genome assembly GCA_014706295.1 of Lycocorax pyrrhopterus obiensis. Classification (NCBI taxonomy): domain Eukaryota; kingdom Metazoa; phylum Chordata; class Aves; order Passeriformes; family Paradisaeidae; genus Lycocorax; species Lycocorax pyrrhopterus. Next base: position 8,813,730 of record JACSVZ010000007.1, on the reverse strand, counting down.
AAGGAACAGGGATTAAGCACAGTATATGATCTACTTAGGTAAACAGTCAGTCTGTCTGTCATTTGCATGCTGATATCACTCCATTATTGCCAATTTCATTAAATCCCTCAGCAGACCTACTTAAAGAAGCAGCAAAAGCCATTTGGCTTTCTTGAGCCTCCAAATACAACTCTGCCAATACACTGAGAGAACATGATCAGTAATTTTTTTTCAGAGACAATGATAAAGCTGAGACAAATATTAATAGAAGATTTAGATAATATGGTTTTCATACCTGAAAAAGAGAAGTGCAATACCATTTCTTATGCATATTTTCAGCTTTATATATCCAAAGGGAGACTGATAACCTCAAGATTAATATGACTGTGTTATGTGAATTTTCTTGACAAAGCAGAAAAGACAAAAAAAGGTATACCAGAAAAATAACCCTTTCATATACAGAAAGTATTCATGTGGCAGGGAGGTAAATGCCAATTTTACATAAAGGCAGTAAATTGAATTACACAAATATACAAACATAACCTGCATTACCAGCTAAAGGTTTGCTACTGATTGTATGTCTGACCCATATAAACAGGTTATGTTTGATAGATGCTACAAAAAATAGGTTTAGTTAAGGGGAAGAAACTTCACAGAAATCAGAGAAGAGACTAACATTTTTTCCTATAGGGAGAGTGGCAAGCACTATTTCTAAATACTGAAGTGTTAACTATCAGATTACACCAGATTGTTCTCTCATTGTGTGTCTTTATATCCATGCAGGTGTTAACATTTGAGCAATAGTCTATTCTGCTGAAATATGGTTTAATTTCATGTCTGATTTCACATCTCATCGTCTGCTCAGTTATTTAGTTATCTAGAAAGGTAATTAAAATAGCAAGCTATTTGTTTTGGATATTTATCCCATAAATATCTACTATTCCAACCCTGAAAAAAAATAAATAAAGGTAAACAGTAATCTTGTATAATTACAAGTAATCTGTGTACTAATTGCTAATTACCCGTATAATTATTAATATCACGATACAGAATTTCTGTGTCACCCTCACAGGTCCACACTAACAGAAACTCAGTGAAATTCTGTAAGAGAATTTTGAGTGGACTGGGATAATGGATACACACTAATGAATTGAAATGCTACCCGACTTCCATGAGTAGAGGTGGGAGAGTGCTACTGAAATATTCCCACGTTTCCAGAAATTTTTATAGGCGACTTTCTTTCATTCATTCTTTAGAACTGCCCTTTCAAGAATGATGATTTTATTGTCTGAACCAAATGTTTGGTGAAACCTTTTTTCCCACATACATCAAAAGATACGTTGAAAAAATAAGCACACGTTATGAAAACTATTAATAGCAGTTTGATTAGTCAAAATTATCGCTCTGTACTCTAATAGCAAAACTAAAACTGAGATTTGAGAAATTATTTGCAACTGCTGAGGTATTTAAGTAATCAAAAATAGAGAAGTTTACCATCTCTGCAAATTGATTCATAGACGGTAGAAAGTAAAGGAGGATTATGTTCAGCCACCAACAGACATCTTAAAATTCAGAAGGAGCATTAAATATTTCTGAACAACCTGATTTGTTTTTAAGATTTCATAATTTGTCTGGATTCACTTAAAGCAGAAAAAAAAGTTCTTTAACAAAACAATTCAGAGTGAGGGTAATACCATTAGGATCCTTAGAAAGTAAATAGCCAAGAATGAGAAAAGTATTGTCATTCTTGAACTGTACACAGGAAAAATGGTCAAGGATACACAAGAAACTGCAAACATACCTGTTTCCTGTCTAAGGACTACAAAGTCTTTCTCAAGGAACATAACTACAGAAGCATTATATTAACATAACCAAATAAATGCAAAGACAACAAGAGCAGATGTGGCTGATCAGGATACTCTGTTCGAGCAATCTTCAGCCACCACTGGCTGATATTCATGGAGCATAAAAGGACAAATACTCAACTGAAGAAACTGTGAAACACCGTAACCATGAAAAGTATAAAAAATCACTTTATTTTCTTTAAAGATCATGCTTGGATTCTCTCCAAAACATTTACCAAACTTTAAAAATTCTTTGACAAATTCTCTGAGATTTTCCTGACTTCCTGAAATAGTGATACTTCAGCCCAAACTGCAATTAGAGAGCAAAACTTTAAATACGAATTTACAAGAACAAATACATGGAAGTAAATGTCTATAGAACCATTTTTATTTTCCTCTCACCACAAGTATTAACACTAAAGTTTTGCAAGCTCTTATGATTTAATAGCTACCACACCTGCTTCAGAATAGTGAGAAAAGTTCTGCCTGCACTCATACCAGCAAAAATAGAAAGAAAAGCAATCTGTTCCCAGTAGGCTCCATTTCAGTATTTTCTATAAGCAGAAATAAACTTCTTTTGCCTTTTTGAAATTTGTTTGTCCATTATTAGACATTTGCTTTTGGAGTTTACATTTTTCTCATCTCTGGAAAACAATAATTTGTTTACACTCTTCTGAGAGGTGTTTTCTGAAGCCCTGCTGTAAATAGAAAATTACTCTCTTCTCAAATATCCCAAAACAAATTTTCACCCAATAGTTTAAATAAATTTTATCGAATCGTTCTAGAGCAAACTGTAATTTAATTTTTTCTCTTATTTGAAATGTTTCCTTTTAAAAAACCAGCTCATTAACTACAGCACTTTATCGTATATACAGCTTCAAGTTTATTTACTTATGTCAGATAAATTTTCTTTCTCAGATTTATAATTTGCTTAAAATAAACTACTGCACAGCTTGCCTCATTAAAAAAGAAATACAAGTTCAGACTGGATATAAAGTAAATGAGCATCTTATGTCGTGTGCTTTGCTGTGCTGAAATATTGGATATAAGAAACAACAGTGCCCCCAGCTCATTCCAGACTCCTGCCTACTGCCAGCTGTCACCACAGCAGCAGCATCTCAGGGGACGCTGACCAAGCTCCCAGTGTGTCCCACGTGTCAAACAAACAGAAACGCTGAGCAGGATGTCCTGAAGGAATAGTTTGGCATTACCTGACTGGAATGTGCCCTGATGGCTCTCTCTGACACGGATGCTGCTGCTGCTGCTGCTTTCCCCACACCTGCAGCAAAGCTCACAAACGTGAGCGAGTTCAAGCTGGCAGAGGATGGGTCTGCTCTCACCGCAGCACTTGGCCATTGGTCTGATTCAAGCACAGCATCAAACCACAACCTGAGACTGCTGACAGAAAACAGACGGGACTCTCCCTCTTTCCACCCTCCAAACATTTTCTGTTAACTTGGTGAGATAAAACTGCTCAGCATGGCTGAGTGAAGCAAAGGAGATGTGGCAGCACTGTGCAACTGGAAGTGGACGTTCCAGACAGGACCATCTGCCTGGCAGTGGATGCTGCTGGGGAAAGGAAGTCTCAGTGACTATCCACAAAATGCCTTTACTTGGAAGTGCAGAAGAGTCCCTGTACAAAATTCACTATGACAATGTCCCTTTATTTCCAACAGCATCTAAAAGAACACTTTCCTTTTGTTCTGCTGTTGCAGCAGTAAGGGCCCATTAGCAGTAAATGCCACATCAAATCCCTTCATAATCTATTTGTTCTTTGATGAACTACACAAATCTACTTGGAAAGCTTGAATGGTAAATTCTCTTTGGCTGAGTTATGGAGCTAATTGCAGCTCACTGGCCAGTGGGATTTAACCTAAAACTAGAACATAAGCCAACAGCATCTACTCATGTGATGCCAGGTCCCATAGGCTGGAGAGTATACAATTTACATACTTCAATAAAACAGTCTTAATTTAATCACACATGCTGCTAAAAACCGACAAAGGTTATATATGTTCCCATCACACGATACATGCTGTTTCACGGAAAGGAACGAAAATTGAGTGAGTTGGGTAAGAAGTTTGTATAAACAACCTCACAGAGGTAAAAAAAGTTCTGGTTCGTATCACTGAAATCTCGTAACAAAGGTAAGATGTGGAAAGGGCACCACATGGACCCTAAGTGCAACTCCCTGTTACAGGTATTCCTGTACTGAAATTGCCTGCATTTGGACTCTTCATATGCTCTGCAAATCAAATCTCTCATTGCTTTCCTGCCCTACATAATGAAATATTAAAATATTCTTGCTCTGTGTCAAAGACACCAGGATTTTCTTAGTCAACAAGTATAAGCCAGCTCACGTGCTGACTGTGCAGTGACCCTTTCATAATGTCTCCCAGCCATACAAATACACATATATATTCATCAGGAATGTCTTTTCCCATTTATACAGCAATTTGGTATTGTCATCTCTTGGCATAAAATACATTACATGAGAGGCTGAACATTTTATCTCCCCTAAACCAGGATTAAAATAATGAGAAGTTATTTTATTACAGAAAACATTACTCAAAGTGTCAACAAACAAAGTCAAAAGCAAAAATTCTGGGTATTTTAATATATCCTGGATTTAGAAATATGGAACCGAAGGGTCTATAAACAGTGAAAAAGTCCAGCCTTTTTCCATCATGGCTTTACGAGACAACCCCAAATTGATCAAGCTTCATCTTAAAGGTACTGATAATGCTTTGCATTACTATTCCCAATAGAAGGTGTTTCAGGATGTTTCTCGTCCTACAGTTAGAAATCATCTTTTAACTTCCAGCCTTAAATAACTCATGACCTTTTTACACGAGCCTGTTCTTGGTACTCACCTGTTTCTGTAACTTGTGGCTTCTCCCTGAACAATACTGATGTAAAAAGCAGCAAATGGCAAATACATACGGTTTATGACACGGAGTAAACTAAAAAGATAGAGTACAGCAGAAAACTCCAACACTGTTCAAAAAGCAGCCTCTAGAAACCAGTATGAGCTGTAATATGGCCAACAATTTAAATAGTCCTTTTAGACCCTACCTTATTTCGGGATTTTTGTTTTCTAAAGGAGGCTACACTTTTTAAGCAGTAGGGCTACTTTTACTTTTTTTTTTTTTATTATTCAGAATAAAAATGTAAAGCACAGCATGTCCTACAAGTATTGTGAGTTTAAAAATTAGCTACCACAAAAATAAACTAATTTGAGACACACCATAATTCAGTTTTTCTCCTTTTGATTTGATAGGTATTTTCTAATTATCACAGTAAGGTTACATTTTATGTTGTTATATAGGCTGGACACTTTCACTGCTTATAGCCCCAGTAGCTCACATCATAATTTCTGAGGCAGGGCGTTGGGAAGTGGTAAAACATTGGAAAGATTGTTAACAGATGAAGCCAGCTTTAGTGCAAAATACAGAAACTGATCAGTGTTCATGTCTTAAGATCAAGAAATTCTTAAAACTTTAAAATCTTGTTCTCTTCCTGAGAACCAAATTATACCAGGAAGTCGTGGTGCACGATTTCATCTCTTGTAGGACTTGTAAAGCTTGATTTTTAGCACCTTACTGTGAAGAACTAATATCAAAGTACCAACTCAAGACTTTTAGAAGGTAAGCAGTGAAAACTGAAGAACCACCAGCTGCCAGGGATCAGCAGCTCCATAAGAGAAGGCAAAATACGGAGCAAGGCAGGAAGGGGCAGTGCCCGCACCAACAAGCGGTGCAGTACCCAGGGAAGATGAGTTGGGTAGGTCTGGTTCAGTCAGCCAGACAAGGCCACAGAGATGAGGAGGGTCTGAGGTCGAGTCAGGGAGCCAGGTCAGCATGACCAGGTCAGGATGAGGGCCAGAGACGGCAGCCAGGTCAGTCACAGTGACCACAAGGCAAGCCCAGGTCATGAGGATGACCTGAGACCAAGCCAGCACGTGCAGCCCACGGGTGAGGATCCTGGTCCGACAGGTCACTGCCTGGCACAACAATCGTGGCTTGGGCAGGCCATGGGGGCATGGGCTGAGCTCAGGGACAGCACCCAAGACAAGGCCAACAGGCCCCTCCTTTTCTCACGTTTCACACAGCTCTTCCCTCGACTGCCTGAGCCAAAGTTGTGCAGCTGTGCCCAGCAGCGCTGGCCTTGAGCACAGCCCAGCCCAGCCCTGCCACAGGGGCCTTGGGGGCTGCCCAGGGCCCTGACATCAGCTTCCAAAGGAAATACAACTTGTAAGAACCAAGGACAGAGCCTGCTCAACTCTCAGCCTATGCAGAGATTTCTTCTGAGAGCAGAACATCGGCTCAATGATACTGGCACAACTACAGAACCATCCTAAAAGCGTGGTTTTCATGGTTAATCAAAGCTGTAAGTGCAAGTCTGTCAGTTTAAAATCCCTCTGCACATACAAATATCTACTTCCAAACAGAGTTGGAGAAGCATACCGTAATTAAAAAAAAAAAAGCTGCCACAATTCAGATCTTCCCTCCAAAATAATTTTAGCATTTTCATTATATTAAGAAAAAAATAAACCTCCATCATTCTTCATTAGTTCCTAACAAATCTGAAAAATTAGAAAATACAGCATTTCTTTTATGTCTGTACACTTTAATACACAACTCAAAAAAATTCTACAGCTATGATAGTTAATATATGATCCCATCATTCTGTTTTGACTGCGTTTATCACCATATAACAGTAACAGGGTTTGGCTCCATGACTGTTTAAACCAACAAAAATCATCTCTGTCAGTGTCACTCCACGGAAAATAATTCACTTCTCTTTGCTTGCTTGTTGTTGATTAATTATTTAATTTTAAGTAGCTCTCTGTGGTATTATAGAAGTATCTGCTCTGATGCAAAAGAAAGGCAAGCAGGGCAAAAGGACAGAGAACACTCCGAACTTCTCAGTCTCAAGGCACAATGTTGACATTTGGAATTGAATAGTCACATTAAGAAAATACATCAGTACTGGAGTGGAGCATTTTAAAGTGCTTGTACTAGAGTACTTCCCTGCTTAGCAACTCTGCCATCATCACAAACATCTGCCCTAGTATTTATATTTTGTGCAATTGTAATAATCTCTAGAAGTTCAATCAATCAATCACTTTTGATATCTGGAATTACAGATATTTAATGACACTGCAGTCTTCGACTACATTGTATTACTTTTAAGTACTTGTTTTAGAGGCTTCATATACTGCCTAACGGTACACACACAATTTCTAGTTAAAAATATTTTACGATACATAAAAAAGCTGAAGGATAATGATGTTTAGCACTTTCAGTTACATCACAGATTGGACAAACCAAGAGAAGCTTGCCAAGCAACCTGGCTCCACCCACAATTACCATTCATCTTCATGCTATTCCACCTATTTAATCTCTATTCTACACAGCCCTGGATTCCAAGGCACCCTTACCTTGTGTCTTCGTCCAGAAGACTCAAGGTAGAATTTACTTCAAAGTGTCATTTTTGCCACTTAAAAAATTACTTTCTTTTTAACACAAAGTCAGTATGAGTTTTACTGAAAATACTTGAGTGGCGAAGATATGAGGAGGAAAACAAGCACAGGCAAACAAAACAGAACAGGGGAAATAAGGACATAGGAAAACAGACCTGATATGAGACTAAACAAGAAGGAAAGGAAGGAAAACTCTTTTGTCTTTGATTAAGTATTTGGAAAAGAGAGAGAAATTCTTCAGGAAAATAAATTTTCAAAATTGTTCTGCTCAGCTTAGCAGTGTGATTCATGCTACCAGTCCTTGACACATGCAAAAATCAAAAGCGCTGGTTAAACCTTAGCTTCTTGTTCTGCTCCTTAGGTCACTACTTTTTGTCCTGGCTTCTTTTGAGAAAAACCTGCCTCTTGGGGAAATGGAGGTGTATGTCTCAGACCCAAACGACTGAATACATCACTGCTGAATACCCATATGGAGAAGGCAAGTAGGGTTGGAGTCTGGAGAAAAGAGCTTAAGGCAGAAACTTAGGAATGTACAGTTAATGCAGTGAGACAGGAGAGAAATATAACCTAAATATAACCTAAATATAACCTAAATCTCCTTTGAGCCTGAAGAAAGCTACTGCATTTTGAAGCTTCTATAGATATCTTACTGAAAGAAAACAAGATATAGAAGAGTACTGAAAGTCTTACTACGATGGTCAATTTTTTAAAGTAACTTTATGATTCCTATTTTTCCACCTAATCCTTTGTTGATTAAATAATTTCTAGTGATCCAGCTACAGGCCTGGTTTTTGTCACATTATTCCTATATATTAGGCTTCTTTTAATAAAAAAAAAAGAAGGTATGATTTAAAATGTCAAACACTGCTGTTCCTTATTACTAAGCTTAAAACCTTTGGGGATATTTTTCCCAACTGTAGTTTAACGCCTAAGCAAAAATAAGGTCTGTTTCCAGATAGGATGTGGACTTGGTAATACAGGGAGGGTCATCTGCTGACACGGTATTATCCTGCCAAGCAGAAAAAGCGTGATGAGGCTACTATTGCACAATATTTCTCAAAATAAACATTGAAATTACTTTTGTATCTATTCATAGTGATAAATTTTGTCTTGCTGCCCACCTTCCTCCAAGAAAGAGCTATTTTTAAAAAGGTGATTTATGTAGTTGACAAATATTTTTCTAGCTACTCCTGAGATAGGATGAAGTGCCTTGTACCAGCAGGGAAATAACAGAACGTGTCGTTATTTGACAAACGGCCTGGTCAATATTTGTGTCCCGAACACGAGACTGGATGGGATAACAGCTGTCACTACAGTACTGAACAGCAGCAGAAAGCTTTTGCCCAGGTTGTAGAGACAAACACATGTTAATCTCCCGTTCCAACCAGGCAAAAGAAACAGAGCAAGTGTGAATATTGTTCCAAGAAGCACAAAAACTTCTGACAAGTTCAGCTGTGATCTCCAGTGGAAAGGATTAGGCCTTATCCTAGGAAAATAAACTTTCTCAAAGGGATGAGCCAGTAGGTTCTACCACACTCTTTTGGACTCACTGCCTTTAACTCTTCATAAGACTACATGAAAGGTGAGAATAAATGAGAATTTATTTGAAACAGTCTGTTCATATTTCCTGGTCCTCTTTTTCCAGTTAACAACCATTGCAAACAGGCACGTGTAGCTGGATTAACAACTTTTTTTAGTAAATCCAAACAGAAACTTGGAATTAACAAGTCTTGGCACTAAGAACATGATGACAACCCACCACCTACATGGGAATGGAATTTTGTGCTGTTCTGGAAAGCAAAGTACACTATGAAAATACAAACATTTTCTGATTTGGGTCCTTAGAGACACAAGACAATTCTACCATTGTGCTGTATCCCCAGATACTTAGATACATCAGCTGGCAACTGAGGCATATATGGGAAAAAACCCCAAACAACCCCCCCAAAACACAAAGAAACAAAAAAAACAGTGGTCAGAAATAGGACGTGGGAAAAGCAGCCTTTTACAAAGTGTTCAAGTACTTGCTTTAAAAAAATCTACCTGCCCACTTAGTCGCCTATTCCTTAACTACTACCAGGCCCATTCCCAGGCAACTACACCACCCTTGTCACACCAAAGAACAGGGAGACACAAAAAGAGGACCTGCACAAGGCCATGAGACAAGCTCATCCTGATAGTTCTTACAGCCTTGTAAAAGAGAAAATCCTGCTACAACAGAAAAGAAAGGAGACAACTCTTTCTCTCGCCCATGAACTTGTACGATCCCCTTCAGGGAAACAGGATGTAAGCCTGTAAGCTTCTCGTGACAAGATTTGCCAAGTTTTACAACCATGCACTTTCTTCAGTCTCTCCCTTCTTCAGGCCAGTTGAAGCATCACTAACTGGGAAACTGAGCAATGAGTTTTCATTCCTTATCTTCCTTTCTCTCCCCCTCCATCTGCTGATCTTCATATCCTTATGTGCACTGTGACTGGAAAGGGCATCTCGTAAGCACAGGCTTACTGACTCATACTTCTTACAAGCCACCAAAAAGCAAGAAAGACAGAACCTCCAAATCACAGGAAGCTGGGAGGAGAAAATAAGGCAGAAGAGCAGCAAAACCACAGAAACCAGACAGCAAAAAGGCTAATGGAGTACAGGAAACAAAAGATGAGATGGTAGACAAAGAGTAAATTGGAGTTATAGATACTGGAAAGTGTACAGGAGCTAATAAGGAATGATACAAATTCAAAACATAAAGGTAGAGGATTTTTGACTGCTAGCACAACAATCTAGGAGTCCTGATTAAATTCTAAACTCTTCAGTACTCTGCTACAGTAGATTTAGGAATTTACATGACATCCATCTATACATATGAACGCTCTAATAACATGTGGTTAATGATATTAAATTAAACCCTATGTGTGTGACATGAATTTTAAACTCTCATATGAAAGTTTTATAATTCCTTTCTATACATGAGAGGAATTTAAAAAACTTGCCCTGCAAAATATGCTCTCAGTAAGACAACAAGAGAAAAAGATGGTCCTCAGTTTTCCCTTTCATATAATTACGTTCCCACTCCATCTTCATGGCTTCCCTCTATAAATCTGATGCACACAATGACTTTTCAGAATTGTCTTCATTGTTTTCCTCAGCCTGATCCTGTGACAAAACAACCCCAATTTGCCATACAAAAGCCAGGTGCCAGAAGACAGGGTAATTACCTAAGAACTAACTGAAAGCCTCACTTTCTTTGACATTTTCTGAACTGTGAATTTATAGCAATCTTCACTTCAACTGCCTAAAAAACTGCCTCAAGTATCACACACACCGTATTTACAGAACAATATACCAGACAACATGGTGTAACCTGCTGTACTTATGGTACCTCACACCACATTTTATGTCTTCAGAAAAGGGAAAAACTGTTGGGCCTGTCCATGTTCAAAACGTTGCCAGCAATCTGATCAGAGCAGTCATAATGAATCTTAACATAAAAAGCCAAGTAAAACCTCAGGGACTGTGGAGAAGTTAAGTAGCGCCTATATACCATGTTAGCCACAATTTTTTTAAAATTTAAACTACCATAAACAAAACTATAATATTCCTTTTGGAATAATATTCTTTTTGGAAGTCTACAATTAAATCATCTTAGTAGGAGATGGCATTGAGCTCATCAGATCGGATATGGTCTGTGACATAAGCCCTTACTGTTCTTCACTATCGTTTTTCTGATTTCCATCCATTCTTCCTCTCTATTTCAGAGAAAAATGGATGACAATCCATATCCTGAGGCCATTTGGTTGCTTGAGAGTAAATATGAGGTTCACAGGTTCAGAAAAGATTATTAATTGTGCCCTTATCCATGGCTGCTACAAGTTGATGACTCAAAGTCACGTTACAAACCAATGGAATGAAGACCAAGAGTGTTGGAATTTAATGGCAGACACGAGATCAGTACTGAGGTACCCAGGTAACAGCAATGCAACGTTGTAGTTGTAATGAACACGTAAACATTTGATGAGGATTGTGTTAGAGCATCTTCTTGAAAGATTGGGAGTAACTGATAACAACAGAATTACACAAATCTTTTGGTCACACCAGCTTCATTAAAAACCTCCTTGGTTTTCTTTGGAGTTTGTACAGTATCCAAGGGAAGTGGAGCAGGGAATCTTTTTACACAAATGTTTTTGTGATTAAATAGGGGCCACGCCCCCTTCTGCCCCTAGTAACTTACAGATACTACATGGTGGGATTGGACTAGATGGTCCCTTCCAACCCAAACTATTCCATGATTCTCTAATACTGGAGATAACTTACCACAGGCAGGATGTACAAAAGGTTCTATAAATGTCTGATTAGGGGATAAAAGCACAATTTGTCATTCTTTCATTCGAAAGAAATTAATATTTACTGTGCAGCTGTCTTAGCACATGACTAGAATTGAATTAGAACAGAAAATACCTCATTTTATAATTTAGAAAAATAATTTTGTTTTCAAAGCAGACCTAGACATACCCAGTTGCTGAAAGAGAAGAGCCACACTGGTGCCTGTAACAGGAAGGCTATCATGTAGAGGAGTCTGTATCAGCTGTCGGTCTCCAGCTCCCAAAGAAAACAATTTCTGTAGAAAGAATTTTTTAAAATTTAATTTATATAGAATAAACAAGCTGTCGCCATACAGATAAGCGATTCATACTGCAAAAATTATTTATTTTGTATACAGAAACTTAAATCAAATAGAGGTCTGAAATATAATTGGAGGACAGTGATATGTCTCCCTGAATGTACAGCATGACAGTGTCTCCCTTGCATTTATACTGACTTAGTTAAATAGTTACGGCTTTGAAGGCAGTTAAAAGTACATTTCTATTACTACAATAAAAAACCTTCCAGGAAAAAAAAAAAAGGTTTAAAATCCATTCAAATCAGAAAAATGTACAGTATTGCTATCTGGCTTTCTTTGCCATCTACTGCCTGCATGCATGTATTAAGTATGAACACACTCATGACATGTGGGTATTGAAGAGGACACTGCTGCTATTCCTGTGCTCCTGCTCTGCACATTAAAGTAGAATTACAACTTCAGTTACCTTTCCAGCACAAGAACATACCTCCCTTGAGGGAGGCAGGAAATGGGAGTGAAAGGAGTGCATTTGAGTATCACATCCCAAACAACATTGCAATTGCAAAATACCCTTGCTTTCCTCTGAGTAAATCCACATGGCATTCAAGCAGTGAGTGATTTCAAGCAGTTACCTCTAACCACTAACTCCCATGGGCTGCGGGGCATTTCTGTGTGGCAAATCTTCACTCTGTATGACAGCAAAGGTGGGGAATGTATGAAGGCAGCAAGCTCTATCTGCTGCACAGCAGGTATTTGAAACCAAAAATCTCCCCAGTAAACCCAAACAAGTCCCTGAGCTGTCTGCCCCAGCACTTCAGCAGCAGACCTGGGTGGAGGTCAGTAACCCATTACACAGCTGACGATTTCCATGGTGGGAACATGAATAGCCTGGGAGGCTCCTGAAGGACTTCTGGAAATAAATGCCACAAGAGTGCTCCCACTCTAAGATATATAATTCAGATTCAGCCCTGGAAGCACGAGGCTTTATAAAGAAAAGAGAAACACTTAATTTCTGATTTAAATGACAGTTTGACACTAGCAAATTTAAGATGGAAATGAATGAGCATTTTATTTGAAGAGAGAAAGCAGAAGGAAGAACAACCAAAGGAGCATGACTTTTCCTTCCTCTTCTAGCAGAGGAAACAGCCACTGAGAAAAGCTGCATTTATGGACAGGGAGAAAAAAGAGAGGGTAGAAGTTCAAGTGGATCACCCAAACCAAAAATACAAGGCTCAAATACCACTGGAAAAGAAGGTTTCTGATGAGAAGATAAAATCTAATTACTCCCCTTCAAAACCTAAAGCCTCGGATACAAAACCAGAGATGTGGCTGCCTGGAGAGCAGCAAGGTAGATCTTGACTAAGCTGACAGGACATTCTGACACTTTCAGCACTAACAGAAGTTCCAAAGCAGTCAGGGATATGGAAAAACCAGAACAGAATTAGGGAGTTGTAGGATTTCAAGAGGGTTGATAATCCATAGGTTGGGTGGGAAGCTGTGTATGTAACTGACTTTAAAACGCCATTTGCACATGTAGTTTCCAGGTTTGTTTCATAATAAGGACCATGATTTCCCATCAGTGTCACAGCATAAAGCAAAAGCCAAGGACAGAAGACTCAACTGGCTTATCAAAAACCCACAAACATATAGGAATAATTTATATAAAGTAAATCAACACACAAACCTGACTTTCTGCTCACAGAAAGCACAGGTGAGAAGTAGAAAGAAGTGTATTCACTAGAAGACTTTTTTTTTTCCTGGAATGCATGGGCTATTTGCAATATTTAATTCCCCTGAGGAAACCACATTGGAGTTACTTTTTAGCATTTAAAAAAAATTTATGAAAATAGAAACTTAAACGAGTTACCAAAGAAGAAACCAGGGGAATCCTGAACTCCATCAAGGAAAAAACATGCATAAATGAACTGATATGAAGGTTATGTTAGAAAATGGCAAAGAAAGAAAGCCTTTAAAAAAATTCCTGTAGCAAGCAGAAATATTCCTGAACACATTATTATTAAAAACTAAACTTATACAAACTGCTTAATTTGTTAATGTGCCCTGTAAAAGCCAACTCAGTGACAAAATTAACCCTTTGACCTTAACCTGGAATGGAATTTTTGCTGTCTTCAGAAGACAGGCCACAGGGAAAGCACTCAGCTGAACTATGATCTTTTTTTCTTCAAAAATATCTCAAGAATTTATTTTTTGTTTTCTTCATAAATTAAATTAACTGGAAAAATACCCTTCCCCCCCCCCCTCCATTTACCTGAGACCCTCCAGAAGCAGGGACAAGGCATGAACACAGATTTGCAATCAGAGTCTCCAGTGACACATTCAGGCTGTCCACATACACGGTGTAGATCAAGCCAAGGCAAGCCTACAAAGGTTGACAAAAAAAAAAATCAGACTGCTATACAGGGAAGGCAGATGTCGAATTATTTCGAGATCTAGGCACATAATTTTTTAAAAAATAAGTTCTTCTTAATAGTTATTTGCGTAGTGAAGTACTTCCCAACCAAAGACAAAGTAATTTGCACAGAGGCAATCATTCATTTAAAAAACAATTAGCTTGGCTACTTACAAGGCATATATGTTCTTTTTAAAAGAAATTCTAGGTATAATATTTTTGCTTTGTTTGTTATACAAGAAGTGCTTTATTATAAGTTACTGTTAAAAATGATAAAAATCAACACAGCTTCATATGTGCTTTGAATTTGAATGGACCTGAACTTGGCTGATTTCCAGGGCAGAACACTGATCAATCCATGAGCTTCTGAGGCTGATTTTAAGATTAGTATTGATGACCAGCAATTCCATATGTTATTTAACTTACATTCTTTATTATATCGATGTAAATATATTTTATATTAATACTATATTAATATTTCAGCATCTTTTTTTTAATGGATCCAATTTTAATTGAGAAATCACAGATACAGCTTTAGCATCTTTACCAATAATTTAATGCAGATTAACATGCCATTCTAAGAAGTCTTTGGACAAAAGGAAATAACTGCTCCACAGCATCTTTTGCCTGTTAACTGTTGTAACTTTGATAAATCAGCAAATATTTTAGTAATTCTCTTCTTAGAAGTAATTCCAACGGTAACTTCTCATATAACACATAGTTAAACAGTGAAACTCCATGCTGTGGGTTGATGTAAAATATGAATCTCAAGAAAGTGAACTAAGTATAGAAAAACCCCATACAAGCAGCACCTCTGGTTCAGGATGTCATTTAACTATTATTCACATTGAATTAGGAAAGCATTTTGTAGAAGTATTTCTACAGCCTGCCCTATTCTTACACACTTTGCTTTGCATTTGCTATGGGCCACTTTCAGAGACAAAATACTGGGCTACGTGGACTTTTAATCTCACTTGGTACAGTCATCCTTAATGTCTAAAGACAACTGCTGAATGATTTCCTCCTTTGATCTGTAAACTGAACTTTATTTGTTTCTGTTAATATGTATTAGCTTAGGAGAAATTTAAGCTTTTCATTTATCTCAGATAAGTCATATTTCACCAGGTGAAAGTAATCCAAGATCCTAAATCTCTGTCATGCATCTTAATTCGGTCTGGAAGAGGCTTGGAATTTTGCTTTATATATGGAGGAGAACCAGATTTTCACTATTAATTTACAACTATACAGTTAGTCAAATATTGCCTGGTTTTGTCCTACTAACTCCTTTCATTATAGAGTACATTGATCCCAGAAAAAAACTTTAACATGCCTTCTGTGTAGTTTTAAAACTGCTTTAACCTACAGGGGCTATTTACTGTCACAGATGTTGAACCTTATCTAGTTCAATCTACTTTTGCTTTTAAATTCTCAAATCAATCCTGAGTGAGGTATTTTAAATCAAAAGTACTGTCACTGTTACTCATTTAAAACCAGATTTTTCTGCTGATACATTGTAAATAGCAATTGCAAGTTCTTTACCCTGAAAATTTCTGGATAATCTAGTCTGGACACCAACACCAGACTTTTAGGAGCAAATACTTCTGCAGGCGGAATTAAACCAGACTCCTCTTCACCTTCAATTTCTTTTGTTCCCTTGAAAACAGAAACACTTCAATTATTAAGTAGGAAGAAACCTCAAAGCAAAATGCTACCATTTTTACCAAAAGTTAACATTTCTCATGAACATCAGAAAAGACTGAATTTTTTGAAACTAGTAACAAAACCAAGTGTCGCTAGCGAGCAGAGACCGAGGAATAAAGCGACATGGACAGTTTAGTACGAGAAGAAACCGACCGTTTATTAATTTACAAATTCGCTTATATACCTTAGCACACTGGACACTGACATAAGGTTATTGGTTCACTGACCAACCACCCCCCAGAGGGATTGGCTGAACCCAACAACACTTACTTCAGATATTTTCTCTTCGGTATCATAACAATACCATAGTTTACAAAATCTCCCAACTGTTTTCCCATAGTGTCCGTGAGAAAGCAAGGCTTTCACACAGACACTGTCAGAAAACTGAGAAATCTCTCTGCAGCCAGGCTTTTAGCATTCACAACCAAGTAACAGGAGCACACTGCAATGTGTGAACTCCCTAGAACTCCCTAGAGCTTCTAGATGTAATTCAGTTTATTAAAACTCACCTGGGAAGTCACGCACCAATGTACCTAAATGAGTTCTCTGAGACAGCAGTTTAACAGGACACTGTTTCACATTAAATACTCCCCGTGGCACTTTTAGACAGTGAAGTGGATTACAGAACAGCATCCTTCCACATCAAAGTGTTAGGTGATTTACAATCTCTCCAAATACAGAGATCATGCATTTCACAAAAGAATGTTTGATTGTCCTCCTCATATGAATATAATTCAATTTCCGACAGAATTCCCCCTAACATTACAGCTGAAATTATCTGTAAACTCATCTCCAGCCTGACCTAGTGAATTGGGAATCTAAGGAAATTTCTTCACAAGAAAACTACTTCAGATTTCTCAAAAAAAATCCCTCACACTTAGGAACCACTATGGTTAAAAAAAAGAGAGAACAGCACAGTGCAGATAAACCTGCAGTTGTTCACGATATTGCGCAAGTGGCTATAACCTCCCTGCCAGAACTTATTCAATCACAAATAGTTTATTATTATTCATAGCCAAAACTGAAGATGTCACTAAATATTTCCATTTCTAAAATTCCATACATTCTTTCACCAATTAAGTTTTCAGACGACAGAATGTCCTTGCTTTCCAATTTCTGCATGTAATTCTCTCCACCCCCGCACCACCCACCAAATTTCTTTTATTTGCTCCTCTGACCAAGCATTTTTCCAAGCAAAAATCACTATAATATCTTAATTAGGAACACGAGAAAAATTACGTCCATTTTCATATGACAACATGAAATATCTGCCTTCTATTTCTGTCACGTTACTACTCATCATTTCAGTTTCTTAAAAATAAATCCATTTCTCCTAAATGAGCAAAACCTGATAAAAATGCTCTTAAATGCCAGGAATGCTGCGAGTTCATGAGCTTTATTTCACAACCTCAACTCAGAATGTACAGTTTCTTTAGGCAAATGCTAAGCCACAATTCAGCATTCAAGTAAAAATTATGTAAAAAGAGAGTACTTCGGTTTTAATCAGAATAGTTTGGTTAATACAGTATAACACTTTCATACCAAAATAAAACCAGTTGGTACAACAATATATATACACAAATATGGGCAAACACTTGGCTTTGTACATTAAATTTTACCTGAATGTCAACCAATTAATCCACAATGTATGTGCTTAGTCGAGTTTGCCTCTCATTTAAAGATAAAACTGTGACTCACAAATTCATAGAAAAACACAAGGACTCAACAGTCACACGTCCCACACAGGTTCATTAATTTTCATCCATTTTAATGCTGACAGGGAGAGCTTTTACAGGAATTACAGTTCCCTCCCCCGCCCCCCAAAATCCCCAAATTTTTAAATTATCAGCAGACGTTTACTGTAGCAACCATTCTAAAGAGAAACTATGAGTTCTAGGCATAAAGACAACAGTTTCTGGATATCTGACAAATTGTGGACTCTGACATTAGGAAAAATGAAATTAAAACACATTCCACATTCCTGAAGGCAAGGCAGCATGGAAGCTCTTCCACATTCACATGGTACTAAGATAATGAAACCTCAGGGTGCATAGGCAGCAAGGAGGCTTCCATACAAGACCATTTTAATAAAATCCACACAACTTCAGATCAAGTCCTGAATTAATTCATAATTAGATTTAAAGCTTTCAGGGCATGACAGCAGCACAATACTGATTGATAAAGCATTTACACTCTCAAACCACTCTCTCCTACTTCATAGAAGATTTACAGAAAAATGCAATGTGACTGCTGTGTTACTTTCCCAGCTCAACATTCTGACAGGCACACAGGCACATTATTAGGAGTCACTAGACTAAGTAGATAATCATTTCAAACACATGACTTTTAACCTACTTTCCACGCAAAGTATTAACAGCATAAGCATTCTGTACCAATACTAATTACAAAGCAGTAAAGCCACAAATGTGCCTCTATTTACACTTTTGGTTGGACACATGCACATTTCATCTTTCTTTATCCCTTTTCTCATCTAAGGAAAAAGTATTCTCTAATAAAAAAGAACAAAATAAAAGAGTTTATGTTGGGGGCTTTTTACAATAACTCTTTATTTTATACATGCAGCATTCAGTTTACAACTTAACTGAGAACAAATGGATGGTATGGAAAGCCTTGCTAAGGATACACAGATTCAAAGATGAATTTAAATTACAGAATCACAGAGCCACAGAATCATTTAGGTTGGGAAAGACCTCTGAGACCATTGAGTCCAACCTATGACCAAATACCACGTGTCAACCAGACCATGGCACGGAGTGCCATGTCCAGTTTCTTCTTGAGCACCTCCAGGGATGGTGACACCAGCACCTCCCTGGCCAGTCCACTCCAGTGTCTAATCACCTTTTCTTTGGAGAAATTCCTCCTGATGTCCAACCTGAACTTCCCCTGGCAGAACTTGAGGCTGTGTCCTCTTGTCCTGTCACTTGCTGCTTGGGAGAAGAGCCCGACCCCAGCTACAGCCTCCCTTCAGGGAGTTGTAGAGAGAGATCAGGTCTCCCCTGAGCCTCCTTTTCTCCAGGCTAAACAGCCCCAGCTCCCTCAGCAGCTCCTCATCAGACTTGTGCTCCAGACCCTTCAACAGCTCTGTTGCCCTTCACTGATTTTGCCTTGGTTAATTAATATTGAAAGAGATTCCTTTTTTTTCCCATTTTTCTCTTTTTATTTCTTTGAAATAAGCAGACTTTGAAAACAGCTGAATTTAGAAAAATGTACCACTAGAGAGCAAACCAGTGCTCCAGATCCTTAACAATCCATTTAGTTTAACAGGTGATAAACATCTAAAATCTCATCCAGAAATACCTGTGCCTTGAGAAGGCAAATCAATGATTTTTCTTTTTTAACATCCAATTGATAAAGTCCTGAAAAAGACTCTTCCATAGGCTACAAAATAGGTAACTGAGACTGATCTAACTGTATCAAAGAATTGCCTGTCAAACCCAGAATCCTCTTTTCTTCTGCATCCTGACTTGGTTTCTAAAGTTATAAGGAGAATATAATGCAGAGAGCTGTAAACTGTGGCTGACTTATGTCCTTAGAGCAGTTTCCCCAAAAAATTTACCAGATATTGCAAACCATCACAAAAACTTACATGCAACATCACAGTACTGAATGTTAACATTTATGTCACATGAGATCAAAAAAAAGTATAGGAAAAATTAAGATAATCAATTTTTAAAACTAAATACAGTATTACATTCGTGAAAAATTAAAATACAATTAAACAAGTAATTATTTATTGTATAGGTAGAATATGGCTGAGGATATAGCATAAGTTAAAACAGAAAAATCTTATCTGGCTTTACAGCAGAGCGTTTGATTTGTTTACTTGCCCTCTTTTTTTCCCTCTCCTTTTCTGCATTAATTATATATGATAAACACACTTGGAAAATGGTGAAACTTCTTTTGAAGGACATAGGATGCAAATTCATTTTGCTCAACTTGTTTGCTTATAGCTATAAAGTGACCTCTTAAGAGACTGGCCAAAAAAATGTGTGTGTATATGTGTGTGTGTGTGTGTGTTCAGTACACTCAAACCACAGCAATACATATATTTAAACTCAAATGTTTTCATGTATTTTAAGAAATGTTCACACCCACATCTACAGTAAAAAATACACATACAACTCCTGGCACAACACAGTAATCAGTTTCATAATTTTTACAGAAATGGGAGAACAGAACTAGAGAGAGCACGAGTGCATGTACTGCAACTGTTGGCCTTTCTTCTTTTATAGGAGAAGTATCCATTGAACATATTTGTGACCTCAAGTGAGGAGGTAAATTGAAATATACAATAACCAACCAATTGAACGAACAGCATCCATAGTTTATTAACTTCTTCAGTAAAAGCAGCTGAATTAATAAATGCATTAAATCAGCTTTATCCCTGACTGATAACCAATAGTTTAGAAAAACGAACTGTGATCACCACTGTTCATCATCACTCTGCTATTTATTTGTTTCCTTGTTTTCTGAAAACAATTTGTTCCTCAGGTTAGCCAAGGGATGTACCTGGCATTACACCCAAGCCAGACAAATTCAGTCTTATAGTCTAAACATTTTTTAATGAGGAAGGCAACTGACAAGTGCAGTCACCAGCAGATCAGGCATGATGCCCCAGATCCTAGAAAAAGGTTTAATACATTCTCAATCATTGTGGTTAAAATCAAATACTTGTAGAGTTTATACACATTAAGTAAGATATTGCTTTGTTTAATCAGTCTCCTTTTGCTCTGAAAATCCCTCTACATCTATAAAAAAGCGTAAAGCTGGGCACAGTTTGCAGCATTTATCATGTAACGAGATAAGAGTTTGAAAGCTTGGTATTAGAAGAAAAAGTATTAAACAAAGGGTAATTATGATAATAAAATATTGCATATTTCCCTCAAATAAATGGGTGTTGATCAAGAGCAAAATACTTTCTTAACACTGAAATGTATATTAAATAAATAAAATATAATAAATATTAAATAAATAATTGCATCATGCATGTAACAAGAAAATAGGTACTTACGGCCATGAATTAGTTTCATTTCATGTACATAAATGTCTAAGTTAAAACATTTGTGGGTTACCTGATGTCTGATAAAGGCTGACCTTACACTCCAAGTTTTCCATCGAGTGGCAATGGACTACGAAATATCTCTCTGCTTCCTACTCACTTCCATGAAATTACACTTCCTGCAAGCCACATCTGGCTGACACTGCATGTGTTTCAATGTTGCATGGGGTAAATGAGGACAAAACCAGACATTTTCATATAAGTCTCAATTTCTGCATAAGAAATTATGTTAAAACCTTCAGAAGAAAAAGGTGACTGATTTTGTGCTACTTCAGTGAAAAACTGCAACTCATTTAAAGGCAACAGATGTGGCAGCCAAAATACAAATTAAGCTTTAAAAAACAACTTTACTCATATTAACCTTATCTTCTTTTATTAAACAGAGATATTAATTGCCACAATCTAGCCATCAAACTTTAAGGTCTCCTCTTGAACTTTTGTAAACCTAATTTTGCCACGACAATCACATTATTTTTAGATGTCAGCTCTGCTTCTAAATATTGAAATTTAACTTAAAGACAACCATCTAGCCAAAATCAACATCAGGAACCAAAGTCAATTATTAAAGATCGAAATGACCTACCCGTATGGTCCAAAAAAAGTCTCCCTACTACTGAATGCAGCATTATCATTTGTTCCATCAACATGCAACTGAATTACAGCACACATAAACCACAGCCATCCTTCTTCTATCTTTTCACCCTCATCTTCAGAATCTGGGCTGTCAGCTCTGATTCATGTTGAGCAGACAAAAATTAGGCTTATCCCCATGTCAGAGGGAGGAAAATCAATTTAAGCTGAGGTACTAATAGAAAAGTCAGAAAACACAAGCCCTTAGGTGTAGCTGTACTGTTCTGAGGGTGGAAGCCAGCAGGCATTATTTGAAACTCAAAGGAAATCTGTGTACAGAAGGTGAAGTTAAAATTGTACTTTAATAATTTGTTCAGCCCTCGAAAGAGAACGAACATCTCACATTACAAAACTTGCACTCTAGTACTTCATTATGTGAAAAACAGTTTGCCCCATACAAAATTTTGCATTGAAATTATGCCAAGTTCAGCAAGCCTGTTGTTTTTCTACTAACTGCCCAGCAAAGATTTAGAGACCATGCACGATTCCTTATTTTAGGAAAAATTATTTGAAGTTTACTTTAGTAATCTTATGCCAGTTACTCATTTGGGACAGATCCCTTTCTCCTCATGTGACTTGGTGTCTGCTTGTCTTATCTGCAGCCAAATACACTCTTAGCTGCTTTATTAACAATCAAAGGCCAAAAAACATTCAGCATCAATTAATTTTATTTACTTGTCAGAGTATATAAATGCATGTATCCAATAAATTCTAACACATGTATGAAAGTTAAAATAAACTAAGCTGACTGCTGCCAGAAGACAAATCTGCATCCTGCCTGCAATCTGCTGTACTGAGCTAAAACCACAGGTGAACAGATCTGCTTTGTGGTTTGCCTACGTGCACAGAACCATATCACTGCAGCTAAACTTAAACTGGAAAAATTAAACCAGCATAAAAGCCATTATCTAGATTTGATAATTTCAAAATGGGGATGATACACTGTAGTAATGCACAGTAGGGAGTCTATCAACTAAAAAAGATAAGGATCTAAGACAGAAAATGATGTGAAGATCATAAACTTACCAAATAGAGTAAGTACAAGTTTTTATGACAGGTCAGCTTGTTCACCCCCTGTGTACTACTGACACTTCAGAGTGTCAGTGAAGAGTTTGCAATGCACCTTCCAGCATCACACAAAATTTACACCACCATCATCTCTTAGATGTTTACCATTTCATACACCTCACTTTGAAAACCTCCAGAAGGTGTTAATACCGATTATCATCTAAAAACACTGAAAGCACTTTGGAACCACATACCCACATTTTGCACCTTTCAGGGCAGCTTTCCCAGCCAAAGAGTCTCTCTGGAAAAGGCCATTGGGATGTGCAAGCCCCAGAAGATCTGGAAAGTCCAAGGTGATGCCGCTGAGCTGCCCTGCAAATGCTGAAACCCCACGGGGCATTAATCAATAGCATTAAGTAACTGCTTTTAACGTGTTAACCTTTCCGCTGAGGAATGGGAAAGAACTGCAGTACCAGGCCCTTAGCAAGAGCTGTGCATAAGCAAACATCATTTCAGAGCTCGGAGTTTATGACACCTTTCTGAATTTTCCCAAAGGCAGCTAACTTGATCCATGAATTCCACCCTTCCTAACTTTACACACCTAAACTACGGTGAGAGGACTACAGGCACCTACGAAACGCATGCAGAACACATGGCAAAACTCAAATCTAAGAAAGCTGTAATTCATGCCCTATTTTAACTCATTATAATGTTTTATAATAATACAGAACAGCATATGTAGACATACACCAAGGCAAAATTTTACACACACAGATGATTGTTTTGGTTAATTAAAACACAGTTATTTCCTCTCAACTGCATATGGGGAAATGCATTGAACAGACTTCCAGTGAACTGCTGAATTAGTATTATACTGCTGTGTGAAAGGCAGCTGAATCTGATCTCTACTGACAAAGAAATGTCTCTGCTTAAAAGATAGCATCTCCTTGTCCTGTGAGCTGAACTTGGGGCCTCTGTTCAACAACACAGGAGTTAAGAGGACAAGGTGACCTTTACCCAACACAAGTTTTTGTACCCTGCAAAAGCACGAGTTCATCTTGGGGATGTGTGTGCAAATGCATGAGCCAGGGGATGAATAGAAATTATTACCAGAGTTATTAAAATGGAAATATGATTTCCTCTGCACAATTGTTCTCAACTTTAAATTCTGGCCTAAAGAGGACCTTAAATGTATATGAGGACATTAAAGAACAAGTTTATTTCTTATAGAGAAAATTATCTGCAACCTGGCCTTTACACCAGAATAGAAAGGAAATAAGGCATTACTTAAATCTCTATACGATGCCACAACAGCCATTTTTCAGTAGATTCAGAAAGATGATGATGCAACACACTAAACATTGCTTGTAAAATTGGTGGGTTTTTACACAAAATGCGCTTTGGGGCACTGACGATAAGAAGACACTTTGAGAATAAATTTAACATTTGGGATACTAACAAAAAAGTTATTAAACTTCATGTGAGGAATAACATGCTCATCTAATATCCAAAATGGGTCAGATTTCCCACGCAGAACAGGTACAACTGCACCGAGTGTTCTCATCTTCTGGTAAAACCCAAACATCAGTGACTCATCAAGCAGCATATGCTTTAGCACAGCAGGATCACCAACTCTCCAGTCCAAGCTGAAAAACTATAACTTTATGAAGCACAGTCATTTTGTTGGCAGTTTTTCCCTTGACTCAGGAAATATCTGTGAATGTTGTGAATCTGCCATTTTATGGTTTGGGATTTTTACAAGTTCTTTTTCCTCTTTTTGCAGGGGAGGGCAGAGAGAGGAAGAGAATGTGAATGGCAGGAAACAGGAGAGCTGTGAATTATTGCTTATGTCAATTTTCCAGAGTGATATAGTTAATCTTATATTTGTGATCGCAATGATTTAACACACATATGCTTGAGACAACGGACAAGAATGATACAATCTTGTAATAAGACTGTTATAAACAAACGTTTGGGGGGTTGTGCTGATCTCACTGAGCAGATTTTCTGTAATGCAAGAAATGCAGTTGCACAGGCTCAACTGCTGGCATAAATCATCCTCTAATTTGTTGATAGTGGGGTTGGGAAGAGAGGGCAAATTTCTTTCCAAGTGCAAAGCAATGTACAAATTGACCATTATGTTCCCAAATTATCTGAGTCAACATTTTTTAAAAAATATTCTATCCGTGGTGCTCTTCCAAACATTGTTAATGGTAAGAAGCACAGCTGAGGTCACTAGAAGTATCTGCTGAGTCAAAAGTATTAAATCAAGTCTTTGTCTGCTAAGTGGTAACATGCAGAAATTGCTGTTAGACATAAGAACCTCATTTTAGCAAAGAGTGCACACCACACAGAACTAAACACATTTATGTATGCATGTATATGTATACAAATATATACTTGGTTTTTTGATGACTAATAAAGCTACAAACACAGAGAAACTGAGTTTTACGGGTAAACTCTGTAGACTTAAGTTATGATTCTTCTGAATACTCTTTGACTGCTCAACAGCTTCAGGCTTCAGCTGCCAGAAAAATAAACTAAGGAGACTATTTTGTTTTGGTTGATAGGACAAGGTTTTTCCAAATCAATGACATTTCAAGTGAATTTCACACCAATGAGGTTTGAAGTCCACAGAAAAAAATCAAAATACAGCAACGGGACATCACACACCTCCACATCCTCCCAACCCCCTTTAAAAAAACAACCAACTTTCAAGGTACTGTGAGGGGATGGGAAATAGAGATGTTTCAACTTATTCTCTTCCTCCTAATTCCTAATCTCCTAATTCCTGCAGATACATGGAAGTGAATGAGGCACCCAGCTCTGTTTGCTAGAACACCTAAACAGCACCTTAAGCCAGGCAGAAACGTGGATAAAGCCAAGCATGTGCTGGAAACACAAGAAGATGGAAGGAGAAACCTGTGCAGTATCTCAGATTTCTTTATACTCGTGCAGGAACTTGAGGTGGGGGAGAAATTCCGCACATAGAACTGCTCTGCAACATACTCAGGATGCCTCTAAATGACACCAGCTTTATCATTGTTAACTGGACTGCCTCTAGTAGTGTGTACTCACAATCCAACTTTATTCTCCTGTTAAGGTCAAACTTTCCGATGCTTCATTTTAAACCCAGATGAGGAACATATCCTTACACAGCTTTAGCAAACATTACTGGGACAATTAAGTGAGGCTAGCATCAAAAACCAGAACAATTCATGGCAAAGCTGTATCACCTGAAATCAAATAGCATCGAGTGACTTCTATTCCCCAATGTAATGGAGTGTGTTCGTCTCACTTGTGGCTACAGATATGGAGTATTCATCAGACTAAAGTTAACAACAATTTTTTTTACATAATATCACACCTTTTTAAGAGCTGATTGCTAATTGAACTGAGCAGCACCCATGCAGATAATAAATTCTGGGTCAGTCAGAACTGCAACGATGCAAAGGATGATTCATAGATGTCACCAAAGAAAACAGCATTCTGTTTTCTGTCTGGGGTAAGGAGTTGAAAAGAGGCCATCAGCTGATTCGTAGAGCATGCGCTTTCCTCTGGAAAACTTGTCATGACATGCAACTGCCAAGAGACTGAACTGAATCCAGGACTCTCAGGGATACCAGGGAGGATACTTTTTCCCTGCAGACTATACAGCTTTTACAGCTGCTATATTAATCTTGCACCCTAGGTTATCATGGTACCACTGAAGTATTCCATGTGAGTACAAACTCCTTACACTTCTGGTAGCATTTATTTACAAATCATCCTGTAACAAACAACTGAAGCAGGAACGAAGGGAACCAAAACAACAGAACTCTTCTTGGCTAGGGTCTTCCCTTGAGTCTTCTCAGACTCCACCGTGTCTAAAAGGTTTGTATTATTATGCAGAAGGCTCCAAAAAGGTTTAATGGTTCTCTTCTAGCATTCACAAGCTGAGAAATCAGTTTGTTTTCAATTCCCAGTTTAATTAACCACACAAACTTCCAAGTGGTTGATTCCTTTTTTTTTTTTTTTGTGAGGATGATTCTGCCAAGCCAAACATCTCATCTGCTGCTCTGGCTGAATTCTGACCAGTATTAGCAAGGTTTACCTGGTGAAGGCTACTGGGAAAGTGGTTTTGTGGTTTTTTTTTTTTAAATTTAATCTTCCTTTTGCCTCAGTAAGTTGTATCATTCAGTTAAGGAAAAATTGAACTGTATTTAACTGTGCAAAGTACTGTCCAGATTTCATTTCAAGACCTGGGCGCTGCACTTCATGGATTGTTTAATGCAGCATGCATCTGAATAGTTAAATCAATATTACTGTCATAGCCCAGTGCTCCATGAGCTCAGGTTTCATTACAGATTGTACATGTGCTGAATTCTTGTCTAATGACCATCTAACAGGGCACATTCAATTATTCTCTTTGGGTTTCAGAAAGAAACAGGAAGTTTGGCTATAAACAATGCAGTCATAGAATAAATTTCACCACAGCAAGTTCATCTGAAAAATATGCATTCTTTACAACACAGCCAGGAATGGCATTATGAGAACCAACATCCTGCTGCACTCCCTTTTTTATTGTTTTTTACTTTGGGTTATTTTGCATTAATACTTAGGCAATATAAGAAAAAAACCCTTTTAGTTAATACTGGATGTTTTGTGATGAGCATTACTTCAAAGATGTGGATAGGGAATCAAAAGCAGCTGCTAGAAACCACAGGATAAATAACAAGTTTGCTAAATTTAGTTTATGTTATGAAATACATAGAGTGGAGGAAGAGTCAGCCATTGTAAATTTTTATCAGCTGGGAAAGAATTACTATAGAATATTTCACTCTCTACTTATAAAATAAAGGAAATATGACAGACATTAAATTTTTTAAGAGCAATGTGTCAGTTGATCTACACTAAATCTACTTTAAGATTAAAATACGTCTAATATAGGGGTACATTTCTGCTTTTAAATTCTTCTAAAAATCTATAAAAATATCCACCTAAACTGTAGCACTAATGAAATGAGAATAACTATTATTCTCTGGCTTCCAACAGTGACTAGAAAAAGCACACCATTATTATTGTTATTATTACTACAACACATCTTTCAATTATTCGACAAAAATGGTAACCTTTCAATTCCAGTATTAAATGAACATAGCACCCCTGGATGATTAAAAACATTTTCTTAAAATAATCAATAATGATACAGCCCTTCACTAAAAGAACAAGAAATTACTTTACTCAGCTATTTATTTAATCTTAACTAATTCCATTATACTTAGTGCCAAGGTTTTACTTATTTTTTAATTTTCATGTAGGAAAGAAGATATTTCATAACAACGGCAGTCTGCAATTACAGATTGGATTAGGTTTTCCCTAGGTTCTAGATTCTAAAGATTCCAAGTATTAAGTCAGAGCAGATATTCTGTGAAGTACTTTACATCGAATGGGAAACAAAATGTTATTTTTGAAAGAGTGAGGTTGCCAAAAAATAATTAAATACATGTTAAAAAACAAACACTGCCAAGTAGCTGACACCTCAAATCTGACCCAACTAAAAACTGAATAATTACTCCATCAGTTTTTAAAATCTTGCCAATAAACGCACTTCCAGAAATACGGATATACACTACAGCATCCTTGTGCACATTTGTTCTAACGGAGCAGGCCAGCAGAGGGAGCAGAAGTCAATAAACCTTTTCCTAGAACAAGGCTGAGAATCATCTATGCTATGTCAAACACGAAAGGAAATGAAAGGAACACCATATTGCTTATCTCATTTAAAAAGAAAAATGTGGTGGAGAACAAGAAATTCTATGACATGTTTTTGACTGGGTATTTCTTTTGTTGTTGTTGCTTTCAAGCAGCTGAAAACTCCAAACACACAAACAAGTACATCAAGCTCAGCTTTTGCAAAAATACACGGATTTCTGTAGGACAGAAAAATGCACCCTTAGCAGGAACAGCCACATATTTTCTCAAGTTGCCCTCTATGACACTGATCTATCGTTTGTAGGCACTTCTTCCTGCATTTTTGTTTCTTACTGTAGATCTCTTACCTGCAGGTTAATCTCTGCTTCATAGAAAGTTAGGCAGGAGCAGTAGTGCCTCTCTGAGTCTATGTCGGTCAAAACCACCACGAAGAACGTTGGCTGTTTCCTCTCTTTCGAAAGCTGCCATCCTCCAGGCTGGCAAAACTAAGGAAGCAAACAGACAGACACAGGGAAGCTGTGATACCAATTGTTTTCAGAAATACGAGAAGTATTTCGACATTATCGAGGAGCTCATTTTGTTTGAAGTGAACATATGCAGGGTTGCAAAATTTGAAGAAAATGCGGAAAACCCAATACGTCTTGAACTTGGTAATGCTGAGAAAAATTTAGCTCTACAAACATCAAGGGAAAGAATAAACACTGAAAAGAAAATGTGTTCCTTTAAATACAGTATTCAAGAGCATCTTTGTGGTGTTTAACAGGAAATAACAGGAATAAATTGACACATTAAGTAGATTTCATTTGGTTAAAAGGTTAGAATCTGAAGCTAAAATTCTTATGTCTTAAAACATCTCTACATTTTTAATTTCTTCACTTATTTCACCAATAATTTACCTAATCAAACACAGATATATATCACTTGCAACTAGTTGTAAAAGTATTCAATACCCACTCCTAAAAAGAGTATTATAGAGCAATATTTTTCACCTATTTATTGATTACCTCTGTAAACTTCATCGCGAACATCTGAACTTTTACAGGCAAAAGCAGCCTAAAGAGAGAACTACAGCTCAACAGCAAAGTGGAAATTGTGAGGTTTGTCTTCCTTTTTAAAGGACTGGAGTACAACATCACTTAAAAACTCATTCTCTAAAATGTAAGAGCGTGCTGAAATTCAGGGATCAGTTTGCTGGAGATACCTGAGATGGCCTTTATGGAATACTGTACTGCCCCTTTCTTTTACTGAAGGCTGAAGTCACATCCACAAAAAAAATCACTAGTGCATTTTTAATAGCAAAATTACAAACCTAGAATTTAGACAAAAAAGCAATAACCCCTGTATGTATTAGGAGTAATAATAATAAAAACCCACAATAAATTCCTAGAATTTTTAAACAATGCAGATACCAAAGGAACCAAAGAGATAGGTCAAAACCTCAAGTTTCCAGAAATCGCTTCATTCCTCTAGACAGATGTTAAAGACTGAAAGAACACAAAGAGTAAGTTGTAAACAAACATTTCCTACAGATTCATCTTCAGAACCTCTACAATAAAACCTGGGTAGTCTTAGGTGAACAGCAGTTAAAATTCTGACTCTGATACACGGTTTCTTTTATGATCCTGGGAAAATCTTCAAAACCAAAGTTTTCTCATGTTACATTCTTCAAATTCTAGAGAGTCAGCTTAACACTTGTGAGTCTGTATCCTTAGAAGTGCTAAGCACTCCCTTCTACATCTGAGAATAACTGCTCTGAACATCAAAAAGTACTCTGCGAAAAGACATCCTAGTCATTCCAAGCTAAGCATCCAGTATTAGTCCATGATTTTGATAACACTGGCCTAATCTCCTTTTGTTTTTCATCCCATGTCAGTTAAAAATAAGAAGATACTGCTATTAATCTTGGAGGACTGCTATAAAGATAATGTAATATGGTCAATATATACAGACATTATAACAAAAACATCATTAAAAAGTTTGACAATAAAAAATCATTAAGAGTTCTCTATGCATTGCAGAGTTTGAGGGGTGTCTGTGTAATAAATGAAGCCTGGAATCCACAGTTCAACAAGATAACCCCCAAAACTGTGAATTGCTGTTTGCTCCACAAATATGAACCAAAATGCAAAGAATGCCGGAAGAGCCTAATAATTAATAAAACCTTTCTGTAATATGCCATTAAAACCAATTTATCCATACAAGGTAGGTCAAATTAAGGCTGTTCATGCAGAACTAGCTTGGGCTTAAGGTCCAAATGCTCCAGTTTACAATCTCAACACTCCTTCAGATCTGCCAAGTCTCCCAGTTTTGACAGGAGCTCCTTGCTGGTGCCACTGCCCTTCAGCTTTAGAGTTGATGCCCCGTCTCACACCTGGGAACAACAACCTCTCAGATTTCTGAGTGTCTGGAACTCCAGGACAAAGCACCACTCTGCCCATTCCAAACCCCATCCTACTAAAGGCACAGCAGCGCTTTGGTGTTATTTAAAAATAACTCCTTCTATTGTAAAAATGCATTATTAGCAAGTCTGCTGCATAAAATTTATACCAACATGTGCCTTGTAAACTGGGAAACCCAACAGGTGAACTTCTAACTACCAGAAGAGACTTTGGATCTGGGCAGGCTGCTGTCAACAGCAATCTCTCAAATCTATGCATGTCTAAAATCTACTCATGTCACAGCGAGAATTCTTCCCAATTTCAAAGTGACCTTGTGTATAAAACATGCTTCCTAGATTTAACTATTTTACTAGGAAACAATAATTAGTGATTGCTGAGGAAAACAGCTGAAGTAGAGTACATCCACTGGCTACATGGAGAGTCTGTGTTGTCAAATAAACTAGAAGGAATTTATAAATAAAGAGATTGAGGATAAAGACAACATGCTCCTCCAAGAGATTAAACGATGACTGTTTCTCAGTTTCCTTAAAATAAGGTAATAAATATTAGCGCAATATTTGAAATGCAAGCAACATTGAGAAGAACTTTCCAAATGAGTATAAATACAAGTTACTCTCCAGTATGATTACCAGCACTCTCTGGCTACTAAGAACAGGAAAATGTTTCCTTACCAAACCAGATGCTATACCAAAACAGACAAAAGCATCACTGTGAATATAATCCAAAGGTCATGTGCTTCTCCAGTAAACAAGAAAAAACTCAGAGGTTTAGGAACGAACACGCTTCCATATTGTTTCACTTATTTGCCAGAACTCTTGGAAGCAGACTACAACTTCTATCAAAGACCGTGAAAATTTGAATGAATCAGATTGTTCAACTCACTGTTTGTAGGAATAAGCCCCTCAGGGTGGGAGAGTGCTTCAAACCGACTCCATGTTACAACTGATCACCTCCTAAAATTTGCTGCAGATACGCAGAAATTGCACTGGAGAATATGCAACACATCTCATACTGCAGGTGCTGAAATCACACTTTACGCATTGTTCGAAACTGCAGGTGCCCACTGAAGCAAAGAACTTTCTCTTAATTATTCCCATAAATGCTTTCAGACTAAACAAGAAATGAGACAGATTTAAAAATGACACATGGTGTTTTAAACCAGTGTAACTGGGTTTGTTGCCTTTAAAAAATTTGTATGTCATCACCACAGGCCTTCTTGCTAAAGTCTAGACACGATTAATCAATGTTTAAAAGTGACATTACTTTCTTCTGTTTTTTATAAGCGAAAAACATCATCTTTGCTTGATTCATGGATTTGTTCCTTCTCGCTAACCTAGAGCCACAGCTGTACTGCTACTGCCTGCCTTGTCCTTCTCTATTAAAATAAATGCTTTGCAGAAATCAGCATATCCCTTAGATATACTGTATACAGGTTTGATGTCTAGAATCACAGAATCCTAGGACATCCTGAATGGGAAGGGACAGATCATTGAGCAGATCACCCTGAGTGCCCTCACTTCAAAGAGGACATTGAGATTCTGGAGTGTATCCAAAGATCCAAACCCAGTGGTTTGAGGCCATGACAACTTCCCTGGGGAACACTTTAAAGTCTGCTGAAAAATTGAAGAAAATGTTGAAACAGTCACAATTTCTATTCAAGCACTTGAGACATTAGAATTCCTAGGAAGAAGGCTTGTTGGTTACTGTGAATATGAAAATTAAATATTATTATGATAATGAACAGTAATTATAAAGTGGTCAAGTTCCCTTAAAGAAAAATTCTAGTCCTTTGTATCCTTATAATGGCAAAACTGTAATATCCATATCTCAGAAATTACTACAATATCCATATCTCAGAAATTACCCAGCTGCTGAACTACACATTAGAAATTCATAACTTTCTTCTGGGCTTGCAGCCTGAGCACAACCAAGTCCACAACAAAAACTCGAACCAATATTCTAGTTGGGTCTGTGTAGCCACAGACTGCTCTCTCTGCACTTTACATTGTTTTCTGTATCAATGATCTGGTCAGCTTTCCATCAGAAATCCACCACCTCTGATGGCACTACTGAGGCAGAAAGGGGAAAAAGCTTGTTCAGAAAGTTTATAACATGATACATTCTTTGCAAGTCATCCTTTGAAAGCATTTTGTGAAGAGTTTACACAGAACAGTAGGCAAGGTCTGTGACATACCATTATGGAATCCTGCCCTTAAACAATTATATTCAAAATATATTCTCACACTGTCTTTTTTTCTTCAAAATAGATTTGTGCACTTGTTCCTTGTCAAAAAAAATCCAAAGCCATCTAGGATGCACATAAAATAGAAAACTCTTGAACTCCATTGACAAGACTTGAATTAAAAGATCCCAAAATGATTTTAAAATTTAAGACATCTGACAGAGATACCAACTTTCCTTTCTATTTCAAGTCTTTCACCAAACATTTAATTCTCCTTTGAAGCACTCTAGGCACAAAGATTCATTTTTTCAAAAGCCTGCTTCTGTCAGCTCCTACTATTCAAGTAACTGTGCTTTGTTTTTAACGTGTATCATCATCATCTTTCCTGCAAACCTCCCTAAAAACAAAGAACCATGTTCTGGACACTATGTGAAGGAAGTTTGTTCCATCTGGACTTGCATGACCTAGCACCAGCTGCTGAGTATTTCACCATTTCTCTGTTCACTTATGTATGGAATTTTGGCAAAGGGAATTTTCTTTCTCAGATGCATATCTCTACTTAAAACAAAACAAAACAATTACAATGCTCACTGGCATGATAAAAAAGCAATGTTATGAAGCTGTAAATATGGAGAAACGCTTGGAGCTTTGGATAGCTCTGGATGTAAACAGACCACAAAATATAGACTGAATTTTGTAACAGCTTCTTGCCTTTCAATATCTTGTATCTAAGAAACCATGTATTTATCCTTTCCCTGTTCTAAAATAAAACCAGGGCACTTAAAGTACACTCCAAATTATTTCCAGGTAAAAGCCCATTTCCTGTGTTGCAGAATATTCTGGTGATCAACTGTAAACAATTAAACTCACAAAGAAATCAACAGCTCTTAATCCTAAAGCTATAAAGAAATACAAAAGAAAAATAAAGGCCTTTTTTCTTTTTTTATTTCTACCTTGGAATGAACTGAAATGCAGCATTCTCCATGAGGAACCTTTACATAATCACCTTGTGGCACCCGTGAACTGTGCTGCCTGTGAATTATTACTATCACAGGTGAATAATCCTTCCCCTCGTTGCCTGGGACAGACTCTCTCCAGGTACCGAGGACATTTCCACCTCAGCTCCTCACTCAAACGCTTAAAAGCCATGTGAAAACAGACACTAAGAAACTTCTCCTCAGAGGAAAGAACCTCAGCCACATTCTTGAGCATCCAAAGGCTGAAAGTTGCTGAAAGATCTCTCAATGGCACTAATCCTGCACAAGTGACAGATGAGATATTCTCTAATTGGAGCTGCAGATTAAAGGGATCCTCAATAACCAGATGCTCCAGCTTGTCACAGAGACCCTGCAGCAAAGTTCAACAAAGCAAGAAAACTTAAAATATGTGGGAACATCTCAACTAAAACCAGTTAATTCATCCTCCAAAGTCAAAGACAGAGAAGTCTTTTACTGAAATTCAACAAGGTTAATCTCTCCCCTCCACACACCAGTACATACATAATCCTGGGTGCACATCCACACATGCACTTGGAAAAAAAAAATCAGTGTCAAGTTCATTGCTCTGCCTTTTTAAAACCTCTTAACGTGCAATTTTAAACACCTTTCCTCAATGAGCTGCTATAATGAAAACTCAAACTTGTAAAAAGCATTCGTACTCCCAGTTTATCTTCTGAAAAAAAGAAAATTGAACTGGCTTTTCAAAAGAAAACTACACCCACTGAGAAAACAGTTCCTTCTTGTGTTTCCAGAACACTAAGTATCACCATTCCAGTGGCTTATTTAAAACAATAACAACAACAAAAATCTGTCAAATATTCTTCTGACCATTTCTGAACAAAACCAGACTAGACTACAGAAACGGTGATTTATGGGTAAGTACTGCAAACTAATGCCTTTATCTCAGAAATAGTACAGGACTGATGATGGCATTGAATGGGGTTTTCTTCACAAACCAAACTTCCAACATCTCTATTCTAATGAAGTTTAGTAAGAATGTGGAATTGGTGGGCTTGTGCAAATAATTAAGTTTTTATTTTTTTAACCTATTTAAACAGTGGTCCATCCTCTTGTTTTCAGCCAGGTGTTATCAAGATAATCTTACGGAAATGTTTAAATGCTGAGAACCTTGGACCCAGAAGCTTTTCTTACCACACCCACCCCCAGTAAAAGCCAACACCATGCTCTAGGCTACCTAAGGTAAAGTGAGCAAGATAAAGCTCAAAGATAAACAACCAGGAATTCTCAGACGTACATCAGTATGTCAACCCAAACATCCATACGTTAGGTGTCTGAAGCACATACTTGCCACCAGAGAATTTTAGGTACTTTTTTTAAACATACATTTTTAACTTCACCAAAGAGTTAAGAAGTCATAAATTTAATCTTGGGTCTTGCAACTTAAATACAGGAACAGAGGGCCTGACTTCAGAATCTCTTTTACGAAGCAATCATTGCTGGTCACCAATAATTGCTGCCAATGGTACCATTGGTCGAAGGAATAAGAGAAGTCTGGAAATTAGGGGTTCAACATGAAAGCAGAAAAGACAATTACAATGCAGCAATAAGTTCAAGTGAGACACGACTTTAGCAAATTATACTTCAGTCACAGGTTAGTGAATACAGAAGTGTACAGCCCTAGTGAATGCATTGTGTTTGGCTATGAGACAAAAAGACAGTATGGAAGGAGAATTTCTTCAGAATACTTAAAGAAGGACTATAAAAGAATATCACTATCAAAGAAACTGATGCCTTGTATTAAATGCTTGTGTTTTAATTTTCATCACAAAGTAGATAAAGAAGCATCTGTGTCAACTTTTTCAACAACCACTGTTCAGGAGTGGTTTGGAAAATGCATTGTGACACTACAACAATAATTCATCCGTATGGGGGGGTTTTTTGCTTGCTTTTTTGTTTTGAGGCTTGGTTTTATTTCTATTTTTAATGACCCCTGATCTTTTAAAAGATCGGTAGTCATCTCAGGTAGACAAGCCTAGAAATACAGTTTCCATTTAGAAACATAATTGAGGATTTTATGCACAATCATCAGTGAAACATGAAATATTAACTTTGTCTACTGCACTCTTTTTCCTCCTCTTCTCTCTCTCTCTCCTTCCTTCTTTCTTTTTCTCTTTTGGCAGTAGTAGCACTGTGTTACAACAGCAGCCATAAACATTTTCCAGCCTTCAGTGACTTCCCAACTCATTCTGATGCCTGAGGTGGCCACCTGAAAACAGAGACTAGACAAGAATAAGAGAATAACAGGAGGTATTTATTTGAAAGGCCTTCAAAAGTACACCCTGGGCAGTAAGGCTCCACCCAAGACGGACCCTGGGTCACGAGTTCTTCACACTTTTACAAGTTTGGTCCATTTCCATATCAGGGCTAATTCTCCTATTACAACAACAGTTAATGATGTAACTACCCCAAGTTTGCCCCCCCTTCAGAGGCTTTTAGTTTACACATTTTGGGGCCTGGTGTCCTTGAAGAGCAAACCTAGAGAGGTTTGTTATGTCTAACCAGCATGAGAGAACAGCAGCTAATAGGCCACACGAAACTTCAGAGTTACACACTAGGCAGTACAGGATTTGAAAAATATATGTTAAAACCTAAGGCATCAATTCACTAGATAAACTATAAACTATAAATTAGTGTTAAAATACATACAGCACCTGCAATTATTGCGTTGGTTGAATGTCCAAAAAAAATATAGCAGGGTAATTAACATACATCACTCAACAATTACAACTGGCACTCAGTAAGCTATTTACACAAACGTAAATTTTTATTTATGTTAATGATTAATACTACACCAGACAACTCAGGTCAATGGTCTACAAAATACTACCGTAATACACCAAGTCCTCATTATCTCATTTTTATAGCTCACACCTGCACAATCAGATATTAAACCACACTGCTAATATCATGCTACAGTTCAAAGATACAGCTTGGTGCTCTCTAGTAATTGTAAAAAAAGCACAAGGAGCCTTGTGCTAATATATGTTAGGATTTTTGTATCCATCATCTTGTAACTCCTTAGAATATATCTGCTAGAGATGGGTTCAAGTCTCAACACTCAGAAAAAGCACGTGGTGTTGGGCACAGCGTGTGTAAG
The DNA here is from genome assembly GCA_014706295.1 of Lycocorax pyrrhopterus obiensis. Taxonomy (NCBI): domain Eukaryota; kingdom Metazoa; phylum Chordata; class Aves; order Passeriformes; family Paradisaeidae; genus Lycocorax; species Lycocorax pyrrhopterus. Next base: position 8,776,590 of record JACSVZ010000007.1, on the reverse strand, counting down.
CACGTGGCAATGCAGTGTACACTGAAAAGAACATTGATGTGACCTGACAGAGGCCCAGTGACTGAAAGGCCTGGGACTGCTGCAGCAAAATAGACTTAAGAGATTTCAAGTGAGATGCCAACAGCCTCAAGATGACAGAATACAGAACAGGAAGTCTTGAAATAGGCTAATTAATTAGATGTCAGAATTCGCTCTTAAAACAGCAGAAAGTCAACTGGAACATGCACTTACAGAGCAAACCACAGAAAGGGTAATGCATACCTAAAACTCCCTGAAAAGAATGTGCTCAGTGCAAACTGATAAATCGACTTCTTTTTGAAATATACCCCTTCATGATGCAGCTGGGGAAGTTTAAATGGTTTGGCACTCGCCTAGCCCAGCATGAGCCCCGTAGTCATGCCAGTGGTGGAAGGTCTGAAGGGAGAGCGCTCCCAGGCCCGCATCCTAAAAACCTCCACCTTGTCAAATGCAGCCATTCCCAGCAGCACCACGGCTGACACTGCCTGCTCACCATCAGCCCCAGATCCACCAGAGGGGCAAAGGACAGAGAGAACGACAGCAGCTCACTGCACCAAAAGCTTGAGTCAGCCAGAACTTAAATTAAAAATAAACAAAGGAAACTATAGAAAGGGCAGTACATTTCTGGTCTGTTAATTTTGGGAATTTAACAATACTTCTTACATGAGTCATATTATTGTTTCCCACTTAAGGTCACAATTGATTTCCCCTTTTGCAGGTGTGAATTTCTACAAGGAAACAGAAGAGTAAGTACATAAACATAGAAAAATTAAATGTGACTAAAAATCTTACAAAGAAACATCTTATGTAAGTGAAAGACTAGGATGGGAGCTAAAACAAAAAAATACCAAACAACTGGATTGCGATATGAACGTATCCCTCCAATAAAGTCCTGTACATTGGCTGCTACTACTGAATTCTACATTTCCACAGCAATAATTAAGAAAAATATGAAATGTATTTCCTGTCAACATTCTCACCAAGAACACAGCAAAATAAATAGCAAGGAGAGGCAGCTGAAAAGTTTGGTGCTTTCCACTGAGTTTCAGTTTCCTGTGCAGAAAACTGGGATCAACAATAGGAGACATACTCATCCTCTCTTCCCATAACACTGGGGCCTGTATTATATATAATAACCAGTGGGCATTAGTGCTGGCCTGCACTACAGGATATCTCTCACGGGTGTGGCAAGAGAGCGTGTCTGCCAAAAGCCCCACTGTAAACAAAAAGGCTTTGTGCCACTGCAGATGCTTCCATGCGCACAGCTGGCATGCCAGGAAACAGCTACTTTGAGCAAGAGACTATTTCCTCCAGGTAGGCTTGCTGAATTTAGCAGTTTCTGCGCTATGAGATTCCAAAACTCATCAGAATGAAACTTGAGAGAGGTTTGGCACCGAGGAAGTTTGTGCTTCTAAGTTCCTATCTAATCATGGCAGCCACTTTTCCTCCCTTTTGGCAGTTCTCCAGCATACTCCACGTTTGGAGTTTTGCACAATCGCCACAGGACTGCAGCTTGCATGTTCTGTGTTCTCCACCACACGGTAATTAAAACAGAGCATCAGAAGTTTTTATGGGGGAGCAGACTTCTGTCGCAAGATGTTACTGGAACAAAAAAAAAAAAATTTAGAAGAGAGAATGTGAGCACCTCTGATAAAAGTCATATTTTCAAGCAAACTGGCTCAAGTAACTCGCATGCAGCAGAAAAGAACTGAGGAGTTCTTCACCACTAAATATTCCAAAAGAAGGAATTCCAAGAGGCCTAGACACCAGAGACATCATTTTTATGTTTTAAGAGGGTAAAAAACAATGTCCATAGGAAATTACTGACTAGTTCAGCACAACAGTCAACTCAGGTAAATTAACAGAAGGCAATTTAAAGCTGTATCAGAGATAAAAATCAGAGATGCAAACAGAATTATGACTGATACGTTTCTGTAAGAAACAAGGCATTAAAATGATTTGGGGGGGGTGAAGCAATAGCAATACAATGCAGCTAATAAATACAATCACAACCACATAAGTATACATGGACTTTTTTTTTCTTCTTAAGTGTTTGATTTGATGCTTTGTGGCAATTATATTTTAAAAGCACCTTCCACAGATTAAAAGACAAGCCTGCTAACAGACTTGAAAAGAAAACCCATCTTTGTTACCAGAGACACACATCAGTGAAGTCACCTCTACTGAAGAAGCATTATCTAATACCCAACCCTGCTCCCAGCTAAAAAGCCTCATCCTGTCCCATGTGTCCTAAATGGGCAGTCACAGAACTGCCAAAAAAATCACTCTGGAACATGGTGTAGAGAATACAAAAGAGTTTTCCAAGTAAGACAAAAAAAGCCCCAACACTCGGGCTGGAAAACAAGTGTCACACCATGAGTCTAAAAGAGCTCAGTTTTTGGAGTTCATTGCAGAGAGTTGAGAAACACATTATAGAGTGGTTATTTGTAGACAAGGTGTTTGCTAGTAAGAGGATTTCAGATAAGTGCTCGGAATTCGTTATCATAAAAATTCAATCTCAAAATAAGATATCACACTCAAGTCAGTGAAGGGGATGGAAAATAGGGTCAGGTTATCAGAGTAAGCACTGTGCTCCCCTCAGCTGGAGCTGGAGTCCTTCAAGTAAAATTGAACAGCTTTTGGAGAAATTATTTCGCCCATGTGTGGCGGCACAAGTCAGCTCAGACCGATGTGGGACCTGGAAATCTGTATATGAAACCTCTTGTTCTTTCATTTTCAGGGGCTGAATGTGCTCATAACACTTGAAGCTTTACCTTATTATACAACTATAATCAGATCTCATACTTCAGAGCTTCAATCATTCAAGTATAGAGATTTAGACAGCATTTCCACCTGGATACGTAATTGGACATCCGAGTTTGTGCAAGAGAGCCAGTGGCAGCGATCCAGCACTTCATGGGGCTGGCAGGTACTTACAGAGAAGTCTGGCTGGCCTGTCTTGCTTATGTGACTACAAACTGCATGCCAAATCAAGGGCTGAGAAGGAATTTTCTACCAAATCAAGCCGAGAGGGCTCCAGGGATTTATTTTACTTGTTTGTTTCCTTTGTAGCATATGGCATGTTAGCATCATCAGTGCAATCAATTCCCTTAAGCTCAGGAGATGCTCTGGTTTCATCCTAATCTCAAGAACACTATCAAATTGGACAGGACTGAAACTAGCTGGAATAACTAGAATTGTTGGACATCGTATCACAAATCAGTGGTGCTAATTAATAGACTCTAGTCAGACTAAATAAACTGATGTATCACATATGGTCTCCTCCGTGAAGCCAAAAAGAGGGGGGAAAAAGTTTTTTAAAATAAACTGAAATGTTTTAAAAAGAAAGTAAACTTCATTGCTTGTGTGCAACATATCCAAAACATTATATCATTTCATACCATAAAATTTGGTTCTTGGAAAGTCTTGAGTAGGATTGTATATGAAGGAACAAATATTTTTCAAGTGGATTGGTAGGGACTTGATAATTCTATCTTGTCTTGATAATTTAATGCAAAATAATTGGTCAGACTCAATATTTGCAAAAGGGTTTACTGCTTATAAATGCCAGTTATTGGTAACTAATTAAAACAATGCCATGTTAAGAGAACTGAACAATATAAGCTGGTAACTTCACTGCTCAGAAAAACCATGCATTTCCTCCTCTGTCCCAAGTGGGTTAACAAGTGCAGGCAAAATACAAGCACTGCACTTCAGCTGCAGACAAGTGCCCCCTGCAGGGACAGGATGCCCAGAAAGGGCCTTCTCTTTACTTCTTTACTGGTGGGATAATTCCAGTCTCTCATACCCAAAGGGACCTGGGCTGCCCTTACTGTGCTCTGAAACTAAACATCACTGAGCATCAACAATTACAGACCATCTCGTAAAACACAGGGAGCAGGAACAGAAACCACATCTTTATCAGGCAAATTGCACAAGAGACGAGGAAAATACATTTTTGTTATTATTATACATGTCAAATTATTACCAAATAATTACTACACAATAGAAGAGGCTATTGAATAGTAGGAATTAATACATGGAAAAGTACATTGTAAAGATCATAATCTCAATGAAAACATTAAATAACGAACATGTTTCCTTCCCCAAATTAATCAAATGTTAGTGGTACTCCTATATATAAAAATAGAAACACTAGTCAACCATGGGGGGTTCCCTTCTATTGTCCCATAAGCATACAGAGGAAATAGAAATATTTCAAGGCATCTGTAATGTCTTACATACTTTGAATAAAATAAAGAGCCAAAACACTTAACAGTACTGAATTTTATTCCAAATTATACCCAAGAGGAAGCCATCTGCAGGAAAAATAAAAAAATAAAACAAGGAAAAAAACCCCACACTTTTGCCTTGGACATCACTTGTGCAATGCAGCTATCCAAAAGGACAGCACGTTCTTTTAAAAGAATGACTACTTATTCTTTCATGATACAGGCAACATAAAAATCACCTGAAAGCATTTAGGATTGTTCTTAATTACTAAAAATAAATTCTACACTGTTCCAGTGAAATACTGAAGTATTTTTGGCTCTTCTATTTTTCTCCTCATCTAAAATAAAGTATTTGTATATTGGCAAAAGCCATCTCTAGAAGACTCAAACTGTCTGAAGTAACCCACAGCCAAGCAAACCACTGCTGCTATGGTCTAGTTTGAAAGGAGAACGAAACCTGAGGTCTAAAATGCATTAATAGCTCAACATTGACACCTACAAGGCCATGAAAAGTTTGAAGCCTTTGCTTTAAAAAACAGAAAATGCCGGGTAACATTTCAGTAGAGAAATAATAACATAGCTTAGCAATGCACTCACAGTAACACTAAAATTCAATCTAGCATGTCACAGTAGAACTAAAATCTGGCTTATCAGGAAGGAGTTTGTGAAATGGCACCCTGAGACACAGCGGATGCCGGCAGGATGACAACCACGGTGTAAGCGCCGACGATGACAACATCTAAGACATGATGGTCTTGTCTGAGCAGCAAGGACTGCAAAGCTGCCTACAAATATTAGCCCAGTCATTCATTTGTCTCAGGAGAAATGATACAAGATGAGCAGAAATACCCTACTGCAGGCAGCATTTCCTGGTGCATCAATGTTTCCTACATTCCTAAGTCTCCCAAATATGAAACAGATCATACTAAAGAAAAATAATATGAAAAGTATTCGCTGTAAACTCCAAACAAATCAAGTGAAAATTTGAAAATAACTATGTAGTACTGGACAAACATTAGAAGAATAATAGATGAGCTTTGACAATGTGTGTATGGGTTACATTAGAAAAAAAAAAGAACCAGAGAACAAGCAAAACCCCCCCCTTCAACAGTTGCATACCAGGAAACATGTGTTGACCTACGACACTTGAACAGCAAACAACAGTGTCCTACGCACAACCTCCAGCAGCACAGAAGAAAAGGAATCTTTCAGAGTATTTAGGGATTCAAGGACCCTGTAAAACATTACAAAAATTTCCTGCTATTTCCATATTTCCTAGTCAACACCATGCGACTTAAGAAACTCTTTCTTTCTCTCACAAAAAGGCGTAGCAGGCAGTAGATAATCTATCTAACGGTTTTGGCCCACACAGATAAACTCAGATAGATTGCCAGAATAATTTTTTGATTATGCACAGATTTGCACCAAAATAGAAACCAACAGACTGTTTTCACGAAATAGTATTCCCTACCCCCCAGGTATTTAGGATACTAACTATGTCCTTAAAAATCTCAGCTGCTACAGCTTGAAAACACCAGTGTAGAGCTCAAGTCATAAACACAGGACTACATATTTCTGCAAGTGGTCAGAAAGTCACTGTACTTCATTCTGTAAACTACATTTCACCCAGAACAAAAAGAATTCTCCATGTAAAGCCAGAACTATGTGCTAATTGAGCTCAATTCTTGAATTCATCATCGAATCATAGAACATGCTGAGCTGGAAGGGACCCACAAGGATCATGGAGTCCAACTCCTGGCCATGCACAGGACTATCCCCAAGAGTCACACCATGTGCCTGAGAGCACCCTCCACACACTTCTTGAACTCTGTCAGGCTTGGTGCTGTGACCACTACCCTGGGGAGCCTGTTCCAGTACCCAACCACCCTCTGGGGGAAGAACCTTTTCCTGATATCCAACCTAAACCTCCCCAGACTCAGCTTCAGGCCATTCCCTCGGGTCCTGTCACTGGTCACCAGAGAGAAGAGATCAGCGCCTGCCCCTCTTCCCCTCACAAGGAAGTTGTTACAACTTCCTTGTAACTATGAGGTCTCCCCTCAGTCTCCTCTTCTCCAGGCTGAACAGACCAAGTGCCCTCAGTCACTCCCCATATGGCTTCTGCTCCAGACACTTCACCATCCTCCCTTGGTCCATCATCCTTGTTGAAGACAAAGGCAAAGAATTCATTAAACACCTCTGTCTCGTCCATGTCCCTGTTTGAGGTGATCATCCTCATCCTGTAATGGGCTCATGTTATTTTTACACTGCCTATTGCCATTCGTGTTTTTTTAAAAACTCTTTTTATTGTCCCCCACAGTTCTGGCCAGCTTCAACTCCAGCCACACAAATTTTCTCCCTACAGTGGCAAGCAGCAGCTCTGTATTCTTCCCATGGCACCTGACCTTGCTTCCATTCGGCACACACCTCCCTTTTTCCGCCTTATTTCCAAGAGAAGATCCCTGTTCAGCCAAGCCAGTTTTCTGCCTCATCTGCTTGACTTGTGACATTTGGGAATTGCTGCCCTGGTGCCCTTTAGGAGGTGATGTTTAAAAAGTGACCAGAATCAATTCACCTATAAAGAAGTTCTCATCAAGTTCAACAAAGGCAAATGCCAAATCCTTCACCTGGGGAGGGAGTTCTCAAAAGAAAACTATACAAGTACATTAACTTACTTGTTTCTGTGCAGTGCTTCTGAAGACCCAGTTTTACTTTCTGTGCCCTGCAGATATGGAAAAGAATCCATTCCAGCAAACAAAGATAGGCTGATACACGAGCCTACTCAAAATGTTTGTAACCTTCCCCAAGCAATTACCGCAATCTACGGCATCATCAAAATTCTAAGCTCTCTTCTCATCACTGCTCATAACAAAACCAGAGAGTATTTCATGGTATTACCATGGAACAACTGACGCATTTTAAAAACATTCCTCCATATGTCTGTTTTTCTAAAAAAAATTTGAATTAAACAGTGAATGTACAAAAAAAAAGTGACCTAAGTGGATGAGCACCGGATACAGGAAAGAAAAACATACCACAATACCAGAACAAAATGAGGCAGAGGGAACAGAGAGAACAGTTCTGCCAGGATCTAGACATGTTTTCTGGAACTGTAGGTTATGGGAGAGCTCACAGACTGCTGTTATTCATTGGTTAACCATAGCTAAGCAGCACCTCCGAGTCACAGAAGTTGCCATCACGTGTCACATGTAACAGCAAAGCTGTGAAACAGCTCCCTCCACGCTGCCAGTCACAGAACTGACATCCCCTGCTCTCCATGCACCAAATGATTCAGATGTCTTACAGTTCAAAACCAGAGAGATAAAAGCAACACTAGGGAAAAAGGGAAAGGTCAAAGACATGCCATCTATTTCATTCCCTTTAATCAAAAAAAAAAAAAAAATTAGCAATGTACAAAGATCTATCAGCACTTCAGAGTAAGAACTGGATACATAAACACATCTACAGACTGAGTGGCAGACCAAAACTTGAGTCATTATCCACAGTCTGTTTCAGTTGGTATTCCCACCCGCATCCAAGAAAATGTAATTTTCTGCCATAGCTGACCACCTCCTCTTCCTGTCACTGGTGACTCACATCTTTTTGACCCATTCTTCACTTACCTCTGACACTAAAATTTCTTTATCTTGTACCATTTCCTTTATAACCTCTAATAAGTATCTTTTTTTTACATTCTATTTATAATTACCTAAGTTCTTCACTATACTGAGGAACTAAAGCACTATAATTTGAATTGATTCTTTTAAAAATCCTGCTCAGCAACTTTCTTTGCTTCAATCACATCTGCTCCTTTGTAGAACCCTTTCTTGAGTTATCTCTTACACAGCCATGCCAAGATTTTAAAAACTAGACCAAGAATTTACATACGTCTTTCACAAACCCTTACACTTGTCCACGCTTAATAACTTTTTTTTTCTTTTGATGCAGGTATTAATTTTCTTCAATTCATCTTCTCCTTTTGTAGCCATTTGGAAAGCTCAAGAACTCTCTTCATTACCTTTTCCAATCCAATTCAGCTTGAGTTTCAACAGTGCTCACTTTGATCACACACTTCGGTGGTGCGCCATTCATGAAGAGCAACTAACATGCCCTTCTTGAAATTTTTTCCTCAATTCAGGAATTTCAAAAGTGTTTTAAAGCTGGACACAACACACTTCACAGGAAAGCTGCTGGAAAAATGTAGGCAGAAAGCCATCACTCAAGAAAGAGATTTAAGGAAAACAAAGTGGATAATACTCCTACCTTTGCATGGACAGGTTTTTACTGCTTAAAATGGGCAAATCTCAATTTCACGTCTCACTGAAAGCTGCCATTCCAAAAAAACATTCCCCCAAAAGCACAAAGAGACAGCAATGCTGTAGCCATAACTCAGTCCTGAGGGAACTTTTATTCATCTTTTCCCGCTATTATTGTAAATTTTATTTGATGTTTCTTTGCATATATTGAGTATCCTACCCCAAACAGTCTCAGAGATGAACAATTCCTTGATAGAATTCTCATCTTGTAAAAGTGAAATTGGTATGCTGCAGAAAGAAAATCAGAAAATTCCCTAAACACAAAATGATAGCAATAAAGAACAAACACCATCACATTTTGTACTCCTTTAGTTGTAGATTACAAGAAAAAGATCTTCCAACACACATTAATAATAAAATTATGCACAATTTAAACTGCCTAATGCTTTACACATCTGCAAACCCATCTCCATAGAACTGGCACAGCAAAGTGTGACTCGTGACCTCGTGCCTGAAGCACGGACCGCACCCTCTAACCGTAATAACAGTGATTACAACTTCTGGAATGACAGGATGGGATCCGAACAATCCGGGTGTTCTTCCACTGCTCTGGTGACTCCGCGTTCAGTAAGGTGCACTCATGCTCAGCTAAATGCTTTAAGGCTTTTATATTTTTAAGAACACTTGCTTAATATTCTTGGGTGAAATAACTCAGGTCTTCACCAACATCTTTAATTCCCATTGTTAAAGACTTTTCCTTACTTCTTTGAATTCCTTGGCAGTAAAAATGTAACAAAACACCCCAACACTGAGAATGTGGCATATTCTATCATGTATTCACAGCTACCAGTGCAGTGTCAGCAGCTTGTGTCTTACAACATACGTAAAAAGACCCCAGGTCTTCTTTTTCTAAACTAAAATGCATCTATTTCTGCATGATTTAATTTAAATCCCCAGACACAGTGATGTTTAAAGCACAACAGCCAATAAACGTGGTTACAATTAAAACTAGAGTTGTTCTTCTGATCTTGATATTCTTTAGGTCCACTTGTTACTCAAAACTATCATTCTACTGCCCATTTTCTCCTTTTGCTTCCAACTGCTCAGCACCAGCCACCAAGACAGCTTACACAGCAAATCAAGCTGTGCTTGAAGGGTAAAGGAAAAAGTACAGCAGAAAATAAAGATCAAGAACAATGTCTTGCTTATAATATAGTTAGAAAAGGAGAAATTTGCAAAAGTAGCTACTTTGGTTTTCAAAGGATTTAAACAAGGAATGAAAAAAAAAAATTGGGTATCTTTACACTGACTGGAACTCTTCCAAGTTTCCAACAGTTTACATTCTGTCCACGGTGAAGTAGAAACTCTGTAGCTGAGGGAGAAAATTATGTATAAAATTATACAACTTTTGATACTGTGAGTTATATACGCACCTTTAAAAAGTGTCCAGTATTAATGACAGCTTGCAACTCAACATTTTGCAAAACAAGTTACTAGAAGGAAAAAAAATGCTAAACAGAAAGCCTGGATCATATCCTTGTTTCTATAAACCCCATGACTTGCTAACAGCTGTGTAATTACCAGACACATTTCATGAGCAAAATGCAGATTTAATGATGCACTTTGTGATTTGATGCCAATAGTCTTAGAGTTAAAAAGCTATAAATATTCAAGTAACATTAAACGTATCTTCAGCATGCATTTAGAAGTTGCACCACAATACTTCCCCTTTACTTAACATTTTCGCTAATCAACTTTGCATGCAAAGTGTCATCGACCTATTGCACTACTTAAATGCAACAAGAACTGTTTTCAATTGCTCTAATGGCTTGCACTTCTCTAAAACCATTACAGAATCACAAAATATCTTCCCCCCCTTTTCTTTTCTTCTTTTTTTTTTTAATATTTCACAATTATAGTTCAAAACAAGTTTAAGGAGACAAGATGATGTTCAGCTACATACTTTGCATCTTTCAGCATATTGGAAAGCCATACAAAACCAGAGAACTGTTTCAAATCCAATATTTCCACACTGATTTGGAAACTTTTCCAAACTCCAGAAAGTAGGGTATGAACTGATACTACTACTTCCCGGTAATAGAAAGCTGGGAGTGGAAAATTACTCAACTCCCTGAACAACTGACTACATCCACTCGCTAATGATTTTACTAGAAACATTTTATAGAAATTAGTGAATTCAGATGGAATATAAAGATGACTTAACAATTCCTTGCTGCCTACCAAACCAATTTTACTTGCAAATTCAGCAGCTACTTGTAAATGAGCAAAAGAAGCTTCAGAAAAGTGAAGGAGCAGGGAAAAGCTGTGTATATCATCTGTTAAAAGAAGAGGTGAAGTGATTTGGATAGAAAACACTGACATTTAATACATATTCAGCTTCCTGTATATCACTGAAGTTCCTGCTGAGAGTTGACACTGCTGAAACTTAAAGGTGGTTTCTTAATTCCAGTGCTAAGCATGCAAATACTCCAAAGAAGATTCATTGCTGTTAAGAAAGAAGGAAAACAGGTATGGGTGGGCAATCATAAGCAGAAAATAAATCAAGGCAAGTGTTTGTACGGTAAAACAATTCGTGTTTGATCAATCACACAGGTGACCAACTGCTGCCTTGGGAACCAGCACATAACCCTGTGCCCCTGCCACCAATTTTCTGTGTGCTGTTGAGAAGACGCTTCTTACAGGTATTCCCTAATTGCTACAACTGGAAACTACAGTCACAGGGCCAGATTCTCAGAAATGCTGAGCATTCTTTTAAAAATGTTTTCATTTGGCAGCAAACTCAGCAATATTAGTAGTATGGAAAAATTGGGTCATAGATATTTGAGATTTGGCAAAGCTGTTGCAGACTTAAAATCGTCAAATTGCAATAAAACAATGTCGTGATATGAGCCTTGAGTACAGCAACTCCGGGGAACTGCTCCTGTATCAGGAACAACAATTTACAGAAAGAAAGTAACTTTTGACCCTTCCACAATGGCCTTCAACACATCAGAGGCTGCATAGGAGATGATGATCTAGATTTACCCAGGATCTTGAGTGATCCTGCCCATTCCTGATCATCTCTAAGGGATCCACTACTTCAGCATGAGTATCGAAGTAAAATTGATTCTAATCAATAGAAAGTTAAGACTTTCTAATACTTATCTTAAGGGGAAAATAATCCACACAAAAAAAGGCCTCCTAAAGAGGGAACTGCAGGACAAAGTGATGACAACCATTTCTAGAACAAGGTTACAGCACCAGTGACAACAACACCGTCTCTGTATGGTAATATAAAACAAATAGACTACCTCTATTGGAATAAAAGCTTCACATCCCCACAGAATAGTGAGGAAAAAAATATGGAAGCACAACCAAAATGAATTGATTCTGTTGATGTCTGCTTGAGTTTCTAAGCAAAATGAAAATAAAAATTTTAAAAGATGATTTTTTAAGTTCATTTCATCAACTATGATAGCTTGACGATGACAACATTTTAGGGACACCAGACCAACATTGGAGAATTTGTACAACATGGACTTGTCATCAGTCCAGCACAGCATCATTCTGTTGGTATCCTCTCTCAACCACTTCAAGGTCTAAACAAGGCTGGAGATGTTCCTTCCCAACAGAGGGTGGAAATTAAAATGAAATTAGAAAGACAGCACACTGAGTGACTCTTCGGGGCAGCTCTGTCTCTAGATCAACATACTGTAACAAAAATCTCATGAGGGTTTTTCTCTTTTGACAAGGCTAACCAAAGAGTTCTAGAGAAATTAAAGCAATGACTGCATGATGTGCATGGAGGACTTGGGGGAAAAGCCCCAGAAATATTATAGTAATTAAACCTTCTCAAGTCTTCCTCACAAAAACAGTTGGCATTGGCAGAAAAGGTTTGTCTTGCAGTTAAGTCTTCAGATTTCAGGTCTACTGATGTTTTGCAACAAACTGTTGACAACATTCAAGCTCCTGCTGAAACCAAAGATAATATAGATTGAAAACAGCCAGAAAGTTGTCAGGGCTCTTTCGGAAATGAACTTCCAACCTAAAGGTGTATCCTCTTTAATAGGACAAGAGGCAATGGGCAGAAACTGATCCATGAGGAAGTTCCACCTGAACATGAGGAAGAACTTCTTCACTGTGCAGTGACCAAGCATTAAGCAGATTGCCCAGACAGGTCGTAGAGTCTCTCTCACTGGAGACATTCCAGAACCATCTGGATGCAATCCTGTGCCATGTGCTCTGGGATGACCCTGCTTGAGCAGGGAGGCTGGACCAGATGACCACTGTGGTCCGTTCCAACCTGACTCATTCTGTGATTCTGTGACTCTTTAGCCAGAATAAACAACAAGTCTTCAAGCAACCAATTAAAATCTCAAAAATGACCACACGATCAATTTAGGAGGCTGCATTTGCACCACAATTATCAAGACGAGCAATTAAGTATATCAGTAACATCTGCATTCCACTCTTGTGTATCCTTAACACACAACTGGTTTGTTTTATAAAGATACTTATGATATTTTTATCAATCTGCTGTCAAATGGTTGGTTTTTGAAATGAAATAATGTGGCCTAACTGGTCTGCCTGCATGAAACAGCACCAAGGTTCAAACAGAACTTTTGGCTACCGAATAAGCAGAGAGATGCATGGACAACAACTTCTATACAATCTTACACTTTAAAACAACAAATATGTAAAACACAAAGCACAAGAATCTAAGTGAGGTCATAGTTTGAAATAATTGTAATCAAGGAAAAATTTCAGTTTTCAAACAGAGAAGATCAAGAAGAGTTTACCGGGACATTCCAGTATCTGCGCTTCTTGGAAAACAGTACACTTATAGGAAATAGATATGAATAAAGATACAGAGATATGCCAGAAACGAGTCAATAACATCCAGCCAAAACTACAGAAAATTCTGAAGTTTTGCAATGCTGGACATTTAAAATTCCAGAGGAATTTGCACAAAAAAAACCCCAACCTATATAATTTGCAATTTATGAATTTAAATGCAAAAGAGGGGATTGATAAAGTTTGAGAGTACAGATGTTTTTAGCTGGCTAGCACTTTTCACAGCTAACCAATTTTTCCTTATCTTGCTCATGAGGCCTCTTTCAGATACATTTGTTAACCATTATTATGAAGAAAATAAGGCAACCGTACGATAGCGTGTTTGTACCCTTTTAAAGCAAATCGTGCGTATTAACACACTCATCAATTTTTTATGATTTGCAAATTCCACTCTCGTTAATAAGCAGCTTATTTTTGATAAATATGTTGATTCCAACTAACTTGGCAACAATTTTTAGATGAGAACTTTTAGTCATGAGGAACTTCAATGAATTTGTGTGCATTTTTGCAGAAAGAGTGAGTACATTATGAAATCCCAAGACACAACATGAAGCATAAAACAATTCTTAAAATCAGAAAATAGACAAAGAAATGCCAAAATTAGAACATGAACAAATACCTATGAGAAAACTGATTTGTCCACTGCTTGAAAACACAATACTTCAAATTCCATTCAAAATCCTGAAAACCCATAAACGCTTACTCTAATCTTCACAATGAATTTGGAGTTTTTCCATGAAGAAAATCAGCCAACCAGATGTGAATTCAATCGACTACGTTCCCTTCTAAGCCCAGAAACAAAAGAGAAAAAAACAAACCAACAAAAAAACAACCCTCCTTCAGCTTCACTCAGAGACTCAAGTTTTCTATTTTTCACCCCGTTAGGTTACAAACTGATGACAAAATTTCTTACAGATCAATAAGACCAACAACACCATTGCCATTTGGGAAGAACTTTTACACTGCCCCCGGGGTGGAACTTACTAATTTCACTCAAGAGCGACCCCGGTTCTAGACAGCTTGCCTGAGTCTGAGCATTGGAAAGTGAATGTTGCAGGAATAGTCTCCCAGGGACTGAGCTCATATCTGAGCCTAACAAACCCAGTGAGGCTGTAGCTGACAATGCAGAAACCACTGCAATAATTCCTATACTGCACGTGCCACTGCTCCAGATTTAGAAACACAGCACGCAGACTTCCCAAAGGACTCGAGGCACAGTCAGCCCCAGGCCAGTATCACTTCCCCTGCCCACAGGCAGAAAGGGGTGGGACTGCTTCCTAAAGTAGGCTAACATGGAAACCGGATGGTGGCCACTTCATAGGAACAGCATCAGGGGCACAGCTAATGCGTAACTCAAATGCTCAAAGCCTGGACAGCTCTGTGTGGGGATATGGCTGTCCAGTGCCAGAGCACCTGTGCAGCCCAGGAAAGCATTTTAACTCTGCTTTCCTGGGAAGCACATCCAAGGTCCTTCCATAATAAGAAACTGGTATGCAAATAGAGAGATAAGTATCTTTTTGATAAATCTTAGGTAGCATTATCAAGTTTCATTGAATATAAATCTGCTTTTAACAGCTGTATTTTTAATTACTGTTTTCCCTTTTGCAAAAAGTGTATCATATGGAACCTTCCACATCATTTGCATTGAATCCTTTTGCTCTTGTCCTAAACTGCTTTTCTCTGGCAGATGTAACAATTCTGTTCCTACAGAAAATGTACCACCAACCACCAAAGCTCTGCAGAGCAGTAAAGCTGTGGCACAAAACTCTAAGAAATAAAACATGGATACAAGAACACAAAGAGAAAGAATCTCAACTTCTCAGCAAGGTGGTTTAACTTCACTCTCAGTACAGGAATTAGAATCTCTTCTGTTGAGAATAAAGTATAAATAGGACAACATCTCTGGAGATGCAAATCAGGTCCCTTTACCACATGTTTTTATGGAATGCAGAATAAAACTGGCATGCCTTATTTTTCAGGTCCCCAGCACAGTTCAAATCTACAATTTCACTACAGGCCTCCTGTTCATTATTCAAATTACAGTTTTGGAAAGCCATCTATCTTTGCCAATGCAAACAGCCTCATGCAGCACTAAAGCTGACAATACGGTTCAGTGGCCCAGCAGGCACACAGGTAAATCTCCAAGCTCACACACCAGCAGGAAGAGCAGGAATATCCTAATACGTGGAGTCCTGAACAGAAGTGACCTCAGGAACAAACACTCTCCCTGTCACAACCCCAATCTCTGTTAGACAATAGAGGACAGCACACCAGCCTGAAAGCAGAATCATTCCAATATGGTCCAATTTCCCAAAAACATCGAGGTCTGCCACCTCCCATCTTCCCAAGTGATCCTAGATGTACCACAGCAAAGTCCTCTAGGCACAAGTCATGAAAACAACAGCCTTTCCCAAGAACATGCTTCTCTTTTAAAACTGAGAAAATGCCTATAGAAAAATAATCTCCTGAACCACACATAGTTTAAAGTCTGCCAGAGAAGCTAAAGCCATGCTATGCCTTCCCCAGTAAAATGCCTTTGGTGCTCTACAGGGGGTAGCCCACAGATGAATCCTGGAAAACTGGCAGCGATGGGGAAGTTTCCTGTTAAGATGAAGAAAACACCAAACAGCCAGAAGAGTTGAAGAGACAACGGAGATTATCCAGTTTGCTCTGGAATTTCCCCTGAGCTGGAAGAACGTGCATTCTTACAATTGGCTCTGCACTCAGTGGGAGCCAGGCTTGCAGGTCTCTGAAACACACACCTACCCTGCGTGGAGTGATGGAGAAAGTTATTTTTATTGAGCCCAGCACCAGCAAATACAGAGACAAGCAGTGAGAAGGACAGCAATCTTTCCACATAAAGAGCTATTTTTTTCCCAAGCAGTTATCTTGATCAGCTAAATCTGAAACATTATTCATCTAATAAACCTCGAGATGGAGTATGCTTGCTAAGATTATAAAAATTGTTTGGATAAGTGTAATGAAAATTCACTCTGGATGGTTGTCAATGCGCAGCTGAAGGTTTAGCAGTACTAAAGCATAAAACCATCATGGTGCATATTTATCCTGACTAAGAATGTCATAATCTTGCTGTAATCTTTACTACATTCCGCAACTTTCAAGGTCAGTATATCTAGATGAAAAATTAACTTCCTTTTTTCAGTACCAACAGAAATGCATTATAAATTCAAAAATTATACCACCACTATAAATTCTGCATATCAGACAGTTATTTTTAGTCAGTCAAACCCAACAGATAGAAAAGTCCTTCTGTTTAATGGGAACCATTCGCAGCTACAGAAATCTCTACTTACTAGCATTAACAGTGTCTACTATCAGTGATGAAGCATGCAACACCAGGCATGCTCACTGGATCTCCAGCTGCTGAAGCAGAAGAATAAACTCAGACCCAAGAGAGGAAAAGGTGAAATTGGGTCTCTATGAAGAATTACACAGGGATACATCACACCTATCAGCCAACAGTTTATAGAAAAATAGAATGGTTTTGGTTAGAAGGGACCCTAAAGATCATCTAGGTCGAAACCCCAGCCATGGGTAGGGACACCTCCCACTAGACCAGCTGGCTCAGAGCCCTGTCCGACCTGGCCTTGGACACTTCCAGGGATCAATCAGCCACAGCTTCTCTGGGCAACCTGTGCCAGGGCCTCACCGCCTTCAAAGTAAAGAATTTCTTCCGAATATCTAATCTAAACCTACCCTCATTCAGGTTGAAGTCATTCCCGCTTGTCCTGTCACTCACTACATGCACTTGTAAAACGTCTCTCTCCTTCTTTCTTGTAGGCTCCCATCAGGTAAGGGAAGGCCACAATTAGGCACCCCAGGAAAGCCTTCTCTTCTCCAGGCTGAACAAACACAATTCTGTCAGCCTTTCCTCATAGGAGAGGTGATCCAGACTGTGATCACTTTCATGGCCTCTTCCGGACTCGCTCCAACAGGTCCATGTCCTTCCTGTGCTGGGAACCCCAGAGCTGGATGCAGCACTGCAGATGGGGTCTCACAAAAGTAGAGTAGAGGGGCAGGATCCCCTCCCTCCACCTGCTGGTCACAGTGTTTTTGATGCAGCCACGCTTCTTTTGATGCAGTTGAATGGAAAGCTCAGAGAAGCCAAAGGGTTTGGCTCCTTCAGCTGTTTGTCCACACTCTGGGAGTTGCTGACCAATGAAGTGTGGCTGTTCTGAAAAAGGACAGCCACTCGGAGGGACACTTTTATGGGTTTCCACACCCCAAAATAAAGAAACCAAAGCTCCAAAGACTTTATCATGGAATTGGTAACTGAACCAGGTGTCAGAGTACAATATTGAGAGGTTTTGGACACAAATGGTGGCTTCATTTAGCTCTATAAACTTACACAGATGACCCATACAAAAATTTTTGCTGCATTTCCTGGGGTTCCTCTCAGTACATTCCTTCAGCCTGTCCAGGCTGATCTGCACGACATGTCTGCATTTAACTGCACCCCTCAGTTTTGCATCATCTGCAAATCTGATTGTGCTGCAGTCTGCCTCCTCCAGACACTGTTTTTCAGAGTTTTTGATGATGGACACAACATACATCTTTCTCCAGGCAACAGGGACAAGTTTCAGCATGAAAAACAGAGACATATGGGAAAATTCAGTAAATTACAATTTTTAGTATGTTCTGCCATTTACATTAATGTCAGACTTCTAAAAGCATAGTTCTAATTTTTGTGTATGCATCTTTAGTTTCTCCTCTTTCAAAAGGACAAATAATGGGGTTACACTTATAAAACATATAAATCGAAAACAAAAGTTGAAATTAACCACCATACATTCCTCTGACTAAAAATGCACAATGCATAAGCAGTACAGAGACAAATGGGCAATGTGATACTAGAGACTACATTCCAAACCTTGAAGTTTGTTTGTTTGTTTTATGAAGAGCTCCATGATATAAGGAACACTTAATCCTCCAAGCAATGTATGTGCTTAAAAGTACACCACTGGCATGAATATGTTAGTATGACCACCTCAGTGCAAACCATCAGTCTGTACAAGATAAAGCACTGTAAGCATTTAAACAGAGAAGTTATTTCTAATTAGCAGAGCACTTTTAGTAGCAATCATTCCTGCCTGAAACTGATACAAGACAGAAAGGAGGACTGGGGTTCTTAAAATGCAATTACAATGTTTAAAAATATTGGCATTAATAAAGGTTGATAACACTGTGGATTAAAGAGGCAGATACATGTGAGATTACACACACAGATGTATTCTCATATCCTAAATTTGTCAACTGAATCGAAGCTAGTATGTGATACTCTCATTTGAACATGATTCAAAAATCAATGCTCTAGATGACAGAACTGAAATTCAGACATTCACAAGAGCATAAAGACATTATCCAGCTCTGCAGAGAAAAGTATTCAGTCTTCTAGAAGAAACTGAAAAGTTTTGCTATGTAGTTAAATACAGTGTATACAAGAATTTAAGAAAGTGCCTAAATGTAACCAGTCAGTATTCTTCCAACAAGAATATGCATCTCCTGCCTGCATTTTTGCCAAAGAAAATGAGGCCTGAAAATATGTGCCTTCAGACAACCTTAGACTTCCTCTAACTCAAAACAGGTGGCAAGTCACAAAGGCTGATCATTTCTGCATGACTTAAACACACACAAGCACACATAGATTGAATTCAGCTCGATAAGCAAAAGAATTTCTTTATCACACAAACACAGCTCCCTGTACACTCTTAGCCAAATGCATTTAACCAACACCAAAATTCTGAGCTAACCTGCCACCCATCACTTACCAATGCTTTTGTACTGCCCAACTGAGATGTTAAATACTTACCCATCTGTGCATCCGAGTTCCTGTTCTGGCACATCCCTTGCCTGTACACCCTTAAGTTCTCCTACTGATGCCATGCCTAATGAGGCTTGGAAAAGCCTCGAGGATGTTTAAGGGTTTTCTGGCTGCTGGTGGCAGGCTTTTCTGGTTTGTTGCATTTTTAACTTGTAGCCTCTGAGACAGTAACATGCTGACATAACTTCCTCCCTCCCTGCAGAAAAACTTCCCTTACTACAGCTATTACCAATGTTACAAGGGACTGATGTTTTAAAAGACATCCAGCTTCAGGCACAGAGGCAGAGCCAGTATCTTCAGGAAACTATTGACAACCTAAGCAGGGGAAGCTATCTAATGAGGAGCATACGAAGCTGCCCAGAGGAGTTGCTTCCTTGAGACACGAAGTGTCAGACAGCTCAGTTGCAGACCGAAAAGCTGAGCTAACTCATGGGGCATTCCCAGAGCTCTCAGATCCCAGCCCTTGAAAGGGAAGGTGATACACTACACCTGCTGAGCACTGGGTAAACAGCTGGGAGCATTAAGCACTAACTGCAAATCTCTGCACTTGCTAATGCTTTTGTGCTTTTTATCCAGCATAAGCAAGCTTTGCTTTTCACAAAAACATGTTCCAGACATGTCAGTATTCCATACGCTAACCCATGCTGTGAAATGCAGAAAAGACACTCCGAAAAGTAACCTGACTTTGGGGACATCAAATACAGCTTTACAGCACCGAATAGAGGGATTCCTTGAGCCTGAGAACTTGAACAGTCTTGTTCATTACCCTCCGTGGAGGCCAATTGCATCCTGGGTTACTTAGGGTAATGTGAGGATAATGGAACTGAAGGCACAACCCAGTGACCAGAACCACACAGATATCACCAGTTATCAATCTCCTTTCACAGCCAGAATGTCTTGTACAACAGTATCCTGCAATCACCACTTCCCTTCACTTGCCAAATACAGAACAATAGTCAATCATCTGATGATTGAATATTCCTTGATGTGTTCCTCCTTGTTCCTTTCCTGATCCTCAGAACAGAAAGGTCTGCAACACCTTGGTCTGTATTTTAGGATGATCTTTTCATTCCATCCAGTTTTATGTGAAATCATTTCTTTGTCTATCACACACTGCTAGATTAATTACTGGTAAAACTAAAGCAGTCACTCTCTCCTTACATATCTACTCATTATATTACAAAAGGATTTGAGCAGTGAAGGCCATCTTTAAAGCTAGGTGTGCAAGAGCTACATCCCGAGAAATTCCCAGAACCAAAGGTTTTGAGTTCTAACAGCTTCTTTAGAAGAGATACACGTAGAAGAAATATTAGCATAATTAAAATTAAAATTCATTAGCAAAGGAAGACACACTAGATGAAAAAAAATACATTAAGAGACAAAGGTTAGCAGACATTATGTTAGCCTTGGACCAAAATCAAGCAGCAATGACTTTACCAAACTTTTAATTTACTGGTTATACCTTTGTGTAAGAACGTCACCAAGATACACACCAAAAATGAAGTTTCCATTTAGGCTACAAATTTTAAGAAATCCAAATGGTGAAATCCTGTATCCGCTAGAAACATATGAACAACATTTATTTTTAATAATGAGAAATTATTCTCAAAAACTCAGTCACTAGTATTTATCTAAGGTTCCACAGAGTCACACTGATTCCAATGTAATTTCCTACAGACACAGCTGTAAAGCCAGTTTCTGCTCCAAAACAGAAAATTTCTGAGAAACAAACCAATGCTGAATTCATCTATGCCATAAAAATGCATATAGTCATCAGCAACAGCATCATCTCAGAATTACCTCAAGACAGTATCGTGCATCTTCACAATGCTTTGCTTTGCTGGCAATGGTGCCAAGTGAGAACCTTGAACCAGAAAGGTAAGCAATAGCCATGGCAGTGAGTGGATTTTTTAAAAATAACCATTCTCAGCAGTAAGAAGGCAACTGAAAAATACCTGTTGGCAGAAATTCACTTGAGCCAGAAGGCCTTTCTAAACTAGTTGTTCTGCTGCTCAGAAATAAATTTAATGTATTTGCTGCATCTTGCTGTTCCCTAAAATTCACTGTGAACCTCAAATTTAATTACATGCATCTACCAAGACTGTTTAGTATTAAAAAGGATTTACTTATAGGCATGATTTAAATCAAAAGCACCTCATTCATTGATTAGCACTGTCATTTTTTAATAGGATTTCTGCTTCACTTGTTCCAAGCAGAACAAACATTTATTAATGAGATGCCCAGATACAACTCCTCTAATAAACTGTGACTTATAAATTAAGAGACTACCACCAGTCTAAAGCAAGAAGATGAGCACTAAATAAGAGATTGAGGAGGCAGTGTATGAACATAATGTTCAGCTCCAGCCTGAGTAACAAACAGGTACCTCACTGCAAATACATAATCTCACTGGCTGCTACAACAGTACAGCGAATACCAAAAAAGTCACTCCCCTACATATGGCATTTCTATCCAAAAATAAATTTATCTGAGTTAAAGGATTTGGAAAAATTTACTCTGCTCAACTAAAAACGTTTTGTTTATTAACCTCCAAATCCTTAAACTACTGCGAGTATTTCCTCTATGAAAATGGAAATGGAAGAATCTATTGGTGAAAAGAAGGAACTTACTCTTCTCCCACACACATCACAGGATCTTACAATTACTACTTCTTATCCAAACAAAGTTTTTCTGACCATTTAACAGTGCTTCAAAGTTTTGCCTTCTGACTTTGTTATACAAAGAGAGAAAAATACGCCAGGCTCCAGAAGATGAAGAAAGACATATCCAACATATTTATTATACACCTCCATGAGCTTTTCATGTACCTTGTCATTCTAGTAATCACCCCCAAACTTCTTGTTTCTGTGGTTCAAGGCAACAGGGGAACTATTTGTTTATGCATTTTATTTCCATAATTCCATCCTTAACAAGTCTTAGCTTTTTCTTTTCTTCACAAACTGTTGCTTACTAAGCCAGGGATCTTCAACTCTGCTGTCCAAAACATTGCTCAGATGTCTTCTAAATTTGTAAAATTAATTCCTAACACAGCAAAGCTTATGCAGAGTTCATATTACTTCCTTCACTATGCATGGGTTTGCATTCATCAGCACCAAATTTCATCTGCCATCTTGCTACTCGTCCAACTAATCTGCACTCACAAAATTCTCCCAAGGGTTTTTTCTGATCCCGACTAGATAAATAGTTCTGATATCTGCAATTTTGTTAATCCTATAGATGGTATTTATTGCATATAAACATTCTCATCTCTAACAAAGAACACTTCTGCTAGGATGAAAGCTTTTGTTTAGCACCTTTCAATCTCTTTCCGCTCCCCTGGTCACCACCTGATTACTGACTGTCCCTTGCCTCGTAATTTCCTTGACCTTTTCTGAAGGGGTTTGGCAAAGGACTTGGAATCTTCAAATAAACGATGTCAGTGATTCAGCTGTATCCACTGTTTGGTTTATGCACTCAGAGAATATTAATAGATTAGCGAGGCATAGTTTGGCTTAGTGAAACCAAGAGAATTTTGTTCTGTATTTTGTTCAGCTACAGTTTTTTAAACTGTGTATTTTAATAAGCAGTCTAATTACAAAATGAAACGACTTCTGAGACTGGAACTGAAGTTCCTACCCAAATTCCCAAATATTGCAGTCCCCCTCCCTGTTTTTATTTTATTTCACACGATTATTAAAAACTCAATATTCCTTGTGTGTGTCACTCAACATGACGAGAACGTCAGTTCCTGGAAAAGGAAGAACATGTCAGCAGGATGCATCCTTCTTTATGCGTACGTTGTTTCTGGGCTTTCCCTAAATAACTTCAAAACCGACAAAAAAAAAAAAAGTGCTTTGGATGAGGTGCCGGGTGTGGAAGGATTTACTGAAATGGAATGCAGGACAGAGGAATGAATCCCTTATCCGCTGTGTCACACACTCCAGGTCACAAGATAAAGGGATCAGCTGCATGGACTGAGCAGCCTCTCCATCTACAGTGCAGCTGGATCCAGTTCTGAATGTGCACTCAAACATGAACAGATTCACAGCACAGTTCTCCTTTCTGGAACCATTAACTTCTTCTTTGATATCTTCTTTATCTTTATTAAAAAAAATCTGCTGTTTGATCAGTTTCATTAGTTGTTCTGGTTAAGTTCTACCATCTTTTCAGTGCACACACTTCAAAGATTTGATGCTTTTTATTAATACAAAAGGAATGCACTAAATGGTCTCTTAAGGAAAAGGGCCCATTTCACTCTCCAGCCAGAGCTCTAATCACCTGTGCAATTAAGGCCTGACATGTACAGTACTTATTAAATCAGTCAGTGTATTTTACACAGTAATGACGTCCTTCCTGCATGATTTTGTGTTCTTAATTACTAGAAATATGTAAGCAGTAAGTGTACTACTAGGAGCAAGTAGGCAGCCAGTACACATAGCCATAAATTTTTTTGTGTCATGAAAGCATTACTACTCACATAAATAAAAGACTTAATTCACCATCTGCAAGGTACATCTATCAACTAAAATGAATTCTAACTTTAATGAATCATCAGTAAAAACAGCACCAAAATAACCCCTATCACGGTGCAAAGAAAAAGGTACCTTTTTTCACATGAAAGATCCTAAAGTAGTGGGAAAATCAAAATGAACTTTCAGAAGTTTACTACAGTGCGACCAAATATGGCAACTATAAGTAGTATATAGTGCACTAAAACAACATGTAAAATATGGAATTTTACAACAGTACATAAACAAACCAACTCTTCTGATTACAATCATCACGCCAACCTCTTACACTAAGATGTTAAACCACAATTTCAGAAGTGCTGGATTCTCATGTTCTAAGATGAGCTTTCTAAGTAGTAACATGATGCTTCTGGTCAAAAGTTTTTTCTGGAATATGTTATAAATGAAAGGAATCTTGGCAGGTCAGTGTCTCACTAGAACGTGCAATTCTGCATGTCATTGCCGCTTGCTTATTCACTGAAACAACACATCTCATTACCAAACAAGAAAAAGAAACAAACACAGCCTCCCGCAGTTCCTGCTGGAGGAGCTGCTTCACCTTTCCTTTCCTTTATCGCAACAGCCACTGCCAAGACCACGTCTCACCGCGGGCCAGGGAAACAAAAGAACTGAGGAATTGCTAAGCTGAGCTCAGCTGCCCTTAGTCACCAGCGGCGATCCTCCCTCCCATTTAGGTGTTTGTTGGAGCAGCGCTCGAGCACTTCCCGGAAGCTCGTGCTGCATTCCACATTACAGCTGGGACTGCACTGGAACAATGAGGAGAGTTTAAAAAGTCAAGCAGTCTCTGTCAGATAAATACCTCCAGCATAACTATCTGCCGAACCCCCAGCCAAGGTTTGCCCCGCAAGCCTCGCATGGAATAAAACACAGAAACACGGCGGATTAAAAAAAAAATATTTATACGAACTGCAGATTACCCATAAAGTTGCCTTTATCTAAATCACATTCTTGTTTGAGGCAGGGGGGCGCAAGTCTAAGTTTCATTTTCATTTCCCTCATGGAACTTTCAATTCACTGAAATTATTGAAACACAAATTAAGCCTGAAATAGAGTCTTGCCTGAAGCTGAGCACTCCCTTTCTGTAGTAAAAGAAATCTTTTAGTACTAACAAATGGAATATTGAGATATTTTCATTGAGATACTTACATTTTCCTCCTTTAATAATGCTTTTTCAGGATGACACATTAAAGAACTACCTATTTTCAACCTGAAGAAAACATCATTTTAGATGTTTAGATTTCCACTCTAAGATGCAAAAACACATTTTCACAATTTACATCTTTAAGGTATCTAGATTTTTTTCAAAGCAATTCCCACAAAACTTTACATAGACATTTCGTGAAGGCCAAACAAACTGATTTGAAGGATGAAAAGAGCAACCGTTTAAGATTTTCATAGAGAAAAATATTGTCAAAGGAAAGGTAAAGAGAATGAGCAAGTTGACATGCTGACAATGAGACAAATTTCTGCTTAGGACTTCTTTTCCTGAAAATAAAATGACTGTGTGATAAAGCAGACAAATTTATTTCTCCAGTCTTTGCAGCTGCTTTTTCTGATATTCTAAGTGCCATAACTAAAAGCAATACACGTGTGATGAAGGGAAAGGCCACGCTGCACACAACCACCTCCCTCACCTCCCATGGAAAACACGCACTCCTTCTAGAGCAAAATGTGAAAACACATTCAGACCAGCTGTTCACTAAGTTTGCCATTTTTACCTTTGCCTTTTCAGTAGACAACCACGCTCACCCAACAAACACACCATCTACCAACTAATCAAAATGATTTATCGTAAGAACAGCTACCTCGAGTTAACGAAGCATATATTCTGTTTCCAGATAGAGCTGATAGCAGGTCTACTGGGAAGAACTTCCAGGCCTTTAATAACTTTTGATCAAGAGATCTGGCAAGCCAGAAGTGGCATTTCTGCTTCTAGGTTTCTAGGAACATGCACATCACTATAAAACAGATGCTGTTGATGAATACCACAAAATCAAGGCACTAAATTACTAAGAAAACATCTTGCATATCTAGCTCTACACATGAGAAAGTGACAGAAACCAAGTGACTGGATGGAGTAATGAAAAACATACCACAAGCCATCAATAACTTAAATACTAAGAAGGAAAAATGTATTTTAAAAATAGTTGCTTTCTTCTCCATCTTTTTTCAAATGCAGAGTTGTCAGTTAGGCCTTCAGTTAGACCAAAATATTGGAGATCTTGCAATAAACAGGTCTATCTCCTACATTTTTAGAAAAGTATGTATTTCCAACAAGATCTTTTAAAAGGTGGAATGTGCACTTTGGTTTTGTTAGCAGGCCACAGCAGCAAATGCAGCTGCTGTTTGTTCTGTGCAGCTGGAGGAAATCTGCTGGTACCGACGGCCAGACTGATGAACAACATCCAGAACCAGCTCCCAGATGACGCACCCTTAGGATGTTGGGCAGAGAGCTGGAAAACAACTCTTCAGAGTTACCTGTAAGAAATCAACTACAACGTTAATCACAGCATGTGTGTGACCTGGCTCACTGAACGTGAGCTACGTGCCGGGATGCAGCTCTGCCCCTCTTGCTCAGCAGCAGGACCCTTTTGCAATGCAGCAGCTGCTTTAACTGAGATATAATCTCACTGCAGTTCTTCCTTCTCCTCATCAGCCTCTGCACACTATGATACATAAGGCTGCTGACAACAGGAGGTCCTGGGGAAGGCACTTCAGGAGCTGTACAGTCCAACCTCCTGCTCAAAGTATGATAAACACCGAATTCAGACCAGATTGCTCAAGGATTTACAAAGTCAGTCTTGAACACCTTCAAGGACCATGAAGTCTCTTGGACAACTTATCCCAATGCTTGACTCTCCTTATGATGCAAGCTTTTCCCTTGCTTGGCTTACAACCCCTCTTACTTCAACCTACACCTTTTGCCTCTTGTTCTCCCATCAGGTGCCACTGAGTAGAAGCTGGCTCCATCTTCTTGATACCTACCTTCAAGTAGGTATTGGGAGGCTGCTGTTCAGTCATCCCAAAGATGTCCCTTCTTCAGCCTGAACAGTCCCAGCTCCTGCAGCCTCTCCTCGTGGGACAAGTCTTCTGGGCCCTGACCAGACCATCTTGGCTGCCCTCCTCTAGAACAGCTCCAGTTGATGGACATCCTTCTTGTACTGGGGGGCCCAAAACCAGATGCAGCTTTTCGGATGGGATCTCTCAAGTGCTGACTAAAGGACATCAATAATCAGGTCCCTCAGGCTCCTGGCTGTGATCCTCTGAATGCCGTTTGGGATGCTGCTGGAGATCTTTGCTGCCAGGGCACACTCTGGCTCACGTTTAGCTTGCTGTCTAGCAAGACCTCAAGGTCATTCTCAGCAGAGACACTTCCCAGCCAGCCAGTCTCCAACGTGAAACACGACACATGGTTCTTCCCTCCCAAACACGGGCTTTGCATTTTTCCCTGATTCATTTCATAATGCTTGCCCTGGCTCACTGCTCCAGCCTATACAAGCTCCTCTGGATGGCAGCCCTGCCCTTGAGTGTATCGACTCACGTATCTTCTAATACCAAATTCCAGTATCTGCTGGAAGCCAGATCCTTGTGGTTTCTTCCTGTAACCAGTGCTAACCAACTTCTACTGACTCCTCCAGCAGAGGCGTTCTTAAATGTCAATTCACTTCAACCAAGACACAGTTTGGAGCACCAACTGGTCAGATATTTGAAATGAGACAGCGAAGACAGTGAAACGTAGATGGCAAATACTTGGCTAAATGTATGCTTTGAACGCCAACACCAGAAACAGAAAAAGCACAAGAGAAAATTTTGTAGTCATGAATGCACTACATGCTATACAAAAAATATGCCCCAGAACTCATGACTGACTGCCATAATACCTGTTAGCCTATTTGCAAAACTGATGCTAATAATGATGTTTTAAAGAGCAAATTATACCAAGAGTAATGAGTAAATTTACTTTTCAAAATACATAAGGAGTAAATTATCAAGTGTTCATAGTTAAGAAAAAAATTGAAGTGTTCATATTTATCTATAATTCTAATGTCTCATCTGAAATAATTGTTTCCAGAGCCAGCAGGTTTTGGGGTTTGTAACAGAAAAATAGTATCCTCAGTAAAGGAAAATCTTTAAAAAAAATGTTAGAAGGAAACACTGCCAACTGAAAGGAAAAAAAAATCTAAGAAAAATATTCTGTCTGGTCATTTCCAATGAATCCACATGAAAGTGTTCACAAAGCCCTGTGGAACTGTACATCAACATATAACAACCTTTAACAAGCTTCTCCCCCCTGCTCCATAGTATTCCACAAATTTTTATCTTAAACAGAATATGAGACCAAGACTCATTTGATTAAAAATAAAACCAAACTAAATATAAAAATATCAGCTTCTGTTCTGAATAGTGAATAAATTACTCCATTCATTGAATACAATATATTGAGATAGTATATGTAAGACAAAAATAGTAAAGAGCACTCCATGCATTTATGTTGCTTCCATTTAAAGCATGCAATTACTCATTTATATGCATTTTAAAAGCCACAGTAAAAACACAATAAAACTTTCAAAGTCACTGCCTCTTTCACAACCCAGAAATTCTAAAAAGTAAGGGATATATGAAAAAAACTGTCAGATTTTTATTTTACATATATGCATACACATATTCATTCAGTCACACTGACTAAAGTCAACTCTATCTGTGACCCATGGTGTTCCAAAGATTAGGTTCATGACCTCAAAGCATTTTAATTCTTTTCTCAATGAGGTTATTAATGTTTACTGTAGTTGAAAACAGTGCACATAAATTGCAGTCTTGTGCAAAATTTATGGCATGTGGCAGTGAAACTAGAGCCTGAAATCTTAAAAGAAGAAAGAAACAAAACCCCTCTAAAGCACCAAAGCCCCCAATAACAGTACCTTTGTGCCACAATACTGCTACAGCTTTTAAGTAAGATCTCTGTTTTCCCACCACAAGTGTGGCACAGCTGCATCCCAAAGAGGATGCATAAACAAGTTCAGACAAGCACTCATGTTTAACAGCACCATGTACAGTCTTTCCACTGTGGTATGAAAATATCTGTATATTCCTTTACTAAAATACCTGAAATACCTACCAGAGCAAGAAAAAAAATAACATCCTTTTCGTCACCTCAGGTATTTTCAGGAAAGGTACATTATCTTCAAGTAAAACCTGAAGACAATGTAAACATGGGGCAAATACACAATATGCAGTGAAAACATACACAAACTAATTCCAAAGAGGAAGGATAACCACGGGAGGTTTAGTATAGGAATTTCAATACTGTTCCTACCAAGGAAAATTCAGGCAGTGACAAGCAGCCCAAGCTCCAGAGTTGTGTTCCAAATGAACACAAGTGAGCTGGCCACAGGCTTTTACAAAAGCACACTCTTGCCAGCTTGACTGAAAAGTTTAGAGACAAAATCTCTGCTTGGAAAAATTCATTAAAACTCTTTTTTTTTCAACATTTCAACACTTTTTAATTATGTGTTCCCGTATCAGACGGAAATTGAAGAGTCAAGAAAAAAATTGACTGCAAGCACATAAAAACTTAAAGATCAGCATCCACAATAACCATTTTATTTTCCCTCCTCCTCCTGCCACATCCCAGTGGTGGCCCACACAGTTCCCTTGGTAAGCTGTGCCCAGGCACTGCTCCTTGGAATGCGATGCTGCTGCTTCTCTGCCAGGAAAGCAGCAGGTCAGTCAGACTGTGCTGGGCCAGCCAGGCCACACAGCACAGTCCCACTCCAAGCCTCTGGTTCTTTCTCAGCACACAGAAGTCTCACATTAAGAGAGCATTATTCCAAGATAGGACCCTACCCACAAGTAGCCTTGACCCCCTTTCACAGAGGACACTCTCACAGTAGGAATGAACCCAGCTTGCAAGGAAAAGCGAGTTCTAAAGGCAGGGGAGTAGGAATATAATTGATACTAACAAGAACCTGTAGCAATTTGTTTGTTGGAAGTCAATGTGATAAACCTCACGTAGACCTGACTGCTCCTAGGAAATGGTGATGAGTCTGAAGCCTGTTGCTGTCAGAGTGTATCACCCAGCAGTCATAATTACCTTTTGAAAACAATCCATTTTTTCGGGGGGGGAAAAGTCAAGTCCAAGATAAGGAAAATAGAAGCACGCATAAACTCCAGCAATTTACATATAAAACTACCCTTGAAAATGACTGAGAAATGTGGCAGAGAAACATGCTAAGGAATAAAGATTAGAATCATTGAATCATACAATATTCTGAGTTGGATGGGACCCATCAGGATCATCAAGTCCAACTCCTGGCCCTGTACAGGACACCCCAAGAGTCACCACATGTCTGAGAGTGTTGTCCAAACACTCTTGAACTCTGTCAGGCTGGTGTTGTGACCACTGCCCTGGGGAGCCTGTTCCAGTGCCCAACCACCCTCTGAGTGAGGAACTTTTTCCTGATGTCCAACCTAAAGCTCTCCTGACGCAGCCTCAGGCCACTCTCTCAGGTCCTGTCACTGGTCACCAGAGAGAAGAGATCAGTGCCTGCCCCTCCTCTTCCCCTCGTGAGGAAGTTTTAACTGCAGTGAGGTCTCTCCTCAGTCCTTTTTCTCCAGGCTGAACAGACCAAGCGACCTCATCCACTCCTCTACGGCTTCCCCTACCAACTCCTCATCTTCATGCCCTCCTTTGATCACTCTCTAACAGCTTTACATCTTTTCTATATTGCAGCGCCCAAAACTGCACACAGGACTCAAGGTGAGGCCGCCCCAGTGCAGGGCAGAGTGAGACAATCACCTCAATTACTACTAAGATATGTTTCATCATGCATCAGAAGGAGAAAGCTTCTAAAAACTGATGATGACAATGGATAAAATAAGAGCAAAGGTAAAATCCCTCAAAGAGGACTCAAAAAAAAAACCCTCTAAGAAGTCTTTCTACATTATAGTTCCTTAGAGAGGTTCCTGGGGAAGTTCCCAGAACAAAACTCTATTTTGGAGGGGAAGATATAGAAGATTTTGGAAAATGAAAATGAAAGTATCAGACAGCATAATCCCAAGTGTTCTGTGTAACCAAAATATAAAATTAGAGAACTCTAAATTGTGGGTTTCAGAAGACAAGGCAAGATGGGGTTATTGGAAGTAGGCAAATGTTTCATCTGTTTACAAAAAGCATTATCCAGAATCTTTGCTTGTAAGTAGCAAACATGCAGAAGACGTCAAATTACAGAACTAGTAACCCTGCAGAAAAATAAATGACACTGGAAAAGAATCAGAAAGGCTTTTCTATACAGCTAGATCATAAATCATCCATCTATTAACAGCTCTTCAACAAAAGTAAATGGATGTACTCAACACAATAGAGTCACTTAGTAAAAAGTCTTTCAGCAAGAACATTCATCAAAAAAACTCCCAATCAAATTAAATTGTCATGGTATAGGAGAACAGTTCTCTTTTGAAGTAATAAGCTATTTTTAAAAATAAGAATAAATGGTTAGTTTTCCCCAAGGGAGGCAAATTAGATCTCTACTGGGCTCTGTGCATGTGTAGTAGGGGCTGATTGACTTAGGGGTTTTTGTTTGTTTTCTACAGATAATTTCTGAATATATCACAAACATTCAACAGTAAATTCATCAAGTCTGGGGAGAGTAAAAGAATCTGGAACAGTCAATACTGAAGTCTTCTGTGATCGTACGTGAGAGGCTCTCACAATACCAAGCAATTGGGTAATGCAGCATTACACGTTTCCTAACTGAGAAGGGGAAACTAAAGCACATGAAAAAAAATTCCTAAAGATGCATATGCAATACCAGACTTCTTGTTACCACTCAGGAAAGGGAACCTGAAATGTGGTTCACTTTAACCACATTAGCTCAACTATCAACAGTGTAATATCTCCAGTTGTAGCAGAATGAATAGATCTAAACCTATTTATCTGCTAATTCCTGTTTAAAACATAGCCTTCCAAAATTCAAATTGTTCCCACAGCAGTTATACAGACACTTTAGGAAGGGGAAGGTATCACATGCAGACTAGTAAGAAGACAACCTTGCAGAAATTGTACCAATGTCAGCATTTTGCCACTAGGTTGAAATTTAAACAGCAAGTCACAGAATCATAGAAAGGTTTGGATTGGAAGGGACCTTAAAGATATTCTAAGTCCAACTCCCTGCCCAGGAATCCAAGAACAGGGACACTTTCCACTATACCAGGTTACTCAGAGCCTCATCCAACCTGGCCTTGAACACTTCCAGGGATGGGGCATCCACAGCTTCTATGGGCAACCTGTTCCAGCATCTCACCACTCCTATAGTGAATCTTCTTATCATCCAATCTAAACCTACTTTCCTTCAGTTTGAAGCCATTCCCCTGTGTCCTATCACTACCTGCCCTCGTAAAAAGTGCCGCTCCAGCTCTCTTGTAGCACCACTTCAGGCAATGGAAGGCTGCCAGAAGAAGGTTTCCCTTGGCCTTCTCTTCTCCAGGCTACATAACCCCAGCTCTCCCAGCCTTTTCTCACAGGAGAGGTGCTTCATCCCTGTGATCATCTTGGTGGCCTCCTCTGGACTCACTGCAACAGATCCATGTCCTGGCTGTGCAGGGGAACCAGAGGTGGATGCTGTGTTCCAGGTGGGATCTCACCAGAGCAGAGCAGAGGGGCAGAATCCCCTCCCTCACCTGCTGGCCACGCTGCTTTTGCAGCCTCAGCAGAAAGCACACACCCCCTGTGTGCCCTGTCTGTCCTACTGGGGTCTGAAACGTGTAAGTGCATTTTGCAAATCTCATTTAGGCATTTCTAGATTGCATCTCAAATTAGGTAATTGGCTTTCTCCTCTCCCTCTGGATCGGTGCTGGCACAGAGAACCTCACCCTCTCAAACAAGAAAACCCAAAGAAGGGGGTAACTCAGACTAAAACAAAATGATAGATAACTCCTGAGCACCCCATTCTTACTTCATTTAGTGCAAGACATCAAATGCTGCGAAACTGAAACTGAAAAGGCACGTTCTTTTCTGCCACACTTAAAGTCAGTCATCTGAAGAGACAGGAGTCATTAAGTTCCCTTCTTTGAACGCCCTTCAGAAACCACTACTAAATTCAACCCCTCATTTAAATACGGTTTCCACTGTAGTGCAGCTCTTTCAACAGACACGTAAGGCATTACCCATAATAGGTGAAATAGTGCACATAAATATGCTGTTACCTAACTCACCGTAGTAAATTCATACTTTAAAAGGAAAGCTTATAAGCACTGTCATATTTAAGCAATAAGACATGAGGGTGTGCATATGCTGTAATAATGACACACCTTAATAATATAAGAAGTATGTCAACTATTATCCCGTACTACACACCCTAAAATGCTTCAGCATAGATCACATCTATGTATTTAACAAACTAAATTAGGATACTTAGAAAAGATGTCTATTTAGTGGCTGATAAGCTCGAAATGTTTCATTAAAAAAACTCAGCCAAAACACAAAACATGCCACCAAATAGCTTCTTTTCAGGTAACCATTTCCAACCATTTCTTTTCATCATCGAACTACGAATACAAACTGTTAAAAAATACTTGCATTATTGAATGTATTCAGATCCTACAAAAAGAGGTTAAAAAAGGAAGGAGAGCCAATGAAAAGAATCTCTTGTTTTCCGTAATTTTGAATTGCTCTTGAAAGCTTAATGATGAGTTTTGAAAGACAAGGTACAGAAAAAACCTTGAAATCAGTTCTTCTTTTTTTTTCATTAAACTGCTTCTGCCTTTCCATTTCAACAACCCAAGAAATGGTTCAATAAAAACATCCCACTTAGGTTATCTCTGTTAATTATCAGTCTCAACTCAGGGTCTGGAGTTAAGTGGTTTTAGCAGAACTCTTACACACAATACTTGCAGGCTAAAGCCAAAGGCAGCACAAAAATCTGACATTTGATTACATTTTACTTAATGATATCATTTTTCACCTTGGATCAAACTGAAACATTTTGGAAAATGTATTATCAAACACTTCAATGAATACTATCTACTTAGCCTTTGCCACACAAAACACAAATATAATTATGTTTGTGGCAGCCAGAATAAACTAAACTTAACACTGATGTGCCTTCATTATAAACCGAGCTAAAATATATTTAAATATTTAATAATTGCATATGATTTCACAGAAGTTATTATTGCAAAACATTTTTCTCAGGCATAGCAACTCAGATAGTTACTTTCTTCAGCTAAGGCATACTAGTACAAAAAAACTAACATCAACAATCTTTCAAGCCTGATCAAACTTCACAAAATTATTGTTATTTAATATATTTCCATTCAGTTAATTGCTCTTTGGTTACACAAAATGGAAACAGTTTCCCAAATCATGTGGCATTTTCACAATTGTATTACCCAAACCCAAAGAAAATGGGAGATATATATTTATTACAATAGTCACAGTTTTCAAACAACACTGCTGGAAATGCTGCTTATCTGTTGGATGAAAGACATTCAGACATGAAATGAGCAAAACACATCCTTTTAAGTAACAGTATTGATGAAAGTGTTAACAAGAATCGAATTCGGAATTTCAAAATAGAAAACTTCAGCCATGCTTATATAAATGATTCAGCCATAACCCAAAACAAAAAAAAACCCCAAAAAAGTGACTTCTCAGAGTAATTTTTGCTCCTCGGTGCCAATACAACAACTCGCTGTGGATACTGAAAAGCTGCTCGTGCACAAGTGGCTGCTGCGAACACACATTGGTCATAGGAGCAAAATATTTAAATTGGGGGGAGGGGAGGAATGTACTCTCCACCCACTTTTGGAGAGGTCTTGCCAGCTCCTCTGCTTTTTGTGAGAAGCAGATCAAATCCAATATACAAGACATGAACCAGATATGAAAATGGTCCAACAACAAATCTTCAAAATTGCAAATGCCAACAAGTCTCTACAAGTATATTACTGGGCCAGAATGCAGGAAAATCCTTGTGAAATAAGGTTTTCTGGTATGCAGTTATAGCAAATAATCATGAGGTGATGCCGAGAACTAGACAAATCTGGTATTCAAGGAATGTTAAAAACATTGAGGTCACGAATGCACGCTGTAACTTTAGTACTCACTTCTTATCCCACTATTTTGACATTAAATCTAATTCATTCTTCATTCTAAGCTTATAAGCCATGATTTTAATGAACATCTCTCTTGTCCAGTGCTATAACACATGTCAAAAAGAAAACAATATAGTTAAAAAATGAAGTGAGGTTGATTCTGCATATGCCATGTACATAACAGGAATATTGCTTGTTTTTTAAATACTACATTATACCACAGATCTTTCAGTAAACTAAAAAACAGATCTTCTCTCTTGGATCAAAATTTTGAATTTATTTACATTTTTTTAGAATAATTGTTCCTGCACTCCTAGCTCACAGGTAAGCCTAAGAAAAAGCACCAAAATCATAACTGCACTGGGCATGTTATTACTAAAAGAATATTTGGGTTGATTATAATCCAGTGTAATATACTGCATGAATCTACACAAAGTAGTTACATAATCCAACCTTGTCCTACCAGTCTGTTTTACACACACTAGAATGGATTTGTGTTGAACTCCTTTACCTAGATAAAGAGCTAAAACTAAGCTCTGAAGACACAGAGACCAGGGGAGAAGAGGGAGAGGGACATGACCAGAAAGTTAAAGCCAGTTCTTATATTAAATTCCTCACAATTTATGGCAGACTGACAACAGAAATACTAGCAGCTCAGTAAAACAGCAGATCATTTTATCTGGAGGTGGGAGGTGTGACTACACATTATGTATTATATTAAAATTGCTTTAGTCCTAATTTTATATATATACTAGTTGTTTTTGTCCAAGTAATTTGGCAGAGATTCAAATCAGAATATATACTTTCAACAAAAAAGAATAAAGACATTTTTGACTTGAGGATAAGCAATACTTGTCAGTATTAGGGCATGATCTGCTTTTCTGATCCTCCTTGTGTTGACATAAATAAAAGATCATTTCTCATCAAGCTTAAGGAACCAGCCAGTGTAAAGGAAAGATGAGCAAGCAGTTTGGGGACATCTGTATGACAAAATCCAGACAGAAAAGTTTCTTCAAAAGCATCAGGAGTACCTTAGTTAGAAACATAAATCCCAGAAGGGCAGGAGGGGGAGCAGGGGGAATTTGCCTTATTCTAGGGAAACATGCAGAGAATGAGTGATATTTTAAAGGATACAAACCTACAAGACTCGTGATATCTGGTCAGGGAAGCTCTTGAGAACAAGTTCCAAACACCATTCAAAAGAAGACTTGGGTGTCAGAGTTCTCCCTCTTCGCCTAGGTTCACTCCACAGCTCAGATTTAATTAATTGCAAGCTGAGCAAGAACTACAACCTGTGCAAGGACCACCATACAAGCAGCATTAGCCACAAGCAAAGTCTGAACTGCCTCCTCTCCAAATCTGCAAGCTGGAGCTTCAGCGATTCATAGTAGCAGCCAGTTGAAATGCTTCATTTATTACTCTATTATTGATACAGAAATAAAATTCCTTTCAGTTTATGCTGGTATCCATGACAGCTAAACAAAAGCACCTGTTCAAGTGATGCTTTGACAGTGTGTCCTTGAAAAACACAGACACTGCAACCAAACACACCCGAGAGAGGTCTCTCTTAGCAACATTAAATAAAGTTCTAACACTCCATAGATCAGCAGCACCATTAACACTCATCCTAAAAATCTGCCACTTCTGTAGGTTTTGGCCTGCATTGGTTTATTTCTGACATCCACAGGGCAATGAAGACAGAGAAAGAAGGAAAGGTTTTGCTAGGAGCAGTCCAGGTAAACTGCTGGCAAAACTACTGGTTCCACACTTGCAATTCATTACAAGAAGCCATGCTTGTGGCAGATCCCCACTCAGGAGAATTTCAGTCAAAGACAAAAATTCTTCATTGGTGACCAGCCCTAAAATAAGCACTTACAAATCACATCTGAATACAGTTATATTTTTCTTCCTCCTCTTAATAAAAACTGTATTTTGAATATAAAAGTGCATTATTTCTTTACTCTTTTACCTTATTATGACCAAACCCAAACTCCTGTTATAATAAATATATAGCAAATTACGATTTATTGACTTTTGCTTAAAATAAAATTTCTTCAGTAAAATTCTCACTGTCATTTACCAAATCCATACTGAAATCAGGATCAGGACCATAACAGAAATTATGAAATACTACACTACTAATGAATAACACAGGAGGAAGAAGGCCATCTAAATAGCCACCTCTTTTATCTTTTAACCTTCATTCATAAACTACTTCTTTTTCCACCTACAAGTGCCAGGTTTTGTATAAAAGAAAACAATTTGTTACACGTTACTGGGATATAGACAAGAGTCCAAAAAGGTCATACAATAAAAACTGAAAATGCCAAAGTGGTTCTGCCAATTCCATGCAATCAGCCAAACGCCAGCACCGTCATGCTGTACTGAAACAACATTAAGTAGTGTTTGTGTTATAAACAAACAACATCCCAACCTCAGGATTCACAAACTGACCTCTGTTTGAGACTTCAGTTAGTGGTGGTGCTGGAGGCCAACAGGCTACTTTTGAAATAAAAAAAAAAAAAAAAAAAAAATTCATAATAAGCCTCCAAGACCTTTCCCAAGAATTCTGCACGGCACAGCCTCAGTCAGACACTGAAGCACTGGAATCAGCTGCTTTCTGTGTGGGTGCTGTGTCAGGTGTATGCCTGGAGCACACACCCCTCTGCCCTGTATGGAGCAGAGAAATCAGGATTTACACCAATGAGAACAGCAAAAAGTCTCTGCACTGACCTTTTGTTTGGCTTTAAACTGGATAATGCAATGATAAACCGAGCTGTGGCCCACAGAATGCCCTGAATTGTGAAGGATCATCTTAAGATTTATTAATGTTCTTGTCTGTTTTTTGCTGAACACAACTAGGACATACCTTTTATAATTAATTATGAATAAGCACTCACACTGTACAAAAGCTTCAAAAAAGTTTTCAAGCTTAAGAAGCCAAGCTTTAAAACCACTAAGACAGTTTTAAGCCAGCAGAAGAAACCTGCACCAAAACACAACAAAATTTATGTTGAGTACAAACTAAAAGGTCGGTCAAATTGGGGAGTTGGGGGAATGTAATGATTTACAAGTACTACTGATTAGAAATTCTCAGCATGAAAAGTATCAGCTTTAACAAAACACCATTAACAAATTTGTTCAGAAAAAAAGTAAAATATCCTTTATTTTCCATTAATCTGTTTTCTTGAACTATTAGAAAACATCCCAAAGTGATTTCCAGTCATAGGAATCAACTTCACAGATAAATTATTTCTGGATTCCCAGAACACATCCAACAACCCAGTTCAAGTTTCACAATCTTGTATCCAGCCCAATAGACTGTGTTTGATTAGATGCACATCATCTGCCTTTCTGCTCCTTCACACAACCCCAGAAAGGAGCGCTCGGTGACAACTGGATATATGGTTATAAATTCAACACACAACACTCTTGCTTGCTGGCTTTCTCCAAAACCACACAAATTCTCAGCTCCCTGCACAAACACACAGAAAAACCAAACCAACCAAACAAAAAACCCCAGAAACATCAGTCAAAAAACTGTCTAAATTACAGCACTTCAAGCATAAAAGAAGTTCTAACTTCTTACAGAAAGCTGACAGATAATCTGTAATAAGGAGCTGAAACAAAACACAGGAGTTTTAAATAACAACCTAGCAAGTGGTTCTGAGGTAATTCAGTGGTTTTCTGGTTTGTTACATTTGTCCAATTGTCTCTCAAGGAAGATGATCCAATGGTGACATAAAGTTTGCTGCACTGAACAGCGAGGGCAAACACCTGACAATCCCCCCTAGAGACCAGGTCTCATCTCCCATGGCAATCCACACAGACTTCTTCATTCATCACCATTCTCATGTCCCAGTCTGGTACCTTCCCATGGCTCTCTCTGCAGAGAAGCAAACAAGAAGCCACACAGAGAGCCAGGGCCTCCGCTTTTCAGATTAACAAACCTCAGAAGAACCTCAGGAGATTATCCAAGCAATTCCCCTTTCCATGTCATACTATCAGCCTCACACGTGTCATTCCCCGTTAGAAACATACAATACTGCTCAAAATTTTCACTCTAAATAGCATGAGCTCCATCTATTTAAACATTTATTACTGTTTACACCAAATCTCCTTTGCTAGAGAATCCATTCACTCACCATATTCTCAAAGGACAAGGAGAACAGTTTATCCTCTTCATGTTCTTTATCTGAAGTCTTCTCATGTCTAACCTCTGGCCATCTCAGAATAGTGCTTAACTTTATTCAAAAGCTAAACTTCTTTGCTCCATGCTGAGCTCAACATTGTTGTTTGTGGAGACAACAGAGGGAGAAATGCCTGTACACAACTAACTTAGGTACAGTCACCTGCACATGGCACAAGGAACAACTGGAAACAGGAATTTTGTATAACAACGGATCTGGATGCACACAAACACATCTCGATTCATTTCTGTGTGGCTGGGTAAACCTAAAACCAGTGCTGTAAACCCAGAAGGTGCAGCACCCCCAGGAGTTTTAACTGACTTAGAAATGTACACTGGTTTGTGTCTTTCCAGATAAACTGCTCTTTTGTTGCCTGCACTCCAAACTTACATGGATTTGTGTTCATATAGAATTATTCTGAAATAATCTTCAGTGATGATCAGTCCAAAGTGGAAGAGGCCACTCAGGCTAAAGAATCTCCTCTGACGTTAAGGACATGCTCAGCTATTCAAAAACATGTGTCACTTTGCAGTCATGTGCTGCATTCATCCAAGTTAACTTTCAAGTATAAACTAATGTTTTTGGAAAAACACGAAGCACATCCATAACCAGGCTATTCATGAAGCTGAAAATAATTGAAACCATATTTTTTCCCCATAATTTTTGCTCTCACATATA
This sequence comes from Lycocorax pyrrhopterus obiensis, assembly GCA_014706295.1. Taxonomy (NCBI): domain Eukaryota; kingdom Metazoa; phylum Chordata; class Aves; order Passeriformes; family Paradisaeidae; genus Lycocorax; species Lycocorax pyrrhopterus. The sequence goes on along the minus strand of JACSVZ010000007.1, from coordinate 8,736,906 downwards.
ACACAATAGGATTTCTGCTCTTCAGTTTTGGTTTCTGGAGATACAGCCCATTTTCATTTTCATATCGTGTGTTTGAGATATATGTTGCTCTCCCTTTTTAGTCAGGAGTATTTCAAGAGCTTTTTTTTTTTTTTAAACAAGGAACAACAAAAACCATTTAATACTCAAAATTCAGAACCTTCAGGAAAAGCAGGGTCCCCAGGAGACTTACCACAGACAAGTCTGTAAGTTATAAGGTGGAAATACCAAGACACAGAGTTTTCTAAATGTTACAACAGCTCATGGCTTAACTGAGGGGGTCTAAGAATCTCCTCTGCAGACTGCTACACACAAACCCCACAAGTAGAGACGTAGAGAGAAATCCACGTTGCAGTCTTTCCTCTAATTTTTAAACAAGATGAGAAAAACTTATGGAGAGGTAAGAAAGACACTGAATCACACACAAAGCTTAGGTGAACGAGATCATCTCATGCAGTTGAGTATTATCTGTGGAGGTGACAGATACGAAGAACAAAGAAAACCAAATCAAATCATTCTGTGATTCTAAAAACATCTGCACTTCTTAAGAAAGCTTGTAAAAATGGCTTTCTCCTCCAGAAAAGAATTTAAGTTAAAATTGGTAGAGTGGATCTTAAAACACCTTGATAGATGCAAAAAAAGGTTACACTTCAATATACTCCACTGAAAGATTAGAGAGCTGAAAGAGAGTTGAAATTCCAAACAGGTGTCACTTTAACATTTCACCATTTCTACCAAAAATGCTGACTGTAGTGCTCTGATGTGGTTACTTTCCCATCTCAAAACAAGAGTGGATAAAGCATATTAATTGAACAGTGCTTTGACAGCACTTAGTCAAGTAAGACAAAGTTATGCTACACAAGGACTACTTGCAAATCCTTAGATATCAGTATCAAATTATTTTATCACATTAGTTTACAAAATCCAGCAGTTAACATCCATCCAGTAAGAGCAGTGGGATTGTAAAACCAGAATGTAACTGGTTTACAGCACAGCAGAAACATTACTGTAAAATACACCACATTTGTGGCACTCCAAGATGTCTAGTGGAGGCTAATATGGTAAAAGAATATAAGCTGAGTCCAGAAACATTCTGACCAAAAAAAATTGCTGTACTTTTGCTATCATCTGTTTTCTACTAACTGCTGAAAGCACCTGCTCTGTAACACGAGAATGAAAACAACACAATGCATTAATAAGTGCTACACCGAGCTCTGCCATGCTTTTATTCATTGAAGAATTGCATATGTAATGATCCTTGAGAGGTAAAAAAAGTTTGAGGGGAAAGAGGGGCAAAAAGCCCCCCACCAAACCAAAATCTCTGCAGCTAACCAAGTGCACTGAGGATTAAATGGATGTTGTAGACAACTCTTTATTCAGGTCCTTAAAAGCATTAATGTTTGAGAAAAATTGGCTTACAGATCAGCTAGCTAAGACTGAAGCATTTAAAGATTAACTCCCTTAAAACTTTAATCACTTCAGGTCTTAACTGTCTAATCTGCAACCCCAGTTGTCTCTTATGTTTTATTTAAAATAAGTAGTGAAATGTTCAAACATCAGATTTTTTTCTCAGAAAAGATGCCTTACACCAAGGCGGCAAAACAAAAATAATACTAAGAGATCAGCACTTGAATTTTAAAAGTATTGCTTTTGACTGAACGTGTAATAATTTCCAGAGACTCTGCATTGGAAATTTCCAGAAGTTTAGGAGTTCTGTAAAACTTTTTTACTTTAAAATCTGGCCTACTTTTAAATGTCTGCAATTAAGCGCAACTTTGAAGACAAATGAGCTGGGTTTTGGTGGGGGTTTTTTGATAGTTTTTTTCTCCCCATTCCAACTGTGAAGCTCCAACAGAAGTAAATATCAGTTAAGATCTGGAGGAAGAGCTGTAACTCATAAATTACGTATGTCAAAATGAAGTGGAAATTTGTACAAGACCGACTAGGTCAGTCAAAATACAAATATACTTTGCAAATACCATTCCTTACTCTCATGTGTTTGGGGGTTTTTTCTGTAGCTCAGGTTAGTTGGAATTTGAAAGCTGAATCCAGTTTTTCATAAAAGACACACTCCACATCCATTTATGAGTTCATATCTGAAGCCAACCAAAAGTGCAGAAGTGCTAAGCTCCACAGCAAAGGGCTGTACACAAAGGAGGAATATGCTGATTCCAACAACTCCAACTCCTCCTTTAGAAGGAAGCAGGCAACGTTCCAGATCTCAAAGGGATCTCCATGCAGCCTTTCTTTCTCTCTTAGTCTCATAACTTGTGTAAGTGGTCTTCAAATGGTTGTATTAAATAGCACTTTTTACCAATTAAAAATAAATTTTATAATTTAAGTAATTATTTGGATAGGTGATTATCTTGTCTAGGAATACATGTTAATTTCTATACTTGCACATACTTGAAATGCAAATTACTAAATCATGACACTACTGCTACCACCACCACCAGGTACAGTGGGAAATTTCCTTCCCTGCTCCTCACAAACTGCAGAAACACATTATATCCAGTTTAAACTTAAAACAATGTACATTTCTAGGTATGACTTTCATTGGCCTCATTACGATCAGCCTCCCAACACTGAGTAATGAAGATGACACTTAGTTTAGCTAATTTAGCCCTGGGACAAAAATGACTTTACAGTGTAACATTACATACCATACGAAGCTTCCTCTGATGTATAACTAATTATGATGTCTAGAAAGTTACACAGTGGAATTAAAACCGGATTAGAAATAAGAAAAATATGCAGAAATGCAAAGCTAACTCATTCAACCAACATACACTCTCAAGCATTCTTTCTACAAGCAAGAACAAGAAGTTTGATTGTCCTAATTTTAAACTGCTCTATATGTCTCAGCTGACTTTACAGGGTTATTCTTAAACTTAAGCTGCATCTGAAACAACTTCTCTAAGACAGACTACGGAGAAGGATACCCAAACATGTTCATTTAAAATATCATGGGGGGCAGCTGTCAGATTACTGTGTTCTAGCTGCATTCTTTCAAAAACCAATGATTGAAATGCTGAGCCAAATACTTTATTAACTTTAAGAATAAGAGTCAATATCTCTTTACCCCTCAAAGTCAGCTTACTTCTGCGGAACTGGAAGAAACTCACTCTGACTTGCATTTGCCAAGAAATTACAGATGGGCTGCTATTTGTCAGTAAACTGAAGATGCTCAGATTCTAAACTGAAATTGTTCCTTATATTTCTCTTGAATAGCCCACAAAACGTTTTAGCAAATGGAAGAAGAGCATTTTATTGCTTCTGAAGTAACACTCAATATGTATGATATATAACATTGAGAAATATCCTACCTTATTCACAGTTACATCACACAATTCAACAAATGGTAAAAAAGTCTTCAGGCCCTTAGTAGCTACTGTAGTTACCAATAATCCATTGCAAAAGACTTCAAGCATGTGCCACAGCAATTTGCAGGTGGCTTATCAAAGTTTCTGCATTCAGTTATAAACAGAACAAAATTTAAAGCTGTGAAGCCTTTAGTGAAATGGCAAAAAGTACAAGGTTAAGAAAAATCTGTTTAGATAACTTGAGGAGATGCAGACAAGCAGGAGGTGTAAGAAGACACACTGACCTACACCTACTGACAGCATTATTCCCTCAGCACAGACTCGTGGCTTTGCTCACCACTGACAACCAGAAGACACACAGTTTATTGAACACAACAAATTAAAGTACTTGACTTGAATAAAATTGAATATATTTCTGTTGAATTTTGGACAATGTGTTTACCCCCAATTTCATGTGTTTGCGACCAGAACATAGCTATCATGCTGCTCACATAAAAATAGACCCAGTTTGAGTAACTCTTTATCCTTTAATACAGAACACACACCAAATACAGCACCCTTCAGCGAAGTTCGAACTGCAATTACATTTTATAATGACCCAATTCTCTGCATATTTGTGTCAAATGACCAAAACTACAAATACAGTCAAAGTAAAAGGTGAAACTGGGTAATCATTCCTGGAGAAGATGTTCTCAGAATGATCCCTTTTCACTCAGTCAAGGGCAGGTCCAATAGGCCCAGTTTGTCCCATGGGAACCTGTTTATCAAAGCTGGGCTCAACAAAAATGAAAAATATTATTTGATGTGGTTTTCTTATTTAACTTTAAAATTACCCACACATCTCCATTCTTTACATTGCCTTAATTTATGTCTCGGAAATCTGATCACATGAATTCAAGCCCAGAAGGATGGGGGGCATGCAGGGTTGGGCAAAGAGAAGAGCCCTCCAGAAAACTCTCAAGAGGATTTTTGTCTAACAGTTTTTGACTGGAGCTTGGACTAATGGCATCTCTACAAGCTACAGAGACCACAAGGGGTCCAAGCAGGCATTTTCCATCTTAAAGCACTAAAACTTGAGGCATGGGGCTGTGCATAGGTCTTTTCTACTATTTTCCCCTTGTCTTGTTTCATAAAATGCCATTAACAATATGAATAGGAAATAACTGTTAGATCATTCAGGGACACAGTGGAGTTCTCATGCTGGAGGTTTCTGAGGTGAGACTGGACAGGGTGGTAGATAATCTCAGCTATGCTTTCTTTCCCATGGAAGGCTGGACCAAATCACATTTCTGGGTCCTTTCCAACCTGGGCTGTTGTATGATCCTGTGAGCTGTGAATGTATCACCCATTACATGCCAAAATGAATTACCCCATTCAACCTGTCTTACTTGAAAAGAAAAACAAAACCAACCAAACAACTAGAAAAACCCCACAAATGTTTAAATTCTCAGGCAAAGAATTCACTTTACAAAAGAACTGAGATCACCAATAATCAGCTGAAGGTTCTCACAGCAGGAGAACCATCTTTGACAGAAGACAAGATTCAAACATCAAATCTCCCGTCAATCCTATCATTAAGCAGGAAAAGCTTTGGCCTTTTTCCTTTGTGAGAACACAGTGAAGAGAGCTTGACATGTTTTTCAGACACAAACCATTGCTTTTTTTTCCATTTAACAGAAACTATATAATTCCATGAAGATATTTCACAGGAGAGGAAGTACACTTAAGAGGATATTAACTCAAACTTCTCATAGAACTAAGTGCTATTAATAAATATGTCTCTCTTCAGTCTCATACACATTTGTCAATTATTCTGTTCTTACCTTTTATCCCCTTTTTCCTTAGGTTTGCCTGTTACTCCCTTAATGATATTAAATCTGCCCTTAAGGTGACAAACAGAACATGATAATGCAGCTTTTCTTCTTTCCCTTCCATGAACTAATGCTGATTCCTGTTAGACTCATCCAAAACCTTGACAAAAATTCCTGCCAAAATCTGACTTTCATAAGTGATTTACTTTAGTACTCGATCTTTGCAGTATCTCTAACTCCTCGATCTTCATTAACTAAAATTTTATTTACCACACTTGGAAAGCAGATCAAAACTTGACTAATTTTGCCAACTGGCTGAATCAATGTTCTTAAATTGTCAGATTTTCTTTTATTTGGAAAGTTTAAAGTCTTAATGGCTTTGCCTAACAAGTCATTTGAGAACCGATACAAGAATAACGTTTTGTCCCACCAAAAAAAAAAAAATCTGCCTTTAGAAAGGTGTTTCTTGTAGTGCTAAAATCCTACAATTAAACTTAAATGGGAGGTAACACCTGGGCACAGGTAAAGATTCACTGCTTTAAGAGAAGCTGGGCTTATTTATTTCACATCATCACTGGAAGTCAGACCCGCTGCTTTCTCTGAGCTAGGTAAGGAAGATCTGTATGACAGAGTAAATTTTACCACGACTCAGCCTCTGCAGTTGTTTGAGGCAAGATCAACCCTCCTGGCTGAACCTCAGAGCTTCCCTCGTTTCAGCAGAGCTCTGCATTGCCAAACCTGGTGTTATGCAAGTGCACCACAGAGGCTGCAACTCCCCATCACGTGTGTGAGAAATCGTGCTCACCCCCGTGATCAGGGCATGGCAAGCCCTGAAAGCCCAGGCTGATGCCAGGCTGTGAAGAAATGAAACCACAGAGCCAGAGAAAATGAGTGCCCGGCCGCGGGCACCAGCTCAGTGAGCAAATGCACCTCTGCTGCTCCAGGGAGAGAGCAGCAAGCACCAGAATCCCCTTCCCTGTCCTTCATGGAGAACGCAGCACATGGCAGTGGCACAGAGCAAGGAGCTGAACACTGGCAGAAAGGTACCAGGCTGCTAAAAGCCTGCTCTGTTTGCTGTATCTGTGCAATAAACTCAGGGAAGAGTCAGTGTCTTTGTCCTCTGCAGCTGGTCCTGCCCCACTGTACAAACACTCCTATTGCAACATTTCCTACAGCCCATGTCCTCCTCTAGCTCATCCTGTCCCAGAAGTTACCAAGTTCACAGCAGTAAAAGTTTCGCTCTGACTTCTCAGAAACCTAATTTCAGACTATGACCACAGTCCTTCGTTTCTTTTCAGGATTTTTAGAGACAGCTGTTGAGTGAATCCCTGATCCAGATGAGTAATAGACACCTTTTCATTGCATCCCACAATAAGAGACCAAGGAAAGGAAAGAAGCAGCATCTTGGGAATTCTCTATCTAAAACAGATCCCTGCACACCAGCCTTGTTGACCATTTTAATAAATCCAGTTTATTGGGATATTATATTAATTTCTTTTTAAATCTACATTATACAATACACAATTGTAATTATTTGAACACGTCAATGAGAAGTCATCTGCCATCTGAAGGATGCTCACAAAAACATAGGGGCACAAATAAGCATTTCTTTTAAACACACTGTATAATCTAGGAATATTTACTTAGCTGTGCATACCAGAACAAATTATCTTCTGTTAGCCAAAATTATTGTTCTTAAACCTATTATTTATCCCCTCTGCTCACATAATTTCTGCCCATTCCCTGTTGGGTTAAATAATACAGATCATTACATGAAGGCAGATGTATCTTCCAACTGCACGTGAAAGTAATTCCAAAAATTGCAAAATGTAATGCAAACTTACCAACTCTATTCCCTGTGGAAAAGGAGTGTCTTCCCAGTCCTTCTGGGGAAATCTTTGTATTATTTTCCCCAAACCTTCTGTTGGTCCTGCCGAAAGATAAAATTCCATTACTTAAAGGCAAACTGGTGGAATTGAAATCACCATACATTTGAGAACACTTTCAAAATATACCCAATATTAGTAAGTTTTTTGACACAAGAGGCAGAACAGGCTCCTCCAATGTCATATTGCTCCTCTCGCAAGTCACATAATAAATACAATGTTAACATTTTCCAGCAGTAACACAAGGAATCACTACATGAAATGAAGCCACGAGCTGCATCCAGCCTCTGCCTCTCATACACGTTTTCAAAATGACAGATTATTATTGATAATTTCGGTCTCTCTCTACAAACAGCAGTGAGTTAAAAACTAATATAATGGATAATGTGATATTTAAAAAAGGAAGCAAAAGTTTATCAAGAAGCAGTCTTCTAAAGAAGCCTATAGATTGAAATAAGTCTACAGATTAAAACTCCACATGATTGATCCAGGACACACTAGTTCCTTGCCAGTATTTCTCACTGGTTTCCTTGGACAAGTCAGCAGTGGTTTTCCATGCAGAAGGACGTGAAGAAAAGCTGGTAATTTCTGATAACTTTTCTGATGCAACTGTCTTCTTTTTTTACACGTTCCTTTTTTTGGAAGCAACAGTGCTATAGACGAATTTTGGAAACACCACAAATACACCACAACTGTAGAGCTGCGTCATCCTGACTGGTACAGGAATGCACGTACAAGCAGGCATTTTGCTCATCTCCTTCTGAAGTCCTACAGCAAATATTGAAAAAATTGCAACTTTTTTTTTTTTGCTAAATTTTAGCTCTGGGATACACCACAGATGAACTTGGCAAGATGAAAACAAATTGAAAAGATTCCTAAATCATCGAATCATAGAATACCCTGTGTTGGAAGGGACCCACAAGTATCATCAAAGCCCAAACCCCTGCAAAGCACCATCTCCAAGGGTCACACCATGTGTCCCAGAGCATTGTCCAAACACTGCTTGGTGCTGTGACCACTGCCCTGGGGAGCCTGTTCCACTGCCCAACCACCCTCTGGGGGAAGAACCTTTCCCTAATCTCCCATCTACACCTCCCCTGACTCAGCTTCAGGCCATTCCCTTGGGTCCTGTCACTGGGCACCAGAGAGAAGAGATCAGCGCCTGCCCCCTCCCTCACCAAGTTGTAACTGCAGTGACCCCCAGATGCCTTTCTGCAGGGCTGCTCTCCAGGGCGTCTCATTCTTCAGTCTGTTTGTACATCAATGGCAAAGTTGAAATTTGCAACCATTTAAAATATCTTTTAATAGCTGACTCGTCATATCCAATTGAATCATCTTTTCTCTACAGCTGTATCACAAAATTTTGAGATTAATCATTAAAATTGTTAAACATTTTCTTGTCACATTCTCAAAGCTGTACTACAATATTATGAAGCAGTCCAATTTATGTATTAGTAGTAGCAGTCCATATGTTTTGCCTCCTCTGCAGACACCCAGGCAGCAGCAATGAATACATTACTGTCCTGGCTTTACCATAAGAAACCATTTTCAGTCTGACACAACTCAAGTCTGCTAGCATAAATCAGTGTTACAGTGAAAAAAAATAGGCTCCCTCTAATCTTCCTGCTAATTTACAGTTTGAGTTTGCTGCTGTCTTAAAACCCACAATACATCTTACAAGATGTTTAGGGAGAACCAGTCTGATGGGTTAGCAAGAAGCATTTTCTCCAGTTTGTGCACATTTACACCTAATGCTCTGTGATTGCCTCTTGGAAATAACCCAGGAACAGATGTTCTCGGTACAATGGACATACAAACTACAGGGAGTAAACTCCCAAGAGCAACCTGACACCCAAGGTAGCACACACCGTGATTCCCAAGGGCAGCCTGCTGAAGAACTGCAATCACACGGGGTTAGCTATGAGTTCTGAGATCAGCAAGTTAAAAGCCAAAGGAAGGATCATGTTGTAGAGAGCTGCAGAGACGCTCAGAAAGCAGAGCGAGGATGTGCCAGAAACCGAGGAACAAATACAGACACGGCTACAGCTGCAGTTTTTGTAAGGAAAAGGAGCTCTCTATCCATTAGTAATACCTGAACAGGGTCACCAGTCACTGATTCCACTGTTTAACATCAAGTGTTCCTCTCATGTACTCTATCAAAGCATCTTCTACTGACTTATCATTCTTCTGCCCTACACCATTTCATCTCAACGTCCTTCCAAAATCAGGAGGCATAAATGGAAAGGCTTTACCATTCCCTCCCTAAACTGCTCTGGGAAAAGCAGTCACACAGCTTCCCTCTAAAGGCAGGCAAAACCACTGCTGCATTCCTGCTTTCTTCTCCACACATCCAGTCCCTGCTTCCTTCTTTCAAGCAAAAAAAGAACAGAACAGCTACATTTTCAACTCTGTATGCTAGGAATTGGCATGTATTTTGTTGACAGCATGCAATAAACAGCCTTCACCCTCTTCTGTTTTCCTCTTAGCCTTCACCTCTGGTATCCCACCCGGAGAACTTATCTAGCTTTCCTTCCATTCCTTTATGCAGTCACCTACTCGATAGTCACTACTACTCTCTTCTTCACCCCAAGGGGGCTGTTCCTTCACTGACTCAGTGTCAGAACTTCTCCCCTTGTTGAGCTAAAGTCTCAAATTACCATGTTATCTGCTTATCCTAAGTCATATCTTTGTCAAATCTCTTCTTCCTCCAGTTGTTCTAGGGCTGGCAGGTGGCACAAAGAAGGGACAGCAAACAAATGCATCCAAGGCAGCAGTGAGCACAAACACCCTCCACACTGAGCACAGCCTGGGGTTGAGAGGCCAACAGCAAGAAAGGGCAGAAGGACTGAGCTGAACAGAGATATCCAGACTTCCTGGAAAAGGAAGTATCAAAGAATTACAGCAGCAAACAGTCCTTGATATGTATAAGCTCCCTGAGTTTCTCTGTGGGAACACAGGTGACTTTTTTAAACTCTGAATCCAGTTCACAAAAGACTTGAGACCTCTGACACTACCAACTACACTTATAAATAATGACATCCAGGAAAGTAGCTCAAAATTTCTTCTACTTCATCATGTTCTGAAGCTATTAATCCTTCTAGTTCTCTTTTTACTTGACTGCTACAAAGACTCTCCCTACATTACAGAATAGGAAGCTCTTAATTCAGAATTAAGAGACGTACACTTTTTAAAAAAGTTTTTAATATTCTCTCCTTTATGTCAAAAGGTTATCAGGTTTTTTAGGTTACTTTCCTTAGTTCCATTTTGCTTCCAAGAAGGATTCTAAACCTCCACAGGAATTTACCTGAAGGAAATGATGTGGTTCTGAACATTTTCTGAAAGCCAGACTGAACTTCTTATGCTGCATGAACTTGCACTTCAGGTCACCTCTGGGATCAGAGAGAAATCACTCCACACATCCCATGGAGCACCTCCCTCCAAGAGGTGCAACAACATGTCCCTCCTTGTGTCCCCAGAACCAGCCTTTTTCCACTGTTGGGGAAACACCTGAAAACCAAAAATGCTTTCTATCTACCTCTAGTTCAGGCACAACTGATTTGGTATCCAAGTTCTCAAAAAATTTAGAAAAGGATCCTTTTCAGAACAGCTCACAGAAGCCTCACAAACATTCCAGGTATTCAACAGTCAGACTTAAGGCCCACGGCAGTAAAGTTGAATCTTCAGGAGACCATCAGCTTAAATACAGAGAAAGATTAAAATTTTTAAAAATTTTTATGGAACAGTGCACTAAGGATGTATCATAGAAATGCAACATTTTAAAGGGGAAAAAAGGGAAGTGAATAGCTCTGTGTTCAAGATACGAGCATTAGAAAAGTAAGTATTCACATCCATCAGATATGAGTAAAAAAATAAAAACAAAACACCAACAGAAAAAGCATTGTTAATCCTTCCACAGAAAAGTCCTGTGATACAGATTTACAACTCTACTCATAATGCATAAAATCTAACTATTTCACATGATTTCTAAAGTTGAACACAATACAGATAGATGGGAAAAACTCTTTCCATCCCACTAAAATTTGGTTTGGCTTGGGGGTGATTGATAGTTTTGGTTTTTTAAAATGAATCTCTACTCCTTCAAAATTAGGGCAATTCTTCAGGATCTCAGAGTTTACTGCGTTTGCAATCATGAGGGAGAATTCATTGTAATTTGATGAATTTGAAAAAGAAACAAAACTATTCTTTTCAAGTACAAAAGTTACTGAACTGCAAAGTTGCCTTCTTTGTGGAAAGTTTAGACCCAGGAGCACTTGAAAGAATCTCCTGTGCAAGAGAAGACCCAGCAGCTGCACTTCCTTTAACAATAAACCCAATCCAGTCCAGTATGCTCACCACATTTTCCCAATACTTCATGCTGCAATTACTGTTGATTCTCTGCTGACATTTTTCAATCCAACCAGCAACATAACAGCAGAATTGCAGTAAGTCCCTAAATCCCATGGTTTGGGGTGGGGGGGGGTGAGGACACTATCTGCCTCCAGCTGACTTTTATTAAATCATCCAACTTTCAGCAGACCAGTTTTGTCTGAAGATAACAGATTATTCAAGAGGTGGCTGCAATTCAACACCCAAGTGAATCTGCATTCTTGACTGCTTTAGCACAACAGGAAGAAACAGAAAAGTATCAGGTCATGGGATTTCAACAGCAACTATCCCTTGTTTCAATATATGCTACTGATAACTACTGACAACTTTGCAAAAATACTGAAGCCACAGGAGGAAAAAATTTTAAAATGTGATTCAGATTTTCCAACTAATAACTGCACATTTTGACCACATTCCCTTCACTCTGTATCTAGTCTTCTTTCAAGCCCCTTTTGTTAATTCTTAACCCTAAAAGGATATTCCGTCAGTATCCAAGTGAAATCTCTATTAACTAAAGCTATTAAACAAATGTGACACCACCTTAAAAACATGCACACAGTGAACACCAGTAGTAACCTCCTCAGCTAGTGCCTGATGGTATCTGTTTTACAGACCTACCAAGATTTCAGAGGTTTTAAGAACATTAGGAAGAACTTCTTCATGGAAGGGATGATCAGACATTGGAATGAGCAGCCCAGGGAGGTGGCGGAGTCACTGCCCCGGAGGTGTTTAAGGAACGACTGGAAGTGCCATGGTCTGGTTGACACAGTGGTGTTGGGTCAGAGGTTGGACTTGATGATCTCAAAGGTCTTTTCCAACCTAAATGATTCTGTGATTCTGTGATCTGTCACTCATTAACACTGACACCTTGTTTTTAAACTGGAAAAACAGTTTATTCCAGTGTCAATGGCTTCAGATAGCCACAGGTAGCAGGAAGGACCTCCATCACCAATAAAAGGAATTTTTGACTTTTGGTACGCTTTCTAATAACGTGCAATCTGCCCAAAAACAAGGTGGAAAGCTCACTGCTAGCACTGCTCACGGAATTCAAACCAATCAGACAGAAGCTTCGGGAGGTTTTTGAAGCCACTTAAACTCAGATGCACTACAGACATCATTCAGACAACAAATTACTTAATACAGTATTTGTGTGTGTGAGCAGAGCAGGGGAAATCACTGCACATTCACAGTGTGCTCCACGTAACACAGGAATTGATCTCATTATTAATTATATATAAAAAACATGCCTGGCAGTAACAAGAGACATATTTCCAACAAAACTACTGCCATTATTATTGCTGTTGTTGTTATTAAACACTCATCTTGTTATCTTAATAAAGTCATTCCTACAAAAGCAAAACTATTCCTGTATTTCGACTGAAGTATTTTGCAATTTTTTTCTTTCATTTTGTAGTAACGTTTTGTCACATAAAGTGAAGTACAGAAGTTGTAAAGACATTGCAGCCATTTTCAAACTGTAATTTTACACCTACAGCAATTAATTGCATTTTCATTTTCACTACATATGCCAAGTTAAAATAATCATTATCACCCTCATCCAATAGTTCTTCTACCTTTAAGATGGCTTAACTCTTTAATCCATTAAGAATCAAAGTTGACCACAAAATAAATTAAACTTCAAATTTTTAGACATTACATTCTTGTTCCTGTACAGTACATACACATAGTGAACTGCCAAGACCAAACCCCGGATTTCAGCCTGTAAGAACTCTGAACAAGCAGTCTACACCTTAAGCTACTAAGGGAAAAGGAACTTTTCTCCCCAGCTTACTTCTTCTGATCTGCCCTCTTTCTCCTTCTCCTTTTCCCATCTTTTTCTTTAAACAGTACAAACATGCAACACATTAAAATTCTGGCATAATTTGCTGGTTTCTGAACCCTAGTCCCCTAAACTCCCTTCTTATATAAATCTTTCCCCATGAAAGGTCACATGCCATCTCTTGCTCGCCCTTGAAATTCCAGAAGCGAGCTGTTAATGCAACTTACATTCCAAATTAATGAGGGCTGTGATAAACTCTGTCTTTTCACTTTTAAAGCCCTGATAAAAATGCATTTGAGCACTAAGCATTGTTAACATGCAAAGCTTTGAATGGGAGCACTTTGGTGATCTGTTACAAAAGGTATCATTTTCAGGCCTGAAAAAGAAACACAGAACAGATCACAGAGAAAGAACATCAGTAGTTATGCCATGGAAAATAGTTTAAAACTACCGCTGTAGATCCTACACGTAAAGGTAATAAATCATTTCAAGTATTCAGAAGTACAACTTTACATGTTCAGAGTTAGGAACATACTGTCAGTGTGAAAGATGCACAGACAGGTGGCAGAGCACCGTTCCTCTGACCCTTTTCAAAACAGTACCTAGTGCTAAAGACATCACTAAAATCTGCTGTGAAGTAAAATCCTTTTCATATCAAGGTTCTTAACTTGAAAACAGCAGAAGTTTTAAACTATTCAGGATTCTGGTCACTTCCGGGTGTTTTGGAAATGCTTTTCATGGAAGCATGAAGACAACTCATGTTGAATCGTGGGAACAGAAATGTACCCGAGGCCTCCCTGTACCTTTAAAAACATCACTACAGAAATCTTGATGCCAGAAGACAGAAAATGTGACAAAAGATACCCCCATTTTAACTCAGTCCCTACAAAGAAGTCAGAGCTGAAGCAAAAGTGAATAAGAAGCCAAAGAAGAGCTAATATTAAACACCCAGAAAGAAAAATATTTCTTTGGTAGGCCTAAAATACTTGAAATCCTGAAAAAATCTGTCCAACTCCCACCTGCACATCACAGGCCATGTGCATCTTAAAGTCTGAAGTAGCCTGGACATGGAAGTTTACATAAAGGATTTATTCAAGAGAATAAAGATTTTATTGCAGCCTAATGGCCACAAAAGGTTAAACAAAATGCTGGCAGGTTTAGGAAGATGGAATGAAGACGGGCTTCCCACAACGACCACAGACACTCTTTGTACAACTGGCACAACTCAGAGTCAGTTCATCTTAATCAGGTCAAAGAGATGCATGCAACAATCCCGGGAATTTGAACGACAGACGTTCTGGAGGCTTGCCATATTATCAAGGATGCAACAAATAATGGGATAAGGCGATCCTCAGGCTCTTTTCTTTGTAAACAGGAAAAATTTGTTGAACTTAGTGGGGGAAAAAAAAGTAGCATTTCAATCTTCCCCCAAATGTACTGGCACTGCTAGTCAGGAGTACCTGAAATACTTGGGATGGTCCAAAATCCTGAATGTCTCGGTATTTATTTGATTTTGGTACTTTCGTAATTTGCAGAGCACAAAGAAAGGGATCTATACTCCACGGGTGTACAAGAAACAGGCTCAATCAACACCACCCAACTCTTAGATTGGCACTTTATTTGCAGGATCATCCTCCCCACTATTGCAATAGATATTCTTCTAGTCAGGTCAACATCTTCCTTGCTCCTGGCTATCAGAAATCATTCCTATGCTTTATTCCTAAATAAAGGAGGGAAAATATTCTAGCTTGTATTTTAATTACATTAAAGTAGGAGGGAGAGGTGGGAATATGGCAAAACATGCCATATCTCATTCCACTAAATCAATTGGTGTTTCTGCTGAAAGAAGGTTAGCCACTGGTACGCAGTTAGGAAACCTCTAAAACAGATTTTCTAGGGAAAATTCACATCTAGGGATGAACTTCATCCACTGAAGTTGTATCAGTGCCAAGTGAAATGAAAACAGATAAATACTATAAAAAGCAAAAGAGGAAGGAAATGGAGAAAAGAGAAGCAGTGTGAGGAGGAAGAATAGTGATGTTACAATAATCACCACAGGTTAGAGGCCTATTTGGCTGCCGCAGCAGTGTCCCTCTAATGCTGCTCAGTGTGATGCAGCACAACAGCACTGGCTGAGGGTGCACACAGTGATTTGCTCAGCCAAGACTCCACCAGCATCTAACCCTCCTGAAGGAACATGCCAAATGCCATGAACTCAGTATTATCCTTGGAAAACTGTCAGTCATGCAAAGAGCTGCCTCATGCTGAAAGCCACGTTTGAGAGCAAAACCTTAGTGCCCAGTGGCAATGAACTCACTGACACTCCTCAAAGTTCTGTAACAAGTAACTTGGTTTTGCTGCCGCTGCATCTCTCATCTTTAAGAGCTCATGTGGGAACTTCTGCTATAGCACGAACTGTCCTTTAAAAAGCTTTTCTGGCCTACACCCAGGAAGGTGCCAGTTGCTCCTAAAGAACTCCCTCCATACCATGGTCCTCCACCTTTCCCCAGGATTCCAATTCCCACAATAACTTATCTGGACAAGTTACTGATACAATTAATGCAGCTTGGCTGTAACAGCTGCACTTCAGGACTCTTCCTTCCAAACAGAAGTTTGGGACGTAACACACTCCTGGACAAACGCTGTGTTTTTGCTGGGTGGACAGTAATATGGTTTTGCAAAAGCCTTAAAAAAAATAACAGACAAGAAAACAACAATGAATGTTAAATCATTTTCAAGTAACTCCCTACCCAATGGTTGGCATAATATTCAAGAAATTGGAAAAAAGCTTGGGCAGCTGGCAGGGAGAAAGTTTCCTGCTCACCGACAATTCCCCTTCTTGTTTGCAAACAAATCACTTTTGCCAGCCTCTGCATAGGAAGGGAAGATCAGACTTCAAAACAAACACTCTATGTTAAACAAACAGTCTTTTGAACACAACGAACTGAAAAAGACTTCCCAGATGTCTTGAAGAAAATATTTGTTATCTATTTTCAAGGAAGGTATAAAAGTCAGGATGCCAAAACCATACTCAGCTTTGTACTCTGAATCAATGCCTTAAATGTTTTAAAAAAAAAAGGAAATTTAGGCAGTTTCTCAGTTCTAATAAATTATGTTTACTGCCCAGCTTTAAAAATAACCCTGTTCTATTTACTAAATATTATTACTATTTACAATAAGTTATCTTCCTTCTACAACTATCCTTTGGAATTATCTTTAACTGATATACCAAATGAATAAAAAAAGCTCCACTTTGAAATTTCCTGAACATAACTGTAAGATTCTAATTTTACCAAAACGATTTTACATTTTCAATATTGTTATTTCAACATACTAATCAGCAATTAATGTTTCAGCATGCAAAATTTGAATACATTAAAAAAACAGTCCGTGTAAATACTTCTCTTATACCTTTTTTTACTTGTCATATAGTTGTTTTTTAAACCAAACACAGATGGCAAGGTTAGAATCAGATTTCAGATATTTACACGCCACAGATGTAAGTAGCTGTAACTGTAATCTGGTTTTGTGGAGTATAAAGAAAAGCTATATTCATACTCTAAAATTCAGCAATGAAACAACTTCAGGAAAAGGCTTTCTACATTTACTCTTAAAGAAGTCTGTTCATGTGCTAAAACTTATTTTACTAAATCCCTTTATAGGAGTATAATAGGTAAGGGAGACTTCCTACAACAGTTCGTCTGTATCAGTATTTATTTACAGGATTCATGAATATGAAGATTCAGGTCTAAATGCAATACTTAAAACATACCTTAAACATGTCGAAACACTTGGTTTACTTTATATTTTAAGTACAGTCATGTTTTATCCTCTACTATGGTTTGGGGTTTTTTTCCTGTTATGTAACTTTTTTCCAAGGAGTAGAGTATACATAGATAATCTGGGGCCAGGGGATGGGAATCCCACATTTATCATTTTACTGACTGTACACTATTTGTTCAGATACACAAAATAACTTCTGGAAGTGTCTAATCATGTCAGTGATAGCCAGAAAAAGTCATAATTAGATCTACGAACGGCACAATACAGATAACAATACTAAACAAAATTCAGGCCCATTCAACTGAATATGGAAATATGCTACTGTGCTCTATTGAAAATGTTAATAATATGGTTTAGGGGTTTTTTGAAATCCTCCTCACTCACACTTGTGTGAACACTGATAAAAAAGGTCAGAAAGCCAACACAAAGAGAGATTCCTTCTTACGACATCCTGGGGGAAAATGAGAGTCACATGACAAAGTAAAAAACGAAATGATGCTCAAAGTAATTTCATTTGAAGTGCCATTTACAGTACCATAATAAATTATTCATTTTGAAAACCCGTATATCTGATCAGGAAATTAAAATTTTAGAAAGCCCTTTCAGGGCCTACAGAATATAGGAAAGTTGCAGTCTAAATCCTCTACAAAAAGTCTGAAGAAGGTTCCTAATATTGCAGTTCTATTTTCATTTTAAAAAATGTTCCATAACAACTTAAAGTAAGGAGAAAAAAAAACAATTCAAAAAACCAATGAATAAAAACTACAAAAAACCCATGAAAAATCCAGATGAGGTGAGGAAGAACAAAGAGCACTGTGAGCAACAAGCTACTGAAGCCTGAATTCCTAAAGGCCTTGATCCCTCCCAGAATCTCAGTCTATGGCTCTGATAAATTTTTCCTGCTTCTGTAACACCTGCTCCACAGCAGTCTGGTGTGCAACACCACTGTTATGGCACTGTAAGCTTTGAACACTCGTACAGTTCTACTGCTGGGTCTACCTTCTTCCCAAAACTTGTCAGAACTCAGTGCTCTCAGCATCTCCTGACCCTGAGCTCTTCAGCTCTAACAGGATATCTTCACCCTCCTCCAGCTGGTTTCCTAAGGAAATGAGGTTTCTGCAGTGCACTCTGTGTCAGTCCACCAGCTTCTCTTCACTCCCTTCAGCTCTCAGCTATACACACACTTACAATAAAACAGGACTACAAATCACGAAATACCTCGCTGAGTTGCTATTCAATTCAATCCATCATCACACTTATTTTTCTATTGCTTCTATTCTAAGATTCAAGCATGGAAAAATTATTTTACAGAGACAGTGTCCCAAGTTCAACAAGTTCTTCCAAAACTGATGCATAAGCTAACAGAAAAATATTAGATCTGGTCTGTTTGGGAGAGTAAGAGCAGTAGTAGCTGGCTACACAGGGTGGAATAAGCACACACAAAGTTTGGGGTTGGGCCTTGTGTTGTTAAAGATGTGTAAACTCTTGGACAAAGACATTTTTCTAAGGCAAACAATGAGATTTCCCCTGAAGCTCACATTTGGATCCAATGGTCTGAACAAGTGGTTTTCTTTGAGGGAGGGAATCACAGAGTTCAAATACAGTCAGAAAGTAAAGAGCTCTGAAATGAAATGTCTCATAAAAACGGATTGAAGAAAATATTCCAAAAGGAAAGACAAAGGTTTTGTGCCTATCGTATCTCGAAATAAAAGGTGGAAACAATGACAAGCAAGTGGGTTCTCAAAACCCATGTAAAGTTACACACTTTCCCTGCTAACAATCACTAAGAACACAAATATTTTTTGCTCGAAAAATCACAAAAGTTTGTATAACATCATTTAGACCCTGTCAAAAGGACTTAAAGTATACTTGAAGATTGCAAGAGGAGTCTTATCCCTACCACATTCTGTCTCTGAAAAAAGATAAAATTAGATTACCAGTGTGAATTATCACCTGAAAATTCTGCTGATGAGAACAAATGTCACTGTACAAGACCAAATGTGTCTTCTCAAGCATTGACTTGTTTCAAAGGCACCAGAGAGTCGGATATATCTAATTAACAGGGAATGCAATGTTGCAAAAGAGTAAGCAAAGCACTTCCCAGAGCTGGCTGATAACTCCATTTCAACGTAGGGCTCACCAACACACAGAACCATGGTAAGTGAGCAGGGAGGACAGTTTTGAGAGACAAAAACACGATTCTGGAAAGGTTTTTCCATCTCATGAGGAAAAGCAAGCACAGCACCAGAAGACAGTTCTTGCTATACCAAGTTCACATATTTGATTTAGACTCTGTTTTTGAAGACTAATCTTTGCTACAAAGCAGACATCTTTTTTCCCATTTTAGACTGAATGCATACAATCCCAAGCACAAACACAGACTGGGCAGAGAATGGACTGGCACCAGCCCTGAGGAGAAAGGCCTTGGGAGAGCTGATTGATGGGAAGCTCAACGTGACCCAGCAATGCGCACTTGCAGCCCAGAGAGCCAAACATGTCCTGGGCTGCTTTAAAAGGAGAGTGGGCAGCAAGTCACAGGAGGTAAATCTGCTCCTCTCTTCTGCTCTCCTGAGATCCCAGCTGGAATACAGCATCCAGCTCTGGGGCCCTCAGCATAAGGACATGGACCGGTTGGAGTGAGTCCAGAGGCCACAAAGGTGCTCAGAGGGCTGGAGCACCTCTCCTATGGAGACAGAGAGTTGAGGTTGTCCAGCCTGGAGAAGAGAAGGCTCCACAGAGACCTTATAGTACCTTCCAGGACCTAAAGGGGCTACAACAGAGTTGGAGAGGGACTTTTTACAAGTGCATGTAGTGACAGGACACAGGGGAATGACCTTAAACTGAGAGCAGGTTTAGATATTAGGAAGAAATTACTGTGAGGATGGTAAAATAGGTTACCCAGAGAAGCTGTGGATGCCCATCCCTGCAAGTGCTCAAGGCCAGGTTGGATGGGACTTTGAGAAACCTGGTCTAGTGGAAGGTGTCCCTATCCATGGTGGGGGTATTGGAAGTAGATGACCTTTAAGGTCTCTTCCAACTCAAACCTTTCTAGGATTCTACGATTCTTAAGGAGAGTCAAGGGGAAGGAATGCAAGAATGCACTGTTTTAAATGTAGAAAGTAAAGGAAGTAAAAATGTAAAGTTCAGATTTAATATCAGTGCTTAGGTACTCATAAGTAGGAAGGAACTATAAGATAATATCCCTCAGCTTTCATTTTCCCCAAATTAGCTTGACCTTACAAACTTTAATAGGTGGGATCCTTTTAGCTAAAATGCACCAGCACATGCTGGTGCACAGATCCAACAGTGGTTAGTGCACTTTTTTTTTGTTGGAGGAACAGAATTGTATCAGCTTCAGGTCTGAAATGTTCTACTTCTGGTAACTTTATATAAAAGAGTGGCATCTGGAACACCTACTACAGTTCCTTGAAAACAAAGCTTTATTTCAAATTTCATAATGACAGCTGCAGTGTTGACGGAGGCGCTTCATTAGATATAAAATACCTATCCCACACCAACTGCAGATGCAGCCCTGAACCCCAGGGCAGAAAACTGGGTATGATCCAGCAGTGGCCACATCATGAGGTGTAAGAAAAAGTGTCCATGAGGCTCTTCTGTCATAGATGACTCACAGAGACAGAAGCTTATAGCTCGTCACTCCCACTTTTCCTTTTTTTGCCTGCTAAATACATTATTATCTTGGACCATCATATTTAAAGAGAGACTTTTATTTTCAAGTTTTTGACTACTAAGTTCTCTTCAGCCTAACAGCTGCTCTCAAATGACATTTTCCTTGCACCAGATGTCAGAAAATGAAATTAATGTTTCAACTTATAAAATACTTTCCATCATAGTATCACAACACTTCTAGCCAAAGACAGATGACCTGTCAAAACAGGGACATCCCCATTTAATACTTAGTGAAAGATTAATTACTGAGCACCAGAAGAGACAGCGCTACAACTACTTATGTCCAACTGCAATATCTCCAATTAGCGTTTAAGTCCCTGTGTCCCCACGCAGACAAACTCTTCCAAAAGCCATTTTTATTAATTAGTACTGTTGCCACAGAAAACAATTCTTGCCATAACCTGCTCTCAACTGTGCCCTAATAACAGAGATTCTCTAATAAATAATTCTTTTTAGTTTTGCGGCATTCTTATGTAGGCCACATATTGAACAGGGAGAAGAATTCAGTGCCATGACAGGCACTACATGGTGATTCTCCAAGAGCATTTTTGGTTATGCAATAGTTTTGAAGAAAACATCAGCCAGGAACACTCTTACACACCTCTGAATTCCTACCAGGATGTAAATTAAACGACCTAACATGAATTCTAACTCACAGAAAGCCTCACAATTCAGTTACTTGACACAGAATAAGGCAAATTACTGGGATTGAAACAGACTTCTACACTCCACCCATAATATCAGGAAACAACACAAGTGGAAAAACTCTACAGGAAGTTTACTTATCAAGAACCAGAGCCTAAGCAGTGCTCATGCAGTGCTGAGTACCTTGTCACCTGAGTCTGGAGAACATTCTAACACACAGTAAAAAACGCATTCAACCAGTCTTGAAAAATAAGGTGCATAAATACATGTGAAAGAACACAAGACTAAGCAAGGCCTTGAATTTTCTCTACTGTTTCACAAACAAGAAAAATAGCAGAAGGTCTAAATATCACAATTTTCTCACCTATATAAAAAGAAATGGATTATCAGTGACATACACGGTCTTCCCTTGGGCTGGAAAGATTTGCAACAGTGGAACCAGAAGAACATAAATATGGCCAGACACCCTGATGTAATCGGGACTGTATCCAAGAATGTTTGGCTGCGAACTCATTTAGGAGCAGAAGAGCCTCCAGTTGCTGTAGGAAGAAAAACAGATTGATACCCCACTTTCTACATTTTAATTAGAATCTGCTGCCTATGGTTTAGGAACAAGACATCTCAAATTTACATATGAGAGTTTGAAGGTTCACTTGGGGGAATTGCTGGCAAGTGAATTTCCATGTACCTATCCCAAAACCCAATTTGCTTATTAAAAGAGAAATGACTGCATTATGTTACCTGTCAATCTGGTATTAGGCACTGAGGTTGCCCACCCATTTCCAAGAGTGCAGGGCCACACAGCGTTGATGCAAAATGTCTCTTCCAACCAAGACCACAGACCTTGCACAACATCACTGAAAATGAGCTTCCCAACTGTCACGAAACACATCTGATGTCACTTTTTTGGAGGATTCAGGGAAGCTCAAGTGCTGAACAGTATTATAACAACAAATTTGAAAGATGTTGACCCACTCACCAAAGGAATGCTTGCCAGAAGGACTCAGAACGATTCCAGATACTTCAAGTCATCTGAGGTAACATTTGGTGCAATGAGTCACGTAAGATAAATAGGCCATCTATTTCAGAAGGAGGACATACTGATTTACCATAGTGGTTAGCTGAGTATCACAGAACCAAATCACAGAACCAAACTTACAGACTGGTATCAGTTTTATTGGAAATAGACATCTCCTCACTCAGGAATCAAGAATACATCCAGTTACTCCACAACTTGCACTGGTACAGTGTTTAAGCTTTTGCACAACAGCTAACTCCACAGACCAGTATCATCTAGGTCTCTTTTAACAACTCCTGAAGAAATGCCCTGAAGACAACTTGGAAGAAGAAGTAATTCTGTCTGGTTTCAGTGGGCAGGAAGTCAAAGAGCAACAGCTTGGTCACTTCAGGAAAGCAGTGTGAAATAATCTGACAACCCAACTGCACTGAGGCAAAGGAACAAATGCCTTTACTGAAATCAGCCTCGTGCTGCAAATGCTTCTGAATCTGGAAGGTTTAGCTAAGAAGACGGATTAAAGCAAGTGTTCACTTCCTTAAAAAACAGGTATTCCCCACTTACTCTGTGAGCAGCGAAGTAACAAAATTTGGAGACTTTCAGGGACAGAATATTCTGGGTATAGCTGCAATGAAGTGAATTTCCTTCAAAGCAGCCTGAACGGTGCTGTCTTTTAGATACATGACTGAAGCAGTGTTGACCATAAACCAAACTTTGAGCTGTCACTCAGCAGTGCTTGCATAGCATCAAGGCCTTCTTTGTTTCTCAGAGTTTTTCCTCACTTCTGCCCTTTTGATTCTCTCCCCAATATCGCTGTAGAGGAGTGAGCCAACACCTGGGCGGGGGCTTAGCCACTGCCCACGGTCAACCCAACACAGAAGATTCAGGAGGTTTATCAGATTTCCTTTACAGGCAACGACATCCAGGCTGCAGGCAGACAATAAAACATGACCACAAAGTGTGATTCCACTTCCACACTGAGGGACTCCTCCTCAGTAGGATCCTCTATTTATTTAAGCAAGCTTAATCACCGCAGTACACCTTTCCCAAGAATAAAGTAATGGTTCTGACAGACACTGACCACTGGAAAGGTTCTGAGGTACTAATTCCATGAAGGTGAGGAATTCTCATTGCAAAAGTAAAGATAAACCTGCTTACAGTAAACTTTTACTATTTTTCTGTGTGAAAGTGTATTGTACAAATGTATGCTGGCTGAATGCCTGGTCTGTAGCCACAGAAAAGGAACACAGGTTCTTGTGGAGGCAAATCTAGAACTCACAGGGAATGAGGACAACTGCTACTGTCACAATTCTGGCTTCTTAGTTCCATTTCCCTGTCACAAGTAGCCATGCCCTCCAAGGCATGAGAACACAGCACTTCAAGTGTACATTAACTTTGTCTTCCTGAATTTTACTGAATAACCCAATGCTGAACAAGTTGTCAAATTTATCATGTAGACAGAGAGGCAATATCCTCAAAATGGACTTGTTAGGATAGCCCCACCCAAGGAGCTGGCTGACAAAAACTTGCCTGCCACTAAAGACAGTGCTGAAGGCTCTGACCTTAGGTGATGTCAACTTGTGACATCCCTAGGCCCTTCAATGCCCTTGGAAGAAAATCTTCCAAGGTAAAGATCTTGCTCACTTTTGTTTTGATGAAAGATGAATGGTGGAGTGTCTTGACACTTCCATCTCTGTGGGAACAGGGAGACAACACATGTGGAGTACAAGATGGAGTCCGTTCTCAAGTTGCAAAAGAAGAATTTGGGAAGCCAGAACATCTTGGAAAAAGAACAAATATGGAACAACTTTCTGCCACTCTGAAACAAAAACAACTCACAGCTATGGAACACTCCATCTCCCCAAGGAAGAGCTGTGCCAGATACATTCCAGTTAATGAGTCCATGTGTTTCCTCATTCTCCACACATGGAGCATGAATGTTCCATCTACAGAGCCTGCACAAGGAAAATATACCCCTTTCTCAAGTTTACAAGTGTACGCGGTGTGTTCAAATTCATGTGAGCCACATTCAAATACAGAACCACAAATTCTGTAGAACTTAAAATAAAAAATGCGTTATAAAATAAATATTATTATTAAAGGTCTGAGGAAACCCTCATTCTGTTTATACACTAACTCTATAGAAAAATTTTATCAACTGTACCCAAAAGGATTCTTACTCCTCTGAAACAAAGGACAAAAAATTACAACCAGGGACAACTGTTCTGTACTGGTGTTCTCTGTTACCTTTTGTCCTTATTTTTGAACCCTGTAAGAATTTCAATATTGAAACAGAACCAGATGTATCAGACTAAGTCCTTTCATCCTGGCACACTCCAGCAATATCTGCTTTACATGACTAAACATGACTAAACTTTAAATATTCAGTCTGGGAGAGCTGCCTATCTATCAGTGACAAGCTGCGGTCACTAGAGAGAACACTTTAAAAAAAATTTTTTTAAAAAAAGAAAACTGAGGGAAAAAAAGCTAGTCTAGGAAAGAAACCAAAGCCAACACTCTACACTTACCTCCCTAAATGAAAATTGCAACTGTTTCAAAGGAAAATCACTGGACAGGAGTTCAACCGTGGAAAAATTTATCGTAAAATTCTTCCAGAAATAGGAATCACCTTTATATAAACAGCATTGACTTAGGCTAGAATCATCTTAAACTCTAAGCTGTTAGTCCAAACACACTGAAAAAAACCACAAGAGTGCTATAAATGATTAATGACTAGGAAAAGCAAGGATTGCTTCACTTTTGTATCTAACCCATATGCACATATTGCAAAATGGTGAAGAACTACGGCACACCAGATTTGTTACTATTAAAATTATGCTATCTACAAACAAAAAAAATAGCATTCATGTCTGCAGACAAACTACCACGTCCAATTCCACTGCTGGCTCTGGCTCTAGCACACCTTCTGTCTCATCGGTAGGCCATTCATGAGTGTCTACACATACAAGTCAGCAATAATTGCAATTAACTGGATTCAGCGTATACAATCATAACACTCCACAGAAATGTCAAGGAAGCATTCAGAATCATTACGCAGAACCACAGACATTAATTCGAGTTTACTGAACTGCTTTTACTCAGATGTCTATGACAAGACTGAAACTCCACTATAAATCCTCAACTGGAAGTGGCACTTCTGTTTCTAAAACACTAAAATCAAAATCAGAGCAAACTAGTATGACATTGTTTCACAGATTCCTGCCCTAGAAGGTTAGCACTGAAGACCTCTTGGGGCTACAGGCACCACTGTTTTTAATACGCAACCTCAAAACTCAAGTACTGCCACTGCCACTACATGCAAAAGGATATTGAAGTGCAAAAGCCCTAAAAACTTTGAAATCCTGTGAGATTTGCATGTGTAGTACTGTCTGAGCATCACATTGCCAAATTACTTCCAACTGCTCTTAAATGTATCCTTCCAGATCAACACAACTACAAAGAGGCAAGAATTCCGGTGCATGCTTCAAGTGCCACATCGAACTATTCCAAGATATCCTTCCTCATACATTATAACCTTAATTCAGTGAGGATTTTTTTCAGTTTCAGGGTTGTCCTAAACCTAAAAAATGCTGTCACAGAACCACAGGATGGGTCAAGCTGGAGGGGACCGCAGCCGATCATCTGGTCCAACCTCTCTGCTTGAGCAGGGTCATCCCAGAGCACATGGCACAGGATTGTGTCCAGATGGTTCTGGAATGTCTCCAAGTGAGGGAGACTCCAAAACCTCTCTGGGCAGCCTGTTCCAGTGCTCAGTCACTGCACAGTGAAGAAGTTCTTCCTCATGTTCACGTGGAACTTGCTGTGCACCAGTTTTTGCCCTTGTCTCTTGTCCTGTTGCTGGGCACCGCCAAGCAGAGCCTGGATCCATCCTCTGGCACATCCCTTCAGATACTGACAGACATTGCTGAGGTGCCCTTTCAGTCATCTCTTCTCCAGGCTGAACGGGCCCAGCTCCCTCAGCCTTTCCTCACAAGAGAGATGCTCCAGTCCCTTAATAAGCTTTGTCACCCTCCCCTGGACCTGCTCCAGGAGCTCCGCATCTCTCTTGTCCTGAGGAGCACAGACACAGCTCTCCAAGCAACAGGCACTGCCAAACTGTACAGCAAAGCACCGTGAGTTAAACATGACGTTACTGAGCTTTACTTTTAAAACATCGAAACTCTTTTCTTCTAGAATGAGTTTTGACCCAAATTAGACTCAGGAAATTAGAGTCAATCAGTGTGCACTAGACACCCAACTAATGACTCAACGCCTACTGTAGAATATACAGATTTCCTAAATCCTTTGGAGAAGTCCTCATCACCTGCGGCACAGAGGAAAACAAACTTGTCTCCGCTGTGGGAAGAACATGATCCTGTGATCTCAGTCAAGCACTTGCCAACAGCTACTGATAACATCATAAATGCACCTACAATGTTCCCCAGAGGAGAGATAACAACTTACAAGGTATTTTTATTTTCAGGATTGTCAGGCCAATTTCCACATGAGACACATGCCTTCTGAATTAGCAAAGTGTGCTGCAGCCTCTTGTACCGGAACTTGAAAGCCAAAAGTATGCTGGATAAATAAAACATTTTGTAATATAACCGCCGAGGACAAATGCATAAAAAGGACCAAACAGATACTCACCATCTCAGATTCGTGTATTCAGAAAGGTTTCACTACGCAGTTAGATTCTAGTAATACCTTCACACAAGGAGATTTCTATAACAGCAATTTACACCAGTTAAACTTTATTTATCAAACTGGCAGCCCATGCTTTCTGAAGTAAACACTATTTTTCCCACAGAGCTCTGCACTTTAAGTACTCTTTGTCCTGCACAATGTCATCCAAGTCCCAGTTGTTTTCAGTCCATATTTATATAATGCTCAATTAAATGAGTTTTCAAACACTCTCTCCAAACTGTGTTTCTATTTGTTATCCAAAACAGGAGCCCTTAAAATAATGTTAAACCATTTAATGGCATACATACAAAATCCCACATGGCTCTTATTCCATGACATACTTTTAATCCCTTCCTTAGTGCTCCCACCAACTATCCTCAGAGCAATTAATTCCTAGAGAAGGAATTACCATAGAAGTTTGCATACCTTATTACATATTTTTACACAGAATTTTCATTTTCAAACCTTTCAATAAATAAAATTTTTCTCATTTTAACCAGATATGCAAATATTTTATGAAATGAGACATTATGGCTTTTTTAAAAGGACCCTATTCTAGCCTGCATCTGGTCAAACATTGCCTAGATCACCCCAACTACAAACTTACATACTCAGTATCTTTTTTTCTTGTACCACTAATATATTTAAGGTAGTTTCCTTACTACCTGTGACCCAGGAATATGAAAAACTGTATTTCAGTCTGTGTATTCAAGTTTGTGAACGTACAAGATTAGCCTACTTGAAATGTGAGAAACTACACCACCATCACAACTACCATGAGAATTTTAAATGGTTTTTATTCACCCTCACAATAATCCAAGTAATGTTTGAGGTCTTTCTCCCCAGCCCATAACTAACACTGAGGAGGAGGCTGGGGAACCTGTACTATGCTATAAATATCTCCATTTTACAGAAGAGCATCAGGGTGCATGGAACTCTCTACCCTATCAGTTTCCAAAGCTGAAAGCCCATTTTGTCCTGGCTCCA
The DNA here is from genome assembly GCA_014706295.1 of Lycocorax pyrrhopterus obiensis. Classification (NCBI taxonomy): domain Eukaryota; kingdom Metazoa; phylum Chordata; class Aves; order Passeriformes; family Paradisaeidae; genus Lycocorax; species Lycocorax pyrrhopterus. The sequence continues at coordinate 8,708,896 of JACSVZ010000007.1, read as the reverse complement.
TCCTGAAAGTTACTGACTTTTCCAAGCACAGAAGCCAGAAAGCACAGCAGGAGAGGGCAGCAGAGGCTGCTGCTGTGCTCCTCAGCATCATCTAGCAAGAGCGAACTCAAATGTCACACCTACTGAGAAACAGCTCTACATCTCAAGGGCTGCATCCTGTACATGCTGACAAGTGCATGGAGAAACAAAAGGAAGGGTATGAACACGGATAAAAAGGTACACATCCTGACTGCATATTGTGCAGCTCACAGGTTTTCAGGGAAAAAATGCCTTTTCAGACACAAACTCAAACACTGTCACACAGTAAACCAAAACTGAATGTCTCTTAATATGATGCATACCTGGCTTTTTGTTCACCCATAAATTCTATATTGTGTTGAATCTTTTCTGTTATTTTGACTTTTAATGTTTTTCCTCTTCTGAAAAGGAAAGCCACCAAACAATCACACAAAATCTAGGACAAACTAAACCAAACACCAAAGCAAATAAAGATTTTGCAGTTCTTCTGAATGCATTAACAGCACTAAATCCCCACCACTCCACAAAGAACATCCTCCAGCCAACTACCCAGAGCATTACGAACCATGCAAAACGAAGTAGGACAAACGAAAAACTCAACACATTATGAACTTCCAGGTCACCAGTCCACAATCACTACTTCACTTAGCCAACTTTCCTCTATCAGGAATCAAGTACATTCAGAAACAGCCAGAGATGCTGAACTGACTGGACAAACATATTTTTGGGCCTTGCTGACTGGATCAACATGTTCAGAATGCTCTCTTCTGAGAGATGTGATATGTTGTTAATGCCCCCCATGACACTGTTACAACAGGGACACTACTGCAAGTTTGAAGAACAGAAGAAAGCTCTTGAAGACAACATAGAATTTACTGAAAGTCAAAACACACCTGTAACTAAAATCTGACACATATGAAAACTGACTTATGATACCAAAAAAATGTAGTATTAGACACTACTTTGAGTAATAACTAAACCTGAATAATACACCTCCACAGACTACACCGAAGTGTAGGCTACTCCCAGGCACTAGAAGTTCGTATTTTCTTTAACATGACCTAGAAAATAATATCTACATTCTTGGCTAATTTCATGCTTTAAAATTCTGCTTTTCATAGACTTCTGAATATCTACCCAGATAATTTCAGTGTAATGATTTCTACCTCTAACCGTACTTGTAAGAAATACTGTGAATTAGTAAACGATGCACTTTATAGCCAGAATATATTCTTATCTACAGAAGTGGTGGGCTGGCAAATTATCACATAAAAGCAATAGAAAAGAAAATTAAACAGCTATCAAAGGCAGTAAGTTTGAATTCCAGCTGTCCTTTCAGAGAATGAGATAAAATGAGGCAGGGTGGGGGGAAGGGAGCAGCAGGGAAAAACAGGATCAGTAAGTCAATGAACACAAATGAAATATATGCCACAGCATTTGTGATGCAAATTTGATAATAATACACTCCTCAATAAGCTTCATTCAAACCTGCTTTGTGATTCATTGTCAAACAAATAATTCTAGTGATTCATTAAAGAAAGAATGAATGATCTAATGTTGCTTTGAAGTAGACAATGCACGCTCTAGAGGAAGGTTGCCATAGGTTTAAAAATAAACATTACCTTAAGAAATGAAACTTTCCATTTCTTTGCAGTTCACAAAAAAAAGGAATGGACCTAACTCCAAATAATTTTAAGCTTCATTTTTTTTTTAATTCTACTTATAATATGCTACTCTTAGTTTTAGAGGTGATGCAATTATTCCTCATTAGCTTAAATAGAGCATATTTTTTAGCAACTTCATGGATTCTGATGGACTACCTCAAGGATTTCTCTACTGGATCAATTCCAATTTGCACAGCAACTGCAACAGATTCAACTTCAGCAGCCCTTCTGGAGTTCTTCTGCATGAGTAAAAGCATCAGAATATTTTACATCACACAGCATTTTACAAAGGCAAGAAAACAAACTCATGAAAGCTGGGTTATTACATAAATATGCTATATATTTAAACCAGTGCATACCAGCACTGATTTTTATAGTTTTCAGTAACAGCAAAAAAAGCCTTCAAACCTAAGTCAGGTCTGAAGAGAAAAACACAGAAATATCTGTAAATATCTCCATACATACCAACAAGTTTCATGATTAAAGCTTAGGCATTTGACCTAGACATTTTATAAAGAATAGCCTGGGGCTATTTATCCTATTTGGCTTGAATTGTTATAATGTTTTATTTCTGGATGAACGGTAGATGTTTTCTTTCCCTTAGTAGCAATAACTTCCAATCATTTAATTACATTCTGGAGAACAGCTAATGCTGTAGCTTAGCATGCCAAAAGACAGGATACACTTAAAAACTGGCTTCAAAGGACACAAATTAATATAACGAATAAAGGCAAAATTAGGTCCTCATACACTGAAAATAATACTCCACTGGTAACCATCTCAGTCCTGCACGTAAGATGTACAGAACAACCAAAATTACATAACCCGAGTTAACTACAAATCATACTAAAATATTATTTTGTTCCTCAGTCAAGTTTAAACATTTAAACAGTGGAGGTAAACACTTTCTCTGAGCACAAAAGAATTTACTTTAAGAAATACCTTTCACATTCTTTAGAATGCACAATGCCTTTGGGATTGTACAAGGGAGCTACTACTTTGTAGTAAGGGAAAAGACAGGCAAGATTTCAACTTCTGATGAATGAAGAGTGTCATATGAGACTAACATGTCAGGAAGTACTTAGACTATTTTTTTTTAAGACTACTGAGACGCAAATTGCACATTATTACAAAATGCTCACACAGTTAAACAAGTCTGTAACATAACTTTGTTTCTAAGCTACATACTAAATGCAACCTCCTCCACAATCTGTACAAATTGTTGCAAATTGCATTTATTCTCTCTCTTCAAAGGATGTGGTTTACCAGCACATCTTCCACATTATGTATGCTTGGCCCAGAGCCCCAGAGCAGCAGCACAGGACCAGAGGGCAAGTGGAAGTTGGTTATAAGCCACCTTTCCACTTCCCTTACCCTTTGCCTGGTAGGAATAAGACCAATCCTTGGTGTTCTGCTCAAAAAGCCCAAGGGCAGCTCCTAGACTTGCCCTTCAAGTGGTTCTTGCACAAACTGAGAACTGCCAGGACAACATAGCAGCACAAGGGCTTCTTTCAGCGACGATTCATCAGCTATAAAACTACTGTGCATCAACACAATTCCAGCCCTCTGCATTCCTTAACCTGACAAACTCAGTACAAAACTCTTCTACCACTGAACTACAACCAAACACAGCAGCAGTAGCAGCCAAAAAATCTCTCCTTTTTAAATCAATGAATCCACCGACAACCAGGATATTCTATGTCACATTTACTTCTGATGTAATGTGAAAGCTTCCAGCTTTGTAATTCCATAATCATCATCATCATCCTCATCAACCCTGAATTTCTCTTCACTGGACCTGCAAGATCTTGTTTAACTGCTTTATTCATTAAGGAAATTATTTTTACAAGGTAAGGAATATGCCCTACACTTTCAGGTTTATGCTTTCCTTGCTTTTCCAACCTTCCCTACATAACCGGTAGCTACTGGGAGGACTGGGGGAGGAGAAAAAAACCCCTTCACAATACAGACAAATTACACAAACTACATCTCTTCTACTGGAACACCTGACACAGGCACCATGAAAGGAAAAAAAAACTACTACAGTCTATTAGTTTGTTCAGGATGACAGTATTTTCAGATGTTGCCCAAAAATACATCCATACACAGCATATATTTTAGAGATATTTATCTTAGTGTCTTATTTTTGAAATAAGAAACAATTGTAAACTCAAGACTCAGAATTCAGGAAATACGCCACCTAATACATTGAAAATTGTTTCCGCTGGCCCTTGCATAAAAGACATTTCAGCACGTAAGCCTGGGCCACAAGAACAAAGAATTAGCAGGTATTGTACACGATAACTATCGTCAGCAAAACCAAAAACTCTATCTTGCAAACAATCTGTTTGCCAAAGTAAAAAGTTTTATCACTCTATTACCAGCCATAGTACCAGCACTTTAAAATTTCCTTATCTGATTTTCTGGTTTAGTATGCCAAATAATTGAAATACATACGAGAGCTGCTCTCTGAATTTATAAACTGCAAGCTTCTTTACTAATCCAACCAGCATTTGGCATCAGTCAGAAGCTGGACACCAAAAAATGAGCATGGCAGAAAAACACTGTCCAAGACAAACAGCCCTCTCCTCTCTAGCATGTCTTTTCTTACGTACAGGATTGCAATCGAGCCATCACACACTTAAATGCTTGGGATTAGTTTAGAGAACTGAGAAGTTATGGATGACAAGACAACGTTGTGTGTACATAACCTCTCCTAACTTCAACTCCAAAAAGTCTCCATGGAGACTTAAGAGGAAAAACAGAACTTCTCTGTCAGAATGAAAGAAGAGTCTGAAGAGCATCAATACTAATAAAACAGAGAGAGCTACCTGAAGGTACAACATCAACTTGATTTCAATTGTTATTAAGGTAACAGGACAGCTCCTACCCACCCTGCACCCCCAGGCACACACTACCTACACACCTCTATTTTCCACTTCTCTTGGCTTCTCACTTAACCCCAGTCTCAACTTGACGCAAGGAAGTCTTCCCCAGCCCATCTCATTACTCATCTTTTACTTCCTTGCAGTCACCATGACAAGAGTAACTATTATTGCACTGCAACAGCAAAGTCTGAGTTACAATTTCAGATGTGTTTTTCAGTTCTGTACCTCAAACAGTATGGCGCTGAATAAAAGTAGCTTTAAATTAATCAGGAATAAAAACTTGCTAGATTAGTTTCCTCATTTATTTGTTACTTTCTCATGTACTGTGAAAGAATGTAAGAGAGGAAAAAAAATCCACCAATGACTTCTGAAATTTTTCTTTAAGTCCTAAAAGTGCTATGGATAGCAAGTAAGGCGGCCCTTGACAGAGTTACTATGTCACGCCAAATCAATTACTATGAAAAAAACACATTTAATATGGCAGCGCAAATACTCAAAGGTGCAACTTACAAAGCAATCATTTGTCTTTAAACTGAAGTAATTTTCCATGTACTCCAGCCAGGTTTCGGGTTGTGGCTGACTTACGCACAGGACAATCATAAAATACATTAACTTGAAGCTAACCAAAGTGAGAAAGATTTAAATGCAGAGGTACAATGAAATAAAAGAGGAAAATATCCAAAACAATCCCTAAAAGGCAGCTCATAAACACATACGAAAAAAAAAAATCAAGATTTTGTGTCGACTGCTTTCCTCCTTCCCCCATCCTGGAAACTGGAAAGCACAACTAGTTTAATTTACATGCAGAGTACAGAGCACCAAGTGAGGCACATGCTTTTACTGTGCAGCACGCAGAAGTTCAACATGAGACAATGCTCTGCATGTCACTGCCCTATCACTGAATGATATTTAGCAAAAAAAGCCTTCCTGCACAAAGGTAAAAACCCTCTTGTGCAGCAGAAGCAGGTGTTACCTTTTCATCCTCAAGCTTTCTACGCATTACCCCCTCAAGTGGCTGAATACAAACACTATCAAACCTTTTTCTACCCATTACTTCAACAAGTGAAAGACAGAATCCGCCTGTGGGTCTGAAGGCCCCAAACTTGTGTAGAAAACATGCAGAAAATGAAAGGAGTTATTTCCTGGGGTTTGGGAGGGTTTTGTTTAGGGAGTTTTCTTGGGTTTGTTTTGGTTTGGTTATTTTTGTGGTGGTGGTTTATGGGTTTTTGTTTGGTTGATTTTCTGTGGTGGTATCTGTGTATTTGTTTGCCTTCAAGGTCTCCTTTGGTTTCATGTAGCTTATGAGGGCTGGCTTTTGGTGTTGTCTTCTGTTCAAGTGGCAGCAGAGGGAAGTTACTTAATGCTTTCTAACAAGAACAAAAGTATTTTGACAATTATTGAGAAAATCTGCAGTTAGAGAAGAGACAGACCTTCTGCTACCGAACATCCGTAATTTGTTGCCATTCTCTTGTTTCAGCAAAACAGTCATATAGAAATAATTTATCAGCAGCTGGTAAAAAGCTGCTTTTCAGAAATCTCAACTGGAAACTCAGCACTCATGAAACTGCACCCCTGGCTTAAGAGTACATTTTGTGCCCTATTATACAGTGAATGGTGTTAATTTTTAAAAGAACTTGCTATATTATTTGGCATCACCATGACTTTCAAGTGCTGTATACACATCTCGCACAGAGGAGGCCTCTGAGGACTTGTATTACTTAATAACTAGTGATTTTAATATGAATGTGCAAAAAGGAGCTACAAGGTTTGCACACGTCATCCTGTTACCCTTATCCTGGATTTGTACCTGTCGTTATTTATTTAGCCTCGTGGACTTTCCCATTAAGTTGTCAATGGAAAAGCAGACTAGAAAAAAATCTTGCTGGAGATTGAGTATTCAAACTTCAGCACTTTCAAAGTTAAAAATCAATTTCCAAAATCTAAAAAAAAAAATCCTGTAATGTTTGCACTAAGAAAAAATTTAGAATGTTTAGCCATTGCTTTGGAAACAGCAAATCTTCTTACAGGTAAATAAAATGGCAGACCCTCAGTTTTTCTGATGCGGGTACATTATTTGCTACAGAAAATGGAAAGGAAGTTACCAATTAGGATAACTGCTCCCAATTTAAAAGAAGAAAAAATAAAAGTTGTGCTAAACGTCTGGATTCTGACTTATTTTTAAGAGCATCTTTCTCCTCCAGGGGAAAAAAAGAAAAAAAAATCCCATTCCTGGATATATCTCCAACAAGAATTTTTCTTGCCTTACTAATCCCACCAGACCCCAACTCTATTGTGTCCATCAGAATAAATAAAAAAAGGCAACTTGGCAACTCCTTCATGACTCAAACCAGAACATAACCAAACAGAACAACTATTGAAAAAAGTTTAATTATGACCTTCAGTTTAAACTGAAAGCCACTCCTCTAATGTTCCCCACTAGGACAAAACATCAGTTCAGTGTTGCAAGACCTAACAAGGCCGCCCTACAGAAATAAAATAATGGACCTAGAATGTGTTCTGCATTTCAGCAGCATGAATGGCCAAGTTCAAACCATGTTACTTACAGGATGAGATGATATGTAGAGAAAATCTACCAGAGCAACTCTGAACAGTCACAGCACCCTCCCCCTGCCCCCCAATAGCCTCGCCTACGACAACACACAACGCACACCTGGAATTTCTACACACTGTCTTTGGCACTGCACAGGAATTCCATGTACATCTGCTACCTCAGAGCTGCATGTTTACAGGCAGAGCATGAACTCATCAAAGTTTTACTCCAGATTTTCCAGGTCTTCCTGCAGAGCCTTCCATATGCACACTGTACCCCCCCATGACAACAGCCACAGCGGAGACCCTCTGCAGACATCTCCTCCAGGACATATTCCTTCAGCTGTTCCACTGTACTGTCCCACTGACAGGGCAGGATTTGCCTTGGACTGTGCTCACAAAGCTCTACAGACCTCTCCATATCAGAACAAGTTCTGCTGGGACAGAGCAGTATTTTTTCCCTCAGCTTGAGGATTTGGGCTTCATGTCTGATTAATGACTGAAAAGGCAAAGGCTTGTATTCTGGTTTTTAATCAATTTTATCCTTGAGATAATCTGGACTATTTTGTGATGTTTCTTTAGAAGCTCTTTATGCCTCCCAACCAAATAATACAAAGTGTAAGTACGTAATCATAAACACTGGAGTAAAGTAGAACATGGAGCATTATGTACAGTGTTTACATCAAATAAAAAGTGCCTTCTCACACACAGTAATCCCATATTCCATGTTCCAAAAGACTGTCTTTGCACAGAGCAACTGAAAATGCAGAATGTTTATTCTCAAGCTCAACTCTGACACGTTTGGAACTCAGCTGCTTCATTACACTAATTTTTTCAGAGTTCAAAGTGATGCCTTGGTACACAGTGAAGCATCTCAATGCTTTGTAAAGGAGGATCTGTTACTTCTTTGTCATCAAAAGTGCACATGAAGGATTAAAGTAAAATTAAGCAAAATGCACATCTGTGTAAAAGATACAGCAGCAAAAAAACAGTCCCTTCTTGAAGCCAAGAGACCAGAAACCAAAATAAGCATGCATTACAGTATGCATCTTGCTTTCAAATACATGGAAAAATCCTTCATAAATAACATTCTTTACACAGAAGGCAATGAACTTTCTGAAATTTTCAAGGTGAAGGTTACCAAAGCTCTAAGTCTACTGTAAGTTTAGAGGTAGTGTGGGTCAATGTTTTCAATACCAGAGACACTCCACATAAACAGCAAAGTGTAACTTGTTAAAGTTGGTGTGATACACTTTGAAGCAAAACAATCATCACTTCTAGAAGCATTTCAAGTTTGGGTAGCTGATCAATAAAAGAAATCATCACTTCTAGAAGCATTTCAAGGTTGGGTAGCTGATCAATAAAAGAAATATTTCCATAATATCAAAAAACCACATTGATTCTTAGTAAAAAGCACTTGCTTAGAATCAAAGGAAATACATACTTGACCCAGATCTTACGTTGCTGAATTGCAACATAAGTGTAACTTAATGCTGTGTTACACTGGACACACTGTCACTCTAGAGCTAGGGAATTATCATGACCTCCAAAAATTTTAAATTGCTTTTGGATACTATTTGCCAACTATGTTAAAAGCTAACATCACCGTAAGTTCAAGATATTCTTGCAATATATGACTAAGCCAGCTCATCTGAAATTTTCAACCCAGGGCCTGTGAACAACATAGTTCAGGCAGCAAAGACAGATAAATCCCTTCTGTCTTCACTTCCTTCTTTTGAAAGCAGTATATTCACACACATCTCTCCTTCATCTGCCTTAAATCAAAACAATCCTCCTCAAATCTGAAATGTGTAAAGAAGGAATCCTCCTCGTAAGGGCCTTTCTGATAGCCCACGCAGAGACAGTGCTGCAGAGATAACATGCAACTCATTTCTCCAACTCCCTCACGCTAGCCTTAAATCCAGTCTTTATTTGTAGTTCCATACCACACATCATTGCAAATTCCTGTTTCAGAGCTTGCTCAAGCTACCCACATCTCAACCCAACCTGTAAATATTACTTAGCAAATCTCAACGTGCAAGATGTTAGCTCTGCAATTCACTTCCTCCTGATCTACTTTCCAATCCTCTGTAATAAGAAGCTGCCTCAACTTCTAAGTCCCTGTTATCTCTCCACTACCTTCACAGGATTCTTCCTCTGTGCACTGCACACTTATCTCTAATAGACTTGTAAATCTTTGTAAAAAAGATTTGTAATCTCATAGTTGCTCTTCCACTGCCCTTGTTCATTCCTTACTGTTATTTAAAATAGCGTTTTTCTGTAATGCTTCCTTCCTCTAAGCATTTACAGAGCCACAGTCTTTTAATGAGAGGAACTGGAACATGGACCCATACATGCTCACGCCCCAGCAGGTATCATTCATATATATCACATAATCAAACTTCCTGACATCATACTTCATGTAAAATTTGTTCAAAACCTACAGAATTTTGTGACTGGAAGGTCATCCCAGCTGTCTACTACAACATTATTTTTCCCTCAACTTCATAGCAGCTGCGACAGATCTTCAGGTACTGAGATGCCCACTGAAAGTCCACACAGAATTTTAGACAGTACCCTCCTCACATGCATTAGTTTCTTTTAAAACTGGGCTTAGTTTCATTTAAAACAAGAGTAAAAGGACAAAAAAAATCAACACAAGTTGATTTCAACCTGTTCACTCAATCCCTAACAACAGATTTGTACTGTACATATATTTTTGCATTGATTAAGGAAGTTTCAAAGCTTTTCTTCTACTCAACATGTAAGCATAAGCAATCATAAAGGATGAGGGAGCAACTTTTCTCTTTTTTCCCAGAACTAACCAGCTGCTAAGATTTGTTTATTTAAGTCTGCGTGCCACTGCTCACCTACAGGTGACAAGGAGTGACAAGTCATTTGGGAGTTTCCCACCCTGTATATTTCCTGTGATTCCAATAGGCTAAAATAATTAAATAATATTTTGATCTCACCAAAGCAAGTTTTTTATACAACAGCTGTAAAAACGCACGTTAACAATAAAAATTTCTGAGTACATTCAATGCTTTCCTCATACAAAACACTTTCAGAACACAGATGATAAATGATGCTTTACAAAGAAGAATGATTCACATATCCTGGTAGGCCAAATATTTTGTCTGGACTGACTATAGACTAAAAACAGAGCAAAAACAAAGAGCTTCCAGTAAGCCGAGCATATCTTATGGCCCATATGTATTTAGCAAAAACCAGCTCCTTACCCACCTGCCAGAATGGCATCAATGCCAACATTCAGGGTGGTCACCCTATGGACCAGCTAATCCCACACTGGTATGTGCAAGCCAAGATTGTAAAGCAGCATTAGGAGCTCTCCAGAGAATTTGGCCCCGAGTTTAGGCATGTTTTGCTCCACATTCTCCAGTACTCCGTAAGCTGGGCATGTGCAGGGGATGGGAGCAAGGCTCCACAGTTACTGGCCTTCTGTCATGCCCGACTTTCAAAGAGCTGGTGTGTCACCATCCAAACACCCTGAGTTACCCACGACAGCCCCACAGGAACGCTCTGCTGACTGAAGATAAGAGGACTCACCTGGGGAACACACTGGAACAGAGATTGAGGAGAGTGGCTTCCAGGTCAAAATAACAATAGCCCAGAAAAGGGATCCAGTAAACATCCACAGAATGCAACTCCATCAGTGCCTGCTTGATTGACCCCAAATGAAACAAATCCATGCCAGTGATCACGCTTACACAAGGGCAAACGCAAGCACATTGCCACAGCAGTCACAATCATCTCATGATGTCATCTTGCTCAACTACTGCATGACAAACTTTGTTCTTCACAGCTGCACACAAGTTCCAAACAACATGTTTTGCTTCCGAACCGAGAACAAAAAGCACGGGTCTACTTCAAACAGGCAATCAAAATTAACACCATTGTTTGAAATACCCTCAGCTGTCCCCAAGTTAAACACTATTTGTTTGTGTTCTGGCTCGCAAAGGTTAACAGTATTTCATTCCCTCCTCGCCCAAAGAACACAGCTACCAGAGTGACTAAAATTAAGTGGGGATCAACACAAAGAATGTGAATTCTTGAAAATAAAAATGCTGTATGCAAATTTCTTTTAAATCCACAGGCACGAACTTTGAAACATCACAAGTGTTACTGTGTATTTGTACTTCTTCTAACTCTAGCAGCCTTCACTAAAGCTGAACTTTGCATAATGTGAATTGCATTTTGCTCAAGTAGCACATTATTTCACCTGATCTCCAAGCCTAGCTAAACAAGTACTACAAATGCTGGTAAATACTTACCTGATTGGAAAAAGACCCAAAAAAATCAAACAGGAAGGCCCAAAATAAATATAAATGTGTCAATTATTATTGTATTTCAGGGGTTTTGAGAGTTCTCTTAAAACCGTAATGAAAGAATAAAGTGTGTGTGCTTCTGTGCTTGTGCTAAATCATCTATTTCCTTACTGCCATCTCCTGCCCCATAAATAAGCTACACTGCCAAGACTTTGCACATCCAAACACACTTCCAGTGTATGCACCATCAGCAGTAAAAATAATATTTTTTTAAATCCTCAATCCATATTTAGCAATTGCAAGAAACTGAAAGAACTGGTTGTCTGAAATGAGAGCACAAATGAAGAAAACAGTTGAATCCATGTCCTAGCAAACAATTAAATGCCACTTGACTACGGGCCCGTAATTAATTAATAGAACATAACCTCTCCCTTCTGAGGCTGTGGCAGGCCCAGAATCTTAACTGGAGCACATTATAACGTGTCTGCCACAAAGGCAGGCAAATACTCTCCTAAGTGACAGTAAATCGTGTTCTCACAAGTAAGACTGCTATTTTCAGAGAGGTTTCCTACAGAAACAATGTTTGTGTGACCAATGGCCTTTAATCCAAACAAATAAATACGCAGTGACCCTGATGTGAAGAAAAGTTAGTATTCAAGACACCCTGTTCCTTGTCTGTAGCAGCACTACCAGGGCCATTCCAGCCAAAAGACAAAAATGTGCAGAAATACTTCACTAGTTCTGTTGTTTAGGAAATCATTTGCTGACTTGTTTCTTAAAGTCCCTGACTCTTAAAATACCACCCTATTTAAGCGCACCCCAAGCAACCCAAAATTTAGTATGCCTAGGAACATCAACTGAACATAATTCCTGCAAATTTATTCACTACACACACTCAATCATATTTACAGCAGCATTAATTCTATCTCCCAGACATGGTATGTGAGTCATTGTGGGGTCCAGTGCTCAGTTTTTGGTTTGGAGTGGGTTTTGGTTTGGTTTTGATTAAAGCTGCTACAGGCTGAAACACAGAACATAACTGCAGCTGTTCTTTTAATATACAAGAATATATACACAAAAATATTTTTATATATACACATAAATTATTTATTTTCTGAAAATGCACATAATAAACAGAGTAGAGGACAAGATAAGAATTCAAAATGATCCCAAAAGACCAGGAAAAAGTTATGAAAAAACGTTAAGAGTATGACTAAGGAGAACTGCAAAGCTGCAGAGTTAGGCCAGAACACTTGACTGCATATATAGGGGATGGCCAAAAAGTGATTTAGGTAAAAGGGATGTAGAGGTTAAAGCAGACCACAAAGTGACTCTCAGTGTTGTGATGCTGAAAGCTAAAAATAAAAAATAAAAAGCTCAGAGTGATGTCAATGCATGGAACTGCCCACAAAACCAGCAAGTACCAGTCTCACTCTGTATTTTGGTAAGATTTCATGTAACTTACCACATGCAGTTTGGTCACCACACTTCAAGGAGAATAGTAATAGCAGGCTGAAAACTGTACCCAAACCCACATGACTCAAACACTACAAAAACTCTCCTACAAGCCAGAGGAGTGCTGGAATAGACTGACAGAGAGGGTTGGGAAAGTGCTGTTATTGAGGGGTTTTGAGCCAAGATCTGCCCCAGCCAGCAAAGGCTACAGCCAGCTGTGCCTTGGGAGAGAAGGATGGATCAGGCAATTCCTGGAGATCCTGCCCAGTCTTTAAGGTTCTGGATCACAGAAACCAGGGCTGAACAGGACCTCTAGGATTCACCTAACCCATTCTTGGCCCCTAAGCTGCAAGTCCCAACACCATAGTGGTTTTGGGCGGGTTTTTTTCACAATTCCACACTGTTTATTTCTAAGTTTACTGATGCCATACCCAACATTAAGCTGAAGTTTTAAAGAGAACTATCCCAACAAATTCCGAGAACTTTTCCACTAAGCGACAATAGCTAAATTAGAGACCATTGCTATGAATTCTGTCTCACCACTGATTGTACAACGGCTTGTATTTATCAAAACTGCATTTCATCCAAAATTTTAACATTCTAGTCACTCACTGCCATGAGCTCTGTCTGGAGCCCTTCGCCACAAGCTTTAGATTCAGCTATTTGGAATTACTTTAATTACTTCCTTTTAGTCATCTGCAAGTCTCAAGCATTAAGTATTCCACCTCCCTTTTTACTTGATATTTACAAGTTGAACAAAAAAAGGTCTGCAAAATTAATTTTGGGAGTCCATGCTACCAATTTTGCCCATGAACAGTGACCACTTGCATCTATCCTTTACCAGCAGGTCAAGGGAGGGGATTCTCTCCTTCTACTCTGCTCTCCTGAGACTTCACCTGGAGTACTGCATCCACCTCTGGGGGCCCCAACATAGGAAGGACAACCCAATCCAGTGGAAGGTGTACCTGACCATGGAACCAGAGGATCTTTAAGGACCTTTCCAACCAAAACCGTTCCATGACCCTTTAATCTATACATAACTCTTGAGGCTCTTACCATTAAATCAGGAACAGCTTAGATTCAGATATAAAAATTTGCTGCTAATTACATTTGCCAAGACCATGTTGACAAAAATCTTGGTCCGTCTGCTGTGAAAAAGTGTAGAAAGCATATGATGCTTTGTACAACTACATTAAGATCACTAAAGTCCAAAGCTCCTCTTAGTAACTATGAAACGCGAAAGAGTAAAGAAAGATTCAGAGTCTTCATAAAACCATAAATCAAATCTAATAAAACATAGAACTTATGTTTTGATCTCTGCAAATCTATTTTCAAACCTTTAAAAGAACAGTTAAGACCAGGTAGGGAATACATACCAGACTAAGACAGTAAGTAATGAGGGTTTCCTACTGCTCAATAACTACTGCTCATTTCTAGACTTCATACAGGGATTTTTAATAAGAACGATATCCTGAGCCTTCTGCTTCAGAATTTTAAAGTATTTTATTAGTAGCCATTACTTAAGCTTCATATGAAACCTAAAACAAGAAGAACTACTGATTTTTGGGGAGTCAGGGAGGGGAAGGAGAAAAGAAGTTAGGCATGGGAGACAATTCAACCCACAGACTTTATTATAACTCTAAGACCACTGGCTGAGAATAAACAGAACACACACAACTCAGTTAAAAGGAAGACAGGAGATCCATGGGTTTTATTTTTCAGCACCCTATCCTTAACCATCACAGCTTTGGAAAATGAAACATCTCCAAGTTCATTTCCACAAGACAGAAAAAATGGGTACAGACCAGTTAATGCCTTTCTTTAAAAAATTATTATTGTTACTATTACTTTTATCTGAATCTTACCTCTGGGTTTTCTAACTTCAAACAATGGTAAGCATATTCTCAAGAAAACAACAGATTATGACAACAACAGTCTTCTGAGTTAGGCCTCTCAAATCCTACTTCACTGTAAAGAGCAACAATCCTCATTTTCATTAGAATTAAGTATGGATGTTAACTGCTACCTTCTGTCTTCTGCTAGGCTATCAGCAAGAAGAGCAGCTGTGATTATCAATAACTATGTCTAGAGACTAGACCAGTGAAGCCCATGTTCCTGAACTGCAATTTTCAAAAAAAAGCCATTTACTAAAACGCTGGCCACATTTTTTGTAAATTAAAAAAAGAAACCCATAAACAAGCACGTAAACAATTTTTTAAGAATGCGAAAACATCTCACAAGGTCAGAAAGGCAGAAAGCGTGTTCTCTGAGTTCTTTCCAAGACCACTCTCTCACAAAAAATGAGTGACAGTCTTGCTTCTTCCAAAAAGATGCCATGTGGCAAAAGAGAACAAAATGATAAAAAACAGCCTCCACAAGACTATTTTGTTAAATACGTATTATCTCAGCTCTTTTAACAATAAACACTATAAACAAAATATTTGGAAAACACAGTGCTGAAAAAACAACCTTACAAAAGTATCACAACTTGAATGGACACTGTTGACTCAGTGGCAAACCTGGTATCACTATTTATGCACATTAATCAAACAGGAAAGAGAATCTTTTGAAAGAAGAGTTTTGAATTCCAAATCACAAACATGTGGCTCTCTATGGCTTTGTTTTCTTTTCAGTTGCCTGTAGCTGAAACAACATGCCACTTGCTTCGGCTGTGCTGCTGAACTGCAGTGCCATCACAGCTGCAGGCCTAGGACAACCTACGGAGCTGCTCTGGGATGTTCCAGCTCTCTCTGCTGCTTCCCTGCTGGAAAGAACGAACCCCTCAGAGCTGGAAAAGGGAACACATGCCTTGTGCCTCAGCAGTGTCCGTACAAATCCAGGTGCCTCAGCTTAAAGCCTGCTCACAGGCAGCTACAGTCAAAACCTCAGCTCATGAGCGGAAGCAGCACAGAACGGGCACAAGTGTCTAAAATTGCTGCAGGGGCAGCTGCCTCCAGCCAAAGGGCAAATCTGAGACCTTCACAGGCATTGTCTTAACTCACTTTACAAAGTGGACCAGAATTTATCACTGAAGATAAGCATTTCAGTTTTAGTCACTACAAAATACCTAGGGAAGAAACATTTCTCTGCAGCACTTTGAACACTTGCATGGCTTTCTAAACACAAACTGAATATTTACTACCGCAGAAAACATCCCTTTATTCTGTGTGTATGCCTCGTTATCTTCCTTGCTTTGGAAATACCATTAAAAGCATCCATTCCAAACCTTGGGCTTTCTACCACTGCTGAAACTTGCTGATCATGAGAAACACACACTAATTAGCTTCCTATTTTGCAAAAGCAAGCAGCTCCTGAAAGGCATAAAATAAGAATAATTCAATAATTGCACTTCTAAGAAAT
Source organism: Lycocorax pyrrhopterus obiensis (assembly GCA_014706295.1). Lineage (NCBI taxonomy): Eukaryota > Metazoa > Chordata > Aves > Passeriformes > Paradisaeidae > Lycocorax > Lycocorax pyrrhopterus. The sequence goes on along the minus strand of JACSVZ010000007.1, from coordinate 8,692,675 downwards.
GTGGGGTGAATCCCAAAGGCAATGTTCAGGCAGCAGCTCTTCCCTCCCTTAACAGGGAATTTCAGCTTGTTCCTCAGCTGCAGCCAGGCACAACCTATGGCTCAGGCAGAGGCTCCAGGCTAAGACATTTTACAAAAAGCAAATTCTGCCTGGCAGCCCACTCAACAAAATATACTGAAGAAAAAAAACTCTCACAGACTGAAGATTTTAAGAACTTGCAGCCTAAAAGAGAAAGACTCTAAATAGATAAAATTACCCTCCAAAAAATACGGGGGAAAATATGGGTCTAAATCCGTGTTTTAGGAGGGCAAAGTATCACCAACCTTTCTTTGAAATCTGCTTTCAAACATTCTATGTTCTTAAAAATACCAAACCTACTACTTCTCTCTTCACAAACTATATAACAAGAAGAAAGAAAATGGAAATCCTCTTGTAAGTTCTTCCAGAATGTTTTGTATTAAACCTGGTTTAAAAACAGCATATACCAACAATATAGGCCAGTGACAGCCCAGTCATCACACAAGCTTCATAAAACTACTACGTATTTTTCTGGGAAAATAGATTAATTATGAAGAAACAGCTCTGCAGGAACAAAGCATGTGGCTTTCTTCTATTTTTAAGCAATTGCAATTTGCATATTTATGAAAAGCAGTCTGTGTAACAGAACTAAAAAACACAGCCTTCCTAATTTAACCTTTCTTAAAAAGTACAGTATGCCCATTCAGCAATATTTCAAGAATTAAAATTCTATTACATTTGAATTCATGACAAGATCACAACTTTGTGTTTTGAGTCTTGAGTATTTTGTTAGTCACACATTCATCTTATTCTTACTGCCATTTAGGAATTAGATTTACAGTTCAGAGAACAATAGTCACAAAAAAGGACAAGCGTCTGCATTTCTTGGTCCAAAACAAAAATACACATGCTAAACGTACAAATTTAAACTGTGGAAGACTTCAACAACACAGTGGTCAAGCTAAAAGGCTTATTGGGCTCTAACTGGTGCAGTTCTAACAAACTAAGAAACCAGAGTGCAATGTTTTTTAGATACACAAATAGCTAACAGCCAAAAGCATCACTAATGGTGCTCTAAGCTCTTGTTCTGTAACTATTTTCAATTCTTTTTTTACTTAAACAAACTAAATGTACCAAATAAAGTCTCAATGCTTAACATCTGTTTCCAGCTCAGTTAATTCAGTAAAACTTCACACCAAATACTTCTTCTGCTTCCAAGAAATAAGACTGGGGATAAAAGGATTTTTTTTTTTTTTGCCTAAACTAAAATTCTACCAAACATTCTTTTAGGCCCAAAATTTACAAAAGTGACAAAACCTGGCCCTGGTATTTGTGTAATTAATTGAAATTTGTTTATTTAAAGATGAAAACCATAAGAAATCCAACTGAGTGGCCAAGAGGACTTCAAATCAGAAAACCACAGAGTAGATAAAGAGAGTTAAATTGATACTGAGAGCAAGAGAAGAAAGGAGAAAGCGAGAGAGATGATAAGGCAGGGATTCTTCTGGGGTAAACCTAGAAAACCAAGCTAGAAGACAGAAAGCATTCTAAAATACCAGAATGTGTCAGAGTATGCAGGAGGAGTGGCCAGTGTCCTATGGAGAAGGGTTCCTAAACCACAAGGAAGTGATGTGCAACCCTCTACAGTCTGACAACACTCCGTACTCCACGGCATCTGGCAAAAGGAGCGCAACAAAACCCATTTTCCAAATGCACAACCTTCCACAACTGAAGTCAAGGTTCCAGAAAGAAGAGCTGTCATCCCTTTTCATCCACAAGTATCTGAGAAATCCTCTGCCAGAATGTCTCATCTTCCTCCCAGTTACTACTCCAGCAGTCCCAACCCGATACTCTTACATTTAAAAAGACATTTTCTATCTTGCTGAAGATCTATCCAAGTGTCAGATAATGGATTTTCTGGGGTTTTAAATCCTAGGAAACATCATATGAACCACAGCAAAAGGATGTGCTAAGGACATTATTCCTACCTTCTATTTTTTTCCCCCTTGAATTTCTTTCTGAGCGATTGATTTTGTATACCCAGTAACATTCCTTTGTCTCTCTTTATCCACTGAGGTCTCCCATGGTCCAATGGGGTTTTGCACGCAACCACCCTGAATTTGTATCCAAAGTTATGATGAGTTTGTTTTTTCTGTCCCTTAGCTTTCCTCCACAACAGCTACACACAACCCCAGACCACACTGTCACCAACTGCTGGTTCTGGCTGCAGGAGTGACAGCCTGTCACCTACGTCCAGCTCAGGGGAAATTTTGACACTTTGAGCACAACACTGCTAGAAAGGAAACAAAGAATTCAAGCTGTGTTCAGTGATTGCATTTTTTCAGAGTGTTCAGTTTGCAGAAGATTGAAAACTGAGAATTAGAAACATTAGAGACATGAAATCATGATCTATCTAGTCACTAGCAGATAAGCAATAACCAGCATGTTCTTGGCTCAATGAGCAGGGATTTAGCTGCCAAATCCCAATCAACACTAATTGGATTGTCCTCGACTTCAGAATATACCACTGACACCACAGCCGTAATTTATTTCAACAAACACATATAAATGGAACACAACTCCCAGAGCACCAAGCAGAAGAAAATTAATCTCATCAATACCGATAATGCTATTGTTAGGAATAATTTTTTTCACTATGTGAGCAAGGAGTCTGAAAGTCTCATGCTACTGCAAGGAGGAGTAAAAGGAGAGATGAACCGAAGGAAAACCTCCTACTCACCAGTATGTATTTGCAGGATACAACTTTCACTGACAGCTATCGAGGTTGAACTGTGAATCTGCTGTTACACATTTTACAAATGATTCCACAGTGACTGTGGCTTTCCTTTGTAAGTACCAGTAGTTGGGGAGGTAGTTGGTACTTTAAATTCGTGTCAGAGAACTACCACAGCAGTATAATTCTCTTCCTCACTGTCATAAGACAAGACTTATGTTTGGGACGCTGGAGAAGTTAAATGTCAGTCTCATTGTCCCTCCACTGAAAAATATAATTGTGGTTATAGAAGGCCAGGGTTTACACAGTATTCAGCCTTGCATAACAAACTGTTTTCCATGAACAGGCTGAAGAAAAAGTGCCTTTTTGTCAGCTAATCCACGAAGTTAATCCAGGACAGAACAGGAGAGAGAGAGTTCCTTGAGTGCAATTTAGTCACAAAGATAAGAAATGCTACTTCCTTCAACATAATCAGTGCCCTCGGATTTCAGAACAAATGAAGACAGCTTATAGAGAAAAAAAAAAACAGCCTCCGTGAATGTTTTAGTTTAAAATGAAAGGCTGAAAAAAAAAGTATTTTTATTGTTGCTGTTATTATAATGGCAAGACTGAGTGAGTAAAGAGTCTCAAATCCAAGATCTTTAGAAATATTCATCACAGACATTTGAGGGAAAGAAGACTTACATGATCTGTATTGATTTTAAGATTTCTCCAAAATGATAACAAATTCATAAATCGAAATCAAAGTAATTTTTTTAGTCAACATTGTGTACTAGAAGAAACTCCTTGAATACCTTTTATGAAGAGATGCTACCAAAAAATACTGGGGGTCTTCCAAGCAGACTTTCAAGAGAGCTTTATCTCACCAAAAAAAACCCAAAAAACAAACCAACAAACAAACATCACCACAATCAAAACTACACAAACAAACAAACAAAACCACATGCAATAGAAACATTTTCTCCTCATTCTGTTTCAGCATAGCATTGTGGAATCTGTCGTATTTGAAAAGTAAAGCACAAGGTTTGGAGGAAGAGTTAATTTCATTTACTGGAGCAACTAATTTGTTTACAAGGCTTTTGGGCTGCCATGCCCTATCCAGCCATAGCCAACTGCAGCCATCTCCTAGCAATACACAGTCACACTTCTGCATTCTGCTCCAGTTCCAGCACTACGCTTGATGCTTCATTCTACTACAGCTACAAGAATTCTTCTGCCACAACACGAAGGATTTCGTTTCTGTTGCTTTTTTAATCCCTTTGAGATTTCCCTGGATTGCACTTGAAGCAAATTAAGCCGCAGCACAGATAAGAAAGCCACTGAAGTAACAGCTTTATTCCCTTATTTTTCTACATTTTCTGTTCTACAGAGATTGCATACCATGACATCAAGAAATCATCCACTCCTTATACACACATTAGCTCAGTGGAATGACCAACTACGAATATACAGCAAATACACCAGAAAATCCTCATGATATTATATTTCTTCACAGGCAAAATCTGCTCACAGGGAAAAAAAATAAATAAAAGAATCAGACAACTCCATTTATAAACTTCTCCCACTCCACCAACAATCGCTTGTCTTGTTTCAAAATCCACCCAGATACGAAGCTATGTTACACAATAAAGGCTTTCCTGAAGAGGAGTTGATAAAAATCAGAACAGAAACAACCACAACAGAGCCTACACATGTTATACCAGCATTTATCAGTTGTGACAAGAGCCAAATAAAACTGCTATACTGTTGCAAGCCTTCTGTCCTACAGATTGCAACTGCACACAAAAGCAAGAACAAATCATTCCTCTGTCTTCTTAGAGCGACCAAACCTCACAGAAAACATTTTGCTCCACCTCACAGGTTTTCTCCTTTAACTTCTGGGTACACAACAGCATCCTACAGGAAAGCTGCTATAGGTGCATGGGCAAATTAATCAAATCCAGTCTTTGGATCCTCTCTTCTTTATCCTTACCTTTCAGCTGCTGAGCTAAGAAAGACCCAGAATGTTCTCTCTTTTACCTTTTCCAAGTATGACTATATGTAAATTCTAGGGATAGATTTATGATTAGGGCTTATACCAGCAAAACCAAAACCAAACAAAACAAAAAGGCATTTTCTCATGCCCTTCTGTGATCTTTGCAAACATCTGTGTTCTTCCTAAATCCCATCCACATTCCATTATTCAAACATATTAAATGGGAATTTTTTGGTGAAGCACATCAAACACACTTCAAAATCCATGAAAAAATACAACGGATAAACAGTAAGGCCTCCTGGGATTTCTTCTAGCTGTTAACCCAGAATGCCTACCCTTGGTAGCACCTTTGTTCCTTTCAGACACTTCTGTAGTGCCTTTTGTAGCCAGTTATGTAACAGCCTTATATTGTGCTGATATGCTGGGGGAAAATGTGGTTATCTACCTCAGCCAAGGTTGACTGCTTTACTGTGTGTGTCACTGAAATCCTTCATGCTTTCACTGTTAAACAAAAACAGGAGTTTAGTAAAGCTGGGGGATTTATAAATCTGGTTTCTTCAACTCTGTCAGGACACTTAACATGCACTTCTGACAGCAGCTACTGCTCAGAATGAGTTCTTAAAATACACAACAGCCATTAAAACTACTATCTATCTAAGCCTAGTTTTAGGGTGAAAGACACAGACTGAGCAACTTAAGTGGGAATACAGACCAGCGTACCTGAAACACAGAAAGAGCTGGGTGAATCAGGTCATCCTTTCCAACACAAAGACTTCTCAGCTCCTAAGTGCCTGCAATTCTACTGACACTTGACAACAGCAAAGCTCATTCTCCGCTCAGGCAGAGCCTCTGTGCATCTTGCCAAGCATGAATAAACTGCCTGTTAGGCAAATTATCCAAAGGCTCCCGTTAGTTTCCTTGGAGCATGTAGGAGACTAAGGCACCTCACTAACATCTTTGTGCCCAAGGCTCTAGGACCATTTAAGCTGATATAAATTCAGGGTGCATTGATCTGTCTTCCGGCATGCTCCTCTCCCCTTTATGTTGATACTGGCATTCATCTGACATCCTGGTGAGCCAACACTGTTTGAAAAACTAGCAGAAAAGTAATCCAAGGACAAAATAACAAGCAACACAGGTAAAACACCCAGCAAGAAGGGTCTTTTGGACAGGTCAGCGTCCTAAAGCAAGCTGGAAACGAAAGGAAGATTTAATACAATAAGAACAGCAGCACTAGGACTGCTGTAACATCAATTTTCACAGGCCTAGACCAGAACAGGAATGGACTGTCATAAGTTTGACTCCCAAAGGACACTCTCTCTGGTTTATTCAAGGACAATAAACCTGTTCACTTCCCCTGACTTCTAGCATCAGTAACAAAGTTGTTCCACAACAAGAAAAATCTGCATATCTGCTCCTAAACTGCACAAATACTGCATTTTAGACATTAATAGCGAACATTTGTGAGTAAAGCCAGATAACCTGTGCAGGAAATCAGCACCTTTACCACATTTTCAGGGGTACTGCAGATATTGGCACACGTAAATACATCCATATAAGCAGTGAGAGCAGAGGAGAGGCAGCAGACACAGTGGGGCTTTTCTGGGAGAGCAGTCACTACTATAAACACCCTTCCGTATAAACCACAAGCGTTTATCATCCAAACACTGCTGACACACAGGTTGGGGGGGAAGGGTACAGCATTTGTTTGCTTGTTTACACAAAGCTATTCCACAGATTATGCCTGGGAAAAAAAAACCCAAAAAACCACTACAAAACGTAATTACACTCAACATTAAAATCAAGCACATTAAAACCAAGCCAGGAGGTAGCTGTAAACGAAAAAAAAAAAAATAGGACAGAAAAAAAGGAACATACTTAAAAATATAAAAGCTTCAAGGGTAGCTAGTCTATAATCCTAGAAATGTTTGTCTCTGCTTTTCACATAGAAGGAAGCATAAGAAATGCATCAAGAAACTACCACTTTATAAGAAGAATAAAGGTCAGTACTCCATGTATTATGGGATTGCATGTGGGGGTAAAGGAATTTGGAAAACAATGCATGCCTAGTCTTCAACAGAATGTTGTTCCTTCAAGCATTTTTATTATGAAGCATTAAAGTAGCAACAAGTAATTTAAATAATAAAGTCTAAACAGTAACTTTCTGGGCATGACCTTTTCAAATTAAGGTTCTGGAGTTATTTCTGAACCTGCTCAATTTCATCCATGCAAGCAATTTTACTAAACTTCATGAGGCAATTTATGTATGGGAAGTTAAACACACACTCAAATATACAGATGAAGACATTTTACAGATATAAAGCTTTCCAATGCAATCTATAATTTCTTTTCATGTACTCTGTCAGATTGAGCATACCCAAGAAGTAAGGAGCCCACTTGCTTTGTCTTCTTAAAAGCACATCTGGGTTTTTTGGTTGCTTCTTTGTTTTGATTTGGGTTCTCTCTACTGTGTCAGGGAAAATGCTCCAAACAAGAGAGAGGCAAAAGGGAAGGTCTTTATTTTTAACGTAAAATACTGCCCATTTCACATGTCTTAATTTTGACGGTACAATTAGGAAAAACCTATTATCAAATGGGGTAGGAGGAGAAACCAGTCTGTATAGAATAATAATTGCAGAATAGTAAAATCCAAGAGACCCTTAGCAGAACTTCGTAAGACACTGCATCTTTAAACACATATACACAATGACTTCTCTAAAAATTATATTTCTTTTTTAAAAATCCCATAGTCTGAGTTTATTAGCTGCACTTTTAGAATGAACAGATACAGACTACACACAACTGCTACTTCAAAGAACTACTCTGAGTAACAAACTTGAGTGTTGTTTGGTTTATGCATAGTCAAATAAATTAGGGAACATTCGACTGTTTAAAACATTGTTTATTAACAACATACATTCAAAGGCTCGTTCTGAAATACCCAGCACAAACATATACCAGTTGACAATCACTTCATTTTCCAATCAGTTTAAATACTGATTTGAGATCTCTGCAGCAACAAAGCCAGTATAATAACGAAGAGTTACGTAACACAAACCACTCTCTCTTTGCCCACAAAACGACAGCAGATAACACCACTTCCCTTTCCCCCGAGCAGACAGAACACATCCCGAGGCTTTAGGAAAAGCAGCCGTTCCTGCAGAGCCTCCCAGGTGCCACGGCACTTCCCCGGGGGATACGCGGCACCGTCCAACAAGTGATGGATGAGCAGCAAGACGGGGCAAACCCCGCTGCTCGCCGAGCCCCCTCGGCAGCCTTTGTTCTCCCGGGAGGCGCGGCTGTCGCGCCCCAGCCGGCGGGACACAGGTGGGGACACGGCGGGACCGGCCCTGCCCGGCGGCTCCGGCCGCGGGGCGAGGGCCGGGCCCGGGCACGGCCGCGGGCCCCGTTTGAACCTGCCCGCGCTTTCGGGAAGGAACCGCAGCCGCTCCCGGCGGCCGGGGCGGGCCGGGGCTACCCCGGCCGGGCGGTGCAGGAGCCCCTCCGCATCCCCCCCTCGAGAAAGGGGGATCAACCCTTGGCTCGCCCCGCTGCCCTCACCCCCTCCTCCCCCGGCCGGACGCGCGCCCCGTGTGCGCCGCAGTCTCCTCCTCCCGCGGCCCGGCCGGAGGCGGGCGGGGGCCGGGGCCGGGCAGGAGCGCGGGGAGCGGCCAGGCACGGCGGGGCAGCGCTGCGCGCAGCCACACCTACCTGTCTTCTCGTGGTCATAGCCCACCACGATGAAGTAGTCGGCCAGCCTGGCCATGGCTGCGCGGGGCGCGCCTCGGCCTCACCACCCCAGCGGCTGCGGCAGCGGCTCGGGGCAGGCTCAGCATCCTCCGCTCCGCGCCCGCCGCAGGAGCAGCGGCACCATCTCAGCCATGTTGGAGGCGCGGGCGCGCCGTGCGCCTGCGCGCCGCCCGGACCGCTCGCCGTGACCCCGGGGCTGGGCGGGGGCTGGAGCGGCCCGGCCCGGCCCGGCTGTCCCGCAGTGCCGCTGCCCCGAGCCGACCACCGGGCTGGGACGCCGCTGCCAGCGCCCTGATCTCCCTTCGCAGCCCCCCGCGAGCGGGGGGGGGGCCGGCGGGGGAGGTCCGTGCCCCGCCCGAGCGGGGCTTTGTCTCCCAGCAGCCTCCCCCTATGCGGTGCCCGCCCGGGGGGCAGCGAGTCCGGGGCACGTTCCCCTTACAAAAGACACTCGCGGCGGGTCCGAGCGCTCTGCGCGCCCGGGGAGATTCGGGTGCCTGAGCGGGGCTGCAGCTCGTCGCTCCCGCGAGGAGCTGCCGGGGCCGGGCATCGCCCCCGCCGAGGCTCCGCGGAAATGGAAGCCGGCGGCGAGATAACGCCGGCACCGCCGGTTCGGCCTGGAGAATCGGGGCTTGCGCTTCCACGGTGTGCTCCGTTCACGTTTTGTCCGGGGTGTGCGGGACGTGCTGCCGCGAGCGAAGCCGTCCCGCGGCCCCTCTGGGCTCTGTGGCGGTGCCGAGTGTCGGCGCGAGGGTCTCGGCCCCGGCCCCCTCACACCAGCACCCGCGCCCCGGAGGGGGCTGCGCTGCCCGGCCCGGCCCGGCCCGGCCCGGCCGTGCTGCTCCCCGCGGGTCGCGGCGCCGGGGCCGAGCCTGGCAGGGCACTGGCCGGCAGTGCCTCGGCGTGACCCGGGTGGCCTCGGACGTGCTGGCCCGGGCACGGGCGGTGGCCGCCAGGGCGCTCAGCGAGGCCGCGCCGGGAGGTGCCGTGGTGCTATTTATAACGTGCAGATGAGGCAGGCACCTTTTGGACCGTGGCCCTCGGAAGCACGGTGGGCTTTGCCAGCAGTCGCAGAGATGCTGAGGATAAACGAGCGGACAGTACAGCGCTTGGGTAGCTGGCGGAGCCTGCAAAAACACTCTGATAAGCTTCTATGTAGATCCCGTTTGACAGTACAGAGAGAAGAACCAAATGGAGGACATGGGTTACACTCCAGCGATGAGCTGTTGCGGGTACCGGGCTGGGTGTGGAAATGCAGCAAACTGGATTTCTCCTGACGATCCATCCTGACGAGGCGCCCAGCAGACGGTCATTAGTGGTCTCAGAGACATTTCTGCTTCAAACACGCAGTTCTTACATGTCTTAGCTGGACATACTGATGCAGTGTCTTGCTGATAAGCCAGGTGCAAATTGCTCAGGAAGCTTCAAGCAGTATTGCCGCTTGTGCCTTCTCAGCGGAGGGCAGAGGTTGATATCTCCTTGGAGTCATCAACTTCGTGATTTAGCTGTTTTGAAGCAAATGACATGTATAAAGATCCAATCTTAATAAATTTCCTTGTTAACTTTGAGAATAAAGAAAAATGTGCAATATATACATTGAAAAGATTGACCATACTTTTTGAGAAAGAGATGCACTCTGGGGGGGGGTCAGTCACTTCTAGGTAGGAGTTAGGTGGGAATACCTTTGTTAAGTTGTGCATAGGCATTTTGGTTGCAGGACATAACAACAGTTCACAAAAGAAGGGGATAATGTTCTGTACAGCTAAATCTGGAGGGAAGATTTAAAGACACTTAAGAAATTACGTAATTTGGAGCTGAAATGGAACCTTAGAGTTATCATATCTGCACTCGTAAAAAGATTCAATATGCAATAACAAATCTCAATAGTTAAGTCTCATTGCTCTTTTAACACAGCACCTCTAGCAGGAGAAGATCACCTCACACCTTTCCCAGGGCATTAATAAATGCTGGTTCAAGAGCAAAATGTTTACTTAGTGATTTCCCAATACTGCTAGTGCTCACTTTACAGCCTTGCTCCTTCTGCTATCTGCATCAGTACAGCCAAAGTTTATAAAGCTAATAAAGTTTATTAGAAGTGGCACATCTTAAGGAAGAAATAGGAAGTTCAGTTGAGCTTATTTATTTCACAGAGTCACTGAACAGTTTGGGTCAGAAGGGATCTTAAAGATCATCTTGTTCCAAGCCCCCTGCTACGGGCAGGGACACATTCCACTAGACCAGGTTGCTCAGAACCCCTTCCAACCATGCCATGAACACTTCCAGGAATGTGGCATCCACAACCTCTCTGGGCAACTTCCCTTAAGTATAGGGCAATCTTATGTTCTTATAGGACAAATGAGGAAGTGGAGCAGGCACAGTGTTCACCTAAATTCTAATGAAAAGTAAAACAGAATGCTCATCCAGACCACCAGAACCTTAATTTCCTCACTTGCAGCAGAGTAGCCTGGCTCCTCACAAGAGATGCAGGTGCTCACAGAGGGCACCAAGGCACACGTCGCCAGAAGCACCCAGTCATGTACTTATCCCAGGGGAAGAATTGCACGGCTGCAGCCTCTCCAAGAGCCTGAAAGCACTCAAGGGACAATGTTGCCACACTCACATTGTGCACTTGCCAACAACAATGTTTGAACATTCACAATACCTTCTACAGTTCACTCCTCCTTCAGGAAACAGAGAATTCACACTCTGCCTGCAGTCTCTTTATCCAGTGTCACTCCACCCCATGCCAGAACAGGGAAGCAGCTATGACCCCGACCAGGTTTTCCCCTACCAATAGACATTCCCCACTCATTTAGGAGGCTTTGTTTGGTGTACTCAAACCTGTCAGACGTAAGGCTCACCGGGACTACCAGAAATGGAATCACCCCTTTGTTGCTGTGCCCTTGGCACAGAGAAAACTGGCTGACTGCAGGCACTAACAGCAAGGTTTTTCTGTGTGGAGCTTGATTGAGGTTTTAGATCCTTCAGGGGGTGCCAATCTTCTATTAGTATTATCTTTCTGCTGATTTCATGCAGCCTGAAATACATCACGTCTATTCATACTCATGGCATATGAATTCAGAACAATTTGTTTAAACCCAAAGTGAAACATGCAAACACACTTCCACTGGCTTCAAACAACAGTTTTCTTCCATAATCAGCACAGGATATTTGCCTCACACTGATTCCCCATTGATACCCACAGATGTGAGACCTTTTCTTTTGGAATAAACCTCAGCCTGAATAAAATGCTGTATAAACAGCAACTCATCTTCACCATGTCCCTGCCAGAGCAGATACGCGTTGTAAGGTCTTCTGTACGTATGTCAACACCAAGAGGTTGAACGGCACACCCGAGATAAGCAGTAAACAGGTCCAGGAGCTGGCTGTTCCTCCAGACCAGCTTCCCACAATGGATGGAGCAGCATCCGGGAGACCCTACACTTCACATCACAGACTGGTCTCGCTGAACTGCTTGGCATTGCCTCAGACCCACAGCTTGTGAATAATATTGCTATGGAACATTCTGTGTAACTGTTTTTGTTGGTTTTTTTAAATGGAAATAACTCACTATTTATGGAATAATTTTTTAAAAAGTGGTCACTGTTACGTCATAGTACCAATTCAGTGACTATTGCTCATGAGAATGCAAGTTCATAGAAAGAACAAAATGAGCATCCTAACAAAGAACATGATGTTTTGTAGTAGATTTGAACCAGCTTTACCTGCTGAAGCCCTTTCACAAATCACATCAGCAACAAACTGATCATTTATGTGTCAGAGTTTGCCACCTCATGAATTTGAATGAAGTAATTTTGTATCACTGAGATGAGAGTCATAGTCCATACGAAGTCACATGAGAGTTGTGTTTTTACTGTTATTACTATTCCTAAATCAACGTAGGATTTTTTCTGCATTGTTTGGCTAAGAGTATACAAAATACACTTCCCGTTTAAGCCAAGGATTTTAATGAGGGATTTTCCAGCCTTTGAGGAAACCTGTGATTTTTTTTTTTTTTTTTACTGGAATGGGAGACTTAATTTGAGTCAAAGCAATGCTTATCACACAAAACGCTGCCTTCTCATTCGGAAAAAAAAAAAGATTCAGTTTCAACTTCTGCTAATCAAGGAAATGCTTGAACTCGCACGAGCTTGAGCTGCCTCATGAGGTCTCTAAAATCCACATCGCGGGCTGATGCAGTCATGCAGCTCTGGTCATGATACGGCCCCGTTCTAGACCACTTAATTTCGCATTTCTTCCTCCCTGTGTCCCCCCCCCCCCCCCAAAGCCTCTCGCTCTGCGTGTTTGTGCTCCGGAGCACGGTCCATGGCGCGGGCAGCGGGGCTGCGGCTCCGCGGAGCTGCCCGAGCTGGCGGGCGGAAGGGATGAGGGCGAGCCCGGGGCAGCCCCGCTGGCTGCCGGCGCTCCGGGGCCGCCGCCGCGTCCCGCCCCGCGCTCGGCCGGGCAGGTGCGGCGGGGAGCGGATCCGGGCTTGCCCGGCGGCCGGCTCAGGGCCGGGGGAACGGCCTCGCCCCGCGGGAGCCGCGCAGGGGGCTCGGGGCAGAGAGGCGGCCGGCCGGGGATGGGGTGGGATGGGATGGGATGGGATGGGATGGGATGGGATGGGGAGCGGCGACAGGCAGTGCTGGCCCTCCCTGCCGGCCGGGTGGTGGCGGCTCTCGGGCCAGCCTGTCCCGCACAGGTTGATGCAGGAGACAGAAGCCTCCAGATGTCTGGACGCTGCTGGCGAGAGGGGAGAGGGAGGGAGAGAGTACCTTAGACCGAGTGAGCCGTGCACAGGAAAGTTTCCGTCATCCCCCTGCGCATACCTCTCCGGGGTGTTGTTACACACCGCGGTTATCTAGAAAGGCAGAGTCACGAGCACAATACTCACTCACCTGACTTTTGAAACACTTTGCTTGGGGCAAGATGTGAGAGAAACATCTCACCAGCTCATTCCTTCCTGCCCAGTGTCTCTCGCTGGCAAGGGGACCCTGGCGCCCCAGGGCGCAGATCTCCTGGGGCATTTCCCTCGGTCCCGCCGGATTTGCACTGCGACAAGTAAGCGGAGACACGGTCCATCCGCCGCTGGCTTCCAGCACCCCCCGCGAAGCCGGACCTCTGCATTTCTGAAGCGTCACGGAGCAAAGACGTTAAAGACTGTAAAAAACCCAACAACAAGGTGGTCAGACGAAGGTTTTGCTGCTGGCCAGCCGGGAGGATGCTGTTAGAGACCCCGATCCGGCACTGGTTTAGCTTTCTGACCGGGAAGTGACCGCACTCGCGTCCGTGGAGGTTTGCGGACTGGGAGTAGCACAAGGCACGGCGGATCTCCCCGGCGCCCGTAACCCCAGGCGTTTCAGTGACCCTGTGTTTGCCCCAAAGCAATACCACTTGCTCTGTTCCAAGGCACAGAACTGGGCTCTAACCTTCATCAGCCAAAACCATTTGAATCGATCAAGTAAATCAAATACATTTTGTTAGATAAAACATGCAGCCAAATTGAGTCATGAATATTAATGATGCCTGATTCGCCATCTCCTTACTTATGTAAAGAAGGCTGGCATTCCAGTTACTCATTATAATTCACGTTGTCCAAATATGGGTTTATTTTTGGAACTTTGGTATTTGATGGATTTTCCTGGATTTTGGAATGGATTGAATCTGGTTCCCACTCCCCTGCTTTCACCCACCTGAACCTAAGATGTCTAGAATGAGAAATTATGCTACAGACTGCATAAATATAATTATATATTGGCAGTTAAAAAGTCTGTCCCCAGTAAAACAGACTGAGGGGCTCATCGGATTTTGCAAGTTGTGCCATGACTCGGAATCCTAAAAGCTGCCGTTATAATTAACATAATACCAAGGGGGGTGTTTAAGATAATTTTCAATAATCCTCTTATTTTTACCCCCAATGTTGCCCCCAATCCAGGTCAGAATGCTTAAAGAGTGCTTGAAATGTGGGGGTGGGGGGGTGCAAAGAAAAAAAACGCTCAGCCACGCCAAGGTCCACCCACTTCTCAGCGCTGCTCTATAAAAGCGAGCAGTGGAGCGCAGAGCTCGGCAGTGATTACTTCACACACACACACACACACACACACACACACACACAAAGGAGGAGTTCTCGCTCCTCAGGAAACCCTGCAAGCTCGGATCGCTACTACAAAAACATTTGTCTCAGTGGATTATCCTCACTGTCAGGTAAGAACTATTTTTTTTCCATCCTTGACAACAACAAGAGATTCAGGGGAGGTGGAAAGCACGTAAAAATCTACTAAATTTGGACTGTTTTGAAGAGTTTGGAGTTATGCTGTGGAGTCTTGCACTGGCTCTTGGCATCAGCTGCAGTTTACAACATAAGACTCAGAACTAGCTGGTTCTGCGTGTGAAGTGGGAAGAGGAGCTATCAGGGAATAAACTTCCCGGCAGCAAAACACTTGCTGGAGTTTGGAAACGATGCGTCCGATAGCCAGCTCTCTCTAATCTCATGGGTCTGCTAAATCCTAGTGCAAGCCACTGGGGGTATTCTGGAAATCCTGCTGGTTTTCAGCCGCCTCTGCAACTAAACTCTCGACAAACGTAAACTTTGGAGGCTCTGTTATGTACTCTGTGATAAGTTGTTGAGCAAATATTAGCTTCTGGTTCATATCAGACACAAAGTCCCCGGTAGCCTGGGGGCTCTGCGAGGGAAGGAGCTCTCTGGAATCACCAGGAATAAAGGACAGTCCTTACTTGACTTTTATTAGCAAGCATGCTTACAGTTCTTCTCTTTTCCCTCCAGCAGGAGCCCAGCCAGAATGAAACTAGTTCACGTAGCTCTGCTCTATCTCGGCTCTGTGACCTTCTTCGGGGTGGATGCTGCAAGGGTGGACGTAGCGACAGAGTTCAAAAGAAAGTGAGTATCGGAGCGCGCCCTCCTGCCAGCGCCCCGCGCCGCGCGTGGAGCTGCCGAGCCTCCGCGCCTGGCTCCAGCCGCGATCAGAGGCACTGGATTCCCTGTGGGAATTGCACAGCTCCTTAAAGGCCTCATGCCCTTTCAGGAAACTTTGGGGGGAAGAAAAAAAACCCCAGAAAAAATCTCGGCGCTGGCGAAGATTTTCGCCCCTCGAATCTATTTGGTTTGGCTCCCGCCCTGCAGACTTGCGATAACAGGCTCTCCTCTTCCCTTGTGCTTCTTTCAGATGGACGAAATGGGCACTAAGCCGAGCCAAGCGGGACGTGAAGCCTGCGGGCGTGCTCCGAGGGCTGGGGGCAGCCGCCGACGTGCTGCCTCTCATACGCACCCAGGACGTGAAGGAGGATTCCCGAGTCTCGCCTCCCAGGTAAATTCCAGCCCTTCCTGGGCTCGAGCACTTGCTCGAGGCAGTGGAAAGTTTCGGGGTCCCCTCGTTTCCGGGTGTTTAGGGTTATTCTCGCTATAGACCCCCCCCGCCCCGGAGGCAGGTCCTGCCCGGGCTGCATATCGCGGTGAAAGCAGCCTCCCGCCTTCCTTTCCCCGCGCTCTTTAGCTGGCGGGAGATAGTAGCGCCTTTACTGCGAAAGTCAGATATAAATAGTAACTTGAGCCCTGGATGCATAGAAAAAGTAACAGCCGTAAACCGGCGGGGCCTCTCCTCGCATGGGCAGCACGCTCTGCTCCGCGCTCCAGCGGAGGGCACAGCCGGGGCTGCTGGGAGGCAGCTGGGCACCGTCGGGAGGAGCCCGTCTCCACTTTGGGGGGTCCCTGCCCTGCCCTTCCCGCGCCCACCGCGTTCCCTCCTCCGGGCCCCCACTGCGCTCTTCTCACGCCCGCTCTCTCTCTTCCTGCCTCGCAGCAACCGGGAGGATGCTCACATCCGCGTCAAGCGCTACCGCCAGAGCATTAACAGATTCCCCCACTTCCAAACAAAGGCGTGCCGCTTCGGGACGTGCACGGTGCATTGGCTGGTCGACGAGCTCCACAGGGCGGCCGTCAACGATAGGAACGATGCCGCACCCCCCAACAAGATCAGCCCCCAGGGCTACGGCCGCCGGCGGCGTTCCCTGCCCGAGCGCCGCAGCCCAGCGAGCTCCCTCCGCTCCGGGCGGCGCCCACGGACGCGCCGGGCGCAGCCCCTCGCCTCCGTCCTCGGAGTCTGAGCGCCGCAAGACCCGGCCGAGGCCGCCTCGACGGATGGACTGAGGCACGGGCGGAGATCCGCCAGGATTCGCGGAGAGCGCCTGCCCGGGCGGGACCCCGGCGCGCCCTCCGCGGGGGAGCTGAGAAGGGCAGCGGTCGCTGCGCCCCCCGCCCGCCACGGACTCTTGCCCTCCCCGGGCCGGGCACCGCCGGCTCCCGCAGCCGCCGCCGCCCGCGACGCGAAGGCGCCTCCGCTGCACCCGGGGGCCCGGGCGGCCCTCGCCGCCCTCCCGTGCCCCGCTGCCCCGAGGAGAGGATGCTCAGGGGGGGACCCGCCGGTGGGCGACGGGCCCCGGCCTCGCCCTCTGCCCCCGAGGGTCGGAGGGTGCGCGTCAGCCGTGGGCAAGGACAGGCCGCCCACATCTGCTCTACCCTCTGCGTTATGTGCACCCGGCAGGGAATCGGACACTCACTAGTCCCTGCGGGGACTGCGATATACTTGAACGTCACAGAGAGGAAAAGTGCAATTGTACGTGGTTTTTGTTAATTATAAGTGCGGTGTGTGTGGATCACGAGATATGCATCGGTATTTAAGATTGTTCTGTGTCATGTCTTTTTTTTTTTTTTTTTTTGGAAAAATATATTTTATTTTTATACGGTTTATATATATATATATATATATATTGCATAAGGGCATTTTAAAACATTGTATCCCCTCTATTTTTCATATCGTGAATGTCAAACGTTAAACTCTTTTTCCATACCTTTTTTTATCTTGCATTCCGGACTGGTGAAAGATATAGAGAATGTATCAGCTGTTCTCCATGGGTAATATGTGAAATAAAATAAACACAATTACATAAAACACTTCAGTTATGTTGTCTTTAGTGGGGGCAGTGGTTAAGATGAATCATTTCTCACTGTGTTCAGTCCTACTCATGCTAACATAGCATGGCAGTCCTGAGACAGACCAAAACTCTTCCCTTGCAGACTTTGTTAGCAGCCACCTTATCTCATCAAATGGAGTAAACTCCGAGCCAGCAATGCATCCTAAAATTCCAGGGCAGGTCTGTCAAGAAGGCTCTAAGGCTCTTTTCTGCCCACATGTTCAAGCCAGGGCTGAAACGTGTCACAGCTTGGATTGATCGTGCAAGTTTATTTTTTGCCCTAATTAATCAGAGAAACAACTGCCCACTTCAACATTGCACAACAAAGTAACAGATTTATTGAGGCAGCACGTTCCAAAAATGGTCATGGCAGCTTCCAAGGTTATTTATGTTGAAGGATTTCCTGGGCCACAGTTCAGGTTAAAGTTAAACGGTGACCGGTTCAGTGCAGGGAGAACATTTTGGATAAAAGCTGAGCATGAGGGATTTTGTTGTTTTGTTCTTTTTTGTTGTTTTGTTTTGTTCTCTCTCTTTTTTTTTTTTTAAACAAATTCCAAGCACGGACCAGAAAACAAATGTGAAACTGAACCTTATTAATGCACCACCAGCACCATCTATTGGTGTCTACTCCTTGCACTCCAAGAAAACAAACCTAAAACCTAAACAAGTGTATTTGAACAACTTCTTGGGTGAAACACAGCATTTCCCCTATTTTACCATATCTCTGACCATAGTTAACATAGACAGGAAAGGACTGGGGAACAGCAGAACTAAATGCTGCTACAATAAATAAAGTGGGGTCTTTTTTTTTTTTTTTTTAACCTAATACTAAATTCCTCAGGAACATATGAGAAAAATTAAAAAGAGCTGGCAATGACACCTTCCCAGGAAACTGCTGCAAAAAGCTTGGGTAGGGGTCCAGTGATGAGATACTTGGCATGTATTCATTATTTTTCCCCCAAAACTTTGAAGTTCTGTTCAGAATTGCCTAATTTTAGTTACTCTCTAAGCATTTTCAACTAAGACTTTTGAAATCCTGAGAGGTAAGTTTTCCACTTGAAACATTATTTTAAAAAAAGAAAATCGAATATAATGACACTTTACCAGTTTTAATTACCTGTTCATTAACAGCTGGAAGAGAATTTACCTGTCTCCTGCTGATGGCCTTTCTGATCCAGATCTTGTAAGATGTAAGGGATGACACAAATGCATGATCTTCAGTACAGAATATAGCTGCCAGCTGAGAAACAACAAGTGGCTATTCTCAGATCATGGAAAACCTGGAAATTAGAATTGTTGCTGTTACAAGTTTTGTGGTGCTTGCAGTGAGAAATTACAGTGTGTAGGTGACGGCGTGATCCTACTTAGTGTACACAGCACAACCAAAACAACGTCAACAGAACCGTCCAATTTAACAGCCACAACGTTTTCCTTATAAGTTCCACAGTTAGTATTTTTGCCATCTAAATTTGAGACAGAAGGCTGGATCAGGCTACAGTGTGGTTAAGTATGTACTTGCCAACTAGTTACTTTTGTTTGTATTGGTCTTTTTTCTTCATTTCCTGCCAAAACCCCACATAGAGTACTTTTTCTTTCCTCCGTTGTCCTTCACTGGTGGAAAACACTTCACTCAAAGCTGAAAGACCATGCCCTGAACCAGACGGGGCTAAAACCAGCCAGCTGGTGCAGGATGGCACAATTCTGACCTGACTGGAGTTTAGGAAGTGCAACTTGTGTTTGGAAGGACCAAGAGCACCACCTGCCGCGCCTGTAAGGAGAAGCAAAACTCTCTGGTTGCAATAAATAGCAACCAAAGAAAAGAAAGATTGGTTTTTTTAGTTCCCTCCATTCCCCCACCAATCTTTGAAACCATGTGTTTCAAAGCACAAACACTGCTGAAGGAGACATGCCAGAAAGTAGCGAGTAGCCCAAAGATGGCACACTCTTTGAACGTAAACAGCAGACAAGGAAACCCTGCAAACATGATGGCAGTGGATTTGGGCTAACCTAGGCTAGATAAGCGGGAGAATGACAGAGCAGGAGAATGGCAGGCAGGGACTCTTTCCCATTGCACAGCTAATACCATACCCCAGTCTCAGTTCCAGGTTTCAGGGAATGAGTTTGTAAGGGGTAGAATACATCAAGACAGCATCCTCCCTTCTCATCCATTTCTGCACCAGCCCCAGGTGTAAGCTGTCCAGGTGAAACCTCTTCCTCCTGCCCAAGCAGGGGATGATACTGAAAAACCCTGGCTAAGCATCTTTTCACTACATCCCGTAAAGCAAAATGTTGGGCATGAATGCCCAACAGTGGCTGAAGTTTATCCATGAACTAGATTGAAATCTCTGAGAAGTGTGAGGATTTGGGATTTCAGGGAGAACAGACTGTGAAACAGCCCATGAAGCTGAGCATCCTCCTGTAATTGTAGAAGTTCAAGAAAAACTCTGTACTCAGGTCAAAGCCAGCTTATGCTGTAATGTGACAGATGAGAAGTGGAAGATGTCATCAAATGCCTCCAAAATCAGGAGTATCTGTTTACACACCACCTTAGTTAAAATATTCGTTTCTAAGAACAGTCTGGTGTCCCACAGGACAGTATTTCAAAGGCTGCTAAAAACATGACTTGATGTTCAAACAAGTTTCTAAATTAAAATTAAGTTTTGCAATGGTAAATATGTATTGGAGCAGGAATTCATCCTCGTCCACCAGTCTGTTCAAGAGCGGATGCCAAAGGAGTGGTCACCATTCTCAGCACAGCCTCCACAGTGAAGTGTCAGAAGAGTTCATGGAATATTCTTTATGAGTGATTATTGTGTTTTGTACCTACCCTAGAGACACCCTATGGCAGACAAAAAAATTCCTCACTATAGACAAATTTTCATTACCAAAATGGATTCCAGAGGCTATTTTTATTTCAGAAAGGTTTTTGGGCTTCATTATTAGTTCTATATGGAATGATGGCAAGGTGCCTAAAATGCTGATATACAAGGACTTTCCCATGAAGCTCTAGTGCAGGTCCCCTAACCTGGAAGAGGAAAACAAGTAAACGTTTTTCTTTCTCCAGCTGGTACCACAAAATTTTCTTTAAGCAGCCATGTCACGTGAACAACTGCAAAAAGTGTTTGTTCTCCAGTTACATCAGAAAGTGGTCAGAGTTCTTCCACTGTTACCTAGGAACAACTTCTACTGCATCCAAAAAGTGGAGACACTGGTGTACTTTCAGATGATTATCAAAATCTGCAAAGCATCTCGGTCCGTGCTAAGAAGAACTGCAGTCAGGTGCCAGATACAAACTCTTTCTGCAAGCACAATGACAGAAAGGGGAATACTAATGAATACTTTGGCACATATGAAGCCTTTTCTGGCTCATTGAGTACCCAAAGGACAGAAAGTCATAATTAAAGCCAATAATGGCAACTCCAGACAGCCATCCAAATAGTTTCCTTGTGCCGTCAATTCACCGTTTCATATTATCTCACATCATACTTCAGTAGTGTAGAGCACACAGGCATCAGGAGAAAGAATTCCAGAACGACTGAGTGCAACCAATAAGTAAATCCAATTATGCCTAACTAAAACTTGTTTATTGTGCTCACAAGGGTTTGCTTTTATTATCCAAATATTTTTTAAGGAATGGGGCTTTTTTCACCAAATAATTTGTGTCAGCTTTGAAATTGTTTTAATTTTTAAATACTTAATTCTTTGGAGTGAGGCCATGTATCCTTCATGAGAAGAAGGAGCATAATGTGTTCATGAGGTAAAGAACTTTGCTATGTAAAAGCCTTTTTACACAAGCTATGTACCCTAGTCAAAATGCTTGATAATGTCTCCAAATGAAAAACAAATGGTCCCATTAAGACTAGAATCAATGTTAATGATTTGATAAGACTGGAGTGTTTTGCATGCAACATTCCCAGCAAACACAACAGCAATGAGGAGGCCAAATGAAATTTTTTAACTTTTTTTGATTCTGTGATAACTTTTACAAAACATTTAACTAGACCTCCTCGAGTCTCTCATCCACTTACAAAATCCTGGGGTTTTCCAAAGTCGGGAAAGATCTGTTCTACCCACTGAAGGCACATATTTTGTAATAAATTCTGACTCTCAGAATAGATTTGCAAAATAAGTGTTCTTCAAATACTTCCTGCAAGTTGTCAGTTCTTTGCAAATTACAGGCAACTTTTCCATCAATTATAAAAAGATTTATATTTTCTTCCTACTTTTCTAACATGGTGTAAAAACAAACAAACAAATGTCTGGCCCTTAATCTCTGATGTCCAGTGGTATTGGCAGAAAGGGGAGAACAAACAAACCGGATCTTATCTGTTAGTTCAGGAGCAAACTAAGCAGTTCATCAAACAAACACTCTTATTGTCCTTTTAAGAGGTGGTTACTGTGACAGGAGTTCCATGAAGCTGAATCACTGAAAGACTGGAAGGCACAGTGTAATTCATCCCACAGCACAGAAGGGTGTGTGGGCTCCTCATTTCCCCTGACGTGACCCAGGTCTGGTGTCTCTCTGCTGGAAAGCACCAAACTCTCAGAGGCCACCACACTTCCCTGCCTGCCCACGAGGGCTCAGGAGCAGATCTGAGCTGCACACTGGAAGAGGACAGCTGCACCTTGTAAAATATGTCTGTTCTCATTAGAGACAAGGAAAGAGTGAGGGATTTTAAGCCACTTTTTCTAAGTAATTTTTTTCCCGAGGCTGTGCGGCCCTGCATCTCATTCTGCATAAGGAACACATTCATAGTCTGGCCCTTTATTGATAAACAACATGAAAAATATGCAACTGGCATATATCATTAGTCTCCTTACTGCCTACAGGCATCAGACATGCTGGTGTGATGAACTGGTGAGCCAGATAGGAATCTCAGCACCAAATCCCAGGCCTGAGACTGATGCCATCTAATTGAAAGAAAACTTCTACTGACTTCAATAGGAAGAAAATCTAAGCCCCAGCTTTCTTCCAAAAACATGTCTATTTTTCATACCAAAAGACTGTATTGTAAATTTTGCTTTATACTTCATTTATTCACAATTTCTGGTTTTGAACAGTGAAGAAACTACTAAAAGACACAAGTAAGGAATGGGATCCCTGTCAAAAAGAAGGAACACAAATCCAGACTCTCCATTCAATCTGAAATGAGCTCAGCAATGTATGCTTATTGCTGCTGCTCTTAAGTGGATGTGGTGCTGCTGGCAGTGACAACTTCAGCAAACATACATGTGTCAAGTGCGTCACTAAATGTGTTCATGAGCAGGGATGGAATCCCAGAAACTTCCAGTCTTCTTGTCCAAAACCCAGACTTCATTTTTCATTTAATGCAGTAGGACTTTGGCGTGTTTTAAACACTAAGACTTTATATAGTAGCATTTCCTTCCTCCTCTTTCTTCTCTCTATGTTTTAAAAAAAAATCTTGCTACCTATTTTGAAGTGTTGGAAAAGGATGTATCTGGACAGCTCAAATGGAAGAGGGATTCCATAGCTCACAGCAGAGACTGGCAGTCAATCAAAGTGCACACACCAGCACTTTGTTATAATATTTGCACAAGGCCATCAGTATCTGTTTAATGAAGGATATAAAAAGATTTGCACAAAGAAGTGAGTCCTACAGAGATGAAGATGATTTACTGAGAAATAATTCACATCCTCTCACCCCAACCTGATTTAATTAACTCCTGGAAATGGGGGAAAAACAACCCCTTACGTTACAAGTGCATGAGGGCCAGTAAACCTGATTTATTGTCTTAACCACACTGCAAGACAGACAGAAACAAATGATACGTTTTTTCCATGGAATGTTGTTAGAGTGTGTGCACAAAGATATTTTCCTTCTCCTGGCACATCTGTACAACTTTGCTGCCATCTGCTGCCTCCTGAAGACAAACAAATCAGTCTCTAAAATGAGAGCTGGATGCCAGTGGCACGGAGCTGCTGCCAGTGGGGAGGGAGGCCTGGCTTTAAAAGTGTTTTATAGCTGCCTTGGGCTGGTTACTCAATATGCTGAGTAAGGCAGGGACTCAGATTTTTCATTCCTCCTGAGCTTTACTCAGGAAAAGCAGGAACAGCACAATACCTTTACATATTCTCAGGAGATGGAGAAAGGAACTATTCTGTTCTTTTGTTCTGAGCGAGCTCAGGGGTTACACTTTGCCCAGTGGATGCCTGGATACCTCTATCCTGATACCACTTTTGCCACTCTGGGCGACCAAGAGAACAGTAGCAGCATCTTTTGAGAAAATAATGTTTTCAAGGTGTCACATGAAGAGATAAAAGGAGAGCATTGGCTTCTGTGTTGCAGGAAGGACCTATTTATTGAAGAGTAAAGAAGGCTGAAGTTAGAAAAGACCAGTAGTGCCTTTTCAGGAGAACTCACGATCAGAGAGATGTGCACACACTCTTCATTTCTAGACAAAGAGCTCTTCCAAAGGCAGGAATCAGGACAGTGTGCTGAGTCAGACTGACCTGTTTCACCACCTAAGGTATAAACATCACCATCTCAATAGTAGTCAGGCGTGAGCTGTCAGCTTCCACAATCAAAGAACTGAAGTTGTACATCTAACTGTCACAAACAGAAGGGATTATTTTCAGAAAAAAAAAAGACGGATCAAAATCACAGTTGTATTTACTCGACATTATTATGTAACTTATACACACTTAAAATAACACAAGTACTCTTATTTTAATAAATGACATGTTGCAAAACGTTTTCATTATAACATAATCCAAAACCACTTACACGACAAGGAAGTATCATATCTGGTATGAAAGGCTGCTTCAAACTCTACCCGAGGAAGCTAGAGACAGTAGAAATGACTTTTAAAACATTGTAAAGATCTCTTGGCTTATATGAAGGATTTTTAAATTTTATTTTTAATCCTGCTGAGTAACTCAACCAGGCATTGAAAAATGAACCTTCCATCAATATATTTCTTTTCATCTCTATGACTGTAGAGTTTCTTCAAAAATTATATTCTGTATGATACTGACATATAAGATTCAACCCTTTATTCATAATGGGTTTAAAATAAGTAGTCAAAATGGTTTGAAATCAGTGCTGGTTACATTTGCTCTCTCCTGGATACACAGTGATTCACTAGCTGGGGCACACCATGGACCTTCAGCCAGGACATTACCTCATAGACCTCATACAGATCATGGAAGCACAGAAACACAGACAACTAAACAAACACACCTGCCCAGGCTCGAGAAACGGGCCTGCTGTCACCTACAGGGCACGGCATTAGTAATAACCCTGCAACCCACACATATGTCAGCCCTCTTCCATCACAGGCTGGAGATCACTGGAGGAGGCCCCCGAGTGAACAAGCCCACTGAGAACCTAAAGAGCAGCACCGAGCAGCCAGGGCACCCTTCCTTCAGCCCTGAAGCAAAGGCCTGTGCAAAAACCAGTCTTAACAGTCCTTCTACTGCACAAATAGTTGCTAGGGGATGCCAGATCTCAGTCAAATTAATATTTCGAAATAGTAGCTCTTATATTTAACTATGTCTGGAAAGGGTTTCAAAATGCTATTTCAAATTCTGTTCTATATTGAGTTTTGTTTTCCAGTTAGGATTCCATTTTGTTTTCTGATTAAAACCATAGCAGTTTGAAGATACCGGTTGCTAAATTAGACTGGATTTTAACTCTGACAGCTCTCATGTATTCCAGGTAAATGGGACTGGAGAGAAAAAAAATCTATGATGGAGAAAGGTACCGGAGCTCTGTTGTAGGCCACATCAGAGATGCTGAGGGAGAAAAGTGACCTTCCAGCTCAGTGTCCAGCAGCAGCAAGAAGTCAGTATGTTGGACATCATCACGAAGGGTACTGAGAATCATTAAGGTGATTGATAAGAAGAATGTGAAGTGTCACTCATCAAATCCTGCAATATTACAAAGGAGGGGGCGGGGGGGAGGCAGCCACTGGAACTAGCAGGGGAGTGGTATCACAGATAACGGTATCAAAGCAAACACTACAGGCAACAGGCAGAGGTGTGCTCCTTAATCCAGCGATGCTGGAAGAGTATGAGGAGAACAGACCACAGCAAGTGGCCAGGTTCACACAATGTCCCTAAACAGTATCTCCTTTCACTGCAGGAGACTGGCCCAGCACATTGGCCCAGACAGGCTGCTGCTCTAACCCAGCCAGGCACTTGTGTGCTATTCTGGATAAAGCTCCAGTGTGGAGCATCCCCTCCATGCAGGAAAAGCCACTCTGTTGTGCTATACTGGGAATGTGAATGGTGCCTGTGCTGTAGCAGATTACTGGGAAAGTGGTTAATGAGGGTGCATAGGGTTAGAAACACACATTTACACCGTAACAGATACCAACAGGGCTGTTCAATCTGTGTGTCCACACACCCTCCAGCAGCAGCTTGAAACTCTCTAGGACTTATAGGTTAGAAGAAAGTTACCTCTTCTCTGTGAGGCCTTGCAGTGCAGATAACAAAAGAGATTCTCAAAATCTTTGGAGGCAGAACAACTTGTATTGAAGAGTCATTAATTGTTACTACTGTCACAAGTACTTGGGAAGATTATAGAAACAACTGTTTAACTACTTCAAAAGTGCTGCAGAGTGGAATAAAACATATTAATAGGAACTATTTTTTGCCATGTTCTGCTTTCTCTTAACTGCTGCTTGTTTATGAACAGTGTTTCAGTGCTTCTTGTCAACCACTGCAGCAAGAGAGAAACCACTTCTTTTGGCTTCAGTTGAGAACAGAAGAGATCTGTGATGTGCTCTTTAGCTGAACTGAACGATTCAATAAAAGAAAAAACTGCACAGGTAAGAGGCTTCTTCTTTGCTTTCATGCATCTTGCATATATCTGAAGGCACAAGTTTTTGTTGATTGAGGGGTTTTACCTTTACCCTGCTTTCTCACCAGCCTCTCTGCTGATGAAGGATGAATAGGGAAAGTGTTGACCTTTCTCTCTATGTTCCAGTTAATAAATACAAATAACACTTTCTTGTATCTGTGCCCAGTTTGGATAAAACGCAGTCTGATAGATACTGTATCCCAGATGTTACATCTGATAATTAGGCAGCTCTAAAATGTAACATAGCTGAATGCTATTAAAACACTAAAATAAAATTAAACCGTCATCCCTGTCATTTTTTTTTTTCCTGAAAGAAAACACAGGTTTTGCCTTGAAAAGGTCAGAGTAAAGAAGAAGCATGATGATGTAGAGGAAGGTAACTTAGAATTCTAGCTTGTCTATATTAAATACTTTGCAATAAACTGCTCATTAGTTGCTTGTCATTGGCAAAACAGCCAGTTGGTGAGCTCTGTTGCTTTTGTGTATTCTAACACACTTCTAGCATGATCCAGAAAATCCAGGCAAGGGGTAATATATGCGATTACATGACTTGTTATCTTAAATGGTTTCATATGTGGTATTTGCTCCAGTTATTTGACATGACTCAAGTTGACCTCATTGTTTGTATGCTTGAAAGGGAACAATTATGCAACTACTAAATGGTATGGAAGACAGCAGTGCCATATGAGACAGGAAACAAAATAGGAATGTGATGTCTACTAAGCTGTCAAAATGTCTGCCACCAACATAAAATGTTTATTTTCTTTGTATGGTCCTATACTACAGAGTAATGAAAAAGCTAACATTCATGCTGTAAATCTGGATTAATCATGACAACTTTTAGCTCTTATTGTCATTTGGAACCTACAATTTTTGTGGTTTTCTGTATATTTTCAGACAAGT
Organism: Lycocorax pyrrhopterus obiensis; assembly: GCA_014706295.1. Taxonomy (NCBI): domain Eukaryota; kingdom Metazoa; phylum Chordata; class Aves; order Passeriformes; family Paradisaeidae; genus Lycocorax; species Lycocorax pyrrhopterus. The sequence continues at coordinate 8,665,485 of JACSVZ010000007.1, read as the reverse complement.
TATGCATTTGCCAGAATAACAAAAAATAAAATTACTAAAGGAGACAACAGTGGCACTAAAAATAGCATTTTATGACAAAGCTGTCAAATGATAACATACATAAAATGATGCACATGTATCTTTAGTTACAAAATCTTTGTATATACTTAATGTGAGTTTGGCAACATCTTACGGAGGATGTTGAAGCAAGTACATCTTTAGTTTTATCAGTGGTTTATAAAAAACACTGATGAAATAACATAGCATTAGTTAAAACTGGACAAGATGCAAACACTATAACTTTCTTGTTAGCGCTGACCTACTTCTTGCAAAGCATTTGTATTAACAAGTTAGAAGATGAAGGATGGAAGAGCCCTGGAAAATTCACTGGTATCTATTTAATATGATTTTCAAGCTCTTTATTTCACTTTTCCTGGCAGCCATTTCACGTTTTTGTAAGGGAAAGCATGTAACATCTTATGAAACTGCAAGGCGTCCTCTGAAAACTATTCTGCTCGATTTCAAACCACCTTGAAGCCTTTACAGAGGTTACAGAACAAGGACATCCTATTGTTCTGCAGCCTCTGGCTCCAGTCTCCTCTTATCCAACATCAGCAGTCAGTGAGTGACTGGCTGGCCAGCACCCAGCTGAACCAGCACACCCGGCAGCATGCTGGGGCTCCAAGGTGAGCGCTTCCTGCTGACTCCATAACGAACCAGCTTAACAAGGATTGCCACACACTGCTGAAGGTACCTCCAGACAGTGCTAAACCATGCCATAATTAAAGAGTTTCTTGGGCATTTGGTACTGATCCCAGTGTCCTGACTAAAGCCCACACCTGAGGAATTGCACTCTGTAATTCCCTAGTTCTTCCTCCTCTTTCTGTGTTTTTTATTCCCTCTTCTACAGGTCTCTGGGGATGGTACGCACACTCAAGAAAGTGCTCCAGTGAAGAATGGAAGAAAGGAAACTTCAGAAAAAATAGTAAACATCTTTGGCTTTCACACAGTCTTGGCCATCAATATGTGCTGGTTTGCTACACAGCATAGTAAGCTCTCCTTGTCCTAGTGGTAGAATCATTGATGCACATGGTGAAGACAAGAGCCTAGAGAAGATGTGTGCTGGTTTGGGGCTGACTGAGGTAATTTTCTGCACAGTGGCTGGAATGGGGCTGTGTTTTGGATTTGTGCTGAACACAAAGTTGATAATACAGAGATGTTTTTGTCACTGCTGAGCAGGGCTTGCACAGAGCCAAGGCCTTTTCTGCTTTTTGTACGACCGTGCTGGGGAGGGAGTTGTGGGTGCACAAGAAGTTGGCAGGGGACACAGCCCAGGACAACTGACCCCAACTGACCAAAGGATTTTCCATGTTGTATGGCATCATGCTCAATATATAAAGTGGGGGAAGAAGAAGGAAGGGGGGAGACATTTGGAGTGACGGCGTTTGCCTCCCCAAGTCACCGTTACTGTGAGGGGACCCTGCTCTCCTGGAGATGGCTGAACACCCGCCTGCCCACAGGATTAAAGTGGATTAATTCCTTGTTTTGCTTCGCTTGTGTGCACGGCTTTTGCTTTCCCTATTAAACTGTCTTTATTTCAACCCCATGAGTTTTCCAGCCTTTCCCCTTCTGACTCTCTCACTGATCCCATGGGAGAGTGAGTGAGTGAGTGAGTGAGTGAGTGGCTGCTTAGAGCTCGGTGGCTGGCTGGGGTGAAACCACGACAATATGACAAAGTGTTCTTTTGGAACATGGAGGCCACTGCTGACAGTTCTGAGGGAGGCAGACATTGGTGCCTGAGGATTTATTAAAATTTTCCCCAGATGATCTTGCCTCCAGATACTGGTTTCTTTCAATATGTGAGTAGGAAGATCAGTTTTAATTAGCATGACTTTAAAGCTGACCGAAGCAAATACCAATTACTGTCAGTTGACAGGGTGATTACAGTTACCTCAGACACATTGCAACAGAGGAGTGGTTGCTTTTATTTATGTGTTAGAAGTGGATGGCAAAGGAAAGCAAACATCCTGATTTAGCTCACAGCCTTGGAATCAAGAGGAGGAGAAAAATATTTTTGCTTACCATGACACATTTAGTGTTCTGTTCTGGATTTCCTGGGACTTCTCTCAAACATTTAGTGTCACAGAAACAAGAGATAAAAGTAAATATATCAGAGCCCTCAGAGCAGAGGGCTTTTGTCTTATTGGTAGCACTCATTAGCCCAGGTGTTCCCTTCTAAGTTCACTGCTATGGCACTCCTTGTGGTAGGTTTCAGAATGATAATCCCAAGAAGAATGCCTTGGGAAGGTAATGGTTTCTCTGCATGTGTCTAGGTCATTCTGACCTACCCCCATTCCTGTAACATTGTCAGACAACTGGCTCACTGCCAGAGTGCTCAACAAATTTAAAATGCCATTAGAAAGATTATGGTCTGTGTTCACCACAGATTTTCTGCAACTCCAACTGTTGTGAAAATGCCTGGAATATTTAAATATTGCTTGTCCTGGGCAGAGATAGAGCAGGATTTTTGGTTTTGTCAACTCTTGTCTGAAAAGCTCCTCCAATCTTTGAGTTATTTTTATCCATGTCTAACTTGGAAGAGTTTTGAAACAGCATTTAGCTAAAAAGGGAAGCTGACATAAAAGTGTGTGCCAACTTTCCAAGTGCTAAATTACAATTACTTTCCTGCCTCACTGCCACCTATGAAGAATGTGGCTACACAGATAACCCAGGGATTGAGATACCAATCTTCAATACAGCTGCGCTTGATGAAATGTTTCACAAACTACAGAATCAGAAAGGAGAGCTGGTGTGATGGCACAGTCTGTGAGCTTGTGGGGACATCTCTCTCCCTGAATTAAGTTGCTTCTTTCAGCAAAACCTTACTCTTACTGGGCTTTGTGACATTGTTTCTTGTTCCTTGTACTACTGTGTTGTGTACACTTCACAGAACAATACAGGTTCCTTGTTCAATAAAAGCTGTCCAGAAAAATAAATGCAAGTATAGCACACACTATGGACAACAATGCCTAATCCAGAAGATCTAAGTAGTCGGGAAATGACATATCTGACTAAGGACATCTTTTATTGATAATAAGAATTAAATAAATGTAAATATAAAAATACATAAATAATAAATGTAAATATAAAAAATAAAATACACAGAATCTCAGAATACCACAATATTTAGTATCAGACACATTTAGGTGTGGACTTCTCTGTAAGTTTGTGGAATGTTCAGCTAGAGGCATAAAAGTCCACCTTCATTTGTTTACTATCTAAAAATAGTATCTGTGCCCCTAAATGGATTTCCAAAGTACATAGTTGCTCTGCACTGACCTTTGAAAATTCCAAATGAAATCTGCATGTGTAAGGCAGTGTCAAGATGTCACTGTTTTACTTTGGAAAAAGCTGCTTGGAAATTTAAGAAAATGGGAAATGCATCAAGTTTGAATCTATTGTGTTAAGTTTTCAGGACTGTTTTTACTATTTTGGTTAGTTCCCCTCTATATACAATTCTTTAAAAAGTTGTATATATGCATGGTTAAATAGGTTAGGTAGTGCAAGCAGACATGCCCTTGCTTGGGCAGAAGACTTCAAAATTCAAAATTCCTTGAAACACAAAGTGGTAAGAGAGTTCATAAAGACTGTTTTATATTACAATAGAGAGTATCACATTTAAAAGTTATAGGCTTGTGGTTTAGGTGCTGAACTCAACACGAGTAACAAAATCAAGCTCAGTTTATCCCCCCCAGTCTGCAGTTCTTCTCCAGAAAAGTGCCACCTTCTGCCCCACGTTTCTCTTTCTCTCTATCATATGCCACTGGATGGATCTCTTGCCTGCCTTTTTGGCTACTACAAGGCACTGAAAAGAATACAGACGATAAAGAGAAGGCTTCCTGGTCTCACAGCAATATCAAGGCACACTTTAGCCTGGATCAGCTGTGTCAAGGAAGATGCAAACACTTTACCTTGAGAGCTGAAATCTCTGCTCCCCTTGTCACTGACCACTGGAAAAAGCCCATGGCTGGTCCTCCTTCTTCAGGGAGAATCACAGTTTGCCTCACTGTGTTTTGCCAGGATGGACATTTTTATTGAAGCAGTAAAGAGAAATGTCTATTGCCTGCAAGCACCTTTCAGTGACATGCTTTCAAACACAGACAAAAAAGCATCAGGGAAGATGTGGGTTTTCAGGGGCTGCCAGGCAGGACAAACCACAAGCTTCCTGTGGCTCCGGTGACACGCTTATGTTCTGCTTCTGAAAGCCCTGCAGGAAACGAGGAGACAGAAACCAGTTTCTCCTGGCAGAGAGCAGATACCCTTTGAATTCTGACTTGTACATTACAGCAGAGGCTTTGGCTAATATGGCACTTTGAGGGAATCTCTGTGAACACATAGAGTGCAGCTGGTTACCTGTCTTTAACACCAACACTGACAGACTCTTCTTGGCCTTGTCCCGGATGTCCCCTCTGGGCCCTTGAAGCAGCAGCTGAGCTCTCTCTGACCTTACTCTCAGACAGAGTTCCAGATATGTAGCTTTCCCCATGTTGGTGTTTCTGGCAAGGAGACTGTTATTCTTGCAAGAGTGGAAATGGGAAAACCTGCATTTCTCCAAAATCTGTATAGCTAGGAGTCAGGAGGATTCTTCTAACAGACTGCCAGCTGGACCAAGAATAATGAACTTCCAAGGTTTAAACAGTGGTCTGCTCTGGCTATTCTTGATGTAAAAAGATACTTTTACTCTCCTCCCCTCCAGTTCAGTCCTCCCACTCTTTAATTTTTTGGTTCCCTTTCTTGGACTTCTGCAGATTAAAATCAGAAAACAAACAGCATCCCTTCCCCCACTTCAGAAGAACACTTTTTCCTGCTTTTCTTGGCTGATTGCTCCTTTCATACTCCGTGGGTATCCTTGGGATATCTCCCACGGCAGGCTCTGCAGAAGGCCCTGCACCAAGTAGTGGGGCTGTCTAGTGCCTACCAACACTGACATGACCTTGAGTGGCTTAATTTTATAATTGCTGTCTCTTAGCTAGTATGGGAACTCAAACCAATCTCCAAGCCTTATAACCACATCACAACCTCCTGAAAGGAGCAGATGCTTTCACTGGCCTCAGTCCCCTTTCTGAATGTTCCAGTGTACAGAGCCCATGCTCTTTGTTTTCCATTCATGCAGGAAATCCCAGAGAGCAGAACAAGAGGTTTCATTGTTTTACAAAACTGGTAACACCTTGATAGCTAATTTGGTTTAGGGCAAAAATAACTAAAAAAAACCCAAAGAAACATCCCCTTCACCTATTTCACCGCTGTGCTAGAGATCTGTGACTCGTATTATCAAATTCTTTCTAGAAGTCTGAAATCATCAATCACTTGCCACAAACATGTTCTGAGTAACATTAATGAGGGGCCACAGTGTTCTAAGGTAGTTGATCTCCTTCTGTAACTGATTAGATTCACAATTAGTTAATTTCTGGATTATACCAGAGATTTAGAGACCTTAGCACTGTTTTAAACCCTGGCAATGTGATGCTTGAAATCATGTAGTTCATAAGTATTAGAGGAGCATGTTCTGGTAGCTCCTCCAACTTTTGACCAACAACTGAATAGTCTGGCAAACGTCGTTCAGTCCTTCAAACACAGAGGACAAACACAGAATTTGGACAAGAATGCACTTCCATTTCTTGGCCTTATCACAATCTTTACAGGTATAAAAATGCATCCAACCAAAATAAAATCCATCACAACATTTCCAAAAAAATCTATCAGATAGTGCAGGAGTTTGACCTTATCTGGCAGCCAGGTGCCCACCAAGTTGCTCTATTGCTCTTCTCCTCATCATGACAGAGGAGGAGAAAATAAGACAGGACAGGACTTGTGGATCAAGGTAAAGGCAACTTAACAAAGCAAAACCAAAGGCTGTGTGCAAAAGAAAATCAAAAGATTTATTCTCTACTTCCCAACAGCAGGCCATGCCCAGCCACTTCCTGGAAAGCAGGGGTTCAGTATATTTAGCAGTTGGCAGATTTAACTGATGGTGGCCTTTAGCTGCCTGTCTCTATGATTGTCCTTTGCTCTTTCCCACAACAGGGAAATGGAATAATCCATCCCACAACAGGGAAATGGAATAATCCATCCACCCCTGCAAGCATTCAAGGCCAGGCTGGGTGGAGCTCTAAGCAATCTGGTCTAGTGAAAAGTGTCCCTGCCCATGGTGAGGGGTTGGAACCAGATGATCTTTAAGGTACCTTCTAAACTTAAGTCATTCTATGATTCTGTGGTTTCTAAGCTGTTCCACTATAAAAGCACTGATTCTGTATTATAGAAAGTGGTGATTTGGGACCAGTTTTTCATGCAGTTCAACTGTCCCTACAGTAGATGTGAAAATCTTTGGAAGAAGCAAGTCATAGGTATTGGGAAGGCCTCTCTTTGCAAGCTGAATCCCATTACGTCACTGTTGGGTGTTATCAGCTGTCTTAGTTTCCATGCAAGAAATTAACAACTTATTGTTTATAAATCTGAACAGAGAACTTAATTCCTCCAAAGACCTGGGACATGAATAATACCTCCCTGTGACAAACCAATGATGACAGTCATTCTTAGGCTATTTACAACACACATTGGCACTTAAAAAGCAGAGGAAAAATTAATTTACGCAGGTCAATTGCTAATTAAAAGTGAAATACATTACCAGATCATGCTCATCTACAACATAAGAGATACACAACTGGACTATTGCAATTTGGCTTGCATCAGAAGGGCCATGATAGTAGACCTTAAAGGACAGCTAATTAACCATCAAGACATCAAAGAAATGACGTTCTTAACAGCTTTTTCATGATTAATAGTCAGGCTGTAAATTAGAACCCACATCTCCCACTGCCCATCCTCAAGTCCTAAGCAAAAGAGTTATCTTCCTGTTCATTTACATAATAAATGAGGTTCTGGAACAAATGTTAATCCAAATTTAGAATCACATATCTTATTTGGAAATATGTAGAGAACTGGGGGTCTGACTGATGCCACATGCATATTGGGAAGAACATAACATTGCAAAGTTAGAGAATTTTGACTAATTTAAATTTTAAATTTTGATTTAAACTGCAAAGTTGACAGAATATTGACACCAGGGTAGAGGAATTTTGGAAGGAAAACCCTCCCTTTCTCAAGGAGGATTGGGTAAGAGAGCACCTAAGCAAATTTGACATCCACAAATCCATGGGCCCTGATGGGATGCATCCACAAGTGCTGAGAGCTGGCACACCTCATAGCGAGGCTGCCCATGATCATCCTTGAAAGGTGCTGGTGATCAGGAGAGGTGTCTGAGGACTGGAAGAAATGTCACTCCAGTCTTCAAAAAGGGCAAGAAGGAGGATTCAGGGAACTACCAGCCAGTCATCCTCACCTCAGTCCCTGGAAAGAAGATGGAGTGCCTCATTCTAGAGGCCATCTCTATCCAGAGGGAAGACAAGAAGGTGGAATCAGGTATATTCACTATGGGTAAATCATGCTTGACCAACCTGATTGCCTTCTACAATGAAATAACTGCCTGGAGGGATGAGGGGAGAGCAGTGGATTTTGTCTACCTTGACTTCAGGAAGGCTTTTGACACTGTCTCTCACAACGTCCTCATAGGCAAACCCAGGAAGTGGAGACTGGTTGAGTGGACATGAGCTGGATTGAGAACTGGTGTGTTCTCCGCAAGTTATGGAAGAACAGTTTTAAAGTATTTCATTAAATAAATTATTTACCACTAAAGAAACTGGGACAATTCTAAATGCTTTCAAAAGCTAAGCATCTGAAATGTTTTATCACAGGAACCACTTAATTTATATCTAATATTCAGAAATTCATCATTATTCCCTCAGTAAAACATGTCATTCCCAATAATTCCATATTAATTAAATGTACTATTAATTTTCATAATAATAAAGTACATACTTCGAAGTAAATTGCAATTACATTGTGTTCTCCAGCATTTTGTTGAAGGTGGACTATTTTGCAGGCTTTTGTTTTTCATAGGTTATTTTAACTCATTTTTCATGACAACTGGGGCACACCTATAAATTACTGTCACTGTTTGTGGCAGCAGATAAGCACCAGTAAACTCAATTTAGAGGCTATCTCCAGCCTCTAGATCTTTTTTTGGTTCACCCACATCTCTGAATTCCTGTCAGCATCAACTTAGAAATGCCTCCTTTTAAGTGATGTTATATTCTGGGTGATCTTTGCTGCTCTCCTGGCAGCTTTGTCAGCCGCTGCAGCTCATTCCCTTTCCCTGTGCTCCACAGTCACTCTCCAGGTCAACCCTTTTCTTGCTGAATGGAGCTTGCAAGCTCCCTGCACCACACTGTGACAACTAAAGCCACTTAGGATTTAGTCATGAGCCAGATACATCCCACATCATGCAGCTCCATTATTGCTTCATGCATCAGACATGTCCCTCTTGAACTGCAAGAGCAGGAGACTTAATTGAGTCAATTTTAACTTGGAATTTTCTCTCTAATCTAATTTCAAAAGGTTGTATTAAAAAAAAAGATATGACTGGTGTTGTGTAATGCTGCAAGTTTGTTTCCCTCCCCTAAATAGCCTTTTAATTTCATTGGAATTAATTGCATGAAGCAAACTGGATTTAGCTCATGTTCCTCATGTTCTTTCTGTGGATTTTTAGCTATAGATTAGATATCTTGTGATTTTTTTCCAGTGAGTATGAATATGAAAGATGACAAGTATGTATTATTGAAGATACTTCAGCAACATCAGTGAGATGGCAGGTAAGTGTTGAACAGGAAGAACTCATTGTGAGGTGGTAGGCTGAGGAATTGCTTCCCAGAGGATGGAGCAGAGCTCTGCTCCTGGGATTTCTAAAAGTAATTTCAATGCAGGAGCATGAGATTGAATGGGTCTCAGTAGTTAGGAGAACACATTAGACATTTTCTGGAGCAAAGTTCTAGCATATTCTATTCTTTATATCAACTGCTATTTGCTGCCTTAGTGTCACACTAATTAATTATATTTAATGGCAAATAAAATGATCCATGCTGCTTTGTTTGTTTTGCCATAGTTCTGTAATTTATCTGTTTGCTAAAATGGTGTTGTGTTCAGGTATCAGTGAGATGTGAAGTCACCCTCTCATGATGTGGTTTGTGTTACAAAGAAAATTAATTTGGGGGGAATAAGATGACCCTGCCTATTCTATTTTTACAGGCCTACTATGTTTTTATTTTTTGTTACTTGGTTTTTTGGTGGTTTTTTTGGTAATGTGTTCTCTTCTACAAATAGATACTTAACTGGACTTGGACTTACATTCAGCGTTTCTGGACCTTATTCCCTTTACATTCTCTGTTGAGATCAATATTCTGACGTGACTTGTGGAGCTACAGGGGTATGAAAGCAGTTTGAGAGAGGTGTCTCACAGGAGCTGAAGGAAGGAAAAAGCCCAAATCGCATCAAAACCCTACGACAGCGAAGTCCCAGCCTTTGGTCCTGCTGTCCTTTATTTTTTGTGTTTTATTCCTTCCGAAAGGAATTTGTGGCCCCTTGGCAAAAGGGAAGCAGACGGATTCAGAGATGACCTCTGCCTCAGAAAGTGATGATTACTGGAGTTTGGGAAGATATGCAGAGAAAGGGTGACTCAACGCCTGCTTTGTCCTTGTGCACTTTATGTAAGCACCCATTAGTTTTGCTTTAATCACTGTGACTTTATAATAATATTGTTCAATGCTTATGAGATCTGCTCACCAGTTTTTATGCTAGAACACTTTGATATTAATCTAAAGCCAGAGTATAAATCCATAAACAAAGTAAAATTCCCAATCACTTTCATTTGCAGAGGTATTCAGTGGAGAACAGAAACCAATGTGACACCCTCAGGCAGGACCTTCCCAAAGTGATTTTGGAGGACAAAGGCAGAAAAAACCCCAAACCCAAGCATATAGAACAGTTAAAACCTTGCAAATACAACACATGAATCCACACAGACCTTGGGAACATGTTTTTGTGCAGAATCCCTGTACCTGTGCACAGCACAGGGCCCTGTGACCTGATTTTTGGAAGCTTGTATCTCAGGTGTGTGATTTGCTCAGCAAATAATAATTGAGCTGCTATTTTTAAGAAAGATTTTCCCTAACCTGAGCATGCCTCAGGAGAATCTCAGCACTGGGCTCATCAGCATTTTTGCAGGGCTGGTGGAGGCTCCACTGCTCTCCTGCAGAACAGGGGTGATTAGTGGAAGGAATCACTGCTTCTGTTGGGCAAAAGAAACACCAGATATCTAAGTCTTGTGTTCTACCCCCTCTGAGACCATCTTTTTCCTTCACCATTCCTTCCAAATCATTATTTTTCTCTTCAAGGACTGAATCATGGCGCCCTGCCTGTGTCCTTGTTAAGATCTCAGCTAGAAAAATGCTTTTGCTTAAGAAAATAACATCATGGGAAAGGCCATGGCAACACAAACACTTGTTTTGCCAGAACACATTTATACTGGATGGGTGGATAGTTCAGATGGCCATGAACACTTAATAAAGATCATTTTTCTAGTAATTCCCCAAGGCACTTCCTTCAAAAAAACCATTATAGAGAGACAGGCATTTCAGTGGAAACTGCCAGACTTAAAACAAATATGATTATCTTCTTTTCGTAATTTTTCCTGTCACCTTAGCAATCTAGGGAGGGCAATTTCTAGTCTAAATAAATTGGATTGTATTATGCCTTTTCAAATCTTCAGTCTTTACTAAGTTTTATTTTTGCATCCAAAATCCTACTAACAGCCTGTAACACATTTACATTCCTGCATTCTTGCCTCTATTTTGTTGGGTACACAGTATTCCTTTTCTTTTTTCCCCCCCTCCTCTCTCTCCCTTTGGTAATATGACCATTCTGCATTTTTCCAGATTTGGAAAAACAGGAATGTTTTCAGCCTTCAAGTTAGTGTTTAAATAACAAGAAAAAAAAAGGCACCTCTTGCCTTCAGGCACAAATTTAGAACATTAAACTACATGCAGAAAGAAGCAATATGAAATCTAGGATGAGAAAGTCAAAACTGTCTAAGAAATTTCACAGATTGAGAGAATTTAAGGGCAGTATGAAACAACAGCTCTCTGAGTTTGACTCCTGTTTGGGAAGGCGATTACATGTTGCCCATTTATTACTATGCTGAGATCCACAGCTCTGTTCAGCTGAAGCATTGCTTCCAGGAAAGTACACTGCTTTGAAGTGAGAACATCAAGAGGTAGAAAATCAGCACCTTCCTTGACACCTATTAATCACACGTACTGTTAAATAGCACACAAGCTTCTCATTTCAATTTGCTGCTTTCCCCCTACTGCCCTCGGTTCTCATTTTTCCCTCTTTCCACAATATTAGAGAGTCCTTATGTTGTGATAACTTCACACAAAGGAATTATTTGTGCAGCAATCTACTCACCCTTGGTGCACACATCTGTTCAAACTGCACCAATGTGTGCCCCCCAAACTGCTGTGCTGGATTTCATGTCACTTGTAGCACTTCACTGCTCTTCATTTGGATAACCAAGAAATACAGTGTGTATTTTCCTGACACATCCTAAATCACTTGTTACAAGTAGATACCACATTGCCTGGAGTCATCTAGAACCCTGCTCTGAAAGCTCCAGGTAGAGGCTCTCCTGTCCAGTCCACTTGCTCAGGTCTCCTTTCCTGCAGTGAATTCAGACTTCCTGTCCCACGTTCCCAGTTTTTTGAAGTTTTGATCTCCTGAAGAAACGTTTGGAGTAAAACATTCATCTAACTTCCTTGTCTAATTACTTGGTCAAACTAAGATTTGAAACAAAGGACTCCCTTTTACTCCTAATCTCAGACAGAAAGGCTTTTCTAGCAGATGTGGATACACATTCATGCACAGGTAACAAAAAACCACCTGAACATTAAAAACAGGGCAAAAAATTCCCATTACATAGATAACATTCCCTCAACTATCACAACTATGATTATAATTTTTTGATCAAGGTAACCTTTTATCAGCTCCTGAATTATGAAAATAAAAGAAGCAACGCTTCTTTAGCTCCTGATCCTGCAAGGATTGAAGATTGAAAAGCCTGTCTGTGAATGGTGTGGGAAGCTGACGGACTGGGGCTCACCACCTCAGACAGTATGTCAGGGCAGGTCTGAGAGAGGAGGCTCTGCTGCCCTGTTCTGTCCTTTCCTGTTGCCCAGCACAGATCCTTGTCATTTCCCCTGCTCCACAGCTCCTGCCACACGCCTGGAAACAACACACTTTTCCTTCAATCTGTCACAGTATTTAAGTCTGCTTAGAGGACAGAAGTGTCTGCCACAGGGAGGGAAACAAACAGCAAGTTGCTCTGTCCAGTTCAAAACAGATCCAAAACCCCAGTTCTTTTAAAAGTTCCTCTGAGTGAAACGTGAGAGTTGGGCTTTGACATATTGGGAGTAAGAGAAGCAAGCAGTGAAAAGGCTGGCAGAACAAACATGGGCATGCAGTGGGGAAATATTGCCTTGGCATTGGGGATGTGAAAAGTCATCCTGCAGAGAAGGCCAGATTCCATGTTTAATGACTGCTTGTCTGAATTTAGGACTAGGTGATGCACTTAAACCAGCAAGCTGCACACTGATACCAATGGGTACAGGCATTAAGATCTAGAGGATATCCTATCCTTTTGTACTGCTGTAGCTCACTCAGGCTTACAACCACCATCATTTATCAGTTGAGGACCCATCTTGACTTTCACTGTAAATTCTGCACTTTGATTTTCTCCTTTTCAGTTTTCCTTTTGTTGCTATTCATTCCCTTTCCTTTGGAGTTTTCCTCCCTCTAATAATTCCTCTTTCTTCTCATGCTTAATTCTAATTGCCTCCAATCAACGTTTTGCTAAGCATTCCAAGTCATGCCATTAGATTTTAGGGTTAACTGTTCAAAGACAACTAATGCCATTCAGAATGTTATTTCAAATTGCCTGTTTGTGGAGTCCTAAAGAAAATGCTGCAGAAGTTTACACTGAGTTCATGTTTAGAATATTGTAATGGATTTTCTTCTCTCCAGGGAAGGTGATGGGTGTAACCACTGTAGCATAAGCTATTCCACAATAGTTGCTCTTAAATAACTAGTTGCAGCTTTTAGAAAAGCTCAGAAATACTTTATGCCATGAGAGCTGTATCAGTCGATTTCCTTGTGTAGACAGAAGCTTTGTAAACAGGGCAGCTTAGCACAGGACCTGCTTTAATGTAAACTTTAAGCCTGGAGAAACTGGATATATCGTGGGTTTACTACATCAACTGGGGAAAATGGAAACACTCCACTGACTCAGACAGGTCTTTTCTGGTCTCTTTTCTATGAACCACATTGTTGGCTCTCCTCTGTCCCTAATTGTTATATTACGAACTTTCTGGCCTCCAGCTCTTTGTTCTAAGGATTAAACAAGACTAACATTTTTTTGAGGTCACAGTGATAATATGATAGTCCCTTTGAAGGGATTCAGTAAATACAATACAGCAGTAGTGCACCGTGGTATTACCAGAACCTTAATTTTGACTTTTGGCAATATTATCACTGAAGAAACTCTGGTTTTAAAAACTTAAAATGTATGGTGGGCAGAAGAACCACCAATAATAACCAAAACAGGTTTATCAAGCACAAGACTCAGTTTCTTTTCCTGAGCACACTGGGCAACCTCTAAAAGGAGTCCAGCTGTTAAGAGATTCTTAGAATCATGCCCCTCCTGCCTAAGATGGCCATCCAGAAGCAGCTTCCAAAAGAACTACAATAACTCTGACTCACTCTGGGATTCCTGGTAAGCAACTGATTTTCAGTAGTTACTGCGGGCCATGTGGGATTGACTCCAGCATTCCTAGGCACCTATGTGGAGATAAAAATAAACCAGTTCTTCTGACAGCATTTGCTTCCTCTTATGGACTATAGAGAATCTTAGAACACCATCTTAAATTTAGCCACTATCTTTCAAACATCCAAAGCTAGGTCAGGTCAGCTCCCATGCCCAAAGCCTGCCCTACCTTTGAATTATACATATTTTAGATTGCTAAATGGACTTTAGGATTTAAATTAATCACAGAATGATGTCTAGCCAATCTATATGATTAGACCAGACTTGGACAGGAAAAAAAAAGAAAAAAAGAAGAAGAAAAAAAGAAGAATGATTATGGGACACTGATTTCTGTCATGGAGCCAGGAAGAGGTGGTTTGTCTCAGAAACATCAGTGGCTGTTCTGGTGTGACACCTTCTGTCCTCTGTCCTACATCTGCCATGCCAGCAGAAGCTGATAGGTTGGCTCAGTCTCTGCTTTGACCCCAGTTTTTTCTCCACAGGGCAGCAAAATTCTCTTTTGCCTTTTTGTTGAGTAGTTGATCTGCACTCACCTTCGCAGGTTACATTAGGAGAATAAAGCCAGCCCAATTATTTAAACAATAACTATAAAAATCATGTTTCTTTGTCACTAGAAGTTATCCATAGATGCAGAAAATGACAATGTGAATATGTAATGGGGGAAAGGACTGTGGATGACAAATGTTGAGCAATTACATCTGAGCTCAGAACAAGAAATTATGAGGAAAAAAATCAGCGTAAATTGTGTGCGGGTCTTGTGTGTGTGCCTGTGTGCTGATTGCTGGTGGGAGAAGATAACAGCCAGTGAAGCTTGCTGCAGGATTTTAAGAGAAAAAGTATGAAACATGCAATGTGGCCTCTTCCCACCTTTCTGACCAACTCCAGAGCACTGCATCAGGTTTGATCTGCCAGCCTGTCAGGAGGACAGCTCACAGAAGAAAGGTCACACTACAGACTAAAACTGATTAAATGCATGCCCTGAAGCAGCAGGCAAGGGAGCAGCACAGCTATTGGAGGGATCTAAATGCCAAGCGGAAATGAAAACACGTAACTGGAAATTATGATATATGAATGTGGCTGAGGATAAAGATAAGAAAACCTTTTGTCTAGATTTGGGAGTCTCTAGTGAAGTAACAGAAATCTCCACATACAATTTAACAATTCTGGCACCCATACCTGTACATTTTGTAAGAATCAAGAGCTGTCAGGGATTAATATGAAACACTATGAGCTGTTTTCCCTCTCTGACTGTTGAGTTAATTCCTAGATGTTGCTCTTGCACACACAAGTCCAAAAATCATGAAATTGTGAATTTTAAACACTAGATGGCTCCATTGGCTTTTTAAATGCAGCATTTCCCAAGCTTGCACAGAGTTTTGAGAAGTAAATACCATTCAGAGTTGTGTTCCATTGACAGTCATAGATACTACTACTAAAAAAAAAAAAAACTGAAAAAAAAATTGTCTTCAGCCTTTGACCAACATGGAACTGATAGCCAGTGCAAGGGGCAAAAAGCTTTGCAGTTTCTCCACTGTATTATACTGAATTTTCACAGTTAATTACATCCACAGGATGCTTGTGTGGTGCCTAAGGATGGAAAATGAAGGCTATGAATTCTGGCCCCTTGCATGGAGAAAATTGGCAAAAGTGGTTTTAAGCTGTTGATATGCTCTTCCGACCTTTTGCATGCGTCTGTGTCACGCTGGCACAAGGAAAAGTCATGGAAGCATCCATTCCTTCCTACTGCGCTGCAAAATGCTGAAAAGTTATCTTGAGGGATTATCCCTGAACAGATTCAGTACACTATGAACTGTTAAAGCACATCTGGAAAAGCAAAGAGATAGAATATATGTGAAGTTTACTCTTGCTCTTTTAGCAAATATCCAGTTTCAGTACAGATTACTAAATGAATGTTTGCATACAGCAAATTTACCTTTCCCCATTGTTTTGGGGTAGCATATATAAGTTTAAAATTTATACTTCATTCATATGAGTTTTAAATTGATCTGAAAAAACAAAGTTGAAGAAACACCAATGCGATGGTTTATTTTTTAATTCTCTACTCATTTAGGTTCTAGATTCCTCTGGTATTTCTGTTTTGTAAACAAAAGGTTATTGTAACTCAGAAATTAAATATTAGGGAAGGCAGGCATTGAATTCAACACCTCTTCTTTTCTTCCACTTTAGTCTAGCTCTGAGAAGACTGGCTGTGTCCCTACTATCAGCTTATTGTACAGGAGATGACAGGAATAAGCCACTCGAACACTGACTAATCTAGCGGGTCACCTTCCTTTTCACACCTTCTACCATCTGCTCCAGCCTTTATTGGCTACCTGAGCCTCAAAGGGATTTGTTCATCTTGGAGCTGCTCCCTGTGGAAATCCCTTCTTTTCCACTACATGATCCAGCAAAGAGTTTATCACATACAGAGACCTCCCCACAGATCCTGGGCTTTAGGAACACATGAAAAAGGAAAGGGTTATGAAGGTGTATGGCCAAAAATGACTGAGTAGAGATCCAGAGCAAAGCCCTGAGCAGAGCACTCCTTTACACCAATCCTTCAAGTTGTCCATGGAATTCAAGGCCTTTCCACGGAGGAAAAAGGCTAAGGAAAAGGCAGAAAAAACCCCAAACCAACATAAAACCAACCAAGCAACAAAACCCCAAACAAACCACCCACCCCAACTTTTCAGGGTCACTAAATCTAACAGGAAAGGCGTGTAAAGTTGCAGGATCAGAAATTAGTATAGAGAGAATTGAGTAAGGCATCAAGCACAGAAGCCCTGACAGCATCTACTGCTCCATGAAAGTCTCCCAAGCGTTCACCATCTGATGATGCTCTGCCAGCATAGGAGGGGACAAGCAAACAGTAACAGGCCCCACTATCTCCACGATCTTCCCTAATATCTGATAAAGACAGAGTTCTGAGCTCTGAGGCTCTTTTTTCTAGCCCTATTGGCCCTTAAGTGACTTGGAAATCTGTCTCTGGACACAGGCATCAGAATCAGCTCCTTCAATTGTGGCAGCAGCTTAACCATAGTGCTCGAGGTACACAGAATTTTGTAATTTCCCTTTGTCCACATTGGATTAACTTCATTCCGTGCAATAACTGGGAATTAGTAAAGTCTTTCCTAGACCCAGAAAAGGGCACAACTATGACTTAGGTATGTGTGCTATTTATTTTAATGGAAGGGAATGTCCTGCAGGTCAAGGAAGAGGCGGGACTTTCACGAAACCCGAGTGGAAAGAGCCACCGCAGCAAACAGGTCACTGTAGAGCCAGAGAGGGAGAGAGGGATGCCCCAACACCGCCAGCAACGCTTTTCCCTCCGTTAATGTATAGGCAGCGTCGGCGCGAACAGGGAAGGCTCCGACAGAGGCGGGAGGTTACGTAAGGGGATATCTGCATTCCTTGCGTAACTCGGCTCTTTACATAACCCCGGCCCCGGCCCCGGAGCGGGGAGGGCGGCAGCGGCGGCACCGGCGGAGCGGAGCGGAGCGGAGCGGAGCGCAGGGCGCACCCGCCACTGCCCGCCCCGCCAACCGCCCTGCCAGGAAGGAAACGCGCTGTTCCTGCCTAAAGGAAAAGAAAGAAAAAAGATGGGAGATGTCACAGACTGCAGATTCTCAGCTGATAGTTTAGGTGGGCTTTATGGAAAAAAGACAGGAGCTTTTAAAGTAGTTTTTCATATAGAATCATGGAATCATCAAGTTTGGAAGAGACCTGCAGGATGACCCAGTCCCCCACCAAGCCCCTGTAACCCCTAAGCGACTAACCCACATCACCCAGACCCAGATCCAGATGCACCCTGAACACCCCCAGGGATGGTGATTCCACCACCTCCCTGGGCAGCCCATTCCAACATCTGACCACCCTGAAAGTGAAAACATAAACACAGGACAGGGCGGGTCATAGCGATTTCATACAGGCAGATTGAATAAAAATAATAAAACAATTCCCACTCCCAGTGAAAATTTAAGTTTCTACAGGAGAATAAGAAAATTCTCTGTTGGATTTCTTGCAAACTGCCTGCATAGCGGTACACAAGGATCACACAGAAGGTTTATTTGGCCTGTAAATGGTCACTAGGAATCCCCATGAACAAATGAACTCCCGGGCTGGAGGGTGCAGTTTCACTGACACTTGTGAAAGGAAAGACTTGGAAAATACACTTGTAAAACGAAGAGAAAATGGGGGATAATCTGGGGACAGGGCAGGCTGCAGTCCAACAACACCTAGCCCAGGGTTTATTTAAGGATACGTGACCTTTGTGTAAAGTCATGTCTAAACCACATCTTGCATTTCCCGCTTCCTGGGCAGTTATGTGCTCCATCTGCATCCCACAGATACCTGTTACTTGGGAAGGAAACTTCTGATGTGAAGGCCAAAGAACCCAGATGCAAACCCCTATCACAAATGAATACAGAAACTTAATGGCCAATAATAATACAAATGCAGAACTGAGTAGCACTTAACAGAACTGTTTGCATTTCCCTATAAACTTAATATGTAAACTAATTCTAAACATAAAGGTTAAATTTCAGTACTGATTTTTGCAGAAATCACCTAATTCAGAATATTTTTATTTTAGGGGTCTCCAAAATAGACCGCTGAGTTCTCCTCTGTGAGCTGTAATTACACTGTTTTATTATTTATCATGCACTGGCAGTGTCTAATTTATTAAGACTGTTGCTTGCTAAATATTTTATTTTATGTGCATTCCGAGCAAATAAAATTCCTTGTAAAACAAAGTTGAGTAAAAGAGAATTGTACATCAGAGTTGTGGTTAAAAACTATTTCTACTACATTGCACGTAACGGATTTGAAATGTAACTTTCAGAAAATTCTGTTTTATAAATCAGATATAAGGTCATTCAGCTACACATACAGGCTTGCCTGATGCATTCAGATCTCTCCTTCTTTGAACAGCTCCAGAATTTCAGATAAATTATGTATAAAGTCAGAGAAAGGCAGTCTTCCATCTGGGGTAGCTACTTGCAAAGTCCAAGCTAAGTAGGTTTGAGACAAACTGGTTTTAAACCAGCATTTTACATGGCTGTTGTGACAAAGGCAGTTAGCAGATGCCAGCAAAGAATTCGCCAAGTGGCCGGAAAGAAATCTTTCCGAATATCCACACGATGACTTACAATTCCAAACACACCAAAGAGTCCCATCTTGCTTGTAAACCTTTCTTGTGCAGCAAAGTATTACAGTATATTCTATTTATAAACTCATGGAAAACTTTTATGCTGTTTCAGACTCCAATTATTAGGACTGTACAGGTACTTTCCCAGTTTATTTTTAAAGCAGTGGCTGAAGAGTCATATCCTTTTGCAATTTCTATGGTTCTTACTTCCACTTCTGGTTTTAAACAAACTGGTTTATATTTGCATACTCTATGTATTTTATTTTATAATAACATACTACAGGACAATTATACTCAAGGGTATCCTTTCAGAAAGGATTATGTCACTTGGCTGAAAACTCCCAAGGAACTGGATTCCACACCTAGAACTCTCAGTTCTAATGTCAGTACAAATCATTCAAAAAACATTTTGCATTTTATACAAGCCTAGTAGTATCTTATATGTATACATTCCAACAACTCAAGATGGAGTTTATTAAAAACTTGGTCTAATCAAAGTTTGTCCTCCTAGTTCTCATCTCACATCCCACTTCCTGAAACGGCCTTGAACAATCTCCAAAACATAGGAAATTTGTTGCTTTTATTTAGAGAAAGACCAAATCATCTGTACCAAGAGTTCTCAACTGCTCTAATTCAATTACAGGACTGAATACTCATATGCCCAATTAATTTCTACAGGCTTTTTGAAAAGCAGTGGATAAGAAATAGGATGCTTTTTGATCTGTTGACTTTATAAAACTGACAGATATGATTTGCTCTGTATCATTTCAATCATTCAGTGGAGCAATTTTCTCCATTTCTGAATTATTATAATTTGCTGTACTATTTTGTTTAAAAAAGGAATAATTCTTCCTTTATAGTGAAGAGTATTTGATAATGCAATTCAACTGCATTTCGCATTTGGCACAAACCTCCCCTCTGGCTTTTCGAGATAACTTCATTTACCTTTGACGGTTTTTTTCTGTTGGAATATCAATAAGTCTTCAGTAAGTAAATGCATGTGTGCCAAGCATATCATTAACTGAACTGACTGAAGATCAGAAAAGCAAGAACTAATATCGCTTGGGTGCCACTAATGGGTACTTTATAGATTGAAATATTTCATTTGATCCATTAGTTGTTTTGTTGTCATCAATACCACAGGCAGTTGTATGAATCTGTTTACAGAATGAATTCAAACTCCATTAGCTTTTAAGGCACTACTCAAATGAAAGCAGTCTCTTACAACAGCTGAAACAATTACAAGTGAATATGAGAGACCATTTTGATGAATATGCATTCCAGCAGTAATCATCTCCCAGACAAGATTTGTCTGTTCCTAAAAATAATTGTTAATAATACAGATGTATATTTAGGCATTTTTTACTATTTTGTTCCATTCCTCTGTAAATGTTGACATTTAAAACTTTTATTGCATTTCCTCTTGTTAAAATAGACTGACTGCAAAAGAGAAAATACCATGTGGACTGAAATAATCATGAGTTTACTACTGTCACCAAAAGGTCTTACTAAAGTAAGACTCTTAAAGCAAGTCAAAGACATAATAGAAATACACATCTAAAAAAATTATATAAATAAATGTGATCAACTGTAACTTGGTAAAAAGAAGTGGATAACTTTTTCTTGTATAGCAAAATTAAAAAGATGAAAATAAATACATTTTTACACAGTGCAAAATTTACCTGAGAGAACCAGGGCTTGTTACACAACAGAAGTGAACTAACACCCAGGTGGCTTCAGAAAGTACTGACATTTTACAATGGGAATCCCAACATTTAAAATAACTCTGGAGATACTTGCACTACTTTCAGTGTGTGGTGTGTAAAAGCATAACCTACCTACAAACAGGACCGGCAGACAGGCTCCTCACGGGGCAGACAAGGTGCTGACTGGCATCACTGAGGTGTTCTAAGGTTTAGTGGTTCATGTTTTGTAGGTGCCAATGGAAGAGTACAACAACGTCTGTGTTGAAAATATGCTATTTCACTGTCAGCTCAGTGTTGCTGCCATTCCCCAAGGATACATGTGAATTGTTCATTATGAAAGCAGAGATGGGACAGGAAACTAGACCCACTAGTCAAATGTATGCTCTTAAATAACTGACCATAATAATTGCTTCTGCAAAATGTGAGAGGACTTGAAGTATTTTCTTGTTAACTTATTAGCATTACCCTAGCCTTACAATCCACCCTGCTCTTATTACAGATCTTGCAACAGTATATTCTTAATGCTTTAATTACTACAGATGCATTTACCAAGGTATGATCTCATTTTGCTTTTGAAGTTTTCCAATTTGTTACAAAAGGAAAGCTTATTTAAATACTCATGGTCACCTACAACAAGTGCCCTGTGTCCTACACCCTCAGGGATTTGCACTTCAGTGCTCACAGAAGCCTTTTCTTGGCTGAGGCATTTTTAAGGTCTCCTTGAATTCTCTGGCTTTGCTAACATGTGAGCTCCCACTGCAACGTTCTCTCTCTTCACTCGGGGCATACGGAGCTGCCCGTTTGTGTGTAAGAAAGCTGAGAAACACAGTTATCTTCCAGACCGTTATTTTTTCACTGCGGTTGGCACAAAGTCAGCACGAGAGGGAACTCTTGCCAGGCTCTTGCATCCCACAGAAGAGATTAAATTGAGTGCTGAGGTAAGACTCATGTGCCAAGCTGAGAAGAGAAAACCAAGAGGCTGTGAGATACCTGAAGCCAGCAGGCAGGGCACAATTATGAGATGATGTACACCAAGCTTAAACTTCCAGACAAACTGCTGTGATAGCAGGCAAGTTTGAACAAGTTCAGGCAGGTGGCTGGGAAAAAGGAAGGAAGCAGCACTAACAGATCAGGAATCGAGGGGTGTAGTGAATGGCCAGCAGCAACAGGTGTGCTTTACTCACATATCAAATGGGCAAGGCAGTTGTGAGTCAGAGGTACAGACACTTACAGTATGTGGTTTCCTGGGTGGCAGATATCTTGTCAGGGTGTTGCCAGCAGCAGCCGATGAAGATATTCAGAGTTACTGTGGGAAAAGCACGTACACGCAGCATAAGTCTTTTTTCCAAGCTGAGAAACAATGCCTATTTTTTGTTGTATTGTTTTTAAATATGTTTTTATTATGGCTGACTCATTTTTGTACACTTTGGATTGCAACATGCCTCATACAACACCTGTGGCCATAATTCTTAGCCTTTTTTAAGAGTACACGAGGGTGAATGTGCTGACACCTGCCTAAGAGTCAAAATATCCGCTCTTCTTTGCAACTTGGACTTAGGATGGACAACTTCCTTATTTTCACTCCATTTCTTCACTAGCTGTGTGAAGTAAAGGAGTTTCATGAAGCCAAAATCCCCTGAGGTTTATGCATGGAGCATTTCTATGCCTACCAAGCTGGAGGGACACAGAATTACCTGATCCCTGATGTTTTGGGACATCTGCTTTTAACTCTGCTTGTCTGTTTACATCAACTACCTTCACTCACGTGCATTCCCAGTGTTTCCCTGCATTATAAAGATACTTTTATATCTAAATGTCTTCAGGTTAGACTCCAAGTATTGCAACCCAAACTTACCAAAAATGTCCCTAGAACTTTCGCTTCAGGGCCCAGAATCTCTCAAAATAAGGTCAAATTATTTTACACGTTAATATCCTCATTCCTGCTGAGTCACGCTGGGTTCGAGCTTCACTTATTCGCCTTCGAGCTTCACTTATTCGCCTTCGAGCTTCACTTATTCGCCTTGGCCTATTCACCCGGAAAATGTCTCGGGGTTTTGTTTGTTTATTTTTTTAATATAGACGAGCACCTGGACCGCGTTGCTACACTGAAGGGCAATGTATTGAAAACTCTTTTGAGAGGGACACATCGCCAGCACACTTACCGGCTGTCATTCTGCACTGGCCTCACGACTTTCTGGTCTCGAACCAAAGTTTTCTACGTTAAAGCGCTTTTCGAGGAGTTTTGAACGACGCGCTCGTGGAAGGCGGCACCGCGGAGGCGAATCAAGGCGGGCTGGGTTCCCTCCCTCCCTCCCTTTCCTCCCTCCCTGCCGCGCCGGCCGGGGGCCATGTGACAGCGCGACTTCTGCCTTCAAGCCGCCGAAGGGGAAGGGGAAAGGGAAGGGGCCACACTTTCCCCGCTGCTCCGGCTGCCGCTGAGACCGCGGCCCGGCCGGGGAGGCGCTGCCCGTGCCCCGCCACAGGTGCAGCCGGCGCCCGCAGCGCCGCGACCCAAGAGCGATAGCGCCGGCCCTCACACAGGTACGGACAGGGCGCCCCGCCCGCCGCTCGCCCCCCGCGCCGGGGCGGGGCCCGGCCGGGGCAGGACGGGCCAGCGCAGCCCCCCCGCCGCGGAGCCGCCCCAGCCGCGATGCAGCCGCCCCGGGGCCAGCCGGGCGGCCCGGCGGGGCCGGGGGCGCGGCGAGCGGGCTCCTCCGCCCGCGGGCCATAAAGGGCCGGGCAGGGGCGGCGCGGCACTGCGGTACCGGGCGGCCGGCGGAGGGATGCGGCAGCGGGGAGCGGCGGCAGCAGCTGGCGGGAGCGGCTCCTCCCCCCCCCCCCCCCCCCGCCGCCTTCTCCGCCGGCGGCTCCCGGCAGCGTCTCTCCGGCCGGTGGTGGCCCGGTCCTGCCCTGCCCCAGCATGGCTCTCCCCGAGGCACTCGGTAAGTGCCGCGCCGGGCTGGCCCGGGGCGCTGGCGGTGACCTTGGGCCGGAGCCGTGCGGGGCTCCTGCGGCGGCAGCGCCCGCGGGCCCGGCCCCACCTGCTCGCGGCGCTGGGATGCGGCGCTGCCGGCTGGGCATCCGCGGGGCTCGGAGGCGGCTCTGGTTTTCATGGCATGTGCTCTCTATAGATTCAAGACCATTAAATTCCTGATCGGTAATTGCTTTTTAAGTAATCATTCCTTTTTTTTTTTTTTTTAATGCAGCATGTTTCAAGATACATAGCTTCCTTTTCTTCTGCAAAGGTGCAGACCTAAAGAGCAACCAAAGCAGCCTTTCTTTGAGATCGAGATATTTAGGAAAAGAGCACTTACTGGGTGGCATTCATATCCTTCCCCATCCCATCAAAATGTCTAGTTGCTCACCTTGGGCAAAGGACAGCACTTCAATAGAAGGATACTGGATACAAGAGTCTCTTCCAGTTCAGGATGGTACAGCTTGCTCGAGTATTGCATGAGGTGCCTCATGACTGTTTTAGGTTTATTAGGCTCATTTCGGTGCCATGAGCTAGCTGTGATGTGGGTGAACCTACATTTCAAACTGTTCTGTGCCTTAGTGTCTCATGCTTGGGTTCTGTAAGAACGAAAAAAACTTCGGTGTTAGTATAGGATTATACTTACATCTATACTTTCTGTCTCTTCACTGTCTTATTGTAAGGATTTAAAATACGGCATGGTTTCTTATGCAGTGTGTTTCTTACTGCATTTCTGTTTCTGATCACAATTCTCTGGGAAAAAGTTTATTTAAACTAGGAAAATGCTCAGCCAATGATAAAAATACAACCAATTGATTTTTTTTATGCTAGTGCTGAGAATATTTTACTTGCTGATTTAGCAACAGAAAAACCATTATTATTTCACATTGTACTAGTATTGTTAGCACTCTTACTGTAGTTGAGTACGTAAAGGGAGTTTTTGCCTGGCTGAAGTGGCCCAAAAGGCCCTTGCTGCTTGCAGCTGTACATGTGGCAGGCACTGCTGCTGACAGCTGTGTTCTTCAAGGGCAGGGGACAGACTCCCATGACTTCCTTGGGGGTTGAAACCAAACCTAAGTTTGGATGCTACTAAGACATGGTAGTGCATTGGCACTGAATTATTCAGCTAAACATGTATGTATTTTTAAACTTCTTATATAGTTATACTTGATTTTATGAGTTAATACTAATTGCAAACCAAATACTCTCTAGGCAGAAAACAGCACAGTCAAATCTGCAGTTCTTTAAAACCAGACAGCTTTTCTACTGGGATGTGAATGGGTTCTTATAAAATAAGAATGCAAAGTAATGTAGGGGAGCACTAAATTGCCATGTATGGTCCAATTTAAGTCTTGTCACTTTTTCGTACTATATTTGCTTTTAGAATAAAAACAGAAATGTTCTCAAAGCAACTGTGGAAACAGGCAGACATTAATTAGAGTCTTTTGGGCTGAAAACAACAGGATCACGTATCAACATGTGAAACCTGCAGCATGCCTACAGAAAAATTGTAATGGGGACCCTGATAAGTTGTGGCTGAAGTGATAAAAAACTGCCGTGCTCCATGCTGACTTCCAGGATATGTTGTTATTTAAATGAATACTATCTCACAAAATATGTTTGCATTTTTCTAACCAAAAAGGATTCTGAAATGCCAGTTTTGGACCCAGACTTCACATTCTGGCAGTGCTTGGATCCATTTGCTGTGACATGTTCGCAGCTATTTTTAACTTATGTAATAAGATTTTAATCTTATTTGTTACAAACTCCATCATACTGAAGGCATTCAGAAAGCTTTATAGTACACAACAAATAATGCTGGTCAGTAGCTTATCAGCACTGTGTTTTTTCCCTCTGGAATGCTTCCAGTTATGCTAAAATGCACATTGTGGATTGTATGAAAAGAGAATAAAAGTAAAGCCAGGAAAATACAGAAGAAACAATATAGATAGCATTTTAGTAGTGATGCTAGAACAAAACAGAAATATTTTGTGATGAAAGGCTAGCTACTTAAAAATGTAAAACATAAAACATACTCTTTTTGAAAAGTAGTATTTAAATGCCAAGTAGAAATGGAAGTCCACAACCTATGTGCTTCCCACATGCATTCAAAAGTCTGATATGAACTACTGAAAGCAAATGGAAAAAAGAGTCACTGAGTTAACTATACTATCTTTGCTCCTGTTGTGCAACCATTTCGCTTCACAGCAGTTCCGTGACTTTCTGATTTGTGGAAGGGATGGGGTGAGGTGGAAATGTACAACCTTCTTTTCTAACTTACCTGTTGGTTTGAAGTCACTGAGCGAGGAAGATGGCAAGCAACTGAGTGAATGTGATTCCAGGCTCAGTGCAAGGACACTCAGCTGAGTATCCATTGTATCACAAATAATCATCTGTTTGACTGTGCAAGTGGAATCTCCTGGTAAATCTCTACATAAATTTTTGTGCGTATACCAAGAGGTATACCCGATGCACAAATTAGCATGGCTCCAAAAGTAGAGCTGCTCTGTGGTTCTTGTGTACTGCATCCTAGTTTAAATTCTGCAGAGCTGTTCTACTTTCTTCTGCTTTTGCTCAAAGCTCTGAATTTTGATAGGCATTCCATGGAAAGACCCCCAGTCTCTCTTCACTCTTCCTGTAGCTCTAACTTTATCAACCGTGCTCCTTATCAGGCGAGATGCCCCGGCAGTTTCCCAAGCTGAACATTTCGGAGGTTGATGAGCACATGCGGCTCCTGGCAGAGAAGGTGTTTGCCAAAGTTCTGCAAGAAGAAGACAGCAAAGATGCGTTGTCGCTCTTCACCGTGCCTGAAGACTGCCCCATTGGGCAGAAGGAGGCCAAGGAGAGGGAGCTGCAGAAGGAGCTGGCAGAACAGCAGTCTGTGGAAACAGCTAAAAGGTTTGTTCTGTAGTTGCTTTCTTAGTGGAAAATAATTTTCGAAATGAGTTTGAGTTACAATTGAAATACCTGGCAAACAGCATTCTGCCTCTTAATACTTCAGGAGAAAAGTTAACAGCAGGTACCTGGGCCACCTATGTGGTGTCCTTCTGTCCTGTGCAGGAGGTATGGGGATGGGCCCCAGGGAGCTTGGATTGGTGAGGTTGTCTCAGCTGTGTTCCGAGCAATAGCACAGATATTGCTTATGCAAGTGTAATAAACAGCATAGCTGGGTAGAAATGAACACAACCCTAAGCCTCTTTAATGTAAGAAGAGTCAGAAAAAGAAACACTCCCGCCTCTTTTTCTAGTTTCATTAAGAGAAACAGAAAATTTTAACACAGAGAAAAAGACAGTGGCATGATACTTCTTTTAGTCTCTGCAAAAACAGATGAAAGCAAAGAATTTATATTTAAGATCAAGGGGTAAGGTGAAAAGTGGTATTGGCATAATGAGGTTATTTGTAGGTTTCCTTTACCCACAGAGATAAAATCTAACCACTGTCAGCCATAAAAGTGCATGTTAAAAAAAAATACTGCATTCCACCTTTCGTTTACCCAGGGCTGTAATGAAGCCAAACTTGCTTTGGTTTGTGATTTTTTTTTTTTTTTTTCCTGTAAGAGAGGCAGACTTCCCTGATGTCAGGCTGTTCCAGTGTCTTGCCTTCACAGGACTGCTGGGCTGTTTCTGGAGTCACATGAACTCAGCAGCAGCCTGACACCAAATGGGTTGGACGTGTACAGACTCTTCAAAAAGCAGGCAGACAAGAAAGCCTTTGAAAGTGATAGCTAAACACAGGTACCTGGTTAGCTGCAGACAGGCAGTTGGGCAACACTTGGAATCATGTTTCTGGAACAGAAGGGAGAAGAGTCAATTTAGTTAAATTAAGGTATGACTCACTGATGATACAAGCTGAGACTTTGGGTTTGGAATTGTGCAAGTGGGTTTCCCAGTTGGCATGTTCATAGATATAAACAGGCACAGAAGAGAAAAACAGATGTTTCCAGTCAAACAAATGTTTGGTATATATTTTCTCCTGAACTAGTGTGTTTCAATTTTAATTTGGAAAATTGGTCTCACAGAAATAAACTCAAACTCAGGTTTTGTACAGGAAGGGGTATTATAGGTATGTTGTTTACATGTGGGAACAGAACAAGTGTTCATCCCTGTCCTGCAGGACTGAAGTGTACTTCAGGGACAGTGACACAGGTACAACTTGTGCTGTTTCCAGTTGCAGTTGATCCAACGCCGCCTTTCAAAACTGATGCTGATTTCCAAGGTGGCTACAAGAACTTGAGAGGAGGGAATTTGAGTGTTAATTGTACCAGCGCTGCATGTTCCTAATCTTAAGAATACCACAGAAGTAATATGTAGCTTCCAGAATATGTTCCAGTGTTCTTTTTCTTTGTTAGTGATTCTTACCAACATTTTAAGGTTTTGGTATCTAACTTACAAAATTAGGGACTATTTCCACAGTGCAAAAGAAATTGATATCACACATAGTTTATAACATAGTATTTGTATATTATATGAATATTTAAAATACATTTAAGCACATTTAAACTGAGTAAGGAAAATGAATTCCATCTTTAGAGATATTCCAAAACTCCGCTTGAGGTATTACAATTACTTCACTGAAAAACACAGCATTCTTTCTTAGCTGGCTTATCTGAGGTGCACATCTATCACAGCTTTGAGGAGAAAAGGCAGCATTTTTAAATTTGTGTGTTCCTCCTGTGGGGAGGAACAGACTCCTTATCAAAGCCATGCTGTGATATCACTGATAACCAACATCAGCCTTCTGCTCAAGTCATCAAACACTGCCTAAGGAATAACTAGGTGCTCCTCCTTTTCCTTACAAGTTGAACTGAACGACTGTGTGTGAAATTTTGTTGCCTAGTCTTGTCTGACAACTACATGAGTTTTAAGTCTTGCAAGTTTTGGGAAGAATGAGAAGCATGTGTAGCAGCGTGATAACGTACAACAATTTCCATATGTAACAGTCACTTGTTTCTGTCTGATCCTTCACAAATTCTGATGCTGTCAGTCTCTAAGAATCAACCCTTACTAAAATGAGCACAGTGATCACCTTTTCCTTCTGCACAGTGACTTGCTGAAACTGAATTTGTAAGAAGTGAAACAAAAACCTTAGGGCATCTTAGAGTGACTGTAAATAAATTACGGCATATTGGAATCACATGGAGGGTATGTGCAATTGTGTGTAGTGTAGATCATGTGAAATGTCAATAGAGAAAAGCTAAAAGCACAAGTACTTTCTGACCAACATTTTTTCTCTGGTATGAGAGATTTCATTTGTAAAATTTCCTAGGGGGTGACTTCTTTGCTGTAATCAGTTTTCCATTGTATTTAGTGTTTTATACCATGGCTTATTTTATGTTTTATACCATGAATTCATAGGAAGAAAAGTTTCAAGATGATTAGATCCCAGTCTTTGTCATTACAAATTCCACCTCAGGAATGGAAAGCACCACCGGCCAATCCTGTCCTGCCTCCTGCAACGCCAGGTCTTCCAAGTGCTTTTGTGCCAGTCCAAGTGCCATATGATGTACCAGAATTCCAGAGAGTTTCAATTAGTGGGGACTACTGTGCAGGGGTAAGAAACCATTGTTTTCCCACTTGCTGTATCTAGAGGGTGTAAAAAAGGTCCCATATATGTATATGAAGTGTAAAATGTCAATATGATGATTCTCTGCAACAAACTCTAAATTGCTTTGTGAATACAGTGATTTGTAAAACAGTTAAAGTCAAGGTCATGTTGTTTTATACTCTTTATAATAATAAATTGGATAAAAACATAATCAGATGTTCAATAAATAGGTAATATATGGTAGGATAAAAACATTTGTGTGTGTTTTGTATAATGTATTTGGATTCTGCTTCTGTCACTGGCTTCTTGACTCCTTGGACAAGATTCTTATAGTCAAGCCCCATACATTTATATTTCTGGAAATTCAGTCTCCTTGTTACTGGTGTGGATTTGGTTTGTTGCTAGAACTGCTATTTTTGCCAGTATTTATCCAGATTTTCCTTCCAGGTTACAGTTGATGACTATGAACAAGCTGCCAAGAGCCTGGTGAAAGCTCTTCTCATTCGAGAGAAGTACTCACGTCTTGCCTACCATCGCTTCCCGAGAACAACATCTCAGTACCTGTGCAGCATGCGGGATCAGAAATGGAAGGTTGAAGATGAGGTGCATCCAGGTGAATGTCCTTTTAAAAATACTCAATTACATTCTAAAAAATTTAAACATTATTTTAAAATACAGAATTAAACCCATGCACTACTGTAGTAAAGGGAAGTTGTATTTTTGTGATGATCTCTTCTGACTGTCTTTGGAATTTATTCTGTTATTGAGTGGAGAATCACTGATGGACCTAAGTTATAAATCCTGTGTCTTATTTGGAACTTTGAAGCTGTCAAAACCTAAAAACCAAGACTAGACTCATTGATTACTTTATTTCCTAAGCAAATGGGATGTTAAGTAGCATTCTTGTGCTCCTCCAGGAAAAAGCTGTATGGCTATGGTTTAAAGTGAAAATTCATTCCTCCTCATCTTGGCATATGGAACTAAAAGGCGTGATGAGCTCATCTACGTCGTAAATTGAAGCATGATACAGACATCCCAGTTAGCAAGCCCTGAGTCAGGAATTTCACAGGCAGGCTACACTTGCCAGGTCAAGACTTGGAAGCTGTAGAGTCATATTTGCTGGGCGTTCTGCCTGGGTAAATAAACTGTGATCTCTCAACAAGGCTTATTAGGTTGAACATATTCCCCCACTATGTATGTCACAAATTATTTTTGTCACTTAGGTGGGTTGTGTCTTGAAAGCTTTACTTGTGCATTAAACTGTTTGCACTGCTCATTTCTGGATTAGGCTGTGAGGAGCAACCTTCAGTCTGTACAGATGGGCCATTGTAGATGTGTCCATGTTGTTGACAACTTATTTTCAGCCTTGAAGTGACATTTTAAATTACCCTCTCGCTCAGTGGTTGAAAGAGGATGACTAAATATGTTTTTGAGTGTTTGTTTTCCAGGAAGAGTGTAAAGAGGACAGTATATTGAATATTCGAGACAGGGAAGATATTTTGCAACAGCTGCCAGGGAGATATTTCCAAGCTATTATTAGGTTAATAACTTTCCTACAGTTATGATTTTAAACTTACGACACAAAAAATGAAATCTTGTTTCACGGTGTCTTAGCACAAGTTTGAGCTAGATAGTTATGACTATTAGAGATAAGGATGGTATCAGTTTATAATGTACATTCAGGTGCTCTAGGTGAATAAAAGGATTGGTTAATTACTTTTCTGTCATGGCTTTACTGAACAGGTAAAAGAAGAAATCTCTGATAAGACTGAGCCAAAGAATGTAGTTCAGTTGACATAAATGCAGTCAGGACACTTATTTTGTGCTGGTTGCATTAGTAAGATATTGTAAAAGAAGTGATGAATGTTCATAACAGGAGTGACAATGTTTGAGTGTTCACATAAGCTAAATCTCCTAGAAGTATGTGTCATTACCTGATTCTTAGGAAAAAACCTGTGTAACTTTGTAAAGGCGTTACACAACTGTACTGAACAAATCCCAACTATGCTTCTGGTACTTTATGATTTTGTTCATGATCAGAAGGCCAAGGGATAAACTGGAGTTATGCTGTACTATCTTTGCCTTCATGCTCCTTGCTTCTATTCAAAAGCAGTTAAACATAAAAAAAAAATGCTTTATTAAAATAACCTCAAACAAAACCATCACCACAGAAAATCAAACACAAACCAAGCCCTACAAACTAAAAAAAACTCCAATCAAAACACAACAAAACAACTGACTCTTCCAAACCAACTTCCAAAATTGCTACAGTGAGTCAGAAGGTGAAAAGAAAATAATGAAGGTGGGTATGAAGTCAACAACCATTTTACTGTTCAAAAATCTCAACTGTACTTCAACCATTTAAACACTTCTGCAAACTCATTTTCAAACTTGTTCCATCACACATTAATAAAGAATAGCATTAAATCTGTATGCATTGGTTCAGAGAACTCTAATAACATACAACATTTGAATTAAGGTAGGCACTTCATTTAGAGGAGGGCTGCAACTAAAGCCTGTCAGAATAAAGCTTTGCTGGAACAGCAGATCTTTTATAGTAACTGAATGTGTTTTTAGTGAAAGTACTGAGACCTGTTAGAAATTCAACTTCACAGAAGCAGAAAGTTCTTTTTGTAATTATTTTGCGTTTTGTGTAAGTTATTTCTTCTAACTGTAATGCAAACTTGTTTTCAGATTTCCATTCACCCCCAGAAGAAAATGAAGATCCTTATAATCTCGATGATGCTCCAGACAATTTGGATTATGTTATCAAGCTAAAAGGTGGCATTCCCTTTGTTTATGATAACAAAGACATGATGGAGCTCAATGAGCCTCGGAGTTTGCCATATCCTGACCTGCAGACCTACATCCTTGACCTGAGCCACGTTCTTGCTCTAATTGCAGATGGCCCAACGTATGTTCCTCCCTTGTTATTCTCTGCCCCTTCAGGCTGCTGCTTACCTGTAGCTTAGTACTTCTCACTTCTGTGATATTTAATTCCTCAACATACCCATTCTACAGTAATGTTTTGTTTTGCCTTTCTCAAGCATTAATGCATCATGAGAAATCTTAAAAGGAAAAAATACAATGCCACCTATGGCTACTTTTCATTTCTTTGGTTTCTTTGCATCAGCTATGGCAAAATAAGGAGTAAACACAAAAAATCAAGGAATTGGCCAAATGTTACTACTCAAATCAAATCTGACCCAAACTTCTTGAAGCATGGGAACTGAAACTTGAACATCACCTTTTTTTTTTTTTTTAAATTTTGTTTTGGCTTATGCTGAACTTGAGGTTTTTGAACAGTTGTCTGAAATTCCTTCATGTCTGTTCTGCTCTGGTTGCATGAACACAAACCCTGCATATGCAGAGCACACAGATCAGCTCAGCAACATAAATATTCAGTCTGATTTGTTCCAGATGTGAATTAACTGCTTGTATGCTGCAAAACTGACCCATGCATGCGCAATCAAAATAAGTCTGAAATTTCCCAGAACCACCAAATTCCTGGGAAGTCTGTAAAAACTAGAAACGTAACAACTAGTACAGTCACTGACACTCATGACAAAGCAATGTCCTTGCCTAGTGCATGATGAAAGCATGTGCATCCAGCTTTTAAGTTTACTTCTCTAGCTGAGGATTGGAAACAGCACCATCTCTCATGGCCTCAGCACCAGGAAAGGAAAAGAATCCACTCTATGATGGAACTAAGCAGGAACCTGGACTGTTCTTCTGAGCTATTTACCCTGTGTGCCAGCACTGCATTGCTGATGCTCCTGCCTGGGAGAGATCATCACTGACAATGTGCCCAGTTAGCCCCACCTGGTGCATTCTTTCCCCTGTGAGTCTGTCTCACACCTGTGTCAGTCTGTCTGCCTCGTGCAGCGACAGTGGCAGAGCCTGTGGCAAAACAAGCCTGGCCCCTTCCCTAAGCCCTTTATCAGGAGCAAGCCCCTGTGCTGCCAGCATTATCAGCTCCAAATCAGTGCCAGCTTGAGCAGGCTTTGGTTACAGTCAGCAATGGATGAATGCTTTCCAGTTACAGTGCATTATATTCCAAGAGATGGGTAATGAGAGGATAAAAGGACGAGGAGGAAAACTTGAAACAAGAGTCATGCGGAAGTCCTTTTTGCAGCTTTAAATTAAACCTTAGACTTCACAGTCATAACAGGAAGCCCTAAGTAAGAAGGGCCTTGGTAGGACAAGTTAGAACACTCAGCACCTTGGTGAATGTAGGTCAGTCACCTGCTCCTTTCACTAATTCAGAGTAAGCTTTTGCAGGCTCTTCCACACTCTGATAAATATGCACAACCCAAAAGGAAAAGGTCTTTCCCATAGTCCTGTTGCATAAGGTCTTATGGTATTGTTGCCCTGTTTGCAGCAAGTGCTTTCCTGTCATTTATGCCCATCACATGTGGGACTGCTCAGAGATCAAGAGCCACTGTTCTTTAATCTTTGCTGTTGGTAAACTGATGAAATCTCACTCCTACTTGTCAGGCTTGTGGTCTTTTGGATAATAGTATGACCCAACAGAGACTTCCTGCAGTGGGCAAACAGGTCTTGATCAGTATCAGGTACTGTGAGACTAGGTCTGAAATAGCCTTCCAAAACCATAATGGGATTTGTGTCCTAATGAGGAGAGATTGGCAACAATAAAGCAGGAAAAAGAAGGCTATTACATTAACAGTGCTACCAAAACATTGTAGAGTCAATAAGAATTGACAGATGGTGAAGAGAAAAACCATGTCATTGGTTAAAAATAGAAGGAGAAACATGACAGAAGATGAAAGTGAAGATGGAGCTCTGAGTAGGCAAGCAGGAACAAAAAAGCATATTTTCTAAAAAGGGCACAAGAAATTATTTTGAAAAAAGTATTTCTACACAATATATGTGTTCTTAAGGCATGAAAAATGAAAGCATATTGGATCTTATCTTGGCTTCTCACATTTAACTGAAAAAGCAAATAAATGTGGAGGATATTTCAAAAAAATTTCGTAACGAGTAAGGCTGGATGACAAGTTGTTTCTGTTATATATGAGAATATTGTTCTATTGGAGGTACCCTTTTAGAGAAGTTGCAGTTGACACCACATTTGATTATAGGTTTCATGCTTTGTCATTATTACTAAAAGGACTGCAGTTTATGCACAGGTATAGTGATGAATACTTGGACAAGTTGAAGGACATAATGTGGTTATGTAGCGTTCTGTTTGAGATTTCACTAATAACTTTGGTCTGAAATTGGCTTACATATTTGTTAACCAGTAGGATAAAAAGAATGGATTTGTCTTGGACCTCATAAAACCTCCCAACTTTGTTTTTACTGTGAAAACTGGTGTTCTTTTTGAATTTGAAATACAACTAGTTTTAAGTTACAGTTCATTTTTTGTTTTCTTTTACAGAAAAACATATTGTCATCGGAGGCTTAACTTTTTGGAATCTAAATTTAGCTTACACGAGATGTTAAATGAAATATCAGAATTTAAAGAACTAAAGAGTAATCCCCATCGAGACTTCTATAATGTGAGAAAGGTAAGTGTGAGAAGGATTAAAGGCATGACACTATTTTAGTAGGAGTTCCAGCAATTTTGTTTTTCTTAGGGGAGGTGTAGATGATATGCACGAAGTAGTGTGTGCATATCACTCAACTGAATTAAGTTATTTTAAGAATGTTAACAGTTTTCTATGTGGGAGCTCTCCAGGAAAATTAACTTGAATGTGTGTGGGTTAATTGGATTATGCTAAACTAATTTGTTTACTTACTCAGAATCAAAGGGGCTTAATTGTGTGTAGATTGCTTTAAAGGAGTGAAACAGAGTTAATCAAATGAAGCTCACTTGGATTATGAATAAAAATATCCATATGGAGGTTTAATTAATTTTAATGAACTCAAAGACATTCAAGTACATTTTTCTGCTTTCATGTAGGTAAGTCCTACTAGACTGTAGTAGGAACAGCTGTATAGATTTTAGATAATTGCACTTCATATTGAAAATAGATGTTTAAATACATGTCAAAAGACCTCCCACAGAAACTAAACTGAGGGTTCATGCTGCCATCAGTATCTGGTAAAAAAAGTCTGTGATATATTAAGTAAAAAGATTATCTGAATTGCAGTCTTGGCTCCCTCTGAGATACACTGGGCTATAATTAAGAGACAGGTAGGGGAATCAAGGAGCTGATTCAATTTCCTGACATTCACACCCAAGGGAGCTGTGTTCTCTTCAAAGCATGGAAGCAACAGTGTTAGGCTGCTTCATTTGCTTCCCTTTTCTGAAGTGGAGAGGAAGTTACTGGAGTTACTGCTTCATTTTGATAGGTGAGATTTCTTCACAATTGTTGCTGGTGTTTTTAACCACTTTAGGTACATTTTGCATTGTTTCTCTATGCAACTGGAAGAGGTAATCCTTCTTTTGTAACTTCAGGGTTTACTAATCCTTCTTGTTACATTTTGGTGAGCCCTAGTTCATCAAAAAGTCCTCTTGGCTTTTCCCTACAATGCCCAGTGTGTTTGCTGGCTACTGCATGTTTGCTACTGTTGTGGTAATAAACTGTCCAAGACAAGTGTTTGGCTGTCCCAGTGTCCATCACAAGGATAGAAGCAGATGAGTTGTCAGATAAGTTCTAATGGATTTCACCCTTCCAACTGTTAAATATATGGATGGGAGGATCTGTCAGCTAATTCACTCAAGTGGCAGAGACTCAGCTCCCAACCTGACAGTTTTCTTGCATAACCCTGGAAAGACATTTGCTACGTGCCACATTCAGAGAAAACACTTCAGTAGCTGACAGAGACTTTAATAGTAAAATACATGGTGACTGAGACATGCAGAGGTGTGGATCGGGTGATTACCACAATCAGTTTGATTACTGAGAAGTCGTAATTAACAGGATTGTACTTGCTAAGTTCAGCTTTTGATCTAAAAGCAAATGTTCAATGTCTCTGGGCATATCTTAATTATTTTTTAATTACCTTCTGTTGAATAAGCCACTCTACAAAAGAATTCATGTTGTTCAAAAGCACAAAATGTGCATTGCTTCCCCTCTGGCAACAAGCACATTCCAGAGAGCAGGAACCAGCCTGCTCTTCTCTGCCAGAGACCATTCCTACTGCCAGGTACTGCTTGCAAAATTCTTGCTGCACAGAGTTAATCCTGCTTAAAGTATTTTTATGAAGCAGGCTCACAAGTAGTATTTTTCTGAAGCACTCTGGAGAGTAAACTGCATTGTAGATACAGTTCGTGTAAGCCCCCAAATAATGTTGTTTTCCCTATGTCTTGCTAACCCAAATAATGTTTGGAACTGTAACTTCCCTGAAGTGCTTCCTCCCTAAGAAAACAGTGAAACATTTGAAGCAACACTTCTCAGCCTATGTTTTCAGGATGTCTCTCTGCTAAGTCAATCCTAGGAAATGCTTACTGCTCACAAGGAAAGCAAGGAACAGGATTCACCTTCCCAAAGGGCTGTTGGTGAAGTTGTGTATCACATCCCTCAGACACAAGTGTGGAGGCCCTGGTACAATCTGCTTATATAAAAGAGCCAAAGTAACGGATGGAAAATGCCAA
Source organism: Lycocorax pyrrhopterus obiensis (assembly GCA_014706295.1). Taxonomy (NCBI): domain Eukaryota; kingdom Metazoa; phylum Chordata; class Aves; order Passeriformes; family Paradisaeidae; genus Lycocorax; species Lycocorax pyrrhopterus. The sequence goes on along the minus strand of JACSVZ010000007.1, from coordinate 8,628,744 downwards.
AATTAGAACAGATATGAATGTAGTGGCAAGGTCAGTCAGTGAACGTGTATTGCTGCATTTAGAAAGGTACACTAGAAAGCTGGCCAGGATTAATTCCTGGCATGACAACCAAACATTACTGGTTTTCCCCTGTCTGCTGCCCCCTTCCCCACTTTTTTCCTGATTTAATAGCAGTTCTCCTCCAATGAGCTCATCTATTTCTTAAAACCCAAGATAAGGCTCATCTGAAATAAGGGACGTGCATGTTTATATCTGGTATATTGAACTTAACCAGAATGCAGCCCAAGACATGTTTTGCACTGATCAAGCTGGACCTGGAAAATTGCCCCTTACTAAGGACACAGCTATTTCTCTGGACAGACAAGAATCCACAGGTGGTAAGACAGAGTGGCTGGCTCCCCTTGGCTCTCCACAGGAGGTGAACAACTGTCTGTGTAGGAAAACACTAACTTTAGAGGAGACTCTTGACTCTGCCATCAGCAGGGTTCCTCACGTCCTCCAGCTGACGCACAGCAAAGTGCAGGCAACACACGTTCCCCACACAACACTGCCCGCATGAAGGATGAAATTAAGGAACAGAAGTTCAGCTCTATGGCACACAAACTCGGAACTGAGTTTTAACCTTTGTGTACCAGGGTGTCCTGTCCTGTATGTGAGGTTTGTTTGAGGAGGGCTTCCCATAGACCTCTGTGCCCAACAGCCTCAGATAATTCAGAGCAGACAGTTTTTGGGTTTTTTTAAGGTGAAGCCAAGAGATTTTTTTTACCCAACGTGTATTTGCTACCTTTGTAATGTATATCCATGTACTGCATTGGCAGGTGTCCTTCACTGGAAATAGCTTTGATACAGTTTCTAAAGATGAAAAAATCACAGCCTAAGCCTCTTTGGATATTCTTTCTTCCTGTAGCCACTATTTCAGTGTGTCAGCAAACCAGACCTGAGGATATGTCCTAGCAGTGACTTTCACACATCACATTCCCCTGCCTGCAGGCTCACTAGCCCAGGTGCCCAACCTTGTGTGGGGAACTGTGCATGGAAGAATGCAGTTTCTGCATTCACAGCTCTGCTGAATGCTCTACTGCAATAGGTGGCTGCTGCTGTGATACCCGTTGGATTAGGGCGTTGCAACTGATTTATTTTTTTAATTATTGGTTAGACAAAAAGGAAGTAAATTCTATCTGGTTTTTAAGACCACAGAGTTGAAATACCACTAGTTGTAAGAAGGGAAGTTGGAGTGGGTTTAAATGCTACTAAGTTCTATAGATCTCACAAAATACTGAATGAAATTAGCAGATGTCTGCTTTGTAAACATTTGATGACAAGCCTTGTGAAGAATGGTGAACCCATACCTTAACTTCTCTGAGCTTTGATTCATTCTAAGTTTGCTTTTTTTTTTAAAATGTTTTTGTATTTCCCCCAGTAGCTACTTACTGACTTTGGTGATGAAATTGTTTCATTGTATAAACCAAAATGACAGTGAATGGGAAGACTTACAGGTTAGCATCAGATCCAAAGGAAATGCCCCTTCAGCATGACATGGAATGGTGCCTTGCCACCGTTAACGGGCAGCAAAGCTGGCTGTTGGGCTGTCAAAGCACTGTGAGTGCTGCTTCTCCCCTCCTGCCTTGCAGAGATGCTGAGGCAAATTCTTGTCTCTATCCTCAGTCGTGCAAGTGAGCACAAAATACAATCAGGTGTAAAGGCATCAATCATTATAATGCAAAATTTCTGTAGAGACCGTAAAGAAAGCTTTTCCTCTCTCCTTTCTTTTAGTAATTAAAAGAACAGAAAAAGACATTTGTTTCTCTTCACAGCAGTGTATTTCTATATTTGTGTGAATTCAAACACTCTGGGGTTGGATTCTGTAGCCAAACAAGAAGCTGGATATGCAGGGATTCTCATCTCTCCTGGTTTCTGGGTTGCTCTGCATGGCATAAATATGAATTAGACAAGCTCCCAAGGAGCTCTGCACAGCTCTAGGGACTATTTCTGCTGCCAGGAGCATTCCTGCACTACCCTAAGACAGAGCATTTTGTGCTTCTGCCTCTCATGCCTGTTAAAGAACTGCAAGGAGAAAATCAATCACATTGTATAAAGCTTTGCATCCTATCAGAAAAGCTGATGCAGTATGAATATACTGACGAGCAGGGAATCTACCAGTGGGATGAGGAATCATTTCCTTTCAATTCAGCATTGAAGTAAAGCCTGCAGAGGATTCAGTGTCAAGTTCATGCAGCCCAGAGCTATTGGGTTAGAAGTATTCACAAGTTAAAGTGTATGTGTTTAGAAAATGTGGTAGTTCACAGCTGTGGATGCTACTAATCCATGCCCTGGGAAAGTTCAGTGTTATTAAAAGGGCTGGCCTTGGCATTTCTTTTTGCTTATGTATCACTTATCACTCTGAATCTAGCTCATATGCCTAATTCAGTGCAACACTGTCTCTGATATGCACAGATAAGCATCCATAAAATAGATCCGAGATGGATGTGTTGTGGAGATCTGAGCAACAGTGGAAGGAAAGAGAAGGAATGCAGGAAGGTAAGGGAGGAGGCAGAGTGGCTGAGGGAAGCTGGTGCTGGTTAGATGTGGAGGGCAATGGCAACTCCTTCACGCTGCAAGTTGTACACAGATGTAACCACCTTGCCTGAGAAGGACAGGATTTCACCCCAAAGCCTGCAGAGAGAAGCACAGGGTGGTCAGGTCAGTGAGGAAGGGAATGGAATAGTCTGAACCGAGGATGTGCAGAGAAAGAAAGCCTGGCTTTGTTACGTGGAGAATTGCTGAGTGAAGGGAATGCTACATCCTTTAAGTGCAAGAAAGCTGATGTCCACCATCGCTTGAATGATGGAATTACAAGAATTTAACCTTTATGTAAACAGTTGTTTCCATTTGTTAAAAGGGTGAGTTCACTGAAGGTATAATACTGTGTTCCAAGACAGGCTTCTGTCAGTCATTCTGTTTTTCTTTCCATTGAAGATTAATGTGACCTTGAGTGAAAGGTTTTCTGCTGGGGGAGGGATGCAGTGCAACAGGAAATTTGGTTAAGGGAATGCAGACGGGTTTTTTTTCCACCAAGGAGAAACTGGGCTGGAGTGGCACTATAGTGAATTTGAAAATGCAAACAGAATGTTTGCAAATAGAAACAAATAAACCTTGTGGTAGGGGTGTGTTACTCATGGTCCAGAAAAGAGTCAGCTTATTTCATGTATTGTATGAAGAACAAAATAGTAACATCTTAAACTGGGAGTGGCTTTGTCTATTTTGGAGGGAGGAAGGAGGCAAAGGGGGTATTTGTCACCCTAATATGAATTCAGTCTGTTCAAACTGTTTTAGTAGAAGTCTTTCATAGTAACAATGAAGTTAGTAACAATCTTTTAGCATAACATTTCACATAATAATAACAACAATAATGACAATAATCTGCCTAATCAGCCCACCTAAGCTCTGTCTAAGGGTTCTGTGTTCAGATGCTTCATTTAGTCGGGATTACACCCTGCATGGTAAAAATGTACAAGAGCATACACACTAACTGTGTGCTAGGGTAGCTCAAAGCTCAAGTCCTTAAAGCATTCGAAAAAGTTGCATTTCTGCTAAAAAAGAATAAAGAAGAAAAGCTGTGTGATACTCTTTCGACTATAGACTTGAGTCTTTTATGACTTTGTTACTGAAGTTGCTGCTTGCTCAAAGGTCAAGTTATACTGGGTAGTAAAAAAGGTAGCTAAAGTAGTGAATATTCTCTGGAAAAAGCACGAAGGAGATTCCAGAAAGGTCTCTTAACTTTTGGCAGATATGTATGCTTAGGTTGAAGGAGGAGGAGGTAAAAAAAAAAAAAAAAAAAAAGCAGATCTTTGTTCTCAGAATAAACCTACCGTGGTTAGCTCAGCTCTAGGGCTGTGTGTGATGTGTTTGTGGGGACTGAAGAAGATGTCACAGGAGCTCACTGAACAGCAAAGGCACACTCCAGAGAATTATTTCTCAACAGGAAGCAGGATTTTAAAAGCAATGTGATCCTTGCATACAAGCAAACAAAAGAAACAAAAAGCCTCCTTGCTTTCTGTCCTTGCCCTCCTAACAGCAGTGAATTCATGTTGATTTACATGAAGAGGAAGTGCTGTGTCTTGTTTTGTTCTGACTTTTTTCAAGACTCATTAATTCCAGTAGCTGAGCCACTACTGGAACCACTGCATTCTGAAATTCAATAAACTACACTTATTCAGGGTCCTTCCACCTGCATTCTCTGCTTGTGACTTGCTTTTCATGAGTATTTAGAGCCTATAGGGCATCTGTTAACTGTTGGTTCACTCTCCCATACAAGTTGACCAAGCCTAGTAGTATTTCACTGTTCCAGGAAGAGTTTACAGTAAACAACATTTGTGCCTAAACCAGAGGATGTTTATTAACCTGAGTAAGCACGTGTATAAAATGCACTTGGGTCCAAGTAACTATACAAGTATGCTGAAGAGGGTGATAATACGTTATGTGGAAGTGTTTTTACTGTTTATACACAGCATTGTTTCCTGTGCATTACTGATGTTTATGTTCTGTACTTTGAGACAGCAGTATGTTTCTTGCTTTTTCATTCAGCTTTAATGTGTCTGGTATATTTGACTTAGGCAGTGATTAACACTTAAGTGTTCAGGATTCAGTCATATCCTGGTCTTTAGTTATGCTACTGACATTCACAGGGAGAGGCTGCAACTACTTGTGTATATATAACATGCAAATAAAATGACTCCAGGCAGCAAGTGAAGCAGTGGCGTTCCTGTGGCCTCTACGTCATGGCATAAACCCAGGTTTACACTGCAGGAGGGTGGCTTATTCATGTACTCTGATCTGTTTCCTGCTGATCCTTAAAAGCAGATAAGGATGTTGATTAGTTCTGTTGGGGGAATGTGAAACTGCAGAGTCACTGCACAAAGGGGAATGCATTGGGCTCACTTTGTACATGTCCATGTGTGCAGTTTCCTGGACAGAGGAGTCCTGGATGAGAGTCCTTGCAGACATTGAGGTTCAGTGGCTCCTTATAGCTGGCTTTTCAGAGTATTTGGTTTATCTGAGAAGTTCTTTCAGTGTTACTAAGGACTTACAAGTACTGAAGGGAAAACTTAAATGACAACCCACCCTCCAGATCTTGTGAGTTGTTTCTTTGGATTGTATTCCAATAGAGGCTGCTCAGGTAGCAGTGCAAGCTTCTGAGCAAAAGCAAAGCAGACCTGTGGAAACCATTTGTTTCTTGTCGATATTTTTTTTTCAACAAAACCTGAAGGAATACTCTCAGCCCTTCTGTGAATTTGCACTTCCCTTAGTGTGAGAAGAGATCTAAGAAAAGAGATCTGAAAAGTCTGTCAGCATTGAGTTGCTGTATTATAATTAAACTTGGAAAAAATGGTGACAAAAATCTCTCGTGTATATTCTTCAGTTCTACTGACCTAAGAGGTTTCACATGGTTGAAATACAAAAATGAATTCTGCTTTTGGAAATGGCTGAGAATTCCAAGACCCTTCAGTCAGTGAGGATAGTTATAACCACAGTCTATATACCTGGAGAGGCATTGCTGATTCATTAATGAAGTAAAAGGATACTAACAGATCAGAGTGTCCTTTAAGGAAGTATCAAATTTAATCTGAACCCAGGGTCAGTGATTGGCACTTTGAATGTATCTTGGTGAAAATTTTCCTATTTTAATAGGAAACTACTAATTGAGGGCTACTTTACTTACAGTTCTGCTTATTGAATAATTCCACCAAAATCAAAATCTCAGCATTCTGAAACATTTTGATTTGCTTAGGCACTAATCCATTTGTTACTTAAGGAATATTCTAGAAGGCTTTAGTTCCTGATGTCAGTGACATAGATACTTTGCTAATTAAGTTTATGTAGATGGATGATAAGCGTGAATAACCTTTTGATTTCAGGTGGACACTCATATCCATGCTGCTGCCTGCATGAACCAGAAGCACTTACTGAGGTTTATTAAGCACACCTATCAAACAGAGCCTGAAAGGATTGTTGCAGAGAAAAAAGGCAAGAAGATGACTTTAAAGCAAGTCTTTGAAAGCCTTCACATGGACCCCTATGACCTCACTGTAGACTCATTAGATGTCCATGCAGTAAGTCTAGTGAAATGACAAAACAAATGGGAAAAAAGCTAAGTTTTCCAAGTGCGAAATTCTAGTTTCTACAATGTTTGCCTGGTAACTTACTAAATCAGAATTTGACTTCATGCATTACAGTGCATGTTTGAAAGAAGTTACCACAGGATTTTTCTTTTCTGTGCCTTTTATTGCTAGGCAATGTAATTTATAAACTATTGTGTGTTCTTAAAACCATGGTTATTTGGGTTTTTTTCCTCCTCCAGGGACGTCAAACATTTCATCGATTTGACAAATTCAATTCCAAGTACAATCCAGTTGGTGCCAGTGAGCTGAGGGACTTGTATTTGAAGACTGAGAATTATATTGGTGGTGAATATTTTGCTCGTATGGTCAAGGTAAATAAGTTTTCAGCTTTTCCAGCTGTAGAGAAATGAAGGTTTGTAATAGATTTGTGATGTCATAATTGTGTATAGAGCTAACACTATGGTTAAGTGATTCCAAGTATTGGGCTTGCTCCAGCAATTCCTCAGAGAAAAACCTCTGCTAAGCCAGCCCCTGCTGCTTTCTGAATAGTTTTATGAGTTAGAGACATACACATAAGCTGTGTATGAGTTGAAAGCTGAGTTATGGGCAGTTTCAAACTAATGGAGAGCAGCTGAGGGTCAGTTCACTTGTTTAATATTTTGTTAGGATTTAGTTGGCTACTGGTAGTTGCTAGGGAAGGAGGAGCTAGGGAAGTGCCTCTGCATAAATCTGCATCTGCACATGCATGCAACAGGCTTCAAATTAATTTCTTAGAACAAAAAAATTTATAGTTTTTGTGATGTAGTAGATGTCAGCTCTTCTTGAATATACAGAAGTATTGTCTAAAATTAATTGCTGTAAAATTGCTTGCTACCACAGATTCTGGGTCAGATTCTCCATCGTTCTGCATATTTTATGTAGACATTTGCTGTAGTTTAAATAGTCTAATTCTGATTTATCAATCTTAAACTTAGGTCTGACAAAGGTGTTAGCAATGACTGCACAAGAACATTGTCCTCTAAAAGGAGGTGTTAGAGTTATTCCCAGTTATACATACAGTTAAGTTATACTCACATGATATTGGAGGTAGCTTGCTAGGAAAATATTTAGATGCCTAAAATAAAAAAAATTGATTGAAAGACAAGAGATTCCCTTTATCTTTAAAGGATGCCAATACAGTTATGTCTGCTCTGAGGAAAATGCAATGATAAATATATTTCTAGCTGTAAATGATCTTAGTGTCCATATTAAAGCAAATATATTTATTACTTACTAGGAAGTAGCCCGTGAACTAGAAGAAAGTAAGTACCAGTACACAGAACCCCGCTTATCCATTTATGGACGGTCTCCAGATGAATGGCTGAACTTGGCAAAATGGTTCATTAAGCATAAAGTTTATTCCCCTAATATGCGCTGGATAATTCAGGTTCCCAGAATCTAGTAAGTAATCAGGAGCTCTTGGTAATCTTAATAGTTTGAAATCATACCAATGACTTAATTTCTGATAATATTTAGATGGCTTATTAGCTGTCCTGTAGTTCTATTTATAAACAATAGCTCGGGAGATTTTTTTTTTACCATTGGTGCAGTTTTCCTGACAGTCTGGGGGTGGAAGACAGGAGATGGGGATTGAATCTACTCTTTATGAAGCTGTTCAAAACTACTGTGAATTATTTGTAAGTCTGAAACCAAAAATTACAACTGGGTGAAATCAAGCTGCATTCAAAGGCAAGTTAAAATACAATTTAGTAATGAAAATAAATCAACTCTTGAATTCCATGAAGGAGTAGAAAATGCTCTGTAAAACTGTTATCATCAAGATTAGTGACTAAGTGACAGTGAACTTGGAAACAACCCAAGCTTGATGATTTCCCAGTTAGAATCCTTATCAGTTCTTAGTTTTTAAGCATCCTTTGGGACTCCATTTCTTTGTTTCCAATGCTGTGTGTTGTAATACAGTCTCCCCTGATAATTTTGTCAGACTTAATAGCTGAGCTTCATGTTTTGAAATGTCACAGTAGGAGTATGAGTAGAGAAGGAGCTGTCACAGTCACATGTATCCCCCCACATGTGCTTTTCACTGGGGACAGAGTTTCTCTCCTTTAATTTCTTATGTAGCAATTTCTTACATGCATGGCACAGTCAGCACTTTGAATAAGTCATGCACTTTGTGGCACATGGAAGTACCATCCCTTTTTTCTGAAAGGCTCACTAAAGCAGAGCATTCTACTTTCCTTTGGAGTAGTTACAGCTTTAGGAAACAGAATCTTTCACGAGAGGTAGTTCCTTATCTCCCGTTAGTACGTGGATGTCTGCAAGGGAGAGGGTCACTGCTCTGAGGCAGCATCTCCCCCTGCATGCTGTCTCTATTTTTGGAGCATGTGAGAGCTTCAGCAGAGCCTGGATGAAGCAGAGTGCCAGGCAGTGCAGGAAACAGAGCACAGAGACAATCTGCCCTGACATAAACTTTGAAATTTCTGAATCCTGGTGGAACTGATGCTCTAGAATATGCACAAATAACAGAAAGTACGAAAGTGAAGGACAATACAAGCTTATTAAAGAATGTGTCTATTTTTTCCCCTTCAGTGACATATTTAGGTCTAAAAATATTCTGCCGAGTTTTGGGAAGATGTTGGAGAACGTCTTTGTACCTTTGTTTGAAGCAACAATCAATCCCAAAGACCACAAGGAATTGCACCTATTCCTCAAATATGTAAGTATGTTTGGGTTTTCTGTCTCACATGAAATAGATCCTGTAGTACTCATATTTTATTTGGTCCACAGCTGTTCCCAGACACTAAAAAAGCTTCCTTCTCCATAGATTGCTTGTATTATTGTTTCAAAGCCCTGACATAACAATTTAATAGAAGTCTGACTGAGGTTCCATTGTCAAATAAGCTGTTTATTTCCTCAGCAGCTCAGCACCTGTTTATTTGTGCTTTCATTAATGACCAAAAATGTTGGCATGCTCTTGTGCATCATCAGCCAGGATGGGTACTTTGAGCTGCTTCTGGACTGGCCTCCAAGAAGGAGGCAGCTAAAAGGATGCATTGTTTAGATCCTGATGGATCTCAGGAGAGAAGTGGGGATGTAGCTGCTGGGACAAGGTTAACATAGACATTTCTGAGTGTGCCCCAAATCAGAACTCTGAGGTTTGCTGGGAGCCTCTTGCTTTCAGCTGCTTATCAAAGACAACAGATGAGTTCAAAGGATTATAGTCTGGATCTTAGGGAGTCTTGCAGCTCTGTAAGCCCCCACAGGAGCCTGAAGACTTTTGTGTACCTGGGCTTCCTGTTTGTCTCAGAAGAAGAAAATGGGTAAAACTTTGAGAAAACACATTATTCCTGCTGTGTGCATGGTATGGTGGGATGCAGAGCAGCAGGACTGCTAGGATAGGGAGGGAAACAAAAGAAGAGGGACTGGATACTTTGTTCAAGCAAGTCCTGAAGCAAGAGGAAGTGACACTGAAGTTTGCTTCTAGAAAACACTAATTGCTGTGAATTTCCTATCCCACCAGGTGACTGGCTTTGACAGTGTTGATGATGAATCCAAACACAGTGGCCATATGTTCTCTGACAAGAGCCTTAACCCTGACCTGTGGACCAGTGAGAAGAATCCCCCATACAGCTATTATTTGTATTATATGTATGTGAACATCATGTTGCTAAACAACCTTAGGAAGTAAGTAGATATTTTTCCCAGAAAATTAGTATCTTGCTCTCAGACTAAGTCAGTGTCTAGATTACAGATCTTCTGAAACAAGGGTTATTTTGAATTATTTAAAGAGTTGAGTCACTTGAGATATTTTGAAAAAAATAACTACAGAATTAGTTCAAATGAAATACTCAGAAAATGTAGAGGCATCAGATTAATATCTTGGTTTGGCATTTGTGTGTATTTGGGGGTTTTTTAACTCCTTAAAGCTGCATATATCAAACAAAAGAAGGAATCCCACAAAACTCACTTATTGACCTTTGCTTGGCTTCACAGTGGATTTCCAAGTACAATGTACCTGCCTCTTGGTGGCTTGCTATCTCCTGGTAATTTAAGAGACACAAAGTTCTGTTGTGACACACTGCCTTAGGGGCTGCTGCATTCAGAGACAGACCAAGTAGGACACAATTACAAACTGCACCTCCAGCTAACTTCCTTTAGCGGGCTTATTGACTCACTCAGTTTTACTACTTTTGAGACCAGTGTCTGGGCAAGTAATGCAGGGAGTTATGTGACATCAGACTGTCAAAACAGATTTTGGCATCAGGCTCAGGAAAGCCTGAAATTCAACGTGAGGTTATGTTGCTAAATTTGCAGCTGACTCATCAAGTGACCTGCACAACTGACTCCAGCTGAGGCACAGTAAGGTTATCCATTGATATGACAGTGTCACCACTTACCCTCAAGGATTTGGTTCATTTAGTTATTTAGGTTATTTTAGTTATTTAGAAAATGTTTTGGGATTTTCTTATAGAACGTGCACAGATTTGTCATTTTACAATTTTATCCAAGTTAACATTCCAAATGTTATTTCTTCTCTCCCACTGCTACTTCAAGCATTAATGTTTCTATCATCCTATTTGATCAAAACTCATAATACAAACGCCCACCTTAAATTACCTTGTATGTACAACAAACAGGCGTAGTTGTTAATTTTAATTCTATAATGGAAAGGACACACTACAGCAGATAAGTCATCCCTTTCTCCTGACTTCCTTTACATTCTCTGCAGTCTACATGCTTTTTCTATTCCAAGGACACATTCTGCCAGAACTAATGCATTTCTTTTTTACCTCGAGATCATTTCAACCACTGTATTAAAATGCCCCCAGATAATCATTAAATATTCTTTACAGCTAAGTGAGATACTGACAGAATTCACCAATGAGTCTGTTCACCCTGTTAATCATACTGAGTACTTGAGTCAACAAAGCCCTGACAAGACTGTTTTATATTTTTGGTAATATTAGTGAGGATGGATTACATCCTCACTTCAGGAGAAATGTTACTAAATTTCCACCCTAGAATTGCCTTATATTTTAGCACCCCTTGTTGAAATTGTGTTTTAAACATCTCCAAATACTTGTGGGACATTTGTCTGAACTGAGTAACAGGGTCCATTATAACCTCAAACCCAGCATCACTTTTAATGTAGACGATAACATAATTCTAGAAATTACAGTGTGAAGTCTGGTGTAGTAACTAACATTCCTGCTTCTGAGGGTGTGGTTTTATGCTACACTTATCCTGGTGAGCTGGCAGGCTCTCATCACACTAGTACTGTTAGCTAACTCTTGGCAACGTGCTTCCCCTTCTTCCTCATTTTGAACCAGGAATTCTGCAGCCATGGGTTGCATGGGTTTACTGAATTTTCCATCTGCCAGTTCACTCCACTTAAATCCACTCAGTAGCTGTTCACTCAGTGGGGTGACAATTGCTGAATGAGGTGTTCTGGGGAAGGAAAGAAGAAGACACAAATATGTCTGGTGGTAGAAGGAGCTTCGGTAGCGGGATGCACCCTTTTGACAGCAGCCCACTACAGGTAGGCTTGGTTAGATGTCACATCAAACTGTATGAGAATGTGTAACTTAATTCTCTTCTTTTTAAATTCACATATTAATGACAGTTATATACCAAATAGATAAAGAACAGTGCCTTTTTTTAAGAGGAACTTGCTTTTAATCTCCTCAGGGAAAGAGGCATGTGCACTTTCCTGTTTCGACCTCACTGTGGAGAAGCTGGGTCTATCACACACCTTGTGTCTGCCTTTCTGACAGCAGACAACATCTCTCATGGATTGCTCCTGAAGAAGGTATTGCTTGGTTGCTCCTAAACTAATCATTGTGTGCTCAGACATCCGTCACTGGTTTGAACAGCAGGCACCAAACTGACTTTTATCTGAGCAGCCCAAAATTAATTTTGGGCTGCCCCATTAATTCACTTTCTTAGCAAGGCACAAGTAACTCTTCAATTTGGTCAGAAACTCCAGCCAGACCACCCCAACACCAGAACACGTGGACCTGTTGGAGGGAGTCCAGAGGAGGCCATGAGGATGCTCAGTGGGCTGAAGCACCTCTCCTGTGAGGAGGGGCTGAGAGCATTGGGGTTGTGCAGCCTGGAAAAGTGAAGGCTCCAGGGAGACCTTGTAGCACCTTCCCGTACCTAAATGGGGGTTTCAAGAGAGCTGGAGAGCGGCTTTTTGCAAGGGCAGGTAGTGACAGAACAAGGGAGAGTTGAAAGAGGGTAGGTTTAGATTAGATATTGGGAAGAAATTCTTTACTGTGAGGGTGGTGAGGTACTGGCACAGGGTGCCCAGAAGCTGTGGATGTCCCATCCCTGGAAGTGCTCAAGGCCAGGTTGGATGGGGCTTTGAGCCACCTGGTCTAGTGGAAGGTGTCCCTGCCCATGGCTGGGGGTTGGAACCAGATGATCTTTAAGGTAATTTTCAAACCAAACTATTTAATGATTCAATGAAATAAATAAGCTCAACTGAACTTCCTATTCTTAAGCTACAAAAACACAGCTTTGTCTTCACAGGGAAGGAAGTTCAACTGTTCAGATACGTCAAAGACTTGGCAGCACCTGTTTTTGGTTACTCCAAGCAGAGCTAAAATTACATGAACAAAACTTAAGACTTGTTACTACTCCCTGGTTTAGTCCCAGAAGAACTTAAGGAAAGCTCTCATTTTTTCTCTATGAGGACAAAGGTCATTTTCTCTGATTGGCATTTCTGTACTTCAGGGTTCATTCAGAAGTTCTTTAAGGGTTTGATTATTTTGATCAAGAAATTCAACATAACTGTTTGACACAACAATACTTTAGATAGAACTCAATTGTTATGACAGAACAAATGTTATAATTCCTGTCACATCAGTTAATAAGAACTATCACTCAACCCCATCTCCAGGGCACTGTTTCACAATTAAAATAATTGGTCAGTGGGTGGCAGACTTGTACTGAGTTTCCTGTAATTTTTCAGGAGTTCCCTTAAAAGTGAGATTTTTCTGGTTAATGCTGGAAAATTCTCTGTATTTTTCAACATAACCAAGAACAAAGAAAAAATTTTCCTAAAATCATGTCTGATACTATGCTCACAAGTAGTAATTCCCAAAATTAGACCCAGACAGAGTAGCAATAAAGCAGTGTGTGACCAAAGCATTCTCTTCTTCACTCTCTCCTGTGTGGCCTGGTGTGATAAGATGGCATAGCAGGTACTAATAATAGTAACAGTAATAAAGGTACTTGTTAAAGTTCATAGGTTGGTTAAGGCAAAATAGTAATAAAGATGAGGCAATCACAGATCATTTATATTATGTACAACAGCAACACATGACTTCTCATAAATTAAAACTCCTTTTGCTCCTAAAATTTACCTATTGGACTGCAGCTTTGGAAATAAAAAATTGCTTAGCAGTTCTTGCCCATCTGTTTTCTGTGACTTTCAGGTTTTGGGGGAAGGTATGCAGCTGGTGTCAAATGCAGTGCCCATAATGGTCATATATACTTACTACTCTACAGTAATATTAGTCACCTTATTTTTATAACGATGACACCTATATTTAAGAACATAAATTATTTTTATAAAAATCAGTAAGATTTAAAATTCAGACTTGAAGTCATAGTTTAATGTCAACCTAATTTTTTTGGTCTTAGTCTTCCCTCTGTAGTGCTGTTTCCATTTTATCCAAGGGAAATCCTGTTCTTTTTCATTATCCCGTAGTACCATTAAATGCTGACTGTGTTTTGTTTTGCAGAGCCCTGTCCTCCAGTATCTTTATTATCTTGCACAAATACCCATTGCCATGTCCCCACTTAGTAACAACAGCCTATTCCTGGAGTACTCAAAAAATCCACTACGGGAATTTCTCCATAAAGGACTGCACGTCTCCCTCTCCACAGATGATCCTATGCAGTTTCACTATACAAAGGTAGGAATCGCAAAAAGCACTGGCTTTGAATTTGGCAACAGCACCACACGGGTCCAGAATGACCTGAAAGCTGTTTTATTTCATTGCTTAGGACATAGTGTCATGTCTTTCAGTCACTTCATTCATTCTCCCTCCTCATTCTCTGTCTACTACTCACTGTTAGGCTTCAGAAGGAAATGTCTGATTTCCTAATTATGTTTCTTTTGTACTCTTGCCTCTCCAGTGTTGGCTGTTGAAGTATAAAATGAAGGATGAGGCTGAAGGGAGGTTTGAGCCTTCATAAACAATCCTCTAGAGTGCCAGGAAAGTCCAGTTTCCTTACTCTAATAAGTCTGGGGAAGTACATTACAAAAACACGATGTGGAATCTTAAGATGACATATGAGCTGCTTGCTCAGTGAGCTGAAACAGATTCCTGCCCTTGGGTGGCCCGGCAGGACAGGAGTGCCTGGTCACTGGCTGTGATGCCCTCGTTTGTGGCTGGCACCGATTTGAGCCATGCTGTGCCCAGAGTGGCCCATCCATTGCTCAGCTCCGTGTCCCAGGACAAGCCGAGCTCTGCTGGCCTTGCCCCGGGCTGGCTGCCGGCCGGGACACAGAGCTGCTGCTGCCTGGAGCATGGATGCAGTCACATGGAATGTGGACGATCCTCCTCTGGGACAGCCGGCTGGGGCCACACCTGCCCGCCTGGTGCGGGAGGGCCAGAGCAAGAAATTGCCCTGCTACCTGTCCATGTGCACTTTCACTCAAGCTTTACAACTGGGTGTTCCAGGGTGTTTGTGTACCCTGGGAGCTCCTCTGCAATTGCCTAAGAAATGCCTCCAAGGATCTGGACTGCAGGCTGCAATTTCTTAGACTAAGCTAACTGGATACCCAGTGCCTATTAAGTATTAACCAGTAGTCCTTGGGAAATTTGAAATAAACTATTCTTTTCATAGTAATGTGATTTTTAAAGTTTTAAACTTCTAATTTTTCACAGCTGTCTAAAGAGCATGTATAAAATCCTTAATTAGTAATGAGTACATATCCCCATTTATATCTTATTTACAAATAATTTAATCTTAAATGTATTTTGGTGCTGCAGGAAGCTCTCATGGAAGAATATGCTATTGCAGCTCAGGTGTGGAAACTAAGTACCTGTGACTTGTGTGAAATAGCAAGAAACAGCATTCTCCAGAGCGGACTGTCAGATAAGGTAAGTATGGCTGGGAAACCTCTTTTATGAATATTAGGGCAAGTAGGAACCCAGAAGTCAATAGTCTGAACACTGAATAGCAGATGCTTAGTGATGTATTTGTGCACATCCTTGTCCTCTTTTCCAGGAATAGTCACAAACTAGCTGCTATGCAGTCTTACATTACAAGTAAAGTATTAACATTACTTTTCCCCATTAGCTTTGTTTTGGAATTCTCAAAATATGTAGGGACACCAGATGCCTGTTTATACTCAGTTCTCCTTCCAGTTGCAAACTTAATTATTTGGGTGATATCCCTCTGCCAGTGATTTTCTACTGTCTCAGTATTCTAATGTCTCAGCATTAAGTAAAAACAAACAGCTTGTCATAAGCGAGACATGTTTTTGCTTTAAAAGGCAGTACTACAGAAAATATTCTGGTTTAGATAGGCAGTCAGATTAGATTAAATTCCCTTTTGGCTTTAAAATTCTATACAGCCAGAGCTTTCTCTAGGACTTATTTTAAAGCATCCTCTCTTCTATGTCTCTTTTGAACAATTCTTTGAAGGAACTGGTATGTGAAGGGGCTTCATGAGTATATTCTGTTGTTTCTTCCAATATTCCCTAGTGACAACTACTCATTTTCCTCTTGTGCAACATTTAACTAACAAAAGAGACCTAAGCCTCTTTTTGACCTCTCACATGCAAGATGTAGCAGTGAAGGCTGAACACTAACACAGAGGGTTTTAGCAAGCCAGACTGAGTGCACTTTTGAGTGATTATATGGATAAACTTTGGCCTTAAAATCTCCTAAACTGGGTAAGACTCTGAGGAAGAGTTCAATGGCCAGCTGGTTGAAACTGCTCTTTTCACTTGTACTGGACTCATTCAACTAACAAACACTTACTTCTGCAATAAATCAAAACAGGTGAACTGGCTTCTTCCTTTTTACGTTTAATCCCGTTCACAGGAAAAACAGAAATTCCTAGGGGTGAATTATTGCAAGGAAGGGCCTGAGGGAAATGACATTCGAAAGACAAATGTTGCCCAGATCCGGATGGCCTTCAGGTACGAGACTCTGTGCAATGAACTCAGCTTCCTGGCTGATGCCATGAGAACAGAAGATATTTCTACTCTGTCCGAGTAGTTACAAACTCAGAGAAACCAGAACATGTCCCTCCTGAGCAGGATAAAATGCGAATTAACATCAGATCATCTGTCTTTGATGCTACCAAGACATAGCTGAACAGTACAGAGACAAAGGGAGTGTCTGTGGAAGGAAAACAGCATCTGCCATCACCTGTTACTTCATTATTCTCGTTGCAAACATTTTGGTTTCTACGAACATTAGGCTTTTTAAGATTGCTGTAAATACTAAATGCAAACTCAGAATCATGTACTATTTGTTTCATACTGTCTTAACTGTGCCCTGCAGTGTAGCCTGGGAAACCAGAGAGAATATCTGTAGTGCATCTGTGCTATGCACCTGAGGATCCCACAGATGCTGACAGCACACACCCACCTGGTTTGGTCCTGCAAGTCTCAGTACCAGTCATGGCTTTTAACACTTTCAAGTTTAACCCTTTATTCATTAGCAGTTTCTATGGGGTGCAGAATTTTGAGGCTACCCTCTCATTCTGGAAGGTGTTCTGACACAGTTTTTAACTCAATGTTTCAGCAGTTTCATTGGAAAACAAGAAAAACCAACATCGGGTAATCTTGTTCAATGACTAATTAATTCCTGTTATTATGTAGGATGTCAGTGAAGAACAGCAAATGAATGCTTTTTAATCTAGCAAGTGGAAAACATGGTGTCAAAATCACTATAATACATTGTAATGAGTCTAATCATATCATGAAAATTTTGCCTTGAAAGTTGAGAACACTTTTTCATTGCTTTGTAATGGGAATATGTGGATATGCCCGTTCAAATTACTTAGAAATTTATGCAGATAATTCTGGTTTTATGTAAAGAGAAATTTTTTACTTGAAAAAGGGAAGTGTTCTTATGAATCAGTGGTAGAAATGCCAGACCTGGTTCTGGTCCTACTTCTGACATATTTTTACACATTTGTTTTAGTCTGTATTTTAGTCGACTACAGCTGAATGGGAAGTCAAGCTGTCTATTTATACAGAAGCCAGCCCACTTGAAATCTGTCATTTCAAATCATGGTATGTTATGTTAAACTATTGATTTAGGAGGAAGTGGTTAGTACAATACAGCTACTGGAGTATTTATCACTTTCAATCTTCTTTCTATTTCATCATCCTTATGACACAGTACTACTCCTTCAGAGAGGATTAAAGGTAATAACATGATGGCACCTATGTATTGTAGAAGCTGCACAGAGCTTCACACCAAAAAAGAGTCGAGTCCAGGGGCAGCAGAAGGTGTGGATGCCTGCGAGTCCAGCACTGCACTACTCAATTCAAAGGCCTACAGTCCCTAAGGCAGGATCTGAGCCCAGGGTTAGACCCCTGGCTCTCTAATATCCTGCATAGGGATGCTGGGCTTCTTCAAACAGGCATTCAGCATTAATGCATAAAAAGCAAATAACTGATACTGGCCCACCAAGTCTCACTTGACCTTGAACCCTGCATGTTGTGCTCCATCAGATGTCTTGTGCCACTTGTATTTCCTAGGCCAGGCCCTTCTCCTGGAGCTTGGGCACCTACAGCCTTCCTTTCAAGAGCTCTTCGGGTCTCACTTTCCCTTGCAAATGCAGCCAAAAGTGGCAGTGATGACATCACCAGTACCAAACGACCCATTAATGGCATAAATGTGTAGAGGCATTGAAGACTCTCTCCTCAGGCTGTGGCAGTTTAAAGAGATACCTGCAAGGACACCTTTTTAATGTTCCTGCTGTCCTGAATGGAGATTGCAAGGAAATGGCACTAAAGTAGGGGAAGGAGGAATTCCTTATCACGTCCTACAGCTGTGCAGCCTTGCAAGAACCCCCTGAGAGAGAGAGCTAAACCTAAAGATGTCAGGAAGCAGCCTGGAATTAAGGCTGCTCCAAGGGAATTAAGGCACAAGAGGGAGAGTTCTGGCCATCCATTCACCATCACAGTTAGCCAGTGTCATGCAGAGGGAGCTGCAGTGATTGCAGAGGTTTTTCATCCAAAACCAGGGCTGCAGACAGGTGGTAGGAATTTGACTTTAGCTCTTTAGTGCCCCAGCCAAATATCTGCAATGTGCCAGATTTTGTATTCCTTGTACCCCTAAAAATCATGTGAGACCACGGTATGCTGCACAGCTGAACAAGAATAAAATTGTCTCAAGTTCTCAGTCAGCAGCCCCTGTCAGCCTCACTGTTAGGAACTTTAGCAGCTCATAGAATGCAGTCTCAGAATTGGTGTCATTTGCGTAGGATGGAGTCTGAGAAAGTGGTTTAAGCTGTTTAGCTGCATCAAATGCAAATGTCTTGTTTTCATCGGTACAACTTCCTAATAAACTATTACCAACATAACACTGTTTGGGATAAACATCTGCATCCAGGCTAAGTAAGCAACATGCTTGGTATGAAGAATTTCAATTGTAAGTATTTCCATCTGATAAACATTGCTTTACTTGGGTTGTTTCACCTGAAGATCGCTATTACTGCTGCTTTTGTTGTCACTTACATTTCTTATTTAGTTTCCTTAAAATTATACCAAATTTGTGTGTGTTTAATACCTTTTCAGATTTCCTTACCTCAGGTTCTAATACGTCTATAGCTGTTATTGAAAAAAAAGAAAACTGGATTTGAATATTCAGTGAATGGATAGTAATTGGGATTCTGACAATAGCCACAGTAACACATAAGTGGTCATGACCACAAGTTCTGCTTTCTGTGCTTTCTTGTGTGCTGCTTTTAAGGGGAAATTGGGCTTATGGTATTATATTTGGGAAAATATTAACAGACATCCTTTCAAGCTTCCACTACTGCATTTCTCCTGGTCATCCTTTAATTAGACAAATGTTACTGAATCCCAAGCTCAGTTCTTAAACTTTGCCTTGTTTTCTTTTTTTGAAGTTGCACTTTTGTGCTCATCTGAGGCTGTTCAGAGCAACTTTGTGGGCTCAGGCTGTGGCTGGAATGAAAAAGTAGATCCAGCACGAGTCACTGCTGTACACAGGGACGCCAGTGCAGGACAGGGCAGTGGCTGATCCCCCCAGCTGCGCTGAGATCAAACCTGGTTAGAACACAGCTGGTTTGACTCAGGGGCTGGAAGAACATCACTGCAGGTAGCAATTGGGTAGGCACAGCTGCAGGATGGAAGAATATCCTACTTTCTCTTGACTTGATTAGGAGACAGGTTCAAACGTTATTCAAGCCTTCCTTAAATCTGTTGGTTAAAAAGCATTTTATACTTTCAACCTGAAATGGTTAATTATGATTATTTGATGTTTACAGCCTATCTACCTGAACAATTTTTTTCTGTTCTGTTACTTCAACAAACTTAAGGCATTTGCTCTGCTACTGGAGAATACATTTTTTTTTCACAGCCCAGAGCCACCTTATTGTCTCATATCATTGTTCTTTATGTGTGGCTAAACCTTTCTGTTCTCTTTGCCTAGTTAAAATCTAAGTCTGAAAAAGTGTCTATAGAAACTGCTTTTTCTTTCTGTGCCTGGGTTACATGATGTTTATCTTTTGCCTCTTGTGGAAGCATTAAACATTAATAAATGAACTGTAAAAGAATATGGTTACGAGTTTTGTGTGTACCTCTCATAAAAACTGTAGCTCCTCCAAATCTCCACATTTAAGTATAACTAAAACCCTGTGCAGTTAAACTGACTAAACCTAAATAAAGCATGAAAACTGAAAAAAACCCCAGTGGAGATAGAGAAGACAGTAAGCACTACTTAGGAGAAGGGGCTAAAGGCTTATCTGGCTTAAACCAATTGAGTGTTAATGAAAACAAACCATTCAGACCTGGTGTAAAGTTCTGAAAGTGAAACTGCATTGCTGCCCCCACCATCTCTTGCTGCCCCCCCTGCTGCCCTGCTCTTCCAGGATGGGCACCAGGGCAGAGCATGCAGCAGCTCTTCCTGATCCTGGAGCCTCATCTGGATATTGAGCTGAGAGTCAGGACACCCAACCTGGGAGCAGGAAAGCAGTCCTGACACTCAGGGCAGGGCAGTTTAAGTTGTACTGTGATTCCATGAGCATGCACAGCAGCTTCATCTGACAAAACCCAGCTAAGAAGCCAACAAGTGACAGATTTAAATAAATAGTATCAACACAGATATCCTGCTACAGTCACCATGACTTTTGAGGAAAAGCTTAACACAAAATACTTCAGTAAGAAAGGGAGTCAAGATTTTTAGATGACGATTAAATCATCATCTCTTTCAGTACACAAACTCTTTATTTCTGTACACGAGCAGCACTGGTGAAGGACAAGAGTACAGGTTCATCTGTAACTGAGGAATGTGCATTTCTCCCCCACACCTCTGAAAGCACTAAACACCACTGGTAAACAGCATGGAGAACAGTCCATATAACAGCGAGACACCAACACCACTAATTCATTAATCATTCACCATGACTAACAGGGACTGTCTCACATAAAAAGTAGTTTTTGAAGATGTATTAAAATGGGTCAGAACCACATCAGCATGGAAGCACAGACTCTTGTATCAAACTCCTACCTTCTTACACGTGCAAATTTCGCAAGCGTGGGTTTCCCACTACTTTAAGCTTACTTTGTGAAAACACCTTGCATTTTTAAATAGCACTTTGAACCAAAGAACAGTGCTCATTTAATCGTGTATTGGATGGTATTCTTCATTCCAGCAGTTACAGACTGTGCAAAGTTCTATCCAAGTTCACAAAACTGATAATTCCTTTTAATATTAGGCCTACAAACCCCATGCCCAGTGTTTACTATTTGAGTTTTGATGGGTTAGTGAGGTAAGTAAAGATCTGCTAATGAACATCTTGGCAGCTCAGACACAAGAGCAGAATGTGCTGTCCCATCCCTCACGGATGTAACATTGGCTGGCTCACAGCAGAACCTTACCTGGTGATCGCACACTGTGGTCACTGGAAAAGCACACAGCCCCATCCAGGCTAATTCCAGTGACACAACCCAGCAGGAAAGTTTTCAGTCCTTAAAGAATATTGCTGTATGATAAATTCTAGGCCTTGGAATCAAACATCTGAAGAAAGGACAGTTAATAAAAATTCAGTTTTGAAATGACTTATGTTTAAGACACTCATAAAGCAGAATTCTGTTCACCCACTCAAAACAGGTGAGGATAAAATCTTTGGCAAGTTAACTTCAAGGATGATTTAACAACAGAAAACCAAAGAAAATACTTAATTACTGTCACATTACTTCCATTACAGAGTGCGTGTGAATACAAAATTAAAGCATTATGTATATGCAATGTAAGGATTAAGGCCAGCCAGGTTAACATACAGCTCCTACTTATATCAGACATCCTTAGGGCTTCCTGAAGGGTCTGTTCTTCCAGGATTCAGCTGGATGCAAAGCACAAAGAACCACAGCCAAGATGTTCCTTCCAAAAATAATGCATTTGGCACATCCAGCTCTACTGGAGTGGGATTGAACAGCTCAGTTCAAACCCGTACCACAGAGATCTCAGTGGTTGTCCTGGTTTCCAGACTGGAAAGAGTATAGATTAGAAAACCTTTCTAATTAGGTATAGAATTTTCTTTAAAGGAAAGATAAGGAAGTTAAATACACCATTTCCCACGGAAAAAAGAACCATGCCCATTACATTGATATGGGGCTCAAACTTGAAACTTAGTAAATATAAAGGTTTGCTAATTGCTCTGGTACACCTACCTCCTGCTGTGCCTGTCAACTGGTCATTTTATCCCTTCTAATTTCCTGATTTGTTAATGAATTCCTCTCTCACTTCTCCCTTGGCTTCGAAAGATCCAAACAGATAAGCCAAGTAACTAGACAGAGGAAACACATTAATTACATATTTCAATTCTTATTTAAAAACAGGAAAAATTAAGAAAAAATATTCCAAACCTTATCATGCTTAAACTTTAAAATACCATCAGAAACGTGATGAGGTAACTCGGGGGAAAAGTGTATCACACTTCCCGGAATATAAAAATCCTCTCCCTGAACAAACCTGCTCCTCAATATTGACCGTTTAAGAATTAGAGTTGTTTAATTTTTCCCATCACTGCAGAAGGTTCCAATTTATTTGTGTACCTAGAAGAGGTCAAATCAGAGCCAGGTTTTGTTTTGCAGAGCTGCGTTAAGGTACCCTGTTGATACCACCCTTTAAGAGAGCTCTGACTCACAGTGCCACACTTTTAACCACACCACCTCTACAGTGCAATTGTATTTGGATGAAAACTCAGTTTTCAGACTTCTGTGGTACTAAAGCCAAGAGATTCCTTAATCTTAAAATAACTCTGACATTTCTTCCAAAGTAACTTTATTGCACAATTCATACACAAAGTTTAATATAGTGAAATGTTCTTAGCTATTCATACGATCTCTAATGTTTAAATTACAATTTCACATTAAACCTGTAAGAAATGTTCACTTAACACAAGAAAGTTAATTTGTTCTAATGCCCCCCACCAACAGCTATTTGCAGTAATTCACATTTTCAAGGTCTAGCTTCTGCAACTCATTGCCATGTCCATGCCAATTAATTCTTTTTCCTTTTCCAAAATTGTTTCTAAATGTTGCAGTTCAGACTAAGTAATACCAACCAGTACCAAATTACTAGTTTTTCAGTGTTAATGTATCTATTTCTCCATATAACATACAGTACATATATTTTACAAGGCACACATTACAGTATCTACATCACAGCAGTGTGAATTACAGCAACTTAATTTTAAAAAGCTGTACAGAATACAAAGTTTACTTTTTCACTATTTAAATAATTTTTGCATTAGTTTACATTGTAATTGTCATTATGCTGCAATTAACAACCTGTTTGCATCATTATAAAATTACATTTTAAGAAGTTCATGTAAGTTCTCAGCAGAAAGTCAACTTATAAAATCTCAGAAGTATAATTCCTGAAGTACTTGAAAAATAAAGTTAGCTTGAAGCTTTCATTTAGATGTTCTTTCTGTTCCAGTGATATAAAAAGTTTAAAAAATTCAAAGGTTATTTGAAAGTTCTGAACATAGGCTAATGCAAGCTCAAAAAGCAAAAAGAAACCGAACTGGTGCATGATTAGGAATATTTGCACATGTTTTAGTGGAAAATCCTGGGCCAGCAACAATTTTCAGCCCAAACAATAACCGCATTTATGCAACCAAACGCTCCATACATTTACTGAAGAATATCTCATTGCTATCAATGGCTTAAGAAAGGGGAAAAAAAAAAAAAAAGAGTTCTAAGCTATATACACTCCTAAAAGGATTTTTCCATAGTTAAATACAGATTTACACACTAAGCCATACTGGCTCTCAGATGACAGATACATGAAGAGTGCGTTGCTTCTCTCTCTTAAAACCTATGTTAAATGTGACAATGGTGTCACAAGCCAAGCTCAAATGGGTGCCATATGCTGTGCACATTCTTTAACAAATTGATGTATGATAGAGAAATTTTCAAGATCTAATTAAATTCTTTTGTAGCCAATTAAGAAAAATAACCTAAATATGCATATCTACATGTGCACATGCCTTTTAGTTCAGAACCTGTCTGTGACAAAAGGACTTAAGCCTTATGGCATCATGGAATTTTAACAGGTACGGTAAGGAAAAATGCAGCCTTACAGTAAGCAAGATTTATGCTGATATTCCCTCAAATGCTACACTTGAGTATTTTAACTTGATGTTACTGAGTGAGAAAAAGTAGTATTTGTTAATATATATATATATAAAAAAATTAATTCTCTACAGTAGCCATTCATTTCCATAACACTATTTATGCACAAGAGGCTTAAGATGGGTTTCCTGAATACTAACAGTTTTAGACTGTCTAAACTCAGCTCTTTAAAGATTTTATTCTGCTAGCCACAAAATACTGTTGCACTCCAGCTGTGATACCTCTTATCCCAAGCTGTCACATGCACATCTCGCTGCAAGCAACATTACTGTTGAAGAAGTTTCTCTCTGCTACATAAAAGCATATTGCACTTGTAGATATAAAGTAGAGCACCCTTACTTAGATTATCACATGTAACTCTTCATACACCTTTAACTCTGATCTCATCACTTCCAAAACTCAAGAGGAACAGATAAAACCACAGCATCAGACTAAACTACACCTTAAGTGCTAATTCAAATAAAGGCATTCTCTTCAGATATGCCCCATGTTTAGAAATAATTTTAGCTGTTCTTTATCAAAAACTACCGAGAAGGCTGATTTACTGCTTTTAGGATTGTGTACGAAACTGCTTAATGTTTCCAAGCTAATAAGACTATGCTAAATATCATATTTAAAAAAATATTCTAAGAGATAAGTCTTGTTAGAAGAATAAGGGGAAATGCACAAGTACATTTACAGACCTGCCTACACTCTCCAAAACAGATTTAAAATAATTATTACTAAAAGTCATAACAGATCAGATTAAGTATCTGTAAACACTAAGAGCAGCAATAACTTCCTACTGAAGAACAGGCAGTGGGACATCTTCAAGTTTCAACAGCAAAATTTCAAATTAATAACCACTAGTGCTAACTCATCATCTTTATTCACATTAGTTGTGAATAAGGGACTGCTTTTAAGGGTAGGAACTGTGAGGTCAAGCCATCTGCCATGGTTCATCTCTGTTGCAGTACACTGTGATGCTCAAACAGCAGTTTGCAGTTGTAGTTGTGCTGTTATAAATTGCTTCATCGAGTAGTTGAACTGTTAATATCAAACGCTGTTGTTACAGTAAACTTTGTTAATGATCAAAGAGTTTGCTGAAAGAACAGTTAAATAATGAAGACTGCACACACAGAGACTTGCTCAGATACCCTGCGCTTTAGAAGAGCAGCGCAGACTCACAGCAGCCAAGAGGAGAAGGAAAGGACAGACTGTGGAAGAACGGCAAGGAGAGGTAAAACCAGACGGTCGGGAAAACCAAAGCTTCAAGTGGTTCTGCCATGATCAGCCTGGTGGGCAGGGTCAGGGTCTGTGGGGCTGCCCCGCCTCATCCACCATGTTAAGGATGTAAGTGGCAATGTCATCTTCTGTGGGGGCCTCTGACACCACCCAGGAATCTCCTGCCCCGGTCACCTGCCGGCGGCACACGGGACAGTTCCTGTGACGGTCACTCCTGTTAGGAAGGCACAGAAATGAGTCGTTTTCACTCATGGTCTCTTGCTGGCCAGAAAAAGCCAAAAAACCAACCAAACAAAAAGCCCCCAAACAAACAAAACCCAAACAAAACCCAGCTCACTGAGAACTTCAAGAATGATCACAACTGGATCAGATCACCTATCTATTTTGTTTGTTTAAAAACATCTCTCTTTGTGAGGAAGACTTCTGAATGGAGCTCCATTCTTTGAGTGAAAACCTGGAATCGTGTTCCTCCTAATCATTTGCTCAGGTCAGACAGCATCTGGCTACCTGGACAGAAAGTTTAAATGGAAATTCACTGTCTAAATTAATTCTTCCAGTCTTCAGGAATTTAGCTGAGGTCCTTAGAAACCAGTCTCCATAGGCTTCCTAGATAAAGAGAAGAAGGAGCCCTTTTCCTGAGTCATACAGCCCACTGAAGTTTAGAACTGGTCCCTCAGAGTCCCATCCCTCTCCACCATCTTGGGGGTCCCAAACAATTATGTTTGAGCTGGGAGCCCCTGTTATGCCAAAATTAAGAGGAGACGAACCTTAAAAATTACAGACAAAAAAAAAGCATGGTGTAACTGGAACTTAGTGAGGAGTTCAGCTGATTCATCAGCCAAAGCAGCATATAATCCACTCTCCACCACAGTCGCTAAACTAAGCCCTGTCTTGCTGAAGACATCAAGATATTTTCCCAGAAGAGAGAAATTACTCATAATATTCTAAGATCCAGTGATTTTTTACTATGGTTTTTCCTTGTGGAAGCCCAGTGTTTGTTACAAGAGCAATTTCCTCGGTAAGTCTTTCAAAAAGCCACAAAACAAACTCTTACGCACCAATTATGTGTAAAACCATTTGCATTAACTAGCCAAAAAAAAAGCCTTTAACAGAGCAGGTCTGTGTCCCCTAATGCCAGACTGCCAGGACACTTCCCTAATCCCTTGTAGGCCTGCATGGTCAGACAAGAACTATGCTCCTCCACAAAGCAGTTTTTCTCTCCCACTTTTCCAACAACTGGTGTATCAGAGATGCAGAAGCTGAAAAGGCGTTCAGTTTACTGTGAAGCTGAACATTGCAAGGTACATGTTACACATAAATTTGAAGGTGCCACCATTGAGAAGAAGTATCTTTCTGGAAGAGTCTGATATATCTAAATCAGTAAATTGTATGCTATCTATTTGAAGTGAAAGCACAACATATGGAAAAAAATCCCTCTGGTAGTTATTTCCCAGTAAGTGGACAGTCCAACTTGCCTTCATATTTGCATAGTCTTAACAAGCCTTAAACGAGATTTTGTAAAGCATAACATGCCAGCATCTGCATATACCATCTTCTCGAGTTTTTGAGCAAGACTAAAATTTAATTAATTTTAGAAGAATAAAAAGATGTAAGAAACTACAAAACAAATGCTGAAGAGCACTTTCACATCTCTTTTTTTACAAAATTTCCTGCCTTCCTTTTGCTGCAGTCTGATTTTACTCAAGCTTGTTATGTATCATATGTACATTAGCTTGGAAATATCTTCAGACATTAAATTATATGGCAATGCTGGAATCTGTCAAACCAAACTGTCAGATAACCTCTGCATACTATAAAATAATTAATATCCTTTAGTCTATCTTACCATTTATCAATGCATTTCTGGCAGAAACTGTGAGCACACGGCAGGATTAGATCAGCACGCCCATCCATGCAGATGCAACATTCCTCTTCATCTGTCAGCTGTTTAACCCTGCAGAAAAAAAGACACTGTTTTCTTCCAGATGTTTGATAGTTATGCCCCAGTAACTACACCAGTTACTACATTTTTCATAATAATTAGTGATGGCCAGAAAGAAACACCTGTGCTTTTAATCTGTGAATGAATCCTATGGCATCCCATCCTATGTCAGCAGTACGTGAACTAAGCTAAGGCAGAATGTGCATTTATTTTTTGTGTCAGGTGCTTTTGGTGTTGCAAAGGGTTCCGTAAATCCCTTTTCATATCAACAAGGAAGTGTGAGGAGTTGTAACTGCTTCACATCACATGACTGGGCAAAAGAACAGAAACACTGTTTACATTAAAGGCAGGAGAAGAACCTGCCTTCCTGTTACTGCGTGTCAGGCTGAACTAGTTCATAACAAACTTTGCCAAACTTCTGTGTGCTGGTTTATGTCCTAGACAAAAACACGCATGGCAGGAGGATCACTACCAGAATGCACGTTCACTCATTTCACATGGCATCAAAATGCCAGGAGCTGAATTGCTCATTAGATTGAAAAGGCTGATTTTAGCTTGCAATACGCTCCACATAATTGCTCATCAAATTAGGACTCTCAAGCTGACTGTTTCCACAGCTTTTTCAGTTAAACTCCCAGGTGTTCCTGTTGGTGGAGAAGTTTAAAAATTATCTCACTACGCAAGACAGATGCTGACATTTTGTATCTTGTTCCCAAATAAGAGATATCTGTATCTAATGTTCTTAGCAGTAGTATCTCAAATACTTGCACCATCAAGACTTCTCAAGTGCGAAAAGGTGCAGAGAACCCTCAGCTTTCACTGGCCTAACCAGACATGTAAAGTTCTCAATTTTATAGTCACAGCTCACTTCCAAAACAATCAAGGAAGTGTTCAGAAATACTTGGGTTTTCCAAAAAGCCTGATTTGGGAATCCCTGTTCTGACATGAGGAAGAGATAGCATTCTAGAAAAGATGGCATTTCAGGAGAGTCAGTCCACCTTAATGACTATTGACCAGACCATTTTAGCTTAGGCATCTAAGGGAGCTTGTCAAAGACAGAGTATTTTTTAACTGTACAGGTTAGGCAGCTACTGGACAGCAGTCAACATGCCTTTGTTTCATTTTTCAGTCGGTCCTTGGGGTTTCCTTTTCAATTTGCTTTTGGAGAAGTTACTTTAAAATGACTGATTTTTTTTTTATACGTGGTAATTTGCATACAATGAGGACAACAGTTTCCAAGAAGCCTATCTTTTGTGTAGCTCACTATGTTCTTTAGGCCTGTTCCCTTTCATTTGCCTCCCCCATGCAATTCTGAGAACTAACCTCTAAAAGCACATGAATTTTTGAGATTTGCTTGCGTCTATACAAGCAATCATACAAGGCCTATTTATATAGTTTGTGCAAAGTAAGCTTTAGTCACAGGACTAAGTTCCTGAAGAAACAGTAAAATAAAAGAGTGTCAGACTAAGGAAATGCTTGTCCCTTCATTATCAGAAAGCATAAATCACTTGGGCATATTTTGAATGCTCTGAATAGGAAGTGGATGTTCTAGAGAAATCGTGGAAATAGTTCAGGAATAGTGGAAAAAGTTCAGAAGAATTAAACAGATAACACTTGCTATTTTTAGATAGTGAGGGCTAACTTTGCAGAGCTGAAAAATGTCTAAAGGTGGGAACTTAGGCAAATGGGTGGTTATCATAGAAAAATAAACAGAAGATTTCATTGGTGTAGAATACTTGAAGGTGCTTCAGCCTGTATTTTCCTTAGCAACTTGTAAAACTTGGCTAAGACACAAGCTCATCATACTAGCAAAGTATACTCTTTTTATTTGTGATTAATACTGCCTCAAGTGATGAAGTTTACAAACATGAAGGATGCTCATCCCCCGTCTCCAAGTCTGAAAACTGAAAAAGAAATTCCCATAGGAAACCTTTTATCTTCCTCACTGACTTTAGCAATATACAAAGTTGTTTTGCCTAAGTATCTGGGGTCTATTTTGTTTGGCTTGTTTGTTTGAAGAAAAAGACCATTTCCAGAAAAACGTGTGTTCTGGTATAACTTCGGGAAAGCAATTTTCCTGTTCTTTCTCAAACATGTTCACAATTTACAGGAAATTAATTTAATTTAATGAAAATAATACCTTCTGCAATCCACTGACTTAGAAAAACCAGTGGGCTCTGTGGAGTGACAACACAGTTGACCCCTTTCTCATTTCAACAGCTGAAGTGTGACACTCAGCCTGTTTTATTAAAATACCCGGGTGCCAGGTCTTCACTGCTTAACATAGAGAACTCTACCATTTACTACCTTCTCTTGTAAAACCTAGCTCTACCTCACTTAAAACTGAGTTAGAACCCTGAACTTATTCAGGAAGTGAAAAGTAAGGAATTACTGGTAACAGCAACACTTCCACACAGGGAAAAGGTGACAGGCTTCTTGCTGTTACATTCAGTTTGAACTGAAGTTATTGCAGGTGTTGACCTCAGTCTTTTGTATTTCCTCTGGTTAACAAAGCAGAATGTCAACACGAGTGAGACAGTTCCCATTTTTCCAGTCTTACAAGTTAAATTATTACCATAATTGATGAGTTTCTAGTGGCAACAGATGGGAACTTTCACATGCCAAAATGTAAAAGGAAGAGAAAGTTTAAGTGGAACAATAACAAAATCCGTTTAAACAAACACTGTCAAACCCCCTGAATTTGTAGCTGCAGCTGATTCCGTTTCCTCCTGTTTCCTTATTCAGGAGATTCAACATATACCATGTTTATATTAGAACTGATCTCTAAAAGGGTTGTTCTGAAGCTAAGGTATGGTAGCACCACATTTCAGAATTTCACCCAAGTGCACTGCAGCTCCCTTGGTGCAAGGGAAGGTGTCTGTTCATGTTTGTAATGATATAAAGCTTGCAGCTGCCAGGAGCGAGCAGTTCTGATCAGGAGGTATTTGTAGTTCAGGTTTTAAGCACAACTCCCTAAATGCTTATGTTGTAACTGGGGTCAGAAGCTAAAGTATATCAGAATACCTTCCCATCCACAAGCTGGCCTGACACGATGACAGAGACATCAAACTCTCAGCAGCTTCTTCAGAAGTATCAGTCTGTGCAAGAACTCCTGCTGCTTGACTGGTGATGTCTTTATAAAGTTGAGTGAACTGATATAAGTTCAAGATTCTGGAAGCTTCCACGATGCCACTTGTTTTATTTATCTTAAGATATAAGAATTGTTTACAATTACTTATCCGATTTTAACTTGGCATTGCTCAAAAAGTTTTTAAAGCACTGAAGTTCTCATGTAGGGCAGTAGTCCCCTTCCTAAGTGCCCATCACCCCATTAGCAAGCTGCAGTCTGCCTCAGCAAGAGTCAGGACTGCACACAGCTGCTGCAGCATGAGGAACACCACAGCCAGCACCACAATTTTAGGGCAAGGCAATTGTCATCACTACTCAAATGGATTCAAGTGTGAGTAGGGTCCTAATGCCCAAAAAACTGGGCTAAACTTAGAACCAAGCACAGGATAATCAGTCATTTGATATTTGAACTTAAAATTGCCTACAGTGATGGCTGCCTTGATGAAAACTGGGAGTAAACAGAAAACTACAAACTGTTGGTTTCAAACAAAGTTTGAGGGTTGGCTTGTTTCACCACATGTTAAGACTGCTCAGTGGATTCAGGATCATTAAAGGACTTTACCTGATAGGATACAGAGGGGAAAATCTCCTCAACAGATGGAGCAAATTTTATACGTTTTTGTCATGGTCTTCCAAATAAGTTACAACATTTAACTTTTAGATTGGTTTTCTAAAGAATCAGACTACGTAAAGGCACACTAGCTAAATTAATAATGCCTGGAAGAGCTGATTAATTTCTACTACTATCAAACTCTACAGTTCCCAGTTCGTTGTACCATTGGATTACTTGACCTCACAAATCACCTGCATTTGTAACTAAAGGGCTGAAAGTGCTCCACTGGAAGGCATCACTCCTTTAAACTTAGTTATAAAAATGTTTTTGGCAGAAACTTAGAATTTAGACTTAATTTATCTCCAACAGCATCTTTGAATATATCATCTGTATCAAAACACACGTAGCAGGTGTTGGATTTTACAAGTCCTCAAATCTTTGCATACAAACTGCCCATCAAATTAAAATGTTCACACTTACTTTGGTACATATTATCCTAACGATCACCTTCCAGAAAGCAGAAGAATCAGACCCAGGCTGCACTTCAAATAACAGATGTTTGTCTTGTCCAGAAGCCAATTTTGCCGTACTGAAACAAAGCAACATCAGTTTAACGTCGTGTGCTGGACCTGCAAAGATCAGCAGCCTCAGCCAAGTGGGATAATTTATGGTTCACCTGTCTGCTCTCTATCCTTAAAAGAGATTTTAGCAATACTGCCCAGGGGCATCAAAGTAAAGAGTAATGACCTCCTTAGCATGTCATTGAATACACAATCCACTTCAATTGAAATTACACAGCAAACTTCAGAAAATGTTGTGCAAGTCTTTTGATCCAGCATCAGCAAGCAGGTGTACTTTATAGACATCTAAATTCATATATGCTCTCACTGCTTATTACACTAATCACACAGTCTTGTGTCCAACCTGAAAAGGTTATTTCCTCAAAAAGGATGTAGAAAAAAAAGCCTGTGAGTACCAACATATGCAGATGATGTGTATTTTTGTTAGTATATATTAATAATGAGGTAGTCAGGTGAACGTGTCAGGTGACCTGAGATTTGCTTTTTTAATGGAACACAGACACAACAGTCTATTCCATAAGAATCAGAACAAGCTATATTACATTCAGGCTTAAGTAAACACTGGAACAAAAGAAACCACTTGAATAACAGCATTAATCATACTGACACATGCCCGGATTCTCAGGCAAAATATCAGGTTATGTTCTTCAAAATCTATTTATGTGTCTACCCAGAAGACAGCTATGTGTTCTTGAAGGTCATTCACAGAAGTATGACCCTCTCCAAGATAATTTCTAAACTGAATACAAATTCACATTTTAGTTAAACAGCATTACAAAGCCCTTATTCAGTGTGTGTGTGTGTGTGTGTGTGTGTTTCCACTTCATTTTATCACTCTCATTTTATATCACAAATACTGACTAAAAATGCTGCTTTTTTGCTCATTTCCTTTTACTGTCATTGTACTGGTCAAACAAAAGGCAGGCTATGAAAAATCTGACAAAAAAGCAGCCTTTTGTTTGGGATTATCTAGGTCACTGGTTTGGGACAGTAAGATACATCTCATCCTTAATGAGGAGCAGCCTTGCATGTCTGCAGAGGTGGCAGGGATGGCCACAAACAGTTCTGTCTCAGGTGCCACCCTCCTCGTGTAGCTCTGCTGTCCCTACCAGGCTCCTATTGCTCCCTCCTATCCGAAGTGACAGGCAGAGAGGAAGCAGCATTGCATCTTCAGGTGGAAGGGAGAAGCGTAAAGGACACAGGTGACACTAACAAAAAGATGACACTAAATCACCTCTTGTGAACTTCTAAGAGAGAGCAACACTTGCTGGAAGAAGAGTACTGGAGAAAAGTGAATTTAAGGAGGAGAAAAGGCTTTGGTTTTGAAGTGTAATTACAACCATTATAGAAACATCAAGAAATGAAGGAAACATTTCAAAACCACGGGGCCAGTTCTGGCTTAGCCAGCACAGAATAATATATTGCATACAAGGTCTCTGTAAAACATGAAAAAAAAGGAAAGAAGCAAAGTAAGGCTTACATATCATTGAGTTCAGCTACTCTTCCCAGAAACTCTTCATAGGTTAGGAAACCACTTTCTTGAACCAAAGAGGCATGCTTTGCTACTTTTTCTGGCAACTTGTTAATCACAGTTTGTGTGTGGTTTGAAATCTGTTGACCCATGGTGAAGTTCTTCACCTCAGTTCTGTAGAGAGAAGTTCTCATTCACTTGTCGAGTCTCTGCTAAAAATATTTGAGAGAGTTACACGTGTGTTTGTGAGTGGCTACTCCCTTATTTTCTTTTAGCCTACAGCAATTATTCCATGAGTAACACAACCTGAACAGTCAGATCAGAAACAACGCAGAACACTTCGAAGAGCCTGGAATGTGGCATTATAATCTTACTAAAAATCTATTATTTTGCTTAAAGCAATGCTTATATTAACAGAGATAATTTTTCACATAGATTCAGCTCCAACACACACATATGTAAACACATCCAATGGAATGGAAAAGAAAATCTTAAGATGACAATGGTAATTTATGGCAATCTTTGTTTATCCTAAATATTTGTGCGTGTGAATATCAGAACGTCTGCAAATAAGCATATCAATGTCTGTTTATACATAGACATTACATTAGGAATCAGCTTTCTTACATCAAACTTACATTGGCAGATCAAAAGAACTCCCACAGCATTCTGAAACTGGTAAGCCAAGAAATCCATGTCAGTATAAACCAATTTAGAGACCTGCCTATCTGCACAAAACACTCAGCTTTAGGATGTATTACCGAACTGACTTGCTCAAATGTCTCCAACTTATTTCATCTTTCCTTCACATTCAAATATTTTCCCCCAAAAGTCTGCCTAAGGATTTACACCATGCCCTCTAAGTCTTTCTTTATTCACTTACTCCCCTTGATGCCTCTACATTTCGCTTCCCCCAAAATGCCTCTTTGCAGAGTTCACTCTTTGTAAAGCAAACCAGTTGTGTCACGCCCTTTTGAGACTTCTACAGATAGAGGTGTGCAAGGGCAAGTGAACTGCACAACACCCACCTAAACTGAAACACAGAGCAATCTGATAGTAGCTGTGTTACAAACTCCTGATAAGAGACATCACAGAGAAGCAGCACTTCGCCCTGTAGGCACCTGTAGCAGCACTTGGGCTTAAACCCACCCAGAACAAAATTTACAGCTGTTGCGATCTCACCACGGTGTGAGAAAAACACAGGACACCAAGCGAGCGCCTATCAGAGCATACTGAAGTACTACGCAATTTCACCACAGTAAGCTTCCAATTTATGCTGGGAATTGTGACCCATTTCAATTCCCAGATGTGCTCCCCCTCCAGCCACTTTTCTCCTCCCCGATAAGGCTCCAGTCGCCTCCCATCCCGCTCTCCGGGGCGTGTTTTATGAGCACACGCCCAGGCCACACACGTCAGGCACTGCCTGTCAAGAGCACAACCTGTCACCCTCCTGACACCTCCTCCCGGATCTCCCACGCTGGTGCTCCTCGGAGCTTCTGAGGGAGCACCGTGCCTCCTGCGGGCCTGAAGAGCTCAGCACCTAAATCCCAGCACTGAAAAGTTTGGGGAAAAACATCTGCGAGGGTGTCTGCAGAACTGGATATTAGAAAAAGGTTCTTCACCGCGAGGGTGGTCGGGCACTGAACAGGCTCGCCAGGGCAGTGGTCACAGCACCAAGCCTGACAGAGCTCAAGAAGCATTTGGACAACACTCTCAGGTACATGGTGGGACTCTCGGGGTGTCCTGTGCAGGGCCAGGAGCTGGACTTTGATCCCTGTGAGTCCCTTCCAACAAGGCACATCCTGCCACTCTATGAACTGTTCCCTGTTGGTCACCCGTCAAGACCCGACACACCCCGCGTCACCCGCAGACCCACGAAGCGCCGCGAGCGGCGCCGACGGGCCCGGGCGCGCCCGGCCCGCCCTCCCCCGGTGCGGGCCCTCAGCGCCGGGCGCGGGACGGGCCGCGCTCAGCCCGGCTGCGTCACGGCCGCCCTGCCCGCTCCCCCCGCCCGG
Source organism: Lycocorax pyrrhopterus obiensis (assembly GCA_014706295.1). Classification (NCBI taxonomy): domain Eukaryota; kingdom Metazoa; phylum Chordata; class Aves; order Passeriformes; family Paradisaeidae; genus Lycocorax; species Lycocorax pyrrhopterus. The sequence continues at coordinate 8,593,844 of JACSVZ010000007.1, read as the reverse complement.
CCCTGCCCGCACCCGCCGGCTTCCCCCGGCCCGGGCCTTGCGCTCGGAGCCGAAGGGCGGCGGGGGGCGGGTCCCACCCGGGCGGGTCCCACCCGCCCCGCTCACCGCATCCCCGGCACATCCCGCGGAGGAGCCGCCGCCGCCCCACGGGCACCGCAGCGCCGCGGCCGCTCCCCCGCGCCGCGCAAGCGCGCGCTCGGCGGCGGCGCGCGGGGGTGACGCAAGCGCGCGGCTCGCGCCGTTGCCGGGACACGGCGGACGCGGGGCCGGGAGCGAATCCGGGAGCGGGGCCGGGAGCGGGGCCCGAGGCGGCTCTGCCGGGCCGCCCGCAGCCCTTCTCGTCCCTCCCTCCATCCTGGTCCCGGTTGTAAGGCCACTGCACCCAGGGCAGCCGGCGGTGGCACGGACGCTGAGCCAGAACATCCATAGAATCACAGAATCAATTAGGTTGGAAAAAAGCTCTTGAGATCGTCGAGTCCAACCTGTGACCGAACACCACTGTGTCAACCAGACCATGGCACTGAGTGCCACGTCCCGTCGTTCCTTAAACACCTCCAGGGACGGAGACTCCACCACCTCCCTGGAAAGCCCGTGTCGATGTCTGATCACCCTTCCTGTGAAGAAATTCCTGCTAATGCCCAACCTGAGCCTTCCCTGGCACAGCGTATATCCTCTCATCCTTATCACTGCTTTCCTGGAAGAAGAGACCAATGCCCTAGCTACAGTCCCCTTTCAGGCAGTTGTAGAGAGTGATAAGGTCATCTCTGAGCCTCCTTTTCTCCAGGCTAAACACCCTCAGCTCCCTCATCAGACTTGTGCTCCGGACGCTTCCCCAGTTCCATTGCCCTTCTCTGGACTCGCTCCAGCACCTCGGTGTCCTTTCTAAGGGGCCCAGAACTGGACACAGCACTCGAGGTGTGGCCTCACCGGTGCCCAGCACAGGGGGACAGTCACTGCCCTGGTCCTGCTGGCCACACTATTATCCATTCTGACAGGCAGCAGAAGTGCTGTACAGAGTTGTTTTTTTAAAGAAACACTATAATAGCTGGACTGATGAAAACAGGGTCGCTTTTCACCCAGCTGCACCCTCAGCAGACGCACACTCAATGCTGCACTGCCCAGGGTTACCAGTGCCTTCACTCTTTCCTATGAGATCTATTAAATAGTGATCTAAATGATGCTTAATGGAGTCTGAGTGCCTGGCTCAGTGGGATCATCCCAGGCCACAGCTGCTGTGCAAATCCCGGTCTGCAGGGAGGATGTGGGTGGTGGATGTGAGTGGCAAAGGTCAATGCTCACTGACCTTTTCACAAAAAAACCCCAACACCCATAAAGGACAACAAGCCATTGAGAAACAGATATCCTAGAACATCCTCTGGGTCATCCATATCCTGATGCTGCAGTATTTAATTCTACTTTTTCTTTCTTAATTTAAAGAGGAGAAAAGGAGTAGTACTTCCCCTTCCTGCCTGCTTCTGTTCACACATAGACACACGTACTTCCCACGACAAAGGCATCCCTATATTCCAGACAGGGATTGGGCTGGACTGCAAACCTTGTTGTATTTCCTGCAGGCCAAGCACCCCTTTTGCCTAAGGTCAGCAAACATCTGTAGCCTCAGTGTGGGAATTTGAGTGGTGTTACCATCAAGTGACAAGTACAGACTGTGCTCTCCTGCTTGTTGGGATGAGTTATTTGTCCAAGGTACTTGAGCAGCTCCGGCACATCAAGGAGCTTCAGAACTGTTGAGAAGATCTCGTTAAAAAAAACCCAAAACCACAACACTTGAGAAAAGTCAGAAACATAATGAAGAATTTCTCTTAAGTTTCTGCTACCTCTAGTTAAGGGTTTGGTGTTTGAATCTCTTGGTCTTGACACTTAAATAAATGTTTCCTGTTTGCATTGTAGTAGTGCATCCCTAGCAATTCCATTAAACAATGAGCAGGAATGTTTTGTACTTTCCAATTCCAATGTGACTGAGTTGTGCTCACTACATAGAGACAATATCAAATACAGTACTTGTTGATTAGTACTTTGAGCTGCCTTTATTCCATACAGACCAGTGTAACAGCTCCTTTAGCCCTTGTGGTGTTGGCATAAATTGTGTAGAGGAATGGAGGGCAGATCAAACCATCTGCATTGGTCAGGTATCAGTGGGAAGGTTGGGATGAAAGCTAAGTTTTTAAAGTACATGATAAAATAAAACACTTAGAGGTTAAGGCAATATCTTATTAAAACAGATAGGATAGATTTTTTTAGTAAGTAAATGCTTCAGGGGAAAAAAGCCCTTATTTAGCTCTAAAACAGAAGCAACATTATAATTATCTCTTGGCTGTAGGGAAGAGAATAGAGAAACAGGTAATTTCTAATCTCTAAAACATGGAAAAGAGAGGCAGACAGGAGATGAAGAGAAAAATCCCAAACTACCTGGAATCCACTACCTTTGCCTGTGTCCTTAAGCCCATTTGCTATTCTGGCACCTTCACGACTGGTGGCCGTGGCCCTTCTTGATGGCCTTACTTGTGCTGTCTGCTCCTCACAGAGCACTTCCATTCTGGATGCCAGGAGAGATACAAGGTGTTACTGTGCTGTTTTGCAAGGACGGGAGTTGCTTAACTGGGTGGGAAGGCTATGTCTAGTGCTCTCCTCTGTTGCACATTTTTCTGCTAAAATTCTGCTGATGGACATCTGAAATGAGCAGTTTTTAGAGCTGTACTGAATCACTTGGAGCCATAAAATATCTCTGAACTATCAAAAAACCCCCAAACCAAAACCAAAACCAAACAAAACACCAAAACCAAACCACAAAAAACCGAAACAAACAAAAACCGCCACAAAAATGAAAAACTACCAAGGGCATCTCTAAGTATGCTGTTAGCAGTGCACTGTAACTCACTATGGAGTGGGATATATAACCACTGGGCATTTTAAAATTTATCTGAATGAAAAATATCAAAGTTCATAACCCAATATCCTACACTGTTGAAAACTCAATATAGGTGAGCAGTTCTATTGCTATTTTAAAAATTATTATTATTATTTAAGACTATGTTTTTCAAGCTGCTTGATGAAGGAAAAAAAACTTCCTTTGGCATAACAACCTCCTTCACACATAAAGGTAAGTTATCTAAATCCTTTATTCAGGAAAATATTTGATGAACTGCTAGTGTTGTTCTTTTATAACTAATTTCTTCTGCAACATTAAGGTTATATGAGTTCTTTTTACTGTGAGACAGTTTTCATGAGAATAAATTGTCCAGACAAACATATCCACCATAGTTTATTTTTCAGGGAGTACTGTAAACATCTCATACCACCTGAGACTTTTATTGTGAAAACCACACTTAAATACACACAAAAGATCTCCAATGTAAGTGTTGAGATACAGTTCAAGGTTTGTTTTTTCCCCCTCTGTCAAGTATCTGATGTGGAAGAATGATAATGGTTTTAATAAATAAAGCAGTAAATTAAGATATAATGAAGGTATCTAAGAAAGTTATTCATTGCTGTAAATATATATATATATATATATATATATATATATATATAAACATCAGCATCTTTGTACCCTTCCTTGGGCATTTGATTGACAGTGGGTTAATCCTTTGAGTTTTCACTCCCTTGTAAACAGAACTGTTTCTTCTGTTTGTAAACAGATATTTTTGAAAACAGCATGCAACTACTGAATGGAAATAAGCTAATCTACATGAGGAAGAACTACAGTGTCAGCATTTCATTTTAGGCATTAGGCTAGCAGACATCCTCCAGCCAGACATAAAAACCTTTTCATTACATATTGATCTGAATTCCAAGCAAATAGTTAATGTAGTGCACATCATTAATAGCATATTCCTGATTGCTTCTTCATTAAAAATGAAAAATGAGCTGTAATATGGATTTGTAAAATTTATTTCAAGTAAATAAGATAGCATGTTCTTCTGCAAGAATACTTGTTGCCAAAGATGTAATTATTAAAAAACAAGGTTTCATATGTTAAAGATAGAGAAAATATGAGTATTTACAATCACTTATGTTTAAAAGCATTGCTAAGTTCTGTGTGCTTCATTTTATACTTCCATCAAGAAATGTACATTCTTCCCTTTAAACTTCTGCTTCTAGACATTTTACTGTGGCCTCAGGCTTAGTTTTACACTCTTCTACCTTATTTCCATTATTCTGTGTTTCCTTCTCAGGTGTCTGGTCATTTGATTTTGTCTCTTTGAGAGCAGTAGTTACAACTGTTTCTTTTTGCTGATTCTTGTTAAAAAATGGTAAGGTTTTCTTGTACCTTTGAAAAGAAAAAAGGATAGTAAGGCAGAAATACTGACATAGTTTGGTTGTATCACTCAAACAGCTAGAATTGACTTACTCTACCGTACTCAAGCAGACATCTCACAGAGGATAGTGACATGCTAGATCATTGTGCTTTTTCAAGCAGTGTGCTTTCTAAAGAAATTTTTTTGTATTTCTTAAAAAACAGACAATGTATATTCAGGATTCGTGGTAAACAGTGATAAAGTTGTCTGTGCTAGGATATGAAAAATAATGCACACTTTTTAGTAGCATTTAATGATGCACTGTATTGAAGGTCTACTTTTGACAAATGAGTTCAACAACTATTTTTTTCTGAGCAAAATCATAGTCCAAAAACAAAAACTTTCACCTTGAGTCTGACATAGGGAAAAAAAAAGGATAAAATTGCATAAACAGGTTTATGCATGAACAGATGCAAATTTCAGTGTTGCTATTTTGACACACTTGGAAATGTTTCACACTAGGCATGGCTGACCAATTAAAAATAGGCAGGTTTTTTTTTATTCATTTTCTAAAGCAGGGAGTGGCAACAACAACAACAAACTTATCTGCATAAAAACAGGATATAAGATTTTTTAAATTTGTGCAACACTATTATGTCATCATAGTTACTTCTCTGCTCTTTAGTATATATTTTAAATAGTGATTGTACTCTAGGACTGAACTCAGTCGAAGAGAGAAAAAAATAATAGCAACTTACCTTTTAATATAACAGACTGCTAGAACAACTGAAATAATGAAGAAGATGATTGCCAGTACAAGAAGTGCAGTGGGGATACCTGGAGATAAAAGTGGTATAAGCACAGAGTTTTTATTTGTGTACTTAGTGCTGACTTTCTAAAGGCTCATGAGCATAAATCTGGATTCTTCTAAAACCAGTCTAGTGTCAGAGCACATCCACATCAACTGAAGAAGTATTAGGAACATCAAAAGGTGAGTTACTCCTGCTCATTTCTTTCAGGATAGACTAAAACTGGTGTTTAGGCCATCCCTGACAAACATTTGTCTAATCTGCTCATTGGAGGGTTTTTGCAACCTGCCTAGAAAACACATTCTTGTGATTAATTATCCTAAGTTAGAATGATTTTCCTCATTCTTAGTCTGTTTCTCCACTGCTGTGTGTTAGGGTTGCTTACTCACACCTCATATCTCGAGAACAAGTCTCCTTAAAACATTCTTGGCTTCTTTTGGTTTTAAGAATGGGGTTTTCCATTACGCTGAGAACAGAGTGTTTGCCAAGACTTTTTCAGAAATGTATTTACCCCAAATCACATTACGCAGAATGAACTTCTACCATTTCATATTAAAATATTATCAAAAAGGTATAAAATCAGATCTTAGTTCTACCTCAAAACTATTTTAAAATTCTCTGCTTTATAAGCTTTGTTTTGCAAAACCATAACATTCCTATTCTGCCTCCAGGTTCAGCTACATGAAAATGGATGGTGGAGCAGCAAACAAAAATAGCAGTGAACAGTTTGACTGCTGACTCCTACATAATTAGCTCTTTTCATTAAATGACTGCCACACAAGGCCCTTACCCCCAAAAACAACAGCATCATTCTTAAAGGCCAGATGGGGAGTGTCCTTGGCAGAGTCAGTGGGCGAGTGCTCCTCTGGCATTTGTGTAGTAGGCCCCTCCGTTGGTAGGATCGTTTCAGTTACGCATATGACACGAAATCTGTTTTTCAGGAATTTTTCTGACTCAGTCACAGTCACAGTGGGCACTGCTGTGATGTTCTCAGCCAAATCAGAGGCTGAATATGCAGTTAAGTCCCTTGATGCACTTGATGAAGGAAATGTGGTTGTAGTTGGGTCTGGTTGACATGAATTAATCTGGACATCTGCAGCAGGGAAAATAAATACATAAAAGTTGTGTTAGATGCCACTTTTGTACTTACTGCACACACATTTATTGAAATTGTTCCTCAGTCTTTCCCATCTGGAAATTATTTTTTTTTTTTTGTTCACAAAAGCTTTGCCCAAACCAGGCATCCCTATTTCAAACATGTGGTTGCAACCTAGATTACACAGATTTTATCATTACTCACATAGTTACACACTCCTTTGAGCAAGTGTGGCACTCATTTTATGATTCCATACCAATGATTCTATTCCTCATGAAAACTACTTAGAGAAATACTGCATATAAAACCCAACAGAATAACCTCCCACAGAGCAGAAGGCTTAACTGCAGATTCAATATTCCAAAAGATTTCCATGGTATTGTGTGCATGTTCAAAATATATGCTCATATTGTTGATACTTTGAAAATTAATTTGATTTCCTGTAAAAAAAAAAAACGTAGCCTATAAAAGTTTCAAAGAAATCAGGCACCAGTGTGAGATAATAAAGAGATTTGATTCTAAGTGGGGAGGAGAGGACAGGAAGTAAAAAACTTCAGATTTGAAGAAAAATAAGTAATTTTCAGAAATTAAGTCATTTAATAGAAGAGACTGTTGTCTGTATAAAAATGTTGGTGCAAGTGAACTTTTATAGTGAATTGGAAAAGCTGAATTCTGAATCAAGCTGCTGTGAAAATGTGGAAATTCTACTTTGCTAGTGAAATTCTATATTCTGTAAAGCTATAAAAATTGCACTAAAGTAACAACCAGGTTACAACATAAATAACTGGCAAATGATGTATGTGCTGTTCTCCAACTGAATCCCCATGGGAAGTCTGATGACGCAGTCACCTTTACAGGATAAAATGCCAAAGGGCAGGGGTTTGACACTTTTTCCACTGTGGTTTTCAAGAGCTTTTGTCAATGTTTTTGGCACAAGAAAATTGACAAAATGAGCTTCTGACAAATATTTTGGGTAAGAAATGCCTAGAAGAGACAACAATTTGGAAATTAAGATAAAGGAATGCAGAATCATCCCAATGTGAAATATACTTTTTAAAATGGTTTTCTAACCATTGAGCAAGCTTAACTGTATTCACATACTCTAACAGTATATATGTAGTTGTTTTCTTTTAATTAAAGCAAAACAAAGCAAGTAATTTGGAATTACTTGCTACCTCTTTAGCATTATCCAATCTACCCAACACTTCTGATGCAGAATAACACAAATTCCATGCAGTGAAACACCATGTTGCATAGGCCTTCTCCCTACAGCTTTATCCTCAGTCTCTTTGGAACCTTCAGTCCTCACAGTCACCAGGCAGGGTCTCAGGTCTTTACGTCTTTGCATGGGCATATCTTGCATCTCCGTCTTTCTCCTGCTTTTTCCAACCCTTGTTCATACGACTTTCCTGAAAACCTTCATGGTTTTGTACATATTCTCTTCCTCTTGTTGTCTAAAACTCATTAGCAAAGCCTAGGAACTGATTATAAATAATGAAATGATCCTTTATTTGGTCTAATTATTGGGATATCTGTTATGTAATAACCATAGATATGGGACACAAGCAGGAACACAACATCTTTAGGTACTTATTTTTACTTAATACCACAGAAACCATTAAGAAACAGTATTGATCTATAGTGCAGAGATCTAACTTATATCAAGGCCCAAGTTCCACTGTTGGATCTTCAATCTGCAAATAGTCAGTGAGGTGAAGGACAGGTCTTTTCACACCTAGGATGATGCACATGAAAGAGAGCTGTTGGATTTTACTGATTATAGATTGGAATCTAATTAGTTTTGAGGTCTCTTGGCAGTTCTGGCTTATAATTTAATTTAGCTTAATGGATATATTTCCCTTTATCAAAAAAATTCCAGTTTTCCCAAGGTACCCCACTCTTGGCCTTTTGGCAAGAACAGACACACCACACACAGACACCCTGGTTAAATACTTGATTCACTCTCTTTTAAATTATCATTCCCAAATAATCAAAACATATTAAGAGCATTGTGTCAACATTACAGAATGGTAAAAGCAACTCTTCCTCAAGAGCTTTCATGGCAGCACCAAATTATTTATTGAGATTTACTGAAATCACCTTTTGTATTTCTTGGAAGCTTCTGAGCCAAAAACAGCTTGACAATGTTTAAGACTGGGGGGAAAGGATCAACAAATTATAGGAACTCATTCACTTGTTATGATTTTTTCATGCAGATTTAAAAAAACCTATATAAGTCAAAACACACACAAAATGTAGTTGTCATGCTTACATACCAGAGGAATTGAAGCAGTAGAGATTAAATGTTTTCTCCTTGCCAGCATTCCATTGCACTATTCCAGTTTTTCCCCGACCACATTTCTGGTTGGATGTTATCCGAGGAATAACAACAAATCCCTCTTTCACCCATCCAAAGCTACAATAAAAAGCATCAGTGCTTTTAGTATGAGATTTAGCACCAGCCTCAGTTGTGTGTGCGAGTGTTCACTAAAGGTGGTGGGCCACTAACTGATGGCACATACCTGCAGGTTTCAAAGCCATATTTCAGAGCCTCTTCAACTTGTTTTTTACTTGCCAGCTGTAGACTGAGTTGATTACATCCATTACTTGCTTCTGAGAAATTAGCTTTCTGATCAAGATAAATTCCTATACCCTTGATCCTGCAAGATGAATGAATGGAACCTGTAATCAAGCCATAAAATAGTCAAGGTTAATATTTGAATATTAGCATTTTTTCCTCATGAAGAATTTAAGATCACATTCAACTGAATTGAATATTTGTTAAAGTTTCTAGCTTGAGGATAGTAGAAAACTAATTTCTAGCATAAAAGACATTTTAAAAATAGAACATTTTTTTAAACACAATAATCTGGAATTTCAAGAGGTTTGACTGTCATTAGACTAAATGCACATACAGCCTTTTTTCTTTCTTTTCTTTTTTAAAATAAATTAAAATTAGCAGTTGCACCAAGGCATTGATTCTGTCATTACACCCTTCTTATCAAGATTGTAAGGTATATAATATCAAAAGTATTTCACATAATTTTTCATGGAATTAATGTATCAAGAAGAAAATATAAAGATTTTATAATTCCTGCATGTTCCTTGTTCCTCCTAAACTTTTTCTTCTTTTTTTTCTTAGCTTGGCATGATGCTTCCATCCCCTAGCTACTGTCAAGTGTTCCATTTACTGTGTTTGGCAGGGAGCAGGAAAAGAGGAGATAGGCCAGGTGAATTTATGACACTTTCCCAGGCAGTTCATCCAGCTTTTTAGACAGCCACAGCTGGCACACTCTTTGTGACACCTGCACCAGCAAGTGCATAGCTCAGGTTACACCTGCTCTTTTTTCTCAGCTGTGTTAAGGGCATAGGACAAAATTCAGGATTTGGCACAAATATGGAGAAAGGATATTACTGTTTTGCCTCCATATTTTACTGGGAGCATTTACTGGAAAAAAAGATTTTTTCTTTTTGGGTTATATACAGTAATTGCCCTGTTAAATGACACATTTCAGCATTTCACGGCAGACTGGTCAGATAACCACCAGCCACAGGTGTTACTTCCTTGCTCAATGTGTTTGTCAGACTGTGTTCAGTAGGTGTGTACACTAATGAATACTTCATAAAATCTGTGCTTCAGAATACAGGCAATCCACAAACTCTCAAGGCAGGATGAAGTGATGCCTCCAAATCCACCCTATGACTTCTTAACAAGACAAGTTAAACTGAATTTTATGAATGAAAAGATAGAACTGGCAGCCAAGCCACTGTTGTGATGAGAAGGGGATAAAAGGTGACTAAGCTTGTGCGGAGCACTAAAAAAAACAGACAGGCTTTTAGCTCCTGCTCCCACGGGATGTGGTGGGGCTGGAAATGGCTTTTGGAAAATGATGCATCTCTGCTGTCCTTACATTTAGTTTAATTGGACTTAAATATTTGGTAGAGTGATCATTGAATCAGGTGGATTTATCTCAGCAGAGAGGGAAAGCCACTGAATACCTGAGTAGTCCCCACAGACAAACTGTGGCTGCATCCAGCCCTGACCTGAACATAAGTCAAGCCCAAACATATTGCAGGGGGATGCAGAGGAGCCCTGTTGCTCAATAAAGGTCTGTGTGCAGTTATCAAAGACTTCAAGTCTACCTTATTTAATCTAATATTTCCCTATCTTCAGATTTGAGCCAAGAAAACTTCAAAAAATTGTAATGTTGAGAAAGAAAGCTTCTCAATGACCAACTTCACGAATTTCAAGTAAAGCTGAGCAGCTGAATGAAAGGAATTTAATGAAGTCTTAGAAAATTACCTAGGTACTTGTGAACTGCTACAGTCTTTAGTCATTCAATTACAGGACAAATATTTTCACATGTGTATTTCATGGTAGATACACAGCACAATATAGAAATTCAGATACCAGAAAATTAAGTTGTAAATTGTAAGAAAAGTGACTCTAGGATATGGACCAATGTTGCATCTTAAAATTTGCTAAGCTTTTTGAAACAAAACAGTGATGTCAAATATACATTTTGTAAAAGTTATGAATTTCATAGTGTGAGGAAGGAATCCAGAAGGAGAACAGTAGCCTCTTCAAGCCTTTTCATCACTTCTTAAAGCACCTCTGAACTCTGTTCTAAAGATGACTGAGTTTGTACAGGAGACAGACTAATCCTTCAGAAGCACATTATCCTTTTTGGTCCACAAGCTGCACACAGCTGTAATTTAAGCTCTGCTCTATTTAGGTAACCTAGTACTGGCACATTCTGCTCGTTGGTCTTGGGTTAAAAATTTGGTTTACTGAAATAAGTGGGAAGACCTAGACAGAAGAATCTCACAGCAAGACAGAATTGCCATAGAACAGGAAGAAAATTGTTCAGTTTTTGTAAGCTGTGGGTATTGGCCTGGTTGTGTATTAGTTCCCTTTTTGCTTTTTTTGCAGAGCGGTTGTTTTTCTCTTTGCCTGGTGCTAAACTTCACTCTGATTTATTAGAGAGAGTTTCCTTTGGCTGCTGGTGTCAGGGAGCAGCAAGAATGAGGCTGTTCCTCAAGGAAAGGGGCCAGGAACAGAGGGTGACAGGCAGGGCAGTGCCCTCACCAACCAGGGCACAGTCCCACAGCATCTGAACAGCACCACAGTGGTGACAGTGGCAGGTTTCACTGGCAGCCCCAAGGAGAGCAAGACAACGAGTCAGACATCCAGAAAGTCCATTTGGGAACAGCAGGAGATGGTTCTACACATGCCTGAAGTCTATCCTGGAGACAAGGCTACCTACAGCCTAAATCCAAAGTCCGTATGTGAAGCCCAGTCAGCAAATCATTACAGGAGGGGACAGGACATGCCACAAAACAGCTCCAAGACACAGCTGGAGATTGGCCCTGAGCTTAACTGGAGCCCTTGGAGCTATGAGGGTGCATGAGAAGGTATCCCGAGGGAGGGTACTCCCTTGGAGGTGAGCTAAGGGGCATCCAAACAGCTGCAAGCTCTCCATTTCTCCAGTGAAAATTGTACAGTGTTGGTTTTGCTTGGAGGACACTACTGTTGTTAGGTACTCCAATCCTGTGGAATTTCAACAGCACTCGAGCATCTAATTTACTCAGTCCAGAAGTCTTTCAGTAGGTGAGAAAACCAATTGGCTGCAAAAACTGTATATGTTCTTTAACATAAATAGAACAAGCATTAACTCCTTGAGAATTACAGTGAAGCATCTGGAGGCTTCTGATATACATTGAGTATCTGCAGATATCTCAGCAGCTGCTGCAATTAGGATGGATTGTGTCAAGTTAATAATGGAATTGAAAGAGAACAGGTCTCATGTTTTGCTCTCTGAGGATTGTACAAAATTGTTTGCTCTGGTATTTAAAATAATACAAAATAAAGTTACATTTCAATAGATCTGAGCTTAATCCTAAATGTGATACCAGATCTTTAAAATAAGCAGTTCTGTGGCATTTAGATAAAAAGGCTTCAGCATTTTCAGCAATTGAATTAGACGAACAATGAAAGTTTCCCTATATGCCAGTTTTTGTTGCACTGTATTCTCAAAGCCCTGTGGTATCCTCTGCCAGAAACACATTTACACACTCTCCTTCCCCACATTTTTGTTTGTAAATCCAGCTACTTTTTTCAAGACTTTAAAAAGTGGAACTTTACATACCTGTTACAAAGTAATTTTGAGCCAGGAATGTCATAACCCAGATGGAAAACACTGCTGAGGTAACTCCAAAATAAGTTGCCATTGCCACCAGCTTGGAAAACTCAGAAAATTAGGAAATTCAAGGTGATTTGTCTCCTGTGCTAAGGAAAGTCAAGGTGTTGGATGCTGTCAGATGATGAGATGACTTCTGGAAAGCAACTTCAGCTGTCACTGCACTGCTTCATAGAAAGAATGTCAGAGCCAACGCATTGACTGTCCCACTCCAGGGCGAGGTCACGGACCGGAAATCCCTAATCACCCTTTCCACTCGCTTTCATGTAGGGGTTGCTGGAAAATTTCACTACTGCTGATTCAGAAACATGGCTGAGGAAGGGAGATAAGGCTGTCAGACTGCTAAGTCAGTAAACACTTTGAAACAAGTTTTTCTTTTGCTATTTTTTCCTGTTTTACTGATGAACAGATCATTATTCATGTTGTCTGTTCATCTGATAAATAAAACAAATCTTCTATTGTACCACAATATGCCACACAAGATTTTTCTTTTTTTTTAATTGGAATGGCATCCATTCCCCACTATTCTATTTGTCTTGATGGAGTAGTTTTACTTTTTTTTTCCCTTAGAGTTCCAATGCAAAAGTAGTTCCCATAACACAGAGGTAATATGAAACCTAATTCTGAGGAGATTTGGAGATACACTACTGTAAATGGGATTCCTTGTGAGACTGTAGGTACAGAGGTGGCAGCCAGTGCCATCACTGCTGCCTTTTGTGAACTTCCAGCAAAGAGTGTTTCCCATGGATTGATTCAAAACACAGATGATCCTCACAGCTATAACTTAGAAAACCTTCAGGAAGTCTTAGCAAAGAATTTTTTTTTTTTTCAGAGGTTCCAATAAACACAGAACAGGAATGGAGTTCAAGAGATGAGCTAATTCCTTTAGTGTCAGTCATGTCTGCTGTATCTACGTTATTCCTGACAGATGTTTGTGTAACCTGTTCTCAAAGATTTCCAGTGACAGATTCCTAACATTTCCTCTAATGTTCTAGTTCAGTGCCTCACTGCTGTTTACTGTTCAAAGGTATTCCCTACTCTGTGGATACTAAAAGGCTGGCAGAGAAATTTTCTAGCTTTTTACAGCCTCTTGTGAAAGTCCCCCTTCTCATGCAGACTAGCTGAGAAACAGTTTGTTATTTTGTAAACTATTTCACAGCTGCACGTTTTTTGTGGAGATATTTCGATTCATTGAGAAAAATATTTTGAAAATAGGTGTTATTCCGTTCAGCCAATCACTTTGGTGAGTGGCTGATCAATAAACCAATCGTGTCATTGCTCTCTTGCAAACCAAGTTATAAAAAAACTGATTTAATTATTAATAAAGGGCATTTTTCTCCTAAACTCATTCTCTCTAATGTCGTTCTTCTGGCCGTTCTCAGTACACAGCAACACTACTCTAACTTGACTTAGCCATACCCTGGTATAAATCTATCACTTCTTTTCCTGCTGGCAATGGACACGGAAGATAGTTTCTTCCCTTACATTTTGCAAGTATTTTATGTTTTTAAAGAGTAATGCCTCTGCTCCCAGTTTTCTTTCAGCTAAGAAACCCCTGCTGCCTCACTCTCTGGCTCCATTGGCTCCTTGCCAATGCCAACTACTAATTAATAAATTGCTCTACCTGCTCATACAGTTCAGAATGTCTCAGTTTGGGCTTTTTTTTAATGCAACAGGATGATTTTCTTACATCATGTTCAATTTGTGATTCAGCAAACTTTTAGATGTCCTATGTCTCCAGGCAGTTTTTGGAGTCCTGCAAACACAAGCGTAGCAGTAGCTACTTCTTTAACCTGTGGTTTGCATTTAGAAAGTCCCCAGTTAAGATATGAGATAGCATTGACTGTCAACTGGGCACAGGCACATCTCCTGCAGCAGCACGTAACAGGGTTATTAGATGGTGTTCTGTTAAGACAGGCACCTACAGGGCCTGAGGAGAATGCTGGGGGTCAGTGAAATCATGTCTCCATTAGCAATGATGAAATGAAAATTGGGTTGTGTTTGGGCTGTGGTTTGGAACAGAACTTGGTAAAACTTGTTGAGATCTTTAGACAAATTTTTAGCTCCAGTTTCTATTCCCTCCCTTACTGTGCTGTACTTACCTGCCTCTACAAAGCCATGGCAATGTCACATACTGTAATCAGACTTAGCTCTCACTTGAAGGAGGTTGTAAGAGGATTCACTTGCATTTACAATGTAGAAGCAGAAACAAATAGTTATTCTGTAGCTCTCATGGACTACAGACTGTGGCTGTAAAATACTGAGAACATTAAACGAAATCTTGCCATTGAAAATGCTTACCTTGAACTGCTAAGTGTTTCCTACCATGAAAACTAATTAATAGGGTTTCTGACATTTTAAAATTGCATGCTAATTGTCCTGCCAGGTCTTAACACTTTGTGGCTACTATCCTCACTGTGGCAAAGTTCCTTTGGTCAAACTCTTGATGCTTAGTAGGATTTTTAGCTGTAAAAATGAGATAAACACTTTCACAACACCAAACAAAAATATGAGCTCCTTGACAAGGCCTTACAGATTAGGAGAGGGAGAAAAGAATTTTAGAATGACAAAGTGAGACTGAAATAACTTTGGTTTTTGTCTGTTTCTTCCTTTTTGTAGTTCAGCTGTTCCAAAACTGTGTGGAAGATCACTTATCTGGACTGTAACAGTACAAAAGGTCTTTAACCTTTCGGTGCGTCTTCTTCATAATTACTGTGGTAAAAAAAAGCAGACCTATACTGAATGATTAATTAGTCTTTGACCTAAATACTTATTGTAACCTATATGCAAAATTCCCAGCCTTTTATGTCAGCATGTTTTAAAATGCTGGTGAGGGTTGCTAAACAGAAAACTTTTGATAAGGCAGAACAGACATAACTGTTCTCTAAAATCATTTCAAAAGGAACCTTGAAACTTGAACAACAGTAGAGGAAACAAATAATAATAAAAAAATCACATAGAAAATAAAAATATCAGTGTTTTATCATGGAAACAGTAATTCCTTTCCAGGTTGTTGATGTCCCAGAGTTTGTCCCCTGACAGAGACCGTCGGAGATTCAGA
Organism: Lycocorax pyrrhopterus obiensis; assembly: GCA_014706295.1. Taxonomy (NCBI): domain Eukaryota; kingdom Metazoa; phylum Chordata; class Aves; order Passeriformes; family Paradisaeidae; genus Lycocorax; species Lycocorax pyrrhopterus. The sequence continues at coordinate 8,578,422 of JACSVZ010000007.1, read as the reverse complement.
AGTTGAGCATTGACTCCTACCCGCTGGTCTGGCAAATCTGCTCCCCACAAGACCCAGGCTTCCCAGACCTCCCAAGTCTACAAGGACACGAAGCAAATAAAGACTCCCAACCTTTCGCCCAGAATCCTTTGCTTACAGATTTCCCTTGGGGCTTCCCATGTTCAGCCTCCTCTGTGACACGTGGCCTCCCTCTGAAGCAGGATTTCAACCCTTTCCAGGATATTTCAGCTTCCTCTCTCAGCTGGTTTCTAGGGCATGGCTGGGGTGACCCTGCTTACAAACACTTTCTCCATTGACACAGGAGTTCGCTCTCTTCTTCTGGACCATTTTCCTGAAGAACTGGAAGACTAATAGCAAGATCCTTGGAACATGTAACAGTGTAGACAAGGCAGGACTTACTTCATGAGGACACGGCCATCACTATGCAGACAGAGCACCTCAAATCTTTAAGGTAAAAACACTGAGGACTTTGAAACCATAATTTTATTTCAAAACTCAAGTATGTGATACTATACAGTACAATACCAGCACACTTGTGCAAAATCTTACAATATTACAAATTTAAATATGATACACAAAAATAGTGCCCTTTTGAAATTCCTTTTGCTAGAAACATTTGTGCTGTGCAGGAGAAAGCATAAATGTGTCTTGTTAAAGCGTAAAAATAAATATTGCACCTCAAGAAAACTATTTCAGTGTTAATAGCATAAATAATAGGTCTGTTTCTTGTTATCTGATGTGATCTTTGAACACAGAAGAGGTTGTTTGGCTTTTTTTTTCCAGATAAAGCAAACTAATATCCAACAGATAAAATTATATTTAGAATAGTTTTTGAGCTTAATCTAGTTTCCTATTAAACAAAAGGTGTTTTAATTAAATAACTGAAAAATATAAGCATAGCTATTTAGTGTGCTGTTAGTCATTGTGGTTTGTTATTTTTTGTGGACAGTTTGCTCAAAGTAGTTATAAAAAGAACAATTTTATTTAATAAACTTTATCTTCACTTTTGCACCCCCATTAAAATCTCTTGCCTCTTTCCGTTCATCTGGGGCTAAATTATGCTTGCCTCAGACATGCAAGCAGTTCAGTTCAAATCAGTACAACTACTTATGGGACTTGTCCCTTGGGCATTAATTCCATAAAAAGCCAGTGTGCTGAATTCAAGAGAGGATGGAGACCTCATTCACCCACTGACCAATAAAACCTCTTCACATGCTTAACATTAAGCAATTAGAGAGTCCTGTTGATATCAATAACTTTCTGTGTGTACTTAAAATAAGTTGTTGGACTCACAACAGTGCAGATGTAAATAAAAGCAAATTAATTCAATTACAGGCACTGTTAATTATTTTTCCTCAGTGCAGCCCAACATTTCCACCATCACATAAATACGTGCCATAATTCTTGGCATAGAGAAATCTGATTAGGACTATTTACCTTCAATCTTTATTGTCTTACTATTAAGTTATCAATGTTATTTGTAAAGAATTTTAAGTTAAAGAAGCTAATTTTAGTAAAGAAGTATTCAAGAAACAACTGACAAGTTTCTTTAAATACTGAAAGTACATGAAATATCACAGTAGTTCTTCACAGTCAGAAATTCTAACTGAACCAAACAGATTCCAAGTAATTTGCAAGAAACCTTCTCCTGTCTTATTCTTTACCAATTGCAATTTTAGACCAAATCACACTTCCCCGTTATCCTTTTTAAACTTCCTTAAGCACACTATTCCTCAATAATATATACTTTAAAGTAAAAAAAGAAAACCTCCTAATTGCTTATAGACTCCCTTCCCCGCACCCAAAAAAAACCCCAAACAAATAAAGGTGTTAGTGGTCTGCTCTTTTTAAAAATTTTTTTCTTCTTTCTCCATATAAATGTCTCCTAAGAAACATGTGGCCAACGAAAATTCACCAGCAGGATACTTGTTACTAGTGCCAGGTACGTGAATTAAATTTCTGACTGAGTTAGAAGCCTGTTTTCTTTGATAGTTAGCTTGAGGTTCAGTGTTTGCACCAAAAGAGGGCAGGACAATATTGACTGCATCGGAACTGAAATTACAGTACTTCATAACACTCTTATCCTTCAGTTGGAAAACAGACCCGTTTCTCAATCAGAAAATGCCAGGAGAATGCAGGACGGGAGAGCAATCAAGTGTCACACTGAGTTTGCTGTTGTGGCCGTAGCTATGCTCAGAAGTGGTGCTCAGCAGGTACAAATGGCACACCTGCAGTGACATTCACATTCTTGTGTAAGAACTCACAACTCCCAAACTGGCAGAACTGGCAAAAAATCTGGACAAAAGATTGATCTATCCTGTTGTGGTAGTTCAGCTTTGGAAGTGTATCAGATCAGTTTTGGTCTTGGCATCAGATTCTGAAAATGAACTACTGAAAACCTGCAGTGAGCTCTCCTAAGCCCTCGCTGCTTCCATGGCCTGATCCATGCAGGCACTGGTTGGGTTCTGGCTGTTCTCAGAACTGTGCTCCTGCTGCAGATCTCAAACAACGCCTATTTCCAGTGTTAGCAGTAGGGCAGAGTCCATTTCATGTGATCACCTCTATACAGAGGTTTGAAGAGCTTTTCTTTTCTTTTTCCTTTTTTAAATAAAGAATTGAAGATTGCTTCCCATGTCCAAGACTGTTGTATTTTGGGCTTGGGCAGCACATGGACCCTTCCAGGCAGCTACCACTTTTGGCTGTAACCACCAATGACTCTGAGTAGCATACGAAAATTTTTTGCAAATTTTTATGTATCAGAGGTTCCCAGACTTATTGGATGATATCAACTGTGCCACCTGGACCCCATTTTAGGTTCTGTTGAGCATCCCATTTTAAAAAAAGTGGTCTTCCCATTCTTAAAGTATATAATAAACCACATTTATGCATGTACTTAGCATTCCATTTAAATAATCATATAGATAATTCCTCTTATAAAATTATTTTAGCAGCAAGGAATTTGGTCTTAGACTATAATTATATTCTTTTATGGAAGAGTTTCTATTTCTACCCAAAAATCATGAATAAGGAAATTAATTAGCCTCTTAAAACCCAAAGGACTTAAATGCAATTAGTACTTCAACAATCAGCAATAAATTCAGGAAATACAAAGTAAAGCACTAACTGCAAATGCAGGTTTTATGATGGTCTTCAAAATGTCAATGTCCTGTGCAAATCATTCTTTTAAATGTCTTGCTGGTTGCTGATTACTGCCACAATCTTACCATGATTCAACACTACTTTATTTGTACGAGTCCTTTACAAGAAGAGGACAGACAGGAGTATTTATCAGATTGGTTTCTTGGCAAGGTATGCTCACCATGTATCCCAAACCTGGTGGTGTGGAGTAACTTGCCTAAGGGATCACGTGTAACAGCCATAGGGATGACTAAGCACTACCTTTAACAACGGTGCTCTAATACACAAACTTGCTCAGGGACCATAAGGGCGTGGTTGTTCCTTTATTATTCCGTGCGTTGCTCCTGTCGAAATCCTGAGTTCCACCAGGAATACTGATGGGCCGCAGAACAGCTGGCCTTCCCCTCAGGTGCCTCTGACTTTTCATCACAGGAGTTGTAGGAATGGTAGATTCCCAACATTACAGCAAAAATGACTATTGCAGCCACTACAAGCCACACCACATTCCAGTGTTTGCACAGTTTGGGGTACAGGATATATAAATAATTAACGACGACTTCAAGTCTGCTGTAAAATGAAAAGAAAACTGTTATATATTAATCAGGTGCAAATTTATTATCTCAAGCTTTTCAATTTGAAAGGTGTCATAGGTGGTACACCATCTTTTTCTCCCAATACAAATACCTTGTCAAAGAAGAATCAAATTGTAAAGTTCTTTTATGAAGAGCTGTACACTCAGATATTCCAACTCCAACTAGTCTATATGAGTAATATTTGTGAGACAGCTGGAGACTGTAAACATGACTCCTATTTCTCCCACCTGTCAGCTGGCAAATCTCAGAGCTAGATATCATGCAAAATTCTGCACTGTTCATAGCTTGATCAACTAAATTAAACATTAGAATATGTGGTAAACATTTCTTTCCAAGAATGATCTTTCCATGCCTAATGAGAAGGCTGCTCTCTGAACGTGGCTGAAATCTCAATTCAACAGATGTTTATAGCTGTAATGGTTATGGAATGGAGATGAATTCTTCTGGGTCAAGTGAGGATCCTTGCCTTCATCTGGGATTGGACATATTACTTGCTTTGGCCAGCATTCAATTCCTCTGTATTGTACAGACAGAGAGCGCTGGGTACAGATGGATGCAATGTCACTCTAGTGACAGCAATGACTCACGGCACAAATTCAGATTCCTGAATTACAGCCTTCATGAGACAGTGCATATCCACAGAGAAATGCCTTTTGGCATCTAAAGAACTTTTATGGAGCATTCTTTTACCTCAAAGCAGAAGCAAACCCCATCAAGATGAAGCATCTTGATGTCAACATACAGCTTTAGCTGAAATATCAAAATCAAAAGTTTTGCATTTTGCAACTACATTGTCACAGAATATGCCTTTCTGTGTAAATACTGCTATTTCAAATATGTTTCCCTCGACTGGAGGAAAACATGCCAAGATGAGAGTATAAAACATTTGGTTGGGCACCACAAATAGAAAAAGTGGCCCCTCTTGTATGGATATATTACACCACTGCCTCACCTGCTTTTCAGATTTTTTATCTCATCTTCATTTTCACTTTCTTCATGTTCATCATGACTTTCTTTGAGTGTCTCTTCATCTTCTTCCTTCAGTTCCTGAAGTTCTTTGGTTTTCTTCAAGGCTTCCTGATATCTTTATCAGACAAAACGTTTATTTCTTAGTCTCGGATGTTGTAAAAGCATGATCTTACTTAATGAAAAATTAGCTTTATGTTTTGTTATTTGTAATAAAACACAAGTAGCGGTGTTGCAGTACTCGAGCAAGAGTAAATATTAGCTGAAGACCATGAGTAGGGCACACAGACAGCCACCCTTCCCTAACAGAGGATTATATGAGAGCTAAGGCCAAATTTATCATTTTGAACAAGAAAAAGAGGTTGTAGTCCTCAGCAGAGAACAACTTCTGTCTATTGTAAAGGAGTCAGTAAATATTTCTCTATCATTTTCCATTATTTTGAATATCCTCTAGATACCTTTTTTTTCCTGGAGAATAAATGCAAATCAATCCTAAAGACAGATGGCATGTTGGATTCGGCAGGAGAGGATCAAAATTCCTGTCTCACTCTTCACATAATACAAAATTCTTTGCTTGACATTCAGAAACAGATCCCAAAGTTGTTAATTGCCCCAAAACATGCTGTAAAGCACTTTGTGACACCAACAACTACTGTATTTAAAATTAAATTTTAAAAACGTGTCCTCATCTGGTAGCACATATTTACAGATCTAGTTCACAAAAAATATTCCCACCCCTTGTTATATGCTTCCTCTTCTATCTTGGCTTTCATTTCAGGACTGATCTCTTCCAACCCACTCTGTGACAGCACAGAAGTTGAGGTTTCACAGTCAGGCTCTCCATTTGACTTTCCACTGCCAAGACAAAAGAAGCAGACAAATAGAAAATAACATCACGGAAATGTGTTGTATTTGGAGTATACTGAACTTCATGAGTCGTGATTTGTCTTTTTTAATGTACCTCAGAGAAATGAAATGTCTTTCAAAAGAAAAAAATTGAACACTAAGAAAAATATTAGTTTCAGGATGTTGTGATTTAAGAACAGTAATTATTATGTTTCTAAGGTAAGAAAACTTGCTTTTTTATTCTTCTTTTAAAAATAAAAAGAGAGAGTCTTTGTTTCCTGGCTCATCCATGACATTTATTTGCTATTCATGAAAACATTTCCCTCGACTTTCTAAAAATCATCTTAGAAATTGTAACCTGCTACGTAAGAGGAACATAATAGAAATAATATCAAATACTAATTTAACAAAACATTGGTTTTATTTGCCTTTTAAGTATTCTCCTCTGCTGACTTTATATGTTGAACTGATGTACATGTTAAAAAAAAATACACATACCTCACTTTTCTCACTAGAACTTTTCTCAAGTAAAAGTTTTGAGCATTTAGCCTCAAGATAAGCTGTTTTATATTGCTCTCTTCCTGCAGTGCTCTCCTGTCATTTATTTGAACTGGGACAGAGAATTTAAGTGATTGAGACATAACTTAGCAGATCTATCAAAGCCAAGGTTTAATAAGCTCAACAGTGGATCCCATTTCAACTTGTGAAATCTCACCCTCTTTGCAGGCCTTATTTTTCTGGCACTACAATTGATGGCTGAATAATTCAACCTGATTGACACCATCTGTGGGTAATGGATTTTCTCTCACCAAGTCATATTAACAGTAGACATTATTTTCACTTGGACTTTAAATAAACCATGACTATAAGCTTGAAGTGCTTAAACATACAAAACTGAGTTGGACTAGGTAATTCTACACTATTAGACCAGCTGGCCCATGCACACACACTTATGCTCAAACTTGAATTTCAAGTTCTGCCTCTGTTATTTGGTACCATGATTTGTTTTCTTAGGTGCGAAATATTGGTAAGGTTTTTTGGTTGTTGTTTTTTCTCACAGAATTTCTGTCCAGTTTCAAAAGATGGTCTAGATCTTGCAGAGTTCTTTTGAATAGTAGCAATCAGTGCTGTAGTTCACCATTTTTGTTTTCCCAGTTGCTGCATACTTATACTCTTAGTAAAGCACAGAGGTAAAACAAAGACATCAGATAAATTTTGCCCTGCCTCAGCACTAATTTAAAATACATGAAATTCAATATTCTGTAGTGATCTACACAGTCTAAAACTTTTAATTTGCACGTTTAAAGCGTTCTAATGAAGAGTACTAGTATCAGCATTAAAAAATATGATTCTTTAAATTATCGTTTAGTATTAGCATTTAATAGGTAATGAGATGACCTAAGCAAAACTCACTTTTCTAGAAGCGCTGGCAGAGCAGGAGTGGATGTCAGGTTGCTCCTTCCATTACTGGGTGATTCAGACTGTAAGTAAAACACAGCAATAAATGTTACATTCATTAATTAGTTAACATTCATGACTAAATAATTAAATAACAATTTAAATTCATTAATTAATTTCAAATGAGTGTTCAGTAAAAAGACAAAGGCAGTGTGCTGTTAGGTTTCTTTCTCACACTCATGAGCAAAGTATCTTTAATATGGTGCTTCCACGTTGCTCCCATTAACCACAGTAAACAATGGACTTGCACACTAAGAATTTTCTCTGACATTCCCTTCTGCCCTGTTTATTTTTCCCCAGAAAATTCCTTCTCCTTCATATATTGATCACTGAACAGTAAAATTATCTATTGCTCCTCTCCTATTATCCTAAGAACATTAATTTATCAGCTGAGTTTTCAATGGCAAATTTTAAACAAAAAAAATTCATAATAAACCATGGCAAACAAACACACCTGGTTCCTGAAACAATTAACTCTGAGTACATAATAAATAAATTGCACAAACAGATGCTTTTCTTACAAGTAAAAGAGATTTAGCTTCTCAGCAAAACCCTCATTTAAATAACCTTATATTTTTAACAGAAAACTGCATAACTTTAAGGTTATATTCCATCTTAACTCATCTCTGAACACTGAGTATGCCTTGCAGTTTTTCTCCAAAGCCTCTGTATGTTCAGATTAGAGTCTCATTTAATTTATTAAAGTTTTACAAACAAAAATTCAACACAGAGGCTGATGGCTCCAGTGATCCCAGATCATCACAGAACCTCTAAATTTGTACCACATACATTTCTGTACATTAATTACATTTATTTCTGTTCAGTGAACTTTCGGCAATGAAGAGCAGCAGTCCAGCCATGTTCTGTGGCTTCTAGTTAAAATTTCTCTCCTACAGTGGACAACTATTTTCACTTCTTTCCTGCATGTTACTTTAGATCAAAAGGCAAATTGCCTCACTAATGTGTAATGCCTCTGAACCAGCAGCCTGCCCTATTCAGCTGTTTCCAAAAGAATCATTTACTAAGATAGATTGTGAAGGCACATGTCCCTTACACAATAGGAATGACCTCTGTCTGTCCCCTTTACTAGGATGGAGTCAAAACAAGTTAAACCAATGAAAAAGCTTCCATTTTTTAGTAACTACAGCTTGGCCCTATGGAAAAGTGGTTTAGACAAAACCTGGTATCTTTAAAATGGGGGGTTTACTTACCAGGGATGGCATTGAAGGTATAGGTGAAGCTGTTGGTGACTGACCAGGAATGTTCAAGGAGTTAAATTTAGGAACGACCGCAACACTGACTCTCCTCCGAGGCATATTCTGGGAGAAACAACAATTATTTTTTTCTATCATACAAGACGACAGACTGAAGAAAAACTCTGTGGATTAATTTGTGGGGCAAACATGTAGGTTAGTGTCCCCTTTGGGAAAAGGAGAGTTGGGAGCTAAAGTAAGATAAAAGGCTGTTGTGCTGGCATTTTCCACAGAAATTCCTCTCGTACTGTCTGGTATGGCAAGTGCTTAATGTGAAAGGAGGTGTGGCACAGGGATGCTGCTCTTTTCCCTCCATACTGAAAGCCCAGCAGTGTAAATCACAGAACAGAAATGTTCTGAGTTTATATTGTCAGCTCTTATCAGAGGCCTTTATCTTTGGTTAAAGCAGATGCATAATGATACTGGGGAAAGTGCCAGTGTCACAACGACTGGAAAATAATGAAGTCACACATGAAACTCTTATCTTGCTATGTACCCGTTATGATATGCTGTACCCACTATGATATATTAATTACATGTAACCCTACTAATTATAATTTACTGAACAAAAACATCCATTCCTTCCACAAAAGAGCAGCCCCTTCTCCCCCACCCCTGAGTTGTTAGATAGCATCATGCAACACTGCTTATATTTCCCAAAGACCATAAAAATTCTTTCTACGACAAACACATGCTAACTGTAACAATATATTCTAGCTCAAGTACAGATTATGTAAATTTTTGCTGTCATTTGGTAAGTAGCCAAAAGCTTCATCCTATAAAATTGATGTAAAATCTATGCTTCCAACTGAATAAAAATATCAAAACACTTACAGCATCTAACAGCTTTGTTTTAGTGCATATCCAAACACTTCTAAGATTCTGCTCTAGACAGCTTTACAGGAAAGGAGTTAAACACAGGTTTAGTGAATACTTAAGAGTCACTCCATGATCTTGGTTCTAGTTGAAACCAATCATACCTATTCGTTAATGATGGTTTTACTTAATGTGCTCCTGAAAAACTACGTAGGGAAGTCTGCAGGCATGGTAGGCAGTCCATTCTAATGTTTGGGGGTTTTTTCCCCTCTTCTTTATTATTTGGACTTGTCCCTTAAACTTAAATTTAGTCTTTTTTTGAAACCTCTGCTTCAATTTATGGGGTTGTCATTCTGAAATCCTGTCTTGCCCTCAGCATGCTCCGTGCTGTAATTCTTTATATCCAGCACTCAGAGGTGGCAGGAATAAACTAAACCTGAAGAACTACAACCCAAACAAATAAAAATATGAAAAGAAACAGTAGATTGAGTATAATGCCCGTGATCACCAAATTTCATCATGGTCATACTGGGACTCATGCCCCCCAAATCACTGGGTGTTTCAGCAAGTTTTGTGATAGACTTGATCTCCAACACTCAAAAGTTTTGCAGAAATAAAACACTGGAGTTTCACATCAGGCACTACCATTATTGCACAGAGTCATACTAAATCATGTATCCAAAATTGCAAAGCATAGGCACTAAACTGCATGAACAATATTGAGAATTTACCAGCACTGTTTTGAGCACAGCCTTAAGAACTGAGTGTAAGTAGACAATGAAATTTCACTACATAAAATGTTCATTTTCTTTATATTATAGAAATACCTTTCCAACAGTGAGAGACATGGATCTAGATGAACGAGGAACCCCATCTTCTGCATAGAAACAAAGATAAAGAGCAGTCTTAGACTATATCACTATCTCTAAATAATATTAATAGGCCCCTACTTGTATTTCAAACTCAGATGCACTATATTTATACAAGGTCTGTAGTGACCATGTATTTATTTGTCATACAGTTCTGTTCTCAATTACACCTTGTCCTGGGGTGACAGATCTCTTCTCAGTTACAGCTTGTCCTGCACTCTGGTGCCAGAGGAATGGAGAAAAATGCATTTGCAATGTCAATAGTGGCGTACCACTTCGCTGCCTTGAACTCCAGCTCGTACTGAAGCTCCAACATGTCCGGCACGGCAGCGCTCAGCGGTGGAGTCACTTCATTCAAGGCACGATAGTCCACGGTCAATCTCCATTCTCCTTCAGATTTGCACACAGACCAAATGGGACTGTTGAAGGGTGAGTGGGTTTCGCACAAGAAGTTTGAAATAATTGCAAAAAATCAAATCATTACTATTTTCACTGAATCAGGCAAAAAGCCCACTATTGGCCTCCATATACAAGTACTTGCAAAGGAAAACCTTCATATTTTAGTTTACAGCAAAGGCAAGAAAACGTTGCAAAAAGAAAAAATGTTTTTAGTAATGAAATTTTGCCGTCATCTGGACCTAAAAGGTAGTTGCAATAAAATTGTGCAGAGTACATGGATGGGCAAGAGGCCATGAGAAAATATGACTGGATCTCTTCAGAATTTGGTAAGTGGTAGTGATTTCAGATTACTGTATTATAGCATTAAGTATGGCTCATACGAAACATTTTAACTTATTTCTGTAACTTTTTAAGATCTGCTTCTGTAGATCAGAGCTTCATGAACAGGTTTCATGATACTTTACTTTTAATCATTAATAGCACCAACATCTCTCTGAATTAGAGGCAAGACAAACCCTTAAATTTTTATTTTTCCTTACCAGATGCACCATAGCTTCTGCTAGAATTCTGATTGGCAAGTTTCTTGAACTCCATTAGTTCAGCATGATCCTTTTCATATGTCCTTTTCAGATTTTCCACATACTGCATCATTACTTCTGTTGCCTTTGACATACGCTTCTCCTAAGGAAGAAAAGAAGCAAATATCCAGGTAACCTCTACACATCTCCCACACATCATTTGCTTCTATGTGTATGCTCCTTGACAGGGCTAAATCTGGAATAGTTGTTCTTCAAGAAGTATTGGTGCCTCCATGACTGAAAATTCCTAACCTAGTTAGAAAAAAGTGCACATTCATACGTATTTCACAGAATATCATAATTTATTTAGTCATATATTCATACACCCTGCCTGTGTGCCTGTCTGATTAGTTATGTGGTGAACCACATTTGTTTTCAAACCCTCAAAGGTCTTAGTCACTGGCATCAATCTGGTTACTTTAGAGGGCAGAGAGAACATTCTTGAATCTGGGAGGGTATTGCTGTGTTCTGATTTATACTCCCTCTGTTCTCATACTCTTTGTAATTGACTGAGCTATTGCCAAAGGCAGGTGACTGAATTAGATGAGATTTTTGACCCAGAAAAGTTTTCTTATTTGTGCTGCACTGATTTGAAATGAGTTTCTTGTGATGCAGCTGTAGTTCTGAATAAAATACATGCTCCCATTGTACAGATGTTGGATAGCTTAATGGGCAATCTTCTTCTGTTGGAATTCTATTTCCAGGCTGCACTGGTGTGTTACCTGACACTACAACAGATGTCTTTAATCTGTCAAAGTGGCAAATAAAACTCAGAGGGTGAATGTAACCTCTAGCCCTGGCTGGAAAAGTGTGAACACGTGGATCCAGGATACCGTTAAACACCAGGATGCCCTCACCTGGCGAACGGCTCCGACCATCTCGGCACGGCTCGAGAGCCTGGCAGCCAAACGCCGCAGCACCGCGATGTCCTCCAGGAGCTTCTGGTAGGCTTCCCTGTGCTCATAGTGGTGCCACAGGTGAGCTGAAGACTGAAGCAAAAATACAGCAGCTTTATCAGCACGTCTTTAGTTCAAATGGAGTGGCCAGAGCTCCAAAATGGGGTAGAAATGTCCAGGCAGAACTCCACATGGAGAGATTAGCTCCCGAGCGGTGCCAGCACTGCCACCACAGACAGACCAGAGCGCTGCTGCCCTGTCTGAGCACCGTCCTTCACTGCAAACTGCAGGCACACAGTTCGAGGAGTCAGAGAGGGCTTAGCACATCTGCAAGGCTTTCCCTTCTGAAATTTATAGCGAAACATGTCTTGCCACCCGTGAACTCTACAAATGCTAAGTTCATTTCAACTAGCACGTAAAAATGATTGCTCAGGGACAAAGGACATTTTAATTCTCTGGGCACAAGGCATCAAGGCCATGCGTGTTCTTTCAGTTCCATGATACTTCACTTATTTGGAAAATAAGACATTAATAGTCTCAAGAATTGCAAAGCTACTTTGTTAATAAATTGCAACCAAAATTTGACTGCAAGAAGCAAAAAAGGCATAAGGGAAAATGTTTAAGAAAAATCATGCACAGAATTTCAGATTTTCCTTTTTCTCTTGGCAACTGCAACCTGCTTATTTTCTCAAGCAAATCGGAAGTTCATGTAGACCAGCTTTCTCTTGAAGTTAGGTCTTTGAATAACACATCAATTATAACAAGACTGATTTAAAAAATCAGAAAGGCTGATAAAACTGTCATTGAGCCATAAAACATGAGCCTCTCCTCCAGAAATGAAGATAACCTCTCAATGAGATTGGAACAAGTCTAGGTCTAATATGATAGAGATTTTACAGAAGCCACCACTGCTTTTAATTGCTTGTTAGTTTATTCCATTGTCCAGAACAAAAGCTTCCATAGGAAAGGCGTTTCCACTTTGTTATAAATTTTGTAAAAAAGCATGTAAAAGCCAGACTGTGGCGTGTGAACTGCTTAAAGGAAGAAAATCCTAATCACATCTGTCCCATGCTGGCAACATGATCCTTGGTGCCTAATTAGGGATTCTTAACAGAAATACATGGGAAATTTAGCAGACTTTTTTCAGTCTGAAAACCCTGAGATTTAATAGGCTGTTTCAGCTTGCTTTTTACACAGGGAACAGAGGGAAGATCAGCAAAATATTCAGAACTTTTTATTTTGTTTTCCAGAAACAATTAATTTGAAAATGGAGATTTGGAATTACAGGTGAAAAGATGTGAAGATTACAATCTTTCTTTAATTGTATATTTTCTTATCTGATGATGTGCTTGATAAAGTAAATGGGAGAATCATATATTCTCCCCACTATTTCTCATAAGAATGGCAGCACCTTCTTGAAATAATGAACACTGGATCTAAAGCTATTTCATTTTACCAGCCTGGTGTCTAACCATCCCTCCCTTTATGCACAAAAACGTGCACAGCACGTAAGTTGACACATCTTAGCAATATTTTTGTCATTTCAGTTAGAAAATCCAAAGAAAGCTGGCAGGAAAGACTGAAAACTACTGCTGTAAAGGAACAGCAGGGACAGCTGGAATGACAGCGTACTCAGGCCCAAAACCTGTTCCTGAGATTGTATGTATTCCTTAAGTATTCCTTGCTGTTTCCTTTCACATATCGTGGCTTCTAGTATCTGCAGTTAAGAGGCCTTTCAAGTCACAGATCTCAGGACTCAGGTTTCAGAACATTTTGGTATCTCTCATATCTGGACCCCTCAAATTTACTGCTAAAGAAGGCTTGCCCAGGAGAGCGTGGATCAGTGCTCAAACTGCAGTTTTGAATGCTCTTAGCTATGTCACAGGCTTATTTCAAGGACTGAACAGCAAATTCCTAGTATTTATTCCTGAAATCTGCTAGACCCAGGGAAGCATCCTCTAGGTATTTCCAGCAATGCTGGCCCACTCTGGCAGAATATGCCCTCTCTCTTCTAGAGTAATAGGCAGCTCATGACAAGGAGTTTGAGCAGCAGAAAATAAAGCTTTGGGGCTGAATTTACAACAGTCAAACATATTTGCAATGTGTGTGCACTTTCATGTACACTATAGTTCAGGAAAAGAATTCCCGTTGTTTTCTTACCGTAATGGCAGCTTTAAAGTTTTCCAGTTCCTTCTCAGCATTCTCTTCAGTAAGATTTCTCTCCCTCTCTGCCTGGTGAATTCTAGATTCCAATGTATAACTATCATTTCTAAAGGCCAAGGAGAGTTGTACAAATACATTCTGTTTGGATTTAAAAAAGGCATTTTCCAATAAGTCTCACCGTAATATAATTTTCAATAACAACTTATGAATAAGATATGTGTTTAACAAACTTTGCTGCTTAAGTAAGTATTGAAACAGAAAACTGGAAATATTTTTAAAAATTAGTTTTCTTTGAAAAATCACTTCTATTTACTTCCACTGAAATAGGAATAATAAATGCGTTGCTGCCTCTTTTCCTGCATGTTTTTCTGGGAGCTCTGTAGGGCAGAAACATAATGAAGGAAGCAGCCTACCAGAAGCACCAGAATCACAATGGATCTGTTTTCTAGCTGGACTTCCTCCGAGGGTCCCCAAGGTTTTTAAACACATAGCCTGTGCAGAGGAAGTCCAGGGATGAGCTCACCATGAGCATTGTTTTACATAAGGGATAAATGCCTACCCCTGAAGCCAGCAAAAGATTAAGTGCTAACATTTTTATTCTCTTGCACCCTGCTTTTAAAGATCGTTTCTTTCTTTACCAGACTCATTATTTCTTAGGATTAATACCTTGCAAAGCACAAGGCACCAACAGTTCCAGTAGACTGCAGCATTGTAAATAAAGATATTTTTCTTGACTGGTATATGATTACAAAAAATAGAAGAAACAAAGCCTGCAAGCTAAAGAGCAACCTGCAAACAAAATTATTGGCTTGAACTGAGAAAGTAAAAATTATGTAAACTAACAGCAGGATATTATTAAAAACTGCCCCAAAGGTCCTATTGTCCAATAAAAATGCAATTTAAATTATTTCATTTCTGGCCTCATTTAATCTCAATTTTTTTAGTACTTTAAGTATATTAAAATGATTTCCAAAGTGAATGCATATTTTATTATGAAAAACACAAATGTTTTGCTTATTCCTATCCTGTCATTTTACAATTTCTATTGCTCATATTTCACAAAATTGTTATTTTGATGGGGTGCAATATAGGGTTTTTTTAATGAGAAATATATTTTGGGGGGAAAAAAATCACCCCGTTACTAATCATCCCATTAGAATGAGGATCTAATAACCACCCTTAGCCTTAAAGTAACCACTTAAAATTGGAGAATATGTCTAAAACAATGAGCTTAAGAACATACTTACCTCAACTTCTTTTTCAGTGAGTGGTGGGGAGCTAGAAATAAAAGCAAAAAATTCACATGATTATGAGTTTTGTCTCTAAAAACAAAGCTATTCTAATATTTAATTGGAAACAACAACAAAATATGTTTGAGTTTTATGAGTTTTCCACTACTTTTCAGTATTCATTACAATCAAGCAATGGTCTCTCAGAAGTTCTGCACCTTGTGCATTCATTTATATAAAATAATGTATATAACAATTCCTTCACAATAAATGTTAAATATTTATTTCATCTGCACAGAGAACCCTAATTGGCTGCTTCAGATGACTGAAGCTCTGCTGGTTTTGGTTCAAAACCATGTGGGTGAATGAAGCAATTATTTTTGGCTGAATACATTTGGAATTGTTTTAATGTCTTGGAAAGTCCAAATCAGTGAATTCACAAGTGAGTCCTTCAACTACATTTGCAAAATAAACTCCATTTCCCAGAAAAGTTGTCACCTGCAGAAAAATTGCAGACTTCTTACACACCCAAATTCTACCATTGGAAAGCATCATCTGGCCTGATTATTTTTATGGGAGAGAGAAATATTAATATTTTCAGTATGAGTTCATATCTGCAGCAGCAATCCTGGAAACCAAGAGTGGAAAAATCTGTATAAAGATCTACTTGTAGAATGCAATTAAGGTTTAAGACTTTTTATGTAGAACTCACAAACTAATTTTAAAAGTTGGCTAGTTACTGGAAGTTGGTTCAGTCCCCAAAATTTTTCAGAAAATCTGTGTTGCACATTCTAAGATGCAACAATTTGTGTCCCTATGAATGGAACTCCATAAGGAAGTTGACTGGAAACCATTGGTGTGCCTTCTGCTGGATGATGGGTTTCCCCTTCTAATGAGCTTTTACCTTCCCGGAAGCGATTTGTGCACTCGAAGTTTTCGCAGCAGTACATCAGGAATGCTGGGCATGACATCAGAGCTGTTCTTTGTCTCCTCCTCTTCAGTGGGGGAAGGGAGAGGTGAAGGGCCTAAAGACATTTTCAGATTAAAAACAGTTATGTTACTTGAGAAGTCATGCATTCCTTTCTGGAATATTTTAGCTGAGATTTTGTAATAGAATACTGTCATTTTCTAAGGCTTTAAGTGCCACCTGCCAAGATGAAGTCTAGTGTAATGTACTATACCACAGATTTTGTGCACCATTTATTGCTGTAAATTACATCATGTACCTGTTTGCACTCTATGTTCATTGAAACAGGACGTAAAGGTTATACTGACATTCTCTGATTGTGTCACTTTCATAAGGACCAAGATATGGCTAACATTTTTTTAGCTCATGTTACTTAGCTTCTATATTTTCATTCTATTTAATTTCACAAATTAAAATATTAGTTCCTTTATCTCCTTCTATCCTGCCAGAATTTAATATAGGACTCTCCTGTAGAAAAGGCAGATTCCCCAGTCCGAATCTCTCAGTTGGGAAGGAATCTTTGTATAGTTCTCCTGCTCATAAGTTTAACAGAAGGATTCTTAGATTTGCCATGTAATTAGTGTGTAAATCTGGAGAGCATTAACATGAAAGACAGAAAAGAATGGGAGATTCTTTCCAGCTACATTTTAGTTCTGTGCATTTGCTTTATAATAAAAAATTCCAGTATTTACTTAAGAACAGTCATGTGTGTCCCCATAAAATGCAGCCTGACACCACAGTGTCCCCAGATTTAATGCACTCCACTTATCTGAACTTGTGTAGATGCAGAGTTGTGTTTACTCAGACGGTGACAGTAACTTGTCATTGATTAAAACCATGACTGAGACAGTATATTGGATTCATAACAGTAATAATGAAGCATCTGGCTATTTCCTATTGTTTAAGTAAAATTACTACTCCAGTTGAAAAGGTGTTTTTTATGACAATGTAAGGAAGTAGGTCTCCCTAACAAATTAACTAAGAATTTGACCCCTTGCTTGTTTTCCCCGCTGAGGACAAAGAGTTGACCCTTAATGTTCTGGCTACCATTTAGATAACTTACTGGACTACAAAAAGCTCATGATACTCATGAGATCCATGTCGAGAAGCTGGACAAAGTAATGCTTAGCTTTTAATAATGTTTTCCTCAAGACTTCCAAACCTGCCAAAATTACATAACAGGCTGGTAAAACGGCAACTCCTTTACACTTTCAAACAGAGTCTGCTAAATAATTTCTGGGAAATTATGTATTAGCAGAGTGACAGAAATAATATTATCATATCTAAGAATTCAAAGATATAATCACTAATATAGAGGACAAGAAGTCTTTTTTAATCTTGATTCATTCAGACTGAAGATGAGTGTGTTTCCAGACATAACACGAAATGTAATATCTCAGCCATCTCTCAGTGTAACAGGAACTTTAAGGCCTAATGAGCTAGTTCCAGTGCAAATGTATGAATTAGTAAAATGAACAGTATTAAGAAAAATTGAAATTGTCTTTGGATTAAATCTTGGACAATCAGTTTCAGCTCCTTTCATAGCAACCATCTCCATTTCAGTTAATGTCACACTGAACAAGTTCTGACTTAACTACTTACAAACAAATATTTTAGGTTGATATATTTAAGTATTTTAGCTAAGCACTACTGCTGTTTAATTCTTCCACATGTTGAATTGTCCTCAGGTTTATATCTTTATTTTTATTCTGTATTTTTTAGATGCAGCTACAGGCATCAAATCTTTTTTGCCTGTGTTAGATTGCAAAAAACATTTGGTGGCAGATTCCTTTTTCCTCATTTATGTAGAGTTTTAAGTCTTTTCCTTAAAAAAGCATTTTCCTTTATTTTTCATAAAAAATCACAGAAATCAGGTTTAAAAATCCCACTATTGTGAGGCATATTTTTCCAATCCTTCAAACGCATTTATGACTCTTCTCTGGCCTTACCTTTTGTCATTCACATTGACATGGAAATGTGGACCAGAAGTGAAAATGCCATTTCAACACTTGCCACACATATACTAAAATACAAAAGCAGGAATAAAGAATCCCAAATCCCATCTCTTATTTATACTCCCAGGGATCAAATTCACCCTTATAATCATAATATCTTGCAGAAGTTACATCCATTCAATCCATCACTGCTGAAATGTTTTTACAGAAAGTTACTAAAACTTCAGTCCTACAAGTATTAGGTACAAACCAGACTCTGTTTGTACCTAATTCCGCAGAGCAGATTCCACAGATGCTCTGTGCATCTTTTCCCTTGGTTTTAATAATTCCAACAGTATCTTCTTGGTTCTAATCATCAAGAAATTCAGGTACTTTCCAGTACTGGTCTCTCTTGTTCATCATTTATTACTGTTCTCCGTGGCTGCTTCAACTATTATTGCAATTGAAGTAAAAGACTTTTTTCACTTTTTCTCCTCGCCCCCACATAATAGTCAGTTACAAAAATCAGTATATAACAAACACTTCTTCCAGCTTTTATGATACTACACCTTTTTCCTGTTCCGCTGCTTCACTAAGTTCAGGAAGTTTAAGTCCAACTAAATTTTGATTTCTCATCAAAATATGCTCCTGTGAAGAAAACCAGTAACATTTCTAAGTAACTGAATTACAAATCTCAATTTAAATATCCCTGCCACATGAACACTAAATATAACATTTACTTTAGTTAATAAGCATAATAGAGATATTTACATTGCATTACAGTCAGATGCTATGTAACATGGATACTCATAAGTTCACACACATTCCAGAATATTACATATTTCAAATTTCATAAAGGCATTATTTAGAAAAATTCCTGGTCATGCAAACAGAGATTTGCAAAATGTGCTCCTTATTCAAGTAGATATATAGAGTTTTGGTAAGTGAGAGCTTTAGTAACTGACAATGAAAAAAGCAATTTTGGATGTAGCCACAGTAATAACTAAGTATCCCAGATAATAGAAAAAATTCAGAAAATCCTATATATGAGACTTTGCCACTTTGACTTTATTAAGACCAGAGCCTGGGATGCTACACCTGCAAGTTAATGTTTCACTGTTGCTGTGTTCTACCTCTGTTCCTTATAGGTAAGGAAAAATGGACTCTCTAGGATTAAACTTTGTTGTCTTATTTCTCCTTTTATCATCTTCTCATTTTCTTTCATATTCTCACATATGTTTAAACTCACAAACACCTGCTTTTGTTTATGAGTAGACAATTCCTACTGGAGACAGAGCTCAAATCTTACCTAACTGGAATTATAGATCATGTTGCAATAATTTTTTGATTCTCTTATTTGTGCTTAACAGCTTCTATGTCACTCAAAATTATAGAATTAAAGAATTATGGAATGTCTTGGGTTGAAAGGGACCTTAAAGATCATCTGGTTACAAACCCCCTGCCATGGGCAGAGACGCATTTCACTATCCCAGGCTCAGAGCCCCATCCAGCCTGGCCTTGAACACAGCCAGGGATGGGGCATCCACAGCTTCCCTGGGCAACCTGTGCCAGGGCCTCACCACCCTCACAGTAAAGAATTTCTTCTGTAATTACATGGCTCAAGTGTCTCTGTAATCAAAACTTCCAGGACATACACACTACGAATATGTGTGTTATATAAACAGGAAAAGATGAATAACTAAGCTGCCGTTCCCAAACAATACAATGGGAATGAATTAACCAAAGTGCAGAATTTGAGGTCCTCACCTGTCAGCCCTGTATTCATCTTAAAATATCAACTACTGCAGGTCAAGGAAAATATCCTTATTAGGCTGTTCAGGAAAGTACCTGCTACTTCTTTTTTTTTTTTCTTTCAAAAGTCATTATTAGTAACAGAGACACGTTCACTGCTTTCTTTTGGTGGTTTATCATTTCATTAAATTTCTGCTTTTTTTCTTATGGCTTAATTCTTAACTTTTACTAATCATTTAGAAATTATTTAACAACAGATTAGTTAATAAATATTGCAGTCCAAGTCTATTCTTTTACAAGCTGACACATTTGCAGCATGTTAGAATTAGGAACAGTGAGTCTGGGCATGCTCTACCTGCCCTTGCTCTCAGAGATGCCCAGTTTTACAGCTCTGGACACTCTGAGAAGGTTCAATAATCAACTAATCATTACAAACCCATTTCCTGTCCTCTGAGCTCTTGCAAATGGAAACATGCAAGAGCACATGCACATGCATAGGTACACATCGAAGTACCATAGTACACTTGATGCATATTTGAAGAGAAATAGAATAATTCAATGGAATTTACTTACAGGTTACAATTTAGTAAAATTGCAAAGGAAAAACATGATACAATTCTGTATTGATTATGCTGAAACTGTTTCCCATTTTATCACTGTATGTTTCTTGCAGTGATAAAAATAATGCTGAACATGTTGGAAGTTTAGTAGGGTATGAAAATGACTTTTTAAAACAGGATAGAACTGGTGACCAGGACTTACCTCTCTGAGTTTTGTCAGCTTCTGCATTCGAACTGGCTGAACTTGGATTTGAAGGTCTTTGAATGCTTTTAACTGATTGCTGGATTTATTACCAACAAAGCTTTTATCTTCCTCAGACGGTAATTTTAAAGGGGTTTTCTCCTTCTGTCCAGGCTCCAAGCTATCCCAGGATACAGCCCGTAATAGAGGAGGACGCAGTCCACACAGTTTAAATTCTGGTTTACATGGAACTTTATGGTCCCTCATTTCTGGAACAGGAATTTTTAGCTTTGAGTCCATATTTCCTATTCCTGGTCCTGGTAGATGGGTTCTTAAAGGAACATCATTTTCTTTTCCTTTCTTGAGGAATGATTTTCCAAGTTCATTTTCACAAACATTCATGCAAGTATTAAGAGACATTCTG
Source organism: Lycocorax pyrrhopterus obiensis (assembly GCA_014706295.1). Taxonomy (NCBI): domain Eukaryota; kingdom Metazoa; phylum Chordata; class Aves; order Passeriformes; family Paradisaeidae; genus Lycocorax; species Lycocorax pyrrhopterus. Next base: position 8,557,400 of record JACSVZ010000007.1, on the reverse strand, counting down.
CCACCATCACCAGCTGAAGGGGAGCATTTAGGTAAAGTATCCATGTGTTTACGTGGATCAAAGTTTTCCTTTTGGTCTGAGTGCTTCTCTTTGGAGTTTTCAAAGCCAGCAGAACGAGGAACCAATCTTCCCTGAGAAATCTTTCTTTGATCATTCTGCCTTCGATCAATTAATCCTTTTGCGGCATTCTGAAAGTACAGGGACACACATGAAACAGAGAAAGAAGTCCAGATTCCTCTTTTCCCCTGCCCAAGGACAGATTCTCATTGTAAAAAGCCATTTCCTTTTCAGTGACATTTGCTTTTGAATATGTGCTGTTGACAAAAGAAATAATTTTTAAAAGGCACTTAAAGAATACTGAATTGGGACTCCCCTCTCTGAACATTTGAGTTAACCTCTCTGATTCCAGAGTCCATTACAGCAATCTTCCTAAAGCCAAGTTCCTCAGCATCCTAATGTAATGGAAGGACAAAAAACCACTGGTGTAAACCAAAATGGCTATAGTAGATACTTCTACTTATAAAGTTATTCAGTATATTGATTTTAATTGAGCTGGAGCAGGGTGCATGATAGGATGGAAAGATAGCTGCAAGCCCACTGTCCTCCACTACTTTTGAAGGTGCTTTATAATTTCTTAGAGCAGTGTAATTTTCTTTTCACTCAGTGAACAGACTTTCAGCATTTTTAGTCCCATCAGTAAGTCATACGTGTGCTAAGACAAACCAGCACACTTTGTTCAGCTCTTAATGTGAAACACTTACCTCTGCAGTTTGCCTGTCATCCTCTTTCACAATTCTGTTATTCTAGCAAGAAAAGGAAGAAAAAATTGCCTTACAAGGTTATCTTTCACATCTATGCTACAAATGTTAGATATAGATATTAATGGCTGAACTTTGAATCTCTTAATTTTTACATTGCTTGTTGTATTTATTTATGAAAAAACTTTAGGGATTAGTTTTTTCACAGATTAGGGTTATATTGGATCTTTTTCTATTTTCTACACTTAACAGATCTTTATGATCTTTCAGTTCTTGTTACCTCAGGGATTTTTGTCTTCAGAGTAAACATTTATTAGTCCCTCGCTGTACAGAGAAAATACCAGTAATCCAATTTTGGTATATAAAATGGTATTCCAATTTTTATCAGGGACTAAAAGGGCAGCATATTATAATATGGTACTTTAATAACCAGGTTATTGCACAGACTATTCAGCTCTTACCTGCCCTGGAGATACTGACTCAAAATTAGTGGTTGTGCATGCCTCAGACCCTGAAAGATACACACATAATTAGGGTATATCCTGATATTTTGCTCAAAAGTTTTACTATCATAGCATTAACAAACACATATGTGCACAGTTCCCTGTAATACATGAAGGACAAACATTCAAATGTCAAAAACACTATTTAAAAGGAAAAAAAAATCAAACGTACAGTAAGTGAGACATCATTAAAGCCTCTCAAAACTTCGTTATCAATAAAATTAAAAAACTAGAACAAGTGACCCTGCAGCACCACAAGAATAAAAATATAATAAAAATATCAATATGCAAAAATATATTTGGTATGCATTCATGGGCTATATCATATTCAGGACTAGATGCTTAAATCTATGCTTCTTGAGAAATACTAAACAAATACATTTTTGGTGACCTCTTATAAGTTAAAGTTGGAGCCTGCAAATGGTTGGATTTGATGATCATAGAGGTCTTTTCCTCCCTTAATGAGTCTATGATCATTTTACCTGATGGAAGTGGAAGAGTGAGAGAGTTGCTCCGAGATGCTACGGGTGAAACTTTAGGACTAAGAGTAGGGGAAACTGCTTCATTAGAACAAAGACAAGAACAAAACAAAAAGGTAATTTTACTTTCTAGGCTTGTATCTTCTGTATTTTTAGAATTCAGATGAGATTAAAACATCAATATCATAGTCATCAGTCATATGTTTGTCCAGAACCTGACAAGCCATTTTAATTGCCAGGTTGTACTTGGCAATTAGGAGTTCAGAGTATGTTTCATGTCTTATAGTTGTCAAAAATGGATAAATTTCTATTGAAACAGGGAGTCTTTGTTCTCCTCAGTTTTCTGATTCTGCAAGCACTGAGGAGATGCAACACAAGAGAAGATTCAGGAAGAATTTAGGAAAAAAAGGAGGTGATGTATAGTCATGGGGTTTTTTTCCCCTCCAGAAAGCATCAGCCCAATTTTAAGACAGAACTTTGTTTGAACTGGCATTTCAAAGCAAAATGAAAGTCTTATTTCATGGTAAAATGGCATTTTGTTCCAGTTTTCATATAAAGGGAAATATAATTTCAATTGACATTCTAGAACAAAACATTTTATTCTGCTGTTTTTAAAAGAGGATCCAGTCCATTTAGCTTAGTTTATGGCTATGTTCAGAATAAGAGGCAGTGTAACTGTGTCTGGAGGGAATGCTTTTTCAGCAGAATGAATCTTACCACTAAAATTTCATTTAAACAACAAATTGTGACCATTTTTCACTTTTCACTAGAAATAATTCATGCTTTCTTGTTACACTGTTTGCAGTGTGACATTCAGGCACTTAAAAACTTTACACCATTTAATCCTGACACATCTAAATACAGGGATGGGTCATTTCTGTTTCATGTGGAACTGTGAGGAGGACAAGAGGAATTCTGACCTTCAAATTAACAAAGTGTATGTAAACAGCAGCAATGTATAGATAACAGGTGATGTTTGCCTTTACAGATGTTTGAAGGAGAATATAAAATCTGGTTTTCAGGATCTGCCCTTACCTGTGGGTGACTCTGGGAGGCTGCTTCTTGACTTTCTGCCTCTGCGTGTTAGGAACCTCTCGCTCACTTTCTTTGCTTCTTCTAACAATTCAAGGTTCTTCTTTTTGTCTGCCTCTGATATTTTGACATCTGGTAGTGGATCATTTACCAGATCAATCACATGACCGCTGTTGTCTGTGTAGAAAATACCAGAATTGGAGCTGGACCTCCCATATCCAGGTATATTGTGGCATGTCAGAGTAACGAGTACAAAACAAACCTGTAAATTTATACCTATAAATTTAGCTTTGAGCTTGCATGTAACAAAAATTAATGTCCGCTCATTTCTAATGTTGTTACAATCTCAAGTTTAGAGCAAGTCCTGAAAACCACAGATAACCCACTTAGATTAACCATTATGATCAAAAATGCTCTGAATATGTGAAACTGGATTTTCCAGCTGTGTCTCCAATACAGTTTTTCTCATTTCTAAATAAAAGTGCCATTAGATCCACCTTAACTAACAGCCATGGCATTTCTGTTGTAGACTGAGTTTTTCCATGGAATTTGCATTTTCAGTTTTTCAAGGTTAAGAACCTACAGATTCACCCAGCAAAGATTTATGCACAATAGTTTTAACAATTATTTTAACAACTTATTGATCTGTGGCTTTCAAATTGGTTGAAAACACTATACTTTGAGCACCAATTTTTGCAATTCTCCAGCCTACGATAAAGAAAGAGGGCAGTCAGTTGTCAGAAAGGCCCTTTCTGTGTGAGTCAGTATAAATGGCTTTTATGAGCATCCAAAGAACAGCTTGGATGAGGGGGAGGAAAGTCATCAGGTAACAAGAGAAAAATTTTTGAAATTTGACAAGAGCCGTTACAGAACCATCAGTTTTCAGAAAAGCTAAGGACGTAATTAAGCAGCAAAAACTCAACGGTTTTTAGTTTGTGGGCATGGAGTTGTTTCACTATTTGTTTTTGATTGATTTTTTGGGGGGGAGGGAGGAGTACTTTGGCTTTAATTTCCTTCCATTTAGTTCAATTTCAAGGACGTCAAAAACCATACTCACAGATCAAATATTCTAAAGCAATCTATTTTCAGTGAAATATCTGTTTTGGTTTAAACTCACATTTGTGTGTTGGAAGTTTGAGAGACAGACCTTCCATGACACTTTCCCTGTGCCAGCAAAAGAGAAGATTTGTAAAGCATGGCAAGTTCTACTTTCCTTGAGCAGGTAAGCCCAAATGTAGCTAAACCAGTATTACTGAACAGTATTTCGTATTCTACAAGAAATTAAAGCATGTATATGTCGAGCCTTCTGAAAATGTGAAGCTAATGCACCAACCAGCAACTTTCTGAAAGTAACAATGTGTGTATTTCCCTGAATTGGTCTGTATGCAGTCCACTTACAAATTCATGATCACAATTCAACATCCCAGCAGTATTCCCTGTGCATGCATGACACAGTATGCACAGGGGAAAACTGTAGTCAGTATAGTCAGATTCTATATTCAGGTCTTTACTGAATGTGTGAGAAAACACCCTAGTTGAAATGAATAATCACTTCTTACCAACAGAAGTCAGTGAACTTGTTGAATTCCTGGTGGCGCGGTTAGAATGTCTCCTATGAGGACTCCGAGGCCTAGAGAGAAAAATGGATGAACAAAAATTACGGAATGTGGCATCAAAAAAAAGGTCCTAACTGCCTGTAAAAAAATTAATATTAAAAAGAAAGCACTTTGATTAAAAAATGAGGACAAAAAGCATTTATTGCTGTTTCTCTCATCTCCAAACAACTGGAAAGTGGAGGCGATCGAAGAAAGGAGGAAAATTGCAGAAATTGATCTCACAAAGGAGTTCTAAAATTTGCTATTAGCCTCATCTGCTGTGAACCTGGTTTCTCAGGAAAAGACCCTACATTTCTTTAGGTTATTACCATGACTTAAAAATCATGTAAGAATGGTATATAGAAAAAAAAATTTAAAAAAAAATAGTCTTCATAAATAGTTACAGCTTCTTAAACTAAGCTTTATGGCTGAAATAATTCCTTAGGCTCTCACATTGACACTCCCATGGGATCCTTCTAAATTGCAAACCAGGTAAAAGCCTCAAACAACTGCAGAAATTTAAATGCTGATCTTGCAAATATTTTTTCTTTTAAAGGGCTGCATTTAAATTCTGACTCTAAACTAATCTTGAAGTTTGGAGAAGTACACTTTTAAAAATGCAAGCAATTACAGATTTAGGATATATATTTTCTGATATGTTTTTTCCCCATATTTTAAGTTTAGTGGCAGCTCAATAAAATTAAAAAGCCTATGTCAGGAAGTGTGCTTTATCAGAATAAATATAATAACTTTAATTCAACTCAAAACTGAATTGAAGTTTTCAACTTCAAACAGGATTGCTATTTCTACTCAACGACTTACTTTCACATATGCTCAACCTCAAGGTGGTATTCTCGTCCCATCTATGTGAACGAGCCCAAAACTGCATCAAAACTCACTGTATTACAGTATTCAAATTAGGCATTTCAGTTATCCAACTCAGTGAGTTGGGTTGTCAGGGTCAGTATTCTATGTAACTCTACTCTTTTAGTCTCAATTATATTCCTGTTCCCCCACCCCGCACCACAGACACCATTCTCAAAATGCAAAGGCAATATGACCAAATCACAGAGATAGACCAATAATGTTTTCACACAACATATATTTCAGAGCAATGTTTTAGAAACACAGCCTGCCAAATTTAGGGATGGATTGCTAATGTATTACACAGTACCTGTTAACCAGATTTTTATCAATTTCTACATCTGGCGTTACAGCGTTCTCTGGAAGAACAATGGAAGGTGTGCTGCATGTTGTCCCTTCAACAGTCGTGTCCTGAATGGTTTGTGACAAATATAAAAATGTAATTAAACAGAAATTCAAGCCACTGAACATTGACTCTCTGTGTGGAAAACCATGTGTATTGCTCAACTTACCTAAAAGAGAAAGTGGTTGAAATAAGAGAGAATTAGCTCTAACTTGACAAAACAAATGTGAATTAGAGGCCTATACTTACATTAATCAAAAGAGATGATGGACACCTGGAATATCTGTTTTCTTTAAAAAGTTTTAATGCAAGCTAAATTCAATAAGCATGGAGCTAATGAAAAAGTTTTAAAAAGACAGACACTCTGGTTTTTCACACAGCAAACCATTCCTCTAGTGAAGTACCTATACAAGAGTTCAGTGAATTTATGAGCTGAATGCAAGGGTGAAAAGCAGCTCTGTATAACAGGGCTAAATTAAGCACACAAACCCTCCAAATGATACTAATGTATAATGAAAGCTTGAATAAACACAGTATTAAGTGTACACATGATACCCAAAACCCCAGAAAATAAATTTGAGTTATCTTGTTAAGAGTTCCACATGGCTTTCCCTCAAATTACTTAGATATATATTTTTAGAAAATATAATTTCAATATTTAATAGAATAAAACACAGTTTTTAAGTGGTAAAAGAAACTGGCAAGTGGGCACTGAATATTAATGTGTGCTTGCCTGCTTAAAAAATATGAAACCTTGCCTCAAGAACTTAATCCCACACCTTCTGCATAAGTACACCATTCAGCTGAAGAAAAGGAATCAGTTTCCTGTGTGATATCACACATGCATCAAGTTGGCATAAAGTACTGTGGAACTCTCATATGTGGTAAGGAAATGATTACTTCTACCTCAAGTACAGTATTCAGATTAAAACCAAAAAACAGCTGGAGGGAAAGCTTCCCAGCAGTGGCAGTGGACTGCTGTCAATCTACTTATAAAATTTAAAGAATAATTTGTAAATTCTCAAATCCTAATCGCTTCTGCTAGGCACTGGTATTCACAAGTGTTTTGTTTTGTTTTAGTTTGTTATTTGGAGTCTACAATTTTCTTGAAAGTACATTCCAAAATTTCACAGGAAATCTGTAAGAAAAAGCTGTTGCAATAGCACTAATTTAGGCTTTTACAGAATGAAGCATGTAATAAGTCACAGTTTAGCAAGTCAATTTTAGACCCTGGAAGTGTTCAAGGCCGGGTTGGGTGGAGCTCTGAGCAAACTGGTCTAGTGGAAGGTGTCCCTGTCCATAGCAGGACAGCTGGAACTGGATGATCTTTAAGGTCCCTTCCATCCTAAACCATTTTACCCCATTCCATAAGGAAGCTGACACTTACTTGACTGCTAATATCTATCATTTACCATAGAACTCCTTGCAACATCTCTCACAGTGCTGCATTTTTTCTTGTTGAAATAATGTGCTTTCTGATCAATTCAAAGAACTCTGGAAGTACTTGGAAAATGGTATAATATTAAAATACATAGCATAACCCTTCTACCTCTCAAACGCAATGAAATATGCCTTCATTTGGACCCCTGATTTAGGTTTCTTGATTCTACTGTAAATAGCACTTTTTTTTTTACTAAAATAAAAATTTTTCATGCAGCTCCACACTTCTGTGCTCATTATTCTCATATGAAGTTCCTTGGCAAGTTCACCTTGTCAGTCACAGGAGAGCAGGTTGGGGAACATGCCAAGAAAACACTATGAAGATCTAAATTAAAGAAAAATATCCTTGTAATACTGGAAATGTTGGAATGCCAAAGCATATGTGATTCAAGTGTACAAGTGACAATAGCTTGAAAGCAATTTTTAGTAATATCCTTGAAAATGTTAAAAAGTAACAATGTATTTTGTCAATGACAAAACTTCAGGTGACTGCCCTGCTTGTAGGGCAAAGCAGCTGAATACACATCCACAATGTTTATACTAATCTCATGACTGCCAAAAAGCAAAAACTTTTGAATGATGTAACAGCAGTCTTGAAGTCACTCAAGCCCATTTTAGGACTAAAACCAGCTCATTAAAAAGAAAAAAAAAGAAAAGGAAAAAAAAAAAAAAGAAAAGAAAAAAAAAGGATGCTGGAGCCAAGGCTAGTTCAGGTCAGGTAAAAAACATTAATCCTGGTCAGCAGCTACAGGAGTTCAGCATCTACACAAGTGAAACCTCATGGCCCCTGTTGTCCAAAGCTACATCGTCCAGGAGAGGGGCAGGAAGAGCCAGAGCAGGAAGCTCTTTGCAGGGCCAGCTGGCTCCAATCAAAAGGAATTGTTATAGACTGAGAATGCTCAGGCTCCTCAACCCAGGTCTTGGAAGAGAAGCTTTAACAGGAAGCATAAGCTGCCTCACAGTACAACTGCACAGAGATGATACAAAAGATTTCCATCACCCTCCCATCTGTGTGCCTTATTTGTGCTCCCTTGGTAGCTTCCAGACCCGTCTGCTCCTCAGCTATTCCCAACAGCTGCCTCATCTCCTACTACCAGTGGTTCCCTGCTACCCAAGTCTTTGCTTCCTTTTTGTCCCAAGCCCTCCCCCCACAAAAACGTGAGGTAAAACTGACTCCACCTCTGTGGCTCAGGCGGGAACTGCTCCACAGGGGTGACCAGGAGCCATCTAGACTTGCAGAGAGGCGTGTGCAGGGCTGAGAGGGTGGCACAGGCAGTTTGGTTCATAACAGAATAGCCAAGAGGATCAGTGATTCTCAGGGTGGAGACAGAACCTGCAGACATTCTGGCTGTTAAGTTCTACCAGGCCCTCACTAAGCATACAGAGAATGTGCTTTTGAGAGTTTTATTATCCAGCCAAATTTGGATGGATTTTTACACCGGGGGGAAGGGAGGAATACAAAAATACTCTGCTGAAAGCCGTACCATGCCAGACAGTCAGATGACAGAGCTTTACTGTATAACACCTGAATTCTTTAAACTACTGGGGGAAAGAAAAAAGTCCTCTGCCACCCTGGCCACATTCTTAGATATTAATTAAAAGTCTGGACTGAATTTCAGAAAAACACAGGCTGCTGTAAGAAATATTGAAATGAAAACCCACATTTGTTTTCTCAAAATGAATTTGAGACATAGAACCCAAGTCTCCCTATCATGTAAAAGGTACTTGAAGCATGCAGAAAGCTACATGTGATGTAAGGTTCATTTTCTTTTTGTCAGAACTGTTTTTGCAATCTGTGAGCATTTGGGAATGCAGGGAAAAGGTGGGGAAGAATCTCCTGAAACAGAATGAGGAAACTGTTAGACACCAGACAGCACTCCAGGTGAGATGAAATTCCAGACTTGGAAAATTTTGTTGAATGGCAGAAAACAAATCCACCAGTTGTTAGTTCCCTCTGATGCCCTCTCCTTGCTTGCAAGTCCTTATCTCACAATAATAAGCTGTTTTACTTAGAGTGACTTACAGTCATGCTGTAGAACTTGATCTGCAGCAAGAGCCAAGAGTGACAACAGCTATGAACAAGGTCAAATTTTCACAACATTGGCTAGTGGCAAACCTTAACTTAAGTAGGCTTGTGAGCAGTGTGTTGGTTAAAATCCCTCCACTGCTACTTTCTGCCTAAAAATAATCGTTTATCTAAAATGAAGCATTTTGCACAGTGAACTGATTTATGAACTATCGTATTGCCATAGTTCACTTAAGATCTACCTCTAAAAGGCCAGGAAAATGTATTAAAAATGTAATGCTTTTCTATTAGGAGGTTGGAAATTTTCTCCAGTTTGACAAGCACATTCAGGATTAGAATCACTGATGTCTGCTAGATTTTCATGTTTTTCCTTTTTGGGTATGTTTTACACAGCAAGTCTTTTGTACTAAAATACTTCTCACATAGGTGAGTTAAAAAACCCCAATAAAATATTCTTGAGCTAGTAAATGTTATCACATGGTAGTCTTGATGAACTTTTATCCAACTGGGGTGTTTATCTCAAGGCAGGAAATTAACACTCAGCACCCTGTGCAGTTTAGATGGAAGACATGACAAATCAGTGCAGAGCTCACTGCTGACAGTATTTTCCAACAATGTTAAAGTAGCGGATGTTTTCACCTAAAGTGCGGAATGTAGTGTCCTCAAACCCAATGACAGTGTCACATTTTATAACTGAGGTTGTGCCAGACTATAAATCCTCTCTTTCTTTACACCAGTTTGCATAAAAATGAATGATTCGGATAATTTGTGATTTCTTAATCACAGTGAGGTTCTTTACTTCAGCTAAGCTAATAATTAAAAAAGAAATCCAACCCCAGTTTATTAAAACATAAGGTTACTTTCTATCTGTGGCATAGATTACTGAAAAGGGGGAAGGCCCATCTCTTATTGATTTTTTATATTTATCTAGAAAGAAAACATGAAAAACATGTAGAGGCCACACAAATTTGAGGCAAACTGATGAATATGCCTGGGGAGCACCCACCTGCCCTCTCTAGAGTTCCAGTGTATGTTCAGCTACTGCTGTGGCAAATAAAGCACTGGGAAAGCCTACAGACCAAAAAAGCCCACTTCCATCTTTCTCACACACACGAATTGCATAACATCTTCTATAGCTGTAAAAGCAACACTGGTTGTTGAAGTACAAGCCCAAGTCCTGTTCCCAAAGTTTAAACTTTTCTTTAATAACATCAGAAAGGACATTTTTGGACAGCTTTGCTATATGTCTGTCTGTTCTGAACCATTTATAAGCCTCCAGATCAAAATGATAAACAACTGCTTGAGCAATTTAAGTTCTCATCCCTTAGGCTATAAAATATTTGAGGAACTCTAAGAATATCAACTGGAGGATCATTCATGGCTTCATCAATTAAGCAAAACACATTAATACAGAGCAACAATTAGATTTAGCTTCATAAACCCCTAAATATACACAAGCAGGTTTCAGCCTCAGGTTTCCAGCAAGTGTCCAAAAATACCTCTGTAAGTAAGAGAGCTTACTTTGGCTGGAGGAGAGCTGTTGTGCTGGGCCTCTTTTGCTTGTCCCTTGTCTTCAGGTAAGGTTGGCATGGTGGGCAGCGTGAAGCACGTGGAGCTGCAATGCAGACTAAGAGGACCATGCACTGCTGGGAGTATCTGTTTCAAGTTAGCCTGAAGGCATAAGCGCTGGGAGGCCTCGTGATCTGCAGGCTGGGTTAGATGCCAAAAATACAAATCAAATCCGTTTAAAACTCTATGCTCAAAAACTGAGATCACTTTACAATAACAAACAGTATTAATGTTTAAAATTAAAAATGCTGTCTTGTGTTTTATTAACTAAAGCTTTCAAGGTCAAGTATAACTCAGCAAATGCATTCAAAATAGACAACCTTCCGTTCTTGTTGCTATTTCCATCTCTTTCCTCCGTTTTACAAATTTCATTTTGTCACTATGATGTGACCAAACTACCTTCTCTAAATATCTTCTAAGAAGTAAACAGCATCCTGGATATCACAGGACAACAGAATGGCTAAGGCTGGAAGGGCCCACAGGCGGTCATCTGGTCCAACCTGCCTGCTCAAGCAGGGTCATCCTAGAGCACATGGAACAGGATTGCATCCAGAAAGTTCTTGAATATCTCCAGTGAGGGAGACTCCACAGCCTCTCTGGACCATCTGTTCCAGTGCACAGTCACTTGCACTGTGAAGAAGTTTTTCCTCATGTTCTGGTGGAACTTGCTGTGCATCAGTTTTTGCCCTGGTCTCTTGTCCTATTGCTCAGCACCACCAAGCAGAGTCTGGATCCATCCTCTGGAACATCCCTTCAGATTCTGACAGACATTGCTGAGGTCCCTTCTCAGTCATCTCTTCCATAATATGCCTTTTAGTAACCAATAGTCTTAATGCTACAGAGCATGATCTCAGATCTCAGAGGACCAAAACTGGAACCCCAGAGGGTGGCACTCTTTCTTTGAGCAAGAGCCAGACTTAGGTGAATTGTGCAAAGACTCGGTGTACCTCTGCACGAGACAACAGGGTGCAAGACACTTCCGAAGCAAAATAGCAGAGATGCCCAAAGAGGGAAAAAAAAATCACTGCCTATTAGCTGAGAAAATTCTCGTTATTAGTATCAAGGGGAGGCACTGCATTCACAAGGGTAACATCAGCATGAAAGCCTGCACCAAAGTCTGAGGATCAGCAGTGCAAAGCACAAATCAGTCCTTAGAGTGGCAGTGGATGGGTTGCAATACTTACTGTGACACCTGCCCAGGGATCAGGGAACTGTCCTCATCAATACATCCGTGTCCTCATCAATACATCAGTGTCCTCATCAATACATCACTGCACTCCCCGGCGGTGCCTGCAGGTCACACACACACAGCTGAGGCCACCTGGTGCACAGACTGGTGTCTGCACTAGGGACTGCTGACTACTGCATTGTAAATTAACCTGCTACAGTTCTCCCTTCCATTTCAGGGGTGGGCAAAGAAATGTATTCAGGAACACGTCGGTTTATTGAGGTTGCCAATTACATTTGTCAAAATACATCTGTTGCTTTAACAAAAAGGCAAAAAGAGGCAAAACCATTCACAAGAAAATACTGAAGCAGTCTCAGTAGTGACAAGTGCCTCACCTCAGCTTTCACAGAAAAAAATCTGTGTTGCAAAACCTACAAAATGTGTGAAAAATCTGGACTACAGAAGCAGCTAAGACCCATGCTTTTATTAGGTTTATTTCACATTATGTTGGAAACTCAATTTTCTCTTTCACTAGAAGAGGAATACAAGGCCATCTCACATGAACTTTAATGCAGAACTAATAGTTTGTAAAAACGATCCTACACGAGTATTAATGTGTTCAGGAAAAAGTAATTCTATCATTGCAGTTCCTTGATAACAACTCTGAAAAAGATGCAGCATATGTGACATCATTATAAAGACCAAGATACAGACTCTTTTTGAACAGTGGGCATAAAGATTTTTCAGAGCAGTGTATGCTGTAGGGACAGCATGTTTCAAACTTTTCTAGACATGTTGAACCTGTTACAGGTGATTTTCTAACTCTACTAAACTAAGTGGTAGTTCATGTTTGTATCATGATTTTACCCACTTCTGACTTCAAATAAGAGTAGAGGAAACTTCCTATGAATAAAAACCTTTAAAAATGGTTATTAAGGCAAAACATATTTAAAGTTCCTAATATGATGGAAAACATGTATTTATGATTACATGTATTTGAATAACCCCACAGAGATTAGACAGACAGCAGTAGCACTGAACATCTGTGTGTTTCAACAATTAAATATTTTTGTAGCAAACAACAGCCACCAACTATTAGCAAAACATGCAGATGAGATGGAAGCAAGGTAACTAAAAAAAGTGACATGGACTTGCTTTTCATCTCTGTAACAAAATCCTGGCATCCTATGCAATTTTTGAGTTTGCAAGAACTCAAATTCAAATAAAAAACAACAACAAAAAAGAGAAGAGATATAAATCTGGCTGTTTATCTAATTCCTCTTAGTGTTTGCCTTATGAATTATTATGGTCCTGATACATTCAATGCAACAGAATGCTGGGCCTGAAAAATCAGGAATGCTTCGAGTCATGGCCAAAGCATGTTTGCAGTCCTACATGGAATTGTAGAAGCTATTGCACCAAAGTGGTTTATTCCCAGTCTTAGCTGAGTTCTTCGTACATACTAAACTTAAAAAAGTAATGCAAGTTATCTTGAAACAAGAAAGAGCTATTAAGCACATCGAGTTTCTGTTCATTTTTCAGATTTAAAAAGCAAAAAAACTTTAAAAGAAAAAGAAATAAATCAGCCGGCTTGTCTAAGAATAGAAAGGGACAAATCCTGAGCGCTGTTGTCCTAGAGATGCAGCACAGAAAGTACAGCCAAGGGAAAATGGAGGGTAGAAAGATGAATTTATGCCACCTTAACAACCCCCAGATTTGGAGTGGACTGAGTCCAGGCGGTCTCTGACACAATTATAACCCTAATCTGATTTCCTTACAGAGCTATCTTGCAAATAGGAATAAGCTTCAAATCTCTGTGCTGATCAGTAGGAAAATTTCTTCTTCTGACTTTCCATTTTTTCCTAAAACCACTCCAGAAAACCCTGGTGCTGAGGACTATACTGGAGCAGTGAAAGCTTGCACATAATTATTCATATTCTTAAGCTTCTTAAAACAAACACCATCTTTGCACACCTTGACCGCACAGCTGCAGTCCAGTACACTGCCAAAGTGAGGGCTACTACATATTGGTATTTCAATACAAGGATGTAGTTCAATTAATAAGCTATATGATTTGGAACTGCCAAATTATTAATTTTTCAGTCTAAAAGCTTAGTTTTAACCTCTGCAGTGTTCTTAAAATCAGTAGTCCAGATTTATTAAAGATTTTATGATGCTTACCCAGCACAAACATCACATATTGTAAATGCAAATGGATATACCATGCTCTGCAAGGAGTTCTGCCATTTTCTGATCAATTACTGCCTTCTGGTACTGGTAGGAAAGGCAAAGGTCTAGAAATGATTGAAACTTAAATATTAGTGAATAAATGTTCTTCCATCACTGCTGAAGTGACCTTATGCCCCTTAAGTTGGGCAATGAAAACAGCACCAGTAAATGTCACGTGGAGTCAAAATGCATAGAAGTAGGGGGCTTTGTGAGAACACTCTACAAGAATTAGAGGAGCTTACCTGCATGTCAAAAATGTAGAGAGAAAATAAAGAAATGTCCTTGGAAATTTTTTGTCACTGGAAGGTACATTTTTTCTTTTTTAGCAGAGCATTAGGGAAGAGTGCAGCCTTGGAGCTTACAGAAATTCACACCTCTATGTACAAAACCGGCTGACAGCCTTACAAAACCCTGAGCTAGAGTGTGGAGAGCATGACTAGCCTGGTTCTAAGCCTGGCTCACCTGCCAGCTGAATAGCCTTTGGAATCATGCTACCATTAGCTCTGCCGGCTTCATCTCATTTCCACAAGCACAAACATGTTTCAGTCAAAGAAGGAAATGATACGTTAACAATACATGCAATACAGTGAGGTACCAACTGGAACACCTGTAATTATTGGCCCCAAAGACACTGAAAGGAGAGACAAAAAAATACACCTGCACTTTAAAAACAGTCAAGGTGCATGAGCACATATTAGCATCTTAGGCACTGAGATAATTTCAAGATCCTATTATTTCTATTTTTATTTTGTTTTTTTCTTCATTGATCAAGCTCTGTCTGGCCTGCCTCTATCTTATCAAAGGATGTCATGACATTATTGTAGTGTTTTATCAAAGTAAATGATCTCCCCAAAACTCTTCAGAAGTTGCAAGAGCTTCAAAATTATATTTTAAAATTAAATGCTTGTAGAGATTAACTCACATGTCACAGGCAGAGTGGGATGTGGGTGAAGATCTACAATCTCAGTCTGCACGAGCCTTGTGCACCTACAAAACGAGTTAAAAAAACACAAACAAATTACCGACCTATTCACCAAATTCTGCTCATTCCCACACTAAGAGGATCTCCTTTCTAAAAGAAAAAAAGTAAGAAAAAGAAATAAAAGAGAGGATGGAGTGCTTTTTAACATTTTGGTCTGTTATTATAAACTTACTGCTTAAAATAGTTAGGAAAAAAATGATCCCCTGAGCTCAAATTTGTAGTCAGATATAGATCAGTGAATGCAGAGAACTTTCTTTTACCACTGTGTAGGCTTAGAGTACAATCTCCAGGAAATGGAGATCTGGGAGCTCTATTCCATAAAAGGGAAAAGTATTTAGAGGCCCTTGGCTTTCAGTGTGTTCTCTCTGCAACTCATTTGACCATAGTAGAGAAAGTTAAGTATAATCAGTTAACTTCCCCTGGCTGAGTCACGGCTGAGTCCGTGTCAGCGAAGGCTCAGAGAAAGGTGCTTTACTCCGTCTCCACTGATAGCTTGGCACTTGACCCTAAATGCTCTGTCACGTCACAGCAAGGGTCCACAAAAAAAGAGCAGAAATAAACAGTTAAGAAAGCATTTTATGAATATTTCTTGACCTCGTGCTGCCTGCGGTCAAGTCAAGCAACTCTCATTTGTCAACAGCAGGAGTTGCTTGCTCATGGACACAGCTGAACTGCACAATTCTGAGCGGCTTTTTGTAACTTCTTTCTTTGTTGCCCTGCAAAGTGGTTGTAAAACATTACCATAATAGAAAGGTATCTTTTTGCACTCCTTTTTGTATAGCTGTAAAAACATACAGAATTCACATAACATTTGGGTTAGGTTTTGCAGCTTTTGAAGTATTTAAACCCAGTAAACTTCCTTCAAACAAAGTCTGAGCAAAACAGGGTGTTTTTCTTATGTTTGTACCACAGAAGCGTTTTCAAAGACAAAGCATGATTACAGTTTAAGATACACAGTCTGTTGGCATACATTAGCTATCAGCAAAAATTTTAAAAACCTCAAACTACAACACAACAAAATAAACAAACCCCCTAAAACCAGATCCAGAATATCTTAATAGAAACACTTTGAAATTTTGAATTAGAACTCCAAGATCTTTGTATAATAGGAACACTCACTGGGAAAAGGAAAAAAAAACCCCACAACTAAAGCTGACTCATGTACATTCTTGCCCTATGTGACGAAAGGTCCTACATGGAAATTGGAAGACATTTTCTCTATTGTCTGCAGCACAGGAAAAAATAGACTAGTAGTTTCCTACTGCATCTCATTTTTCATCACTCACAAAAGAGTGGTTTTTCATGTTAAATACTCAAGTTTGCAAGATATTAAGATCCTGCTTCAGCCAGTTCACCAAACCACAGTCATAGCCCCAGGACTAATACAAGGCACTTCTGTGATAACCTTAATGATCCGAGTTCTACCCACACAAACATCCATACAACCGTACAAGGTAAAATGTGGAAGACAAAGTGGTGTTTCTGTTTATAGGATACAGAACAATTCCACTGGGGCATGCAAAGTGCATATGCAATCACTGTGTGAATTCAAAGGATCTGTTCTCATTCTGAGATTAATTCATGAGCATTGAGATTAATTCCTGAGTGACTTAAATAATACTTCTTCACAATCAGAACACTTCCAGGTTGCAGCCTCAGAGAAAAGGGATAAATGTGAATAATTCTGACACAAAAATATTTTAAAGGAAGAAACTAGCAAAAGCTGAAGGAAAATAAAACTTCTAAAAACCTTCCCTCAAACTCAGTGGCTACAGGCTTCCTTGGACTACAAGCTACACATGTAGGACTTGATTTACAGAGCAGCATGACAGGAAAGAATCTCCTTTTCTGCTTCCTGTTTTCCTCATAGCTCAGGAACACATAAAACTGGATGGTTTTCAATAATCTGCGTGAATGAGAGAAAGGAAAAGTTAGGTCAGGTGGAAAGCAAAATGTTTTGATGCATGTCCAGCCTGACATGCATCCTGGGAGAATATCTCCAGTAATGGGTAGTTATGACACTGTAGAGACTTGAAAACCAAGAGGTTTGGAGGTGAAAGGTGATGCTGGTCCAACAAGACCAGCAAGGCATTTGGTTTGGTTATGCATTAAAAAATTTAGAAAAAGAAATCTGAAACAAACAAAGAAATCTGAAAACTAACTCCAAAAGAGTTTAGTGGACAATGTTTTCTGGGAGTTCTGTACTTAACTCCTAGAGGATCCATTCTGGTCCCAGCTTTAGCTTTTCCATGATACATTAAGAGAAAAAGCAATCGGACCTGATTTCGCTCACAGGCAATCACTTTAACATAGCTAAATGGAAATTTCAGACTTACTAAAAGATCATAACTGTGTTTGAAAATAGCACCTTTTTTTCTGTAAAATGTCAGCTTCATTTGTTTTAGCAATGTTTTTACAGTTTCTGCTTTGTTAGCAGTCAGTGATTAGATTTACTTCTCTTGCAGCAAAGCATCTGGAGGAGTGGCTTACAACCACTTTTTTTCTTGCAAGAATTCTAGGCTGAATTTTATGCTGCAGCCAATCAGCAAACAGATGAAGAATGTACATATTTTAGAAACACTGAGGAGCAGAATTTCACTAGCATTTTAGACTAGTAGACCCAGATTTTAAAAAAAGGTATTTCTTTTAAGCTAAGCCTATTTTAGGCAGCCTGAAAATTTCCCAATTCCACTTTTTTTTTAGAGACAAGTAGGAGTTAAGGTTGCATAAGTCAAACTTTCATAAATCACTCTGTTTTGGATGCAAATTTTTTAATTTCAGGGGGTTTTTTATCTAGCACTAAAAAGAATTTAAGGAAAGGAGGTTATAAGCAGCACTACCTCGCTGTGAAAACAAATGGTTTTAAGAATTGCATATAAGTTCAGAAAAAAAATATTCTGGTTCATTTGTAGTTTTTATTCATTCTGGGGCTTTTCTTTGAACAAATATTCTTGAGACAGAACTCTAAAATGGTAATTTCATCTGGTTAAGTCTGTACCTAAGATACTGGACTCAGCTCTCTTATGGGAAGGATGTCTTACTGACCTCACTTTTTTTATCCATTAGTGGGCTTTCAGCTAGAAAAGCAAGAACAAGCCAACAAGAAGCACTGATCAGCCAGGTGGCCTCTAGGAAACCAGCTGGGATGAACTTTGGGGTATTTTAAAATAAAATTTAAAATTTTAAAATAAAATTTAAAATAGTAATAAAGACGATACATGTGATATTAAGGGAAAATTAATCCCTGATTTATTCAGTATTATGCATAAGTTGAAGAATTCAGCCAACAGTGGCAAATCTGATGATCAGAAGACTGTCAGATCTCAAGGCGTAGTTGCTATATTTCTTAACTTGCAGATTATTTTTGATAGACTTTAAGGAAATGCAATTTAAAGGAAGAATGTGAATATAGAGTGGGAGGATATTTGGCATGGAGAATAAGGATTTCTAAGCATAAGGAACAGCATATAAGAAAGTGTGAAGATAAGAGTGGGAGAACAGTACACTAAGTGTCTTTCAGGAGGGCAGTTCAAAAGAAACCCAGAGCTAGGAAGTACCTGGAAAAAAAGCCTGTTACAACATAAGGCAGTGACCTTAAACAGATAAAATAACAACAACAACAAAAAATTATATGTGAGTTAAAAATGTTGCTCTCTTCCTCCTCCTAGACAACTTACTATTTGAAAGAAAATTCGTTTAGGAGGCAGTGCCACTCTTTGTCGTGCGGTGCTGAAGGATCCCCCTGATGCAGGACCTGTGCACTGATAACTCACCCAACAGAAATTGTACCATTCAGAACACCAGGAGATAATAATACCACTCAACATGCTTTGCCTAAATGAGCATCATGTACTCAGTCACAGAGTCACGTGGGTTTCTTTCTTCTTCTCACAGATTTGGAGAAACCTAGATATGTTTCTGCTGTCTGGACTGCATGTATTATACATCACATTCTAGTTACACTTTTATTTTTGTCTATGGTGTAGGCAGAAGTGGGAGCTTGAGACGATATTATCTCAAATTGCCACTTGACTATATTCTTAGTCAATGTAAAAAGAGAACAAATATGTTTGTGTGGAGGAGAGACCGACAAGATTACAGGAAAAAAAATTAGTGTTCCTTGGTGTCAATTCATCCTTTTCTAAGAAAAACCTTAAGGTTTCTACATGAAGTAAAATTTTTGAAAGCAATTTCTACATAGAAACATCCTATAAATTATTCTGCTTTGCAGGGCAGCAGGATATCAACTTTGCACAATTTGGAAAAAATGACTAGCAAAGGCCTGACTTAGAAACACAAATAAGTTGAAGGCAATCAGGGCAGAACACTATTGCTTAGTGACCCAGGAGTCTTGTTACTAGTTAAGCAAAAATTTTTCCAAATGAAGAAATCAAACAAAATTCTTTCTTTCCAAATCACAAAGGGTAATCCCAGAGGGCACACTTTGTTGAACAAACCAACAATAAATAGCTTTCTTTGGGATCTAGAATGCAATTGTGGGCTTTCAAGCAGGGAGATTATACTTGGCTTTCCATCTTGCATAGGTAAATGGCAAAGCAGCAAAACAAGCATTTTATTCCCATTTTATGCTTCCTGGATACAATCAGATCCACATTTGCTGACTTTAGTGATACATGGACACCTATTTTTGCATTGCAAAAATGAACACATGCCGAAAGAGCATGAATGTGTTTCCCTTCCTTTTTATGAGAAAAGATTTATGGATCCTAGTCTACTGATTTTTTTTCAAATATTGCTGTACACCAGGACAAGAATAACTAGAATATCAACTTACTCAAACAAACAGCCATTGTGTGGACTTTGCTTATTTTTTTCCACAGATCTGGTAGTTCACTCATCCAGGTTGTAATGTCCCAACTTGGATCTAGGGATGCTGCATATTAGGTCACAAGTATTGTTGCTTTTGCTAGAAACAGTCCAAATTTATTCCTAGAGTACACACTAAATCTGCAGGCCTAGGTGTCTGTGAAAAAGCAAAGCTCATCATATCACCTCTTTCTTCCAGCCAGCATATGATGTAGAAGTGTGAAAAAGCAGTAACATTTTGTAATGGCACCTTTTAAGCTTTTTTCCTGGAAACAGAAACAACTTTGAAGCCAGCAGTGAGACTAATTTCTCTTATCAATATCTAGCTCTAAAAACAGGTATAACAGCAACAGCACTAATAATAATAATAATAATAATAATAATAATAAAAAACAATGCAAAGGATGATTGCTCAATTTCAGTACTCTCCAAAGAGGTGGGGTGGGGGAGGAAGTCCTCAGTGTCTCATTCAGGTGTGATGTCAATGCAGAATTGGAGCCAAAAGCCTTTTCTTTCCCAAAAGATCTATTAACGCAATACAAGTTCTGCAAACACAATTTGCAGAAGGTCTTTTGCCTGTATTGCTGAATCATCTGCAGCTTTCTGTGTGCTGTGTTATTCCTTGCTACTGACAGTACGCTTCTGGGACTACATTAGAAATACCCTGACAAGAACCCTTCAGATGTAGTCACACAGTGTTATCTTCACACTGTGAAGTTCTTACAGTAAGCATTCACAAATGACGTAGTTTTTCATTTAAATTTAATTTTTAGAAGGTGTGATAAGAAGAGGCAGCATATTTACAGCACAGTTCAACTTATGTACTATGTAAAGGCAGACTTTCAGCAGCTTGGATGAAGCTTGATTTTTTTTTTGTACTGGTATTTAAAAGCTAAGACCCATAACATTCAGAGACAGAAAGACCACCTTGCTACTGATGCATTTAGCAAAGATATTCCACGTGCACTTTTACTGGCCAATATATTGGATTGGATGACCCACCAATGAGGGACATGCTGAAACAGCAACAAATTCCTCAGAGTTCCTCTTTTGCTAATTGGGCTAATTGAGACAGTTTTGAATTTCAAGGTGAAACCAACAAAGCCTATTTGATGTAATAATTTGAGGGCTGCAAAGGTGTTGCATTAGACAGGATGATGTAATAATTAAGACAGAAGTAAAATAAATACCCCAAACTGCACACATCATACAGAAACAAGCTGTTAGCACAGAGACTCTTTCATCAGGCGTGCTCATGACACGGCTCTTCTTATATCTTACAGAGTAAAATATTAATTTGCATTCTTTAAAAGGTTATTTTATAACACAGCCACAGCACTGAGTTAAACTTCAGTCATAAGAAACATTTGGTGAACTTTGTGAGATGAACCCTTTTGCAAGCAGCCCACACAGTGGCTTTTCATGCTTTGCTCAGATTTCCAACCTGAATCAGTGCATGTTCCAAACTCCCAACGCAAACAAAGCCTTGAAATCAAAAGACTGAGGACAGCTGAGTTCTCACTGAAACTTTTAGTAGAGCAGTGCATCATATCACCAGTACAACTGACTGACTACACAGATGCTTCATCTGATTACTTAGTTCTGCCTACTGTCCCTAGCTTGAAAATACCAGTATCCCAAGAGGGAGACGGAACCTCAGGCAGCAGTTGCAAGCCTCTCTCAGGTAATCTCTGGCTGCATCTCTGACTTGAGAAGTGTCACGGCTCTCTCCTGCTCTTAGATCCCCAAATCAGCTTCTTGGCCTGAACACTATGTGGCCAGAAGGAGACTTCCCAGTGGCTGCAGTCAAGAACCCATGGCCAAAATTATAGGGTAAATAATTTGCCTTTTTTTGTCCTTATTTGACATACAGATGAGGTAGCTTCAGGAAAATTCAACCCGAGCTCTTTATTTTAATGTGGGGAAAAGGGAGAAAGCATACTGCTTTATCACTTCAGAAAGAAGAGATTTGCTGACTTGCAGAAAGGATGGTCTGAAAATGAAAGCAAGCAGTTGTTTGTGAGAAAAGAGAAGCAAGTCCCCATTTCCTGTGTTCTCGAAGTTCTGCACGCCATCGGAATCCAAAATGAGGGACAAGGGATTATTGCTAGTACCAAAAAAACCCAACCAAACAAACCCAAACCAACTCCAGAGCTGCCTTTCCATTACATCTTACAAAGTCTCTACCCACAGAATTTCAGGACTGGGAGCACATGGTAATGCTAAAAAGCAAAAAACGGACAATTCAACCTTTTATTTTTCAGGTGTCCTTAAAAGTAAAGAATTAAATGTTCTCTTACACCATCCACTTCAAAAGCACCTCAACCATTCCATTGGACTTTGTCTTCCAGGTATTAACACTGGACCTGAAGGAGAATTTAACCATCTACTTCTGGTTTCCTCACTTTAAGGAAACACAGATGTATTCTGCATATGGACTAGACTGAAGTCAGCATTTTCAAATGTGCAACATCAAAGCTAACCTTTGATGATTTAAGTGAATGAAGTACATAATTCCTCTTACTTTTAAACTCTTCTCAGCAGGAAGAAAATGAGGCCTATTTTGGCTGCTTGTTAAAATTCTAGATTCAGGAGCTTTACAATTTGCACTCTAATTGGGAAACCATCCTTATTGGCTTGCATCTTCTAGAAAGCATGGTAAGAAAAGTAATTTCTCATCTTCTCCTAGAAGGCTACCAGATACAACACTCCGAGAACACATAGTTTGCTAACCTTATTTCTGCCATTTTCAATGATTGTTCTTCAAAAGCCAGGATTAGGAAAGTTAATAATAAAAATCAAAGCTATCAGAACAAAAAAGGAATTTTTATGCATTGACTGGCACATACTGTACCAAAACCCAGCATTTTCCTGGGTAATTAGACAGTTCAGAAAAAAGCTTTGAGGAAAACAACAGCTCTGCTCTTCTGGAATAGTACAAGCCAAATGTAGCAAAATGTTCCTCATGTCCTTTGTCAAAATCTTTCCCTGATAAAATTATTCAGCCAACACCATTCCATTCCTGATTATATCCAGGAGCTGATCCAAAAAATAATGTACCAGCTTTATGCACAATCTCATCTCATCAACATCTAAAAAAACCCACACTAATTTGGTATGGTTTGATCAGTGTTGTGCACATGGAGGCCCTAGGAAAGAGATGAGCTTAAATCAGAGAACTACTTCTGCAGGGAAAGAGAATTCTGTGCTTTGGGGGTTACATTTTATATACTAGTTTTGACATTTTTACCTCAAAACCTAAAATGAAAATAGGGGATGTGAGAAGGGCATAAAAGGAACAGAGTTACTCAAATTCTATGAGACTTGAAAAAAACTCCAGGACATGCCATGGGTCAAGATTTGCCACAGAAATATCAGACCTACTGCAATTGTTGTCTGTTTCTTTCAGGGCACTCCATGTCTGCAGTAAGAGCAGTAAGGCACAGAATTGCATTTCAATCTCTCAGTTCACAACCAGCAGTTCAGCTCTGGTGCAAATGACTGAGTTTGTACAACGTCTCCAGTTCCATTGCAGCTGCTGACAGTTTGATATCTCTTGGAAGAGGAGCAAGGAGACAAAGTGGGAAAGGAGCAGCAATCGGATCTTGATACTGAGCTAAACCGACCTTAGCCCTCTTTTATTGCACTTTATCAGCTATGCCAGAACTCAATATTGCTATTGTCATCACTAAGAAATTGTGATGTGTATTTAATTATGCTAATTTTATAACTTCATGTATAATGAGTCAAAATGGCATACTGTATTTGCCTATTTATAAACAATTTGTATACGATAAGTATGCAGTCTGCATACATTAAGATATATTACCTTAACTTTTTCTTCTTTCTTTATATCAAATAAACTAAACAAGGTTGCATTAAAGTAATGGGACTCAACATTAAAAGTTTAAAATGGTTGTAGAAAATTATGGAATGAAAAAGATTCAGTGATTCTAATATATTATGAAATAAAAAATATAAAACCAGGTAAAGTATTTAAGAAACACCTCTTAAAAGAAGATATAGGAACTCATTTTAATTTTAACAGTACCATAGATCTACATAGATAAAACTAATCTTTAATAGAAGAAATGCTGAAATAACAATTCTTCAAAAGTTCTATTGTTAATCGAGGTTTTGGGGTTTTAGAGTGCCTCTGGACAACATTCTGGCAAATGCCAAGACAAAAAGCTGTGCATTATCTACCTGAGATAGCAGAAGGCAAATAAAAAGCCTAAAAGGGACTGAGATAAAGGCACACAGTATGAAGGACACCCATTCTTTCCAAACACCTCCTTCAATATTTTGATGTTGACCTTGAGCTGCTTTGTTTTTCTGCCCAAACAAAACAAACTTCTGATTTGAGGACTTATTGCTTTATAATTTTATTATCACTTAAGACTTTCATCCTAGTTCCTGACTTTTAGATAATAACTGTCCTAGATAAGAAATCAATGAAGTATTTTATTACTAAATAGATCCAGATACAAGAATGATAAATTAATACAGGACTGTCCAGCAGTCTAAACTTTGCTATTTCATTAAATTCCTCTACAGAAATCAACAAGCATTTTAATACAACAACATGCCTTTTCCAAAGAGAGGTTTTGTCAAAATTTTTTACCAAGCATCTTAAGGAAACTGCTCTAACAGGACAAAAGAGAAATACCTCTTGTAACTGAAGGAAGAAAACAAAGGACAGAAGTTGCTCTGTGTGCTGCAGAGATTACACTTCCACAGGTACTGAGGCGTTCAACATAGTCATGAAGAATCTGGAAAAGTGGATCTGTATACATGATTAAAGACGAGATGGGAAAATCAGATCTAAAGACAGCCCAAGTAGTTTATGGGATACTGAGCACCTGAATAATAAAACGTCAGGTGAAAAATGCAAATCAATGCACATAGGAAAAAAAAACAAATGTAGAATATACTTAGCTAAATAAGAGTTCATCATTATGTTTTACAAGTCAGGAAAGAGATCAGAGTAATTTTGAATAATTCTCTGAAAATAGCATTCAGCAGCAGCCAAAAAGGCAAAAATGTTAAGAATTACTAGGAAAAAGCTGAAAACAGCATAGAATATGAGCCCAAATCTTTAAAACAGTTCTAGTCACATCTCAAAAAAACCAAAAACCCAAACAAAACAAGTACACACCCCCCAATAAAACAACAATAAACCCCCAACAACCTAAAACCAAATGGTTCATAGAAGAAAGAGTGGTCAGAAATTGCAAATGGTTTCCATGCAAAAAAGACACTTCTGGAGAGAAAAAGGTTAGAAAATGATGAATAGACTGAAGAAGGTGGTCTATTAATAATTTGCTCACAATTCCTCACAGTACATATGGATAAGGATGCCAAAAGCAGTTATTAGGCAATGGTTTGAGTAGAAAAGAAGTTCCTTCACAACAGTATACAATTAAATAATTGATTTTGTTACTACAGGAAGTTGTAAAAGAACTGGAACACATAAGTCAGTTCAAACAGAGATTAGATGCATTTAGAGGAGAGGTACAGTGGTAATTCTGTACAGCCCCTGGACCTGGAAAGGCCTGAGCTGCAGATGGTTGAAAACAATGAGTGTTAAAGAAGGTTTCTGCTTTTGGAATAGCATGAACATGATCCTTATGTGGGATCAGACGAATGGTTTGCAAGACCTGGATGTGCAGCCCTTACGTTCACTGGTGGAAGCAGCTTCAATTTCAAAAAGAAATTGATTGTGAGAAAGTAAACAAAGGAAAAGTGCCTTTTTGTCCATCATGAGTAATTGGCAATGCGAAGACAGAGATGGACAATAATGGGCAGAAGAAAGCAATGGGAGAAAAGGACTTTTTCTTACATTTTTCTAGTTTATACAAACAATACATGCTAAGACCACAGCCAGGACTAAGATCCAGGACGATACTGTGCTGGATTCCTAAGCAGCTTCCTTGAAGAAGTAAACATATTTCAGGCTGAAGAATGTCTGGCATCTCCCTGCTTTGTCACGTTTTAGATCTTCAGATGTTTTTAAGAGGCTATTTGGGTGGCAGGCCCCTGAAAGTGTTTTCAGTTCTTTAAGATGCATCATACAGAAAGAATTCAATTTCACAGGAGAAATTACAGTAAACCAGCACTTTTCAAACTTTGCAGTCTTACACATACAGGCGTATTTGCTTGCACACACACAAAATGACATTCCCAATTTTATGGCTGTGTGAAGAAAATCCCATTTGACTTCAGTACCTTTTAGTAGAAGACAGAGGTGCAAACCAATATAGAAACTTCCTCTCCCAGAAAATCAAGAAGCTGAGACCGGCATGAAGGTTTACACACCTCTTGATTACAAAGTATTATTGCTGTTCTCCATCTTTTTCCTACTTATTATCACTGAATCACAGAACAGCCCAGGTTGGAAGGGACCTTGAAAGATCGACCTGCCCAACCCTTTGTGGGAAAGGGACCCTGGATGAGATTATTGAGCATCCTGTCTTACTGTATCTTGAAAACCTCCAGCAATGGGGACACTACCACATCCCTGGGGAGGTTGTTCCAGTGAATTATTTTTCTCATGCCAAAAATGTGTCTTTTTTATTTTGAGATGACACCTCTGCCTGTCACAAACATTCAGCTGTACAGTGCTGCTTATACTCCTGGTCCAAAAGCCTCACATGTGGCTGAGTCAGAAAAACCACGAGAATAATCTCAGTTCAAATCAATGGTAAGAACTGGGGGAATGTCTTAAGATGCTCTTGCACTCCCACTGGTTTTCTCTCACAGAATATAAAGCAGTAGGAATAAATCCATTTTCTGGGATAGAGGCTTGAAGTATCTCTTCTCTTTCTCTATTTCTTGCTAGTATTTCTTACTAGTTCAGCCAGTATAAACATCAGGTTTCAGTAGGCAAAGAAAAGTAAAAAACAAAAATATAAGACTGGTCTAAGACACAGTGGATGGTCTTCTCCCTTGAGATATTAAAAATTTGAAAAAGGCCACATGACTTCACAACTCTAAAAGTTATTTCACACTGTGTTATTTCCCTTGTGTACCTAGCAAACTGAATTGTTGTGGTTTGGTTTGTAGGTTTCAACCTACTACATGAATCTATAACAGAAATTCCACAATAAGGTTGCTTTAACAACAAAGAGATAATATATATATCATTCTAGGTTTTCATTCACTATTGCTAGATTCTCCATCATAGATGCACAACATCAAAACAAACTACATTTAATTCTCGTCCAGCAAACTTTGTAAGAAGCCTACTTTCTTTTCCACAAAGCACAATCAAAGCTTCCACTCACTACAGAAAGAGATAAACTTCCAATCAAAGCTTTCACTCTCTACTTTGAAGAGACAAACTGTACATTTTGTTTGCCTCTAAACCTGCAAGTTTTCCCTGTGCTGTTTTGCTGCAACACTATTATGCCTTTAACTTTAGCAGGTCATACCTTGTCCTCCTATTTTACGGCTTGCAGGACAGGACTAAGCCAGGAAAGTCTCCTAATATCAAATCCTGGGACTACATATAAGTAAAGGAACATGAAAAACAGCTCTTCCAACACCCCAAATCCAAATTTTCACCTCAGTGTCCCTCTTCCCCTTGAAGCTCTCAAGCTCAGTTTTGCCTTAGGCATTGTGATTTGATACCCATTATGAAACTTTATCTAGTTCACTTGTGTCTCTTTATCAATTCAGTTAAACTGAACAACACCTTTGCATTAGTCCTATTATAGTTATTAGAGTTGATATAAAGCAATCAAAACTTGGTAAGCTGAGGAAGAAATTGTTATCTCACAGACAATGCAGATACCTGCTTTTACTTGTCAACTGAAATTGCTGTTTTCATTCAAAGATTCATCAGTTTGCATGTAGCTGGATACAGTTCTAAATGCTGATGTGAGATTTCTTTCAAGTGTTCCTACCAAAACCAGTAACACCAAAGTTGATGTTCTCTGCAGGGAAGGATCAAGAGAAGGAGAAGAGCCTAGACCTATTTCATTCACTACATCATCTTCAATACTATATTATTAACAACACCACATGCCTTCAACAGATTGAGAGGCATGACAATATGTATAAAGCCTTCTATGAGGACTCACTTTAGCCTAAGGCCATCTGTCTCCTAAAGTTTTCTGTTTGGTTGGTTGGTTTAGGTTTTTTGTTTGTTTTTGAATCAACTTAAGTTCCTGTCCTAAAATCAGGAATTTAATTTAGGCTCTCTGAATTGCGTTCTGCAGGAACTTCTCTCTTCTCAGATGACTACAGGGAAGCCCAGGGAGACAAACTTTGTTAGGTTAAAATTAACCTTTTTTCAAATAATGGCCTTTCCTGAAATGACTTCAGATAACCTTCCCAAAAAATTGCTTGGAACAGTGGAAGGAATAGTGAGCTGCAGAGAGACAACTTCTATCCTTCTCTTAATTCTTAATTATATTGGCTAAGAAATTCAATTCTTAAGAATTAAAATCTTAATTCTCTTTATTAATGTTCTCTTTTATCCAAATCCCAGGCTGCAGTAATTAGGAAATCATCTTCCCAATATTCTTCCTCACAGAGCAAAAGAAATAAGAGAGAAATAGAAAGCTAGAACTTAGAACTAGAGTTTCTAGGTTTTCTAGAAACATTTAATGTATGTTCCACTCATCTTTTTTCGCACCTTCCCTTTATTTCTTCTTTATACCTAACGACTGACTACAAACAAGTAACAATTGCCAAGCTAGCTTAACAAACAAAATATATGCCTGTATCTATGCAAAAAATAATTAAAAACTATCTAAAGATAAGTTCATACCAATGATACTGTTTGATCTCTGTAAATAAGATGATGTCAAATTGTGTTGAACATGTTTCTAAGGCATGTAAATATTTTTTCCAACACAAACGTTTTTGTTGTTGTTAATGTTTCTTAGTCAGAACAATGTTTATTTGAATTTCCATGACACTTAAAGACAACTTACAAATTAATTTTCTAAGTGTTCCCTCCAAGTGTTATGTTTTTAACCTTGTTGAAAACAAAAAAAGTATATTTTTACAGAACAAAGAGGATAAAGTTACTAACTGAACATGCCACTTATGTGTTTTTGTTAAAGGAAATATTTAAATTTAAAGTCAGAGCCAGCTATGATTTTTTTTCTAAAATTCTCATTATCCAGTTAAATCAGAAATTATTTTCTGAAGAAGCAATGGAATCTAGAAGACAAACAAACTGGGCAACTACAGTACTTTCCATAACAATCTATTTGCCAACCTGAGTGAATGGCACCCCACTTTTCTATCATACACATGAAAGAAAAAAACCACTTCAATTACAAATATGTGTTAAGTGTGATTTTGAACTGAGGTGAAGCAAAAAACAAATTTTAATCACACAGCTTGTTTTAATTACAATCAGTTCCTTAAGTGAACATACTGCAGAGCTTCATGAATATTCAATGTTAGAGTTACCAATTACACAATATTAGTGCTTTTGGCGTTAAGATTTAATTTTCGTCGTTTTTTGAAGTAGGGTGGAGTAATGGAATTTTATTTAGTTCACTCATTAGGTTCATAATCTGTCTTCATTTGTATTTCTTCAACTACACGAACCCAAAAGTCAGGCATTACAATGACACACAACTTTTCTAGTCAGGTTACTCTGCAAAGACAGGCAGAAGTTACTCATTCAATTGACTCTCACAAAGCTACCCAGCTGCAGCCCTTACTATGATAGGTTAATATTCCTGAGGAAGGTCCAAATGTTGAAAACATGCTGAATGTGCTTTGCACTAGTACATTATTCAATCTTTTTAACTGACCAGAACATTGAAATTTCACCCATTTAAATCAGTATTTCATAGCACAAATGCAGCAGAAAATAATGGAACCATGTGCTTAAGAAAGTGAGGGATACAACAGTTCAGTTCTGACCTCTTCAAGGGATCTGGTTCTTCACTGTATAACGACACATCTTTCACTATATCCTACAAATATTTTGGGAAAGATGATTTTTTTTTGCATTTTGTTTTTCAAAATACCTATTTAAGAACCTCAAAACATTCAAAACACTATGAATGTAATTCTTCACCACTTTCTAATAAACACTGCCAATAGAGCAAAGATTTACTACTGTAAAGAAGAAATGATCACTCCCCAATACACTTAAGTGAAACTGGCCACTGGGTCTTGCTTCTTCACCTGAACTGTTTATCAGATGTTGGTATTGTGGGATAAATACTGCTTCAGGCTGGATCCAAATGATTAAATTCACTGCAGTAAAACTCATTGTGTTATCTAATAGCAGCTGTCTCATCTCTTGCACTTCTGAACTAAATCTCACTTTTGTCACATACCCGAACCACACTGCACTTCCAGTCACCAAGAACGCACAGTTACATCCTGAGTTTTATGAACATCCATCTAGGTGGAGCATCCAATTCAGTGGAATAATGTTTGATAGTTATGGACAAAGATATAGCTTTTTGGATATTCATTAGGCAATCCAACAATTATTTTTATCTTCTAGAAACATTTTTTTAGGGTTTCATATCTTCTCATCTACGACCCCAACTATAATTTTTATTAAACAGTTTAATTAAAATTGTTTGTAAAGCAGCATTTAATTCAAAAACACATAGTTTTTGAATTAAATGCTGCTTTATAAACAGTTTTATAAATATATATATATGTGTTAATCAACAACAAAAAAAAAAGTGTTAAAAATTGTCAGAGTAACAGGTGACCTGTGCAACTCTCCTATGTACAGGGCTCCTTACTCACTGCACTGGATGAGACCCACTAATGAGAAATTAGCCCAACTGTTTCAAATAACAGAAGTAAAATTTAAAATGCAACCAGAAAGCTTATTACCTATCAGAGGAATTAAAGGTCTGGAATTCTCATGGTCAGCATAGTGCCCTGCAGCGCAGGTGAAGAAAGGATACTGAATATTCAACAGGTCGATGGCTGGAATGCTGTAGGCAGGAGCTTCCTGGTTTAAACATAAAGAGACAAATTTAGTACTATCTACATAGACAAGGATGGGATTTTTTGTTTGTTCAAGCAAAATGAACAACTCCTTCCAAAGAGATGATCAGGCAAAGAAAGAGAACAGGATGTTACCACAGGTTAATTTCATTCAAATAATCACAGAATAACAAATCAGTAACAGAAACAAAGTATGCAGTCAGTTTGCTTAAGAGCAAATGAGATCACATTCTGCCATTTTTTACTGAAGTCTACTTCAACAAAAAGGATGTCTAGAAATTTCTGAAGTGAGCTGAAGACAGAGGGGGAGTTCTTTAACAGGATCACTATATCTCATTCTGTGAGCAACTGTTTATTGTTGCTGGTTTTCCCAATGTTACTTAAAAAAAACAAGAAGAAGAACAAAAATACTCCTCATCCATAAACCCAATATCTGCATACTCTGAGTAATCTTCAAATAAAGAGACCAGTATTTTGCTATATACTAAAAACCCAAACACCTAAACCCATGACAGGTGATTTAAAGGGTACATAAAGTAGTGAGTTCAAGTGAGCAGTGTCCATGATGTGGAACTCCTGGAGTTTCGTCATCCTTAGAGCTTGCCTAGTGACCTTGAACATACACAAAGGGACATAATTGGTGGAGAAACCCCTTCAGATGCAAGGAAATTTTCAGGGAACTGAACCCTGAGCCCCAGATGCCTTCTTTAAACAACCAGAAAGCAGATAAGGGCTGCTGTCTCTGGATATTACTTTACGCTCCCTGGCTGAGCTTCAAAACATCTGTTGCATAAGGAAAGTCTAATTAGAATGGCTGCCTCTAGCTGGATGGCTGACATTTACTTGCCATGGGAAGAACCTGTCCACTAACAACATTCTCATGAACCTGACTGACATGCCTAAAGAGCAGGCTGAGCAGAGTCTATAGCCTGTTCCCAAAGACTTCAGAAACCTCAGATCTTTTCCTTTTAGGCATTGCGGCCTCGATGGAAAAATCTGCAAAATAGATGAGGGTCTGAGTTACAAACTAACAGTGCTCTGCTCCACTTTGGAAAGCAGACAAACACATGGACTGCCACCAACTATTAGAACTTGGTGTGAAATCACAGGAGTTATCAGCGCGCAGCTTTCAGGATCTGTTTCACAGACATTTATGAAATTTTTCCAAAATAAAGATAGCAGTGCACAAACAGACCATTTTGTAACCTGTGTCTCCCTAGATTAAGAAATGAGCTGTTTCTAAGCAGCTGAGTTATCAAAACCTATTCTTTGGGTATTTTATTCTGCTGATTTTATGTCTTATCTCCCTTATACCAAGCTTAGTTGTCTCCTAGTCTCCTGCCAGTCTGGAGAGCCAAGAGACAGCATTTGCTGTGCCTGGTTTTAAGCTTCACACATGCCAGGTTGCCAGCTGGCAGATCAAACAGAATCAGTGCTAATTTCAGCTCGCAGTGGAGCCTTTCCTCTTAGCAGCACTAAGCTGGGTCTCTCCTCTCTTACCATACCACTGATTTTCACTTGTAGGAGCATAATGCTTCTGCAATCCTCTCCTGCCAAATTCAACAAGTTGGACAAGTTCAAAGGGTCCTGGGGGGGAATGAAGGGAGGGCAGGGAAGAAGGGGAAAAGATAGTTGGCTGACAACCAGAATAACAGCATAATTTTTATTCCAAGGAAAACAATACCAAAAATAGATTTTGGAAAGAATAAATGCATAGCTAACACTTAAAGAAGTGGACAACATATAATGAGAAACATGTCTCTAAACATTAGCCATATAATACTTTTTCTCTAGGAAAAAGCTTACGTGGCTATGTTGTCTGTTCAGCTCTCCCTCCTCCCCCTGCACTACCATAAGCTGGTGATGAGTTTTAAGCTAAGCTGATGCAGGAACTGGCAGATATCAGGCAGTTTGTATTTCCATGGCAGATGCAAGTTCAGATGTACAGCATCTGAAACAGAGACTGTAAAGGATAGCTTAGAAATACAGAATAAACTGATGTCGTAACAACTGTGGTGAGGCCGTTATAGACATAGTACTAAGGGAAATCAGGTTTCTTTGTTTCGAGTATTTGACAACATCATGAAAAAGAAAAGCAACCGTTTTTAAGCTCCACACATCTCCTCTGTTGTCTTCTCCCTTTCCCCAATTAGGTTATTCACGTAACCACATATTCTCAAAAGTAAAAGCTACAATATTGTAAATGAAGCACAAACGTGCTGGTTTTACAGGCACATCATGTGCAGCCACAGAAGCATCTCCCTAGCTTGACATAAAAGGATAACCTTTGGAATTTTAATTACACAGGACTTGAATAAACATGTATCAATAAATATTTACGGATCTAACATTTGGACTCCCCTATTAGATCTGTAAAAAAAAAAAAACCCAAAACCAATCAACAACCAACAAACCAAACCCACAATCAGTGCTGTTGACATTTTTGTTTAAGGATAAACTCAGGTGATTGTCCAGTACTCCTTGTGGAAGAGCTGACAAGGAAAGTAAACAAAGAATCCCCATAGAGGTTGAGAAAGAGACATGCTTCCACACTCATGGGAGTTTGTGCAGCTGTAAAGCTACAAATTGTCACATTTTTCAACACTTAAAACCAAAATTGAAACACTACAATTAAATCCCAAAGATGCTCAAGACTCATCATAGAAAAATACTGTAATGAGATTGCAAATACAAGCTAGTAGAAATGAGAGGGGTGCAACTATGTATGTAACATTGCAACCCTTATTTTGAGATAAAGCTATGATCCATCTACATGGCAGTAGTTTATTCAGTCTTTCTACAAATAAAAAAGCCCAAACCTACTTGGAGGTACTGCACAATTTAAGTGTGCCCTCAAACTACAGAGTATCATAGTTGCCTCTAAGAATCACTTCATTTACATGTTTATAACACCCTTGAATGAGAGCATTAATCAATAACAACAGAAACAAAAATTAAAAATATGTATTTCTACCACTGATACATTCTTGATATCAGACCTCTCAACCGGACTTCTAAGAGTATGTTAAAGAAAATACTTGAAACAATTATGTGACTGTTGTGGATCACCATATGCATACTGACCTGCACTCTGTTCTGCAATTTGAGCCAATCTCATTTGAACCTTGTGGATTCTTCAAGCTAATTGGAATAAAGAGAACCAGTTATTTTGCTTTCAAACAAGGCTCCAATTTCTCCAAGTCTTTCCTCTAACACTCCTCAGGAGACAAGAGAACAAGGCACAGAAATGTCTGAGGAAACAATACAATTCCATAACCGATCCTACAGTTGCCAAAATAACATGCCTTCCTCTGCTCGCTATGTTTTATGAAGGAAGTTGAATTTCCTGCTCTCTTCGAGAAGCAACTGAATGTTCAAGGCTTTGAGCCCCAGAGAGACGTTAAAGATTCCATTAGCTACTATTTAATTTCATTTCTTTTGGATAGCAGGGTTCCCATAACTGCCTCAGGAACAAGGGCATTTCACACTGACCACTGTGATGTTACAGGGAGGAAAATCTACACAGGCTGATGCAGTCTGTAAGCCGATTTTCACACTTGCTATCATGGGACTGAAGGAATTTAGAGAAAGGTCAACAATTTCAGCAGCTTGTCTTGCAGAGAAATGGGAACCTGGTCTAAATATTCAAAATACAAGTCATGAAGAAGCAACTGAATTAAGTAGAGATCCAACTGTCCCATTCGACCCAGTCACTTTGGGATTCACACACTTAGGACACATTTTGCTCTCAGGTGACACCACAGGGCACCTGGAACTATGGGGCACCTCTGTCACATTCTCAGTCCCACAAGCTCCCTGTCCAGGAAAGGGCTGGTAATGCACTGTGGCAATTCGTACATCATTTTTGATATTTTTATTGCTATAGCAACTGAGTGGAGGCATTTAAACATAGCAACAGACTTTTTATAGCACTTTCTTGGATGTCAAAATGGCACGTTGTTTTATTTTCCAAGCAGATGCTCAGAAGATAAGTACACAGGATAATTGTACAGTACCCACCTTCAAAAGGAAGAAAAAATCTCCCAGCTTCACAATTTCTGAATCATATAAGCTGACAGATGAGTATAAGATATATTGTGAGTTGCAAAGTTTTTGTTGTGAGTTTATGAGACTTTGTTCTGAGAAAGCATATCACCAACTACTACCTCAGAATAAAATCAGATGAAAAACTCGGTGGATCTGTGCCTGTTATGGAAAAAGCTGTACAAGAAATTCACCAAGTCCTGCTCTGAAGAGAAAAATGTCCATCAACTCTGATCTTTGCCTGTTAAGAAAAAGAAAAAGGGAAATTGTCTTCATATTAAGTGGAGCCAGATTCTCAGGAGGGATCAAAATCCGCTGAGACAGACACTTAGCTCATGTAAATGGGCAAAGCTCCACACAGTCCAAAAAGCAACAGTGATTTACAAGAAGAGAGTTTGACCTGCTAGATGGTTTAAGGAACTACAACTCATCATTTTCATAATAAGAATCACAGAATAATTAGGGCTAGGAGAGACCTCTGGAAATCATCCAGTCCAACCTCCCCGCCAAAGCAGGGTCACCTGGAGCAGTGGCACAGGCACACTTTCAGGTGGGTTTTGAACGTATCCAGAGAGACTCCACGATCTCCCTGGACAGCCTGTCGCAGTGCTCTGACACCTTCAATGTAAAGAATTTCTTTCTCGTGTTGAGGTGGAACTTCCTGTGTTTCAGTTTATGGCCATTGTTCCTCATCCTGTCACTGGGCACCACTGAAAAGAGTCTGGCACCATCCTCTTGGCACCTGCCTTTGAGGTATTTATAAGCATTAATGAGATCTCCTCTCAGTCTTTCTCCTCTTCTCTGGACTAACCAGGCCCAGCTCCTGTAGCCTTTCCTTATTAGAGAGATGCTCCAGACCCCTCATCATCTTTGTGGCCTCCGCTGGACCCTCTCCAGTAGCTCCTTGTTTTTCTTGTACTGAGGAGCCCGGAACTGGACACAGCACTCCAGGTGTGGCTGAGTAGAGGGGCAGGATCACCTCTCTCAACCTGCTGGCCACACTCTTCCCGATGTAGCCCAGGCTGCTTTTCTTGTGTGCAGTATTTTTCCTCTGGGTCCTTAATTTTTGTGTCATTTCTAAAGTGATCAGTAAAACCACCATTTTGTATTTAATGTAATTTCTGAACACATTACTAGACAAGGAAATACCAAACAGCAACAGGACAGATTTCCTGGGGGATCTTTAGGTATTATTCACCTTTGTTACAACTTTATGTCAGCCTTGTAGAGAGTGAGACGGTTGATATCTGCCATTTTACCAAGAAAAACATTTAAAATCTGTTAAACAGGAAATGTCAAAGCCTTTCAAAAAAAATGAATCCAACGGGAAATATCAAGAGCTTCTTATAAGGGTACAAGGTTGTTAATACTCCTGTGACTCTATTCCATTAGCACATAATATATGAGTTTTGGAAGGGACATTTTAATGCTGTGTTTAATGCAGAAGAGATTTCAAACAGATCCCAAAAGCTCAACATGCTGATAAAAACCGAGTTTTACATGTTGAGGTTTTAGAATATATCCCACAAATTCTTTCTCTCTGTCCCTTACAGATATCTTTATTTAATGCATTAAGTAGTTTTCACATCTTCCTAATCTTGCTTCAGATTCCTAAGATACTTGGGAATTCTGATAAATCTGCTTGGTTTTTGACAGTCTGCTCCATTGACTATTGCACTTACTAAAACCAGCTTTTAGAGCAATGCTGATAATGGTATCTGTCAAAGAACAGGAGTAAGTTTTTAACTGCAACAGCACTCAGGGAAGTCTGGATGATGGGCACCACTACACTGGCATAAGGGACCCAGGCACAGTGGATAGGTTTGCTTCCAAGACTTTTCCAGTCTGAGGTGATGTGCAGAACATCAGCCTGACTTAGCACCTCCTCCTGGGACAAACTCCACCCCCCACTCCAACTAGGCCCCTAATCATGTAATTCTATTTTCATGAGCCCAGAGGTCACCACTTTCATTCTCTACTTATATAGAAAAAGATGGGAAATGCAGCAACTGAAATTGGGAAGCAATTTTCATACATTGTCAAATTATTTCCCTTCCCCTCCACAACCTCTCCTTCAACTTATGGCCAGACACTTTAATATTAATTTTTCTGTTCAGCAGTAACAGCACAGTTCAGCACAACTGGAAGTTTTAGCAGGAAACGTTAATTGATATGAGATCTTATTATATTCTACTACCTGCATAAATGCACCTCCTTCTAAAAGATACATTTCAGAGAAACTGGGAGAACATTTAAAAATGAAATAGAGGATTTTTCTTTCTCAAAATTTCAGAAAAATATATCATTTTACAGATCTTGTAATTTGTTAGTACAAATTAAGTCCAAAACAAGATGGGTGAAAATAGACCTGCTTCTCCTACTCGGATTGTCTCAGATGACAGAGTCTTTACCTTTGTGGTATTCACTGAGTGCCTCAACTGGCAACACTGAAGTCAATGGAAACTTTGCTGATGATTTCAAAAGCGAAGGCTCGGAGCCAAATTCCCCATGTATAACTTCAGCCTTACAAAACATTCTGCAGAATTATATAAACAGCAATAATTTTATTCAGAAGGCAAGTCCCTACCCCAAAGCAATTGCTGTACTTGCCCCAGCAGCCCAGAATTTCTATCATGCATTCATTGCCAGGATGCAAATCATTACAATGGGCAAGAAAAGAGTGTGCAACTCCTACATAAAACGCTTTCCCCACCACCACTGCTTGTTATATCAACTTTTCAACTCCTTTGCTCTTTGCACAAATCACAGTAACCTGTCCAGCGGACTGCGTTCTACAGCCATGAGATAGCAGCTCTCTTTGGACAATCACCAGGCATATTTACATGTAAATTAGGGGACAGCAGTGATTCTAAAGTATGAATGTGCATCATGACAAAACACAACAGAACAGGCTTTAGCTGGGGAAAAGACTTTCCCCAGGTTTACATACTCACTTGACTTACATTAGCTGGCAGGTTTGCATGCTTCCCTCCCTGCTCCTCTCATCCTCCCCTCTCCCAGCAGTTTGTGTTACCATAAAGAAAGATCATATTCTACAGGCCTCACTTGTCCAAACCCACGGATCTCTACAGATGTCTACAGGTCCCTGATTACTTGTGATACCTGAAGACTTTGTGTTTTGCACATTTTAAGGACAGGTGAAAGTTCCAGCAGATGGTAAGGCAATCTTGATTTCAGCTATGAAATGGGGATGTGTGTGGTCTTCGGTGTTGGTTTTGTTGTTTCAATCTTTTAGATATTTAATAAATCTGGCAATTCCTAAGTAAAATTTAATTCTCAAATTATTTTTGAGATTGTAAAATTAACGATAGACACACTGAAATTAACCTAAAGGAACAAAAGTATAAAGCAAAAAACCCATTACACCTACCTATGTAGATTAGAAGATTAAATCCAAAGATGCTGTTAGAGCCCAAACTCTCCATTAAAATCTGGGGTTACAAGTCCACTTGCTCTAAATAACAAATCCCTCTCCTTTTCAGAATCATTAGGACCTACTTTCCAGGGAGGGAAACTGAGTTATTATTTCAAAGCACTACCATAACAGTCACAGTCTTAGCTCTCCACAACAGCTCTACACATGTACATAAGCAGTAATTCATGTCTTGAGTCACTAGTTTAGAAGCTTACAGAGATCCATCACCCACTCAGATTTCCTTTCTGTCAGTGATACTGAGATCCAAAACATCTCTTTGACCCACTTTTCAAAGGAAGCACAGACAGAGAGCACATCACAAGGAAATTCTTCTGCTTAGTTTACAGGAAGGCTGCAAGTTACGACAGCAAAGAGATCTCTCTGCCCACAAATCCCCCAGATCTTTAAACAGCCCACAAACCTTGAAACAGCAAGGATTTTTTTTCCGCTTCTACTCACAAGCCATTTGATGCACCTTTTTCCTGGACTCACACTCTTCTCTAAGAACAGCAAATGGATGAGGCAGAAGAACTCCATGTGAGGACATACAAGTACAACCCTTGAAAGGAGAAGCTTTCACATCTGTCTCTCCCAGTACCAACTCCCTATTCCTCACTTGCTGTAGTCTGTCTTAAGTAACTTTTCAAAAAGTTATTTGACACCAAACTATCCTGAAAAGCTGTCAGGAAGCAGACTGATTGAAAGGAGGATGGAAGAGGCTGGGGCTAAACACTGGAGTTATGAATCTGGCTGCTAGATAATTCTTAATTCTCAATGCTTTGGGCTATAGTTGTGAAAACTGACCCTGACATATAAAAAGATAGGAGGTAGGGAGGTGTGCAGGTTTCATGTCCACAGACAATTTAGAACTTAATCCAGAAGAATGAGAAGCAGATGGATTTCTGAAAGTTAAATACCATGAAAATCCTAGGTACTTATTAGTGCTGATGTTAACTCTATATTCACTATGCACAAATAAGCAACTTTTACTTTTTGTATTAAATTACATTTTTTCATCATAATATCTTTACTGAAGATAAATTTACACATTAGTACTTTATTATATATTCTAAGTTACAAAATAAAAAAGAATTGTATGGAAGAAGAACAATAGTTGTTGAAGTGCTATAAGATATCACATATAAGAAATATATACATGGTTCAGACTTGGAAGAGTTAGACACAGATTAGTTATTCCAACCTTTACACACTGTTAAAAATAAGTTATGGAAACTTAAACACCTTCTAGAATACCATCTAAAGTTATACATCCTTGTACAAGCTGAAGGGCTGCATAAAACATCACAAGTAAAGTAACACATTCAAGACCAACAAATCAGAACAAGGGTCTTTGGAGGCCAGAAATACAAGAATATTATATGAGCAAGGACCCTCAGTATTCAGCATTTAATATACTGGACTGATTCTTAATTTCCACTGTTTTAATAAACTTAGATTTCTATGAGTTGTATCATTAGATTATTAAGCTCCAAGTGTGGTATAATTGTTGATCTGGGATGTAATTGTTGATTTAAAACATGAAGGTCAGCTAGAAGTTTAACCTAAAAGTACTGAGCTGTTCACTAATGATAGTCCAGAGAAAAATAAAAGGAAAACAATTACAAGTTTTGCAACAAGGTCTGAAGTGCTTTAACAAGTAAGATTCATTTACCACAGTCTCTTGAAGCTGGATGAAGTAAACTGTCACTAAAGAGTACACAAGAGCTACCGTAAGAAATACAAGTGCAGTAACTGTCAGCACTCACAAGAACACTGTCTACACTCAGAACTCTAAATTCACCCAATCTTTGTATAGCAGAAACTAAACACCATGCTCTAATCACTCTGCAGAGATGGAAATTCACTACTGATTGCAGAGAATTTTTCACCAGGTGAAGCCGTGCTATGCATATTTGAAAAATCAACTCACTAACACAAGTTTTCACTAATGTGAGTTAGTAACAGAAACATAAGTCTTCAATTTCAGCTATCACTTCCTTGCACTGACCTCTTTC
Source organism: Lycocorax pyrrhopterus obiensis (assembly GCA_014706295.1). Lineage (NCBI taxonomy): Eukaryota > Metazoa > Chordata > Aves > Passeriformes > Paradisaeidae > Lycocorax > Lycocorax pyrrhopterus. The sequence continues at coordinate 8,517,143 of JACSVZ010000007.1, read as the reverse complement.
TTTCATGTTGTTTACATCCTGCTGTCTGGAGCAAAAGACCTTAACATACACATTAGTAAGACAAAAATGTGTTTTAATTTGTCAAGGAAATTAAACACACTTTAGTGCAGGGTACCTACCAAACAGCACAGATAAAACTGAAAAACAAAATATCAGGAAAAGCAAATAATGAGATTTTTCTATACTAAAGGAAACACGTTTTAACATCCAAAAATGTTTGATTTTTCTCTGTACAGCATTCCAATTAAACACAACTTTGAGGTCTTAATTTACATCTAACAGGATTAAACCCAAACACAGACTGTATAAAGAAAAGGCTCTGGAAATGCCTTTTTAAAAGATAAGTTCGAGACAAGTAGGTAATCCACCAACATGAACCACTCTGGCACCGTTAAAAGCATGAGGGAAGGAAAGTCACACAATTTAGAAGGAAAAAAAAAAAAGATAAATCTGTGACTTACCTGTTTCTCTGTAACATGTACTGATCCTAACTAAGAGTCTCTCTTGTTTAGCACAATACAGATGACAGTATCTGTGAATCAGGTTGCCTTGAATTACTGACTACATACCTTTATTAATCAGGTCTCAGTATAATTAACACAGCTTTTTCTTTTTCATTCTTGTATAGTCCCAAACAGTTTGCAAGAAGAATGAGGTTTTATTGACTAAACCCAGTTTTTAAGCCGCTAAAATCTGACAAAGAGGTAGAATTTGAAGAGGATGGGGGAGAAGAGGTAAAGAACCAGCTCCCCGGTATCACAACAACAAGGTACTGCACCTTTAAGGAGGAAATACGGTTCCGTTCTGTTTCAAGGCTGAAAAAGAGCTTATTCCTGGTTATAGAGATTACTTACCTAAAACTTCAGTTATTCCTCTTTTTCCCCTCGGGCCAGCCTCTCTTTCACTCTTGGGAGCTTTTACCATTTAAGGTCAATGTTACATCTGGCTCTAGTAACTAAAGCTGAAGCAATTTTTAACTCGGAGATCCAACAGGCTGCCTAACATTAGAATGAGAGTTTAAATTTAAAGTAACTCTTCAGAAAGCTTTTCTTGCCTCAGAGAATTACAGAATTAAAGGCTTTCCTATTCTGGCATAAGTACTCTGGGTACAACATGATGCAGACATCCCATTAGCATTCTTCAAGTTCAGTGCATATAAGCTCCACTTACTCATTTCTGATTAAAACAGGCAAGTAGGAAGAACAGATGAAACAGTTTACATCATGTTATGTTAACCCTTAGAATTTTTTACTGACACAGATGCTACTATTTTTCATTCCTCTCCCCCTCCCTTTGTTTGGTCAGAAGGACTCTAAATTAGAGAGCAAATAGAAGGCATGTGAACTTTTAAAGAACGCTGGCTTCGGTCCAGTCATAGGCTCTGCTCTCCACTTGCAGAGTAGGAATAATTCCCAATGAAGTCCACAGAATTTGCTCGTATCCCATGAGAGAATGTAGCTACAAATTAGGCTTGAAGAGGGAAAAGAAACCCAAAACATTTACCACAGTACATTCAGGTACCTACAGAGGAATCACGTGCATGTGATTCAGAGCTCTCAGCTCTAAAATTGACAGAGATTTTACTTCAGCCCTTCAGCTACTTCAGACTATTTATTTATGAGTATTACAATTACATCTACAGATCCTAATTAATAGTTCTCTAATGCCAGGTGCTGGGAAGTTATTAAATGTAAGAAAGCCAGACCCTGTCCAAAAATCCTTTCACAACTGAAGTAGAGACAAGAAAAAAGAAGGTGGGTAATGTAAAAAAAAATGCAGCAGATTGTGTATAAAATTATTGGATAGTAAGTTTTGAGGGGCTATATTAGGGCTGTTTTAAGAGAAAGCAGCAAATGATACTAAATTAACTTCCTTCTGACGGTGGCTGATAAGAGCAGTAAGGCAGAAACAGACCAGACAAAGGAAAGTAAGGATTTCATGATTTGACTTGGAAAGCACAGTCCATAGGGGACTGATGCATGGCTTGCAGGAGAAGTGGGCAAAAATGAGTTGATGGCAACATCGCACAGTCCTGTAACAAGAAGCTGGGCATCTTCTTGGTGCCACATCAGATTTCAGCTTGCTATTAATCTGCACTTGAGACATTCTTAGTTCCAAAAATCAACATAGTAAAAAAGTGGTTCTGAGAAACTTCTCTAACGTATGTGTTTAAGCTTGTTCCCCACATAATGGGAGTAGCTAGGTTTTTCCAGTATCCTTTCAGGTAGTGATGTCCTTTGTCAACTTACAGTTCTTTACACCATTACTGACTCTGACAAAGCATTTAACATACCTCCTTTCATCTTCTTGAATTACTACTTCATTACCCACCAGCTCAAGTTCTGAAACAGCCTCTTGTGACTCAGCATGGTTTCATTCTTCCATCCAGCTATCTGCAGCTACAGTATTTTTACTAGCATCTGTAATTCATCATTTTTCAGTTTTATTATCTCAGAAGTTTTAGGCCACAAGTGTCAAAGATTTCATTTGTCTACAATAGAAGTTGTGTTTCTGTTAAATCTGCTTTCATCCCTTTCAGAGCAACAACTGCTTTGAGCCCAGTTTGGGCAAGAACATGTTGTTTACTGTCTTTTAGCATTACTGTCCTCTGGGAAATAAAACTTCACTGAAGTTGCTTGTTTATTGGTCTAGCATCCTACAACCACTGTTGGCCAAATTTAGCCAAAATTTTTTAAAGTAATGAAGGCCTCACAATATTTTCAAGTTCCCAGAGAGCTGGTGAAACCAGTGCTTGTAAAGTAGATTTAAGCTACTGCTCCTACTAAGGGGAGAACCTATAGGGGCAGAGTTTCAGTTTTGTTTTGTTTGGCCCCTCCACTTGCACCACACAAACATGACCTCTGCTGCCTAGGTAGGATTTACGGGACACAGAAGGATCCTGGAGGTACTCACAAGAGGAGGAAAACAAAGCTTCCCTCAGTCTTCTGCTCTCGAAACTGCTTTGTATATTCTATTCTACAGCTTTGGCAGATCCTTTGCCCAGAGATTTGTTTAATGTGAATGATTTCAGGCCAAACACAGGTGAAAGCTGCTAGCTAAAATCTAAATTATTGAATGAGGAAACACAAGCAGCTAAAATTTAATTATCTTAACTAGATTGTTAAAATTCTATAAAGAAGGCATAGTAACATGTACCATATAAAGAAATCATTTGTTTGCTTTGTTTTTTAAGATCTGATGATACCTGTTTTTTTAAAAAACATTCTAATACAGATGGCTGGCCACTCCCCCACAACACCACATATTTATGTTGCCAGTATTAGAGTATTGTATACCCCTGGGATAGCATGAAATAATTTTTTATAAGCATTCTGAAGCATTTCAGAGCAGCTAGATGCAGTTTTCTGCAGTTCCATATGGCTTGGTGGTTATGGGATGTGTGTGCCCCCAGCCCACCAGCTCACTTCCAGTTTTCTTGATTTTCACAGCTCTGTGACCTATGCAAGCAGCAGTGCAGGAGTAGCAAATTTAACACAGCAATATTAAGTTTCATAGGTTGGGCTCCTCATGTTCAAAGATTTTTACTTGTGCCTTTGAGGAGATGAAAACCAGCACTAATCACAAGCACTAAAGTCCTTGTCATACTGAAGCAATGGAGAGTTCTGCCTCTCAGGCTGAAGCAGAGATAAGATTCATACAGGAACTTCATTTTTGGAGCCCGACCATTTCAAGCACAAGCTTTGTCTGAGCAACAGCAGAAAAGTGATCTTGCCACAATCTTTGTTTTTTCTAGTTTTGGCTTTAATTGGGCAGTCTGGGAGATAAGAACTTTAACTCAAACAGAGTATTTGTGTAGAAATGGTTGTAGGTATCTTCATTCAAGCTTTTGAGAATTCTCATATTTTTTAATATTTACTTTTTTATTATTATTAATTATTGAAGAGTTTATGCTTCAGGACTTAAAGATACTTCTCATTAAAATGTTGTTTATTATCCTTCCTGTGTGTATGTAATAGCCATCCATAATGGCAAGTCACGATTACATGCTCTATTTTTTGTCCAGTGACTAAAGTATAAAGATTATTCATCAGACAGGCTAAAAATTTGCAGCAGAAGTGATAACATTTGCACTTAAAACTGGAGTTCTAGGACACGAGTTTTCATGTTCCATTTTAAAAGCATCTCAAAAGTATTTTTATCAGTTAAAACTTCAGTTGCATCACACCTAGAAGGCATCTCTGTCCATCTCAGGTCATCCTCACAAATAACTATGAGCATTGACAATTTTGTTTATTGAATTATTCTCATCATCTTATTTCTCAACTGCATGCAAAAACTAGTTAACTGAGTTAAAGTTTATGCCAAATTTTTGGTGTGTCCTTTTGTTTTCTTGCACAGAACCTTTTTTCAAATTTAAATATTTAGTCCTGCATCAGATTTGTATTTTCAATGGGTTTTCTGGCTTGTATGTTGCTACCATCATAGTGCACACAAAAGTGAAGTCACCTTATCTCATCTGCTGGCACCGATTATGCAAATCTTATTTATGTATGCAATTCTTCTCTGCCAGCTTCATCCAGACAGAAGGAAAAAAACCAAAATAAGAACAGTTCTGCTAAGCTAATAGATGAAACAAAAAAAAAAAGCCAAGGCAAAACATGCAATAAGATTTTCCCATCTGGGACTCATTCTGCTGAATATTAAATCCCGAATGCAACCCCAAAAAACTGAACTAAAATGTGTGCTGGATCAAAAGGGAGGTATTAGTCAATATTCACTTTGCCAGCCAGCTATGCTAGATCATTTATGCAAAATGTAACAAAACTTTATTAACTTTTAATTATGTTTATGCAGCAACTTTTCTAGATGAGTCTTCTGAAAGGCAGGGAATTTGCTTCCAATTTTCTCCAGCAGAAGAGAAGCTCTTCACATGAATCAGAAATGCTAAATTAAAAGAATATGCAATTGCAGAGCCTGCAGAAGGAGGTAAGGAGAGGTTTCCTAGAGCCCAGTCATCTTAAAGAAAACATCTCTATCAACAACAATAAAAACAAAGTTTGCTTTGATGTTATTTTTGAGGTACAGATGATCCTGTAAACCAGTCCATGTTATATGGAAAGATTTGAGACTTCAGGCAGAACGACTCAAAGTGCCTGCAAAACCCCTCCTGATCAGGCTACAACAAGTCTTATTTATAAAAAGCTAATGTTTTCCTCAGTCCCAGAATAGCCAGCTAATAATCTCTATATGAGAAACAGGCACGGGGCAAGAAACAAAATGCCAATCTGCTTTCCAGCTTTCACTGCCAGATGATCAATAAAATGATCCAAACTGACATAGTTTCAATGCCCAAGTCCTTCTGGACAAATGTTACTCCAAGAATTTACAGCAATCATTTTATTTTCTTTTTCCATATTCACATCTTTTTTTTTTCCCTCCTCCCTTTAAGAAAGTGGTTTTAAAAATGAAGTTCCAATAAAACACCAAATTAGGATGTTTATAATAACTTACGGGAAAGCAAAACAGTATCAGAAATTTAAACCTTTGTGGGCAAGGAAGCTACTCTGTTTCCATGCCCTTAAAACCTAGCCTGCCAAGAAGCTAAATATATCAAATTTTTTTAGCACACATAGAGTCTTCCAAGGTCATGCATGCATTTCACTTAGTCTAATTAACTGTTTTCTGAGCTTGAGCTTTAGTTTCTGTTAATAGCAATTGAAACCTTAGCATGCCTACATGCAGTACATTAAATACATTGTTAGATGATTGTCCTGTGTTCCAGGGAAAAACCTTCCGGGAAGATCATCCAATTAAAAAAAAAGCACTGATAGTTTTGATTTTTTTGGAGGGGGAGGGGTGGGGGGGGAGAGAAAAAAAAGAAGAAAAGTTTAATCAAAGAAAATATTCCAGAAGATTTGACACAGTCAGTGCCATTGGGTAAACAATCATCCATAGAAAGCTTCTCCCATCAGAGCTCATTTTCTGTTTTGATTTTGGGGATGGTGGGGGTGAGGGGTTAAAATGGGATCTACAACAGCAGGATTCCAGAAAAAGAGGAGGGATGAAGCTTTAAAATTACTTCTCTGGGGATCTTTTCAGAAAGCTGAAGAGGTTAATAATTACTACGACTAAGCTGCATCTCACCTTGGTTGTGGGAAATGAGACAGAAAGGAAGAATTAAGAGAATTCCAAAGGATTATGGGCTTCTCCTTCCACATGGATGTACAGACATATAATAGCATACTCTGGTAATCTGAAGTACAAGTGAAGGAGACTGGTACTCTACATCAATCTAGGCCAAACCAGTAAATGCTGTATTTCTTCCTGAATACAGAATTCATATCGAATTTGGACTTCCTGCTATATTCCAGTCTAGTGCAAGAGAAATTAAAATATTGCAAGAAGATACTTATGATTTCTAGGAAAAGGATGCAAGACAGACATTTTTTAAGGATTTAAGATGACATTCCCTTGCTGAATTCATCATAAAAAATTGCTAATCTCATGTGAAACTTGATACCAGCATATCCTCTACTCATACTGATCCAGAATGTTTTCAGACTCAATTAACAGCCCTAGATTTTAAGAATTATTTGCAGGGTGAAGGGTACATTTACCACACGCTAAAAATAAACTTCCGAGGAAGCAATGTGGGAAGATTTTATTAGGTACACTGTAAGTGGCCTCCATTCCTACAGCAAAAAATAAAGATAAGTATAAAATCCTGATCAGAGACTGATTTTGGTTAATACTTGCTTTCAATGTTGCAATTTCATGCTGCCATTTATTCTAAAGTTTCCCAAAATACGGATAGAAAACCTTTTCCACCTTTACCAGTAGAATTTTAGAGAAAAGCTTCAGCATACATTTTTGTTGACTGGATGACTGCTGCTGCCAGACCATTGCAAGGTTAATTGGATGGTTTGTGTCTTTGTACTTTTCCTTAGAGAATTTTGAGGTAGTGCATTTTAAAAAGGAAAAAAAATAGCATGAGAAGGAATGTCTGTAGATAAAGTTGTCTATCACTTTCCATTGTAACACTGCACCTTTGCAGTTTCAGATATTTGAGATATGCCAGAAGTGTGATCATTTGGGTTAAAATGACTGCCTTCAAAATGTTGGTTTTCAGCCAGCATGTTTCAACTGTTTCCAAAAAAAAAAAAAAAACAAGGACAAAATTCGTTATATATACTGAATATATGTAAGAACATTTTAAGAATATTTTAAAGAAGCTACTTGATGTTCTACAGAAAAGGGTTTGAATTTGGGACTCCAACCACAATTTTTGCTTGTCCCTTTGGAAGTATCCAATTTTTAATTTTTTAAAAAGTCTCAAATAACACATTTCTACTGAGCACATGTGAAGAGTTTTGCAGTTTCAGAAAACAACATGAATTGATTATGCATAGTCAGTATCACCATATGCACATGGCTAAATGTTTGTCTGCCTTGAACCTTTGCAAAGCTGGGATAAATAGAATCATTTATTTTACACTTTTGCAGCTTCACATAGAAGTAGCTGTTGGTGCTTTGTTCTTTACCAATGTTTAACAGGATGCATTTCAGTGGGAACTCTTGCCAGATAGCCCTTAAAGCATTTCTGCCATGCCTCCAGAACTGCCTAAAACACAGTTTTATGATTTGTTGGAAAGATATACCATTATCAACATGAGACTCTAAAATTTCATTTTCTCTACCTGCTCCTTCCATACTCCCCTTTTCATCCTTCCCTCTGAACTAGATTGTCTCTTTTTCACCTCAGATCTAAAGCCTAAAATCTCCTCTCTACATTTGTTCCTGTACTTCACTCTGATCATATTTTCCTGGTGGGTGTTTATTAATGAGAAGCCAGTGACCTATTTTTCTGCATGTTCTCTTCCTAAGATTCTCCTCCAGGTGAATCTCCTAGTTTTAAAAGACATAAGTGTTTTGTTCAAAAATGCCAGCAAAATCAGGGAATTTTGTTTGTTTTAATTATAACCAATATTTTCTATTTTTCATAGACTTATTCATAGAATTAAAAAAGCAAATGTTCATCTGTTCTTTTAAAAGAAATGTTAAGCTTAACAGCAGTTTTATACAAAGAAATTCAACACTATAAAATCTAATAAACAGATACCCTAGCCTATATATATATATATTTACATAAAAATTAATGTCACCTTGTGATATTCTGAACATAGCATAGGCAAAAGGAGAGACTGACATGCCATTACTAGGAAGTGTGTATTCCCAGTTGAGTCAAGTCATACTGCAACAAGGCAATGAAACACTCATCAATTCTGTGTTGTAATCACCAGAGCAAGTGATTGTGCTTTTGAGATAGTATTTGCTTTGTTTAAAACACAGCATCTTCATCCACAACAGCTTCAGACTTGTCTTTCGCCTACTACCATAACAGAAAAAAAAAAAACCAAGACAAAATCTGAACGACTCCAATATTATTTAGAGATATAAATAATATTTGAGAATCCCGTAACCTGGGTGAGATGTGGTGATCCTTGAACTGAGAGTTTAACTGAACATTAAAGATATTAATTAGCCTTGAATCCAGTCATTTTACATTCTGATGCTGCCACTGTAGTGAAGTTTAGCAAGAGAAGAAATTGCCAGTATGATTTATAACTGCTGCATCTGGGAGTGCCATAGTATCCTGCGCTGGCTGGATGTTGTAGAGTAAGATACCAATGTTAACAGACACCCCGGTACTCCTGCAGGTCCCAGGATGGCAGGGAGTTCGCATTCCCTCTTCCTCCCTCCACTGGGGTTGGAACAGAATGGAAACAGCTGCTCTACTTCTATAAGAGAGATCAAACATGGCAGGTTGAAAGTCCCTCCACTTCTTACCTTCTGTCCCACAGATGTTCATCAGAACATCTGGGCTTTTATCAGAAGGATGAGAACTGATGGCAGTAGCTTGGCTTCTAAAGCTGCTTCCTTCCACCCTAAATGGGATTCACACACAAGCATGTGCTCAGAACCCCTGAGCACTGAACTATAAGGAATGTAAACACAGCATGGACAAAAAACCATGCTCCATTCCTCCACACAGTGCTGGACGTGACAGTGAAGTAGATTTTCCCAGATGAATGGTTTCCCTAGAACAAGCTGCATAGCTTTTACCAGGGGAAAGAAGAAAACTATTCAGCACTGCTTCCTCATGCTCTCTTGACTGACAGCACTGGTTGCATTTGCAGAGGATTGCTTCAGTTAGGAAAAATGACTGTCAGCATTCCTTTTCCCTAGAAATGCTTCCATTGTTTCTGAGTTCATCACATGACTTCACAGTGGTTTAGGTGCTGTCTCTTTTTTCCAGGAAAGCCATGTCCTTTTCCTAGCTGCCTGCATCCTGTTCAAAAGCAACTTGTCAATCAAATCTTAAGACTTCTGGTTTCTGTTTTCCCTTCTCTCTGAAGCCTGGCTAGGGTACAATGCAATTCAATCACCCGTTCTTTGAGGGAACCTGCTGATTTTTTTGTTAAAAATGGCCAGAAAGTCAACAATCCCTTCCTTCGAATTCTTAGTCCTCTTGGAAAACCATGCAGTTGCAATTTTGAATAAAAGCAATTATCATTTTTTTAAACTGTGGTCCAGAGAACCCCAAGAAAAAGCTGCTCAACCAGCACATTGAAATCCTGGGCTTCAAAGTGCTGCTTGCTCTCTCTGGCATTTGATCCCTCTCTGGGGAAATGCACAGTTGCCTAGTACTTTCTGATAATTTAAAACTTGCTTTTTATCCTACTTCGATGCCTGCTAAAAATCCCCCAAACTACTATGCTCATTCTGTTTTATTCAAAGACATGTTCTTTACGTTTCCATTTCTTACACTTACTTGGTGTTTTTCCAGTTTTAGTCTTTAAAAACTTAAAGAATAAAGCAGCACAGGGCTGCTAAGCCTTGTACCCTTGAATCTGTTCTGGATTGTTGTATTTTCTTATCTACTCCTCAAAGTCTGATCACATCAAAATGTTTATTGGTATTTGATTACACAGGTATCTCTGTTTTACTTTCTTTGGAAAAGAAAAATGGAATGCTGCGTCTGGCAAATATGTTTTTCTCAAAAGATTCAAATGTATTTCACTTGGACATTTTGTAGCCCAAAATACATTTTAAAAACCCCTTTAATTTAGGTTTCTCTTTTCATGCGTGGTTTCTTACAGTGACTGAGTTTACATCCAATTGAAACAAAGCTCTGAAAACCTTCATCAAAAAGCAAATAATTGGGAAAGATCAGCATGAATTGGAAGCGATTCAGTCAATAGGACAACTAAATACAGAGAAGCTATTTCAGCTGGAGTAGAGAATATGCACAACTATTTGATATCAGGCAATTATAAAAAGTTAAGATGCAAAATCTCGTATTAGCCTGTCATCTTAAAAATTTAGGCAGTCAAATCTTAAATGAGCATGGACAAACACCATACAATTTTACAAGCTACAGAAATCAGTAAATAGATACAGCTAAGTCAATGCTCAGAATAACTTCATCCTTTTCCTTTGATAAGGATGCATTAAATAGAGCTAGATAAAGCTATATAAATAGGTTTTTAAGCTCTCTATCTGAAGGCTGTTGCTGTTCACAGGAAAGTAGCTCACCATCATATAAAAGCGGTAACAAACAGCTGTTTACACAAGTGTTTAGGTGATTAAACTGTTAAATTACCTGACACCAGGAGGGGGCAAGAAAAACTGCAAAAGTCACAGTACTGATTTGAATTTTACATATGAAATTCTATCAGCATTCCTTTGATTTGTGGCACTAAGCCATCTTAACAACAGGAATCCAACTGGACTGATGTTACATTTTTCACCACAAACCATGTGTACACATGCAACTTAAGTGGAAGTCAATGGAATAGGTAATAATTTTGGGAATTGTTATATGTATAAATGCATATTAAGAGTTTGTACAATAATATCACAATGAAAATTGCTGGATTCACAGGACAAGGGGTTTTTTTCTCCTGGTAGAGTAGATATATTCACCAAGCTAGGAACATTGGAAAAGGCTGAAATTTCTCTACTGCTCTGTCTGCAAAAATAGAGTATTAAGAATATTGGCCAGAGTTAGAAAGAGCTGCTACTATTATCCTTCTTAGGGATGGCGTTTGGGAGTCATCCTTAAACAAGAGGGAAAAAAAAAGGAGATGGAGTCCCTTGGGAAGAAGTCATTAGTCATGACTGAATCCACAGAAACAAAGATGAGACTGGCACAATCTTCCCAAAGCTGGGAAAAGGAAAACAATAAGAAACAGGCAACGTGAGGAGCGAAAACCTAGTTAGGATAAGTTGTACTAAGTTGGATGAACTTCATTGTTTAGAAGACAAAAACGATGACAGATTCGTAAACATCTTTCAACCCCCAGACTGTTTCAGGCAAATGAGAGAAGACATAGAAAAAGGAAGATTTTTTTGTTGTTGTAGTTGAAATTGGGTATTTTTCATGTCATTAAATAAAGCTTCATGTTGTTTTAAGACTCCCTGAAAACTATTGTTTCCTGTAGTCTATCATTTTTGGAAGATTTGAACTGTAGCTTTGAGACAAAGTATCTACAGAGCAATGTGAGGAATCTCTTAGTCAGTTACTTGTCCTCAAACAAGACAAACCCCAAACATTTAGGATGTTTCCAAACAGCTGGGATTTAGATTTCTACTACTGTGAAGCAGCAGCAGAGGAAAAATGCCAGAGCCAAAGGAGGAAAGCATGTCAGTGCATACCAAAATCCTTGGAAGCTGACTGCAGGCAAGCCCTGTGGGCTCAGAAGCCTAACAAAAGCTTGAGCAAGAAGAGTGTGATCACATTTATGGAACAATTTGAAAGCAGAGAGTATGTTTAAAGCTTTATAAGCATTAAATTGTGAGGCACCTCATCCAAGTATCTATTGTTCGCTAAAACATACAGGGAATTCCAGTTTATTTCTCAGGCCAAGAAGGAAAAGACATAAATTTCAGCATGATTAAAAACAAACTGTGCTTGCACTACAGAAAAACAAAATTATTCCCTTACCAGATCAGTGCCATGTAAACAAGAGAATTTAATAAAATAGAAGCACTATTTGAAAAGTTCCAGGATTTTCTCAGATAAAGTTTAGGATTATTTTCCTTCTAAGAGTGACTTAACAGTTATTTGACATTTTACTATCCAATTTTTAACACTTCAGTCAGAAATCTAATGATGCCTTTGGACAAAATATAATTCTATATCAGGTGTGCTTAGCACAGACTACCTTGTGTCCCTTCTCAGTGTGGTAAAATTGCCTTGCCTTTTGTGTGCACCTTTAGTTTGCTTGGACACGTTGGTAATGTTTGTTATCATGAGTAAATTTAGTTATATAATGGGTGACTGGGACTCTACCCAGCTGCAGAGAAATAAAAATTGCAAGATTTTACTTACAGTTTTCATGTTCTGCCCCTCTTCTTATCTGGAGCAACCTATTATCCACAGCATTCCATATGCTGTGTTCTTATGAGGAAGCGTTCTAGTACTTTGCCAGGAACACTGTTCTTATAAATTAATTAAGATGTGGTATAACAAGTACTTTTTTAAACAATATTTTTTGCTACACAACTTCTTAAAAGTGGGTGGATAAAATCCTCAGTAAAACTTAATTGTAATCAGACAGGAAACTGGGAGCTGTCACCCGTGCTGTCATCAAGGCCAATAGATGTTACTCCTTAGCCAAATCACAGGAACTTCAGAGCAATTCTTCTGACTATTAGAAGAATTTAACTCTTGCAAGGCACAGGAACAAGAAGTGGGGAAGAAGGGTTGTTTGCAAATCCATGGTAGAATGACAATTGCAAAGGAGGAATGTTAAGCAAACATTGTTCCCAGGAAAGGACCTGAAGTTACTAGGAAGTGTGATATGTTAATACAAGTTAAAATATTTAACAAACACAATTACGGAATGTTTTGCTGATGAAACATTTAAAGAAAGGAAAAAAAAAAACAAAACAAAACCAAAAAACAACACCCCAAAAAGCCTTCAGCAACATGAGAATTAATTACAAGGCAGGAAAAATCTAAAATCACTGAAATCAGAGCCAAATGTGTAGCCCCTAAACCAAATATTTTCTGAATCTGAAGATTTATTTTATGCTCTTTCTGATCATTCAGAGATGATGAAAGAAACACAGACATGTTCTACATTCAAATAATCTATACATGCAATTTTAAGAAAGGGAAGGAAGAACTAAACTGAAGAATCAAAATGGTTCTTTTTAAAGCCTATTAGATTTTGAACCCATGTGCTGTTTTGTCTGGGATAACTGCATGTTTATCCTGCAGGAACCATTTTATTCTTTTCCCTGCAAACTCTTAAGTCACTAACTGACTTTTAAAAAGTCCTCCTCTGAACCTGTGCAGTCCTAATGCTCTACAACAAATAGAGCTAAGCCATCTTTAAGTGAGATATTGAACACAGTCTGGGCATTACAACAACTTAATTAGCTCTGTGCTGCCTTTTTCTGGGCTAGTGCTGCTTTAGTACTGATATGTCACATTCCAGCCTATGGTGAGCAGGGGCCATGTTTTTATGTACTCTTGCAAGGCAAGACATCTGAATAAGCAGCTTGAACTATCCTACTCCAAGTTAGTCCTTTCATAATCCTATATTAACCTATAAAAGCGAGACTGGTGGAGCAGTATGCTCAGATGATCTGAACATGTTGATTTATACAAGGATAAAACCAGAAATTAAATTAAAATATCAGTCTCAAATTCAATCTCTTACCTTGCTGAAGTCTCTCTTGTTTCTTTCATCTAAGATGGATTCTTCACATCCAGAGTAACTTCTCTGTTCACGTTACGAAGTGGAGATAATGCAACGCTTCAAGTACAGATACACCTATTAAACAGGATTTTTGAATTGCTTGAGAAATGTTCAAATGTGAAAACTTTGCAAAAATGTTTTCATCCTCTGTACAAGCAAGAATATAGCATCTGCATGTCTTCTATATAACTCAGGCAACAATATCCTGGCAACCACATTTCAATGGAACAAATCCAGGTAATTAAAATGACTAGAACCAGCATTCATCTCTTTTATCATCCCACTTGATAGGCCAGACTTACTCATTTGGGAAGTGATGGTCAAAAATCTGCTAGATGTAGCGAAGTGAGATGTTGTCTGTCTCTAAGCCACAGAGCCTTTGATTTCGTTTGCCATTGCCCATTTAGCCTTCTCTTTCACAGCACTATCTTCCTGAGAACTTCAAAAATGAACTCTACTGTTTTGTATGTTATACTTTGCAGACATCTGCATAGTTTGGTGGATTTCATTAATACTTCACTAATAATCCTGTCAAGATTTGTACTTTCTGTATAAAGGCTAAAAGGAGTAAATTCACTGCACCAATAAAACCACTCAATGCATTACCATCCTCATCATGTCCACTCATTCATTTTAACAGATTGCTAACACCGTAAGTCAAAACCTTGGCTTCCACTCTTCTGCAACTGCACAGCCTAATCCCCCTGCAGAAGCCAAACTTCTACTAAATCAGACCATGAGGCATGAGTTGAAGAGCTTTTGGATCCCTTTATTTCAGTGGTCATGTGAGCAACTGCTCTGAACTGTTTGTTGATGTCTGAAGATTTCAGCAGTGACACCATTCCTCTGAAAGAGAAAACGAGGCAGGATGCTACTCTGCAGCTAAGTACAAATGAACGACTGTTGATCTAGATCATATCTTGGTCAAATCAGACCTCAAACTGACTGTTGTACAAAGCAAAAAAAAAAAAAAAAAAAAAAAAAAGGATCTTGCATTTTGGTTTTTGGATGCATAAATGTAATGTATCTACCTTTGAACTCATTATCTCTAAGATTTAATTCTCAGCCTTAGATAATATGCAATGACCTCAGTGTCTGCAAAGAAACACTAGAAGAAATACTGTTCTTTCCGGTAAGAAACAGGCCTTAAGGTGACAGGCACAACAGAGCTGGTAACCTACATAAATACTTTATGCTTCCTTGCACTGTATCACCCCACATTTACGCTCAATTCCCACAGTCTAACCTGTTACAACTACCCCCTTCTCTTCCTAAAAATGTAGCAACTTGATTAATGGAGAGGAAATTTCTCTTCTCACTGTTTATATCTAAGGTTGCTGGTCCTCCCACAATGATCCATTTAAGCAAAGACAAATACCCCAGGGAAACTCTTCAGGAAGTAAGGGGGAAAGAAAGAAACTAAATCCCTCTTTTAAGAAGGTTGGCTCCTCATTCCCTTTGCCAATCTTACCTTCATAGCCATAACTATCAAATTAAAATAGGTTTAAATGCACAAAGTGAAGCAGATTGTGTTCCCTTAACTATATTTTGCCTGGTTAAGAGACTAGCCTGACACTACAGGTCTTGCATAAGAATAAATTTGGCTTTCAAATGTGTACAAACCAGAGCCCTGCAGATACACAAAGATGCACAGTGCTGATTTTTCTTATGGAATCACAGACAAAGCATAGCTTTGGAACAGTCTGTCCACACACTTATTCTCTTTTCCTTTTCAAAATTCACCTTGCACTTTACCTTGCCAAGAAAGCAAAAATATTTTCCGCTGTTTGATTACACGCTCAATCACTACCATCTCCCATTCTACTGTCCAGTTAATGTGCTGAAACTTGAGACACAAGACCAGGAAAACCTGATAACATTTTCCACACTTACAGCAGAAGAGAAAAGCACACACACACACATCTCCTGATGCCCAAGTGGACAAAACACAACATGCGAACAGAAACAAAATACATTGCTATTAGCTTCTGCACAGAGGATGCCCTTTTAGCATTTGGAAAGGGCAAGAATATTTCCACTATGAATCATGAAGTAAAACAGCTTTTGCTACAGATTCAGAATAGCTTACACCATTTCATCTCTGTAAATACAAGGATTGCTTGAAATGGCTGAGATGTCTCATCTAAAGAGACTACAATGGCCTAGCAAAAAGGAATAGATGGAAGCTGAATGATTCTTCTCATACTTTTACAAGGCTGATTTTAATTCAGCTTTTAAAGTACTTGAAGATTATTTTCATTTTCTATTAAGCTGAATGAGGGTAGGTTTAGATTAGATACTAGGAAGGAATGTTTTACTATAAGGGCAATGAGACACTGGAGCAGGTTGCCCAGAGACACTGTGGAGTCCCCATCCCTGATACTCTTGGCCAGCCTGGATGGGGATCTGACTTACATGGTCTAGTGGGAGATGTCCCTGCCCACAGCAGGGAGTTGGGATTAGATGATCTTTAATGTCCCTTCCAACCCAAAGCATTCTGTGATTCTATGAGCTATCTTCATAGAGGCTACTAACACATATAATAGAGCCTGCATCGAAATGTTAAAAAAATTAGTTATTAAAGTCATACTAAATATGAGTGTGTTACACAAGGTTATATTGAGTGTGCACAAAATATTTAAAAATTTTAACTCCAGTTAACTAAATCTACATAGCAGCCCCTGCAGCACAAAAATAATGAGCTTTACTTAATGAACTTTCCAACTGCTGTTGAAATTCCAAAAATAAGGGAGCATAAACTTCCAGTCCAGGAAAGACTACTTTTCTTCAGCATTTCAAAGACCAGGCAAAGGCCAATGAAAACTATTTCAGCTGTCAGACTCAGTGATTAAAGTCACAATGATCAATGATCACATGTTAAACTTGCTGAAAGCTGACTTTTATCAAGGTTCTCTTAAACAGTTGATGTAATACAGAGTATTTTGGTGGCGTTGTTATAAAGAAGAAAGCAATGGATAAAAAGAAGGCACTTTAAGAGTGGTGCCCAGAGGTTTCAGGTAGTATCCACACTGCTAAGATGATTGATTTCTGTTATTAGAGTCAGGTGTATATTCAATAAATAAGACTTGAATAGTAAATTCAAGATGCAAAAGCTATTTTCTTTCTACTTCATGAAAAAAGGAGGAGAAAACACAAACATTTATAAACCACAAGCTGCGTTCCCAGTCTTCTACCACCACATTCCTCTACTAAACCTCACTTGGATGAGAGCTCCAACCAGCAGCAATCAGCTCTGGCCTCTGTGTACCCTTGAAACTGAGGCACATCTGCCTGTTGTTTCCACAGGTTGCTCTGCCTTGAGCACTTCCAAAAGCAATCCTGAGAAAAGACTGAACATGCAGCTGAGTCTTTAGGAGAGCAGTTACTGCTTCATCACCTCCCTGCAGTACTTGCATTTCTCACAGCAAGCCTGACATTCTTTTGGGACTATAAAAGGCAGCAACAGATAAATTAATGGAATTTTTAGAACAGAGCAATAAAGTGCTTTGAAGTAGCAAGCAACTAAAAAAGGAAATCAAGCAGCCATTACATCAGCTGAATGACAAAGGCATCTGAGAATTGGCTCGAAATTTAATCTGCCATAATCTTATATAAGAACATTATTCATAATTGATTCTTAGGACATTTTAAACTTCTCCCAAAGCCTTGGTTCACAGAAAAAAGGTGTTATACATGAGTTTTATTATAGTTTAATGAATGATGAAATATCAGCGGTACCTCTTTGAGGTTTAAGCAAAGCATTTTTACCTCACATGGTAGAAACTGTTCAATCAGTTTCAGTATCTGTTTAGCTGTGGGTGAGCACATACTTCATTATTTCCAGCAGCTCGCCTGTGACAACTGCTGAGTGAGCCTTGAGAGTTGCAGCTACGTGCTCTTCAGCCTTCCTACCCAATCTCCAAACATTTCTGACCACAAAAGAAGATTTTAGAGACTTTACAGGTAGTCTGTGTGGGTTCAGAGCCAGAAACAAGGAGCCTAAGATCTACAACACCTGGCTTTTTGGCTTATACCATCCATACCACATCATATAGTCTTTCAACAAGTGAATATCTCCAAATAAGCAGTTAAACACGTAAAAAACCAGCAGTTTAACACATAAAAAAAATTCTAAGGGATGGGACAGCTACAATGCCACTGCACTAAGTAACTCAACTCCAGATGTCTTCAAAGTCATATCTTTCTCCTCCTTTATCGCTCATATATTTAGCTGAAAAAAAACATGATTAAGAGTTCTGGTCTTGAATTGTTTCTCTAATATTGTCTGCCATCCCAATCGGCATTCAATTTCTTGATTTACATAATTCTTCATTGTTTCATCTATCTTTATGTCCTTTTCCTCAGCTTTCTGACTATTTTGCTCAGAATAACTAACTTTCCACTTTCCTGGCATCATGATTTTCAGCTTTTAATTAGATAACTATTTTTCCAATTCAAAGTCCGCTCTCCGTTAAAATCAGAAATGTGACTTCTATCAGAAAATGTGAGAAATTGGTTTGATGCTTAGCAAATCTATCCCCAGGAGGCTAAAAGTTTGCTATACACAAAAGGAGCACTGACTGAAGCGTATCTGAAGGCTGATTGTTTCTTATACAGTGCTCTTCCAATGGTCAAACCATTTTACATGCTAATGTATTGGTTTTTTGCACAGATCCAAAGCCAGTGAACAGATTGGGTATATTTACTGTGAACAACACCATACAGATGGAAGCTTCATTTTAAGATAAGGGGAAGCTGGATACCTGAGCATACAATGAAAAGTTATCCTAGAAATCTAAAGTGTTTGCTAAAATGCACTGTATTAGTGTGCTTCACACATTAAAACTGTACTATATTGTTAAATTTTTCTTGCAAGGCAGAGAGAAATCAGAACACTCATTATCATTTACGCTTGTTGTAAGCTGATTTTACTGAAAAGATACTCTGGAAAATAATGAGAAAAACACAAGAAATTTACTCTGCACCCCATTTATGCCTCCACCACCACAGACAGTTGATGCTAGAGCTCCTCTTCCAAATGGGCCCAGTTATACAGTAGCAAATGCTTTGAAAGTTCTACAATGTGAAAAATGTACAGTGAAATACACAAGTGCTGATAAACATGTCTTTTGTTTACAGTGTGAAAACAAGAGCTGGTCCCATTTACCTGCAGACTGCCCTTAATTCAAATGAAGCTGAAAGACTCAAAGAAGAAAGTGTTTTTAGCAAGCATAATTTCTGAAAATACACCTACTGAGAACAGAAATATGAGACCTGCCTATCAGCTGGATCGTGGCGTTTGTTTTGGTTTTTGTAAACTCTGTTATTATGTACTTCTGCCTTCTATTGATTTTACTTTCCAGGTTTATTCATGCTTCAGAGGACAATGATCCAAAAGTAATACAAGCACTCATTTAAATACTTACGGTTTGTGCCAGAGTCCCAAGTAAAGATTTTCTTTTAAAAGGCGAGAAGGTCAGCTATGTAAATCCTATTCACCTGAAAGCTTAGGGAAGAAAAATGTTGGGCTGAGATGTTTTGGAAGACACTGATGTGATTAACAGAGCTTCTCTTTTGCCATGATGCAGGAAGAATTAAGCAAAACCAAAACCATGAAGTCGCATGTAATTATTCCATTCATTTCCTACAAAACTTAAAAATTCAATTTCTTAAGAAGATTCCCAAGCACAGACAGGGCTGGGAAAGATTGGGAGAAACACCGGTAGAGGCCCAGCAAGTGCCATGAGACATTAACAGATTTCTGAAGGCTTATAGAAGTTATTCACTCCTTCCTTTTAAACAGGGACAATACAAATCCAAAAGCACTGGAAACAAACTTATCTTTGGCAATGGGTGACAGCACAACACCAGAAGAATGGTTTTTAGTTGTAGTTGTTTATAAAATTCAGGGCACCAATATAAACTATACAACATATAAACACAAGTTTGCAACTGCACCAGTTAACATCTACTTAAGAGGCTATAACCAAAAAAAGCCTTCTAAATATCATTTTCTGAGGACCTAACCATACAGCCCTTGACTACTTTAAAAACAGGTTTTGTTTTAAGTTTGTGGGAGATACAATTATTACCAGTAGCACACAATATCTGTGACAACTCTTTTGCCTGCTTAAGGTTGAAGGAGCCATTGCCAAGGTGAAATTACTGCATTTCTCACCTGAAAAAAAGCAGGTTTCATAATGACTCACATGTCATTATATAGTTAAGAAACAGCAATATTTTATTCCTGCTAAGATGGGACAGAAGTATTCCTATTCAAAGAATCTTTTCCTCTACTTGTTTTACATAGAAGTCTTTATACAAGTTTCAAATTGTTTAAATTCCATGAGTGCTCTACTCAAAACATTTCAGCACATCAGTAATTTCCAAATATATTCATGAAGTTGTTTGCTTCCTTAACATATCATGACTTCAATGAGGTAAACGAAACATCTTCTGTCCATTTCACTGGATGCATCATTCTTATTTAGTATACCTAAACTCCTACATATTTATATATTTATCTGGTAATGTTTATGTGGAAGACTTATTTCTGCCTTGTTTCTACATTCTACCTGCTGAACATCTGTTCTCCTTCATCACTGCTCGGAAAGGATTTTGACCTTTATCAGGCATTGTGGAAACCTCCCTAAGTTTTTCACTATCAGAAAGTTACAACTGAGCTGTTTGAAGCCTTTGCAGCTGAGTCTGCAGTTTTCCTTCTACTGCTTTAAATACCTCTCCTAAATGTTTTTACCCGGTATGAAACAGAGATTACACTTCAGTTTGGATTTGGATTTATTTTGAAAACTAAAGTTCACATGGCCGGGAAAGATGGCAGAAAAATTATTCATCACAGCCTCAGTAATAGTGGGATTTTCTGCTTTTCTTCTACATTGCTCTGACAAATCCTTTGTTAAATTTGATTTTTTCAAGAGTACAGCTGTATTTTGAGATCTTTTTTGCTGCATAAATAGAACAACCAATATTTATTTTCATTAAAAGTGTTTTATTACAATATCTTCCTTCTCCCTAAAACATAAAACTGCTTATTTTACATCTAGAATGAGACCTTTGCTACCTTACAGGGTTTTTTTCCAATGACCTATTTGTTATATTGTAGTTGATTAGACTTAAACCAACACTACTGAAGTCCTTACCCTCTAGGTATTTGTGCACCAAGTCATGCATAAAGAGTTTTCTGGAGACTGAAGCAAGTATCTGTGTCCCTTTGACAATACATCTCCATTTTAAAAAATATTTAAACCAGCTTTACTTGGTAAAGCTATCTGCTTAATAATATTATTTAGGTCAATTTCTCTCAACTTATTCTTACTGACTAAATATATCAACAGGGAGCGTTTTTAGACTGCCAGCTCTTCAGAACAGGAAAAGCATTAATTTTACAATGTCAGGAACAACAATGTTATGATCTTTGTGCCCTGCTGTTAATTAAATAAGGAACACTGTCACAGAACACAGATGGGTGAGCATGATCATAAGTTAGCACTCTGCCTGTTCCTCCTTCTCCCTCCATTATTTATTTGTTCGGATTTGTTTATGAAAAAAAGGAATAACAACAAAGTTCTGTTTTTTTTCCTGAAAATGACTGAAGAGCAAGCTTGCATTGCTTCCCTTTACATCAAATAGAAGCAAAGCTGAGGAGAACAAAAAGCCATTTCCATCAAAATTCAGACCATGTAATTTATCATTTATGTATATCTGTCCTAACAATATTTTTCCAACAAAAGCATTGTTATGATTACCTTATGTGCCAAAACAGGAAAGAGCAGGTATATCTCAATTAATTTTTCCCTTTTGACATCGCCCTTTGAAAGTAAATAATCAGTTTTCACTACTAAACACTAACATACAGCTTCTATAAAATTAAGGGAAAAGTAATAAATTTATGTGGAGGAAAGTTCAAATTTTATATGTGCTACATGTTATGGGGGTAATCCTACATTTAAATGAAATCAGTGTAAATTTATGCCAGAAACAGAGAGAGACACATGGATCCCGACTGGATGTAGGCCTCTTGCAGATGAAGCACAAGAGGAAGAAAGGAAGAAAAAATAATGGTACTTAGAAATTTCACAACTGACATTTTTGGATGTAGGTAAGGGTGCTCAGACTTTACTGGACAAAAGAAAGTAAGTGTTATTTATCCACCTTCACAGGGAAAATGCACATATCTGAGGCCCCATCCCCTTCAGTGATGCCAGCAAGAATTTCGCCATTGATTTTAGCGAGAGCTGGACAGAGCCTCAAGGGACTGATGACATGAACATGACTGTCCTGTTCCCAGCCTTATGCACAGTCCACAGTGAAAAGAAGGTCTTTCAGGATGCTTTTTTTCAAGAAGGAATGCCTGCATTCCCAATTAATTATTTTGACACTCATTCTGATGAATTTAGCAAGGAACATTACTATTAAATGTATTATTCTCAACAGCCAGATCCCCAGATCAGCATTGTACTTTTTGTAATTATTATCAGCTATTGTGCACAGCATTTCTCTCTTTCTCCCCCTGCCTTAGTTATGACTCATTTTCTCCTCATAAAAAAGTGCAGTTAAACACTGGATTAAGTTTCTCCCTTTGCTGCTTGAGATGGTTTTTATCTATCAAACTGCTTCCTTTAGAAAAACAGAAGCACATTTGTGTTCTATTGTGTGAACAGGTATCTATGCGAGGATAACTAAAACACAAGTGTAAAAGTGTGTTTTATCAGCTACAAATCAACTCTCAAATACCATTGTCATCACTACAGATTTTCGTTACACTTGCTGTAACATGATTGTATTGCCATAAAAAATTCATCCATGTTAGCTATGACCAGCAGAAATATTACCCTGTTAAACAGCAAGAAAACACAGCTATAATTACCTCCTGGGAAAACAAAACCAACAAAAATATTTATGCCATAACAAAAAACCCAAACCAAACAGGAAGAAACAAAGCAACCAACCTTCTCTGTTATACACTAACAGTATCTGATTTCAAGAATCCTATTTAATTCTACTTGCTGTCCTTCTCTACTGGTTTGATACGCAGACAAATCCTTACACTGCTGTTTTACTTTGAGTTACAAGAGCTCAAGTTCAAACATGCTACAGATTTTGCAGCTCAAACTCAGATTAAAAAAAAAAAAATCAAACCAAGAAATCCAACCACACAACATGCTCCACTCCACCCCTCCCAACTTGTCTGGAAAGAACTGTCTCAGGAAAACTTGAGTGTAGTAGGATTCCTTACACATCTGATGCTTTGCAGCACTCTTGCCAGACTGTTGAGCTCTTGGGTTCTGTTTCCTCTCTGGGTTTCATCACTGAAACCCAAATGCAGCCAGCGGAAGTGTGCCAAGACAAAGCTCTTTTGGCTCATTCATTAGAACCCTGCTAAGTGGCAGTGTCAGGAAGTCTGCATGGGGTGGGAGGGCAGGAGGCAACAGTGGCAGGGAAAGAGCTAAGCATGAAATTATTAAGATGTGTTTACTTATCCCATTATGATAGGCTCCATTTACAAATGCTTAGTACACTAAAACTTAGTTTCAACTCTAAACCAGTGAATTCCACGTGGAAGCTTTAAAAATTGTCTTTACCAAAAAAAAAAAGGCAAAAAATTGGAATTTAATTTTATTGCAATTTTTCAAAATTTTATGACATTTTTTGGTGTGTGTTGGTGGGGTTTGTTTGTTTTGTTTTTGTTTGTTTGTTGAATTGTGAGAATTGTACAACTGCTGAATACCCAGCAAAAGGAAAATGAGAATCAACAGCAGTCAGAGGACCAGGCTTGTTTGTCAATTATGACTTTAAAAAATTACTCCCTTTTATTTGAGTATTCCAGTGGCTAAGTCATATAATGTACATAGAAGGTCACAGAAGCTTCTAAATGGATAAACTGATGTCTTTCATGTGCCTTCTGGTATTTGGAAAGCAACAATCTTCAGAACTTCTCTGCATGTATCACTTAATTATATTGTAAGTTGCTATTGTCATAAATAGCTTCTTCTCTGAGCATCTGTTGCTTCACCCACAGCAACTGCCTACACACATTGTTCTATCTGTGCTGCCAGGTATTTGAGTGCACTCATCAACTTAAAATCCTTGTCTGACAAATATCCTTGAGGACTGAAACTACACAATCTTTAAGGTCCCTTTCAACTCAAGCCATTCTATGATTCTACGATTAATGAGAATTCTAGATGTTTTTCCCTACGGAGAACACAGTCAGCTTTACTAGACCTGCTGGTATTTTGGACTTGTACTCCGTTTCCTATACAGGAGACTTTTTTTTTTACACTAAATGGTGAGTTAGAGGGACACAGATGAGCCCTGAGGCAGGCCAGCACTTCTCTTGCTCTCTGAGTGCCTTCTTTTTTCATACATTTCAGTCTACTAAGACATAATTGCTGTAAGATTCTTTTTGTAAAGTTTGAATAAGTTGGCCTGGCCTTAGGCTTTCATAGCATTACAATTTTTCATTGTGTGCTGTTAGAAGTTTTTGATCTTGCAAGTCACACCTCAATATGTTTGAAAACAATTTCATTTATATGTAAACACCTTGAACATGCTTTGCACTGTGATCTACAACAGTACATAACTCCCTGGACCACAACAGTTCGAAAGCAAACCTACCAGCTCTTTCTGCACATTCAATAAAAAGCCAAGGAAAAAAAACCCTGCAAAACCCAAAAATCAAAGCCAGACAGCTCCCAAACATATTTCCATTGATTTTTAAGATGTAACATGGGGCAAGACAGTCTGAGACAAGCATATATGTATATACATATATAACATTTGCTTTCAATTATTTTCATGCAAACATGAAGTTTACAAGAACAAAATGAGTACGGCAGATCCCATTTTAGAACAGAGATCAATTTCTAGACCTAAGATTCTAAAACTTGAGCCTTCAGCTTCCCAAACACATCTGACCACTATAAAACAATGTCAAAGGGTGCCAGTTTTGGATCAACAACAAAACTGGCTCCACCACCTCCCTGGAGCTTTCATTCTTTGGGAGGTTTTCCTCACCACCTCCATCACTCACATCTTATGAGGTAGGATTTCCTGTGTTTTGCCTGCTCACAGTAAACCAGACTCCCCCTCCCACCCAGTTACTGATTTGTTGTCCCTTTCTTCCAAGCCTTCTGCATCTGGGACACAAACTCATTTTAAGAAGCTGCACTTCTTCAACCACAGTCAGCCTCATTCCTCAGACCTGACCTAATGAGGGGATAAACATGGTCCAGACACACATTCCAACAGATGCCACCACACTCTCTATTCCATACTGCGGGCTCCAGCTTCTCACCAGAAGAAGCAGCTGCCTGTCACTTCCTACCCTCCAGCACAGGCCTTGGCTCAAAGCCACCCTCATGTAAAAAGTCCTGCATTTGTAAATGGATTTAACAAACTGCTTAGCAGTTCATAAGCATAACAAGAAGGTGCAACATCTAAACAAACAGCACAGAATTTCATCTGCTTCCGGGTGGTTTTCCCCCCCTCATCTGCTCAGTAGTAGGTTTGTATTTTTCAAATGAATACACTGTTTTCTTGCAGCACTGCATGTAACATTGTATGCAAGAATTCTACAAAGTTGACAAAAGCTTGTAAAAATGGTAATAAAAATCTTACTATTTTTGCAGTCACAGCAAGACAACATTGACATTGCTGCTTATTGAGCATCCAGCTTAGTTCATGTCCACATTTAAATTTTAGGGGCTGCAGTAAGTTGCCATAGAGTCCACAGCATTTAAATCCCATGTAAACCCTTTTCTCACTCAGACTGTAAAGCATCATGTATTCCTAATCTTGCTTCCAAAATATTGACCCTTTCCATTATATAAAATGTTTTACATACACGCTGTACGGAGCACAGAGTCATAGAACCATTAAGGTCAGAAAAGACCCCCCAAGATCATCAGGTACAACCTTTTACTGATCACCACTGCGTCAACTAGACCAGAGCACTAAGTGCCACATCCAGCTTTTTCTTGAACACCTCCAGGGATGGTGACTCTACCACCTCTCTGAGAAGCCCATTCCACCGCTTAACAACCCCTTCTGTGAAGAAATTCCTCCTGATGTCCAGCGTGAACCTTCCGTGGTGCAGTTTGAGGCCATTTCCTCTTGTCCTGTCACTGGTTGTCTGGGAGAAGAGACTGATCCCCACCTGGCCTTTCAGGTCATTGTAGAGAGTTGTAAGGTCCCTCTGAGCTTTCTTTTCTCCAGGCTAAACACCTCCAGCCTCTCCTCATGGGACACTCCAGACCCTTTCCCAGCTCCATTTCCCTTCTCTGGACTCACTCCAGCCCTTCAATGTCTTTCTTAGAGTGAGAGGCCCAGAACCAAACACAGCACTTGAGGGGTGGCCTCACCAGTGCCCAGTACAGGGGGACAGCCACTGCCATGGTCCTGCTGGCCACACTACTGCTGATACAGGCCAAGAAGCCATTGGCCTTCCTTTTGAAAATATAGCCATAAAAGTAATTTATTATTTCTTAAAAATAGTTGAATGAATGAATAAATGAATGAATGGCAAAAGGCTTGTTTCCTTCCTTTATACAGTTGCTCTGTCCACATATTCCTAGTAAGAGAACCCACAGATAACCCACTATAACCATTGCCAGTCTTTTGAAAAGAAAAGGGAAGTTCCTACCACTTTTGTTTCCAGATCAGAGGTAGAGCATCCTTGTAAAGCTCCTCTTATGATACTGATCTTATCTGTTTGCTTTTAGAAAGTTTATTGTAGATGATTAGCTGCATGGATTTGGGAAGATGCACTACATACAATTACTTTCAATTCCAGGAATTCAAGAAACACTGTTTATAAGTGCCCCCACAAGTGTTTATAAGAAATTCCCTTCCATCACCCTTTCTTTTTTCTTTACAGGCTCAGAATAAATTTGGGGAAATGAAGGATTTTAAATTCATTCTAACTTGTTCCACAATGTATGAAGCACTTAAACAACCTTGACATAAATCCCACTGATTTTATTTTAAACAGAATTTTTGGAACTAAATTCAGGTTGCCAAAACAAGAGCAGCACCTTGGATGTCATCCTTTTTTTTGTGTAATAGCAAACTTAAGTCTTCCTTGAAAATTCTTAAGGAAACATATGGATAATTTCACAGAGAAGTGTCACAAACCAAAGCCCTACGGAGGAAAGTAAAAATAAACAATATCCTCTTCTCTTCACTCATCCCATTAGAATAGCAACAGAATATAAACTAAGCAAGAGAGTAATTGGTCATCCTGATGGTAAAAGTCAGCAAAGAATTGCAACTTTACAATATTATGGTAACAGAAGAAAATCACAAAACTCTCACTCTAATTTGCTATGAAGGTGAAGTAAAACTTGTCATGTAAAACTAGACAATGATGTGCAATTTCTACCTTTTTTTTTAAGAGTATACACAATAGAATCTCATTATACAAGTCTAAAACTGCTTGGCAGTCATCTGAGGGCAATGTGCTAGGGTTTGTGGTGGGGGGAGGAAGAGGAACACCAAAACACAGGATGTTACATGAAGGATCTGTAGTGCTATGTGCTTGATTTTAATCAGTCAGGGTAACATTGACATCACAAAGCCATGACTAAAATCACTACTTATTGCTTTGCAGGTGTAGTACCTATCTCTGAAAGCACTAGGAATCTGTGCCTTTTGCACTCTGCCAGGTGTCACTCAGCTTATTCCCACATAATTTCATGTATCTCACCTCCTTGTTGTAACTGGATGATCCAATGAGTGACTTTGAATTCCTTTTCACCAAGAACACTCCAAACACTCACTGCAAGCAGCACTGCCAGCAGGAGTGCCAAATGTGCTGCTGTTTACAGCAGTGGTCACCACTGTACCCCGGGAGGCAAGAGCAATCCTTTAAACAAAGGCCATTCATAATTTCCATGTTTTTAAGGTTTGGTCAGTCCCTCATCATTCTCCCCTGTACCCCTTTTGAGCTACATTTTCTGCACGAGATACACAGGTTTACAGTAGGGGCCCTTCCCACACTGGCACTGCTGTGACCGCCCAGCTGTGAATTTTTTGTTGTTTAAAGCCCATTCTACAGTCTGGGTCAGCATTCAGAAAAGACGGTGTTGTCATTAGCAGTTGTCCTAAACTGATTTAAAGTGTGCCCCAAGTCTTCCACACCATTCAAAACTCACTAGACAAGCACTTTCTCACCTCCATGCCACCCTCTTCCAACACACTCAGCTATCACATTACCTTCACAGATGGTCATGCCTACCTCCGTTTGACAGCTTGTATTACTCAGCTGTGTTTAATAGCAATCTTTATTCTTGAAATAAAATAGAAAAAAATAAAAGCTTTGCTGATGCCACCTAAATGAAAAATAAAGAGCTCTTCAGCATTTTGAAACTAAGAATACTGCAGAATTTTTAAAAGTATTGTTTTGCTGGGTTTTTTAAATACCATTCTAGTTGGGAGTATATTTTCTGAATTCATATTCTTCCTACATGGCAAACATTCCCATCCATCAAAGACAAAAACTACTTTTCAGTGATCAACATATCCTGTCTGCTCATTTGGACTTGCCTCCAACTGTTACACCAAGGAGACACTTTAGCAGTGACAGAAAGATCCGGCTCGTGCTGCTCCAGGAACCGGAGGCACTGGAGAGCACATAACGCCTGCCCAAGTTCTGACCACAATCAAAACACTCACCATACCCTGGCTCTGCTGGGTGCTGATAACAGAGCAGTTCCACCTCAGCTCCCTGCAACCCTCTCTAACCTCCACGGAATTCCACACCAGCTGGCATTGAATCCTGCAAGGATAGCACACAGCAACACTCATAATGGCCCGTGGCTCATGAGGCCATTTGCCTGTTAAAACTAATTTGCTTGGAGAGCTGCCAGGAATCTAAACTGACATTTCACTAACCTCACTGCTTGTGTTAAAGGGGTAGCTCAGCATCTGAGAGGAGCTAAAATTTTAGCTAACCAGCATTCAAATATAGTTGATTTAATTGAGAAGGGAAAGTGCTTTTAAGAGGCCAGCAATCTCTTTAGGAGCTGTTCTAGTTTGAAATCCATAAGGATAGGCAAACATTTGTGTTACTCTAACAATACCTAAAACATTCACTTCTCTTAAAGTGAAAAGAGAATTAAAAAAAAATAGGCGTTACCCTTTTTAGCAGTCCTATTTAATATGTCAAATCACATTATTTTGTCTGAATAAATGTTGTAAATAACAGTTTGTCCAAAAAAAGGGTGAAAACTAGACTGAGATGTAAGAGCATTGCTTCTCAGACTGAAGACAGTAGTGAAACATTTGCTTTAAGGCAATTATACAAATTATTAGTGCATCCCAGTGGTTTCAGTAAATATCAGAAGTTCTTTAATGTGACATGATTGTCAGTAAACTCCCTAAAGTAGCACTGTGTTTGGTATTTTATAACAGACATTTGTTCCTCAGCTTGGAAGTCTGCAATTTCGCCACAAATACACTCTTGAAAAGCACTGCAGAATTGGATAAGCTAAAGGAAAATGCTGTATCCTACAAAATTCAACAGTTTATCATTTTAGCCAATAAAATTTTAGCTAATATAAGCAACTAGATTGAAAAAAGGAATTGGAATTAATTCAGGTAATGATGACAGGCTAGGACTGTGTTTATATTAAAATATGAAAAAAACTCCTTAATAAAACACACTGATTTGCAGAAGCCTCTGCTTTCTATAAATCTGTCCACACATTCAATACAACACCTTTTGAAAAAAAAGGTTTAAAACATGAGAGCAGTATTCACTTTCATAAATTCTTCCGGTTGGTATCTACCTCAGCTCTCCAGTAAAATGGTTGGAAAGAAATAAAGTCATACTATTGAGTAAGAAATACTACAGAAACCATAATTTTAAAAAACCCCATAAATCAACAATATGCTGCTTCAACAGCATCTACATTGATACTGCCATGCTGGCCAATCTTGCCTTACAAATGTAACAAACCAGATACTCATAGAAGTAAGGTATTTTGTTATGTTTGCCTATCATTATCAAAGCTGAGGCGCAATAGTTTAAAAAACCTATTTATTGACTTTGGAAACAGAAATGGTTAAACAATTTTTTTCTAGTCCTACTCATACAAAATATTTATGCTTCAGCTCTGGCCATGCTCTGCATCCAGCCTCACAAATGGCTATAAAAGTGGTTTGGAGAAAAACTGAACCTGATTGCAGTTTGTTACAGACGATCCAACAACATAGTCACATTACCATGGCCATAATAATGGCATTTAACTTTGAATTTGGCTCTCTGAGGCAGGGATTGGCCCAATGACCCCCAGAGCCCCTTTCATTGTGAACTATGCTGTGATTCGATGAATGGAAACTGAATACACATGGCAACACCTCTTTTTTTTTAACGTCAATGTATTATTATTCTATTTATAACTCAATAGTGCCCTCTGCTGATGTTTTTCTGCTTGGTTATCGGCATGGAAAAATCGTGAGGGTATGTTATGGGAATGTGTTAACACTTTTCCTGCAAATGAAGGAAGAAAACGTTGCAGAATGTTCTTGTTTCATATTCAGTCAGCACAGGGCAGAGAATGTAAATGATCAACACCTTTACCAGGTCAGTTTGGAAACTGCCTGGATATTTAAGGTTAAAGAAGGTCTCTTCTCCCTCTGCCATTAAAATTCAGGATACTTCACAGCAGCCTTCAGAGATACAGAAAAATCCTACCCAGAACACACAAAAACCTCCAAAAAGAACTATCGGCCTTCCATGCTACAAAAATAGCAGGTGCATGCAGGTAACTTGAAGGAGGAGATTAAAAAGGATATGATAGAGAAACCTCTCAAACATGGAATATCAGAATTAGCAACCATTCATCTTCAGCTGCCGGAGCTGTAGTTTTACATATACAAAACTGTGCAAGTGATAGAAGAAAATAATTATTATAATCTCTAGAAAAGACAGGATTTTGATGTAATTTATTGTCATTACCCTTGGCAGAGTGTACTCAGGAGGGCAACACCAAAACTGTTTTTAAGACACAGTTAAAAGGGATGTATGTGCAAAACAATTACAATACACAACAGAAAGGCAGCTTCTCCAAACATCTGTCAGGGTTATGACTGGTTATTTTAGAAGTTTTTCAGTTGTGTGAGAATTAAATTTTATTAAAACTGCTATAAAGGTTTGCAAAAGAGAGTCAAAGTTCTCCCTTCAAAATTTTCAGTCTACTTAAATTTAATTTCTAGCCAAAAATTATTCTTTTTTTCCAATTTTTACACTATTTTCCAAGCTTTGAAGTGCTCTGCAGAAGTGTTTTCTCTTATTTTAGTCATCACTGCTAAAACTGGCTTTTTTTTCTTTTGTAATCCTACAGCCTCAATGGCCAGTAAGAGTTCCTACTAAACTGACTGTATGCCCCAGTTAATCAGGAATAATAGCCTATTAGCAATCACCATGATTGAACTTTTCTGAGGGCAAGTTATACAAGTATCTTCATA
This sequence comes from Lycocorax pyrrhopterus obiensis, assembly GCA_014706295.1. NCBI lineage: Eukaryota > Metazoa > Chordata > Aves > Passeriformes > Paradisaeidae > Lycocorax > Lycocorax pyrrhopterus. The sequence continues at coordinate 8,485,920 of JACSVZ010000007.1, read as the reverse complement.
ATAGAGGTAAGATATTAAGAAAAATATGTGCAGAAGTGACACTGCTATTCACACCTACATTAATTGAAGGATTTCAGATATCCTTCATAGTGTTTAAGTATCTTTCATAAACATCTGTTTGCAAAGAAATGCTCTGTTTACATGGCCATGGAAAATAAAAATAACACTAAAGAAACCCCATCTTTTTCTGTGTACTGCTGAATGGGACAGAACAGCAAGGGAAATTCATGCTAAACTTTCTGAAAAAATCCAACAGCAAAGTTAAGCAATGAATCTGATCACTGCAAGGGTTGAAAGGTTTCCATCACTACAGTTTCAGACAGATGATTATCAGTATTGTATTCCTTAGGTACAGCTACTGCACAAAATACACAGCTAAATTAAGAAAGAAACCTGGTTTCTTAAGATTATATTAGAAAACACAATGACCCTTGGCACTGTTAAAAAATGACTCAATATTAGAAGTACATCTGACTAAAAATGGATTAATCTGGTTTGTTGCTTGTGTTATATTTGATTAACACAAAGGAATTATGCCTAAACAATGATTAGTTATTAACTAGTTAAAGGTGTTTCTCTTACAAGTTTTGTGTTTCCAGTACATTATGAATTACCATACATGCACCCTGAAATTGCAAAATAATCTGCTAAGGTGCAAAGGAGAGCCCAGTGAGATAACAAGGAGGAGTCACTTGTGAAAGCTGTACCTCCCTTCATTTGAATGGTCTGATCTGTGTGCATGTATAGTCACTTGACTGGTATAAATACACTTTTACTCATACTTGCAGAGGCAACATAGTCCTGAGAGTTGCTTCACTGGCTTCTGAATCAACAGAATTCTTGACTGAGATCCAGCAGTAGCTCTCTTAGTGGTAATGTGCAAGCCGGAAAAAACACAACTTGACTTTACATCGCAGGCTGAGCTTGCAGCAAGAAATGGTTTTATTTATAAACATCCTGCAGCATGGATGGCAACTCCAGCAGCAAGGGCTACAAGGCACTAACAGTACCTGACTGCTCTGGCAAATGAAATCAGCTCAGAACTCCAGGCACACATCCATATGCATCTTACTGAGAGACAATGATTTAATTCCTTACATTATTCCATCTTACTCACTTTGAGGATGGTAGACACTGTTCTACTAAGTGCAAACCCCAGAATTTCCAGGCAGTTCACAATACTGCATTTCTAGTGTAGTAGCTTGCTACTGCTGTGCCTAGATTCCATTAACAACATGGGTTGAGAATACTAAATCCAACATCTCTCAGTATAACCACCATGACTTATGAGGGAACACCAATTTTAGAAGAAGCTGTGAGAAGGGGGAAGGAATCTCTGAAAACCTACAGCTGTACATTTTTTTTCCCTCTAAATGTGGTTACCTGCTTCTGGAAAGTTGCATTTAACAGGTACTCAGTTAAATTACTTTTACATGAATACTTCTTGCTGCTCACACACCACCATTATCCCCTTGCCACATGGCTTTAGACATTGAGCAAGAACATCTATGCAGAGCAATATGTGGAAACAGGTTCCAAATGATCCAGTAAACCATTTCTTAGAGTATCTCTTTGCATCTTAAAATAACTTTTGCTTCTGGCTGATAACACTTACTGGTTCTCTTCCAATCTGAGGCCTTAATTCAAGAAGATAGCCAGGCTTCTGCTTAGTCCAGAATCAACGGCTCTACTTGCATGGATCAAGTTAATTGCAAACTTACGTGTTGATAGGAGATATGAAAACAGGCTTCAAGCATGGCATCCATCCACATCACTTCTCAAATCACTGAACAAAATGTCCCTGGCCTCCCAAGAAAAATGTGGATATAAACACATCAAGTGCTAGGCAGAAACACAGAACAGACATTTCTTAAATAAATTAATAGCTAGATACACAGTGTGCTATTACACTGGAGTTTTAAAGTAATCTGATTAGTGTTTTTCATCCACAACATAAGATGATAAAAAATAGTTTTGCATTATTAGCAAGATGCATGTTAAGACATGACATAGAACCATCGACATACAGGCCAAGTTCTAAAAGTGCACATTTCCTTCCTGGGATGAAATAAATTACATATAATATTCCTACTTTACAACTCGTAATTAGATCCAGTAGAATATTAGTTTCCATCTTAAGTGGGAAAGAAATTAAAATTATTATTTTTCTCTCCCATATAAAGATTTATTGTCTTCTCCCCGGGACCAAAAGTTATTAGTGTGCCCAAGAAAAATTAATGACGTCTGTCTGAAAAGTAAGAGATGTTAATGAAACATTGGGGAGGCACAAAATTAAAAGTAAATACTCTGATAAGAACATATAGTAAACCTTAATAAAGTCCCAGCATCTCTGATAATTAATGCTGTGGTTACGAGTAAATATTAGTCAACCTATAGCTATGTATTCTAGCAGTGCTTCCAATAAAGTCAAAGGAAAATATCCATGAAATCTAAATTCATGAGTAGGTAAATAGACAGAAGAGTTAGGTTACTTACAGTTTATTATTTTAAATGTATACAAAATATACTGATCAATTAAAAAAAAAATCTTAAAAGGTTGGAGAGTAAGTTTTTAATAATTTTCAGGGTTTACCCAAAAAACTATTAAAAAGACAGATTGGGTCTCCTGTTTACACCTTAAACTTTACCTATTCAGAACATCTACAGAGGCAGGAAATTCACAGCATTAATGAATTAAAATATAAATCCTACCCAGGTTCTGCAACATCCAGGACATCCATCCTTGTGCTCGTGCAGACTTGGGCTTTTGCTCTCCATGTTTTCAGGCACATTAGAAATAGGCTTTATATTTCCAGCAGATTTCTGATTGATGCAAAACAGATTCATATCAACTTCACTGGTTTTTAACTAGATCAGTGGGTATTTGCATTCATAGGCTATTGAACAGATCATTCAGATCTCATCTGGCAGGACAGAACTCTGCCCACAAAAAGTAAGGATGTTGATCTGTTTAAACATTGTCACTTTCAGTCCTTAAATGAAAGTAGAAAGAGTTTTGTAAGAGAAAAAAAATAAAAGAGACATAGAAAAAAACTAAATTATCAGAGAAAGTATTTTGGATGTCAAATACATGAAAATCGGGAGTTTTTTCTATTTAATTCCTATGTATGGAAGTCAGTATACAGTTTATATTATAAATCACATTAATGAAAAGGATGTTAGAACAACCAGTCACCTCCAGGAAACAGAGAAAGATTTGTTGACATATTCCCAAAAGCTTTCTTCATGTTCAGGCTGATTCTCAGGCTTCATCCTTCCTGAGAATTTCAGCATAAGTGTTCACCGTTATTTTTGGAACTGACTTCTGCACTCAAGTCCATGCTTCTATAACGTGTTTTCCCTTCCTGGGGAACGCACAGAAGAAATATTTTAAATAAGATGAAGTTCCTCCACTACTTTCTAACATTTTCAAAAGTACCATTATACTACCAGAAGACACTGATTTCCATATTTATTCTATAGTCTTTTTTTTTCCATTTTCAGTACACAAGTAACATCCTATTGAATAGGGAAAGTATTTTATTCTAAGCATTTTATGAAAAACAAGTGTCATTATCAAATGCCAACATTTTATGGCCAAGTACCTGTCAAAAAAACCCCAAACATTTCCGGTATACTAATTTTATCAAAAAGACTAGAGGATGATGGAGATGCTAGATCTCAATGTTCTTGGGTTAGCTACCAGTATTTCCATTGAAGCATTAATATGATTTAATGTGTTAGAAATGTACTGTTCATTTCAAAGAACATGGTATCACAACTCAGAAGTCCTCTTGGAAGAAAGCTTTGGCAAGCAATAATCAGTGTACGCTCCACCCCAAACTTTTGTTTTGTTTCAGTTTTCCTCTGGTCAAGTGTGAGCCTTTGTAAACTAAGTATTTCTAAAAGAGAGAGGACACAGAATGGCAAAATTCCTGAAGTGCATCATAAGTAAACGAATAAAAAATTAATATCTCTCTCTAGGTGTAATTTTGTTTAAAGTCTTAAAGACACTAATTTTTCCTAGCAAACATTCTATACTAAAAATCAGTGATACTTTCATTCTTTACATTTCAGCACTGCAATGTCATCTGATACCTCTACAGCCTTTTGTGTAATCCTCACTTGTCCTATTAATTGCTGACATGCATTTTAAACCTGTAATGCTGATGCATAATCCCCAAAAACAGCCTTCACCAGGAAGGGGGGGGCGGGGGGGGGGGGGGGGGGGGATAATCAGCCTTTGCCCAGTAACTCTTTGTATGTGAGATGTTTATCATTGAAATAAAATCTATGATTGAACAACTCAGTATTTATCAATCACATCTTCATGGGACAAGTAACACGTTTGACATGTTGGAAAACACTAAGCCACAGACAAAAAGATGACTCAATAGGAAAATGCAAAGCTATAACCAGAGAAAATATTGAACCCCAAAGTGTGAACCCGAATCCCCTGTAAACAGAACGCTGGATAGTGACTGTGAATAGGAATCATCCTTGTGCTTGCCAGAAGGTGGCAATAATGATACTGTATTTGCAAGGACAGCTTTATATTTAGAAAGTTGGGGAGGATTTAAGCATTAAAAAAATTAACTCCGTAGAATTGCACTTGTACTGCTAACTTTTTATGGCACTATTCATTTCCCACTAGCCTCACAGGGGACACAACAAAAGTCTCCTGCATCTTACAGCTGCCTCTCTGTGGGAGGTTTCTAAGAGAACCTCTATGAAGCAAAGCAAACCCAAGACTGGACTGTTTCTCTGATTAATTTTTTTAAACTGCACTTTTATACCTACTAAATGCACTACAGAGGTGGTAGATGGCAATCTGCACAAAACCTAACAAAAACCAAACAAACAATTCTATCGAGTTAGGTGACCATCTAACTCAAGAGAACGCAATTACATTTATCAGATAAATAAGGGAAATACAATCATTTGAAGAAGCACGAACAAAAAGTAGTACCAAAAGTTACTAATCCTTTTATCCAGCATAAAATGCTGCAGCTTTTAGTAGCTATACAAAATATCTCTTGGTCTGCCAAAACACACCACCTTCAATGAAACATTAACATAAACTAGCAGGAACCATCCATTCTTACAGCTCTGGTTTGTTACACTTCATATTGTTTTGTAGGAAAAGAAAACCCAAAACATTGCCCAAAATCCATTTAATATGGCCTACTTCAGCATTCCTTACCAGCAGGACAGAACATCCTAAGTCCTTAAAGTAACAAGCTTGAGATACACAGCTAATACAGCAGCCCCTGGAACTAGCACAATATTAAACTACCTAACAGAAAATTTTATACCCATTAAACCCATTTTTAGCACTTTTTTAACTAATCAGCCCAGCACTTTACTAAACCTGCTTACTACCTTTTCAATACATTCATGTTGTGGCATGGCCTAGAGTACATCAGTAGGTTCTGATGGTGCTTGCCAGCCTCCCCACCCCAGTGCATTCTACCACTCCCCTGCCTACAACCAAAATTTTTCTCCTAAAAATCAACTGTAAAGACATTTCGCTGCTAAAATATCCTGCTCTGACCACCCAGCTGTTTCCAATTGGGGCTTGTTTATTTAAGGACATGCACCTGAAGCATAAATGGTAATTTGCTTGCAAAGAGTAGTGGTCAGGTAGGTAGAGGCCTTTTTTTATTGTGTTATTAAAGTAGCTTTGTTAAGCTCAATTTTCATTCCTGAAAAAGGCTTATTATTCCATATGGTAATGAAGTTTTCAGAGATTGTTTTTTACTGTATATAACATATATGGCAAGTGAAAGTTCAATTTGCTGTGTCTTACTTTATTTATGTAAGTACTTCTTGTTTAACAAGATATTCTTAACAATCCAAGTTTAAAAGTAGTAATTTCAATTTCCACAGTAATAAAATCCAACGAAATAAAAACAAAAGACAGCAGGATAAAACAAGCCTCTTTTCTTGAAATGTTCCTAGGCACTCATAAAGTGAAAAAAAAAAATCTCTTTTCACTAGAACAATAATTTACACACTAAAGAGATTCCACATAGCCAATAGTGACTTATTGTTATGAGTGTATATAGGAAAAAAAGGAGTCTTCCTGCTTTAAACAATATAAAAGTCAATAGTATAGTAATAACATTTAAAATGTGCATAGTAGATTTGTACCAGGAAGCAAGAATTGCTTTCCCTCTTTAACTTTGGCTTAATATTCTTAAGGTCTGACCCCTATAAAATCTTTCATTAAAACTAGTTTTCTGTCCATGAGGAAATCTAGTTTTCTACAGACACTGGCGAACAAATACCTCAGGAATAGCTGCCTTTTCAGTCCAAATAGCTTTGGCCTTAACTAAAATATCTAAAAAGTAGTTTGTTTCTGAAAAATCAGCCTATAAATCAGAAATTTAAGCTTAGGAGCTCTATTAATTAGCATCTGGCCTTGCATAACATTGGTTCTGGCATGTTTTTAGTGCAAAAAATGCACACTCCCTTCTATAAATTTCAACATCACTCTGCTTTCCTGCCATGTTTCTCTACAAAAGGTATTTATGGAACAACTCTACTCAAAGAGTAAGAGAAATATTTGTTACAATGCACTGGAGCAGGTAATTCAGTTCAGAATAATTAGTGCATAAATAAAAATCTGAAGTTCACATTCAAAACGTTAAATAATTAAAAATGCTACTTACCTTGGCATCACAAAACAGGCAACACTCCAAGTCATCTAGTCCTTACCACTATAATGACACTGATCTACCATGTCATTATAGCACTCTAGTAGTGTTAGAGTAATTCATACTTATTTTTAAAATAAAATTAACTAATTTAATGCCTCACAGTTGTGACTATCAATTCATACAAAATTTTGTGTTCTGTGGATGATAGCTATAGGACAAAATCAAGTTTGCTTTAGGATTTATTAGGCTATGTAAATAATGTCCCAGGTTTGTTTGGGTTTTTTTAATCATCTAAGTAGAAATGTGACAGATCTTTTAGTCTTTTTTTTTTCCCTTGGTACAACTGCAAAAATGACCAGGATGGGTCATAGGTTACTGTGCTTGCTGTGATTGATTCAAATATGCAATGTGTCTGCCATCACTGTGGAAAAACACAATTTAGGAGCCCAATTGTGTAATTTCTTCTTTACTTTGCATCTCCATGTGGCTGAATCCCTCACACAGACCAGGCTCCAATGTTATCAGATTCAGTATTTGTCATTAAAAACACTCACCTAACTGGAAAATAGTTGGCCCAGCTCTGGCTGAAAAATTGTAAATATGCATCGATAGTATTACACCAGCTGAGCTAGTAGGCTAATATCAATTTGGATTTACACATTGGTTTCCCACAAATTTGGGGAAGATCCGCACGTTTTAACGCATTTATTTGGAAATCTTTTGACGATTTTGAGATGTCGTGAGGAGAGGCGCCGCCTGAGGGAGACGTGCTCCAAAGACCAGCGAGCACCCAGGCGAATCTGCTCGATTTACCAGTGGGTGCGCGTACACACAAACACTCAGCGTTGCCTTTTGGTGTTATATAGATGTATAAGTACGTATTCCCATGGGTAGCTGGACGATGTGCGCCGGAACGAGCGAGCTCTGCCCTCACACCGCCCTGTGGGCGGGCCCGGCCCGCTCCGCCCCATTCCCGAGCACGTCCGGGTCGGGCGCTGCCGTGAGGGGAAGTGCGCGGGGCGGCCCCGGCCCGGCGAGTGGCGGCTCCGGCAGCGCTGTCGCCACGATGTCTCGGGGCTCCATCGAGATCCCGCTCCGGGACACCGACGAGGTGAGTCGGGCGCGGGGAGGCGGCGGGGAGGGGCAGGGAGGGCGGTCCGTGCCGGGGCTCCGGCGGTCGCTGCTGCCGCCCGTGGTTGTGCCCCGGGCTCGGGGCGCCGGTGTCGCTGCCAGCCCCCGTGCCGGGGTCACCGGTGTGTGTCCGGCCGCATTCTGGCCGCGCTTTGGTGTGTCAGGGTGTTTTGGTGTTCCTCGAGCAGTACATAGACACAGGCAGGGCAGCGAACCCGCTCTGTAAAGTTATTTCACCGTGGCTCTAGAAACTTGTTTAACTTTCCTTTATTTAAGGTACACTGTCACAAGCCAATGTTAGAAAGATTCAGGAGAAGTATCTGGAAATTTGCAGCGTATAACAAAGTTTGACGTTAAATCGTTTCATAGCAGATACTGAATTAAGGGCGTAGCTGAGTAAGGTGTTGGAATGTACTGCTTACAGGTTGAAGAATAGTCTTTTTGGACATCTGTATCCCTACTCTTATATATACACACGTATCATACATATATGCATGCATGTATACATATATACATATACACACAGACGTGCATATATGCACAAATATATATAGGGAAACAAATTTCTATATGGCTGGCACTGAGTTTTTAAGTCTAACAAAGTTACTTGGTTCTATGGAGTTTACATGTTGAAGGGCCTTTTCTTCTGTGACAAATTTCTGTCCTAGGTGTCAGCATGAATAGTGATCTTGGTGCTGCTGTTCAGGCTAGGACTGCTTGGATCCCAAAGTTTTGAATTAATCACTAAAGAATGCTATAAAATACCTCTCCTCTCTCCTCTGCCCTTTTTTACTTCCATGTTTATTTGCCGTGTTGATAATATCTATTTCTCATTAATAACTATTTTATTTGGTGGATGAGGGCCATTATCTGTCAAAGAGGAGGTACTGTGCAAGACAAACTCAAAACTGAAATGAGCAATAGTTTAGCAGAAATATTTTTGGTGGTACTCTAAAGTCTTGCATAGTCAAAACTCTACACCTTTATAAACTGGTTGCTCTAACTCAGCCTAGAGAGGAGTCCCAGCACTGGTAATCAGGGTACAACAACTGCGCCTGTTTCTTGCTGTAAAATTAACTTGTAACGCAGATGACTAATTATTGAAGGCAGCATAACAAGCAGTTAAATTGTGTTCCCAAATACCCCATCTGGCGAGTGCCTGTTCCTTTTTACTCATTTTATAATATCAGAAGATTAGATCAACATGGGAGAATAGTTCTCACAAAACAATGCTTGAACGATGAAAAGTTGTTGATGTCATTTTTTGGTCATGTCTACAGCTGTGAATATTCAGAAATTTAGCTGCTTCAACAGTCTCTTCATTTCCTAGGGCATAAAGATGACTTTACAAAATTTCAGGATTCTTGAGATAAGTCTAAGGTATTGATTTTCTGACATCTGATGACTTGGAAGATTTCGACTCTGACCTAAATCTCTGTCTTAGCTGTAGGAAAAGTTGTAGAGATTCAGCAGTGTGCAGTCAAGTTGATTATTAGCTGAATCTGAGCATGAAGTCCATAGTGAAAGAAGTTGAATTAGGATCTCTGCTTAGAAGTTGAATTAGGATCTTCTCCCTGACTGGTATCCCAAACATTGGGTTGTCTTTTGCACTAAAGAGAGACTATCGCTTTTGTGATATACAGAATGCAATACGTTTTCTCTTCTTCTTTTGTCCATTACCTTGTTTAAACACAAATAATTATTTGTTTTGTGCTCTGACATGTCCAGCTTCCTTTGAGCTCAGTGATAGACAATGTTTTTAATGCTTTGTGAATGGATTATCTGTGTTGTTTGGTCCTAGGTTATCGAGCTTGACTTCGATCAGTTGCCCGAGGGTGATGAAGTTATAAGTATACTGAAACAGGAACACACCCAGCTGCACATATGGATTGCCCTAGCGGTCAGTATAGATACAAACTGTCTATTTAAGTATTGTATTCACATAAATCTTAATTTCCACTTCCTTATTCTTGTGACCAGTGATAACTGAATTCTGAACAGGATCCTTATGGGGTCGTGCAGTCATTGATGTTTCTGATTGACATATGCATATTAGGATTTTAATTTCATCTCTTTTTCCTGAAATAATGCCTCTTGAGACTTGCTTTCTAAGGCTTTTTTTCCCCTCAATCCATAGTTTTCCTGGTTTGTGCCTTTGATTACATGCTTCGTAAAAAAGGGGGGGGCAGTATCTCTACTGTGGAAAGTATGGTTAAATCTCAAAATGTCAAAGAAGTTCAGAGGAAAACCAGTGGATTCTTCACTTATAAATAGCTCAAAAACTTGTGTTTTAAGGTGGTGAGGCACTGGCACAGGTCGCCCTTAGAAGCTGTGGATACCCCATCCTGGAAGTGTTTGAGGCCAGGTTGGATGGGCCTTTGAGCAACCTGGCCTGGTGGAAGGTGTCCCTGCCCATGGCAGGGGGGTTGGAATGAGATGGTCTTCAAGATCCTTTCCAACCCAGGTCATTCAATGATTCTAGGACAGAAAAATATTTGACATGATCACAATACCTTTCTCTGATTATCTCTACATTTATTTCTGATTTACCCCTACATCCTGGAAAAAGAGTTTGTGTGGTATCTAAAGCACCAACTTGATGTGTTCTGTACTCACTGGAGTGGTGTCTGTTAAAACTGCGTGTTTTATAGCTGGAATACTACAAGCAAGGCAAAACAGAAGACTTTGTGAAGCTGCTGGAAGCTGCCCGCATCGATGGCAACCTGGACTACAGAGACCACGAGAAAGATCAGATGACGTGTCTGGACACTCTGGCAGCCTACTATGTACAGCAGGCTCGGAAGGAGAAGAACAAAGACAACAAGAAGGAGCTCATTACCCAGGCCACCCTGCTGTACACTATGGCTGACAAAATCATCATGTATGATCAGGTAAAACCGATATCTGATCAAAAACCCATTTTTGTAAATTAGTTATTGTAAAGAAAACAATTATTGATTCACTAAATGGAAGACATCAACTGCTCAAGCTTTAAAGTCACATGTAAGCAAAACTTGTATCTGAAGCGTGTGTCGTGCCACCAGGAATAATTATCTCTAGCTCAGCATGCTTGATAGAACTACTTCAGTCAACTTTGGAGGTTGGGAAGGAAGGATTGGTATTCTCTTGCTTGATAAATCTAAGAGAAATAATTTAGTTGTAAAAAGCATTATAAGGCAGTTAATCTTCCATGAAGTCCAAACTTCTTATTTTACAAAGGTAAATGTATTGCAAATTCTTTTCCTTGTCTAGAATCACTTGTTGGGAAGAGCCTGCTTTTGTCTGCTTGAAGGTGATAAGATGGACCAAGCCGATGCACAATTCCACTTCGTGCTCAACCAGTCTCCAAATAATATTCCTGCCCTTCTTGGTATGAGTTTATGGATATTTGTAAAAACCTGGTCTCTGTGGTTGAGTTTAGAATGAATTACGTGCTTTAGAGTGTGTGTGTGTGTAGAGAGGATGTGATCAAGACACACAGACTGATTCAAATTTGGAGAGTACACATAGATGGAAGTGCTAGGAAAAGTGTAATGCTAGCTGGCATCTTCTGAGGCCTGTGGGCATACATCCAGTCCAGTTATTTATGCTTCCTTGATGATGGCAATGAAGCTGCACATCCTGTTAAGGGTGAAGTTACCACTAGTGAGGGGTTAACAGACTGTAACACTTGAAATTTAAGTTGTTCGCTAGTCTTAGTAGGTGTCTTTCCTCTGGACCAATAAGGAATTAAGTTTCTGCAGAAAAATATGAAAATGTAACTTTAATGTGTTTTCATGTTTGCTTTTTTCATATATTTGACATCATCAAAGGTAATAAAAGTCGTCATGGATTGAATTTTCTGTTAGTTTTTTACTGTAGCTTTTGAAAATGGGCGCAGCACAAGTTTACCGAGTAATACTAGAGCTTCTGGTTTATGACTCTTTGGTTTTATTCCTGGTATGTTCTAACAGGTAAGGCATGCATTTCTTTTAACAAGAAGGATTATAGAGGAGCCCTTGCCTACTACAAGAAAGCACTGCGTACCAATCCAGGCTGCCCAGGTAAGACAGAAAGTATCTGCTACTGGAAGTATTTGCTCTGCTTGCAAACTAACTCAGGTCTTCCTAATTCAAATTCAAAGGGCATTTTTGTGGTTTATTATCTATCAAAAGAACCCCAACCCTCATTATAGAGGGATTTAGGCATTCATTGACTTGAAATATTTCTTAATTGTTAGAGAAGGAAGTGGTGTTTAGGAAAATATTGTTCTTTTTTTCAAAGCATTACCCTTTAAAGAGGTATTGGCAAATGAGAATCTGCGTGTAAGAGAAATTAAAGTTGTATGGGGAGGGAGGGAACTGTTCAAGGCTCTTGAAGAATTTCTCTCTCTGTGAGCTCTTGGAATAAGACTTCAGAAATGACGTAACAATAATGAAGCAACATAAAAAGTAAAATTCTACCTATAGTGCACTATGTGAGTGTTCCTAGTGTTGTATTATTTTCTCTATGCAAAAATCTGGGAAAGCAATTGCTAATGGCTGTAAAAGTGACACATGGGATTTAGATACATTAATTCAAGGTATTTACATTAGGATCATAAATACTTGGAAGTCTTTTGAGAGATGTGATACACTTTGCCATAATCTTTCTGAAAAAAAGTTTATTGCAAAGTTGATGTATGTTCTATGGTCTGCTTTACCATAAGAATGATTGCTACAAAAGCCTTACTTTTCGAGAAACATCTTCCCTGGGTTTTTTTACAGACAGATTTGAAATTGCTGTTTATAAATTCTCTGTACTCTTAGATCACAAGCACTCTGAAAGGGCAATATGATGTGAATTTTCTGTATTAGTCCATATGTATGTGGTCGTGGAAGTTGGAGGATGATAAACAGCATGTGAATCAGTTGATCATTTGAGGAGAAATGCCAGCTAACTTGTTTATTCATCTGTGTTTTCTGAAGGACTGCTAGTTTGGGGTGAACTTAACCTGTCTAAGAAATTTCCAGCCCTTCCATCTGGCAATTTTTTAGTGCTTTTCTCTATTGTTTTGTAATACATTCCCATAAAAGTAATTTTTTATTTGTTTGGGAGTGGAGTCTGTGGGAGATAGATCAGTGTTCTGGGGTTTATGAAGAAATAAAGTCTTACTAATACATTCACGTTCATTTTGTGGCCAGCCAAGCATGGGCTGCTGCCTTGAAAAACAGCAGATTGTTAAATGGCTTTACAGGCTTTAAGAAACTGTTAAAAATTCTGCTTTCACTCCAGGTTGTAAAAAAAAAAGCATAAAGTTGAAACTTTGGGGTTCTGAATGGTGTCATGTTGTTCTCTAGCCGAGGTTCGATTGGGAATGGGCCACTGCTTCGTGAAACTGAACAAGCTGGAAAAAGCTCGCTTGGCCTTCAGCAGGGCTCTGGAGCTGAATTCCAAATGCGTCGGGGCCTTGGTTGGACTGGCTGTTCTGGAACTCAATAATAAGGAGGTGGGTCTGACTTAGCAAGAATCCATGCTCAGTTTACTTTCTTCTAGCTAAAAGACCGGAACTTTTATCCTTTCAAAGATAGTCTAGTTTTAAAATGGGTAATAACTTTTATAGTTAAATAAATTTAAGTCTGTGCTACTATTGAATGATATTATAGGTATGTACTTGTGGTATGAGCAGCACATTCTGAATAGCTTTCTTCTGTTGTTAAAAATATTCAATTCTGTTATATAGAGAGGAGTTAGGTACAGAAAAACAGTGCTAGGTTAACTGTTTTACTCTAAATAATAAAAATCCGTGGTGAGATATGTGAAGGAAGGTCAAGCTAAAAGACATAGTCCCAGGAGGTTAGAACAAGTTGTTTAGAAGTTTCGGAGTTAAGAACAAGTTTTCAAATTAGTTTCAAAGTTATATTCAGGCACGCATTCTGCATGGTAAATCAAAGAGTAGGCAAGAAGAAATGTTAACTGGGCTGATACAGTTAAGTGGTGATCCGCTTTTCTAGAAGATTGTAAACTACAATGAAGTGGTGATCCACTTTTCTAGATGATGTATCACTAGAAAAATACGTATGAAAATAGCTTAGTTGGGATCATAAGTTCCTTAGCATGGATTAACCATCTCAGATATTATCAGTGGAGGATGAGACCTTTAAGTGTTTAAAAATTAAATTGTTACGTAATTGTATGTGGCCAAAATTTAGTGTGTTGTGATCTATAGTTCCCTAGAAATATCTTTTGTTAGCACAGAATGCCTGAAAAATTCTTGGTTTACTACTTCATGGGGAAAAAAAAAAAAACTGTTAAGACTTCCATGAAGAAACTAAAAAAAGTGGGCATAAGAGGTTTTTTCGTTAAACTACAGAGAGAATCAAAAATACTCTAAAGTCAAATTTTAATAAATTCCACAGATGAGAAATTGATGAAATCTGGTATCTTCCTTTTTCTTTTCCTGAGGATCTTTTGACTGAAGTCAAGGGATAAGCCCACGCACCTGAAGCTTCAAAAAGCTGATTGAAAGCTGAGCCACTCAAAGATGTTTTGTGTTCTTTCTAAGAAATATATCGTCTGTGCTTTACTTTAAACTGTTCTCACAGCTTTTACTTCAAAGTTAGGATAGCACTGAAGAGTTGTCACAGGGAGGGGAGAACACTGAGGAAAAGATTCTCTCTGAGTTTCAAACTAATTGGCATCTTTTCTGTGCTTAGGTATTTCTAATGTTTCTTCCTCCTAGAAGATGTTATGATGTCAGATCAGGGTTGAGATCACACTGTGCTCACTGAGGTCTGTCTGATCTCTGGTTTTCTTTTATGAAAGCGCTTAGGAGCTTTGGGACCTCTACCCCTCTACTGAATTTGGTTGAAGTTGGACATGAAACTCAGATTATTGGAGAACTTGGACAAATGCATAGTGTGATTATTAGAACACGTTTACCTTTGAAAATTAAGGCAGGAATGATTCAATATCTCCTAATCCAGGTATATTGTTATGCTAGGCCTGGAAAGATAGTACCTGTTCAAACTGAAGTTGGTTTTTTAGCTGCCTTCATGTTATGTTTTAACCTTTTAAAACCTAATCTGTTCAATAAGACAGCCTTCTGTTCATCATAATTACAAAGTAAAGCACAGATGTTAGATGATTTCTAGATACCATGTTTGGTGTTTCTGTTCAGAAATAAGTACAGATTAAGCTGACATGCTTGTGATACAGGTCTCATGGATGTCCTAAATAAAGAGAAGTTATTTTATCAGTTGTGGGTTGGAACTTGTAGGTGAGTCACATTTTTACCCATGGGAAGCTTTTTTTTAAAGTGTAAAGTTTCTTTACAAAAGAGTTAAGTTGATGCAATGGTATTCTTATGTAAACATTGCAAACTTCTATCATTTTTTAAAATGAGATCTGAAGTTGTTGTTCAGAATTTGAACATGGAAATATCTTCATTCCACTGCTGAATGAAGTGGGTAGAACATCATAACCTAAACCAAACAGGCACTGGGGACACTGAACAATAGAAGGAACAGAAGGAAGGCTGTCAGGCTGTGAGTATGACTTGTCAAAGGACACCAAGACTAAGTCTTTTGGGTTTTCTTGCTTTTTTTTTTTTCCTAGAAAGTCTGCTCTTTTCCATCCCTGTGTGGTAGCTTCATTTCCCATTTCCCACCTGTATGCTGCAGGAAGAAAGCTGGTAGCTGAATTTACTTTTTTTCTGTGAGGTCGGTATGGTGTTGTCAGCATTCCTGCAGCAGCCTGGACTGAAAAATAGTTTTGAAGATAGTAATAAGATACAGATATTGAGGTGCAGCTGATACCTGTCAATGTTTTATTTAGGCTGATTCCATCAAGAATGGTGTTCAACTCCTCTCTAGGGCTTACACAATTGATCCCAGTAATCCAATGGTGTTGAATCACTTGGCTAATCACTTCTTTTTCAAGAAGGTAAGAGATCTCTGAAATTTTACAGTTAAATACTTCATAACTTCTGAACAGCAAGAATTTTGGTGTTAGATTCAAACTCATTTCATCAGATGCCTAATATCTGTTAATCTAAATGGACAAGTGTGAGGTTTTTGGCCTGAATTTTGTATAAACCTTCCTCAAGAAAACCAAGAAAAGGTACACTTACTTCTTAAGTCAGTCACCTTTGTGCCCTGAAGGGGTTTTGAGTTTTTGATGTTTGGGGTTTTTTTTTTTGGTTGGTTAGTTGAGTTTGGGGTTTGTTTGTTGGTTTGTTTTTCCCCCTCCTCACTCTTCCATGCTTTAAAATATGAAATAGAGAAAAGAATAGTAACGGCTAAAACTAAATCTGTTGTTATTTAGTCAATGCCATGACTAAAGCTTTGTTACATTTTCCAGCTATCCATGTTTAAATCATAAATCACCTGACCATAAATAAAATGAAGAAGGAAGTTAATTTCATTTGACTTCCCTTTTTTTTTTTCAGGACTATGGTAAAGTACAACACTTGGCTCTTCATGCTTTCCATAACACAGAAGTGGAAGCGATGCAGGCAGAGAGCTGTTACCAGCTGGCGAGGTCTTTTCATGTGCAGGTAGGGCAGTTTTTAAAAGTCCCCTTTGAGCTCACACTTAAAAAAAGTCTCTGTTATAAAAGGTCATGCAAAGGTTGCCTTTAAAAACACTGACTGTTCTTCATTTAATTCCTTTTAATTAGGAAGATTATGATCAAGCTTTCCAGTATTATTACCAGGCCACTCAGTTTGCCTCATCTTCTTTCGTACTTCCATTTTTTGGATTGGGTCAAATGTACATTTATCGAGGGGACAAAGAGAATGCTTCACAATGCTTTGAAAAAGTTTTGAAAGCCTATCCTAACAATTATGAGACTATGAAAATCCTTGGATCTCTTTATGCAGCTTCAGAAGACCAGGAGAAACGGGATATTGCAAAGGTGAGTTTTCCTTCTGCCAGCATCATGTGTTTACATGCAAGAGTAGAACTTGGAAATCAGACTTGAAATGAGACTGTTTCTTTAGTTGAATAAAACTCAAGGTTAGGTGGCTGTAGATATAGAATATTTCATATGGGCTGTCATGAGGGATCTTCCTGTCTGTGAAGAGTCACAGCTTTTGGACAGAACTGAGACTGCTGAGCTCTAGGTAAAGCATGTCCAGGAATTTAGAGAAGCCCCAGCTTCATGTCTCTATTTGGTACATGAAAAGGGCAGAATTGTTCCCATATATATATATATATATATATATATATATGTATATATGTATATATAAAATTCTCTGAAGATGGGAAGTTAGCTCATGATTTCCTGAAGACAGCAAATCAGCTGGTGATTTCCAGAAAACACTTGTCTTGGCTTACCTGGAAGGACTGTTATGCTTTTTTAAAATGAAAGGTGTTTTAAATCTAATGTTGGGTAAATAAATGCAAAGAATATTACACATCACTTCTCTAGTTTCTCATATTGATGTCAGTTTTTGCTTCTGAGACTGGAAGCAGGTTTTCTCTTCTACAGAAAAAGAGAATAATGAAGGAAGGAAACTAATGCAGATTTATTACTGTGCACATGTTTAGGACATTTGCTTCTGCAGTATGGTGTATCTTTCTAGTGTTAAGGTTAATGCTTTCACTCTTTCTTTTCCATTTTTTTAAAAAGGTTGTGTATGTTTGAAGTGGCATAATTATTTTCTGCTGTTTTTCAGGGGCATTTAAAGAAAGTCACAGAACAGTATCCTGATGATGTAGAGGCATGGATTGAGCTAGCCCAAATTCTAGAACAGACTGATATACAGGTATTATTAATACACACTTGGTGAATTACAAATGTGCTTTTCCTAAGAGCATGTAGAGGTCATTCTCTTCTTTCTTTCATCCACTTTCTGTTTCTTTCCAAAGGGTGCTCTGTCAGCCTATGGAACAGCCACACGCATTCTGCAGGAGAAAGTACAGGCTGATGTCCCTCCAGAGATCCTGAATAATGTGGGTGCTCTGCACTTCAGGCTGGGAAACCTAGGAGAAGCAAAGGTATGCAGTTACTCATGGTTTGAATGGAGTTTCTTGATCAAACAGAAGTTCTTCTTTGAGAATATTTTGGAGTGCTTCATTCCTCTTTTCTTTCTGTACTTCAGAAATACTTTTTGGCGTCGCTGGATCGTGCGAAAGCAGAGGCTGAGCACGATGAGCATTACTACAATGCCATCTCTGTGACAACATCCTACAACCTTGCCAGGCTCTATGAGGCCATGTGTGAATTTCATGAAGCGGAAAAGCTCTATAAAAACATTTTGAGAGAACATCCAAATTACGTTGATTGTAAGAAACGTTTGGTATTTCAGTTCCACAGTCATCCTTACAATACCAAAAATCTTCTGGTTGACAGTGTCTTCTGCTCTCCTTATGTCTGTCTTCCCTTGTTTTCACAGTAGTTTTGGGGCTGACCTGTGCTGTTTGCCACGAGCTGCAGCACATATCATGCCCCAGCCGCATCTGTAGCCTTTTCCCTGCTTGTTTTCCGTTGTCACCTGCTTATACCTTCCAAAAGTTTGTGGAGATGGGAGAGCTATTTAAAGTGGAGGGAGGAGAATTATGTAACTGATGGATCCTTATTTCTTCGTGGTTTTTCAGTTGTTTTTAACTTATGAAGCCAATTTAACACATCTACAATACTTCAACTGTTTGAAACCTGCAGTTTTTGTATGGCCATGGTGGGTGCAAGTTCCTGTTCACATCATATTTCTCGTTGTGAATAGAATATGAAAGGTGTCTTAGTGTTTGCTGTCCTTAGCTGGTCAAGAGAAAGATTGCTTTTGAAATTCATGCATGGACAATATTTTCTTTGTTCAAGATGACTTTAACCTGTTCCCTGATTTTTATTTGATTTTCTATTTTTATCTTCAGGTTACTTGCGCTTGGGAGCTATGGCCAGGGATAAAGGGAATTTTTATGAGGCTTCTGATTGGTTTAAAGAAGCACTTCAAATAAATCAGGTTTGTAACCCCATAAGTGTTTAACATTAAAACACTCTAAATAATAAGTTAAATTCAATTTTAATTTTCCTGGTTTTATGTTTTTATTTTGTTTGTTCACATTAACTAGGGAAAGAAGAGAGATCTGCCAGATCTGTTCTCTATGTTTTGTTTGTTTCGGGTTCTTTTGAATATGGAATTATATTTAAGAAGAGTAACATTTTATACTTGGCAAAGTAACCTGGAAGAGTGCTTTTGTAACTTACAGAGAATTTTTATTTAGGACCATCCAGATGCTTGGTCTCTGATTGGCAATCTTCATTTGGCTAAACAAGAGTGGGGTCCAGGACAGAAGAAATTTGAAAGAATATTGAAGCAGCCCTCCACACAAAATGATACTTATTCCATGCTGGCTCTTGGCAACGTCTGGTTGCAGACTCTCCATCAACCCACAAGAGACAGAGAAAAGGTAATGGGCATCTCTCTGCCCTGTGTGTGGATTTGTTTAATTTACGTATGTTGTTAGCTATTCAGAGCCTCTTCTTGATGTTTGTTGGGCATCTTCCAGTTCATAAAATCTCTGTGTAGATCTTTTAATACCCCACTGTAGAAGTAAGTGATGAATTGGGGCATTTCTCTCTGCAGGAGAAACGTCACCAAGACCGTGCGTTAGCCATCTACAAGCAAGTCCTCAGAAATGACCCAAAGAATTTGTATGCTGCTAATGGCATAGGTGAATATTAGACTCTAGTTTTCCTTCAGAGGTGATCATATTCTTGTTTCAGAGGTGATCCTATTCTTATGTTCCATGCTTTAATATAGAATTGTTTTTTCAGGGCCTGAGCACTGTAGAGTGGAGCCCAGGAAATGGCAGCTATGTCAGTTTTGGAGGGGGCACTTTATTGAGGCAGTATTGAATTTTCTGTGGTGGGAGTGCACAGTGCATGAACCTGGAAGCTCACACTGTACATGTTCCTCTCCCCTCAGGAGCTGTCTTGGCGCATAAAGGATATTTCCGTGAAGCTCGTGATGTTTTTGCCCAAGTGAGAGAGGCAACAGCAGATATCAGTGATGTGTGGCTGAATTTGGCACATATCTACGTAGAGCAGAAACAGTACATCAGTGCTGTGCAGATGGTAACATCTCCACATTGAACTACATCCTGCGTTGGCTTACATGACTTCTAGATGTTTCTCTGTTGTCAGGGCAGCTGGGAAAGTTTCTGAGCAGTATTTTAACAAGTTCTAGGTCTATTTTTAATAAACTGTTGGCTGTCAAGTCTAGATTTAATAGCAGACTGCCAAATATGTGTGAGGAGTAACAAAGCACCTATCAACTTCTACATTTTTTTTTTGGTAGCAGGGTTAGAATTTTGGTTGTGGAATAAATTATTAGTCAGAGGGGTTCAGTCAGTGTAGTTACGGTATGTGATTTATGTTCGGATGTTTCCAAAGTAAGTAAATACAATTTGCTGCTGGGATTTTTTTTTAATAGCAACAATTCGTATTTTTGTTCTTGTAAATGATCACATTAATTATAACCAGAGCTGTCTTAAAAGCTGACTGGGCCATAATTTCACTCACCACAGTTAAAATCACAAAGTGGTTCATGTTGGAAGAAATCTGTTGAGGTCAGCTAGTTTGACCTGACCTGCTCAAGCAAGTAAATGTTCAAGTGTCAACCTGTTCTGAGTAAATGGATTCAATTAGCTGATCAAAAGCATACAAATAAGCTTTAAAACACAGCATATGTTGAACAGGACAGAAACTAAGAACAAACTTGTGTCATTTGAGTCCTTATTGAGGCTCAAAAATGCTTCATTCAGAGCTATTCTGAAGCTTTTGTGATGCTTAATAAAGAAGTGTTACTGGGCCTTTCTTACGTGATCAGGAGCTCAGTAGTCACTGTCCTCCAGTGAACTGTTGTTAGCAAGCTTTGGCAACACAATCACATTCACTCTGTTGTGCTTGAATGGGGTCTGTTGTTTTTTAGCACTTTGTCTATTTTTATTGACAAAAAGCCTAATGAAAATCTAATTTTAGCAGTTGTTTAAGCAGTGAATTACAGTGGGGAAGTGGGTATCACTTTCACCTGTCCATTTGGGAGAAAAAATATTTTACTCATTTGCTGATTTATTTAAGAAAAGGTGTTATTAGAAATGTGTTTGTTTACTGAAGTGTTTTATTGTTCCCTGGGTTCTGCTATGCAGTCACAGTGTGAAATACATGATATTGGACTCAAAGGGAGACAAATTAAATTTACTAGCCCAGCTAACTGCAGCCATAATAATTATCCTGCTGAGTTCTCTACCCTAAAGCATACAAATCTGAGGCAAGCTTGAGCTAAACACAAAACTCTGATGCTGAAGGTGAGTGAAAACTGGGTGCTCACAACACAGTGAGATCCAAGAGTAGCAACCTCAGGTGTTACAGTTCAGGGCAGTTTTCTGTACTTGAGCTGGAAATAAAACTTACTTTGTATTCCTTGCTATCTTGGGGGCTTAGAAAAGGTGAAAGGTTCTTTGAAAAAAGAGTATGTCAAACAGAAGGTACTTGTTACTGAAAATTAAAAAGTCTGGTAGCTTTTAAACCTTTAATTCTAGATCCACAAAACCTATCATAACAAGTCATCTTTTTACTCTTTAGAGAAACTAATATCCCTTGGCACGTCAAGTTCCTCAGCTGGGTGGACAGAACAAATTTGATGCTGAGTTGTTTTTTTTTTTAACTAATTACATCCGATATACAGAATTACTATATTAATATATTTCAATTGGTAAAACATCTTGTATAAATAAAGAAAATAGATCTTTTATTCCCCCCATACTGTGGAGAAAATTTGAGTGGTCTTAAAATCAGTCATGTTGGTTGGACTTTGTTGCAGTAGATGGTACTTTAAAAAGTATTCTTTTGTATTTAAGACCTGCAGAGCCTTCTGGGCTGCAGCCAGTTTCTAGAAAAAAGCAGGTACTTGCTATGGAATAGGAGAGTGTTCTGATCAGTGAAAAGGAGGCACCCATGTAGCATAACACACGTCTTTAAAAAACAAAAGGCATATTAGCAGTCATGCTTTTTAGGAATAGAAACATTTGCTGGAGTTAGCTAACTGAAATGGCAAACCACTGTCACCTCTTACTTTGATTTTTTTTTTTTTTAATTGTATTTCAGTATGAAAACTGCCTCAGAAAGTTCTATAAGCATCAAAACACTGAAGTGTTGTTGTATTTGGCCCGGGCACTGTTCAAATGTGGCAAATTGCAGGAATGCAAGCAAACTTTGTTAAAGGTATGGATCTAGAACATCATGTATCACAGAATAAAATTTCTCTTAGTTGATTTGTGTTTCTTTAAATTTGGTGGTCTGGGATTGAAATGGTTGTGTTTATTCTCTGTATGCCATTTATGTATCATGTTGTAGCTTCTTTTAAAAACATGGTTTTTTCCAGGCCAGGCATGTGGCTCCAAGTGATACAGTTCTCATGTTTAATGTGGCTTTAGTGCTGCAAAGACTTGCTACCTCTGTCCTGAAAGATGAAAAAAGCAATCTGAAGGAAGTGCTTAATGCCGTGAAAGAACTGGAGCTCGCCCACAGGTAAAGATCATTTATTTCTAATCATTAGAATCTATTTGGTTGTCCCCTTACAGTATATTTGCAGTATTGAGCACAAATCTGGTTAGAAGAGCAATCATCTCCTACAAAGCACTGTGTAATTCCAGAGTTTTTAGTAGAAAAACAAAAGATTGGGCCTGACAAAACTGTGTGTTCAGACTTTGCTCCAGAGCCAGTTTTGTTTGACCAGGTGCCAGTGTGTTTCTCAAAGGGTTTCGTTATTGCTGTGAGCACGATGTTCTTCTTCCCAGAAACACACAGTTGAAAAAATGTTGACAATTATTCTACAACTTGAATACTATTTTATGACTTCTTTCAAAACAATCTATAAGGCTTAAAAGCAAATCTGTTTATCTTACATAAGCGTAATTAATGACTGGCAGTCCCTTAAAATTAATTTCACCCTGCTTTTGGCAAGTAAAGCCCAAGTACTGTCACAGCTTAAGAACAGAAGCAGTTTCTTAAGTGCATTTGAGATATTTTAGTTCTGTTTAAAAAGCATAATATAAAATTTTGTGCAGACACCAGTGTGATTAATCTGATCCAGTTGCCACCATCCTTGAACAGAGCTCTCAACCATTTATTCTGCTCCTAGGCATTGCTGGTGCATGCTTTGTGCATTCTTAGCTCTGCTATTATGTTGAGGATACAAGTTCAAACTTCAATTTAGTGAGAACATTGTTATTTATTGTCTCGAAGAAGTTGCATGAATTTATTTTTACCTATTAACTAAAACTTTTGGGAAGATACTCTCCATAGTCTAGACCTTGAGCAAGGAATTACTTTATTCATATACACAAAAATTTGAGTCTAGCACGAAAACACTTCTTTTGAAATGTGTCTGAGGGTATATGGGAAGAAACTGTGGCAATCTTGAAAGTTAGAAGTAATTTTCTTTTAAATTGGAGAAACTTTCCAAAGCACTGATCATCATAGCTTACTGATCTACTTGGAAGTTTGTTGTATTCACAAGGGCTGGCCCACTAGGTCAAGGAGGCTGTTCTGAAAGAATTTTTGAAAAACAAATTTTCCTTCCTTCTCTTACGCTGAATTCATGTAATCTGTGACAGATAAGGAATCAATCTGTTGGGGTCAGCAATGTACTTACTGGTAGGAGCCAGCAGATGAAATCTCAGAACTCTCTTTAGAATTTTTCCTTTCCAGAGTGGCTTTAGAATGTTTTAAATTTGGAGAACTGTGAATGCACTTTTTAACTGTTGCGTTGAAAGGTGCTGGCACAGAGGAAACTGGTTGAGTTTTACAGGTTTGTAATTCAGTAGTAAATGCTTTGTTTAAAGGCAAAATTGCAATAAATATGTAAGTAATGCCATATTTGCTTACTTTGGTTTCTTGTGATTTCCTCCAGGTACTTCAGTTACTTGAGTAAAGTAGGTGATAAGATGAGATTTGACTTGGCACTTGCTGCTACAGAAGCCAGGTAAAAGAAACTCCCCAACTCACAAGCAAACCCTTCATTCAGATACTAAGTGGAATATTTTTGTCCTGTTTTTTTGTATTAAAACTAGATTCAAAAATTTCAGCTGTCAGGTTGTTAGAACAGTGGAAATAAAAGTGCAGGGTCGCTCCCTGTTACTGTTCCATTCTTTTCCTGTGTTTCACTTCCTGTGCATTCTTGTAAGATTTCCACAGCCCTGTACAAATACCATGTGTTGGCCATCCTGTGCTGTACATCTGAAATGGGTATCACTGAAGCACTTTATGCAGAGAAGAAAATTTCAATATTAAAAGAAATGTCATTTTGACATCAGCTAAGAGGGTGTTGAAAGCACCTTGCTCTAATGTTCCATGTGACTTGGACACTTTATGCAACCTTAATTCTTACACGGTTGGGTTTTTTAAGCTTGAATTTTGCCCTACCTTTCTGATTAGGTTTGTTAGGGTGTTGTGATTAGATACAAGCTCTTATTAACCATACTTCTGAAGCTGTCCAAATTGGTTGGCATGATTCCTGTTATGTTCATGTGTGGGTTTTCTGTATGTGAATTGGCTGAATTTGAAAGTGTGAAGCAATATGTTCTGAAATGATACATTGCAAGATAAATTAGCTTACTAAAAATGCTTTAATTTACTCAAAAATCTACACTGCTCTTCTCTGTGCTATTTCAAGTAGCTTTTTTTTAGTTTATTGGGGATATGAACGTGGTGTAGTGATGCAGGCCCTTTATAAAAGCATTTCTTTTTGTGTTTGATACCTTGCCTTACCTGAGAACCTTGGATTTTGCAGGCAATGCTCTGACTTACTGAGCCAGGCCCAGTATCACGTGGCTCGGGCACGCAAGCAGGACGAGGAGGAGAGGGAGCTGCGTGCAAAGCAGGAGCAGGAAAAGGAGCTGCTTCGCCAGAAACTGCTGAAAGAACAGGTTTTATTCTACTAAATTCTATTTATTGCATTTTATAGGTGTACACGCTGACAATGTGTGTGCTCCTGCTGCTCTGGGGTGGTCCCTAGTAGCTGTTTTTCTTGGTCATAGTAAGTGCTGGCTGAAAATTTTACAGCTAACAGGTGATACTCTTTCTTCCCCATAGCCTCAGAAATAGATTTTTAGCTGTATAATTAAATAAAATAGATGTGCCAGAAGTTTTGCCATCAGACTTTTACCTATTCTACCATGGGCTTGTGGAAAACTTTTTTTTTGTTTTGCCATGTGCAGCTTCTGCTGTGACAGAGAGCATCGAAAAGCAATTTTCCAGTCTCCTGACAGCAAATCATTTCTGTGCCTGCTATTATAATCACCGTGATGCTGCAAATACAATGGTAATTGTTGGCTTCCTTGGTGTTTCAGGAAGAGAAGCGCCTGAGAGAAAAAGAAGAGCAGAAGAAACTTCTGGAACAAAGAGCTCAATATGTGGAGAAGACCAAGAATATTCTGATGTTTACCGGTGAAGTAGAAGGATCAAAGGAGAAAAAACGTGGTGGTGGTGGAGGCAGGGTAGAACAGAATTTTTTCATCTCTTTTTTTGTTTGTTTTTTTTCTTTTCTTTTAAACCTCCTTAATTTTTCCCTTTTGATATGTGGTCTCTTGCAGGAGCACAGGTTTTTAATTTCAAGCTCCTAGGCTCTACTGAGTGAAATTGCATGGGTTTAATACTAAAATGTCAAAATTGTAAACTAATACTTAAAAGTTCTGAGCATGGTCGCATCACTAAAATGTGTTCAATTGTTAAAATAACAGAATGTTATCTTATTGTGTGCCAGTTTGTAATCAGTTTCTAAATGATATCCATCTTGTGCCAACTTTGCCGTAGTCTCTAGAAGGTCTGTATTTTCATCTCTTCCAAAACATGTTCAGCTAAATTTCTGTTTTGAAGTGTTTCCTGGTAGTTTTGTGACTGGGATGTGAATAATATGTTGTGTTGTCTGTGTTTCTTACAGCGTTCCAAAAAAGGAGCAGGGGAGTTTGATGAGTTCGTCAATGATGACAGTGATGAAGATTTGCCCATCTCTAGAAAGAAAAAGAAGAGGAAGGGCAGTGGCAGTGAACAAGATGGGGAAGAAGAGGAGGGTGAGAGGAAGAAGAAGAAAAGGAGGAGGTAGCTGATACTTTGATTAATTAATTATTTATTAATGTTAATATAATATTAGACTTCCCTGAGCAATAGTAGGGCTTTTAAGTAAATTCTCTGCAGTCTTTTGTAACAGTTTAAAACCAAACTCTTATCAAGAGGTTACACGATTATTTTTTACTTACACATTACACATTATGAGACTTAACCACTCTGCAAAAGAAGTAGGAGTAACACCTGATGAACTGGACATTTCTTGAGACAGGTATTTTTGTATGTTTTAAGGGATTTTTGCAATATTATGCTTCATGCCATATAAAATGTGTTTCTGTTCAAGACCCCAGAAGGCAGAAGAGGGCAGTGATGATGAAGAACACGAAAACGGCCCACGGCCTAAAAAGCGGCGTCCACCCAAAGCAGAGAAAAAGAAGGCTGTAAGTTAAACCCTGAATAACTGCATCACTTTCTAAATATGCATTTGGAGTTCAGCATTACCCTGGTCTGGAGAGAGTGTTGAGAGTTTATTACTGTTGAAAATTACAGCAAAACCTCTTGGAACCAACTGGCCCTAGAGCTTATTTTTATCCTCCTCCCCTATTGCTATTGCTGCTTCAAGGATGAAAAGGATATTTCCAAAACCATCTAGAATTAAGTGATAGTAAATGGACAAATTTTTAAAAGCATGTCTGGTTTTCTGAATGTGTTTCTACATTTGGGCCCTGTGCCACATGAACAAGCAGCCCTTTGTTTTCCCCCTATACAGCCCAAACCAGAACGTCTGCCTCCTTCAATGAAAGGAAAGATCAAATCAAAAGCCATCATTTCATCAAGTGATGATTCTTCTGATGAGGACAAACTCAAAATTGCTGATGATGGGTAAGACCCTAATTAACTTTGTATGAGCTTAGAGTTTCAATGCATGCCTTCAAGAGAAAATGCAGTGTTAATGAGATAACACAAAGATAATGAGAAGTCTTTCATTGTACGCACAACATCCCTTCCCAGTGCAAATTAATTCCACTCATTCTTTTAACACCAGCATTACCCAAATCCTGGTGTCTTGCTTTATTTATAAGCTAACAGGAGCACCTTTTAATACCTTTTTCCCCCCCTGCTTTCCCCCGCAGACACGCTAGAAATAGCAACAGTGACTCGGACGACGGGGAGCAGCAGCACAGCAAACGCATTGTTTCTGATAGCGATTCTGATAACAGGAACAAGTCTGGCAGCGAGGCAGGCAGTCCCCGCAGGTCCAGTGCCCGTGCATCCGAGGAGGAGTCTGACAGCGACAGGTCCCCGAGGAAGAGGCGGCGCTCGGAGTCGGAGCAGTCCGACAATGAGTCCGTGCAGTCGGGGAGGAGTCGCGGCTCCGGCGGCTCCGAGAACGAATCGCGCCCGGCTTCGCGCAGCGCCGAGTCCGACAGAGACTCCGAGAGAGGCTCTGACCACGAGGGCTCTGCCAGAGCTTCTGGGAACGAGTCTGAACCAGAGGCATCCAATGATGAGGGCTCTGAAGGGGGCTCAGATGACAGCGATTAGAGCTGAATTACAGCCCATCTTTTAAAAATGTTCATGTAAATATATCTCAGTTATAGGGGAAATAGAATTTTTATATTTGAAAACTGTGATTTAAAGAACCTTAATGTTTTAGTAAACTGTTGTGAGACCTTCTTGTGATTCTTTCTGTTAGTTACTAATGGATGTTTCTCTAAGTTGGCTTATGGTGTATTTTTAATTTGAAACCACTGTAGGTGCACAGAATCTCTGTCCTGTAGTCAGCACGCCGAGGACGGAATGCATGTAAAAAACTATGGAACATAAAATCTCCTTAGGTGGTTCAGTGTGGCTAAAACCGTGTTCTGTGATTATACATGCAGAGATGGATCTTAAAATCCTACCAGATGGGACAAAGAGCTGTGGATATTTATCTTTTTCCTCACTCGGAGTAAAGGTCAGTAGGGAGGTTTTTCTTACTTTCTATTAAAGAATAAATGTGCCACGATGTAACTCTTTTATGTTTTCAAGAGTTTGTTCTTTTGCTTCTGTTTTTGTGTTAAATCAGTTGAAAAGATGCAGATATTAGGCAAATCTTATGAACTAGTGATGCAGATGTAGATGAAATATTTAAATTGGCTGGTAAAGACATTTGGGAGAACTCTGTATTGCTTAAGAAAGGTAAAGCTGCAAGTGTCACAATAAAATGTTCTTGCTTATTTGCTTGGAGTGATTTATTTTACTCCTTAAAAGGTACAAGCAGAATATCTGAAAATATTAAATTTGACAACAGAATCTGTTTTGACGAGGTGGTCCTAACTGTATTGCAAGTACATGGCTTTGGGAACTAAGTCCTTTCACATAATGTGTTCAGGAATAACAATTAAAAATTTCTGTAGACTACATCTGATTTCTCTCTGTGATTCTGAAAAAAATCAGTATTTTGCACCAGTCCAAGGAAATCTTTTTCTTTTTTTTCATTGTTCATCAAGTCCTGTGTCAAGCATTTGCTAAGAGAAGATTTTGTAGGTCTTGATAGTGTATTGCTACCAGTTCTAATAGACTGTATGGCCTAAACTGTGTTGCCTTTTTTTAGGAGGCCTGGATTGTCACTACTGACAATTCACTTGAAGCACTAACTGAAAGTGAAGTTTCCCATGCTGCTATTTCTGGTTTGCTGTGAGCATGAGCTGTTCTCATTGTGGATGGGTTTGTTCATGTGTTTATGGGCTGCTGGTAACCATAGCAGACAGCAGAATGCAGAACACTCGAGATGTCTCTCTTTGTGCCTCAGTTTGGTATCAAGTTTCTATCTGTGGTCTTACCTAAAATTTAGCATCAGAGTAGAAGAACAGCCCTCATGTTTGTTGGGTCAGAGCAAAGTTGAATCATGACCTAGAACCACAGGGAAGCAGTGGATAGCTGAGGTGGGTGTGCTTGATGTCACACAGCTTCATTTATGAGGCTGTGGAGAAGTGGGAGGAGATGGATGCAGCTAAGGAAAGCTGATCCATGCAAGGTGAAACAAATGGAGCACGGACAGCAGTGGCAGTGTGAGAGTAGCACACTCTTAGGAAGGAGAAAGATGAACAGCACTTACTATGGGATCTCAGAAACCTTTTTCTGCCTCAAATACAGCTTTGCTGTCATGGCTTTCTCTATCATGTTACTAATTCTGCCTTCTTTGTGAAAAGTTTGAAGGTCTTGTTTGATGCTGTATGTACAGAAAATACATTTTGTGTAGGGCTAAAGTTAGTTCTAGGTGAAGTGCTGAGTGGGTCTTCAGACCAAACATCCAGCTGGAGAGAAATAGTTTCAGTAAGTGTTAAATAATAGGGGTTTTCAGACATCTCTTGTGTGAGAGGTATTTTTTGTGCTCTCCACAGAAAGGAGTTGTGTAAGGAGAGGTTATGACTTAATACAGCTTGAACTGTGTGATGTATAAGAGGCCAATCAACAGGGACAGAAAGGGAACAAGGGATGCTTTTGCTTCGCTATTCCTCTGCTTTTATGGAGCAAATAAAGAATCAAAAACCCACCAAAAACTAGAAGTTAGATTTTCTTTTTTCTTCCCTTTGAGGAGGAGAGTTAATGGGAGGATTAAGGTTATGTAAGTCATGTGTTGTTGTAATTGGAGAGAAAGCTGTGTTTTAGCTTAATTCATATTTTCTAATGCTTGTTTTTTGAAAGTGCAATGGTGGAATAACATTGCCGTAATTCTCTCTTGGCAGCATTCCTTGCCTTCTGAAGTAGGTGTTTGGCTTGCAGCTATTAAATTCCTTTATTTTTAGCAGTAAGCTATTCCTGGATAAAATACAGCAAGTGAGAAGTGTAACACTGCCTTGCTGGAGAAGTGGTTTATTCCTAGTTTGTGTTTTGCATCCACAGTTGCACGATGTGGATTGCATCCATTCAACCCACAGCTCCATGACTGTAGGAAGTGTTTCCTGGTGAGCTCTGCTGCAGCTCAGCACTTTGCTCTCCTCACAT
Organism: Lycocorax pyrrhopterus obiensis; assembly: GCA_014706295.1. Classification (NCBI taxonomy): domain Eukaryota; kingdom Metazoa; phylum Chordata; class Aves; order Passeriformes; family Paradisaeidae; genus Lycocorax; species Lycocorax pyrrhopterus. The sequence continues at coordinate 8,456,110 of JACSVZ010000007.1, read as the reverse complement.
GTGAGCAGCATATCTTCTCCAGAATACAACAGGGAAGAGTCATGTAGAATTTGCTCTCATTCCTGAAATTTGTGGATTTGGCCTTTCACAGAACATTTCAAATGTAGCTTGGCAAAAAAAAAAAAATTAAAGTTGCTGGGTTGGGTATTTTGGTTTTGGGGGTTTTTTTGGGGGGGGTCAGGTGGGTAAGGGGGGAGTTCGTTGGGGTATGTGTTTTTTAGTTTTTGGTTTTTTTAATCCACCTACTCAATTTTCTCTTTCAGAAGCTTTTCCAGGTCAATACTTGGTGGGAAGGAGTAGCTGTCACTGCTGAATGACAAAGCATCTGTGTGTAAATTGATGATTCTCTTTGTAAATGTCCACTTCTGCTAATTTAACTCTGCAAACCACAGTGCTCTATCCACATAGAAGCAAGGAATGTGTCTGGGAATGTGCTGCCAAGGAAGGGTTTGGACAAGGCAAGACCTATGGTAGGAGCATGACAGCTAAAATTTTATCAGTTCTTTCTATAAGGAAGTGCCACTGCCTGGGAATGAGTTGCTTTCCACATTAAACATTTCGGTGCTTAGAGCGGTGTTTGTTGCAGCAAAGTTTTAAACTTGTATTGGGTTTTAATTAATACTGTTGACATCTTCTATTAAGACTTGCAGGTTTCTGGAAAAAGTTTGCTCCCTACTTTTTTCCTCCCTACTTTGTTTTGCAGTTTTTTTACTCCTATGATATAGTGCTGTGATGACACCCTTGTTCAATAGTGGTAGTTACCTTACAGTCAATAAATCTGGAGTTCAGAAGTTACCTGGAAAAATTCCTACAGCTGGAACAGCAGTCAGCAAGGATAAATTCAGTATTAATATGAGCAACAAAACAAGTTGGCAAAATGGATGTGAAAAAGGGTGTGTAACTGAATGCTCATTCTCATAGCTAGTAGTACTTACTCCTAGTAATAGTATTTTGATATTTGTCTAAACACTAATTGCTCTACAGAAGAGGATTTGGAGACAGAATCCAAGGGAATACCAAAAATGGGAATACTTAGGAGAGAAATTCAAAGTCAGTATGCTGAAAATGTGTAGTACTTCCATCCTGTCTGTGAATTTTGGTCCACATCTGGTCAAGCTGTGTACTTTCATACTAGAAATACTTGAAACTTCAGGATTTTTTAGTGTTGGCAGCACCAATAGAAGGTACAGTTGTGTAGTCATGCAGCTTGTAATATCTTTTCTACCTTTGGTTCATAACTATTGGAGAGATTAAGAATGCTCACCACAGCTGTGTTGTTCTTTAAGTGCCTCTGGGTTGTTTTCCTTCTCTTTTTAATTCTTCCGTTGCCCTGAGGCAAAAGTTTCTTTCTCTGCAATCTCCAGAGCATGGGACTGGTGAAGTATTTGGCCTGCAAACTGTGTCATGTTGGCACTCTTGATTGGGTTTACCTGTCTCTTTCAGCTCCATTTGAAAGGATAAATGCTGAAGAGTTCCTATGGCTGCTTCTAAATACGTGTCATCCTTATCCTACATGTGTTTGGTATGTCCCTGTTTGGAGATGCCCCCAACGTTGTTGTTATGTTGCCTGAATTTCAGAAGTGCTGTTTGGCTCAATAGCATACAAGAGTTTCATACCTTCCCACCCAGCCTTTGCTGATTAAAGTACAAATACCCAACTTTAGCTGAAGAAACAGGGTTTTTTGGCACCTGTGAGTGAGTGTTAGTGGCAGTGACTTCAGGGGGGTTTTCAGTTGCCTTGGAAGGCTCCAAGCAATGTTCTGGCTCTTTAAATGTTTTTGAACCCTTCAGAGTTCCTCTTGCCTCTCTCGTATGCAAATCCCATGTGCTAATTGCAACAACTTTAGTATTCTTGGACTCTTTCAGGAATACTGTGGGCCCACTCTGATTCTTAGGGCCTCCTGTCAAAGGTGCAGTTGAGTTGGTTGCAGAGTCTATCTTCAGTGACAGATAGGTCTCAGCCAGAATGTTCCAGGCTGTATTTGCTAATTCAGAAGTGACTTTCTGATTTAGGACACACAGGCAGTAGTGGAGAGCCCATCTTTTCTGGCTGCTTGTTCTATAGGACAGAGGAGGTTGTAATTTGAGAAGAATCTCATGCAATGCTGTATTCCCTCTGTCTGGTTCCACAACTCAATTAGAGAAAACTGGTTTTGGAGTCTTCTCACCTTTGCACCTGAAGGTTCTGGCTGTACAGACACTGCTGAACCACAGACTCCTTTAGGCAGAGCTAATACTGATAAATACTAATAAATACCAATCTTGCTTTGAGCTGGTGACAGTTAACTACCAATTCTGAAGATGCCTCAGAGAACATGAAACATCTCTTCATCCATCTCCACTCTAAAGACAGGTAACTGCTTTGTTCCAGCTTTCAATAGAGTTTGAACTGCTCTAAGCTGTCTGTATCTGTTATGCTGTGCTAAATTACTCCAGTACATGTTCTATTCTCATGGGAATCTGTCTAACCAAAAGGTAACATTCTTTTTTCTTGTGGGAAGCTGTCCCAGACCAGCTGGAGAGGAAGAATTATTGTCAGCAGCTATTTACTAATACTAAAAAGGAGAGAGGAGTTAGGTCTCGTTTGGGTTTGCAGGAACGAAACATGTTCACGCACAAATTCAAGGTGATGATTTTAGTCAAAGTGTGTCCATACAGACAATTTAATCTTCATGCAGCTGTTTTGTTTTATGGTCACTGCATCAGGGGAGTTGGCATGGACTGCAGGAGTCTGAACCTGTAACTCTTGGAGTGTTCCTCGTTTCCTTCTGCAGTGTGGGCTGCTCAAGGTTTATCCAGGCAGTAGCCGAGCTCTGGCTATGAGATAATTAGGAGTTGCCATATAAACAGAATGGTATTACTGGAAGGGGCAAAGAAGGAAAGAAAATCAATGATTTGTCAGATCAGTGCTTTGATAGATATTATTTATAGTCTTGATCCTTAATTACTTGGGTCTCTATATTTCTGTCTTGGGTCTTCTGTGTTGGTTTTTTTGCTCTGCACTCGCTTATCTGTAATTAATGCCCCAAGAGACACTCGCCTTGCCCATGAGTGTTTCAATTTCTGTTGCCTTTAAACAGTGGAGGGAAAGGACATTTTATTCAGTGAATATGCAAGAACTATTGATCTATCAAACTGTAAAACTGGAGAGTGGAAATTGTAACAGTAAAATCAAGTGAAATATACATTAAAAAGAGGAAAAATGTAACATAAAAACCGCAAGGATCTAAAAGGATTTGTCCAGTCCAATCAGACTGTGCTGTGGTCCTAGAAGACTCTCCTCAGCTGGCTGCAGTGCAAGCTCTACATAAGTGAGAGGGTGGTGGTATCTATAATATCTGCATAGAAATGATTCTCAGTGAAAAAGTATTGCAACTTTTAAATTGTTCTCCATCCTGGCCTAAATTGCCTCCAAAGAGCAGCAATTCCCTTCAGCTGTACTTTTGCAGAATGTCCTGTTGCTGTATTCCAGCTGAAGTGATGTTGTATTTCTTAGGGTTTTCATGCATTTTTGTCATTGATGTTGCCTTTAAGAAATGTGCAAGAAAACATGGTAGGCGAGGGAGTGGTGAAGATGTGGGATCCAGATTGTACATCAGGACTGCATTTCATGTAGCACTGACACGAAGCTGCTTTGGGGCAGGATGATTTCCTGGAGCTGGACCAAATTTTTGTCTGATCTGCAAGGTCTTTGGAGCATAAATTGTACCTTGATTTAAAAAATGACAAACATTGTTGCTTGATTAGTAGTAGAACCACAGCCTCTTTCTCGTCCTTCATAATATGAAGTCTAGTGAAAAAGATCTGCGTTTGGTTTTGAATGGTTTAATTTAAGTAAAGAAGACTATAAACACATAATTTTGCTATTAGAAAGGTTGAAGTGCTGGCCAAGAGTACGACTTGCAAACAAATTAGGGCCAGAATTGTCTTACAGAATTAAACCTTTATTGCTAAAAGCTGACCATCCTTGTTGATCCCAGCATTGAAGAGCTGGGGTTTGGCCAGGCATGCCTTGATTCAATTCCTGTCCAAATTAAACTGCTATGAAGCAGCTTTGCTTTCACTGAGTACTTTTTGTAGGCAATTAATCAATATTTCCTGGAGAGCTTCAGCAGAGGCTGTGGTTGTAGTTGCTCAATCACTGAGGTTGCCAAATAATCACATGCATTTGTTTTGTTTGGGAAAACTTCCTGTGATGATTTGTTTAAAAAAACAAACCCAGAACAACCACAGACCAATCGCTGGGGGTGGCAGTGGGGGATGAGTGTGGAATGCAGAACCAAAAAGCCACAAAAATCCCTCTCAAAATCCACGTGTTATGTGGATTATCTGGAAATGCTTCACTAGACAAACCTGCAGGCTCACAGATGTCCCAGTCAGAGAATCAGAACTGCTTTAGGTGCACTCCAGTGATTGTATCTCCCTAGACTTATGGTCTTATCCTAATATTTAGCATCCTTCCTTCTGCCTTCCACTTGGGTTTAGTTTAATGCCCAGTTGTGATGGTTTTTGTTGTGAACTCCCAGGTCGACTGTCTCAACTGTTAATTGCTACAAATGCAGACATTGCTTCAATTAATAGTTAAGAAGATGCATTTCTGTGATCTCTTTTTAAGAATTAGTGAATCTGACATGACTCAAATGGGCCAGTGGTATAACTTTGGGCTACAGGAGAAAAGCTGCAGCAGAGCTGGTTATTCCATAGACAATAATTTCTTTTCCTGAAGCAGAAGTCCTTCTGATTTACATCTCTCTGATGGAGATGGCTATTTGGATCAACACATGGAATATACTTCCTTGTGGATGCTCTAAGTGGCTCATGGGTCCAGAAAACAAAGTCAACTTAGAAATCAACAGTGTGAGCAGAATTCAGCTGAGGGTGGGGGCAGAGAAGGGCAGTGGAAGCCATGTCCTGGCTGTGCTTCTTCCCTTCCCTGTGAACTGCTGTGCCTTGAGAGGCAACGTGTGCTGCTTTAGCCCCTGGTAGCAAATGTGCTAAATCCACAGCTAATCTTGGGAATAATGTTTAGAAACTTTTTATTTGGTGATTTTTTTAATTTTTATTTTTAACAAAAGCAGTCGGTAACATTAATCTGACAACTCAAATGCTCTATAACTTCAGATTGAGCTGTGAAATTGAGAGATGTAAAAGGGACTGCTCTTGTCACTTCAGTTAAAGGAATTACAGCCATGGTTAGTGTCAAGTGGAAAAGGATTATTTTGAAAGTGAGCTGGGACTGCACAGAATAATGGAGAGTTATCTTGGACAACAGTCATGTAGAACACGAAAAGGGTAAGCTAAAAATCCAGCTGAGAGAATCAGGGGAGGACAAATCTAAATTTAAAGCAAAGCAAGTTTCTTAAATAAAAGGTGTTGATATATTAATAAATCTAGTGAATTTTGTCAGATTACAGGGCTTCTTTACCTACTGTCTGCTTCACAGGAGTTACTTTTGATTAATGCAGTTGTCCCTGAGCAGCAGAGCACCAAGTTTTATATTCAGTATTACCACCTTGTTTGATCCTGATTCTTGTTTTATCTGCTGCTTTCTCTAAGCCTCACCTGCAAGAACGATGAGAACTAACACTCCTCAGTGTTTTGGGGGTTTTTTGTTTTGTTTTATTGTCTTTGGTTGGGTTGGGTTTTTTTGTTTTGGTTTTTTTTTTTGTTTGGCTGTTTGTTGTTTTAATTGTTGAGCCTTTGTGGCTGCAGTGAAAAGTCTGGATGTCTGAAGGGAAGTGCCCCAGGGATACAACACTGGAAAAGCAAGGAAAAACAAACCAGAATTTACTGTGTGTCAGGATTTCTAATTCAAACATTCTGGATTTAGGTTTTGGTGGACTCATCTCACATCCTTGAATGGTTAGAGTGGAAAATGAGGAGGGAGGTAGCACATGTATAGGGAGGGAGGGAGGGAGAAGCACGTGTGCATTTATTTTCCTTTGTGGTGGTTCTAAATTCCATAATAATTGTCTCCCCTGGGCTCAGAGAGAGCTGTCTCAGCGATTCAGGGCTGCAGCAGCTGAAGAGGCTGTAGGGAAATGGGGCTGATACCCTTGAACTGGGCAAAGAAGAGAAGGTGAAGGAATGTGGGTTAGAGGTGCAGAAATGCAGTGTTTTGGAGAAACCCCCAAAGTCTCCAGAAGCAGAAAAATCAAGAAGGAAAAACAAAAAGACAAAATAAATCTGTAAATAATGATTACCACATTTAGAAAATGAGTATTTGAAAGGTGGTATTAATAAAATAATGATTTCAGAGACCTTGAGGGACATTATGCCCGAGATTTTCATTATGTGTATTGCTGGTTTGGTTTTTTCCCATACAGGTCTATGTATTTCCTGCATCAGATCCTACAGGTCACATATATAAATTTGAAATTCTAATTAAATGGGTTGCTATAAGTGCTGTGTAGAGAAAATTCCTGTGTTGATTTCCAAATTGCATCCATCTCATACTGTCATCAGAAAAAAAAAAAAAAAGAAAGTTAGGGCTGGATCAATCACATTCTTAAATTTTCCTCTAGCAACAATGGCATATTTTATTTCAGTGTTACAGGGCCAGGTGATTTAGGTGAATTTTATTTATCTTCAGACATCTCAAAATTAGCAGTCTAGACACCTTGTAGAGAGAGACCCATGGCCTGGCATCCCCGGGGGGCAAATGATCCCATCCCAAGGTAATTATGTGAGGTAGGAGGAATGAGTCACTCTGAGGAACCTGTTCCTCTCTGTTGCCCCGGGAGTGTATGGATGTCTAGACACCCAGCATTTGGATACTGAAGTAAGAGGAATCCCACCCAGCACCACAGAAGCTCAGATGTTTTCTTTGTTATTCACTTGAATTAGTTTCCAATTTAGATGTAATTTTCCCCTCTCCCTCCTCCCTAGACCAATCCAGTAGGATCAAGTTTACATGAACCTTTATCACAGTGAGGAACTGAGAGGAAGATTACTGAGAAGAGGCATGAATACAGCTGGCATTCATCTACCAGCTCCCTTCTTAATTGTGCTTTTATGAGATTTTTTGGTTACATTTAAAGTTTTTTCCCCAAATTGTACTTTAGGTCTGCTATTTCAGCAAATGCCAACAGCAAGCGTTATTCAGAGTGTCAGCCAAACTAAGGATTGCTTCCTGTGGAGCTGTGCAAGTGCCTAGCAAACAGCATCTGGCAGCTGGGAGCTCCTGGAGGTGCTGGGTGAGTACACACGGACAGCAGAGTGTTTATGGCATTGCAGTGCAGGGAGACTCTTCCTCTGTGGTGCACGTGCTGGGATCCAGAGGGCTCAGCCTGAGCTGTTCCAGTGCCTGCACCAGGTTCTGTAGGAATCCCATTCCCATCTCCCTGAGGCTCTAGTGTCTAACTTAGCTGCTGGGAGTGTGTTTTGCTGTACAGGTAACCAGTGTAGTACCAGGATTCAACTCAGTCCATATTGTCTTTTATGCTCCTTATTTAAAGATGAAATCCAAAGCTCATGTGATGTCAGAAATAACAGGATTACCTGGATTTATATTGTTTTATCCAAGGAGCTGCCTGTTTCTAAAGCAAGAGGGGAAGGAAGAGTTTGAATCAGTGACATTTCCCCTTACAAACCAGTTGAAGTGTGTAGTCTTCGAGGAGATTATGTAAAATATGAAATTATTCCTGAATTGTCCATCAGTCCTTCATGAAGATTACTATGGAAGTTGCACTGGCAAGAATTCCACAAGGATTGCTGATAGAATAGCACATTCTGTATTCATAACTGATGTCTTTTGTCAGAGCCATTCCAGCCCCTGGACTGCCACAATCAGTGCACTCCCTCTCACTCCAGTGCGCCTCTGCAGGTTCCACCTGTTGCAGGTATGTGCTGGGGTTTTACTGCATTGTGGTCCCTACCTGCATGGGAAATCTACTGAGATATTTATCTAATTGAATTTATGAAGGGCCTTTCATCACAGCTAAATACTTCATGGTCTTGCAAATTAAATTACAGCAATTCTATAGATGGAAAACGATGGGAAATTGGAGGTCACCATGGAAACATTCACTGGAGCAGGAAATGAAACTGCTGTGTTGCTCAAGTGAGTAATCAGTTATGGACAGCCTGAAAGCAGTGCAGGGCACCCACCCTGCCTCTCAGTGCTGTGTCGTGCAGGGCCTCTTCCCCACAGCCTGGCTGGGGCTCTCTCGACTTTAAAAATGTTCTTTGTCTGAAACTCAGAGCTCTGCCCTTCTCAGCTCAGCTCACGGGGCTGTTTAAGGTTAACATGGCAGCTGAACCCCAGGCCAGTTCCTGTTCTGTTGTCAATAGTGGGAAGGGGGATTAGGACTAATGCTTCTACTGTTACTCAGAAATATTAACAGCCTAAGCTTAAAATAATCGAGTAACTGAATGGCATTTCTCCACGAGGAACAAAAGGAATAAAAATAAATGGGGATATACGTAACATGTATGTGTGTATATAGGTACCTATAGAAAAACCCAAGGCTTTAATCCTTCCCCTGCTTTATGCCTCTGGGAAGGAAGTGGAAAGGAACACAAAGCTGGCCTGGTGCACATGCCTGGAGCCTTGTTTGTTACTCTGCTGTGGAGGCAGCTGTCCCTGAAATCTGAAAGAACATGCAATCATTTCTTAAAGGGTTAAACAAAATCCCTAAAGAAATTCAGATCAAGCCTTCACCTGTCTTTCAGTTTTAACTCTATGTACTTCCACTTCTCAATTTTCACTTTGTTCTACCAAAAAGAAAAGCATCCATTCTCTAAAAGAACTAACTCGATAAACTCCTCCACATTTTATCAAACCAGTTAAAGATCCCTTTTCCTTTCACAAATTTAAGTGTTTTTGCATAGCTTCTTAGATAATAAAATTCTGGGAATGCTTCACACATCAGATCCTTCAGGCACTTCTACTGCTAAGATAAACAAAAACTAAATGCAAGATTGACGTTGTTCTAAACTGCAAAATATTTGAAGATAAAAATCCTCTCAGCTGGCTGCTTTCCTCACTCCAGCCATGTATCCATGCCAAGTGTAACTGTTGCCATGGCTGCTTCGTCAACTCATTAAAAATAACAGTTCACTGGTCTCCAGCTACTCTCCCTTAAAGGAAAGGGCTGTGGGCTCCCTAAAGCAAACCCAGACAAGCCTGTGTCCCTTTACAGCACCACTTAAAAGGCACATTATTCAAGGGACTCCTACCTAAAGAGTCTTAATCCCTGACTGTCAGAGGGAAAGGCCTGAACCTGTTTGAGAGAATTCTTCGTCTTGTAGAAGTGAAGCTTATTCCGGAATGCCAGGAGAGGGTTGGATCCAGGCAGATACTGTAACTGGTTTGTATCTTGCTGAAAAACAAATGCAGCTATTTCTGAAGTAACAGCAAGCTTTTTTGGGGTATCTTGTGTTGGGTGTAGAACCACCCTGCCGTAAAAAAACCTCAAAGCCACACTGATACAGTCTTCTTTAAATTACTGTTACACCCCGATGTCTGCAACTGTAGCTGTGCTGGGCAGCTTTTCCCTGTGCTGGTACAGAGCACAGCTCGCGGCCCAGCCGCTGTTTCTGTTTTGCTTTTGCAGATACAATGTATGGAGATACAATTGTTCCAGGCTAGAGCTGTGCCTGCAGGATCTTGCCCACTGAACTGAGCCTGGATCTGCCTGCTGGGCAACAGGACTTACTGCGTGCCCTGGCCAACATCATCGGAGATAAAAAGGAACAATAAAGTTACAAGATACGTCAATTTATGTGAGGTGAGGGAAAAAGCCACCACCTCTGTGTGACACTTTGACCCATTCTGCCACTAGTCTCACACTCTTGTCACTTCCCATATTCATTCAAGTCATTTGATGTAGGAGATGCACCATGGCTAATTTATCAGCCTTCAAAGTATTGACCTCCTCCCAAATTTAGGGGAATACTTATGACATCAGTGGTGCCACATACCCCAAGCCCCTGCACACACAGCTCAACAGGCCAAGGCTGGAGCTGAGCAGCAGTTGAGGCAAACACTGCAGCAACCACAGTTAATAAACGGAGGTTTCTCAGGTACCTGTAAGCACAAGCTCACCACCCTTCATGGTACTGCACCACCTCCCTGGGAATTCATTTTTGAGAATAAGCATGAATTAGCAATAGACTTTTTAAATCAGTCTCTGCAGCTGCTTGCTTGGATTGCAATGTAAGCCATGATAATTCATGGTTCAGATGTGCTCTGAATTTTTACAGTTCAGGAGTGTGCTGAAATTGTTTGGATTTACTCACTGCTCTGGGGCAAAAGCACTCCCAAGTCCAAATAGCATTCAGAGGGAAGCTTCCATCTGCTAGAAACGCAGGTCAGATAAGTCACTCAAAAACTTTGTTCTGGACCCAGCCTCCTCCTATTCCCACACACCATAAAGCTTCTTCCTGCACTGTTCCCCAAGAAACAGAACTGCACAGGAGTTACGAAGATGTTTTGAATTTTAGGAACTGATCAGGTGATTTGGAACACCCCTCCCAGCGGGAGGGGCTGAAGTTGGGGTTGTTGAGCCCATGTAAAGTTCTTCTACAAGAGAACTGAAGAGGAGCTACTGACAAGGGCAGGTACTGATGGGACCAGGGGGAATGGCTCCAAACTGAGCTTAGGTGAGATAAAAGGAAGAAATTCTTTACTATGAAGGTGGCAGACACCAAACAGGTTGCCCAGAGAACCTGTGGCTGCCCCATCCCTGGAAGTGTTCAAGGCCAGGCTCAATGAAACTTTGAGCAAGCTGGTCTCTTGGGAGGTGTCCCTACACATCACTGGGGGGTTGGAAGTAGATGACCTTTTCCAGGATTCAGTGATCAAGACACATCCCTGGAAGTCTCAGATTTCATGCCTAAGCACCACTGCAGCTTGGACAGGAGATGGTGTCCTACTGCTATGAACAGTGACAAGGCAGCAGCTGTGCAGCTGTGGCACCCTCTAGGAGCAGGTGAGAATTCACCATGACCAGTCCTTTTCAAAAACCAACCCACACCTGACAGGGTGAGGGCTCCTGAATGGGAACTGCAACCTAATTCAGGATTTCAGAGGATCAGCGGAGTTGCTGTAACTGGTAAAAATTGTGTGTAATAGGCTGTTTCTTCTAATGCTCCTGGCAGTATAGGTATACCTAACATTTAACAAAATTAATATTCATAAAAGCCATTCTCATTTATCAGTTAGAGTGGTTTAATTTTGACTGTGACTTTACTATGTAGAATTGAGCACTCTGTTTACATTTGAAGTACAATGCCACTCATAGTGAACAGGAACACAGAAGTGAGACCAACCCAACAGCCATCCCCGTTCCAGATTAGGCACAAGCTCTGCACTTGAGCACTTAAAAACCTCAGCAGCAGTTAAAAGATCATGAAGATGCTACCACCTCTCATCAATGGAGAGACCACTTTGATGTGCACACTGCAGTAAGCTCCATTTTCATACCAGTTTGAAGAAGCCAGGCCTGTGCACACCACACAAGGTTTTTCCACACTTTAGGGGCATTTTCTACTGTTTATGTTCTACATTTTCAGTCATTCTTTCTACAGCTTTCTCTACCAGAGTTCCAAACACAGTGGTTAGTTAGAAACAAGCCGAGCAGCAAAGCCTCCATGCACAGGTACATAAGGCTGTAGTAAGGACATCTTAGACTGGGCAATACAAGGCTCAGTGACTGTTCAAGGAGCCCACAGCTGCCAGCTCAGCCTTCTCCAAAATGTGGCAGAAAAGCTCAGCTGCAGGTTCTGGATCTATTTTAAAGTTTTGACTGGGAATTTTTACTTGCACATCCTTCTACCTTTTCCTCTCACCTCTGGTATAAATTGAGTTGGAAACCAGTGTCATTCCTGACTTGTGGGTCCTCCCCACAGCATGGGAGCAAAGTGCAGCACATACTTCACGTACAGATTACCAGATACACAAGTAGCATTACAGCACCACACACCACTAAGCCAACCAGCAGTAATGGCAAAGTTTAAGGATAAACTAACTTGGAGAAACACAACACTATTAGTGAAACAATGGTAAATTTCACTTCACAGCACCTTATTACACTCAAAAATGCTATTCTTGAGCAGAACTTTGAATTAATTAAGATTAAATGAACCCTTTAACTGTACATGTATTTCTCCATCCTGTTAAATGAGTACTGAACTGCAGAACCTTACAGACTACAGCAGCCATGCACCTGAGCCTGCACAAGGAGTGAGGAGTGAACTGCTCCCCTGTAGTTCTAGCGGTGACTACATCACTCTACACATTGCAGCTCCATCACACACAGCCAACTCTCAACCTCGAGCCACTGAACTGCAGCTGGAGCATTCCTGTCTCTTTCTAGACCCCACACCAGCATCCTGCTCTCCCTTACACTGTGGAATACACCCCATTCCTGAAATGCAGAGATAGTGCCAGGGAACTTTACCAGCAATTCAAGTTAAATACTCTTTATGTCACTTGGCTTGTAGAGCACAGTACCTGAATTTCCTGGGCTCCACACTGTACAGAAGTTCCCAAGGCATTTGCAGAACTCCCTGACAGACCATGTATCATGAACACTCAGGAGGCCAGAGCTGTGACTGGAGTTAGGGAGCCCTTCAAAGAAAACCATGGTCCGCTTTTCCAGCCACAGCACTACAAGACACTCCATGCCAACTCCAACTATTCCCTTCCTCAAAACAAGCCTTGTTATCAGTTCTAGTCCTTTTCCTGGACTCCACTTCTTCACCTCCTGTGGTGCTTCAGTTTATAGGCTACAGCACTCACATCACTGGCAAACAAAGCTCCAGTCCAGGAGCCACTACCCTTTTGCCATTACAAATGCATCACCTTTCAGCAGTTTAAGTCTTGAGTATCAATGAGGACAAAAAAAACTCACTGGGGACAAGGTTCTAGGAAGTAAGGTATTTTGAGTATTTAATAGATGACATTTCAAGCCTGTACAATGCAACATCATTCAACTCTCTTGTAGGGATTTTTTTTTGCCAATTTGATTTGCGAGACAGGCAGCTAATAGACAGTGCCACTTGATTCAGAAACATGCATGTGGCCTGGGGGAAGCTCAAAGCATTACCAAGTCAAAAGCGCATACTCACTGATAAAGCATACATTGGACCACAAGGCAAACCCCTACCATTTCTTCAGCAGAATTTCATCATTTTCCTCCTGTCACAACAACATCTGTAGTGTCTTATCTTGTCTGTGACTTTATTTAGAGTTCATCTGCATATCCAGACAAGAAGTGTAAAAATAATTTCAGGATGGTTGCAACCTAAGGCAACTCCCACTGATGTTTCCCTTCTTAAGTGAACAAGTCATCAGCCAAAGCTTTTCTACTGGGAGACATTCAGAAACAAGTCAAGTATCACAATGTTTATTGATAGATACAAGTATATAAAATCAGGGCATGAACATGTCTTGATAAATTAAGTAGACTTAATTTCAGTACTATAAGAGGGACCAATTCAAATTTCTCACCATGTCATGTTTCACACCCACAAAAACCTCTTCCAAAGGGCATTAAACCATCTCTTCAGCTGATCAGTTTTTGTGCAAGTAAACTGTTTCTTTTAAAAAAGACTTGTGCACTTGCCCAGGCTCAAGGATATTAAAACCTAGCACATAAAGCCCATTACTAGAGGTAGAAATACAGGCAAATATACTATTACGGCAACAACCATCGATTACAGTTAAGGATTCTCTGTAACAACCAAATGGATAATCAAATATTGCAACAACTCAAGTATTACACTGAGCAAAGTGCATTTCTACAGTATTCAGTGTTGCTATTCAGTTTTCTAACTTAAAAACAGCCTATGATAACTGGCAGCAAAGAAGACCCTTGCAACAGACTGCTTCTGCTCGAGAACTTATGATGTAATTATTGCATGCTGCTAATACACTGTTATCTAAACATTAAAGATACTCTAAAATATTTTTATTGTAGACTATTAAGACATACTACAAAAAACCTTTTGCAGAGAATATCCTACTGACATACTTCTGCTTTAAATATTGTGAAACATTACAGCGGAATGAATTTTCGCAGTGGTTAGGTCAAATGCAGTTACATCATAGCAACAGTATGTTTGCACAATTTAAGGCTTTGGCTGGTTCTTTAGTCAGCTTCTTCTTCAGATTCTTCTTCTTCAGCAGTTTCCAGCCAGGTTAACCACTGGTTTACCTGCAGTTACACAAAACTGGTTTAAGGGAGCAGGAACTGCAGGTACCTCTGCAGAACATTCATCTTCCCCCCAACTCATTTTTAAAAAACCTTTCAGCCCCACTTGCACTACACATAGGCCTCTAGTAAATAGGAGAGATTTAGTTCATCTTGCTTTTAACTCCTTCCTAGTCAAATATTCCATGAAGCTTCTAGGTATTTACAAGTCTTAAACACCTTGAAAATCTTCTCAAACACTCCAGTGCAGCAGAAATAACAAAAAACAGCTCTCTAATGTTGCACATTTACCTGGAATAAAGCTTTGCCTTTCCCTGGAAACTCTTGAGTAATGTCTTCTTTCCATGCCAAGAAGGCTTCTTCTTCAATAATCTCCATGTCATAGAAATGAACAAAGAAGCGCAGTAACATGCCTATCAAAGTAAATTTAAACTTGGTTAGCTTTATAACCTTCTCAACAGCTTACTGGACTCTAAGAAATGCAGTGACGAGCCAATTCAGGTTAAGACCTCAATGCACTTACCTTTTGGAAAATTATTGTTGTAGCAGTGCACCTGGAGTGCATATAAAGCACTCACTTGCAGATCAACATGGTCATGGAGGAACTTCTGCATCACCGGCTTGAAGGAAAGAAGCAGCTGTTTTTCCTGCTCGAGCTGCTCTTTAGATGGAGCAGATGAAGAATCTGATTCGTCACTGGGTGGGTTTACTTCACTAGAAATATACTGCAAGAAACTGGACAAAAGAAAAGCCAAGCTAAGTTCTGTAAACTAAGAGATCAAGCACTTTACATTTCAAATTCAGATAGCTATCACTACCAGTATCCTCCTACTTGCACCTGCAGTCAGGAGCATGCACAGGGATTTGTACTGTGGTTGACAGCGCACCACAAAAATTCTTGTTTTGCCTATTATGGCTCTGCATTTTAGAAAAACACATGGGTCTAGACTTTTTCCCAAAGAAAACACTACTTCACACTGATGCAAGCCTGGAGACTTGCTTTTCTTCTCAAATACAACAGGATTTTAACAGAGAAGGTTCATTCAGAACAATCTGTCTCCCCATGTACTGCATCTTGGATTTCCACAGAGCTACATTTCAGCCTTTATGGAGTAAGTGCCTTACTGGTAGCTTAACCAAACACGTACCTAAAATAAATCAAAACAGCATCTCACCTGGTCATCAATATATTCACAAATCCCTTATCTACATGAAGCTTCGGTGAAATGTTATCTTTAATCCACTTATAGATGGCTTGAGGGGATGGATCTGATTTTATTTGCTTTAGCAGTTCCTTCTCCAGTTTCAGAAGTGGGAACAAGAAGCTAAGCCCCTTCCCTTCCAAGATCTCCAGCATGCGATCCTTGTTCTGGTCAATTTCTGACAAGGAAATAAAGACACATAAGTGCTTGTGCTCCTCAAGAGCTGTAAGTGATGTTTCATGGCTCCAGCCATCCCTTAAGAAACACCATTCTTAACAGTAAGGACAGCTGATTCCACCCAGGTAACCCTGCACATTATTTTACTCTGGCATATAAACTAGAACAACATCTTGCTTACTCTAGATCAGGTGACAGAAGAGCTCTGTGGCAACTCTTACCTGGTAACATCTTCTGCATATTCACTTTGCTTTGTTGGAACAATTCTGTTAGCCATTCACGGTCTTGTAACTTAGCTAACTGCTGAAGACAGAGCAGGAAGAGAGGGAAATGGGTGCCACTTTCCAGTGGTTGAGCCAGTTCGGAAATGCTCACCAGGTCTGAAATAATGGCACGGGCTGCAAACTGTGCTAAGTAGGATTTCACCAATGGGATATCCACCTCCAGTTTGGGGCACTGGTCCAATACATTCAGGAATGCCTAAGAAACAGTACACACACAAGCTGAAATTCTCCAGTAATTTTGTTCCTGTGCAACGTAACACTCATAGTACATTTTCTGCAATCACTTGCAAAGAGTGATTTTCCAATTCCCCAAATACTACATTCCTTCCTTTCATTGCTTATGCTCCTCACAGGTTCATATACTATTTTTACCTCCTCAGATCAACAGGACTTAAAAATATTTGCACACTGCCTTTACAAACAACTACACACCATGAAGAGCCAAGAAACACGGAGTGCAAGATTACCAGACCACAGTACCTGCATGAAGTTGTCACTGGTGGCTATTCCCTCCTGCTTGAGCAAGCTGATCAAAGTACTTGCTTTCTCTTTGTCCTCATCTGATCTATCTAGGGACTGAAGGATTACTTTGCTCAGCATCTCAGGAATGAAGTGTTTCGGAGCTCTCATTTCTCTCACAGTATTGACAGCATCATTAGCATTTCCATTGTTCAGATACTCAGTCACAACAGCCTCCTAGAGAGGAAAGAAGTACAGTTCAGCATTCTTTTTGAAGAGCACATCCAAAGCTGTAAAACTCGCTATTGCACACTAACTTACAGTTTGTTTAAGTAGCTCTTCCTTAGAAGGAGGTGGTTTCTTGGTGGTCTTTGCAGGCTTCTCTTGTATAAGTGGTGGATTTGTTTTAAGACCAAGTTGAGGCGGCTGAAAAAGAGATCAGAATTTGTTTCTTTGCAGCACATCTACCTTTGCTTATATCAAGTTTAACAATACTAAACATACAAAAGCAGATGGAACTCAAATTAGTTTGTTGTCACACATTCTTTTCCCAAGTACTGCTCTGTGCAATCGAAGACTTCTCTCTCCCCTCCCACATTAGAAACTAAGTTTTCCAAGCACAAACAGGTAAGTATAGCCAACAATACACAGGAATTTTTTGTATTTACCTGTCCCAAAGGCGGTGTCTGAGTGCGTGGTGGTTGAGCACTGGGAGGAATCATAGTTATCTGCGGCTGAAGCTTTGGCACTTGGTTTTTATTCATTAGAAAAGACTGAGCAGGTCTCAGGCTAATCTGTAAACAGTAAGTCAGAAAAAACTCAAACTGTTTCAACTATTCTGACCAATAACACACAGCCATGGACTCACTCCAACTGATCTCACTGAAGCGTAACTCCATTTCTACAGTGTTAATACTCAAATACAGACTAAGCCACATGTGTTCTGAAATTCCCCCAAAAGCAAGTTACTGGCATTTAGTTCAATTGGTATAAAAATCTGGAAATGCTCCTTTTAGATGCAGTATGTTAGAGACCCAAGAAGATAATCAGCATGTTTGCTGATGTATTTTACAGCCAAGATAAAACTCTACCAAATTGCTCAGAAATCAGGATACAAGTCTGGTTAACACTCAAAATCACAATGCAGTTTACTCTGCATTTGAAATTTTGCCTATTAGCCAGTTCTAAACAAAAGAAACAAAAAAAAAATTAACCTGGTCCAGCACTTCAGGGTTTCTAAAGTTCAGGATTTTCTGAAGTTTTAATTAAATGTATTGTTATCAATAGGATGCATGGGAACTGATGTCAGAGTAGTGTTCTTGGAAGTGTGTGGGAAGGAAGGGACACCCCAAAAAATTGCCCTCATATCTCAGTCTTGCTCATAGGACGCTGGATACCCTAAGGAAAGTGAGGGGGGTAAAAGGTGAAAGAGGAAGGGACAAAGAAGGAGGAGGAAGAGGAGGAGGAGAAAGAGTTCCAGCATTAGTCCTCATAATAACGCGTCTTGCTATAATCATTGGGCAATATTTAGAATAGGCTGTAAGTAATGTAGGCAGGTCATGTACCTCATCTGCATTAAGCTGTCCTTTCTTAGAAAACCGAGGTGGCATATCCTTCGACTGTCCTTGTTGCTGGGATAAGAGTCCCTGATTCTGGGTATGGTAGAGTTGGCTTTGCCCCTATTTCAGAAAGGGAGATATAGAGAAAGAAGTGCAGATGATGGAGTGGCGTACATCATATGGTAAGTAGTACCAGAGGGACCAGAGGAACAAAGATTCTATTTGCCAGGAAGGGAGAAAGAAGGAGCAGGGGTGGTGGGAGAGTAGCATCTATCCCTAAAAACAGGGCTATCTTTTAAATAAAACACACCGTTCTGACCCACCAAAGCCACATGCACCTTTCCTTGCAGTTAAAAAAACCCCAAAAAGTGTACTTCTTGCATCTTTTGTACAATTTAAAAAGTGGTTTAGAATTTTTTGTATCAGCTGAGCATCAGTTACCAGAATCAAATCTGAATAGGTCTTTCAACATAAGCAGTCTACAATCCATAACATATGCATCTCAGGAAGAGCTTCTAAACAAGCTGAAGTCATCGTGTGAACATCTTCCTTACCTGACTTTTCAGAAAAGATTTGCCTAGGTCTCCAAACTGGGATTGAGCAGAAGGCATGAGGTGACCCCCATGGCCATTGAAGAGTTGGTTTGAACGATGGCGTCCCATGGTGGGTGAAAATCTATCCTGAATAACTCCTGGACCAGTACCAATTCCGCTACCTGGATTAGCAAGGAGACAAATGACAGTTTTAATTCTTGTTCAGCACAGCAGAGCTACAGCCATCCCATCACCCCTGCGGCATCTGTACCTGGCATTTGTCCAAACATATCAGCAAGCCCTCCGAGTGGGTCCCTGTCAAGTTTCATCCTGGGTGGCATAAAGGCTCCCTCCAGAAAGAAGTCGCTTCTCATCCCTTGAGACATAGGAGCAGGAATAAAAACTCCCAGATCCTTTAAAACAGGAATTATAACTTTGGTCAGTTTCAAGTCTCAGTCCCTGAGAAAGCCGAGTTTTTAGCACCCAACTACTGAAGTCCATCTGGTTTTAACCCTTAACCCAACCATCACATTGCGTGAATACTACTCCCAAGTGCACAGCATCAATCCAGGCTCTGAACCTTACATGCAATACTCACTTTTACTGCATCTTGACGGATTTGATTGATAGTCTTTGGTCCATTGTCAAGAAAAGCTTTGCGAGGAACCCAGTTGTGTTCTCTCAACTCCACAGTATCCTTGGAACAGAACAGGCTATTAGGGAAGTGTTCAAGATAATTTTGCATGAAGAAAGCAGCAGGAAACCACTTTATGATCATACCTGCAGCAGGAAACGAATCCTTGCTGGCAATTCCTTACTTGACATCAAGGAGCGCATACGGGCAAAGTACTGATCCATTAAGGACTAGGGGAACAAAAGTTACAAGTTGGGGTAATTCTGTCAGTGCCTCGAGTGTTTTTACTCAAGACATCCAAGACTAAACAATACAACAAGCTGCCCTTTCCTGCCATCTCTATCCCCTTGATGACAGAATTAAAGATCTAATGCATCAAGATGTTTGAGTCAGAGATAAGCAACACAGCCCAAATCCTCATCAATTTTAAGCTTACATTCCAAACTCCCCATCTCTCAAATCACCTAGCTGTGCTAAGAATAGTTCCTCAGCACATCTTTTAAAACAGCTTGTAGGAAAACAGCAGTCTCGCTTTTGTGACTGCCTGATGACCCTAACTACATCCTGGGAGAAGTGTAAAACTTTCAAGGATTTGCTCCTTTTTCTATTGAGAGAACTGGTGCAGGAGCCATACTTGACACTCTTTTCTCTGAAAAAAGAAATCAAACCTCTGTTTTGTACTTATGAATACTGAATACAGAAGGTTCAGGCCATCAGAAGTCTCAGCCACATAGTTTAATTAGGTTAATGACTGCACTGGATAGGCACATACCTTGGCTTTCGCATGATCTAATCTAGGTCCCACTGTCCTCATTATCTGACAGAGGCACTCCAAATCCTCCCCCATATCTTTGAGTTGAACTCTCTTCTTCTTTTCCAAAAGCTGAAATATTAAACAGGGAATTTAGGATTTAAAAATTTTATAAACGACAATTTATAATAAGCAACAAACTTTGTACACTGTCACATACAAAAACATTGTTCTGTTCTGAAGGCAAACGGACTTAAAAATTAAGTTTCAGGAACTGCCAATTCTTAAGTGTGTGCACTTTCAAGCACCTACAGCACACTTCTATCTAGGCCAAATTACATTTTCCGTTGGAGACAATTCCTATGACTTTGAACAAAGCTGATTTCACTTCTTAATCAAGCCAAAACGTAACAGTAGGGAGACAAGTAATCGTCAGGAAATACTTTTGTGGCATTTTATGCTCCTTAAACAGCATCAAAATTTGCACTTCTTTTTTTTAAGTTTTGTTTTGCTCCTAGCCCCCACCCAATCTAAATACTCACTGTTTTGATGCACTTATGAAGGATAGATTCATGAATAAGATCAAGCTTGCCAAGTTCTCCAATGAATTTGATGTTCCCCAGCATCTTGATCTTGGCAATGGCTCTCTGTTCCTCCTCCTCAGGGAGGAGGGGACCATCATGCTTATCATAGACTGGAAAACAAAGAAGCCTGTTTTACATGGCTGTGGGAAAAGATGACAAAGAGATTCTGCATTTAAAGTGGTTTTAAAACTTACTATCAACATTTCTGGTTCGGTTTTCAAATTCATCTTGAAGTTTAGATATTAGGAGGCGTCTGAATGTCTATGGGGAGAGAGAACAAAGAAAACAATTAAGCTAATCAGGTCAGCTACACACACAAGCAAAATTTACCATTCCAGATTGAGAGATGCACTCACTGTGCTTTGCTTCTGTCCTGGATGACTCTCTGCTGATGGGCCATCAAAGTTGGGTGCATCTTCTGCCAGTCGCAGACATAGTTGAGCGTACAGCGAGCTATACTTGGGCTCTTCAAGGGCTTTGTCTACGATCTGCAGAGATTGAGGTTGAGTAAGGCAGCAGTAGGGTGCAAATGTTACTAGGAAAGTGAGTTGCAAGACACAGAATGGATTATTACCATTCTCATCTAAAACTTCCCATTTTCTGCTAAATCAAACACAGAAATAGTGTGGTCCAACACCAGTCCTAATGCTAAAGCAAAGGACAAAAGCTATTGCATGCTACTGAAGAGCCTCTGTAATCCTCGGCCAACAAAACCCAAATTTATCATCACAACACCAAAGTTGGTATCACCAATCTGATCTCAGATTAAAAAAACTGATGTAACAGTTACATCAGCGTCCCAAGAGGTTACCAGGGGTAGCCTTTCCAAAACCACGAGGCTTGGTCCTCAGGAAAACAAGGGGGGGGGGGAGGGGCACCAAGCAAATAAAACCATTAATTAGCATCTTAGATTATTAAAAAAATAAATCATAGACTCCCCAGTCAAATTTAGTGATCGTGGAGACTTTTAAATGAGAAAGTTCAAGCATTAAACCTACTTCTTCCCCAGAAGATCCTTTTTCACACAGAAAGCAGAGGTGGGAGGCAGTGTTGGATAATCCAAATACACAAAAGCATTATCCATGCTACTTCTGTATCCCATCAAAACCAACTAATCCCCTGCTTTTTAGCATGCAAGAAAATTGTAGTTAAAAGAAATGCAGCAAGCTTACCAGCAGTATGACCCCTTTTAGGATGAGCTTAGATTCTACACCCACATTGAGGAGCTCAAGGCATAGCTTGTCAAACTTCTCAGGAGTAAGCTTATTTAGTATGCTGAAGAGGAACAAAAACCAAAACCACAACTTACATATAGATATTGTAAGCATGCTACGAGTCACTTTAGACTCAACTTATCTTTACTTTTAAGTCTATTAAAAATTGAAAGTGTAATTTTCCATTTAACTGGGTTTTTGAGATCTTCAGAATGCGAAGTACCACTGAAAACACTAATCTGCTTACAAGAATTACTCTAAGTGTTTGCTGCTGCTAGATTATCAGGTTGGTTCCTTGCTAAAGGACACACCTCCCCCAAACTCAAGACCCACATCTCCCTTTCCTCCAGCCCATTTCTTAGGTACACATTGCTAATGAAAAGAGTAAGGAAAGAACTAAGTAATTTTATGAAGAACTTACCCTCTTACTTTCCTGAAGATTGCATCGTGTCGTTCTTTGTCATTTGCGGAGTCGTCATCTCGTCTAGTGCTTCGTGAAGGAATCCATTTCTGAGCGTTTTGCCCTGGGGTTTTCCCCAGGAACTCGCTGTAAATTTTTGAAGAATATGGTTGTTAAACCAGAAAACAAGTGATTTAAAAAACTGCCCTTTTAACCTTTCAGTGTTGCCTTACTCAGACCAATTCTAGTCCTTGCTTTGTTAAGAGCACACAATTGCCCCCACCAACACTGCTGCACAGGAAAGTACTCAACAACAATCCCAGGCACCCAAAGAAACTCTCTACACTTTTTAAGTTAAATACATCAACAAGCCCATGCACTGCCTATCACCCATGAGGTACACTTTACAGGGCACAGACTGGAAAACATTTGAAGGTCTTTAACTCAGTAGGTATTCATTGTACAACTTAAAAGCTACCCTATTTTCAGTTCTGCATTCACCATCAAGCATGCTTTGACTTTGAAATCACGCCAACTCAAAGAGTGAGATGACATACCTGTTGCTGGCAGTCTTGGGATAGTGCTGAGGTGCACCCCTACCACCTCCTCCGCCTGAAGAAGCACTGTTAAAAACAACCATGGAATCCCGGGTAAGTTCAAACACTCAGTGCCTTCAAACATCTCGGGTTTAGTATAAACATTACACTAATTTAAGTTCTCGTCAAAGGAGACTTTCCATTGCTAACTGCTCATTAAACAAACAACAGGCACTGGTACCTGAAACGAGAAGCACCCCCTTCTGCAATCGCACTCTCCACTTTGGCGGCTTGACAACGAAGAATCTTCAAAAGAATAAAATTAAATTGACGGGGTAGGGAAAAACAAAACCTAGAAAGACAAACCAAGCATTCATATTACAGTTGTTTTACTGTCAGCCACAGCGTCTTATTTTAAAAAGTACAAATGTTTGTTCAAGAATAAGAACCCTCCAACACTGAACTTCACAAAAAGTAAGAAAACTTTCATTCGTGCAATACTTGGGACAGTCGCAGAAAGGCCGATTTTATAGTTATAGCCCTGTTTTCCAGCGGAGGTGAGGGGAAAGAGGTAAAGTAATCACGGGCTGAGCAAAACCCTCAGAGTTTACCCAAAAGCCAAGAGTACTTACAGAAAAGAGCAAAAGTACTTTTTTTCTGACTGTATAGCACAGTGAGTCCTTTCTTGACGTGACTTAGAAACTATGGTTTATAATAGCACGACAAAGCAGCCAAATTCTGAAGTGAACAGCATCAGACAACAAAACGCACGCTTAATGTACTAAAAGGCGTGTATTCTCCGTCCAAATGGCGTACTAAGCTACCAAAAACGAAAAAAGGTGGGTGCCGTCCACCCACCACCTCAACTTTCAGCTTGCAGAAAGAACCTCACTGCGCTGCTCACGTAGCAGAAAGGCGATCACGGAGACAGAACCTCCCCGGGGAAGGGAGGCCCGAACGTGTCCCGGATGCGCTCGGAGCCCTCCCAGAGCCGAGCGCGGTGAGCGTCCCCCGCCCGCCCGGCGCGGGCACGAGGAGCGGGGACAACATGGCGGCGGCGGCGAACAAAAGGCTCGGCCGCGGAGGGCGCCCCCCGCAGGCTCCGCGCGGCGCCGCCGCCCCCCCGCCCCGCCCGGCGGGCGCCGCCCGCTGCCCGCGCCCGCCCGGCTCTTTGTTCTCCGCCACGGCGCCGGGCGGGACCCGCTCCCCCGCACCACGGCGGAGCGGCGGCCGCCCCGCGCCGCCCGGGGAGGCGTGAGAGGGAAGCTGGCGGTATCGCCCCGCACCGCGGCGCACGAACCCCCAAACAGGAAACGTGGGCGAGGCTGCTGCCGGCTGACGCGGTGCCTCGGCACCCGCTCTCCCTCCCGCGAAGGGAAGGCAATGAACAATAAAAAAATAATTAGAAAGTCTTCTCGTCACCTCCCCACCAGCAATGCGGATCCTCAGACCGCAGCCCGCTACGGGTACCGCTGCTACTCCCTCCAAGGGAAATCTGGGGGCAATGCGGGCGCCCGCAGACCGCGGCCAGACCACCATCCTGCAGCCGACCCGAAGTCCCTAAACGTATCGCCCGTACAGATCGGCACTGCCCGATCCAGTCTCCCTCGCTCTAACCTGTAACGCTGCCGCTCAGCCTCCCCTCCGCGCCCCGCGGGGGCCGCCGAGCTCCTCCAGCCCTTCGCTCAGCAGCGCTGGGGCTCGCAAAGCCGGCAGCGGGAGCGGCCGCCGGCCCGGGCCGCCATTTTGTGCGGGAGCAACAGACAAGCAACCGACAAGAAAATGGCGGCCACTCTGGGCAGCCGCCATTTTAGGCTGCAGCTGCAACAGTACCCGCTCACTCCCGGCCCCAGACCCGCGCTTCTCCCGCCACTCCCGCATTTCTCACCTTCCCTAAGGCCTTGTCAGCTTCCCCGGGTCCCGGCGGCTACCAAGGGAAGGGGAAAAAGACAAGAGAAGGGGGGGGGAGGGGAAGGGAGCCGGGGACCGGGGCTGGGGAGGGGAAGGGGGGAGCGCGCGGGACAGGGCGAGTCTCCGAGTCACCACAGCAGCAGCAGCACCGGCCCGACGCCTCCCCCCGCCACCTCCATAGAGCGCCGACCACCGCCGCCGCGTCTCGGGCGCTCCCCGGCAGCCCCACTAACTTTATCACCCTTCACGCAACCTACCCCACCTCCCGCCGGTACCCGCCAATCGCTGCCGAGGGCTCCACCCGCCCTGCCAATCACAGCCGAGGAAAGGGGCGGTGCCAGGACCGGGGTGGGCGGTGGAGGGAGGAGGTTCGGTTGCGCCGTGCTGCCGCCGCAGTGCAGCACCGGTATTCACGAACGCCGCTACGCTGGAGGCCGCCGGCGCCGCCGCACAGGGCATCGGGGCCTGCGCAAGTGGCGCAGTCGCTTCATGGCGGCCGCTTGGCCGCCGCGTACCCGTGCCGTTCGCTGCCGAGCTGCAGCCCTCACAGAGCTTCAGTGTCGGGGGCCTGCCGTGCGAGCTTCAGGCACGTTCACAGAAGGATAGTTTAATATATATATATGGTAATATAGATGTTCGTAAGATTTTTGTTTATTTGGGGTTTTAAAAAATTTATTTAATAGATTTATTTAAGCCCCCTCTGTCAGACCACTTTCTGGATTTGGTTGAGGTAAAAAAATGAGGCGACAGGAAACGGTAGCCTTGGGCTTGCAATCAGACCCGGAGGAGGAGGTTTGCCATCTGAGCTCCAGGAGCCTGTGTGGACAGATCCAGTTTCAGGTTTGCTTTTGGGTTTTGGAAACTATTTGTCTGCATGTGCTTCTGGCCGTGAACCGGCCTGTCCGGGGCTACAGGCACTTCTCGGACAACCAGGGCTCGGGAGAGACGTTTATGTTTACCATGGTAAGCACTGAGCTTGTGGGGTGTTCCTGCTCAGTTAAACAAAACAAAGATGGCCAGGCTTCCAGGTGTAGGTGGAAGTTTGAGTCATGGAGACTTGCAGAGACTCACCCGTGAGGGGTTTTATCCTTTAACAAACCGGTCTCCGTCCCAAGTGGTGGCTGAAGTGGCTGCCACCCTGGCCTCCCAAGGTCCAGACGTAGTTGCCCTGGATGGGGCAGGTCAGAAAACAAGGGCACTGGAAAGGTGAGGAGAAGCCCCACAAACACCCACATCTGCTTTGTTCACACATCCGCCTTCCGCTTTCAGTTTGTGTGACTCACGGTGCAGATGGCTGGGAGAAAGTGATCCACGTAGTAACTCCTGAACTGTGCAGATGGCAAGTCCAAACACATGATCCTGCAGAACTTCCAGTTTCCCAAAGCCAGCCTCATTCCTAATGCTTTCAACACAGCATGCCACCATGTCCCAAGGGTTATGTAAGGCCGAAAGGGGGCTGTCATGCAGGAGTTCTTATGTTGCATCGTATCTGGGATGAAGCTTGTTCAAGGTAGGTTCCCCATCTCATGCCTGTAAGCATTAAGCACAGTTTACTCACTGATTGTGTTATGGAAAATCTCAAACAAACAAACTCCCTGAAAGTAAGTTTTGAGCACATACGTGTTGAATAAAGGTGACACAACTGTGACAGGTACTTGTCGTACCAGAACTTTTAAATAATGATGCTTTCCCACACGTAACAATAACCACACTACTGCAAGAGCTTGGACCTCACGAGTAAATCTGCAAGAACAGAACTGTGCAGAACTCCATTGAAATCCATGGAATCCAGCTTGAAAGGAGGTGACAATGGGCACAGAGGAAACAGCAAAGTCAACAAGATTTAAACCGATGTTAAAACTGATTAACGTTATTGAACATTTTCAGAGTAAAAAGCACTAAAAATTACTTGCAAATCTTAAAAATGGAAGTGAAAGCAGGGATTTTGTTTTGCATTGGATGGCAGAATATTATCATTCAGTGTTTCCAGCATAAGCGTTCCAATACCGCTAAACTGTAAATGAAAATTAAGAATTTATATATATTGGGGGGGGAAGGGGCAGGAAGGGAAGAGGACAGGTTGGGAAACCTGCCAAACATAGTAGGTACATAGTGATGAAGTGTCACTTTTCATTGTTTATTTTAAAGCATACTGTAAGCTACTTATTACCATAACAACAGAAAATCCCCCAACATTGGGTCAGTAAGAGAACAGCAATCTTTTCTTAAAGCTGTGGTTGTTTTTTTAGGACTGCATGCTGAAGGATTCAGCAGGATATATGGCGTTCCATAGCTCACACTGACTTTAGCAGGTGGGAACCAAAGAAGTTTCTGTGCTTGGCTGCTCATAGCATCCCTTCACATGTGCCACACTTTGTCAGCCTCAGAGACCTGCTGCACAAGTACAATTGATGAAGGCAGTGAACTGTAAAGCAGAGGACAAAAAAGATTGTGAAGTGCCTTCTATTTTATACACCTCACCTTCTCCTTAAATTCCTTCGCTTCTTGGCATGGAAGACACTATTATTCATGGCTGAGAATGTAGCAGCCCAATTGTTTGTTTGATTATTCAGTAACAAATTTACTTAAAGTATTTTTTTCCAGTCTGTCCCCTTGACTTTACCAACAAAAAACCCCCACAACCTCCCCCAAACAAACAAACAACAAACAGACAAAAAAATGAAACAAACAAAAAAAACCACCAAAAAACCAAAAAGGAATTTTATGGCTACCAGTTGCAGTACCACCTTGCATCCATCAGTCCCCTTTTGTGATTTGTCCAAATTCTACATCCCCTATGTATTTTCCCCCTTCCTCTCTTCCACTTGTGCTGGACACCAGTGATGCTTTAATTCAAATCAAGTGGTTTCCAATTGGCATAGTGGTAGTTCTGGATTTGTTTCTGCGAGTCTGAACTTGCAGAATCAATACATAATTCCAGCCTGAGTGCACTGCCGCTGGTTATTTGGAGAAGGAATGTCTGTCAAGTGTCCTGAGGAACCCTCTGCCTTGCAGGCAGTGTGGCACAGGAGCAGGAGTTGCTGCACAGATGCAGCATCTGGCTGAGAGGAAGAGAGATGCCCCTTGCTGCACATGTGGGAGAGCTCAGAACCCAGACAGGCTCCTATGAAAACAGCCCACAAAATGAGGGAAAGGAGCTTTCAGGACTAGGTGCTTTCCCTTACTGTTGCCAAGCTGGAATCACCACGACTTACCCAGTGTAATAGGTTGCCTTGCAGTGATTCCAAAGCTGGGTCCTGCTGGGTGGGGGTTCCAGACAGTGCTGGTGGCAGAGTGGCTGGGGCAGTGTGGCGCTGCACCACCCCAGTGCATCCTGCATCTCATCCCCTGCTGGCCGTGGGGCTGGCTGGGCTGGCTTTGTTCAGAGTGCCTCATTAATGCAGTGTGGACATGCAGATAATGTGAGCTGAAGCATCCGTGTAGAGAGTAATTACTGCAGAGTAAATAATTCACTGGCAATTCACACCCTAGTTTATTCCATGTTAATTTCTCCGACGTAATCATGTCCTGCACCTTCTTATTTTCCAAACAGTTTTTTAGCCTGTGCCTTTTCAGGGGAGCCTTATTTTTCTCCAAAGCCATCCTGACCCACCCAATGAATGAAGGAGCTGGCACACACGTTTAACCAAATGTGAAATGTACTCATTTAGTTTTTCCTGTGATAGAAGCCTGTCTCAAGGAGAACTGTACTGTAGAATAAAAGGCCTGGGGAAAAAAGACAAAAAAGCAAAACCCAAACCCAACCTGAAAAATACACTTATATGTTTCATTTAAACATTTTTTTTGGCACTTCTACTGAAGCAGAATGTTCTTAGCAGCAAACCCATTCATACTGTGCAGATTCACTTTTATAGGAATTGTTTGCATTGTCTCTTGGAGAAGTGCACTAATAATATATTGGGTATGTGCCTAAATTGTACAATATAGTGTGGATGGTGTCAAAGCATTGCAGAAGGCTTTGTGGTTGTTCTCTACAGGATTTTGATTTGCGGAGTATTGGTATTAAAATTCTGAATATCTGTAGAGGTGACTTTGAGTGACACTGATTCAACAATACTTACTGAGGCAAGAGCATTCCAACCCTTCTAGACAGTGGTGGACTTCTAACCACCTGGGGAGGTCCCTTCTCTTTTCCCTTTCTTTGCCCAATCCTTTGCAGTAGATTTCACTGAGTCTTCTATCTAATAAATTATTTTGCTTTCGTTCTGCTGTCTTCTGAAATGCTGCATCCAATACCTTAAACTCACCAGCTGGATTCCTGCTGCTCAGAACCAGAGATGCTAAAAAAATAGATACAAAAAATCCACCTCCTGATTCCCAATTTAAGACTCAGAAGACTTGCTGGATTTCTAAAGTGTAACAATACGTCTGGCAGTTACAATTGCACAGGACTCTTTACGGTGGTTCTCCCTCAGAAATCTGGAAAGATACTTGGGGTGTGACTTGAGAGTTAGCCAGTGAAAACTGCCTGGAATAGTCAAGTGTCAGAGATAGTGAGATTTCACCAGGGAATGTTTGTACAGGCCGTGAGGGAAGCGAGGCAGTGCCCATAGCAGCACAGCTTGCTTTGCTTTCACAGGCCTATTTAGAAAGGGAATATTTTTAGCCAATATAATTGTACTAATGCATAATCATCATAACTTGCAAAGAGGAAGATTGCATGTATATTCCCAGAATGGTTTAGGACAACAAACCAACCAAAAAATAAACCCATCAGTGACTGTCTTCTCATCAGGTCCAGTTCAGTGAAATATATAAGCTGCAAAATTTTCATGTTCTCTAGTCTTCTAAAATGACAGATTTGTTTATGGTCCTTAGCTCAGCAGAGTGAGTGTGCTGTGCTGCAATGTTCTGTTTCTGGCATTGGTTAGCACCAGCTTTACAATAAAGTAGGAAAGATTTCAAATTTATGATTTTCATTATTTGCCAGGAGAAGAGCTTTTCTTTCTCCTAACCACTGCCAGCTCATGTTTGAGTTACCTTAAAGCATGTCCATAATTTGTAATTTTTATAGTTATTAGAATTTTGATTTTCTGTGTTAATGTCTAATTTTGACAGCTTTTAGGCCCTTCAGTAGCATGTTTTAGTGAGTCCTGTGGTTTAATTGTATGGTGTTTAAGAAGTAATAATCCTTTTACCAGTTTTAGGATGTATTGGCTCAATTCCATTGTAATCTGCCTGCTTAAGTGGTTTTGTGGCAATCATCTTCTATATGAAATACTTATCATATTCAGAGACACCCACTGCAGCTGAACACAAAGTACAGTTGGTTGAGTTGGAAGATCATCAGAATGTCCTATAGCTGCATTGCACTACTCCTTAAAAAATATGTATTATTGATGAACTCAGAAGCATGGATGGGGAATTATTGAAATGCTGCACATGATCTTACCAAACTAATTTTGTATTATCTTTTTCAGTACCGAAGATGCTGTGTCATGGTTTGTGGGTGACGGAACAGAAGGAATTCACCACAGAACATTTATATACATTTATCTGCTTGTAGCAAAGGGCTTTTGCTGGATGTAGAGAGCTACTCCTTGCTGTTTGCCTTACTTTGCCATGGGCAGAAACACAGCATGGCTACTTACAATTTAAGGTAATATTCAGGCATAATAGTTATCAGTGGTTTGCTGTTAATATAATTTCTATTAATGAAAAAAAGAGAGCATTATCTCTCTGTTGGATTTCTGTAAGGACCACATTTTCTGTAATTTAGGGATCAAAGATGCACTTGAGGTAGAAAACGGATGAGGAAAAGCCTTTCCAGTCCTTAGGAGGAAGCAAAAACCCAGGAAAATCAGGCAAGTAGTTATAAATCCAAGTTAACGTTTGGAAGGCAGTGAAGTCCTTCTGCTTTCCCTTGTTACCCATTTGAAAAGTTCAAAACCTTTCTTTAATTTAAAAAAAGATGATTACTTGTACATATGAGTATGTTATTACAAACCTGTATTTTTAAATAGGTCCAAGAACGTTAAACCATTAGATTACAATAAACAGCATTTCCATTGTTTGATCTATGGTTCCCTTTATTAAATCCAGCCTACTTAGAGTATGTTAAAATTGTTTTGCATTTCTGTAGATTAATTGTATATTGTCATTCTTTAGTCCCTAATCCATTTAAAGCAAGTGCAGCTGCTCGAGTGCAGCTGTAATTTTTTTCCCTATTTTGGTGAAATCTCTCTTGTTTTTAAAGAAATTGCATAAAGGAGGCATTTTGGGAAGAGAGATGGGAGAACCAAAGCCACTACCAGAACATGACCTAAATCAGGACAAACATTGCAAGGCTGTTAGATGTTAAAAAAAAAGAAGCTTGGATCTGACTTTGAAAATAGCTTTTAGTAACCAGTAGGTATTTCTGGCTTCATGTGGCATGATTTTGTGTCATACAGGAAAAATTCAGTTGTCAGAGGAGGGCCACAAAAATGATCAGAGGGAAGGAGGACCTCTCCTATGAGAAAAGGCTGAGAGAGTTGAGGTTATTCATCCTGGAGAAGAGAAGACTTCGGGGAGGGCTTAATGTGGCTTTTCAGTACTTGAAGGGCACTTTTAAGAAAGATGGGGACAGACTTTTTAATAGGGCCTGTAGCAGTCAGATAAGGAGCAATGGTTTTAAACTAAAAGAGGGTAGATTCAGGCTGGGTATAAGGAAGAATTTCTTTACAATGTGGGTAGTGAAACAGTGGCGCAGGTTGCCCGGAGAGGTGGTGGATGCCCCATCACTGGAAACACTCAAGGTCAGGTTGGACAAGGCCCTGAGCAACCTGGTTTAGTTGAAGATGTCCCTGCTCATTGCAGGGGGGTTGGACTAGATGAACTTTAAAGGTCCCTTCCAACCCAAAGTATTCTATGATTCTATGAAAATGTTTAATGTGTTCTGTGGATTGAGAATAATTAATTCTCTGAGGCAATACAAGCCATTTCAGCACCACAGAATTATTTCCTGTTAGCCAGCTTCACAAGTTTAATGAACAGGGAATGGATGGATAATCATTAACAAAAGGTAAAAAAGACTTCAGAGATGTATTTGAATAGCACAATCCCATTTCTCTGGTTTCTCTCTTGTGAAATTTTGAGTAAAAATGGAAGGTCTGAAAAGATTCTGAAAACCTAGTCCTTTTGCAAGTTTCTGAGCTAGTATGGCTTTGCAGCCTCACATGGAGCTGTGGGAATCGCTGTATTCTGGTTGGGGAGCGATCTCAGGAAGGGTTGCAAGGTGAAGATCAGGTTATGGAGGAGTTCAGCTGTATGTGTGCTTACTGTAAAATACCTGTAAGCAGAAAAATCTCCAGTTGGAGTGGTTTTTTCCTGGATTTCCTTGGTAAAAAGGAAGTGGGTTTGTCTTTGTTTTTTTCTTTTCATTTGTTTAAATTTAGGGTGTTTGTTTGCTTTGGGTTTTGCTGGGTTGTGTTTGTTGTTGTTGGGGGGTTTTTTAAAGTGGAAACAATATAAATAAGCATAATTTCATCCTAGGTAGTTATTCTGGTTAACATAAATGATTTGCTGAAATTATACTAATTTTGCAAGGCTTTCAGGCTTAGCATTTACATGCTGTGTGTCTGAAGCAGAAGTCCCACATGCAGTGAATCCGAGTTAACTCCTCTGCCCACAGACACATTTGTTTCACATGTGACTAGCTGGGTCCCTAGACTGAGATGATACTGGCTTGAATTGGGTAAGTTCTACAGGTAATTTCTTGGTTAAGCATTTTCAGATGCTGCGAGAGCTGAGCCTCCTGGGATTGAAGTACTGAAGAGACATAAACCCCACTCTTGAGCTAACCAAAAGGTTTAATTCCTTCTACAAACTCCTGATATTGTGTTTTTAGCAATGGAACTCTGTTTAGGCCCTAAACAGACACTAAAGGATGTAACCACTGACTTAAGGTCAGTTTTATCAGGGATGAATTTGACTCAGCATTTCATCCATATTGTATAATTTATCGACTCATTTATTGAATGCAGTAGCTCTCAGAGAGTTAGCTGAGAGCACAGCTATAGGGTGCTGGCTTCAAGTCCTGATTTTCATCTGGTTCCATTAGTAGATAACAGGTTTACTGTGGTTATTTCCTAAATAACTGGTAGAAAAGCTTAAGAAAAAGAGGAGTCGGTAATTTCAATTTAAAGCTTGCTCTGATTGAAGGAGACGGTTTGGTTTGTCCACCTTTGCAAGTTAGAAGCTGCACTAGGAAACCTCAGCCAAGCTCATATTCTCACTCCTGTAAGGGGTTAAAGTACCCAGAGAAGCCAAAACATACACAAATGATGTTTTAAAACTATTCTTGCCAATGGGTATTTCCATCCTCAGTTACCTTGGTGAAAGCTTTCTGGAGTTCTTTACACTTGTCTCTCTCTTCCTTGGCTCTGATTTTCTTAAGTAATAAATACATTCTTAGCTCCTCATTCATCTTGCTCCCAGCAACCATATGGTAAATATACTCACATTATGTCCTTCAGTAAAACAGATATAGAACCGTGGTAGCAGTGTAACAAACAGAAAAAGTACAAGGATGAGGATGTGTCAGCAGGAGAACACTCTGGAAGATGAGTCCAACCACAGAGAGTTTATGGATTAATTGAAATTAGAACTTGGATGATTTCAGCCAGGAGTCTTAAATTAAATTATTGAAGTACTTTCTAAATAAATTACAAAAACAGTTAAACCAAATTAATTTTGAGCAGTAAGAATGTCCAGGTAGAAATATAGCACAGTTTAATTGGTCATTTAAAAAGACAATTAAGATGACTTTTCCTGTGTATTCCTACATAGAAACAACAGAGGATTTAAGCAGAGCATGATAGACCTTATTTAGACCTCATACAGGTAAATAAGGACTAAAGCTGTCTGCCTTTAAAGTGGAGTAAAACAATAGCTACCTTCTGTGAATCTTCATGAAATTCTCATCCTTTTTCAGTACTCTAGCCTGTGTTTCTCAGTTTCACTTTTCATGAAGTTTTGTAGCAACAAGTGTAGTCACACCAGCTGACAGGCTGAGGAAGAGCTCATACAAAGCTAGATTGTATAATGGAAGGAGATTGTCCATCCTCCTACCTGTGACCAACCAACATTATACTTTCCCTGTGTAACACACAACTGTATCTACAGATGATGCATTGCCAAGAGGGTCGCTCACAGGAAAGATCCTTTCTTTAAGAAGAGTACACGTAAAAGGGACTGACACTTGCTTTGCACTGTGAACCGTGAGCAGCAGCACAGCGTGAACAGGCAGGGCCAAGAAAGGTGCCAAGAGCAGTTACACTCCAAGTTCATCGACTGGAGTGAACTCTGGGTGCAGAGCGCTCCCTTCTAACAGTTTTTTTCTGTATTGTGCTCGCAAAAGTTGCAAAGCAGTAGAAGCCAAGTTATGGAAGACAGATTTTATCTGTTACAAGCTTCATCCTGCCCAAATTGTATCATAACTGCTACAGAAACATCAGATAGAATACAGGCAAAAACCCCAGCACACCTGGGCAGGTATTTTACATTCTAGCAGCTACATTTTGGATGCTTCTGAGGTCCTTTCTCTCTTCTTATCAAAGTTTCCTAGACCCTCTAAACCTTTGATTGTAATCTTATCTAGCTCAGTGCCAGTGGAAGAGGAAATTTAACTCTATATTTGCTGGAGATTGTTGTCACTTCTCAACGGAAATAAGAACAAAAAGTCTTTTAAAAGAAATTGTAATCAATATTCACGTCAGTGACTTCCCAGATCTGCAGAAATTCTGGGTAGGACACAGCATTTGGACAGCTGATATTTGTGTCACTGATATATTAAATTCATTAGTGAGTTCTTCCACTCTGATAGTGGTCTCTTTCCACAAATCTTTGCAGGACAGGAGAGTTTCACAGGTCGCAAGTTTGTATCAAGACCAAGAATATTTCAACAGAAAACACATCCTAGTCGGTATGGAAAAATTTGTTTAGTCAATTATTATTTCAGCTGTTATTTCATTGATTTGCATGATTTAAGTAGAAAGAATCTAAAAGAAGTGATCTGGCTTCTTTAAGAAAATGCAGAACATCACCATGGTATTTATGTTTACAGATGTGAAAATCTCTGTAAATATTACTGAGAGATATTAATTGTTTTTTTGGAGGTTAGCCAACTAGCAAGGAAAAAAAAAGAAAAAAAACCCCAACAAAACACTTCAGCATTTATACTCTAGGGCAGCAAGGCCTCAGAATCAGTGAACCTCAGGATTCAAAAGAGGGTTTTGCAGCTAGAAATTTTACTGGAAAGTAAACAAACACGACTGATGTCAGAAGTTTCACTTCTCCGACTTGTTAGAGCTGATCTTAAAAGGATTGGCGCTGAGGTTTCGAACCATTTGATCTTTTACAAGATGCAAACTTGTCACTTCTGTTGTCCCCTCTAAGACCTGCTGCCATTGAGCTTTTGAAAGGAAATCACTACTAATGCAGCAGGGGCTGCCTGAAGAAAAAGAACTGAGAACACCGTTGGCCCCTTTTGATATGTCAGTGATCTGGCCTCACATGATGCCAGCTCCTCTGTGTGGTGTTACAACCTATTACAGATAACTGCTTGAATTAACTGTAATCTAAAAAATTATGGTCAGACTACTATGATGCTGAATCTTGCTTTTAGGGTGTGTGTTTTGAGAGGGAGAATTCAGAGGACAACATCTTGCCTTACAGGACAACAAACACAGAGAGTGGGATGGATATTTCCTGCTTACAGTGAGAGAGTACAACACATGATTTACCACAATTCTAAGTATGGTTACTTAGAAAAGGAGTAGAAACAGTAGGACAAATCTGTAGATAAAACTATACAAAATACTCTTGCACCAACATGTCTTTTTTTGTTGTTATTGAGTTGCAGGATTTATGCAGGCCTCATAGTTACTAATTTTTGAAAGGAATTTTAGAAATAGTCAGTGAAAGCAAGGTTTATAGTTTGGGTGGTAAAAAAGGAAGAGGACAAGACTACCTGAAGCAGTACACACCAAACTGATGTCTAATTGAAGAAGGAGTGGCAATACTGCCTTGCTTGCAATACTGTGAGAGTTTATGGTGCATTTAGCTTGATAACCTTTGCTATTAGGCCAAAATAAAACATGTTTTGTGCTACATATATGTGTAATCTATATTTTATTATGGAATTTATTTGATAAGACAGTTTCTTGGCTATTTGCTGGTTATAATTTAGATAAAAAGATAGAAAAGAGTAGTCACATTTCATACAGAATGTAAATACCAGAGCATCTCCTTTTCTTGTTCTCCACACTGGAGTATCCATAAACAACCAGGATTACTGAATCTTGGTTGAGAACATGAAGTATTTTGGTTCATACATTCATAAATACCAGTTCCTTTCAATTCATCTTACAAATTAGGTATGATCTTTGCTATGTAATTGACAGCAGATCTTTGAATATTGTTTAAGACATGGAAATACAAAGTGGGGTAGATGGTATACTACTTTCACAATGAATTAAGAGTTCAAACTTCATATGTTACTTTTCTCGTGACTTGTCAAAAGAGATCAAAACAAAAAAAATGGAGTGAAGAGCAGAGTTCAAATTACCGTGCATATAATTGAAATTAATAGCTCAAGCTATTATTTCTTATGACATAGGGAAAAAAAAGTAAAAGTTGGATTCTGTGCTTAGGATATCAGAATAGATGAAAAGATGACCACATGGCTCCAAATGAGAAAATTAATTACTTCCACCTTTGAGGTTTCTGTCCAATTTGTTCTTTTTCACAAGCACACTGAAATCAGTGTTTATAGCACAGAATGTGTACAAAACTTGTGAGAATCAACAAGAGATCAAAGACAACTCTGTGTCCCTACTCCATCTACAGTTTTTCCCTGTGAGATGATGATTTTTTCTGTTGACCACATGGACTTTCCCTAGTGCCAGATTATTCTGGGATGTGTATCTGTGTGAGAAAGCTTAGAAGCAATGCTTTTCATCCCAGACTGTCAATTCTTTCTTGACAGGTCTTTGTAACTTGCTTTGTAAACAGCAAGTGCCTTCTAAGGAATGTGTGCAAATAAATACTATTGTTTCTTAGCTTTTTAAGCATGTAGGTCGTGGTCACATAGGTGATTAAACTGTTATAAATCTGTCAATTATTATTATTATTATTATTGTACAGAGGGTACTGTAATGAAACTACCAATTGATTTGCATCTCAGTAAATTAGGCCTGGTTGAATAACTTACCATGATTCACACATCAAAATCTTCACTTGTGTGTCCCTCTTTTTTGTCTGCTTTTGCTTTTCTAGATATTTGTGTAGTTTCTGTCATTATAGTGTCTGACCAACATAGAAAAATCCATTAATGTAAATTGCCATCTTAATACGACCTTTCATGTAGTAAATATAATTTATGTCCCATTTAGGGGTGTTAACACTGCTGTAACAAGGACAAAGGAGACACAGTACAAGACCAAATTAAGATGTAGTTAATTAGTCTGTGTGATAGTCTTTGCAACTGGGAAAGGAAGATTAAGAAATAAAGTCATTGTCTTCATGGAAAAATGAGTGCTTTTTAAGTACCAAGTTATGGACCATTCTGTAAAAATGTATGTTATAGACAGTGAAAGGGTATTTTCATGCCAAAATGCAAAGCTGTGTCCTGTATCCAAGAGTACCTCTAAACTGAATTAGGGAAAGTTCGAGAAGCAAGATATTTATGACTAGATGGAAGACATGCTGCTTCTGATCCTGAAACTTCATTTTTGTAAAGCACTTCATTAGGGAATGTGATTACACCTTTGGATTTTACTAGGATTGTCTTTGTTCAAAGTAGTTTAACCCATATCCAGAGTGGGAAAAGCTGCTTTTCTTTTCTGTCTGGTAAGAATGTTCCTACCAGGAGCGAGCCAGGGTTGGTACTGGGCTCTGATTGAGGCGAGTTTTCCTTTATGTTTACTTCCTTGTGGAGGCAAGCCCCGAGCAAGTGCGTCACACAGGAAGTCTGGGGAGTTACTCTAGATTTATGCCGATGTAACAGGACATGAGAGAAATGTTATGACTTTCTGTCCCAAGCAGATGGAATACTGTTAAGTGACAGCTCCAGCAGGAACAGATTTGGGAAGTACTGTTTTAAAGGCTTGTTAAAGGAGAATGTTTTAAAGAAAGGTTGGAAATAGCAGAAAGAGGAGTCATGTTCTTTTTTCGAGTTTAAATACTGCCTGAGTAGTGCATTACAAGCCCATGCTGCTTATAATGCTGGAATACTATCCAGTTGTTTCTGTTTCCCCAGTTTTATTGTAGACTAATCTATTTAAATTTAGACTATAAGGGGGAAAGACCAATACTAGTACTGATCCAAGACGTGAGTACTCCTGATCTGTACTGGACTTGTGGTAGGCTACCTATCCTTGGCTTGTGGTCTTCCTATTCTACTGCTGAAGTACTGAAAGAAAAACATTTGTAATACTAGAAGAACTGAGGGAGAACTTACAAATGCTTTGTAAAAAGTGAAACACAAATGTGGACTTCTGCCTCTCCACCACTGTAGTAAATGTCATCACACTTTCCATTAGTACCATGCTGTGTTTTCCAGGAAGAGAAATGCCATCATGTTCATCCCATTCAATTTTTAAAAAGATCTCTCTCTGTGTCTCCTGCTTTGAAACACTATTGAGGAGGTTGGACAAAGTTAAACACAGCAATTCAAAAGTCAGATCCATTAGCTGAGATGGAATTAGACTTTCTGGTAAAAGAATGATGGTGAAAAGTACTGACAGAATGAACAGACTGAGGCTTTCTTTAGTTTAAATATTGCAGTTTCTTAGTATCATATATTTCCTGGATAAATTTCACTGAATAGAATTTATTTTTTCTGGCCTAACATTCTCCTTTCTTCAATCGCCTTATGTTCCGTTCTGTGTGATGCATTCAATATATTAAATAATTCTGTTTTCTAATCAGTATTTGTTAGCTTCCAGGAGTCAGATCTTATTGCTAGGCAACTAAATGAGAAATCTCCATCTCTGTATGAAGCAGTTTGCTGTATCCATGCCTGACCCTGTGCTTATCTATACATACATCTATAAAATTACCTAAGTGCAGCCGTAAACGTCAAATGTAAACATGTTGCGTATCTTACCCGTATTGAGTTTATCTTGAAACTGAGTTGTTAGTAGTCAAAACAGCTTGGAAGAAGGCACAGATTTTCCCCTCCCCCTTTTTAGACATGTTTCCCTCACATGCAAGTAGCTTTAAGGGCAGCCTTGGTCCTGAAAATTACTTCTTTCTTTTGGACGACTGAAAAAATAGGGGTTTACACATTAATCACTGCAATTTTTTTACATCAGGATATTTCCTTAATTTAATTAATGCCTCTGTAGGATTTTGATTACTGTGATTCTCTGTTTGCAAGTTTTCCACAGGAATTAGGAGATAGAGGACTTAGTGTGAAAACCAACAGCAGGGCGTCAGCAGACTGTAGTGACAGTGGTCTTTCTGCAGTTTTTACAAAGCTTATACATTTAATAATTTATTGAACTCTTGTTTGCCATCTTGGTGCTTGATTGCATTTCCAGTGCCATCCAGTGTATTTTGGTGATCTTCTAATAATATGGTCTCTGTAACATCGTCTTGTTACTAAGAATTTTTTCTTATTTTCTTCAACATTATTTTTGTTGCTAGAATATCACTGTTCTGCCATGGAGAAGAAGACTTCTGATGTTACACATTGGCATGACCTTTTTTTTTTTAAACTATGTTAGATTGTTTTTTGACCAGTTCATGACATGCTTTTAACATATGTGTGGTGTGGGAGTCTCAGGAGTGTAGTAGGAGGTCAGAAGGGGCATGTGGAGGTCACCTAGTTCACAGTCCTGCTCCAGGCATGGCTAATCTCCGAGGTTCAGGGCCTTGTTGTGTTCCTTCTCTCTCCTGTGCTGAGTGCCAAGACTGGACACAGAATTCCAGTCAAGGGTGTTTTGGCTGTGGCCTGACAAGTGCTGAGCAAAGAGCGACCGAGAGGTGACTCTTGCAGGCATTGCTTGGACACGCTGCTGTCACCACCTCTTAGATGGTGACTTGGCTGGCTGAATTACAGCTTTCCAAGTAAAAGCCTTGGAGGGAGCAGGCTCCTTCCAATACCCAATTCTGCATTTTTAATTTCTCTTTAAACTAGCTTCTGATAATCTACTGAGGATCTGCAGAAGGAGTTTATGTATATCTTCTCATATAGGTACACCTAAAGTTGGTTAGTATAAATAAAGGAGCTGAACTGATCCATTTTTCTGTTCTAATTTTGGTTCAGCTGTGATTAAGGATGTTCCGCTGTCCTTCCTGTTCAGATCAGAAATAGATTGGTAACTGACTCATGTTAGAAAATACTGCATTTAAAAATAGAAATGATCGCATGCTGTGGGTGATCCCATGGAATGGGGCTTCAGGTGAAGGGAGGGTTTAAACTCTCTTTTCTGCTTTGCTGTCATAGCACTGCTATTATTTATGGTTCCCACGTGGGACCACTGCTTTTCTCACCTCCTCAGCCTCACTTGCTGTATTTAGGGACTGAGGCAATCTGGCTAGTACAGTTGAGGGAATGGAGGAAAGCTGTAGCTCTGCCCCATACTTTGTGTTTCGGTGGTGCCAAGGATGTAGATGGGAAGGCAGATGCTGAAGCCCTGCTGAAGTATGGATGAGCACAAGTGTTTGTGCTGTGAGAGACTTGGTCACTCTTCCTGAGGGAAGCAGCACTGCTGGGACCCAGCGGGCACTGGGCGTACTGGTGGCACTGGTCACTCGGGCTGGCTCACATGGCAGCCTGTGCTCAGCTTACATCAGGTGCACAAAAAAGCAGACTGTGCAGCAGAGGACACAGAACAAGTGGAAATAGAAGTTTCTCCCTTCCTTTCTGCCAGTTTAAAGTGAAGAGAGCACTTCTAAAGAGGAAATGGTATCTCGCTCTTAGATTCAACAATTAGCCTCTCTTTTAACTGCAAAGGTGACAGGCAGTGCAGGTTGCAGTGATCTACACCTCTGATGGAAACCAGCCAAACAGCGCAGGAATGTTCCCTGTAAGCCACCAGATAGCTTTCAGGTTAAAGAGAAGCCTGCACATCTTCCCATTAGGAATCTACTAAGCTGTCCAATACCCACAAAATGGAGCTATTATGTTTAGTATTGTTTGCTCAGTTACAACTTGAAGTCCCAAGTCAGAGTTACAGAATCAGTATGGTTGGAAAAGACCTCCAAAAGATCTCCAAGTCCCAGCACCACCGCAGTGTTCACCACTGAATTACTAAACTATGTCCTCAATGCTACATCTGACCAAGCTGTATCTACTACAAATATTATTCTTAATATAATATTGTATTATACACTAGTTATTTTCTTTTACTGATTCTAGCCAGTCCTTTTGTTTACTTATGAGATTTTTGTTGCAAAGTATCTAATTATTTAAGATGTTACAGATGGAAGCATGAAAATGGTAAGTTATTAAGTAACTAGAAATAGTACCTGCAATGTTAATATTTTTTTGTTTTATGCCTTTAAGAAAATCCTATATTTTCGTGAAGTTAGCTTGTTTTTTGGTGAAAGAAATACTGTAGGTTTTGATTTCTTATAGGACAGCTTTCTTAACATACATCACTAAATCTCTTGATTATAAAAACTTGTATCTGTGTGGTCAGGCAATTGGACTAGATGATCATTGTAAATCCCCTTCCAACTGAACTATTCTATTCAGTACATTTATTTTTCATTTTTTGGACAGAAAAATCAGGTTATTTTCAAAAAACAGTTAAATCTTCTAAGAGAGCTAGTTCATCCACCCTCTACAGCCTTTCTACAATAGTGCATCAAAAATAGCAAAACCTATTTCAGTTGTGAGTTCATATCCAGACTAAATAAATGCATTTTATTAACCTATTATATTCCTAGTTCTCTCTCACTGATTTAGCTGTGATTTCCTAATTTGCATTTTTTTTTAAGTGCTTCAGTGGAGACATGAAGTTGCTTGCCACAAAACAGGCTGAAATAAATACAGAGGCTTTCAGACTTCAGGGAAAATGTGTTGGATTCACAGGATAAGCGTGATAGCAGACTCTAAACGTGGTAAAAGGAGCTACGTAGCCCACACATTCAGTATATTCATCTTTGTACGTGCAGATAACGTGCTGTGGTTGCTACAACTTCGACTTTCCATCCTGAACTTCCTGACATAGGTGAATCTAACTTGCTCCATTCCTCCTAGGCAAACAAAAAGATCTATTTTTAAAATGATTTAATCGAAGGAAGTTTTATTAAGAGGAAAGCTGAGATGCAAGAAGGAAATACATCCTGCCGTGCGAAATTTGGCTCCAGCCTACCCACCACCTTGAGCTAATATTGTCCATGTCTACATTTGCAAGTGGTGCCGTGCAGTTAGAGCCAGTTTGCCTTTGGTGCCAAGAACCTGATGTCCACACTGCATGTGAGTGGGTGGAAAGGAGGGAATGTGCTTTGAACTAGCTCCAGTTTGCTCCTGTAAACTGAAAGTCCAGTAACAGCTGGGGCACAGGAGATGCTCTACAGAGTCTGTAGAGTGCATCTTTCAGCTTTGTGTCTTTTGGGAGTATCTGGTTGTACTCTCTGACCTGTGCTGGGTGAAACAAAGGAAGGTAAGAGGGAATGAACAGGAGATTCCCTTCAAAAGCGTATTCTTGATGTGAACTTACAGATTTATGAAGGTGTATCCATTGATTGCACGGTTTGAAAAGTAAACATGTTCTGCCAGACTGTAGGGAATTAGTACCTTCTGCCCTTTGAAAATAAATTCTCTCTATATTCACCAATGTTTTAAAAAAATATTCCAGTATATATTCTCTGAGCTAGGGTGAGAGAGAAGGAAACATGATAGAACGTAAATGTGTTCACAAGAGAAGCTTCTTGTTCGGTTAATAACAAAGGACTCACCTGGTAAGTGATGACATTCTGTTTCGTAACTGACATAGAGGGTACATGGACAGAAATGTGTCTTCCATATAGGTGATTTTACTGTTTCAAAGCCTTCACTATTTACCTTTTTCTAGAGCTACAACTAAGGGAGATTCTGTGATTTCAAATATTTTTATTCTTCATAAAATGAAAACTGATAAACTGAAGACCTTGCATGAAATCCAATACACCACTTAATTCCATAGCATTAGTTGCAGACAATACTATTGCTACCTTTATTCTTCTGAGTCAGTACTGTAAAATAATGCAGCAGGGAATACAGAGAAATATGATAGTTGTGTAATGATGGTGGAACTGAAGAAGGTTATATAATTCAAACACTTGTGAAAGTAGTAGAATTATGGATTTCTTGCCAAGGCTTGTCTTCTGAGACTGTGATTGTTTACAGGAGTTGTAGCACGGAAGCCCGTGAGGAAAGACAAGATGAGGAGGCTGATTCTGC
This sequence comes from Lycocorax pyrrhopterus obiensis, assembly GCA_014706295.1. Classification (NCBI taxonomy): domain Eukaryota; kingdom Metazoa; phylum Chordata; class Aves; order Passeriformes; family Paradisaeidae; genus Lycocorax; species Lycocorax pyrrhopterus. Next base: position 8,413,307 of record JACSVZ010000007.1, on the reverse strand, counting down.
TGCTTCATTCAGATGAAGCAGGACTTGCTCTAAGCGATGAATGCATTCATTTTCATGAGGTAGTCTAAAAATGGACTACAAAGCAGGATGGAATCCAACTCTACATCTTAGTATTCGAACTCTGTTTAAACAACTGTCTGCACAATGCTGTATTGCACTTGTGTTTGGTATGGCTCTCAGTGGAAACCAGTAACATAAGTATATAACACCAAGGTGAAAACACAAAGCCAGAGGCCATGGCGCTTTTTACACAGACTTTACTTAAAATAGGTGAGTGGTCAGGTGGGCGGAGGTAATGAGCCATGTAGAAATTTGTGCCAAAGCTTTTACAAGCCTTAACATGAGAGCTGAAGCATTTGTGTAGCTTTACACATTAATATTGTTGGCCTTTCATAAAATAAGTCAATCCATAACTGAAAAGCTGTATTTTAAAAAATACGTGTGAAATAAGCATTCTTTTAACCTGTACTTTCTTTCCCCCTTTCTGAACCACTTTATATTGTTGTTCCACATGTGATACTTCCTTCAGCACTACATCAGCACGTGCGGTGGTCAGTGGGAGTCTTGCCAGAGTAAAGCAGGTTTTGGCAACCTGTGATTGCAGATTATAAAAGGCTGCCAGCAGAGTTAGCATGGGGCTAGGAGCCATAACATTGAGAGACTTGGCTAAGAGAACCAATATGTTTTCAGAGCTTAGCAGAAGCCCTGGAGCTGGGAAGTCCTTTCCTCATACTGCTGGTTTTAAGTTCATGTGGTGAGCAGCATTTAATTGAGTTGGAGATGTTTTTAAATTCTGCTGGGTGTCTGTGAGCATCCTCAGTCTCTTATTTGGGAAAAAAGAGTATAGTGTAGTGTAACACGTTCAAAAACTCTCTGACCCCTGATCTTTTGAGGTTTGATATCTTATTGTGAACATCTACTTTTTAATCATATTTAGGGCCTGAGTAAGTCTAACCATTGCTTGAATAGTAAGTGCTACTTAGTGCCTCAGGGTCTGGCCTTTTTTTTTGGAAAAAAGGCAATGGCATATGTAAGAATTAATTAATTCCCTGCAGGTTTTTGTATTCTCTTCAACTCTCAATCTGATTTTCTGGATCTTTCTGCATGTTTGTATGTATTCAGCAGCTGAGCAACTATGGTTACAAAAAAAAAAAGTTACTGAAAAATACCAAAATTCTATTTCCCTCCTCCAACCTTTCACAAGACACCTGCAACAGATAGGGTCAGGAATTTTAATGCTGGCTGATTTGAGACCTAGGAGAACAAATAACTACACAGCATTTTTGCCAGTGTAATCTTTGGTCATTATTATTGATTGATATGAAGCTTAAAAGTGTGTTTCTTCTGAAGTCTTTTGAAAAATGGTGGCTGTCAATACACTTTTAAGGCTGAAACATCTATCAGCAGCCCTGTAAAGATGGTGAATTAGTTCTGCTGAGGTACGTGACACCTGTGAGAACTCCTCAGTGTGTCTGATGGTGAATCAGAGGTTACTTTCAAATTTTGGATACAAATGGAGGAGAAGAATAACAATTCTCTGTGATGTGCCAATTTATGAGCAATGAGTAAGTGCGCTATGCAGGTTGAAAGCACCTTTTTTTTGAGAAAGCAGCAAGGAAGAAAGTATAACATTATGTACTGAGGTCTGATTGCAAAAATACTCAACTTTACAAAAATTATTCACTGAGAAGACCAGTAGAACTTAGAGTTTTCTGGGGAAAAACTATGAGTGCTTGAGTGTAACTTCTCTAGTTTCATAGGGTTGTGATCTGGCTATTTAGTTAGATTTTTTTCCCTTTGAGTTGATATTTGACATCTGTCAAGTTTAAGGTCTTGCACAAGAGTGAAAGTTATTTTACCAAAAATTAGGTGTTAAAAAAGTAATTGATTTCCAAGTGCATGGTCATGCTTATGAAGTCTTGACAAGAACATTTTCATTAATTTCTATTCTAGAAGGTAGCTGTACATATTTAAATAAATTTAAAACTCCCCCAAAACAACAAAAAACCAAGTGCGAAGAGTAAAGACAAGTAATTTCTGGTAATTCACACAGATTGTTCCTTCTGATTTGATTAGTATTTTATGTACAGATAATCTGTGAAGTCCCTTGAAGCAGAACAAAAGCTTTAAAGATACTCTTTAGATCTAATTGATAATATCAGTGAGGAAGTAGAAAGCAATTTTTCCTGAACTTTGCCTCAGTGAATAATTGTTGACAAAGGGCTCTTCAGGATGAAATGTCACATCTTCTTTTTCCTGTGGCTTGTGATAAGTTGTGCAATCCAAATGCTAGGGTCACTAGTTTTTTACTAGGAAAGAGTTTATTATGTCTATGTGCCCAAACGTTTTTCAGTTCTCCGTGACTCTGATGGCACAATATGTGATGGAAGTAAAGGAAATCAAGGTAATATTTGTGCCTGCTAATACAAACACAGCTGTACCACCTCTTACTAGTTAGGTAAATACTCTGCCTGCAAAGTTCAGATCTGGAAGTAAATATCAAAGATGACCAGTATTAAACGTGTTGTTTAGATTAGGCCCAATGTTTAGTTTGTTTCCTACTGAAGTTTTCTATGCTGCCATTGACAATTCCCACTTACATAAAAGTAACTTAAACAGATAATTCTTTTGCCTCTACCTCTCAATAAAATAAACTCAGAAGCCATTTCCTTTCCTTAAATACATTTATGTCTTTAAGGAATGAATTGCTGCATAAAACTACTAAGCAGGGCTGTGATTTTTTTTTTTCTGTCATCCTTTTAGCCAACCTTTCTAGGATGGTAAAAGATTTTAGTTGTAGATCAGGCCGTATTGAGGATTTTTCAAAGCTTGGATTAATTTATTACAGTACATAAAACAAATGTAATTTTGACTCATCCTGTGTATAAATAACTCCTCTAATGTATTAGATTTTTCTCAATTACTCAGATTACTCATATGTTTCCTAGGTTATCAACAGATTTTTTATATAAAGAAGGGGGAGGATTGATTCTGACATTTTCTCAGTTGTGTGCAATGACACTTTTGAAATCATAACAGTCTCCTGCCAGCTACGGATATTGACTCAGGCATGAGATTTTCAGAAGACATGCTTACTTTAGAGACTAGTTTGTCATGTTTCCATCTGTTGGATAAATATCTTTTTGACTAAGTGTAAAACCCCAAATACATGTCATCTCAGATGCTCAAGAAATTTTTCACCTGACTGCTGAAAGGATGAGATGCAAAATCCTTTCAAAACACCTGCCAAGCAAGACTGCATAGTCCTGTCCCAGGCAACTGGAATAGTCACCTGAGATCTGGGACTTCAACAATCCTGATGTTGAAAACAGCAATCCATGAGACAAATCTTACTGCTGGGGAATATGATTACCCAGCAGGTGGGAGATGTAAATCAGGAGCCTGGAAGGAACCAGGAGATATGAGAATGGCAGAGGGTTGTACGCTCAAGTGTGTGCCCTCTGCAGCCAGGTTCCAGGAAATCTGACCTTGGGTTATTTTGGATACTGGCTGATAAGAACCTTTTCCTTGTTGTCTGAGCACTGCGACTGAAGAAATTTACATTCCTCCCTTTTGCATTTTATCCTACTGGCTGTACCAGACAGGATTGATGGGGGCAGGTGAGACTGAAACCCCATTGTGCAAGCTCCCTCACTGGCATGCAGAGATTTCTGTCCCTCACAGGGAGTGTTTGTTAGATAGACCTTGGGAAGTGTTCCTTCAGGGTTCTAAGAACAGTGTGTTCATTCGTAAATACTCTCCTTTTTCCCTTTCCCCTTTCACTGAGATAAAATAATGCTCTGGTGGCACAGTCTCTGTAATCCTTCTGTTGCTTCACTTCAATGGATGTGGAGGGACCTGTTGTTTAAATAGAAGTCTCCTCTGCAACACCAATGTGCTTTCATTGATACTGGTTTTTTCCTTTCTTAAAAGTGTTCTATCTATTGATGTATTTGCCTAGGAAAAAGCAAAAGCAGTTAAAGCAGGAAATAAGCAAGTATGACAGAAGAATTACTTTATACTGTTGACTTCTCCACAGAAGGTTTGATGAGAGCAGGTAAAGACAATTTGATTTTTTTATTCAGTTTTGAGTTTTACTTAACATAGCCACCAGCAGACTTGGTGAGCCTATGTCCCATTTTATATGGTGTGATTTTAGCCAGGCAGTTTTCCCTTTTTCTCTGCCAGGGTAACCTGAAAAGCAGGTTTCTTTTATTTTGTATTTAAGTTTGATTCTGACTAAGGCAGTGAACAGCTGTGGTCTTGCTGTAAGTTGCTACTTTTATTTTCCCTATGCTTTCCCAATCTCTGCCTGCAGAACAGGAATGTGAGACTGGAAGTGACTCATTGGATCACAGAATCCACCTCTCTGCTGCAGCATTCATCACATCTCATAAACTCCCTTTAAAAACGTCTGAACTTAGTCTTGAAACTGCTTTGTCACCCACCTCACCTGCTCTGAGATATCCTTCATTGTTTAAAAAATGCTGTTAATGAAGTTGAAAGGCTTCCGCTCTCCTCACTGCTGCTAAGTAAGCCTTTTTTCCAAGATATACACATGAAAATATGGTATGTAGGTGTTTCTTTCCAGTTGCACCTGCCAGAGTGCTGCTCTGGAACCCCACTGATTGGAAACATGATTTTTTTGCTCAGCCTTCATGGCTAATTGATCTGTGCTTGGAAGTGTCACCCAGCTTGCAGACTTGGTTGTGCAGTTTCTTGGGTTGTCAGAACGCTTCTGGGGAGGTTTGTTTCTAATATGTCTAGGATTGCTCACTGAGTTGAGTTATGGGAATGCACAAACTTATTTTGTCAGTTTATATTACATGAAGAATGTAGGAATAGGGTGGAAGATCCAGGGTTGCTGGATGGTACTGTAGTAGGGGAAGAAATGGCTAGGTGTTCTGAGTATGAACAGACTGAGACTGATTACAAAAGCTTTGGAGATAGAAATATTTCAGGGCATCTCAGTTGTGGGTTAATGTAAGCATTACAGAATTCTTGTCATCCATAGGGAGGATTTAAGTTTAGAATGCATTGAAAAGTAGTGTTACTGTCTCTATGATAGTTTTTCTAAATCAGTGAAAAAAATACTTTAAGAATGCTGCTATGATCACAGAATATTCTGAGTTGGAAGGGACACAGAAGGATCATCAAGTCCAACTTTTAAGTGGATGGCACATACAGGGATCAAACCCACAACCTTGGTATTACTACCACCATGCTCTGACCAACAGAGCTCATCTCAGGGCTTTTGTGAAAGGAAATAGTATGACCCAAATCTATGTCTTCTGGCAGAAACAGGAAAGACAAAAATCTCCTTAGAATTTTCTTTTCCATATTTTTTTTCCTCATTCAAAATTTCTGTTGTCTTCAGGGGTGAATTTCTAGCTATGTCCATCCTTAGCCATGCCATTAAATTATTCTCTGTTCTTTCGGTTCAGTCTTATTTCCTGGACTGATACCATAACAATCTGAATTGATTGTATAATTTATGACTAGTATTATAACTAAAGCAGATTGCTTTATTTTTAATTTTTAAAATTAATGTGTAAGTAGATTCCACCTTCATCTGATATTCTAAGAATATACTATCAGCCTCTTATGAGGGAAATCAAATGGATTTTTAGATAAATGCAACACAAATTCCAGAAATACCTCTCTAGCACTCTTATTTTTTTTGATTAAAGTGCTAGTAATCATGGAGTTGTTCAGGAGAGATTTTACTGATGAAGTAGGATGGGAGTCTTTCATATATTCCTTGGAGTTCCTTACTGATGCTTTCAAGTCACTGTTGCACAAATTTCTGCTTTTGGCAGGGCTCTGGAAAAAGCAGTTTGATCCAAGTGTGTAGAAGGGGGAAATTTATACTGTAAATGGGGCTGCGTGCCTCCAAAATTTTAAAATGGCTGCTTAGGGCTTGGTAATTGAGGAAACCTCCTCTGAGTCCAATCATTCACCCCCACCCTGGTAACAGAATTGCAGATCATCTTAATAATCGTCTCTTGTACCCTAATATCCAATATTGGACACTGCTTCTACATTCACCAAGTCTGTCAACAGAAGTGATTATTTTTGGCTGCAAGGGGCAGCAGCTGTAGCAGGAGGGGGGTTTTTTGTGGGAAAGTTGTAGTGTCTGTTCATGTATTATTCTGCCACATGATGTCCTCCTAAGCCAGGTTAGAATTACGGAATGCAGGCACTCCAGCTGTGCAATTCTGCAGCATTCAGACGTGTTTATATAAAAGGTACCAATCTGGTTATAACCTATCACTCTAATCAGAAATATCTAATTTGTAATTTGTTTCAGTTGCTATGTATGAACAGTGAACATTTCTTCTGAGGCTGAGCGTTATTAATACAGACTCATAATCACCTGCATTAAAATCCAAAGCTGAAGCAACTTCAACATTTTCAATTTGTTCTGCTGTAATGAACATAGTCTAGCTTAGTCTTACTGGTACTGCTCACTGCTTTGTACAAGCATTTTGTGCTAGTTGTGTCGTTTTTGCACCAAGGTACACATTATGTGTATGTATTCATTTTGTATTCATAATCTTATGAATAAATTATTTTAAACAAAATGTCTAGTACTTGGATTTAGGGTATAGCAGAACTACAGACTTTTAGGTACAGTGTCCTCTTTTCCTTTAATTTGTGTCATGTTACTTGTTGCTTTAAATAACTTCTTTTTTCTGTCAAAAATTAGTATGCTTTATAATGCTAATGTAGGGTATTTTTGTGTACTTAGGACTGCACGAATGTTAGTTTTCTGCTGGTTCATTAAGTTAGAGGGGATAATCTCCCACCCAGATAAAGGAAGATATTGAAACTGAGGGAGCAGCCTTGAGGATTTTGGTCATGGTGCTGAGCACCTGGTTCACTGGAGGTCAGTAGTGCGCTGACTTGTCTCAGCTGCCTACGTAGTGCTTCAGAATATTCACCAAAACAAGAATATAGAAATAACCCTGCTTTGTTTTCAGCAGAGTCAACAGGTCTGTTTTCTCTCCACACTTTGTCTGTGTGTGCGTGCATATTCATATATATGTACAGGTGTGTGAACCTCACCGTGTAGAAAACAGCAGAGATACAAGTGAAACTTCACCTCTTGCTCATCTGAGCTTTTATTATGGTAAGGGTTTACATAGGGCATGAACTATTTATAACAACACATGGTTACAAGGTGGCTGGATAGTAGCGAAAAGAAAACTTTCCAATACAGATCTCTCAATTGTTGAGAGTTTGTTTGCAGATCTGGCTCTTGCTATGTCCTCTGAGTTAGACACTTGGACTTATGTCACACTGCAGGGCTTCTTTCTGGTGTGGAATTTAAGTTTGACCTAAACTTCAGTTTAGGATTTTTAAATGGACTCATTCTTCAGTTAAAAAGGAGGAAAAGAGTTACATAGAAAATTATTAGGGAAATGAAAAGAACTGTTTTCTGTGGAATACTCAGTAATTGGTCCATCCCTCTCCCCCAAATGCATCTATTTAAAGTAATTATACTAATCATCACAGTATTTCAGCACAGACTACATTCATAAAGAAAAATGCTGTTCTAGCATGCCAGTGAAATCTGCTTTGACAAGTTAATCCAGTATTTATTTAATTAAACAGTGGTAATAAAATATTTAATTGCACTTTAAGATATCTATTTCTGTCATCCAACCGGGCGAAAAATTCTGAATTCAACATATGTCAAGCAATGAAAATACCTCAAGCACATCAAATATCAGCCTATTTTACAGATTAATGAAAGAAACTGAGATGCAGTGTGCACAGGTATGAATAGTTAAATATTTAATTCCCTTTCTGCACTTTGAGTCTGAAGTAAAAGGGAAATATCCCTCTCCTCCCCCAACCCAGCCCTGTTTGTTTCTGAGGAATGTTAATCAGCTTCCTAGTGCCAGCAGGCTACAATCACCAACTGCTAATTAGTTTTAGATGATGACATTGGTAATGACCCTCTAGTTTCTCAGAGGCACCAGACTGAGCTTGACTCAGGTTCATTCAGTTATTTATTAATGTGAATGTTATTGTGACAAACAGTGTGAATGGTTTGAGCGTGTTTAATGCCAAATATTTGTCTTTCATTTAATAGTACCAACACACCATTTTAAAACAGGGTGTGGTGATACAGCAGCTGGTTTTAAATTAACTTTCTATTTAACAATAATAGTATTTGTCTCCTTGTTGTTCCAATTGTTTGATTACTCTCTTGGACATGTTTACTACTCAGGCAGTTATCTAATCACCTGAGGTAAGAACACTTAATTGGGGAAGTTTTTAAATGAACTTCCTGTCACATTATCTCTCTAGGAGGTCTGTTCATGGTCTTATGTCAAAAGCTGCTACTTTTGCAAGGCATAAAATTCTCTGCTATGTGTTCCCCAAGCAAGGTTATAATTTGTTGGAGCTGCCAGCTGTGAGGGGTAGAGAAAATAGATCATCCTCTGCTTCATGTAGTGCTGTTGTCAGGTGTGAGGTTACTTGGTATGCTCCCAAAAGTTAGCCTTAAAATACTTTCTACCATTAAGGCAGTGAAAGAATACCATTATCCAGGAGATGATAATAAATACTGTGGAATGATTTCATGCCTGGAGCTGTATTAGGGAGACATTTCAGCATCTACTTGAAGATCTCAGTTTGGTACCCCTTTTCTATCTGGTAAGTTTACAGTGGAGGATTTTGTTTAATGGGTAGAAACGTGAAAAAATGCAATGCCTGTTTCCTTGTAGCATTGTGTATTGAAAGTGAGACTACAGGAGGCAGAAATGTGACATGTTTCCTGGCATCCTGTCTTTGCTTTGGCTAAACACTGCAGGCCTTATTTGACCTTTAATCCCTTAAAAACACCAACCCATTGTCAGAAGATTAATGGTGGAAGACTGTAGCATATTGAAACGTTTTGGATTTTTTGCTTTTTGTCTTTTCATGGCTGTCTTATGCTTTTATGTTTTAAGTTTTTTATAATAAAAGCCTGAATCTTACTGATATTCCCAAAAGATCAGACATTTAAAAGCATTATTTTTGTCAGTCACATGTCTAAATTGCAGTTCTGAAAATGCTTGCAAGTGCTTTCAGTTGGCATGTGGAGTCCTTTTTTGGTTTGTTTTTTGTAGTCGAAAATTCCCCAGTATGATTAAAACATTCTCAGTTTTGACAAATTGAGCACTAGAAATGAAAGGATTTGTTATTCTTTTGAGTAAATATGTGGTAAGCAGGCTTCAAGGCATATGTAATTGTATTTATGCCATCAAGAAAATATGTGCTATTTCTATATTCCACTCAACAGAGCATCTGTCTGAGATGAAGAATACCTCGAGTTTTTGTTTTGGCTTCCAGTAAAATTTCTATCACCAATAACAAGTGTAAGAACCATTGATGAGGTGCTGTGTTGCTCTGTCATATGTGATCCTTCTGCAGGGCCCACAAGTCTTGAATTATTTTCCTTGCAGTAATGCAGCTTCTGCTGAATGTTGTAGAATAGTTTCCAGCTTGCTTCTTAATACATTCTTTGGGAAAATGGAAGACGTGAATTTGAGCTCCCTCATTTTGAGGAGAAGTCAAGGTTGAGCTTTATATTTCATAGGTGACTGCTAGGCTCTTCTATGAACAACAGTAACTCCTTTTTCTCAAATTGTGTTTTCCATTTCTACTTCCAAATAAAAAAATGCACTCTGAATGTTTCAGCATTACAATCAGCCCTGCTGAAGCCTAAGGATATCAGGATATATCAGTTATATAAGAAATACAGGTTATATGTAAGTTAGGATCTAGGTTATCATAGGATTTAGGTTAGCTGTGTCTTCCTCTGCTCGCCAGCTCTATTCCATAGGAAGTTTGTTTTAAAATATGCTTTCCTTGTATTATGATTGTAGAAAATATTTTTGTTTGTTTGTTTAATGGGGGGACAAACCTATTCGAAGATTATATTTTATAAACCCAGAATTATCTACAGGAGGTAAAATTTGAGGTTAATTGTATTAGAGTATGATAATTCTGAGTGACTGTGCACAGCTGTGAGCTTTGACAATTAGCAAGAAACCTTGAATCAGGAGCAGATTGCTTCATGTCTTTTTATTGAGCATGTTCTCAAAACTTGCTTGTCAAACGGGATGCATCCCAACTGTGAGATACTGGAATCTGACTAGTAAGATCCCAAGATTGATAGAATAACCTTCTCTCTAATTTTACCAGGCACTGAAGTGAGAGTGACAGGCCTGTAATTACCAGGGTCTTCCTTCTCACCCTCCTTGAACTTTTGCCACTTTTCAGTCACCTGGAACCTCTCTGAACTCCCAAGACTTTTCAAACATAAGGAGAGAGGTGCTGGAATAACATCAGCCAGCTCCCTGAGATGCATCCCATTGGGCCCCATAGGAGATGAGGGTGAAATAGCACAGTTTGGTTGTACTCCCAAGGGTCTGACTTTCCCTTTTCTTCTTGGAAGTACATAATGCACATGGACATTTTCTCTATTTCTGCCACACCAATTTTCTCTTCCTTTTCTCCTGGAAATACAAAATGATTGCAGCTTACCAAGATGGCAATAACTGTGAACTTGTTCAGTGAGGAGCCGATGATTTATCATTTAGGCATGCCATGTTGCTGTGTGTCACACGACATCACTCACAAGACGATTATGGTGTGCTTAAATGGCAAATGCATCACTCTGTGCCAAACTCCCCAAAACTTGAATTTCTATTCTTATTTGGGAAAAAAACCCTTAATAATGGTGATGTATATTTCAAGTCCTCTGCTAGTTTCAATTCTCTTCACCCTGTCTGCAGTGTCAGAAGTGCAGATAATGAACTTGTCAGTCAGGAAAAGGCAATATTGTTTTACAGTCTTCTAATTATTTAAGGAAAAAGAAAAAAAAATTCTGTACACACAATTGTCCAGTGAACTTTTGAGGTTGAAGTTATCTTTGACATCTGAGAAGTAAGACACAGCAATGTAATAGCACATATGGCTACTTGGAAGAGTTCTGCTGACTTTCATTGTAAAGAACCTATTTGACTCTTAAAATTGCTTTGCTTTCCTGTTAGATACCTAAAGGTATGAGAAATTTCTCTTTTAGCTTTCTTGCCCTTGGTGTGGCCATGTTGGCTGTCACCAGTCACCTCCTTATTTCCCATGTGCCTCAGCATAGTTTCCAGGAGTATCTACTCCATGAACTTACAATTTGTGTTCTGCTGTGCCAGTGTACTAACTCCTGAAAACTCTCTTCTGGTGTCCTCAGTTTCCCAGTCTTGGGGCAATTATTTCCTTTTGGTTTCATGGTGTTTTTCTGTTGTGGCAAGAGGCTTTACGATGAAGAAAAGAGTAGCACGTAAAAGCTGTTGCCTGGTTTATTAGGGAACTTGGCCAATGGATTTAGCAGTGTGACACACCAGTGAGACATCATGGTAGTATACCTGACTCAAGTTATCTTACTTTTTATCTCAATATGGTTTAATCTCCCCCCCAAAATGTTTTTGTAAATAATTACAACAGAGAGCTTTGAAGAGGTGAGGGTATGAAGGATAATGGCTGAATGCCATTTCTGGCTTCTTTGTTAGAAAATACAAGGAAGGTGATGTCTGCCAGAAAGGTAAAGCTGAATGCTCTTTTAGTTGGAGGACCTCTGTATTTTGCTGGCCCTAGATTCCTGAAGTTGATATCTTCTTCCTGAAAACCTGTAAGATAACCCACTTCTAAAAAATATATTTTTAGCTTGTTGAGTCCATCTTTTGGTCCATCTTTTTACTAGTTTTCCTTAATGTGGCTTGTTTTGGAGTGTAACTACCTTTATTTTATCATGTGGGAAACAAATGGGAAAACTGGCCACATGGGAAATGGCCACTTTCTCATAGATATTTTAAGTAAATTTCAGATCTTTATGTGTTTGTATATGAGCATCTCACGTGGCAGATATCATACAACATGATATATACTTTTTAAAATTACAAGTGCAAAATAAAAATGAGTCAATTAATCCAATTTAAGTCCAAATGAGAAGAACTCAATGATTATCTGTGTTTTGGTTTTGTATTATATCCTGAAGTTTTCTTATAGCTGAGTGACATGCTCACAGTTAAATGCAGTTTTGTACAACCTATTTAAAACATTTTGAAATGTAGTTTTAGAGTAGCTGAAATGGAGATGGATGAAGTTCATTTGACAGTGCAGTCTGGAAAATATATAAATGCTCAAGCACAAACTCAAGTGTACAAGTAGTTATGTCCAAGTTTATGCCATGTCATAGCACATTTCAATGTTGGTTTTATGGACCTGTGAAGGAAGCCAATTTTTCAAGACATTCACTGTTCAACTCCATCTCAGGCTTGTAAGAACTTATAATGTTCTCTTCTCCTTCTTCTCTGTATCCTTTTTAGATTTTATAAGTAGTACTCTCTTCCCTCAATCTTTGTACCCTAGGAGTTGCATATATTGGAATTAAAGAGTTGTAAAAGAAACATTGCTTGTATTTTAAAAAAACAAAAACTACATCAGAAGCAAAACAAGCATGTCTTCACATTTTCAGTTGACTAAGATGCTAAATAAATTAAGACTGACAAGTTTGGCTTCCTGACCTGCTTCCTGTGGAAGACAAAATGGTTTTTTTTTTCATAGTAAAGCACTATGGAAGTGCAGTGCAAGTCTATACTTTCTGCACCTATTTTTGAAGAACTCCTGATGTTTCAAGGAGAACTCCTGATGTTTCCCTCTTTTATGCCAGAATAGTATGAAATGTTTTGGCCATTCTCCTGAAATTGGGTTGTCCAAGTCAGAATTCAGCTTTTGATTTTGGGAATTATGCATGTGGCTGTCGCCAATATGTGTATCATGCGCAGAGCATTAACATCTAGTGGGACATGTAGATTGAAATCTCTGTTGTTCTTGATTCAGAGCAGTTTATCCTGCATTATATCCTGGAGGCATGCAGGACATGGACTTGAATATGGATCCCCTGTTTCAAACCATGTCATTAGACAGGCTTATCAAGCCAGAGCACACGTTTACGTGAATATATTCGTATGTGTGCTTCTCCTATGGTATAGCTCTGTGCAAAGAATGCAGCTTGGAATAACAGTTATGCTAAAGTTTCATTTAATCAAAAATACTCTGTTCATGTCTATGTGTATAAATAACAAATAATTAGTTATACTCAGAATAACTCATTAAAATCCCATTTAAAGCCATTAAGGTTAATCTGGGCATTTAAAAGGTCATTATCAAGCAATTAGTTTGCTTTCTGTTGAATATTGGATTTTTTTTTTAATTGCATCTGAAAGGGGAAATTGCAGTGGAAGAAACTTGCAGACAAGGCAGCAAAAATAATTACTTGCTGTCTGGTGAAAGAACTCTCCAGAAAAGCAGGTATGAATTTCCAAAAGTAGGCTTCCTCTCTGATAGCCTGTTCTTTCCCCTCCCCTCTTAACTCTGCAGAAAAGTTATGTTTCTGTCACTTTTTCATTTCCATTGTGGCTACATCACAGAAGACCAAATTACCTCCTGAGTGATAAGTTGGGGGGGGGGTGGGGAGGGGTGTGATTAATTGAAAGATAAAGTCCTTATGCAAACATTAATTACCAAGTTCCAGCGTTCTGTGCTGGAGTTAGGGATAATGTCTTAAGCTCCCTATTTCTCATCGTCATCATCAGGGAGGTGTCCCTGCCCATGGCTTGATCTTGAAAGCACCTTCCAGCCCTTAACATTCCATGTTCACTATCCTGGAGAGCAGTATGTGTTCTGTAGTGGCTGCACAGTAAAAGCATCCCAAACTGTAGCTGCTTTCTGCTTTTCTCAGCTTGATTTTTGTTTTTTTAAGTAAAATAACTAGCAGAAAACCAATTAATATTTAAATTGTATAAACCTTCTGAGTTACTATGGTAATCAAATGACTGGGAGAGTACAATGCCAGAGGAACAGACATTTTGGGGTCACCAGAGACTCATTCCATGTATCATTTTTCAGCGTACTGAATATGCTTGGGGATAATAAAAAAAAGCCAAACCCAATGCTTTAATTCAGGAACACAGTTTGGTGGTAATTTGCATAACAATAAGATGCTGTTAAGCAAATGTTATGAAGTGGTTTAGGTATTGAATGAGTGTAAGAAAGGAGACAGAAATTAGACTGTTATATACTACTAGTGCTTTAATCTCACCTTCCTTTTTTAAAGATGAGTTTAATCCTTTACTGAATTTTTTCTCATTTGTCTCCCAATTTTGTTTATTAAAACATTTCAATTCTGTCTACCTAGCTGCTTTGTACTCTAGAGTTACATATGAATGGGTCTGTAAAATGAAACATTTTCACTGGCATGTTCACAGAATAGCGTAGTGATATATTAACCTTTCTAAGAGTTTCAGTCTGAAGAAAATGCTGGAAGTCCTTGTTGTGAGGTAAAGAACATTCTACCTGACACTTGGACCAAATTCAACCAATAATTTGGGTTTTCAGTCTTGTCATTAAATCATTGAAGGATCAACTTCTTTCTCAGCTGTTTTACTCTTATTTCATTAGTGCTGTTGTGCTGCCATGGTGGGTGTGAGCAAAGGCCCTTTAGATGATGCCTCCTCACTGCTGGAGTGGGCAGCAGTTCCATCCTCGAGCAATGGCTGGCTGCCCTCTGGCAGGCCTTGGCCACTGCACCGTCTGCTTTTATTCCGATTATTTCCAACTTGTTGCCTTAAGTGTTTTAAAGCGGGGGGTGACATGAACTGGTGAGTTAATTGGAGTGAAAATGCAGACAAATTTTTAATTCTAAAGAAAGGAAATTGCTGTAGCTGTGGAAGAGGGAATCCTGCTAATAGCTTTTAGTTGATATCTTGGCCACTGAGGACAGATAGATGGGTAGTACTTCCCTGCCTTCACCCTTCCTGAGGAGATAAGTTGTGTTTTGGAGAACCTGGCAGCAGAGAGGTGTGGTCTGTCCCACGAGGGAGGATGGCCCAGGAGCCAAGAGTGACCAGGGCCCAGGCACGACAATGCCCTTGTTGCCCCCAGTGCAGTCCCACACCCAGGTCCCTGGGCCCTCGGGCAGCGGTCCTGTGGCTGCAGCTCCCAGGTCAGACTGCTCAGGGCATTTAAGGGCTGTTGGTTCACTTGAGACCTTGACGGAAGGTTTGTAAAGAATAGATATCAGTGGTGAGCTGGCAATTTACACAAGTTTTTGTGCAGCTGGCCTCTGGCACAATTTGGAATAAATTAAAATGGTTTAAATTCTCCCTGAGGCAAGAGAATTATTCCCACATACAGATTAATGGAATACATTTTTGCCATTTTCTGATACAACGTGGTGTGTATTCTCACTGTGTATAATGGCTGAGTTAATAGACTGAATATAAGGAATTAAATGTCTCTATCAATATTCTTCTGTATTATGTGGTTTTGTTCTATTATGCAGAGCACTATGTTAATACAGAAAGGATGAAATTGTGCAGACTGTTAAGTCTTTGGAGCTTTTGGCCTTGGATTTTTTGAATCACAAAACTTTTGATTGCAGCATGAACCTTCTTCTAAAAAGTTTAGGACATTTCAGTGGTCAAATACCATACAGAGTATTTCAACTCCTTACCATGTAGATTTCTCAAAGCTTGTAAGAGAAGAGTCATTAACATTTAGACTTTTGGTTGCTTTCTCTATAATCTTCATGTTCAAATGAAGTTTTGGATCTGGATCTGGTGTTCAGCTTCTGTTCTGCTCATGTGTTTTATCCTGCTCTACGAATTATGATTATATGTGATTAGTTAGCTTGCTCTGAGAGGAATTGGGTTTTAGGTTAGAAATAGCTGTCTTTGGGAGCCCGGCAGTTTAAGGCACACCTAGGCTGCAACAAGGCAAGTATTAAAATACAGATCCCTCAAAAGATTAAATGCCAAACTTCAGTAGGTATGTTAGTGATTTTTGTCTGCTTCGTAGTGTTTGTTCCATTCTCTAGTTAGATCTTGTGTTAAATGAGATTATGTATTTTTGAGTGGTGATTAAGCATAGAACTTTTTTTTTAAACAAATATTTTCAGCATACTTAGAATGTTTTGCTGAAGAAATCTAGGCCAAAAATGAAATCTGCAGCTTTTAAATGAAGATCTGAAATATTTTGAAGATAAATTGTGACTATTTTTTTGGAACTGCTTTTAAGACATTTTTCACAGGAGCTGCTTCCCAGCTCCCTTTTAAATAAACTCTGTAGGGAACTATTTCTGTTTGAATATTTTGCTTTGCTAGTCTAATGGATTTCTAAGTTCTAATGAGGCTTTTAGATGCTGTTGCAATACATATATAAAAAACAAAAAAAAACCCTCCAAAACCAAACAAAGAAAATTCAACAAAAAAGCTGAGCAAACAAAAGCCAATCACCACTACCAACAAAAAAAAATCCCCCTAAAACACAAAACAAAAAACCCACCCCAAAGTCCCAAAACTCCATGACACCCTTACAGTCTTCATAGAATTCATTAACCTGAACTGTTAATAGTAAGGCAAATGCAGCAGATCAAGGCTGTTATTGCTATTTGAATGACACTGCTTTTGTTTCAGCACAAGCAATCTGCAGTGACTGTTCCTGTAATGGTATTTTCCAGAGAGCCTCAGAGACACTCACTTTGATTGGCAGTGCTGTAGGAATGGGCACTTCTGGACAATTTATGCCTATTACAGCAGCCACTCAATGTTTTTACTTAATGTGCAGTGTTCTATCAGGGCTATAATTTACAGCAAATTGAACGTATTTCCCCGTCCATTTAAAGACTGTTCCGTTGTTAGAAGACTCGTGTCCTCTTTTATATTTTGTTGTTATTTTTGTGATGGTTTTTGAGTTTTGCCTGGTGCCAGTGGCAGATTTGTCTTGCTTCTTCTGTGTTTAATTATAGTTTCAGTAGAATTCTTGCTGTGAAAAAGCAAGTCTGACTTGCATTCCCTCTGAAGCTGTTTTGACAAGTAAAACACAATTAATTTCTGCATAGTGCTATTCACAGTGTTTCAGGCCACATTCCTTGACACAGAGAAAATAAATGGGAGAAAGGATGGATACTTTAAAAGTTCTTCTTCCTGATTTTGTGGTGAGTAGTTATAGGATCCCTGTTCAGATTTGTGTCTACATGAGGTTCTGTGAAAACCTGGAGCTCTGACCTCAGTGGTTGCTTGACTCTCAAAGCTTCAGAAGTATGAGAAAGGATACACAGATTGTACTTCCCAGAATTTCTTTTAGCAGTAACATAAACCTGTCTTGACAGTTACATCGTAATTTGTGACTGTTTTTCTATGTGGGCAGTGAATCTTTGTACCCATTTTTCCTTTTTATATTGTCTGTGTGTGCTGGTAACTTCATGGAAATGGCTTCAGGGAGCCTCATTTGTTCTTTTCACCAGCTTTGCAGTACAGTTGTCTCATTTAATGTATAGTTCCTTCTTTTGGTTTGTCCCTAGGTGATGTACTTTGCTAAGTAAAATTAAATTCCCGTCATCTTTTAACATCAAATTCTTTAAATCTGGTTACAAAACCCTTTCTTTACTTCTAACTTGCTGCCCTCTGTCCTGTATAATTACTCTTTCAATTCTTTGTCAGCTTTCACTGACAAACCCTGAGTATGTAAAAGCTCAGCCCAGGCTGATGAGATTTGGTGCAGACAGCAAATCTTTCCTCCTTTGCCCGTTGCAGACTTTGGACATGAAGGAGCCTTTTAATTCTTCTGTTCAGAGACCTTTGAGGACAAGAAACATCCCTTAGCCTTTTTGATTCCTGCTTATTCTGTTTAGTCGGGAGACTCTAATCCTTCTATTCTGCCTGTGATGCAAGTAATTCCTAATTTCTTGTTGCTCTGTTCCTCGGTTTGATTTACAGCTGACTCCTTGGGATGGCTGTTGGTTCCGGCCTGGGCTCATTGTTTGGATCATTGTTTAATCTGGTTATTAATCTAGTTATTAATTGTGGTTATTCATTCAGGTGATATCAGCACCCTGTTTGTGTGATTATCCCCAGTGTAGTTACGGTGACACATGAAAACAGCCTGTTTAAATATGTCAAATTTGCATTTCAACTGCTGCAGCCTTCAGAGCTCTTTGTAGATTTAAGTGGAGTTATGTTGCTTTAAAACAATGAAAGAACTGCCCTTTGTTTTTAATATGTTTTTATGATTCTTAAGCTGTACTTGCCATGTTGTAGCTACTTAGGTAGCCACACAAAAATGACCAGGGCTGCAGCTTAACATGTGCTCAGTGTTCAGTACTAGGTCCATAATCTCTTTTTGCTTTTCTGTAACTGTTTCTGGTTTTTAGAAGTAGGCCTGTTTTTTCACTTTCCAGGCTGCTTTCAATTATAGTGAGACAACAGCAGGCTTTTGACAAATTCTATCAAAAAGCAGGTTATGCTTCTATCCTTAGAATATTTCTTGGGCTGTACTAGGTATTGAGGTTGGTATATTTTCCACAGAAGTCTCCCACTAAAATAGAAGTGTAGTACAAAGAGAGTAAATGCTTCTTCATGCAGCTCCAGCTGCAGGACTGAGGTATAAATGGATGGGAAAAAAAAGTGACAATTTGCTTTCAAAGGATTCAGTTATGAAGAACTGCTTTTTTTTCCCCTCTGCTGAGAAAAATTCAGCTCATAGTTATAGTATCAGGGCATGCTTTTCTGTTTTTATCTAAGTTGTCTTCCATCTTTCCCATCAAAATGTTCTGAGACTTACAATCATTCTTAATTATTATAGCCGCTGTTTCTTTTTCTGAAGAAAGACCTTTCTGATATTTCACACTTCCAGTCGTATTTGTGGTTTAACCATCTCCATCTACAATGCAATAATTAGAAGATCTACATGCTTCCTATTTGTTAGAGGGGAATAAATATTTCAGTGCTCTGTTTTACTCTATTTCTTGTGTTATGCAATAGTGCTTGGCTATGACATGTATTGCCACAGCTGGTTGCCCATTTAGTAATCAGTAATATTACACAAAGTGCACATCCTGATTAGACAGGAGATTCTGTGTCTGCAGATGTGCACCTCATCTGTTGTGTCTTTGAGAGGCTGGTCTTTTTGGCCTCTCAAAGACGCCTAGAACCTAGTTTTGTGGAGTGAAATTCTGCTCTTGGATAGTGCCACTGATCATCTGGTTAGGCTTGCTTTACTCCTACCTCTCTAAGGACTCTTTGAATGGAAACAGTTTTACTATTTACTTATGGAAAGAGTATTGTGTAGGGTGATTTATTCTGAATAATGAACATCTCTCACGCACACTTATGTTGCAGTACCTTATACTAGACATAATTATTGTTATAAAAAGAGAATTTGATTGAATGAAGAGATTGTGATCACACTAAGCCCTAACTAAACTCTGTGAATGGAAAGCTAAGCACTGGAAAGATGCCTTCCTTAAACTAAGGTGTTCTTGCTTTAATTGTCTGAGAATTTAGAAAAATCAACATTAATTACTTCAGTATCTTTTTATAAATGAAATCTACTGCAGAATGCTAGAAATATAAGTGTAATCTTTTCTTTATTAATTTGATTTATTTGACTTGGAAGCCGGGGAATATATTGGGAAAATTACTTGAAGATGTGCTTTTGAATATTGTACAGATGACTACCCCAAAGGAAGGATATTTCAGCCATACCTTACAAGTAGTTATTATGAAACCTTGGAGTTGAATACTATCATTTGTTCTTGGAGAGGCAATATTGTATGTAGAACAGAGGTAGTGAGCAGCTGAATAAGAGCTCCTGATTGTGGAGTTGAATTCACTTAGGTATGAAACCATGTCTAAATATAGTTAGTATGGATTTACTTTGCAACTGGGATCAGAAGTGAACATTCTTTCAGGAGCTCAGAAATTCATACAATCACCATGTGGTAATTTGCCTGCTTTGTCTTCTATCAGTGCCTCTTAGCAACCGAGTGCCTTTATTGCCAGGGGCAGGGAGACTCTCCAGTGCATGCCAGATTTCTGTGAGACTTTGATTTAAATATGAGTTTGCAGAAGTGAGACCTGGTATGGTAAGAGCTATTAGCTGCAGGCATGTGACAGAAAGCAAAAGCCCTATTTTGCCCTTATCTTTTCTCTCAAGATGTGTTGAATCTAACATCAAGCAAGGTGGGAGACAGAGATAGTGAAAATGGAGCCAGAGTAGTGGGAGACTTTCTTACCAATCTGATCAGAGAATAATGGAGTGAGAGCCGGTGTGTTGGAACTGTTGGGAGCACCTGAGAAGGTGGGGGAGAACAGCATCATGGATGGCTGTTCTCCCTTCTGTGTGTGAAAGAAAGTAGGCAAAAGGTTGCTGGTGACATGGAGCACGTCTCCTTTTGCTTAAATATTCACATCTCCCACAGAGGAAAGTATCTGGTACTCTGTGGAATGTAACCCCTTGGGTTTTTTTCCTTCAATCCAGAAGGGTGTATATCCAAGGAGATGAATTGTCTTTTCACATACAAGGGATTTGCTTCCATCTTGTACAAAGGAAAAAAATATATATATATATCAGTATGTCAGCCTTTACTTAGCTTGTTTCCAGTTCAGCTCCATTTTATCAAAACCTAGCAGCTTCCATTAGTATCTCTTACCTCATAATATTAATTGCCATTAGGAAGTTGGATAGAGTATTACCAAAGATGGCTTAAATATCAATGACAATAAATACCTGTGCAAATGTAGCATCAGAAGCATGGGGGTTTTTGTGCAAAATCTCCCTGGTTTAATAGTGAACTCTAAGGCAGAGAATTTGTTTTGGTGAAGCATTAGGAATTTTGTCTCTTTGGCCAACTGAATAAAGGTGTGGAACAACTTTCATCTCTGTGGAAATCCAATACTACTTTTCATTCTTGCATGCCTTTACCTTCCCAGTGACATGTATAAGACAAGACAGACATATCTTTCTGAATATTTGTAACATCCATGTGGTATGTTTAATCTGAGCTACAGCCACCTCCACAATAGCATGGAAAAAAGAAGAGGATGTAGACTGTATTTCCACTGGATGTCACTCTTAGCTTAGATCTGTGGGAGCTTAACACTAAGGCATTGTCTGCATAAACCTGATACCTGTTGGTTTGTTTTTTGTAATAGAGTTTTAAAGAGGTTTATTTAACCTCGTGGTTTTTTTAAGGAGAAAAAGTGCTAAAGATATTCATGATGATACGTAGAGTTAGTTTTTACTTGTGTGATTGTAGTGTATTTCTGAAGGGGTGATGAATTTGTGAAACTTAACAGTGTAGAGATGCACTTGGATAAAATTCTCAGGTATTAAGGGAATGTATTAATGAGCCTGTTTCAAGCAATTCCCCTGTGCTTAGGAGATCTGATACTCCGCAATAAGTTTCCTTTTTTTTGGTATTTGATATCTAACCTTTCCTTATTTAGTTTCTTTGCTTACAACTATGTTGGGGGGGGAGCTGTGTTTTTGTAGAGTTTTTAATTTTATTTGTTTGGGGGTTTTTGTTTGCAACTGTAGCTTTTCTACAGCCAAATACAGAAGTGGCTGGTATGGAGTAGACAAAATAGCATTCCTTTCCATCACTTGCTTATGTAAAATCAGTGTACAGGAGAGATTTAACCTTAGTAAATACACTCTCAAAAGTCATTTTAGGTTATGCCAATGAGCTAAACTGCTTATTAATTGATGTTCTGTAATGCTCTACTAGAAGCAGCGATTTAAAATATATCACGCATAGGTTTTGGTTTCCTGTGTTCCATTAAGTTGTCACAGGATGCTCCTGGTTCTGTGGTGTTTTATTTTGCACTGCTCTTCGGGGTCACACAGAACAGCACAAAGCTGCTCCTCTATAATTACATTTCAATGACATAACTCAGGCATTTGGCTCTTTGGTTTGACACCAACAGTGTCAGCATATATTGGTCACAAATGAGCTTGGACATTAACGTTCCTCTAAGGTGGGTTGTGAGTTGTGTGAGTCTTTGATACTTAAATGTCACATTACTTTGATTCAAAGTCAGAGCAGAGGGGATGCAATTTATACGGATGTAGGAACCTCCCTCTCTTCCCTGTGACCACATATCACAGGAAAGAAAAAACACTTAGGTGGGCTGGAAGTAAAGCCCCACAGCCGAGTTTGGAAGTTCTGTACCGTGATGGCTTTTGCTCCCACAGAGCTGGTGTAAGCCTGAAGAGATAGGAAGAACACAGAGCTTAAGTGTTCCAATCTGTTTTAACTTAGTTTTTCAGTTGTCAGTGACATTTACTCCATGTATGTCCCCTAAATGCCAAACCAGTATGTTTGTATTCCAGCCTCATCCGTGAGTTACTGAACACACATAAGCAAGTCTAAATTATTGCAGCTTATACATGGCCCTCAGCAGCCCTTGGTCTTTTAGGCACTGAGAAGGCTGATTTCTTTAGTGTCTGCTGAAGGGAGGGATGACTGTTCATGCACGGTCACCACATACAGCCTCTTTGGTTTTGTGTTGCTCCTATACAGACTTCGTTCCTATTAGAAAAAATATACTTTTAATATTTATATTCCGTTTTCTTTGACATTTCCATTGAAAATGTTGGCAATAATACTCAGATATTTAATAATATCTGAGTATTTAGGAACCAAAAATACACCTCATACCCTATAGTTTGATTCATTTTTGGGAGACTATTGGTAATTGTTGCAGCAGCATTTTCAAGCCCGGTCTTCTGCTAAAAGGAGTTTTCCAGTTTAGAGGTAAAAGTACAAGGTACTTTAAAAAAAAAATTTAATTTCCTTTCTTGTATCTATTAATTTTCAAAGAAAGTTACATCATCCTTTGTAAAAGCAGAGTATTTGCATTCATTTTGTAAAGCTCATGTTCCCCAGAAGTTACAGGATGAGTGAGCTCCTAGCTCTAGCTCTGTTTATTTTATTTGTTTAATTTTTTTGTTTGTTTGTTTGTTGTTTTTTGTTTTGGTTTGTTGTTTGGGGTTTTTTGGGTAGGGTGGTGTTTGGTGTGGGGTTTTTTTGTTGGTCTTTTTTTCCTGGAGGAACTTTCAGCAAAACAGTGGCTACCAGGAGAAGAGTCTTGAACTGGTTTGAATTCTGGGCATAGCATATGGTCCAAGTACAGATTAATTATAAGAGAAGTTTAACTCTTGAGCTTCTGCTAAATTTTTAAGTACAAATAAAATGTTTGTCTTGAAATAATTATATTCTGAGCAGTTTAAACCTTCAGAGTTATGCTCAGGCTGTGCATTTGGGTCATTCACTATGCATGAGAAGCTGACAGTCTGATCAAGCAGGCATTTACTGGTGAGAAGAGACACTTGGAACATTTAGACTTTTATGTACAAAAGGGGAAATTACCCCCTCAGGTTTCTTTCATCAGATATTTAATATGCATAATAGTAGACCTAAACCCCTTTTCTCTGTGTCTATCCATAATTGCCTAATTTTTAATAGCGTGGTTATTCAATCTTATCCTGAACATATGTATGCATTAGGCACTGAAATACAAATTGTTAATGGGTTCAGTTGTGTGATTAGCTCATAATAGCAGTCATCATGATTTTCCTGTTGAAAGGCAGAACTTGGTAAGCACGATCTCCCCTGCTTCTCTCACCTTCCCTCTCGCAAAAGAGAGGGACTTGAACTGAACGGCACATTATAGCTGTACAGAACATTTCTGGTACCAGTTTTTATAAAGAAAAGCTCTCAATGGTCTGTTTCTGTTGTATTCACAATTCTTGCTGTGTGAATTTATGTGCTCATTAAGACTTCTGAAAAAGCTATTTCTTTACACATATTACATTGAAGGCAAAATTGTGTGCAACTTATGATGAGGAAAAATGGTGAGATTTGAGGATAATACCACAGACTGTGATTGGTATTTGTTTCTGTGCTGGAATAGCATCCCTTCATGAGTGAATACTGTCTGAACCCTGCCTGAGGGGAGCCTGAGGACCTGATGGAGTCATGCAGGCTTGGAGCTCAGCTGGAGATACAGAGATGCTTTCCAATGTGCTCATGTAGATCAGCTGTTCCATTAAATACTACTGGTTTGTTAAGTTTGATTATGCTTCAGGATCAGGGTATTTAGTATTTTCTTTAGATGGTAACTGATTTGTTGTTGTTTTAAACTGGAAGAAGCTGCAATCTGTTTTCTTACATTTGGGAGTATGTCTTGCAGTGGTTTCGAGTGTGAATTCAGATGTAATAGTAGCAACTGCATAAGTTGTGTCTATATAGTGACAAAAATATTAATTTTTTTTACAGTCTCTGGAGAGTAGCTGCTTCATCTAAAATAACCAGATAAACAAAAGCCTGGAAGGGAAAGGGGGCTTTAATATAGGCTTAAAAAGGTTCACAAATACATGCTTTAAGGAAGGTAAACAACATTTATGAAGGACTATGTCTTATCTGTTACCCTGGAAATGATTGGCAAGAATCTCCCTGAACAGCAATGGAAACTATATTTCCCCCCTGTCCTCCCCTTGAATCATGCAACAATTCATAAGGAAATAGTGGAGTGGCCTTTGGGTGTTTTTAGGCAACGTGTGATTTTTCCTCCCACAGGTAGAGATCCAGCCACATGGATCAGGAGCACAGTGAATCTCTGCTAGTACAGGAGTTTGTTGCTAAGAGTCAAACTGGAAGGTATTGATCCCAAATATTGTCCCAATTCATGGTGGGAATGATTTTAAGAGTGAAACAGACCAGTCTAGGAGAAAAGGTTTAGTTGACCTCAGAAGAAAATATTCCTGTGAGGAAATGCAGCTCAGTGTTGCTCCCCACCCCTGTGCTCTCTACACCAGGCAAGGAGAGGAGGCTGCTGCAGTGGTGCCTGAGGTACCAGGTAATTTCCTGAATTGTGGGTGGGGAGAGATGTTCATGGTGCTGCCCATGGGGGCTCTAGGAAATGTGGAATGGCAGGGCACAAGGAGTGGGTGTGTTTGACACTACACTGAGGGTATGTAGGCACTGAATTTATTTATGGCCCATGTAATCTTGTTCTGACTAGCACCACTCTGACTGGCATTTTTAATGACTTCACAAATTAAACTATTAGAATTAAACTGGGTATGGATGTCAACTTAGAAATCTTCTCCCTGGGCCAGGATTAAGATACATCAGTTAAATCACTGAAGTCTAGTAGGTGCCAGTTGTGTGAAGAAATGGAGAAATTCCCTCTCCATGCTTGGCAAATGTAGTACAATACACAGGCATCAATTTTGGGGTTTTTTTAACTGAAACAGGAAATATAGCAATACAAATCAATATATTTCTGATTTCATTGCAACTAACTATGGTATTAAATACAGACAAGACTCCAGGTATATGTTACTGCTAAACAATGTGAGCCCTTAGACACTTAAAGGAGGGAAAAGCCACAAAAATAAAGAAAAAGGAATGAATCGGTTTCCTAGTTCTGCTTGGAGGTCCCTGAAGAGATGGAAGGATAGGACATGTCGCATTAGGTGTGGGATCTACAGCATGGGTACCTCTTTTCCTCCTTTGTTGTAGTGTATGAGGTACATTGGTTGGAGTCCATTCCATGTTAAGGACCTTACAACCACCCTGTCACTATTCCAACTTACCTCAACTCCCCTTTGGCTGTCTGGCATTTAGGGATTGTCATTGATCAGAGATGCCATCTTTTACTTGTTCTTGTATTTAAAGTTTGCATTTTTATTCCTTTTTATTGCCTTTGCAGCCATTCATTTAGAACCAATCTGTTTCATTTGATTATTCAATGGGAGCAGGGGTTTGGGGATTTTTTTCCCCCCTCGTTTTTATCCGTTACTTGTTTGCTGCAATTCAGGGTTATGATTTCTGTCTTGGAAATGCCCTAAATATAGAACTGACTTATTTTTACGTTTTTTCTTCATTATTTTGCCTCTTAAGGTACATTCAGTGTCTTATTGGGAGTCCTGAAGATTTTCTTAAGTTATCATCATGAAAATAATTGGCAGGCTACTAATCATTTCCTTCTGTGAGGAAGCTGACAGTGGAAAGAAGGTAAGAGGAAACAGCTTCTCTGTTTTGAAATTGATGAAAGAGCAAAAAATGACCCTACTCTACCAACATTATTTTTTTTCTGAAGAAATGGAATTTTTTCCTCCCTTAGGCCTCCAATAAGTGTGGAATTAAATGAACAGTGTAACAAGAAAAGGATGAAGCATTGCTACTGAATCAAACATTGTAAAATCAGTTTTCTGACCACGTTGCATTTCCATTGTTTTCTTCATAAGGAACAGTGACCACTTTTGTTGTTGCTTTAATATGCCATTTTTGTTGTTGCTTGGCATCATATCTTCTGCAGGAAGTATCTCAGCTTTTCTCTGAAGCTTTTGACATTAAACACTGATCATCAAAGCAGTGTTGTGGAATTAGGATGTAACTTCAGGGCTTTTAGTGTTTGGTCTTTTAGAAATGCAGAAATACCAACTGACATCAATTCAGAAGTTTTAGATTCCCTTTTGGCAAAGCTATCAACTTTTGACATTTCTAGTCACTTTTTTTTTTCTTACAGCTCAAAAAGAGATTGATGCTTTCTTTTTGCAGTTCTCTTGTTGGTGTTCTTACAACATTATACTCATAGTATTCCAGGGAATGATAGTCTTGATTTGTGTGGCTCTGTTTTATTCTAGATGACTCAGTGCATAAAAAGAAATGGCCACTGTTCCTAGGCAAACGAGTCAAAAGTCTGTACCATCCACCCTGTCTTCATGGTAGAAGGATCTATCAGTTATCAAAACAACTTAGATATGACCTATGATTTTTTGTTGTTGTTGTTAGTTAGGCACAGGTGAAACTCTACTTTCCTGTCTTGTGAACTTCTAGAAAAATATTTATTTCCCTTTTGATACACTGTTTCTCAGACAGCTATTTTCCCATGGGCACCATCCCCCCTCACCCTTTGCTGAGTTTATCTCCAGTTTTTGACAAAAAAAAAAATCTACAAAACTGGAGATTTCCTTGGGGGAAAAAATAAATCAATCACTGCTTGATATATGATGCACAATGGAAGAGAATGTTTGGATGTAAATCCTGTTTGGCATTTCTCTTACATTCTGGGAAGATGATTTATCCACTGAGCTCCTCTTTTGTGCACTGAGCTCTTCTTTTTGTACCTTCAACCCAAGTATTTCAATTGTCTGCTTTGTAAAGCAGCTTCCCACACAATCACATTGACACAGTGGAGGCAGGAGTGAGCAGGGGTCAAAGGTTGATGCAGAGGGTTAGGGAGACATTTTTAACAATGGAGAAGTCACAATCTACACTCTCACATGTATACAGGAACAAAATTTCTCCTCATACACAAGGAAGCCCTTTTTTGACAGAAACTGTATTAAAAGTATTTAAAAAATGTGGGGTTTTTCTGTGTTTTGCCTCTTGCCCCCAAAATATTTTCTGCTGAATTTTTTTCTTGCTGAAAGTTTTCCAGGCATTCCCAATACCAGCTTTCCAAAAGAAAATTCATGTAGTGTATTAGGTTATCAGTCAGATGTTGTAGCAGACCATTTCCCATGAACCAAACTGATTGTGTGTAAATAATACTGGATATATTATCTACGGATGGGCAGCAGGAACACTTAAAAGCTTTTGTGGTGCTAATCTGTAAATCTGGTGATACAGAGGAGCATTTGTCATGCTGAGGGGTAAATCCAGTGTCATTGCATGGATTATTTCACTGGTTTTAGTGTGGACTTTTTCTCCAATGATCATTTTACCTGGATTATGAACCCGGCTTGCTGCATCAGGATATTTGTGAAATGGACATAAGTTAATAGGATGTATAAGAGTTCCCACATGTAGGGAGGAGGATGTGTACCAAGCTCCCTCTGGTGTAACAGCCTCTGTTCACCAGGCAAAGTTCACACTTGACCTAATGAACCTGGAAAATTGTAATTGTGAACAACAATAATCAAACTCTTCAAAAAGTTGGACCTTGTTGTTGAAGTGCATTGGTTTTTGCATGAACAGGAATGTTAAATACCCTAAAAGGTTTGCAATGAGCTTCAAGAGAAACCTGCTGTCAGGACAGTTTTGTGGATATTCTTCTGCACAGTGATGCATGTCTGGATTATTGCTAATGCTGTTGGAAGTACAATTGAGTCAGCTTAAGTTTCCCTAGTTCGCTGAACCGAGGAACATAAGCCAAGCTTGCCTTCTGACAATAGCATTACAAGCTCATTTTTCTAGTTAAGATTGAACAGTATTTGTGTTTTCCTTGCTACTGTATTAATTAAGCAACTGTGATGCTGCTCAGGCTGCAGATCAAGTCCAGCAAACAGGAAAGAAAGTGAATCATAATTAGGCTATTAACTCAAATGAGAGTCATGAGATGTTCTAAGCCTATTTTCTATTGGAGTTCTAGGCTTTGAAATTCATGTTGAATTAGAACAAGGCTGAACTCTAAACTATGGCCTGAGTCAGGTAATTTTGATTCCTGTATAGAAAGTCCTAAATCAATTAATGCTAACACAGGTAGACAGAACAGCCAGCTTGGATCATATTCCTACATTTTCAGATGTCACCAAAGGTGTGGTTAGAAAAGCTGTAGTTAGACACTGAAGTGCTTGGGCTGTAGTGACTTGGAAACTGCAGGTGCCCAAGTAACTGCTTGTGACATGAAGGACCTCCTTTATCCCAAATAATCTCAGAAGGGGCTACGGGTACATGTCGAACTCTGCACTCAGCTAATTAGCTCCCATGTCAGTGGAGTTTAAGCAGATTGAAAGAGTGAGGGCACAGTCAGATAACTGTGGAAACCTTTCTTAAACTGGCGAGATTCATTAACTTCAGTGCTGTTACTAATGGTGCCACTGACAGGAATGACACTGCTGGGATCACTTAATTTACCTTTATAGGGGAACCTGTATTGAGCAATTGTAAAGAGTTATTAAAAGTTCCCTGTCTCCTACGAGTTTATAGTGTGCATAAGTAGAAAAAAAGGTTATGCTAAACTCTCATTTTTATATTGATTTCCATGGGTGACCCTCATGCTGCTTTACTGGCTGTGTATGTGAACATAAATCTTCGAAGGATCGGTTTTCACATAGTTCCACCTGAAATACTTTTAAAAAAAAATAAGTAGTTGGTAAGATACTAGTTATATTTGACAGAATAAACTCCAAATTTGGTTGTTTTCTGATACTTTTATACATATGAATTTAATTCTCTCTTCTTGTTCTGCTGTTAGAGTTGTTCTGAATCCTCTTTTGTCCATGCTGGTTTTATGGGAGATTGAGGCCTTAACTGTTAGTGTGCAGTAGCTAATTTTTCATTCAGTCACATGGTCTTGGTGTGATAATTAAAGAAATGGAATGGGAAGATGGGTCCTAACACATTAAAAAAAAATTAAGATAAAGGTTTGTTTTTTAATGTGACAATTGAAACTAATTAACCTTTAGACCATGTTTGAATCCAGTGAGACTTGATTTCAAAGTTTTTTTAAAGAAAGTGCTGTAACTTAAAAATGTGTTTTGTTAATGTAATGGTTTAATACATTTAAATTAACTAAGTAATTTTAAAGAAAATTACTTTGCCATCACTTTGAAACTTGCTTCCATTGGTTTCTAATGGGACCTGAATTATTTTCCAGATATAATCTGCTTCATGAGGGTGGCTTCATGTTGCAATAATCCTTCTCACTACATTTCTAGGACTTTTTTCCTTAATAACATAGTCTTGGCAACTAGTACAGAGCAGTTTCCTGTTTCAGGGGTACTCTGCTTTTTAAAAATAGCACTGAAGCTCTGTGAAGTTTGCCTAAGGGTACTTCTTGATTACTAAACTGAGGATTTTCAAACACCTGCAATGTTTCCAACATGCAGAAGGGATATCAGAATCTCTGGGTTTGTTTGCATTTCCTGGACCTAAGAAAAATGCCTGGGGGTTTGGAGAAAATAGTTTTGTCTTTGGTTTTGGGGGGTTTTTTTCAGCAGTAGTTGTTGCACAAAGCCTTTACAAAAAAGCTGAGTGGGGCTACAGCACAACTCACTTAAGTCAAGAATTCTGCATCCAGATTGATGTTTCAAACCCCTGAAGTACACGCTGGGAGAAATCCTGGTGATTTCTTGCTGTGTGAGAAGATTGTTTCTGATGCCTGATGCTGGTCCATAAATGTCTGTTTTGCAGTGTATTCAGAATGACTCCTAATCCTCAAACACAGTGAAGGTGGTGTACCTCAGTGCCTCTCTAGTTCAGTACTGTTGCAAAAACTGCGTTTAAGTAGATGTAGCTGAGTCCGCAGTGTCTGAAAGGACTAAGCCTGCAGGGTGTCTCATTAGGCTGTTACGTGGTTTCTCTTTGGCTTTTTTGGAAAAGAAGTGCCGTGAAAGGGGATGTGACAAACTTGTCTTATTTTCTAATGGTGATGCCTTAGGTTTTAACTTTTATATTTTTCAAATGTACTGTAGTGCCTAGTGTGTAACTCTGAAGTTTCGTGTGGCCTGTTAGCTGCTGTTCTCTCATGCTGGTTAGACATAACAAACCTCTCTGGGCTTGCTCTTTAAGGATGCCTTAATTGTCCCAGGCCCCAAAATATGTAAACTAAGGCCTGTGAAGAAGAGGGCAAACTTGGGGTAGTTACATCGTGAACTGAGGTTATAATCGGAGAATTAACCCTGATATGCAAATGAACCAAACTTGTAAAAGTGTGAAGAACTCATGATCTGGGGTCCATCTTGGGTGGAGCCTTTTGGCTGCCCAGGGTGTACCTTTGAAGGCCCTTCAAATAAATATCTCCATTTATTCCCTTATTCCTGTCTAGTCTCTGTTTTTAGGTGGCCATCTCAGGCATCAATGGCAAAGGCTGTTTGGAAGGCTTCCAATACAATGACCATTCCACTTCAACTAAGCACTGTCAGAAAACAGTCTTAGCCCATCAAACATGGAATAATAATATTATGTTATAAGATAAGCAATGTTAAATTGATCTGTGTTTTTATAAATTGATTCATTTAAAGAACAAAGAAAAGTGAAGAGTTTCTGAAGATAACTAGATTAATTTAGAGAGAAACACTTTTTCAGGATACAGCTTTTTATGAGTTATTCTTTATATTCCTCCATTAATTTAGGAGTTTGTTTTAACTATGTTATTCCAGTTTTTCCCACATTTCCGATGTGAAATATGCCTGTTTACATGTCATTGCTTAGGTAGCCTAAAATAGTGGGATGAGTGCAAGCTCTGGGTAGACTCCATGGTTTGTATTCTCCTCTAGTTAAAAAAAATAAAGCCCCTCTCTTTCAGTTAATAGTTTCAGTCTCCTATTTGCCTGCATTACAGATCTCTATTGCTTGTATTGGTATGTTGCATGTGGTTTGAAAAGAGGCTTTAGGCCAAAAATATCTGTGTGATGGAAAGTGATCCTTTCTGAGCAAAGTGTGGGAACAGCATCTTTCAGATGGAAAGATATTTTCCCCTATTAGTTACTAACAGTTCCACCAGCCAGAGGTGCAGATGCTCACCCATGTATTTACACAAACTCCATAAAACAGGATGTTCAGAAACACAGAGGAAAATGTGAAATAACTATGAATATGCACAGCCAGCCGCTGGCAGTTCTTTCTGCTTGAGAGTGAGAGGCAAATGATGTTCTTACTAAAATCCAAGTCAGAAATGGCTAAAATTGGCATTTATATACGGCCAAGAGCCATATGTCAAGTATAAGTGGGTGATAGAACTCTAAATTGAGCCAATAGTTAAACTCAGTGCTGTGATGAATATAACATATTGAATTAGTCATGTGTGTTGTCCATTGAGGCAAAATGTTACTCAGAACTAATCCAGATTAAAGATTATCTCAAATGCAGTTTTAAACAGCTTTGTAAATCACGCTGTAAGGACCTGGAGTAGTCCTCATCCTGGTTCCAAGTGTGTTAATTATCAAGGTCTCTATGTAAATGGTATGCTCTTGGCAGCAAGTGATGGTGTAACTCCTCTGCTTGCAGTGAGAAAATTCCAAACGCTAGATCAAATGTGTAATAAAACATTTACTATATGGCACAAAGACTTGGTGTGTGGTTTGGGGTTTTTTTTTCATATGAGTATATGCTTGCAAATCTAAGCTGAGATGTACTGGTTCAAAAACACCAAAACCCAGCATCTGTTGTTCTGAAGGGCGTCTTGAGTTCTACATCCGTTGCATGAGTGCACGTTGCTGTCCTCAGTGTTTTTGCTCTTGTTTCATTTTGGGTAATAAACTTTCTAAGACCTCTGTTCATCTTGTAACTCAGGCACTGGATAACAGCAGCATATTTTAGCTGGTTTCTGTATTGTGTTGGATTCGGTGACATTGCAGTAATTGCCACGACAGTGTTTAGCTCACTGGGAGTGTCAGGATGCACAAAACACTCAGCAGGCTCTTATGAGGCAATGGGTAGCACTGATGCTGTCATAATATTCAGGTTCTTGACCTGTCGGATGGGGTGCTCCCTTGCTTGCCAGGGAAAGTATTCCTTTCCTCCTGTGTCTCCTAACCATGGGAGTTGGTTTGGGCTGTGTGGCATGGCCAGAACAACAGGTTTGGTTAGATTGTCCTGATTTAGGCTGAGATGTTGGAACACAATGCTTCCCAGCAAGCACTCCAAGGCAACATGATCTTCGTACCTTATTATCACCTTTCCCATTTCCTGTCCCTTTTCTCCTGCTGGCATACTTCCCTTTCTCCTAGCCAGTCTTTTCCCTTCCCCTCCTCTCCTTGCTTTTTCTTGTCCCAGTTTTGCTGCATCTATACCCAGATCTGGCACTTCTGATGCCATTACCTAGATAATCCCAGTCTTCTGTGGTGCTACTGGTGCAGTTATACAAATGCTGCAGGCTTCTGCTCTCCAGAAAATCCCCAGCGCTCTCCTTCAATTCTCTGTGGAATTCATCTGTTTTTCATGTAACTTCCACATTCCTACCTGTGAAGCCCTGTTGTTCTTTCATTTTTGCTGTCTGTATCTCTTGTCAGCTTCTCACCTGTGACATTTTTCCATGCCATGCCCAGCAGTTTTCTGTGTCCTTTGCAGATTTTCATGTCCCCTGCAGCTGGCTTTAGCTCATGCCAGGGCTTAGTCAGGGTCCTGGTCATTTCCCTGCAGCCCTAGTAGGTATTTAAGACAAACTCTGTCCTTCTGCCATGCCTTTTCCCAGGTGGAAGGGCTTCTCTGGGCAAGAGCAGGTCTTTTGATCATTCAAAATGTCTACAAAAGGCTTTTTCCTTGCCCAGCAACCCAGAGAAGTAAAATTAAACTGTCATGGCATGTCGCTGAGCACTGAAACTGAACTGAAAGCTGCTCTAGTACTTCCTCACTGCAGTTTAGTTCTTTTAAGAAAAAGCTTAATATTTTGTGACTCGTGGGCTTCTTGTTGTCTCAAAAGTTGTGCTGTGATTTCTACAGAGACAGTGATTCTTTTTCCAAGGCAACATCAATATTCCAAAGGTTTCCCAGGATAACACAGTGATTCTGTTTGGTATCCACAAAGACCAGAAGTGGTCTTTCAGAATAGTAAGTAAGAGAAGGATCAGTTCTATTACTGGTCAGATAAACTGGATAGAATAAAGATATATTGCTATTCCTAAGTCAAAAATTAATATGTGAATAATAGTAGTAGTAGTAATAATAATACTTTTACTCACACAATACCCTTTTTAGTAACTTCAAAGGAAGCACAAGCAGTCTTCTTTAAATTATCTCACTTTTACAAGTTTTTTCCGTGAGGCGCAGCCCATCATGGAAATAAAAGCAGCTAATATAACAATACATAGAGGATGTAATATTGGTCTGCTAAAACATTTGATTTAATATAAAAGTAGCATGTCTATTGTCTCTGACCAGACCTCGAGACACTGAGGGGCTGAGTTTTGATTCCCGTGGAAAAGGGCCAACATTCGTGTCCTGGCGCCTGAGGCTGAAAGTCGAGTGCCACGTACTAAAATTGCGAACATTGCAGGGTTTCTCCCAGACCAAAGCTGCCAGCAGCTCAGACTCTGGCTGCCCTTGGAGCACCAGATGCCACCTCTGACCTGGCCCTGAAACACTGGGGGGCTGTGTATTATTTCCCATGGAAAAGGGGCACCGTTTGCATCCAGGCACCTGTGACCAAAAGGGGGCCTGCAGCCACACCAAACCCCCCCAGTCCAACTTCCTGGGGCTTCGGTGTGGGAGAGGGAGCGGTGCAGGAACTGTCACTCCCAGCTTGGAGCACCTGCACTCTCCCCGATCCTTGCCACAGGCAGGAGAGCTTTGTCCCAAACCAGGACGTCACTGAAGGGTCATCAAGTCCTTGGGAATTGCTTGAAGGGGGGATTGAACTTGTTTCCCATCCATTTCCCACACAAGCCTAAGTGTCAGGTCTGGGCCATGCAGCTGGGAAAAAGAAGCTATTGAATAGTTTTTTCTGTCTGGTATGTCACAGGCTGGTTTAAATTTTAACTGAAATCTCAGGCAACTATCCCTGAAATTGGGTTAAAGGAAGATTCCTACACACAGACACATTTTTGCAGCACTTTATTAGGAAGCCTGGCGCGCCATAGGATTTGAACTTCCTTAGACATGGAAACAAGTCCCTGTTGGAGAAGCTTTCAGCAAATTACTGAAGTTCTTCTGAGATCCAGCCTGTCAGTAGCAGCTTCCCATCCACCCTGGGAAACTGGGCAGGGACCCCTCTGTACTGGGCACAGCTTTTTTTCCCTGGAGACATGCTCCAGCAGCACTTGGCAGTGAATGTTGGGGATTAATCCATAGGAAGGGTTAAATCCATGATTACTGCCGGGCTCTTGGCAGCACTGAATTCCCAGCTAAGGGGAGAGGAGCCACCAAATTGCCCCTTCCAGCACAGCAGCTGCTTTGTGCCAGTATCTGTAACCTGGGATTGATCCGGATTGTCTGACTCTGGAGTCACCGAAGGGCTGGAGTATGGAAAACAGACAAGACAGTGGATCAACCCCTCATGTCACCCAGTGGTTTTAGGCAGGGCACAGCAATTGGCAGTGAGTGTGTTTAGGAAGAGGAGCCACTGCTTCCCTTCCCAGTGAGGTATGGGAAAGGCAGCCCAGAGGATGAGGCTTGGGAAGGAACTGTGAACTGAGAAGTGGCTCATGTCCACCCTAAACTCCTGGAATTATTTGTGTTGGGAAGGACCTTACAGATCCTGTTCAACTCCCTGCCATGGTCAGTGACACTTTCCTGGGGTGTCCATGGAATACGCTCTGTGCCAGGCTGGTGGAACGGGCAGGGTTTTCTTCCTGAGCCCAGTCCTGGACAAGACTGGGGTCTCCATGGGAAGAAGCCTGTGAGCTGCATTTCTGGAGGCTCCATGCTGGAAACATTTCAAGTACTGCTCTTTGGTTTTTTCCAGTCTTGGCCAAAACTGGGAAGTACATTTCTCCCCAGAGCAAGGTCATTTTCCCTGGATTGTTGGGATTACACACTGGGTGTTTAAGGGCTCTGTTGTCTCTTTCTCCTGAATAGAAGTGTGAGGAAACAGGGATGCTCCTGACTGTCACGGAGATGTGGGAACAGCCCAGTTCCAGTGAGGAATGTGGTTCCCAGCTCATTGTGTGTGTCCTGTTGTTTTGTCCTTCGAGCCTTTTGGAGTGCTGGTGTGGATTTGGGAGGAGGCAAGTAGCCTGGAGCTGTGAGGTTTTGCTGTCAGCAATCCATGATGGGGATGTTTTCCAAGGCTGCCCCAGGGGGAAGGAACAGCTTTGGTGTTGTTGCAGGCTGTGGATGCATCTCCTGAAAACCGGTTCAGGATTGTTCATCTGACTCTGCCCCTGACCCATGACTTTCAGGGAGCCTCCTGGTGTTCTGGATATTCCCAGGAGAGGATATTCCACCACCTGCTTTTTAAGCCAGGAGTTCCAAACCCAGTAAGGTAGTCACATTCTATGTGAGCTGTCCCAATGGATGGGAGAGGGAACACCCTACACTGCTGTTTGAGACATTCCTGACTGGGCATTTTGAAGCACCGAGGCCACAAGTTCAGCCTTGAATGGCATCCCCAGGGAATGCTGAGGCATTTGGCACTTAGCAACACATCCCTGATGGGGAGCAAAAAGAGGAGGGGGGAAATTCTGGGTTAATGGGAGGATGTTTCTGGAATGGAACTCAAAGAGGTGCTGATCATACCATGGAATCATGGGGTGGCTTGGAAGGGACACGAAGACCCTCTGGAACCTGTCGTCCCATCCCGCGGCAAAGAACACATCCAAAACTGCCTCCTCACCCTCATGAATGACAATGGCTGTTGGGAGCTCTGGCAGGAGCACCTGGAGACCAGGTAAGAATAGCAATGGGATTGTTTTGGCTGCTGCTGGATGTGATTTTCTCTTTTCAAGATGTTCCTCTGATTGATGCTTTCACAGTAGTTTCCTAGTCCTCATTTGAGGGTAATTCCAAAGAATTTGGAAGTAGTTGGAAAACAGTGGGGGAAAAAAGGTGAACCTGATCCATTTCTAAGTAATTCCGAGCTTCTCCCACAATACCGTTTCGGGGAAAGCTGGTTAAAGGGATAAAGATGCAGAGGAACAAGTGTAGTAAACCCCCCTGGCTCTCTGACAGAGCAAACCTTCCAGTAACCCCAGTAAATCTCTCTGAGACTCTGGGATCATAAGGTTTTCCAGGAAAGCAAAACAAAGACAGAGATTAGGGAATAGGCTTCTAGTTAATGATTTGGTGGGTGTGTAGGAATGATTTTCTTGTATGTTTGACAGTCCCCTTTTTATTCCTGGAATATTTTAAATTATTTATTTAAAAGGAACAGAGCGGATAAGCGATAATATGTTGCCATTCATCAGCGTCACCCTGAGTCGTCAGAGAATTCAGGAATAGGATTTGGTTCATCACGAAACGTTAAACACAGAGAAACCAGGAGAGAGGCTAAAGACATCCATGTGCCTAGGGATATTAAGTAAAATTAGACAATGACTCTTCCATGAAGCATTTGTGAAAGAAAATGTATTCTATATAACTTGAAAGCTACAGAGTAATTAACTTGCCTTATGCAGCACTTTGCATGTGCTCTAGCTCATCTCTTGGGCATTAGCATCCAGCTTTCTTGAGAAATAGAGGTACCTGAGCAGCAACTAGACTGAACTCTGGCACAGTTCAGTCTACCAGCTGATGCCACAAGACCTAGGAGCAGTAATTATAGAGGGGAAATTTATTTTGTACTGAAGGCATATGCTTCAGGTGTACATGTTTGTATGCTATGTGAAGTATTGGTATTAAAATGCAGCGAACTTTGGGACAGAGAAGGTATGCTTTAAACCATATGTTTGAGATGTGAGTGCTTGAGAGGGGCATGGCTTGAATGGGCATAAATAGAAATAAGAGCAGTTCAGACTGCTCATAAAGTTCACCACAAGGAAGCTGTGCACTGGAGCAGGCTACCCACAGAGGTGGTGCCGTCTCCATCACTGGAGTTCCTATGGCCTTGCTGGATGAAGCCTGAGCAGCCTGGTCCGATCTTGCAGCTGTCCCCTGCTGTGCTCTGGAGGCTGGGCTGTGGGACCTCCTGAGGTCCCTTCTGCCCCAGTTATTCTGTGATTCTGTCACAGAGCCCTCAAGTCAGCCAGCCTGACTCAGTGCACTGGCACACACTTCCTCATTTGGAGTTCTGCAGTGTTTTTGGGCAATGTCTGATTCTCCTTGGGAATATTCTTATCTTTAATTACATCACTGCCATGACTTCTGTGCATGCACTCTTAAGGGAAACCACCAGTTTTGCTGGGAAATGAGCAGTTCCCCGGTTGAGGGTGTGAATTTCGGATGGTCGAATAACTGGTCTTCCAGGCGCCTCTGGCCTGGCCATGAAATTTCACAGCAAAGTGGCCAAAGACACTGGAACAGACTTGTCTCTGGGTTTCTCAGGCCCTATGGATTGATTTTCAAAACCTGTGGATGGGTTTGCTGAAAATCTCTATGTGCTTGTTGAACTCCAGGAGGAGTTTTACCAGAGAAGACTTTCTGGTTGAATCTTCCAACCTATATCCTGAATTTTGAATTTAAAGCATTAAAGAACCTAAAATTGAATTAAGTTTTTTTTTTCCATGTCAGTAAAGCTTTTTAACCTTTGAGAACTTCCTCAGTCTTTTGCAGGTGGCATATGCTTTTCTTTCTCTGATGATTTTGCAATTTTCCTCTTCAATACTGGTTTTTCATTACATGGTATGGCTTTTAATATTACCAGTAATTTATCAGTACTAATTGTCTGTACAGTGTATTCAGATAAATATATCACAGCCCATAATCAGGCTCAAAGAAGGGAGAGGTATGATCAAGTTTCAAATACACAGTCACTTAGAGCTTGATCTCTCAAAGTACTCATAAGGATTTTTTTTAACAGTATCCTTTTCATCTCCTTTCTATAAGATAAGATTTTATTCCTGCTATCGCCAAATAAAACCACACTTCTGTTTAGTACCTGTAGGTAATAGTATTGCATTGTTTCCTTTGAAACCACATTATGTGCTTAGGGCTCAGCCCTTGAAAGAATTCCTGATTGCACCTAACTTTGTGTGTCAGAGGAAGTTACTGCTGCTGGTACGGCTCTGTGCTGATCTTTTGGAGAAAAAAATAATATTGAAGGATAAATCCAATGGAAAGCTCAGACAACAGATTCATTTGAAAGTTTCACAGGTCTTAATTTTTGTCCAGTTTTCACTTCCTTTGGTTTTTTATTTTATTTTTTTTTTTAAAGTGAAAGTCTGGCTTTTCAGCAAAAATTTTATTAAAAAGTTTAGTGGGCCATCCATTCACCCCAAATCTGGTGTCAGTTCTCCTTTTGACTCCATAATGATTTCAGAAAATTTACGGTCATTCCTTTTGAACTTTTTCTGATCTCAGTGGTAGTGCTGACAAAATTTGAAAGGCTGTGCTTTGGACAAAGAAAACCTTTTTATAGATCTCATCAGATTGGTTTCATTGTGGGAAGATTATTTAATTGGAAATAGGTTCCATTAGGGAAGTAAGATCAAAGCCTACAGCCTTATGCAAGTTCTGACTGATGCTCTCCTGTCCAATGCTCAGATAATCATCCCTTCCTAGTTTCTCCGTGAACAACAATACTATGATTTTTTTTACTTTGGACCAGGTTATGTACAGGCTGTTCAGCCCTCACTAACTGCTGTCAATTTATCTGATGGGTTTGTAGTTTTGTAATTAAATATTGCATTTTGCTGTAGGTCCTTTTGTG
Organism: Lycocorax pyrrhopterus obiensis; assembly: GCA_014706295.1. NCBI lineage: Eukaryota > Metazoa > Chordata > Aves > Passeriformes > Paradisaeidae > Lycocorax > Lycocorax pyrrhopterus. The sequence goes on along the minus strand of JACSVZ010000007.1, from coordinate 8,374,215 downwards.
CAGCTGTTGTTGTGCTGAAAGTGCCTTCAAATCCCCTTTAAGGTATGCAGTTACCAAACAAACAGAGCAGAAGCATGTGGGTCCTCCCTGTGGCACATCAGGAGCTTATACAAGAGTTACATATTAAAGAGCTTTTTTGTTTCTGTTTTTCCTTGAGCATTTGCACAGTGGAGAAAGGTATCCTAGAGCCCACCTGCAGCTTTAAAGGTGGCATTTTGGATTATCATTGTAATTACTCTTTCACCTTCTGATCTTTTTATACTTCCCATTTGGAGGGAGTGATACCATTTTCTTCTCCATCAGATGTGGACAGAAGAATTTTTCCTGTATAACATGTGCACAATATGCAGCAACTCTGCAGTCAGGGAGCTGGAGGCCTCAGCTATTGCTATGCAGCAGATCTCTCCTCTTTCATCTTTGCTTCATTGAAATAATTATTTTATTATTATGATTGGACCCCATTCTCAAATGAATCTATGTTATAGAATGCTTGATATATCAGGCTTCCTTTGGAAAAAGCCAGGCTATCCCATTTTCATGTGAGAAATAGACATTGACTTTTCCTCTGCTGTTATGGATCAGCAGAGGTGTCTATATAGTTGAGTTTTCTTGGGATTGATGAAGGGCTATGGAGAAATGTCTTGACTGTGATTGTATTTCTATAGCCTTTCCCACCACGGCTGTAGGAAAAAAGCTGTTAATTTCCTTTTTCCCTGGAGTTCCTTGAAGAGAGGAAGGTGACTAAGTCTGGCTGTGTGGCTTTGGAGGTGCATTTGAGAAATAAGTCAGCATCGTCTTGGGTGGCACAACATGTTTTTCTCAGAAATATGGATGACAGTGTCCAAAACTTAAACAAGATTTCAGAAAAAACATGTCTACTTATTTTCAAACTCTGCTAGAAGGTGACAGATTGAGTGTAATGGATGAAGCTGAGGAAAGAGATTATATAAATGTCAGAAATAAACCTCTGTTCTATTTTGGAGTAGTTTCCCATGGGAAGTGTGGGATGCTTCATATCTTTGAAGTTGTGTTTAAAATGAGACAGGGCTAGAAAACACAGTACAGTACAGTAAATGAGTAATGCATCCTGCCCTGGTGAGAGAAGAAAAATAGGCTGCTTGGTGCTTTCCAAACCTGATTTCTCACATTTTAAAAATGAATTAAAGAGTTTTTCAGGAATAAAAGTAGTTCATTTGAAAATATATTCTGCATCTACTCACAGAATGTGTTTTGAAGTTTTCTTCTTTGCAGCTGTAATTTAGTCTTATCAGCCATTCCATAAAATCCAAATGTCATTAGATGTTGTTAGAGTGTCACTTGGAAGATTCCCAGTAAATGAGATTTTATCTGTGGAAAATCTGATTTCTAGTTTTTGGAAGATATGGAAAAAATTTGCATCAGGCATTCCTTTCATTTACAGTCCCAGCTGAGTCAACAGGAGTTGGCAGTTGCTGCTGGTGGGATGCTGGCTCAAAATATTAATTGTCTGGTCAGTCATGGCAAATCTCCTCTGCCTGTTTGAGAGCCCTGGGCCAGACTTTGTTGCTGTCTTCTTGTGGTTGTTTCTGCTCTTATATAAACCTTGACTACTTTGGTGTAGCTCTGTGACTGCCCACCCACGTCTTAGAGTTTTGCGTAGGATTGGAGATTTTGGAATTGCTGCATTGCTTAAAAAACTTCAAATTTAAATATCAGGAATATATCATCTTAAATGATATAAACTTAGCTTGGTTGCATTAGGCAGAGCAGGTTAGACTTGACTCATGGAATCCTTTCTGTTCTGTCCAGACCTTGAACATACCATGCTACTCCGCAGCACTTTATAGCATCCTCTTTTTTTGTG